>OX375877.1:83617108-84959608 GCA_947359465.1 Metellina segmentata
TTTATTACCGCACAACTTGAGAGCAACGAAAACCAAACGATAAATATAAAAGACTCGATATATATATATATATATATAAGCAGACGATATAAAATTCAATAATTCGAACAAACACGAGCAATAATTTCTTTAAGTTGGAGTGCGGGAACTTTTAGAGCACCCTGTATAATTGTAAAATGGTGGAGGGAAGCCTACACACGAAGATGAGGCACTGACACTGAAGTGAGAAATTTACCAATGTTACGAGAATTGAGACAACTTCAACAGAGCACAGGCTGCCAACGTACTGAGCAACTTCACAAAGTCGTGAGTTGTTAGAGTCGAAAACTAGCGACCGTAGTGTTACGAGTTCGAAACGCGACTCAACTATAGAACATCGTGTAAGAGGGGGTTGTTGAACGTTAAAACTGTCGTGACCTCAAAAATCCTCACACTGGCGTAGTGTAGAAGCTGGGAGAATGGGGTTGATATTGACGACGCCATCTTACCGTGGTTCCAAATTACGAAGTGTTGTCTTCGAATCTTTCATTTAGGGATTGATAATGGACCATCCGCAACAACCCGTTGTGCTCATCAAGTGCGACATTAATTCAACTACCAACCACTAAGACGCAAAAGCTCTTTTTTCAATTTTTCAAAGTATAAAGGTCAAAAAGTATTTAAAAATACATCTTCGATCATTTTAAAAGTAGAAAATTGCGAATACCTTTGCAACTATTAATTTTGCATCCTTAAATTCTCTTTACTTTATGGTAGTAATTAATCTAAAGTTAAAACTCGATTTCCAAAAAATCCTCTAATATGCATGGAATGACGAAACCAAATGACTTTATTATAAGAACGAACATTTTTCAAAACGTCAGAATTATGCAACATTTTATAAGCATTGGCTTTAGAAATTTTCTATTTATATTCAAGATTTTTGCATGCATTATAAGGCTGAAATTAATATGTCCCACACAACGAATTAAAAAAATCCTTCAGTTTCATCTTTGATTTAAGATTTCTCACATTGACTGCGCATTAATTATTCAGTAAAAGAAACTCGTGTCCTAGGTGACTGCGTCACAAGTTTCAAAAGACCAACATGCGTACAAATTCACGTTAATCCCCGAGCAGTTAATTAAGTTAATTAAAAGTACATCCTCAACTGAAGTTCACTTCAAAGATAATGAGATTTCAGTTAAAAGATACAATTTGTTGCAACGCATTGGTCACCAAACAATTGCACATAAGCCGTCAATTTTCCGAATATATTGTATTTAATTAATTGGAGCGTATGTGGGAATCGCAGCGAAATTCATTTGAAATCGACTTGGGACATTTCAAATGTGATGGGTGAAAACTTACTGACTTACTTTTAACTTCAAGCGTGAATGAGGCTTCACTAGAATTTATAGGAATGAAATATTAATGCATCGAATTGTGTTTAAAAGCGATTCAGAGCATTTAAAGGCATACGGACGACATATGAGGCACAAGAAAAAGCGCAATTTGCACAATTATATTTGTTAAGAGCGCGATTATTAGGCCAACTTTTTTGTTGCAGTAAAAATGGGAATAGTTGCATTTATCATTCCCTAAAGTTGCATTTATCATTCCCTAAAGTTGCATTTATTTTTGATACACTAAAATTTAAATTAAATTATTCGTAAAAAATGAAAAACTTCAAAATATATTGACAATTTTAGTCGTATACAACAGTGTTGTAATACATACTGAAATTCAGAAAACCGTTGAATGGTCGATGGTTGGCCAGTAATTTCTATACCATTGAAAAACTGCGCCAGCCGCAGTCATATAATGTGCTGTATCGGATAGCAGAAGCGCAAAATCACTCAACATTCAGAGATTTTAAAACGTCATCTACCAGTTGAACAACATATTGATGATCGACACTCACCTTGCAAACTCTGCAGTCGATTACGCAAGTTTCCTCTGGATTATCGAAAGTGCCAACCAATGTGTTAAAAGTATATCTTGATATTTATATCACTTTCATCTGTTAGGACGAACTCCTTCTTTCCGTGTACTTCTTGTTTGATCCGCCATACTTCGGCATTCGCAAGATTAGACGCACGTTATCAAAGGGTTGGTTCAGAGGGCAAAAAATGAAATAGCAATTTCATATTAATTTATTTTAAGCTAAATTTTAAAAAGTTGCTGGTGGTTGCATTTATGCAGAAAGTTGTATTTATGTTGCGGTTATAACTCGCTTTCAATACACCCCAAGAAGGAGGAATTTTGGTTTTAGTACTTTACATGCAGCGTAGAACGTGTGAAAAAAAAGTTGCATTTGTTGCAAAAAGTTGCCCTACTGACTATATATTCCCCTTTCTACACACACACATAGCGTTATCTACTCGTAATTTCATTTTGAAGTAGGTTTGCGGACTTATCTTCGGGCGATGTGGATGCTTATTTTGGGTATGCGAAACAAATGAATGGTCTGTGTAAGTGGACGCATACTCTGGGGGATGTGGACACATGTTCTGGGTATGTGGGTGCATATTCGGTGGAACATGAATACATGTTCTGAGTGGTTGCAAGTTCCGAGTGCACTGACTCATGTACATGGGATCATGTTTGTGATATGTAAACCTATGTGGACGTATGTTAGGTATGTATAGACGTATGCTAGGCGTATGTGGACGTATGTTCTGGGAATGTGGAAGTATGTCAGGCGTATGTGAGTATATGCTATTGCTATGTAGACGCATGTACAGGGCATGCTAATACATGTTCGATACTTGTGGATGTTTGTTCTGGATTTGTTGGAGGTAAGCGGATGCATAGGATGCTTGTACCTGTACATTTAACAGACAATAGTACATAATTTGTTACTTAGTGGTTGTTAAAGAAATTGTACAATTTTTTAGCATACAAAATTAGTTTCGATATTTTAATATTTTGGATTCCTCTTTGGAATAAAAATTAAATGGTTCGGCTAGAGTAAGATTTTTTTTTTCATCTTAACCTTTTACTTTCAGTAAACTGTATTATAAACGAAACATCAAAAGAGAGATGATAAACAACAAACGTTTTCTGTTGCAGTCCTGTAGTTCTACATTGCTCTGATATTTTATTTGAAATCTCTTGTGTCAAAATAATAGTTTTTAAAAGTCTCATTTTTGCTTAAAATACACAACAAATGGTACAAATATTAATTTTAAACACCAATTGTACAATTTGAAGACTTTAATAATATGTAGTAGTGAGCAGTTAAATTTAGAATCTGGTAGTAATGAGGGAGCTCCAACGTACATAAATTTTACCACTGTGTATGACATGTTTCCACGTAACTACAAAATAGTCAAAATTGCAGTATAAAATATACCTACCCTGTATTTATGTCATAATAGAGTTCCTCTACATCAAATTTATGTTTATATCACTAAAATATTTAATATATAAGTACTTTTATATTGCTATATTCTTTTACAATGAAAAAGTCTTTTTTTCTCAAAATCAAAATTTGCCTCGGAACAGAAATTTAAAGTCTTCTATGCGGCGCAATTTTTATCCAATCGATACAAAACTTTCCAAACGTATTTTTATAATATGTCATTTTAGTTTCGTGGATGCATTGTAGCAGTAATGATTGTTCAAAAGAAAAAATTTGACTTTTTTATTGACCAAATCATTAAATTTCCTGAAAATGTCATATAAAACTACATTTTTGTCTATATTTTGTAAATTATCATATAAAACATTACATTGTATTCATTAATGAATAAAAATGTGACTAAAGATTTGAAATCAGAAGGAAAATCGGAGTTTAAAAAAATTACAAGGCCTGGAGCGTTTTGAAATGTATGAATTCCAGTCAAAACGTTTTTTTTAAGCTCAAAATTTTGAAAAAGTACCCATTTTTTTTACCACAAATTGTTTTATGTATTTTTGGTTATAACAGAAGTACAAAGTACAAAATTATAACTGTGAAGATAAATAATTCCAAAAACTTTTTTTAGTGTCCACTGTAGCCTTAAGCTTAAACGATTAGAATATAACCTCACATTAGTTTTTGTTCATGGATCATGAATTGTAAAGTTAATGAACTATCTATGTATTAACATATTGTTCAGCAAAAGCGGGCTATAGATCGTGTAGGATAAACAACTCAAGTCAAATTTATAGACTTTCTCGCGTTTACAAGGATTATGCTGTTCCCTTTATGTATTAGTTTATCCATGAAGGACTCGTGCAGTATGTCTTAAAACATCCAACAATCTTCAAATTTCTCTTTAGTTTAATGCAAGGCTCGAAATACCCGGGTGCACAGGTGCACTGTGCACATGAAAATAAAATGGTGCACCCAAATTTTTCCCGCTAGGTGCATGCCATGTACCTAATTTAAAAACGTAGGTGCACCTTGTGCACCTGAATTAAAAAAATCTATTTCGAGGCCTGGTTTAATGTTTCAGTTATTATTTATCCATTGAATTTTAGCCACCAGACGATTTTTTTTGTCAAGTATTTGAACAGAATGTAATTACAAAATTAATAACAAGTTCTATTTAAGCTAGGAAATAAAATTTAAAAAAAAGCGAGAGAAAATATTTTTTTAAACCACTGCCAACTTGTTAAATTTTTTAGGTAATAAATGTTTAAAAGAAGTTGACTAATTTACTAAGCTTTAGAAAAATGGCAATAGCAAAACATTGACTATGATGAAAATCCTGTTTACTCGAAACAATTCTTTTCAGAATATATAAAGCAAAGTTTGCACTAAAAAAAACAAGTACAATATATACATAGCAGACGCAGAATTTTTAAAGCAAAAGATTAACAGTCCAGGAGAACAAGAAAACATAATTAAATAATTGTTTTTTTATTTATAATTTCCTTTAGTTTGTTAAGATTCACTTCCAAACAAGAAAATAGAATTTTTAAATGAAACAAAAAGGATTTTAGCATCTGATTCCATAATTTCAGTTAAGCTCCTTTTCAAAGTAAGTCAAGGAAAAAGTACTCATCGTGATTTCAACAACAATTAGTTATTTTTTCGTTTAGTAACTGAATATACTAGACGTTTTTGTTCTTCAACTATTTACTTTCATCAAGGAAAAAAATGCTTTCAAAAGCAAAAACTGTGATCATAATTTTCGTTGCGTGAATTTATATCGCAGTTGAGACTCTCTTGTAATTTGTCTTCACTTTTATTTTCACGTGGATCTAAAAAAGAGTGTTTTCTATGTTTGTATTTTTTAAACTTCTCTTCGTAAGAGATTTCATCCAAATTATAACGAATTTTTACCACAAACTCACCATCATTTTTTAATTGTTTTTAAATTCTGAGGCATTTGTTTGTATCTCGTGTGTGAAAACTTTTATATTCCAGTATAAATTGAAAGCAATATTCTGTTCAACAATTTATATTTTGTGTACACTTGTGTTTTTTAACATTCTTGTAATTCCAGTTGGTATAGAAACCAGTCCATATAATTCTATAAAAAGAAGCCGTGAATAAAAAAATAATCTTTTTCACATTTCTGTAAGCTGAAATCAGATTCATAAATTGGTGGTTTGGTAAGATAATTCAGAAATAGTAAAATATTTATCGACAAAAATGTCCTTAAGATACTTAATTAAGATATAGATTAATTCTTTTTTCCCAAGTAGTAGCATTATTTTAAGGTATGCGATAAAACGAATTATTGTTTTCTGTTTTCTGTTTAAAAATAAAGTTTTTTTCAAAGTAGAGAAAGTAGAGAAAGTACATCAAGAATTGAAAAAGCTTTACTTAAAAATAAAACAATTCTTCCAAATTCATTTAGAACAATGAATTTATTTCTTCTGAAAGATTCGTAACAGTAATTCGATTGTTTTGGCGAAAGATTTGTAAGGTCCATTCAACAATTTAAGTTGGAAGATTTGAAAGTTAAATGCTACTGTTTCAGTTGTAACATTCGTAGGGATAATTCTGCTGTTTTAGTTGGAAGATCCGTAAGGTCAATTATACTGTTTTATCTAGAAGATTTGTTTGGTCAACTATACTCTTTTAGCAAGAAGACTTGTTAGTTCAATTCTATTGTTTTGGCTGAACGATTCGTAAGGTCAATTCTGTTGTTATGAACTTGTATCGAGTATTTTTAATACAGTTTTACAGTTTGTAACTTTGAAATGAGAAAAACTCCCATATTTTTCAGTACTGTTTATCTTAAAAATATATCAACACTTCATTAATTCACCACATTTTTTTTCTATCGAGGCAAACATCTTTCATTGCATCTAAATTTTAATACATAGGCATTCACTACTGCTAATTCATCTTTCAGTCCTCACCGCATGTTTTCTGACCAGGTTTTACTTTTTCTGAACAGTAAAATTGTCTTAGGATTTTTTTAGACCTGGTTATTTAGACATTATGAGTGTATTGGGGAACACTAATAAGAACTACCAAACAACCCGGAAATCTAGTAACGCTAAGATGGTAGAGAACTTTATATGAAATAACACACACATTTATATATGTGGTGATCTATGTGTGATGAAAACACACATTTCTATGTGTGATTTGCACGCACACATTTCTATGTGCAAATGTTTTGTATCAAAATCTAAATAACTGAAGTAGTAGCCACTTTATTATCCCTAAATATCCATATATACACTGCTGGTTACCCAAATTGCAACACCAAGAAAGACAAGAGATATCACAACAAAATTTATTTTGTAGATAACATGTTGACCAAGTATCAAATGATTAAATTTATAGACTTCTGTGAAGTGTGGTTCCTGCCAAAATCAGCAGCCAGAAGAGCCGCCATTGTTGGAGATCACCGCTGCCACACGCCTCGGCATTGATTCAAAAAGACTTTGGATGTGTTCTTGGGGTACAGC
Source organism: Metellina segmentata (assembly GCA_947359465.1). Lineage (NCBI taxonomy): Eukaryota > Metazoa > Arthropoda > Arachnida > Araneae > Tetragnathidae > Metellina > Metellina segmentata. The sequence goes on from OX375877.1 coordinate 83,623,952, forward strand.
AGACCAAGCAGCTTCCACACGTTGCCAAAGTTGATCTGGTGTGGCAGCTGGGGATTTAATCTGGGTCAATCGTTGAGCAACCATGGACCACAAGTTTTCTATCGGCGAAAGATCCGGAGAGCGAGCTGGTCGGGGAAGCAATTCAATCTGGCGATTGACGAAGAACCCTCGGACAATGCGTGCCACGTGTGGTCGCGCATTATCCTGTTGAAATATGGCAGTGGGCAAGCCCAGAAGGTAAGGAAGGACAACTGGCTCCAACACCTCGGAGATGTAGCGCTGGCTGTTTAAAGTACCGGCAATGCGTACTAGAGGAGTGCGAGAGTGATATCCAATACCGCCCCATACCATAATAGCCGATGCAGGACCAGTGTGGCGGTGAATAACGCAGCTGTTCAGCATCCTCTCTCCACGGTGTCTCCAGACTCGAATACGACCATCGTGGTGTTGCAGACAGAAGCGTGACTCGTCAGTAAAGAAAATTTCATTCCATTCTGCCGTCCACATCCTTATTTCATCGCACCATTGTCGGCGGAGACGTCTGTGGTTCTGCGTCAAGGGTAGACGAAGCAATGGACGTCTTACGGACAGACCATTCTGCTGTAAACGGCGTCGAATGGTACGCGCAGACACTGGATGATGCGTTACAGACTGAATATGCTATGCTATGGTTCGTGATGTGGCTGAGCGATCCGTCATTTCCCTACTCACAATATGCCTGTCATCACGTGAAGTGGTGCACTGAGGTGGATGCGATCGAACACGTCGGTCCGTCGTACCCTACTGCATCCAACGATCACATATCCGCATTACAGTTGTTTGGTTTCGTCCAACACGACTACCGATTTCCCTGAAAGATATTCCACAATCTCGGTAGGCCTTATCCTTCCTCTGTCGAACTCGGATGCTTGATCAAAAGATGATCGCTGTTTTCTACGAGGCATAATTGATCGTTTTTTTTTAAACCACAAGAAAAACACAATTGCCATACTTGAAATCGTCGAAATCTCCAAGCCTTAAATAGCGCTTTGAAGTGGCGCCACAGGCACGCGTGATGTGCGTCTGCGCTGAAATTCTAATCATTTGCATATCTCACCTCCGCTAATGCATGTTGTAAATTTCATATTATTTGCATGCTTCCTTCAGGGTGTTGCATTTACGGTGGCCATCAGTGTAGAATGGATGCCAACACAGCTCATTCCGATGGGATTTGTGCTCATGATGGTACGTATTTAACCTTCTTAATGTGGATATTTAGAGATAATAAAATGAGTACTACTTTAGTTGTTTAGATTTTGGTGAAAAGAAATTTTCGCCAAAAATTTGTGTGTGCAAATATTTTACATCAAAAACACAATGCGAGTGAACAAATAATTTATTTCAAAATCTAAACTGAAGTACAGTCACTTTATTATCCTTAAATATCCTTAATTAGAATGCTAAATACGTACCATCATGGGCAGGGGACTGAACCATTTTAGCTAGTCGATGATTTTAAGAAGCGATACCAGCGCAGTTCAGGCGGTTACAACTTGTGCTCATGATGGTATATATTCAACATTTTAAGTTTGGATAGTTTGAGGTAGTAAAGTGACTGCTACTTTAATGTTTATATTTAGATATAAAACTTTTCCTAACATTTCTATGTGTACAAATGTTTTATATCAAAATATAAGCAACTTAAGTAGCAGACACTTTTTAATCACAAAATATTCAAACAGAATGTTTAATACGTACCATCATGGGCAAGGGACTGAACCATTTTAGCTAGTCGATGATTTTATGAAGCGATACCAGCGCAGTTCAGGCCGTTACAACTTGTGCTCATGATGGTATATATTCAACATTTTAAGTTTGGATAGTTTGAGGTACTAAACTGACCGCTACTTTAAATTTTATATTTAGATATAAAACATTTGCTTACATTTCTATGTGTACAAATGTTTTATATCAAAATATAAGCAACTTAAGTAGCAGACACTTTTTAATCACAAAATATTCAAACAGAATGTTTAATACGTACCATCATGGGCAGGGGACTGAACCTTTTAGGCTAGTCCGTGATTTTTTTTGAAGAGGCGTTACACTGTTTCAGTCCGTTAGGACTTAAATATGTACCATCATGAGCACAGTTCGTTAGGACTTGTGCTCATGATAGCACGTATTGAACATGTTAAATATGGAAATTTAGGGATAATGAAGTGAGACTGCTAATTTAGTGTATGGTATTTGATATAAATTGTTTTGCACTCATACATTTTTATACATTGCTACATTTACATTGCTATGATTTGCTACTACTCCAGGTGTAGGGTGACGTTTGTCTTTACTGTGTATATAGATTAATGCGATTCCGCATACATCTCATTTTGAGATTCCTGACGTTTTAAACACGTTTTCAAAATTTTATGAAGGAATTCCTTATTTCAACAACTGGACAGCGACTTTACAACAATTTTACATTTTCTAAGCAACGTTCTAGATGTTTCAATTATTTGCAATACACGATAATCCATGTTTTCGATCTTGAGCCAAGTAAAACAGTAAAATTTCGAAGTAACATAGTTAATCCAACAGGATATTCATTGTGCTCTTATTTCATGAATTATATATATTACAATTTTCTTTTTCATCTGTTTGGCATATTTTACGATCAAATGTCTCGATGACAATCGAGACCTTTTTAGAAAACCCTTCATGAATTTCGCATTAGCCACTAAAAAAGATTTTTACAGCGATGATGTTCAAAATCATTTTGATGTATTACACCTTCTTTAATAATGCATGATGGATGAGGCGCAATCTTACTAAAGCGAAAATAATTAATCTACCCAAATGTTCTCAAAAACAAAATTCAACATATTCCGCCATCTTCCGCTAATTACAACAGGCTTTAGGTTGTCTATGGTTATATAAGCAATACCCTTTTGTTTCTCACTATTTTCCTTTAAATATTGTTCTTTGAATTTTTATTAACACATTATATAACAAGCCGCAACGACATCTAAAATAAGCAGCTGATTTTTAATTGTTCATATCTTATAAATATTCTAGATGTAATAGAAAAAATCTGTAAGAGGGAAGTTTACTCGTCAAATTAATGCGCTTAAATCTGTACCTATCAATTTACAGAAAAACACAAACATTGCACATTTTATGAAATACTTGTCTAAATGGCAGATTAGATGATGCATTACATTTTCGGGTTTTACATTTGGAGAAAGTGCTCTATACTAAAAACCAGAACACTTAATTTTCTATGATGTGAAACCAATTAGGGCCTTTACTTATCTTAAAGCTTTTTAAATGAGGTAAAATATTTGAATCCTTTCCAAGAAATTTCTTTTTCGTACATGTGAACTTTCCAAGAGATATTTTTAAAAAAATGGGATTTAGTGTGTAAAATAATTAAAGAACAAGCATTTTTAACACACTTTGTGGAGCTGAAATTCTTTTTATTCTGACTATGAGTCGAATTTTAGTTTAACCATTAAATCTTATTTAGAACCGCTTAACGCTGTTAAGTGTATTTCTTTTAGAACATTTATTTTGTTGCGTTAATTAAAGATAGTCGAGCAGAAACATTTACCTCAGGATTCCTATTATGTGGGTTTTGTTTTTCACAGATTCTTTCGAAGAGATTGATCTTGGAATCTCCGATCCAGGGGAAATAAAACCTGAAATTAAAGTGAGAGTTAGGACTGATATACATTCAAACACCAATTTGCAGAATACATATAAATTACTGAAACATTGAAACGGAATACGTATAAATAATTGAATAATCGAACATTCGAAAAAAAAATCTTTTTAATGTATGTTGCGTAAAAATTACTGCCGGCAAAACGTGAGGAATAGTAAGGTATTCAGCTGTGAAATGGATGAGGGTAAAATACTACGTGAGGGCACAAATAGTACATAGAGATCTGCTGAACCTATAAGTAAAGACGAAACGTGACAAGAATAGAAGTGATCAGGAAAAAGGTCTTTGAACGCAAGTGGTTAAGTGCACTTTGTGTTATCATATAGAAGGAGATAACTGAAAACTCAATAGCCAATCATTTACACTTGAAATTAGAATAAATATAGTGCAAAGGTGAAGTAGAACATAAACTGTCAAGTATTTATACAGTAAAACATTCTGTCTCATTTGATGATATTTCTCACAAATGTAAGTATGCTTCTTAACTGTCCTGGTGGATGTCTTAACAAGGTATCTCGTCATTAGCAAAGCGATTAGACGATCTTGATGGATGAAATATCTAGGGAGGGAGGGGTAGTTAATCAACGTCCCACTTGGAGCCATAGAACGGTCCGGGATCAATCGAAAGGCTACGAGGACAATCTCACGTAATTTTTAACCTCGGTCAGATGATGACAAGACCTGATATGGCACTCTCCAAACCTTCCTCACCATGCCAACGTGAGGGCATTTGAAGCCACGGCAGATTTAATGTACGATCCAGTGTACACAGTTGTGTGTTTGAACCTAGTTTCGAATTCCCAAGGATCTGGTTGCTAATCAGTCGCACTACGACAGCCCATTCAAAAAATCAGCAATATCTTCTTGACATTATATCACGGTATTAGAAGAATTAGTCAGATCTTGATGGACAAGATATTTCCTCGAAGCTGCTTGGAGGGTTAGTGTGATATGACAATCACATCAAATATTGTTTTGCCCTAAAAGCAGGGAAACACAACCTGCAAGCTATTTGTTTCAATGTCCAGTCCCCTAACAAATCCCTGAACTTGATTAGAAACCAAGTTCATCACCCCTCGATTCCGAGAAAATGGAACGGGTGCGCTTTCACCCTTCACCCAGTGGGGTTGATATCTGAAGTGGCGCAATGTCACTCGGCCAACAGAAGGATTGACCCCCTGGAAAAATCAGGGTTTAGCACCCTGAATATTGAGGAAAGGTCAGATGAGGAGAACGATAGGGAAACGTCAATGCTAAAAAAAAAAGACGGAGGCCTTTTCGGTTGTGGCCAGCCATTTCCAAAAATATGGTAACTCTACAGTAACAGTAAAACGATGTACCATAGACGAATTGAAAGAATGAAATGTAGACGAAGTTAACAAACAGAATACGGCTGCCTTTACTGTGTCCTTACCAATAATAGAAATCTCTAGATTCCAGAAGGAAAGAAATACCTGATTCCAAAAGAAATAATCTGCATATCCCGATGCTTTACTTCAACCTGGCGGTCACCATATATATATAAAGGTATATCCGTATTTCGATCCTATACCGATTGAGAACTCCACTTATTCCGATCGAACCTGAGGTCAAAACTGGATATTGGTATACAGATCAAAATTGGGTATAATAACCAGTACAGTTAGAAGGAAAGTCTGTCTTGTAAATTGTGTGACCATCTGGAACCATAATGCAAGTCGCTTATCGTATTGGCGAATGAGGCGGCAGATGAGTTCCTGTGGTATCAGAACTCATTCCTAGCTTAGACCATATAACGTCACGTGTCCAAATTTGTGGTAATGCACCAGCTTTCTAATTAAAATTATAGCTTATGCTTATCCCAGTCTGCTTCGTTCAGTTTTGAGGTTGCAACCTTTAAAAAAACAAAGGCGTTCCTTAAGTTTTGTATGTCAGTATTATTCTCACATTATTTTCTGGAAAGATGAAAAAAAAATACGAAATATTTCGTGTGATATTGACTTATTAAATGAGTGCTAAAGATACCGTAAAATGTATAAAGTTTGATAAAATTGCTTCCATAAAGTACTTTTACTAAACCATTCTATTTGTATAACTAATCGGTAGCTAAACAAATAATTAAATGTAAGCATATAATTAACTAAATGTATATATTTAAATATAAATGTCAAATCAAAACTTAAGTTGCAATATTTTTAATGAGAACTGACAGTATGAACACGATTCATTATCTGTACAGTATTGAAGTACCCTTAAAACAGCAATACTATACCATTCAATCCGAGGAAATGAACTAATAGTGATTAAAAGTACATGAAGCCGTTATTGCTAGTAACATATCTTACTTAGTGATAGCTTATTCTATCATGGACAACTAAAATAAGTCTAAGACATGAAATGGGATTTTCTTGTCGAGTAAATCAGGATGAAAGGAAGGAATTTAATTGCTTTTACTGGGGTGCATTACGCAAGAATCATAAATTGTGCTTATTCTTTATTCCGGAATGTCTGAGACGTATTTCCCGATGTCAAAGGCATTGGCGGTATTTTAATGGAATGCCATTCGTTTCAAATGCTTCCTTTCACAGCAGGGGCAGAATTATCACATCCATTGCAATAGAAACCGAATACTGAAACCATATAAAAGGAAGTAGATTACAGGGTTTCAGTGCTAAACTTAATGAAATTCTAGTGTTGTGACTGGACGTTCTTTGACAAAATGATTGCGAACATAATTGACCAATAAAATAGTAAGGCCCATACGCATTTTTTAGTTTGACAATAAGAGCGAATTTCAATGCTATTGTATGTGTGGAGAGCACACAGTACAAATATTGACTTCTTGCCAAGAACAACCATACATGCTTAATCTCTCCTTTTGAGGAAAAATCCGAGGACAACACCATGTAATTTTTAACCAGTTTTGCTTATAACGAGATACCTCAGAAGCAACCACTAGGAGAGTTAACAGTGTTGTCAAGTTGTATATTTCAAATCAAGCGCATTTAAACTAAGTGGCGAAATTTGCAAATGAATCACGTTGCGGTTGATTTTATATAAATTATATCCATTATTGTCATCCAACAATAAGCGGAACTTCGTTTTTTGCACCCCATCGTTAGTAAAATATATCTGCAGTGTGTTTTGGAAGTATCTGGTTTAATTGTAGAGGGGTAGTAGGACTGAAACTTAACATTTTAATGAATTTAAGGTATCGGACACGTTTGTTAAGGTACCGGACACGTTCACCCTTTTTTTTAAAGTATGGTATAGAAATAATTTAATGATATTTTTTTATGTTTAGTGTTATTAAATAATAGCATTGTGCTATAAATATTTAAAATATGTATTAAAATTTTGTTGAAATGATGATTATGTATGAAATTTTAAAGAAATTTGTCAAAAACGTCCCATGTGCTACATGAAAATCTATTCAACTAATTCAAAAAATGATGTTACCAAAAGCAACTACATACATTTTTCTAGGGAGTAAAGTAGAATCATCAAAAGGTTATTTAGGTAGACAAAAATTTTACAAGCGATCGAAAAGTCAGTATAAGATTTTTGATAGTTTTATAGTTCTATTCCTTAAATAAATGGGGCCATAATTTAAAAACTTTTCTAAGCATGAGTATTATAGGTCATTTCTTAGACAACATTATAAAAAACAAGTTCTCAAAGTTTGACGAGAATCCATCAATAACTTTTTATGTTATAACATTTGAAGTGAGGAAATTATGCATAAAAATTAATTTAGAGTACAAAATAGTTTGAAGTATAAAGTTTGCTTTCTCTTGCTTTTACTGTTTGTGTAAACAATTTCGTTCTTCACTTCTCTTTACAAATGTTCACAAGATTTCACAAAGAGGAACCATTTAAACATTTGAGAAACCTTTTTAAATAATATTTGCAAAAGAAGAAGTAAGTTCTGAACTTAAATTTTGACATGTGTTTGTCTTTTAACGGCCACTTCCGGTGTTTTCTATACCTACTTCCGGTTTTTTCGCCTTGATTTAAATCTTAAAATCTCTGCAACTAATTAAATTAGAGCAAAAATCAAATAAAAATAAATACTATATCATACGATCAAAAACTTTTTTGGAACCTTTGGTCAAAAATAACATTTTTAACGTGTTCGGATACCTTAAAACTAATACTTTTTTATTTTTTAAATAAACAAAACAAACATTCGTCCGTTTCTGTTCATAGCCTCATACATCAGAAATATATATTCCAAGCTCCGAATTCGTGTAGCAATACATGCCGTTGAAAATTCGAGCGGATACTGCCCGTTCTAATTTGGCGAGGTATTTTCGAAACATCCTGTATGTATTATAATGCATTCTGATTGATAGAATTGAAATAGAAGGTTAAGTGACAACCACAGAATAATCAGTGGTGCCAGGGCGAGTGGTGAAAACGCTCTGATTAGTCTACACAAGAAACTCACCAATAAAATCGCGGAATGCCAGCCAATTGCTCATCACGTGAATTGTTACTGTACTATACTCAGTGTCTGAGAAGGCAAATGAGTCAAAACAAAAATGAGTACTGCAAACTCATTATTATTATTTCAAAAAGATTTTATTGATTATTTCCATTGAATGGAATCCGTTGGAATTATTCAACTGCTCATTTCCTAGCAGTATAACCATTTGGAAATATTATATTGGTTATTGCCCTAGAATAGAACCATTTGAAAAGACTCTATTGCTTATTTCCTTAAAATAGAATTCTTTGACAATATTCTATTGTTTATTTACTTAAAATAATACCATTTGTAAAGATTATATTGCTTATTTCCTTAAAATATAATTATTTGACAATATTCTATTGTTTATTTACTTAAAATAATACCATTTGTAAAGATTATATTGTTTATTTCCTTGAAATAGGACCATTTGTAAAGATTCCATTGGTTATTTCCTATGAATCGAAACAATTGAAAATATTCTATTACTTATTTCCCTACAATACTTGATTCTATATGTTCTTTTTACAGAATTCCGTTTAATTTTGTAATTGCAGATTCAATGAAATTCCATTTTTGAATAGAATTCAATAAATTTTTGATAGAAGATTCAATTTAATTTAATTGTTAATAGAAGATTCAATATAATTTAATTTTTAAGAGAAGATTCAATAGAATTTAATTTTTCAATAGAATTTAATTTTTCAATAGAAGATTCAATGGAATTAAATTTTATGAAATTTTATTAATCCTTCTCGTTGAGTAGAATCCTTCGGAAATATTTTATCCGTTCTTTACTTTGAATGGAATTCATTGAAAATAGTTCATTGTTCGTGTGCTACAAAACTGGTTAAAAGTTTTGCAGTTAATACTAAAAGTTGCAAGGTTAAATTATACGTGTTAACCTCTTAAAGGTTTAATAAATCAATTTTAGTTTACATAATTTTTTGCCTTTTTTTTGTTTTAAAATACTGTTTTAAATTTATGTTTGGTGCTTGTTATTGCTATTCCAGTAGGTTTCATTGGCTCAGGATGTCGAATCAAACCACTTCGATACGCAAACAAAAAACATTGTTTTTGATGTCTATAATCGATAACATTATCCTCCAATATTAATATCAAACTACACTTTAATCGTTCAAACTATATTAATTTATATTCACACTAAACGATAGTTTAATTTCCTATGTATGCTTCCTTCATTTCACATTTCAACATCAGGCCGGTTGCGAGTTCGAATTCAACCAAAGACTCTGGTACTAAAAGGACTGATACACGCTAAATGAGTTATGACCTCAAATGTCCTCACGTTGGTGTGGTGTGGTAGTTAGGAGAGTGGGGTGCCAGCTCAGATGTGAGCTCATCATTGTTCCGTAGTTCAAAATTCGAGTTTGATCCCGGGCCGTCGCCAAGAGACCGTTCTGTTGCTCCATTGCGACATTAATTAAATACCTATCCACCTACCAACATCAGGTTCAAGTATTCACGTCAAAACTTAAATTTGTGTCCATGACACAACGTACCATTTTGGAAAAAAACAAACAATTTCTCTTGTTTTAAAAATGGGTTAAACTAGAAATAAATTTTTTCGTTACTCAGTGTACCAATGTTCAGAGTACCGTATAACCCATCTTATCTTGCTCTGTATGTCCTCTTCGCTACCTCGGTCCACATACGTGGACCTCGACTCTTTCGCCTTAAAAATAACCTCTCTGATAAAATTGATTGTTAAGAACTCAAGTACACGTGCGCGGACGTCTAAGCTTCAGATTGACACCAATGGATTGCAGAATAAATCGGTAGTTTCTGTGGAATGTTTATTATTCAAAAGCAATTTGGAAGAAATGGCTTCGACTCAACGTGCTCGTAAAAGTAAGTAAATTTAATTTGCTTTTAAAGATTTCTAAATCTTTTAGTTAATGTGTTTTAATTGATAGTTTCTTAAAATATGTGATGATATATTTTTCTGATTATGTAATATTTTATCATTTGAAAATTATTTTGCTTTCAGCATAATTGATACCCGAGGTACACATAAATGTACCAAAAATGTTTAGCCCCTATGATGCCACCATCTAAAAGAGGAATTTACTTGAGAACTTTGAAGTATTTCATAACATCTATCAGGAAAAAAACCCAGATTTTTAAACAATTTTTATTTGGTTGGTAGTGAATTGGATATATTTCGTTGTATTTTTAAGAGGTCGCTTAAAAATTGGTGAAAAACACATCATACTTTAAAACAACCACATTCTCGTTGCATCTCGGCATCTGCGAGATTTCTCAAGTTAGTTCATACACTAAAGAATAAAATACATGCTTAAGATTATTTATGAAACGATGCATTATTATGAAGATTGCATATTTTTTTACTCTCCGCTTTCAATAACTGTTTAATTTTCCTCAAAGCACACAGTTGGTAAACAAGTATCATTAGAATAGAAAATGAATTCTCTATTTTGTGATAAATGGGTTCCCATGTTATTACATTCGACACCGTCAGCTGTCTCTTCCCCATATTGATTTGGTTTTAGCCAAATGCATATAAATACGCAAATACGATTGAAGTGCGTGGAAAATCGGAAATAAAGTTTAAACTATTATATCGACTAGTTTTTAAATACTTAAAAAATTCTTATAATCGAAGCGTAAATTAATACTAGAAATAATAATTTGATACTTTTTTCCATTCACTGCATTGCGTCTTAAAGGTATTATGGAAGCTGAAAAAACTTTGTTTATATGAGGGAAGGTGAATGCAGTCATAACTGTTATACAACCATGTAAGTGTATAAACTAATAACATTTTATTGAACTATTAAAGCAATGCTAAACTATACATTACCATTCAGAAAATATTTTTTTTGTATCCATTTGTAATTGAATTCATGTGATTGAATGTATTTAACTGTCTTTCACCGAAACAGATGGTAATACGTGCTTACGAGTCACTGATATAGATAAATTTATGGATATTGAAGTTCTAGTGGAACAGACAAATCCTCTGAGAGTCAAGAGATTTCCGGATAGTCATTTAGATTTTAAACTGATTAAGTTCTTCCACAAACCAAAATACAAGAAAAATCATATCTTATATGAGACTTTGTACATCGCTAATAAACAAAAATCTAATGATCTTAATCTTTCGGGGTATATGGCGATCGCCGTGAGCACATTTCTGTGATGAACTTTTCATCGAGAAGTATTTATCTTCATTAATGTTAATGCAGTACTGTATATCTTTCTTTGCAGCAATTATGAAACGATTAACTTGAATTAATAACCTTAGAGTAGTTTAAGGCTACCAAATCCATGCTTACGATAAGCCGATAATTCAGAGTGAATGAAGACAATTTATTAAATAAATAAGACCCCAAGCTATTTATTTGGATGTAGTTAATTTAGTATTCATGCAGTTACTAAACGGGGAAAGGTACGAAAAATAATACATATTCTAAAACAGTCAAACCTCATTAAAACGTACTCGCTTAGTGCGAATTACTGATAAAACAACTAAATTTCCATCCCCATCAAAATTAATAGTCAAATGATGTTAGCTCATTTGTTTAAGAATTCCGGCTACACTAACCATCGATGAAGACGAAATAAATTTTCGAAATTTTAGGGCAAACGGATTCTTTTTAATGGTATCATCAGAAACATTTAGTGACTTTGAAATTGTAGATTTATTTATGAAAGAGAGTGAAGAAAGAAATAATTGATTATATATTCCGAAGAAGACCAAGGAATAAGCGAGACTTCTTTAAATGAAGCATTACTATCTAAAAAATGGTTCACCACTCTTTGTAAAGCAATGAAAATTCATCGGCTTAATGTTGTGTTGGCCACATCACAGATTTTCATCAAAGAATATCAAGAAAAAACAAAACATAAAAATAGATATCAGAACTATTCCAAGACAAAAACTGAGTAATCCAGGAAATATCTGTGCAATCAAGAATTATCTGTATCCTCCAATAATCATCTGTATAATCTCTGTTATAAAGAAAACCATTTATCTGTCAATCAAAAATTGTACACTAAGAAATGTAACTGCATTAATATTTATTTTATTATTACAATTAAGAATTCCGGAAACACCAATCATTGGTGAAGACGAAATAAATGTTAGGGCAAACGGATTATTTCCAATCGTATTATCAGAAACATTTAGTGACTTTGAAATTGTAGATTGATTTATGAAAGAGAGTGAAGAAAGAAATAATTGATTATATATTCCGAAGAAGACCAAGGAGTAAGCGAGTCTTCTTTAAATGAAGCAGTACTATCTAAGAAATGGTTCACCACTCTTTGTAAAGCAGTGAAAATTCATCGGCTTAATGTTGTGTTGGCCACATCACAGATTTTCATCAAAGAATATCAAGAAAAAACAAAACATAAAAATAGATATCAGAACTATTCCAAGACAAAAACTGAGTAATCCAGGAAATATCTGTACAATCAAGAATTATCTGTATCCTCAATAATCATCTGTATAATCTCTGTTATAAAGAAAACTATTTATCTGTCAATCAAAAATTGTACATTAAGAAATGTAACTGCATTAATATTTATTTTATTATTACAAATAAGAATTCCGGAAACACCAATCATTGGTGAAGACGAAATAAATGTTTGGGCAAACGGATTATTTGCAATTGTATTATCAGAAACATTTTGTGACTTTGAAATTGTAGATTGATTTATGAAAGAGAGTGAAGAAAGAAATAATTAATTATATATTCCGAAGAAGACCAAAGAATAAGCGAGTCTTCTTTAAATGAAGCAGTACTATCTGAGAAAGGGTTCACCACTCTTTGTTAGGCAGTGAAAATTGATCTGCTTAATGCTGCGTTGGCCACATCACAGATTTTCATCAAAGAATATCAAGAAAAAACAAAACATAAAAATAGGTATCAGAACTATTCCAAGACAAAAACTGAGTAATCCAGGAAATATCTGTGCGATCAAGAATTATCTGTATCTTCAAGAATCATCTGTATAATCTCTGTGATGAAGAAAACCATTTATCTTCAATCAAAAATTGTACACTAAGAAATGTAACTGCATTAATATTTAATTTATTGTTGAAAATTAATGCTTTTATTAATAACAGGAATTACAGTTAATGCGAATCGTTCTTATGATCCGGTTAAATTCCTCTTTACGAAATTTGACTGCATTAGTATTACTTATGCTTTGCTAAATTTACAAGACTCCTTATCTTTCGGGTCACCATTTTCAGTAACGGTCACACGCCCTACAACATTTCTTCCCTCCGTCATCCCGATCGTAAAGAAAAGTCATTTCCCTCTTTAGAAAAATATAGTGGACATCGATAAACCTTCAAAACAGGAATCACCTTTCGGGTGTTATGCCGTCAAGCTAACAATTATGATTAAGACGTCTATTAACAGGGGCTTTATGTCCGGGAATAATAAATACATCGTCCCTGTTCTTGAGTACCTCGGGAAGCACAACGCCCACGCGCTTTCGCCCCGCGCAATAAATTTAAGCACATGTGGACTTAACCCGACGGATGTGATAAATTACGAAATACACTTCACTTGGGGCGAGTCATTCAGCTATTGACGCGGACAACGCGACGAGTGGGTGATTCATCATGTTGGAGGCGATTTTTGTTGCACTGCGATAAGGTGTATTGCTGAAGTGGGTAAATATTTAGATGGATTGGAGGTTTTGGGGGTAAAGTAAAACAACGAAAAACCGATTGGTCGAGTGAATAAAAAGGGGATTTTTCTGACGAGGTCGCTGAGTTGAAAATGATTAATCTGCAGTATTAAATTGTTTGTTGTTATTGAAGGTGCGGAACTTCTAATGAGGAATCGATGCTATTGTAATTAATTAACCTTTAGACTACTGCAGATACAGCAGTTGTACCACGATCGTGCCAAGAAAGAATTTAGACAACGGCCAGTACATTAGTTGTACCTTGAAATTATAAGAATCGTGCCAAGAAAGAATTTAAACTACTGCCGTTACAACAGTTGTACCTTAAAAGTTATAAGAAAAGCTCCAAGAAAGAATCGCGCTTGTTATATTGTACCGTCATGTAAGAATTTGACGGACAGCTGATTTAAAATTAAACTATTTATTTACATAAATATTTACAAGATAATTATGGGCACAGCCATCGACAACCGAAACCTGCCTGAAGCCAAAGTAACACAATTGGCAAAACAGAGACGTCTGTCTCTCGTTGAATCTCGTGTCCGAATTCTCTCAAAAACCACGTTCGCTTCGCAGAACCGCCGCTGACAACGAGAGGGGGGTGAATTCCGAGCCCTCTAGAGATATTTATGTCCTCTCCCGAACAGAAACACCCCCACACAGCTGCGAAAACCGTCGAGGAACCGCACGTGCAGACTAAAGTTGTTTTCGCATTCCGAAACATTCCAGCGTCCACGTGTTAAGCAAAAGGGTCGGCAAGTACCATATGGTACAATATCTATAGCCGTAGTTAAAAAGTTAACGTTGCACTAAAAAACACACGGGTCTATTGTTGACGGTACGGGATCAATTCAAAAGCGAAAGAGCCAACGACATTATATAGTAGTTATTAATCACAGTCAGATGACAAGAAAACAAAAGCTGGCATTCCACACTCCAAATATTCACACCACGCCAAGTGAGGCTACGACAGATTCAAAGTGCTCCAGCCCCCCCCCCGTGTACACGACCGGCTTCTGCGGACCTAATTTTGAACCCGCAACTCTACGGTTTATAGTACGAAGTTGTTCTAACTGGGTGTTACCGCGGCCTTCAATTGAGAAGGAAAAGATCGTACGACAATTCCTCGTATTTTTGAACAACGGTGAGGTGACGAGGTCAACATCGCAGCTGCATTCCCAATACTGTCTAAACTTTCACACCAACGTAAGGACATTTAAGATATGAGAGATTTAAAGTACACCTGTCCCCTCTTTTGCTGGGCCGAGGTTTTTGAGTCGAAACCTTCTGATTGCTCTTCCAACTGGTTTACCTTTGTTGCATTGGATAAAGTGTTTAGCTCAGGTGACTAAATTTAGATCGATTGGGTGCATTGAGGAAAAAGTAAAATAACGAAAACCTATGAGTCGAGTGAGTAAAAAGTGAGGCTTTTCCGTGATGTTACTAAGTTGAAAATGATTAATCTGTAGTATGCATTTATTTTTTTTAAGTGAAAATGTTAATCTACTAATGAGGCATTGATGGGTATGTTGACGGAGAAGTGGAACTGTTTATTCATGAATTATACAAAATAGAGTGTTGTGGGGTTTTCAAACCACTTCCTAAATTGCATCTATCAATAAATTTATCGAAGTAAAACACATACACACACACACGCACACGCACACACACACGCATATATATATATATATATATATATATATATATATATATATATATATATATATATATATATATATATTCCCCTTTAACAAGGTATCAAATATTTCTAGGAATATTCTTTTGGTTCTACATTTTTCATTTTTAAAACAACGAAAAAACAATTCTGAACTTGATCTCACAAACACTCAGGTAAACGAAATTCGTGACTGGATAAACGCTGACGAACAACAAGAGATTACAGATAAAATTATCGTCAATAAGGAAAATGAATCTAGCGATGATGAGAAGACAGTAACGATGACAATCGACAGTTGAAAATCTTCTATACAGATGGACTAAAAGCTATCGAAAGTGCTATTCAATATATAGAACAAGAAAAAGCGAAATAAGTAATAGAAAAAAGCCGAAGTAACGTAAAATAAAAATCAATTAAGGACTTTTTTAAGTAAGAACTCTTTAATTATCGTAACAATATGAATTGCATGTGGTGTATCTATATAACTTTTGTATTTGTTAAAATATACATTTAAACCTACACGATTTATTTTATTTGCAATTTTCGCTTTAACCGAGCTTTTTCGATTATCCGAGTTAGTCTTGGTCCATATAACAACATATATATATATATATATATATATATATATATATATATATATATATATATATATATATATATATATAGTATGCATTTAATATATATATATATATATAGTATGCATTTAATATATATATATATATATATATATATATATATATAGTATGCACACACACATTTAATATATATATATATATATATATATTAAAAAAATCTTACTGCCGCCACCGCAGGATTGAAAACTCGTGCTTTTCGCTCCAATATTAGACGGTTTCTCGAGGAAGTACGGATCTGAAAATTACCAAATTGGCGTGGTTTGTTCAAAATTGTCCAGGCAACACGACTAAGAAGATTTTTTTCCGATGCGGATATTAATTTAAAATTTATTAAGTGTCAAAGATGATAAAACGAAATTTCTACCGCAAGTGAGCAAAACACGTATAAATTTTCAGTCTTCAGCCGTGAGTTTTTTTACGGAGTACCTCTAAACATGAATTTTTGCATCTCGTCGAGTTTTTTTCGAAATTACAAACTGGCTTCTGATAATATTTTTTTGAAATTCATGAAAAATCGGGATATTTTTTTAAAAAACTGTCATATTTATATCTGACGACCAACCGGTCTAGTGGTCAAGGTGTTGGCCTCTGGATCGGAAGGTTCCTGGTTCAAATCCGGGGTTAAGGCATGGATGTAAATTGTGCTGTCCTTTGTTAGGGACAATGATGATCATCTCACTGGGTGCCCCTTCACAAGTGACCATCACTTCTGGCCTTGTATAAGGCTAAAATGACCTCGGTCAACTCTGTACTTTGTATTGTATTGTATTTGTATTTGTTTTCGCAATTGTACTGCCTTGCCATTGGAAAAAAAAATATTTATATCTTATTGCTATTAGGTTTTTAATTTGAAAAATTGCAGTATACCTTGGAATGTACTCTTTCTAGCGGTATGATTATTTTTTAAATTGGTTAATAAACAAATTCGATGCAATCAAAAGGTGGTCAGACAAACTAGCCTTTTAGCATTCTTTTACAGAACCCCCACGAGCTATCAGCGAAAAAGGAAGAGTGGCTCTCGTTGGTTCTCCGATACGCACTCTAGCGGTCGCTAAGATAACACACTTCGAAGAAGAAGTGAGTTCGGCCACAACAGATTTAAAGAGTACCTTCTCCCGCGCACACGATTGTCTGGCTGAATCAAGTTTCGAACTAGCATCCTTCCGGTTGTTGATCCGTTGTTCTTCCAGCTGGGCTAAGGCGGATCTATCTTAAGAGCAACACTTTTACTTGTCTTGTTTAGAGATGTAATAACTGTCACGGAAACAAACAAAATATATATAATCTAAGTTGGGTTATGGGTATCGCGTGATCTACTGAAGTGAAGGAATATAGTGTATTTCAGTGTGTAAAATCTTAAGAACCCCACAGGGCTTTACAAGTTGTTTGATTCATTTCCGATTCTGGCATGGTACAGCACGTTTCAATCCACGCTTATCGCATAAATAGAAAATTGAATTCGCCACAGCCTGAGTGAATAAAGTTTATGGGCACATAACGCCTGATTCAAAGAAAAGTGGAAGAAGTCAGTTTCCCTTCATCAAATTTTCGTACTCTCATGCGGGTGAATTAACACTTATGAGTTCATTTTATGTGATGAATTTAACGTCAATTTTTTTAAGCCTTAGTATTCCGTGTAAAAAGATTGTTAGTAATCAATTTTCAAAATGGTTTTTATGTTTTCTTCTGCCTATACATACAGTGTGTATCGAAATGATAGGTCCACCCGTATTTTTCAAGGTTTCGACTCTTAATTGAGAATAATAATCACTTTTTTTGTAGAAATAATTATACAATAATCGTTATAACTATTTAGGAAGCAAATTTGTTAAAATTAAATAATTCATTTTTATTTTATGTAAATTTTTATTTTGAGACCATTTTAAAAAGATAGGTCCGCTTTTATAAATCTTTGCACCAAAACGTTTATTTCCAGAAAATATGCATAAATATCATAGTTCTGTCTTACTGCGGGATCACGCTGGCTGTTGTGGAGGTATTTAAACAAATTTGAACATCACGTTGTAATCAAACGAAATGGATCGTCATTGCAGTCTTTAGCTGGTTGAGGAGGGAAATTTGATGCATTTAAGAAGTATAGAAAATCGAATAGAGATACAGCTAAAGTTTTAAACAGATCGCATAATGTTGTAAACAAATTTTTGTGACTTATATGTACTTATGGCAGTAAAAAATCATCTGGGTGGCCATCAGAAGTGACACCCCGACAAAGAAGAACTATCGTAAAGGAGTTAAAATCTGGAAATACGAGCTTATCCACTTTGGCGAGACAACAAAACCCTCCGATATCAAAATATACGGTCCATAGAGTGGCAAAGAAGTTCGGCAATTTAGTTTACTGGAACAGGAAAGCGGTTCCGAAATTAAGAAAACTCCACAAGAAGAAAAGCTATGGAAATTCGCACAGGAAGTGACGAAGAAAAGAAGACTGGCATCGAGTGTAATTCAGTAATGACAAAAAATCAACCTGTATGGTCCAAATGGTTGGTAGTATTACTGGCACGATCTGCGTAACGATAGATATATTCTCGAAGAGGCAAGCTGGTGGTGGTTACGTTATGGTATGGGCCGGATTCGGTCGTGCAGGAAAAACTGATATAGCATTTGTAGACAGTCGTTTGATTGCTGCAGGCTATCAACAGCTGCTTGAACAATATTTTCTTCCACAATCAGAGCACATTGGAGGCACGTTCTTCATGTTACAATAGGACAATGCTCCTTTGCATACTGCAAAGTCCACTTTTGAATGGTTTCTGGATAATAGTGCACATATTATTGATTGGCCACCTTGCAGCCCCGACCTGAATCCGGTAGAAAACATGTGGGGCATACTCGCAAGAGCAATGTATGCAGGCGGAAGGCAGTACAACTGTACTACAGACTTGAAAAAAAATATTTCCTCCGAATGAGCAAAAATCGAGACAAACTGTTTGTAAAAACTGGTAGAAACCATGCCAAATAGAATTTATGAGCTCATTCCGAAAAAAGGTGGAAAAATTTCTTATTAATTCAATATTAATTTGAGGTTTGGTTCAGTGGACCTATCTTTTTGAAACAGCTGTTTCACATATTTTTTATTTTTCTTACAATTCCTATATTTTTTACACTATTTATGAATTATTTTTTCATGGTATGAACTAATGTAGTTTATAAAATCGTACTTTGTACACGATAAAAAATGTTTTCCCAACTTAACTTTCGTTTTTACTGGTGGACCTATCATTTCGGTACGCACTGTATTTAGTAGTTCCATCTTTTCCGAAATCTTCGATTTTTATGAATAGATATGACGTATCAAGTAACTTAAGTTTATGTTTATACAGAGACGTGGTGGCCCAGTTGGAAGAACAGACGGCCAGAAAACGCCGTGTACACGGGGCCTGGTGATAATTAATGTCACACCAGAGAAACATAACGGGCTATTGGCAAGAGTACGGGATCAATCTTTAAGGGGAAGAACTGAGGTACGGTAAGGTAATTTTAGTTAACGTAGTACCAGAGCAATACAACGGGCTATTGACGAAGGTCCTGGATAAATCACTTAACCCATTGGGTACGGATTAATTTGAAAAAAAGTAGTACGGATTATCGTTTGAACATTAGTTACTGTTAAATTTTCGTTTCATCGTCTGTACGCTAATTACCGTTGTATTTTATTATTATCGCTTGCACACTAGTTACTGTTATATTTTCGTATATAATTTCGTTTGATAAAAATGGCAACAGTATGAGAGAGATCGCACAGTTTCTGATCTCCGCGTTCATTCCAAAAAAGAATGTCTGATAAGGCAACCGTGTAAATATTTCTATGTATGGAGTCAGATTAAATAAAGTGTATTTTTTAGAGAACGATTGAATAATTTGATTCAAGGAGAGTCTCGTAACACCAATCACTCTTGCCATGAACAAGAATGTTCATGGCAAGACGTGTTTAATTTTGTCCTAGTTTGAATGACGAATTAGACTCGTCATCCGTAACTTAGGTAAAACAAGTGCATGACGAGTGTCAGTCGTCAAATGTACCCAAGGAGTTAAGGGAAAGATCCGAGGATAACACCACGTAATTTTGAATCACGGTCAGATGACGAGGCAACACCTGAACTGGCACCACACTCTCCAAACTTCCACATCACGTCAACGTGAGGACATTTGAGGCCACGACAGATTAAATGTGCACCAACCGGCTTTGTATATGACGGTGCTTGGATGGACCTAGCTTCCGAATTCACAACCCTCCAGTAGCTAATTCGTGACTGTACCAATTGGCCATCGCTGTTCGCAATCACTTGGGATTGTTTTATGTTCAGTAGCCACACGCCAAGCTTCGCACTCGCAACCCTCCGGTTGATAATCCGTTGCAGTTCCAACTGGATCACCACGGCTCTTCATAAAAAGAATCCGTATGGATTGTGTGATTTTCAAATAGGTATTTACCTATTTATTTAAAATCGTGCTTTTTTTGTCACTCTATGATCATTATATGCTACACTAGGGTTGTGAAGTGACCCAAACCCAACTTTGTATTTAAGATTGGTATTTAAGATCTGTTTTCTCAAACAAATATTTGTAAATTGCTGATTGGTTGTCACAAACTGGAAGGGAAAAAACAAGTAGAAGTCTGGCTTTGGCTAGTTGGCATCTGAGTGGCTTTGAATGAGTCTATCTGTTAAATGAAGGGGAGGTTAAACTTAAGCTATGGCCGTCATAGTGCACCCACAACGTGAAGACAATCTTGGGTCAGTCTATTTTTTAAAGGAAACTTGTTAGAAGACTGGTATACAGAGCTGATACGTAAAAGCATAAATAATGATCTCCGTGGATTATTTAAATCCTCCCAATTCATAATTTCATCCATCGCTTTCGACAAAAAACATCGAACCCCAATTTTCTCACAACACACCAGCTATGGACGCTTTGTTTAAATTTCAACCTATCACCTAATAAAAGCAATATACTCATCCATTACCACTTGATTGGAGAATCAATTCGCGGAATCCGGGATATACCAAAGATGGCATCTCTAATGTTGTTTTAAGGCTTTTAGTTTATCATTAATTCCGTATCGTAATTTTAGTTTAACATTCAATGCCGACCAACTGGTCTAGTAGTTAAGGTTTTGTCCTCTGGATCGGAAAGTTCCCGGTTCGAATCCGGGGTCAGGGCATGGATATAAATTGTGCTGTCCTATGTTAGGAGCAATGATGACCGCCCATTGGGTGCTCCTTCACAAATGGTCATTGCTTCCGACCACTGCACAATATATGGATTTAATTCCAATTATATACGGTCATATAAGGAAAACAAAGTTTATTAATAATTTCCGGAAGCGATAGTAGTGATTATTTTATTTATTTATTATTTTTATTTTTTAGGTGTTGACGTTTCAAAAACTAGTCTATGGTGGTCATTACACATTATTTAGTGTATGGCAGTCTGTTAGGGAGCTTATTACCTTTCTTTAAATGAACTTCCCCAAGGTCATATACCTTCTCATCGGTGCGCAGTTCTACGTTGAGCCAAGCGAGGTGTAAGTGTCACACAAAGGACCTTTTGAGATCATTAGACGTATAAGGCTGGTAAGTTTGTTGCTAGGCAACTAAGACATCGCTATACCCGCTACATATAAAAACTATTTTGCAGCAGTGCGCTGAGAATACCTTTATATTTGCTTACTGAATATATTTCCCTCTTGTGTGGATTATAGATTTTTCAAATCAACTCTTCTCGATATTCATAGATTAATGAAGATAGGACACCAAGGATTGCTTCTGTAGATCGATTTACGTTTTTATCATTCCAAGTGGTTTCGATGAGATATCTCGTACAACATCAGGTCAATTTTGCTAGTGACGATATATCGCATCCACCAGGATTTTGCCTATTTGATAATGACAAGATACCTCGTCGGAACAAAAATGCCCTATTACAAGGGCAATGATTATCCAAGTAGGCAGAACGAAGTGTTCCTTGCCTAGAACTGGTAACAGTTTAAAGCAGGTTGTGCATTAAAAGCTGTATCTTTTGGACGCTAACATAAACCCAAGGAGGAATAAAAATAGTTATAATGACGTTTCTTCTTACATATGACATAAATAGCCTTTTAATTTTAAAACGGATTAAATTTCAAAGAGAAATTAATACCCTTTCTGACTTTCAGATTAAAGGGAACAAAATTATAATCCTAATCAGTTAAAGTATTTGACATTGGCCGTGAGCACATTTATGTGATGAAAATTTCATCAAGTTATGACTATCTGCATTAATGTTTATGCAATGACATATCTTTTTTCACAGCAAGTATGGAAACATTAACTTGGCATACCCTTAGGCAGGTGTAGGATTCTAGATTCACACTCACTAAAAGCCAGTAATTCAGAGTGAATGATGATGACACTAATTATTCAGTAAATAAAACGTTCTGCTGTTTCTTTTGATAATTTCAAGTAATTTAGTATTCATCAGTTTATTCAAAGGAGAAAGGTCAAAAAATAATATTATAATAATAGTTTTTTTAAGAAACAATTAAATGAGTGGAGTTTTTAAAAAGGTTGTTTTATGTATCTATTTTCTTGATAATTCTTTTGGGAAAATCTAAGCTGTTTGCAGGTAGGGGTGGTGGTCTGCTTCCACGATTGCAATTATAGTGCGGCACATGGAAGGTAGGTATTTTAATTAACGTTATACTGGAGCAACACAACGGGCTATTGAAGACGGTCCGAGATCAATCCCAATGGAAAAGATCCGAGTGCTGCACCTTGAAGAATATAGACGACCTTGGGACAGTTGATTTCTGAACAACTGTGAAAGCGATTTTGGAGAAAGTTGGTACAAGCAAAAGCGTTAATAGAGATCCATGGGCAATTTTCCATCAGCCAACTCGTTATCAATGTTATCGCCTTCAACATCGAACGATAAATTTAGAACCATATCTAACCTAACCTGAACGTATAGAAGTAAATTATGGTAGCTGGTCGCTGTTTGCGACAAAGCACCCAGTGGGCAGAAGCTGTTATTTCTAACTAACTACTTGACCCAAACTACCATATTATGGTTGAATTAAGTATACCTACTCGGGTGTTTTAGTATGAAACTTATCTAAATATAAAATCAAAGAAAAGTTTAATTATTCATTCCATAAACTAATATATGAGGTATACAATAAAATACACTGAAATCAAATACATGGAATAAAATTCCTGTGATGCATCTTTAAATACACAAATACAAAATCGAAGACAGAACAGCAAGACGAACAGACTTAGGCAATCAAGTTTAGTCACTTAATGAAGATAAGTACTCACAGTATGCAAAGTTTCATGAAAATATATTAAACCGTGTATACGGCACACACAATACAGACAGACAGACACCAAACGCGCAAGAGGCAGATTTAGCATCAGAAGAGTTCAAAACTGATAGAAAACTTGAAAAGGGTAAAAATAATTCAACGTACAAACAAACACTCCATTCTTATTTATATAGATTGAAAGCAACGGATAACTGGGTTGCAAACATATTCCTCTAAACTTTAAGTATAATCCATATCATAGCACATCATCTGTCTCCATTGTCCCTAAGGATAGCTTATTCGCCATCCTAAACTGGCTCCTCAGGACTACATGTCTCAAGGGATTATAAGTAAGGTGTAAAGTTTTTATTTATACCAAGTGAGATAAGTAAAAACAACATGTCATACTGATTTTTGTCAATTCAATGTATTTTAATCCCAGAATTTAATTATTTCCTTTTTTGATCTACACATTTTAACTTTTTTTCTTTTATTTCCATGTTGTTTATCTCTCTAAGTTTGCTTTAAGTACACACAATTTAATACCAAATGACTATATTTCGATCTGTCTGTTTATTAGTAGTTTATTCATTGATTGGTACAATATTTATCGAAACAGGCCTACGGGATGTTAAACGGTGGGTAGTTAACACAACGGCAGGCTATTAGAATCAAAATATCACACATGTTTATTAAGGCCTATTCACCAACCATCACCTTTACACTGCTGCTGATGTACGAGTATGAGAGATTTTCACGATAACAAACAAACCAGACGGGAAACGGATATGTTACTTCCGTAACCCAAATGCTCTCGCATGGTACATATCGATATTACTGTAAAATCTTATTTCACCGTTTGAGGCACATGTGGTATTTCAGCTAATTGGCGTTGACTAATCAGCTATCATATTAATTGAAATTCATTATTTGATATTTGCATCACCAAAGGGCTGAAATCGCATTGGGTAAGGTAAGGTAAATTTAATTAACGTCGTACTAGAGTAACACAACGGGCTATTGACGACGGTCCGGGATCAATCCCTTAAGGGAAAGACCCTAGGACAACACCACGTAATTTGGAACCACGGTCAGATGATGAGGCAACATCTGAGCCAGCACCCCAATCTCCAAACTTCCACACCAACCCAACGGGAGGACTTTCGACCCCGACAGATGTAATGTGCACCAGCCGCCTCTACACTATACGCTTACAAATATCCATGCACTGACCCGGATTCAAACCAGGAACCTTCCGATCCAGAGGCTAACACCTTAACCACCATACAAGTTGGTCTTCAAAATCGCATTCTAAAAACAAGCCAAGTGAAATCACGTTTGTATCATGTACAAGAAGCACTTTACACCGCAGAAAGACTAATGCCATATATATTTAGCCTGTCAAAAAAAAGCATTTTAAGAAAAGCATTACCTAAGAAAGAAGACTTGAAAATGAATCAAATCCTGACTCCTTCCACCTTTACTTTCAACAGCCCATAAATGGAATACCATTAGAGATTGATAGAAAGATTTGGGACTTTATCAACTTCTCTAATGGGAACTTACTCTATTTGGGCATCATTCTCCACGCCAGTCACACAATCACAGCCAATCGCCAACCAGTAGATTGAAAACGCGTGTTCCAAAGCAGGATGCGAACAGACATATCAGAGAATTGAAAGCAGAGGCACTTTTCTTCCTCCTAAAAAACCGTAAATTCCAGCGGAAATTTCCCACCTCTTTTGCAAGAGCGAGATTCCGAGCTCATAAAAAGTAATAACAAAGTTGCTCTCTCACCGGTGGCTGTTTTCCGCACTTAATTCGATTTAGCCCATTTCATAGACCCTGTCGGGGCAAAAAGCAGCTTTTGCTTCTGGTGTTTTTAAGTGAAACTCAGTTTACGGAAGGGAAGAAAATGCACGTGGAGATGTTTTTATTATCCTGTTTACTTTCTCAAAAAAGTTTCACTTTGAAGGAATAAAAGAGAGGAGGAAAGGCAGTGAGGTGAAACAGCCGTTTAGGATACGATAAGTAAGAAAGTTAACTTCATTTAGCAGGTCTGTTAGGTCCCGGAGATGTTATTTTAAGTCTATTTCTTCACGGCTGCTGTAGCGCTGTGTAGTGTTCATTTAATTTCGCAACCCAAGCCATCTTTACGACAGCGGAAAGTTTTTTACATCATCGTGAAGACCCGGTAAGCCATACCAAGTGTCCATGAATTGTATTTTCTTAGTTATTTCTGTCAAGCTGAATGTAGTTGCTGGTAGCCTTTCTTGGGGCGAAATGGGTTGCCTGTACTTATTCATAAATTGACATAATTGACTTAATTTTCAAATACTGAAAGGTAGGCAGGTAGTTAATTAACGAGACACTGCATTGACATAACGGTCTAAGGGTGACGATCCAGGATCAATTCCCAAGGGAAAGAGCCAAGGACAACGCCTCGTCAATTCGAACCACGATTAAAAGACAAGGTAACACTTGAGCTGGCACCCTCCCTTTTCAAACCTCCACACCCCACCAACGTGAGAACCTTTTACCTCTCGATCGAGTTAATGGGTTCGTACACGATCGTCTTTGGTTGGATCGACCTTCGAACTTACAACTCTCCGGTTTCTAAACCACCACTCTACCATCCAGAATACTGTCGCCCAACCCTGTATGATTCAAATACATAATTTATTGTAAAATTTCAAAAGACATTTTGACATCGGCTTGTAGGTTTTCAGCTCACAAAAATGAATTGTGGAAATGTATGAAACTGCGAATTCATAATTGTGTGGTATGATTATTGTGCAGTCAATTCTGACCTGCATGCAGATGGAATCGGTCCATTCAAAGAAGAATTCGATGTGTTTGAACAAATGAGATTAATGAAGCTATCATAATGGCCTATTCAATTAATGAGTGTATCTACTGAACATGCGAATTTTACTCGTGTTATATTGTTGTGAATGGTTTCAGCGAATTCAGTTTGCTGAATCACTTGACTAATTTTGAGTAGGGTGTTTCAAAACTTCCTGTACAGCTACATATCAAATTATCTTGGAAATATGCAGTCATGATCATTCATTAAATATCTATATAGCTTTTAATGTAATAGTTAAATGTCTGTTTCTCTACAGAAATATTATACAATTGCAATGAGAAAAAACAAGAAAAAATGAATACACAAATACAGTTAGATAAGATATGTGAAGTATTTTACTTATTGAAATAAAATATTACATATATCTCAACCTTCAAGAGAAATAATAATATAGCTAAATAAATATATTTTAATTGTTACATATATACAATCTTTTCTAAAGATATAACATAAAGTAATTTTGTTCCTGGTATTATATCTGAGACGTTAAATGCAATACAAGAAACTAAAACGAGTCAGTTTACATAAGACGTTAGAAAAATCTTTGCTAAAAGAATGCCCCTCTACGAATCTTCAAAGTAATAAGACGGAAAAAACTTCCACATTTTGATAAATTGTTTATATACTCGTAATATATAACCAAGATTTCATAGAAAACCCATAATTATACACTTCTCTTTTCATTTAAAGTACTTCCTGCAGTTCGAAAAATACTGTATGCTATAAAAAAGTAACAAAGAAAGATAAATATAAAATAATTTTTCCTTACGATCGTTTCAGCAATATGAAACTGCAAGCATTTATGCAATTTTTATGTGACATTCTTTTACTTTAACGACGCATTTTACCCTTTGTAACAATACATTTTCCAGATTTATCTCTCTATTCTTGTACACATTATCCCATTTCCACGGCATCATTATAGCAAATTGGCTTTTAAGTCGTTCAGTTCCGTTTCAATTGCAAGCAATGTTCAAAGAAATTTCAAACCTTACTTCATTCCAATTTAATGGAGTTTTTAACGCAATCAGGAGATTTATCATCTTGTAATAAGTCCACTTACAGCGTTATAACAACCAAAACCAGACGTGTCGACATTGCAAGATACGAGGAACAATCGGACAAATGGCTGACTCCACAGCTGTGATTCATCAAAGCTAACAATGCCTCACTCCCAGAACATGTTGCAGATGACTGAATTCAACGAAGCGTTCAGCGATTGATTCAATAGTTTGAATTGGATTTAATTTGGAAAGTGAAGAGCTTCAATCTATAAAGAACTTTGGGAGCTCTTTCATTAGCTTAAGGAAAACCAGAAGGACAATAATAATAGCAAAGCAGCAACAAAAAATCGCATCATCGGAACCTAACGCATAAAAGCGATAAGATAAAAACTTTCATTCAACTTTTTCAGCCGTACAATTGGTATGGTGGTTAAACTGTTAGCCTCTAGATCGGAAGGTTCCTGGTTTGAATCCAGGTCAGTGCATAGGATTTTTTAAGCGTATGGTGTAGAAGCAGTTGGTGCATCTTAAATCCGTCGGAGCCGAAAGTCCACACGTTGGGTTGGTGTGGAAGTTTGGAGAGCGGGGTGACAGCTCAGATGTTGCCTCGTCATCTGACCATGGTTCAAAATTACTGGTGTTATACTCGGATCTTTCCCTTAGAGGATTGATCACGGATCGTCGTTGTGTTGTTCTAGGACTACGTAAATTAAAAATTACTAAATTATCAACTTGTTTCAAGAGTGAGTCTAGTTGTCTTGAGTATTCGCGTATGTCTTCTCTCACAGTAGGTGGTTTAATAACGTCGCCATTCAGCAACACAACAGGGTATTGGCGACGGTCCGGATCAAACCCGAAGGGATGGGTCCGAAAACAATATTGTGTAATTTTAAACCACGGTCGGATGGCGAGGTTATTTATTGAGCTGCTAACCTACTCTCCATACTTCCACACCACGTCACCCCGAGGGCCTTTGAGGCAACGACATACTTAACGTGCACTTTCCCCCTTTCTACATGTCGGTCTTTGGTTGGATTCGACCTCGTAACCCTCCGGTTGTCCGTTACTCATCCAACCAGGTTACCACAGCTCTTTTTCTCACACATAACAATTTATTGAAAATAGCAATTGAGAGTTATTTGCAAATTTCTAATTTGTTTCACAGTGACAACTTGGTCGAATCGCACCACACTTCAAACATTAACTCTCCAAGTGTCTCGGCGAGATATCTCGTCCACGATCTGGTCATTTTTGCTAAGGACGAGACATTTGATCGAGACAAAAGTGTCCCACTGCAACAAGGAAAGGAAGACCCGAGTACAGAAAACAAATTACCTTATAGCCCAGAACTGTTGACTCTATGGAGTAGGTGTGTGTACCAGAGGCTATATACTACAGCGCAGTTGGTCCAACTACACTCTACGTTTAAGAGCGGTGGCAACGGCCTTCTAATGTCGCCAAGGAAAAAATTATTTAAAAAATCTTTTTCTTTTTACAACGGAAAATGAAAGCTTAAAAACAAATTTGAGAATGTTTTAAAAAGTGTATTTTTAAAAACTTTCACAAAAAGTAATAAGCTTAAGCACATATCAAAACACATTTGTGAACCAACAGAGAAACTAAGCTACGAATGTTGGGTGGGTAAGAATACCCTAAAACTTATCAACTACACTAAATACAGTAAACATTTTGAAAAATAAAATGATTTTTAAAAGAAAAAAAAGCAACAAATAATACAACCTGATGCATCAGAACAGCTCCGAGAAAAAAATTATTAAACAAGAATATTCCACAAATGGCGAAAAAACAATACATGTCAGAACTCTGCCGTGAAAAAAATTATAATAAAATAAAAATTCCACACCCGTAGAAATACAAAAAAATGAACCAATGGTATCAAAGAAGAAAAGTTAAAAGGACCAATGCAATCAAAGGATATTTTAAAATCAAAATTACCAATGGAAACAAACAAAAAATTTCAAACGATCCAATGAAATCAAACAACTTTAACGAATTTTGGAAGAACTTTCTAGAATACTCAAAATGAAAATTAAAAGTTACCGTTTGCTGAGGTTGCCATGAAAACCACAATAACCGTAAAGACAGATGGGATGCCTTAATCTACCGTAACTCGCAACTAGAAGTGCGCCAAAAAAATGGCCAAGGCCGTTGGCACCGCTCATAAACGTAGAGTGCAGCTGTACCGCGCAGTTTTCGATGCAAGGATAAATCACCCAGAGGTTTAATTGACAAGAATGTGACACTATCGGGGTTAACTAGTGGTATCATGAGAGGTGATGTTACATCGCACCCACCGTGAACTTTGTGGGGACATGATTGACTGGAGTACGAAAGCGGGGTCTCATTTACTTGTTGTTTTGGAGAAATCATGTAACTTCGAACGGTCAATCCGACTTTGGCACATTCGAGATCCGAACTCGTAAACATGTGCTTCAGTCTATCATTTTTGATTGAGCGAACCCGTTTGGTTACAGATGGACTTTTGATTAATATTTTTTCAATTATTCTAAGCAAAATTATAACACAAATGATGCTTTGAATATTTAAAAAAAAAATTTTAATGTTGAAACAAGCTCAAGCCATACTATGTTCAGAAAATATATTTCCAATGAAAGGTAGGTAAGTACTTTAATTAACGTCGCAAATGAGCAACATAATGAGCTGATGCAAGGTGAAATATGTAAAAGGATTGGAATAAAAGTGGGGTAAGTCATGGTGATCTGGAATTTTCAAAAATTAATGAGTGTTATTTTTAAAAAAACCATACCCCACAAAAGATACACATCCTTAAAATACAGCTAAATACGTCAGATTAGAATTTATACACATTTTAGTCAAATACACGTAAACAGAGACAAGACACAGCGGTGAGATTTCGTTGTGTGATTCGTACACCTTTTTCATTAATTAAGTGAATATATACACATATGAGACTATTGACTGAACGAAAGGAGCATGTGCAAGGGCATGCACAGGACTTCTGGTTCTGAGACACACCATGTTAATGGTGACAAGCCCTCCACGGAAAAATGAGAGATCCAAACGACGATGAGCTCAGAGTTATTGCCCTGAAGAATATGTGAACTGCATCAACCTTTTTTGTAAATAATATTAATCCAAGGACAACGTCTCTTAATTTTGGACCTCGGCAAGATGACAAGAAGGTCTAATCTTTCACCCCACCCACCAAACATCCACACCTCGCCAACGTGAGGACAATTGAGACCATGACAGATTTAACTTGAACCAGCCCCCGTATATACGACTGTCTTTGGCCGGACCTAGTCTCGAACTAGCAACCCTCCGGTTGATAATCTTCATCTGGGCTACCGCGATCTCCTATGTGAGAATATACACCCCTAAAGTAAACGAAGCCATTATTAAAACTTTAAATAATTGCGTTTGAATTCTTAAGTCACACTTCAATTGCATCGCAGCAACTTGAAGACAACCACAAGAAGCAACACCCCTTGACTTCAGCCCGATTACGTGAATGAATTTTCGCTACGATCATCAAATAACTGCCACAATCATCAGGTAACGACTTTGTTCTCACCCAGCGTTCGGCAACGAGGAATCCATATCTGCCTTTCCTAGAGCATTAAGCAGTCATGGTGGGAACACCCCTGCAATTACGGCCATTTATCCACGCTTATTCCGATGCACTGTTACGCATGTTGCTACGAGACGGAATTATAAAGCGGAAATCGCCGCTGGAAAAATGTGACTGTGTTCCGCTAATTGAGGAAAATTGAACTCAGAATAAACGAAGCTTGATTCTTTTTTTTTTCAGAGCAATTGTTTCGATCTTGGTGATTGGGTGAAGGTTTAGTGTGGTATGTTCTAAATCACCGTTAATTATAACGACGTTAGCTGAATGTATTTATGGTTAAGTTCATACGAATAACTCCTCTATAAATCGCCCTTTTTGGAGGACAAGAGAACAAAGGCACGATATTCCTCTTCATGGAATTCATTGGTCAGGAAAAACTTGCTTACTTTCTTCTTGCTTCACTTCTGTAAGCAAATCTCTTTTTTTGAATGTTAAAGGTAAAATTTTGTTTGTAATTAAATTATCTTTTTTCATGAGTGTTGCTTATTTTATAACGAATAATATTTTAGTAGTAAAGCTAATTCTGTTTAGGTTCTGTTGAGTTAAAATAAATTAACTAAATTCACATTATGTAATCATAAAATATTTTTTGTTACAAGTTATGTCAGATGAGGTACAGTGTTACAGAATGAAATGGGGAACACAGTTACATACATAATTTGTCCAATTAACACATTACAAACAAGCATATGTTTCACAATATAAATTTTTCATTTTAAGAATTTTAACTATAAATATGAATGATAACGTAAATACATTTGTTAATTTTTTCTAAGGCATTTCCTCCATATAGGTTTGGATATCTTTTTATGTGATGTTTACAATCTTTCTTTAGATTATTAGCAACAATATTTTGCTAGCTTTATTAAAATATTCACAAACAAACAAAATTATGTCTCCTTAGGAAGTAAGATTTTTCCCTAAAGCCCCACCCCGAAAAGCTGCACAAAATAGACGACGCGTGAAATGCTGGATCTTGACTGGTACGCCAGTTAAAAATACGATTACAGAGGATATATTGAATAGGAAAATAGAACTAAGCCCGTAAGTGGACGAAATTCCCAAGAAGCAAGCCAAAGTGAACCTGAGGCATAAGCCTACCGATATATCATCAAAAGAAGATGAAGGTTCACCATCTTATGCTGATAGTGATAACATCTCTTTTTCAGAACTTCAATAAGACATTATTTCAGACGACGACAGTTAACAATGGTGATTACGTTATAGTTGGAGAAGGACATAAAGAACATAAAATTCACTCTATTGGGTGAGTTGTGAATCAGAACAATGTTGATTTTGAAGGGTTGTGCGTCAATGGTTTCTATAGTTTCACGAACAAATTAAGTTTATTCATTTGAAAAATCAAAAATCATTCCCAAATTTCCTCTTCTAATTCCCTCAGGAAAGACAATGAGAAAAGCATAAATGCTGATTTTCCCTGTGGATTTAACTTACTATCAAAATCTAAAATAAGTTTGCAATTTCTTTAATCTTATTTTATCATCTACTTTGTACTTCATATAAATGCTACAATCATTGCCTAATGTTTTCCTCACATTTATGCATAAACTAAGGTTTAATTGTACATAAACTAATCCAAAGTGGTATTTTATTTTAAGTCTGCTCAAAAAATCATTAGATATCAGAATATTTTAATTTTTAAAATGAATTTTAATCAAAGCCCATTCTTTACATTTACTGTTGTTACTATAACGTAACACAGTATCCCACAGTGTGTAACCCTGTACTCTAATAGTGGGGCACAGTGTTACAATGTACATCACTACAAAAAACATTAAACACTGTAAATAAATGTTACTCTTTTTAATTTGAATGATATGTAAGATGTATGTAAGATTTTAAACATAATTTTAGGGGCTATATTGATACCACGGCTGAAAAAAAAACATGATACACTGTGTCCCACCTTCCCCTATATTTTTAAGAACTTAGATAATTTACTTCAACAGATGAAAATAAAATTTAATGGAGTTAAGGTAAGGTAATTTTAATTAACGTCGTACTAGAGCAACACAAAAATTTCAGCTTTACATTTGTGGACTTCTTCGAAATTAGTACTTTTCATTTGAAACTAATATTTAAGGTAGTTTGAAGTTATAGTGATAAGTGTAAGATGAAAACGTTTGGCTACAAAGTGTAATGTTATGACCGTTTAATAATGAAAATCTACGTGAAGGATATTTAATATTTCAATCTGTCGTTACTACTAACTTTAAAATCTAATCCAAGAAGACAGGTGTAAGATTTTAAGGATTATTATTGAAAAAGATGCAGTCGTGATCCAAAATGAATTATTCCACTTATGCAATAAAATATTGGTGGAGTAAGAACTGATACAACCTACATTTCTGATCAAAACAAGCCATGCTCGGATGCACATTTTTCACCAAGGGATTTACTCTCCTATTTACCGCTAATACACATAATATTCTAGTAAACACGAGAGCCACACCCATAGAAAATTCCATTCATGAATACATTATCAGTTAATGATTATGTTGCACATAACAAAGGCAGACCTAATACAAGTGGAACTCAATCTACTTATAATCCACACCACAATCAAGACAACCCCTTGAATAAGAATGCAACTGAAGGGCGGAAATACATGCTTAGCATTCGACACACTCAATCTTGGGGCTTTTTAATCGGATACATGTCGATCTAAAGTCCCAAATCCACATAAATCTGCTGCGAATCCCTACAAATACTCCGTAATTGATTTTAGACGGGTAAATAATTGCACCTCTGGGAAAGCAGAGAACTGTTATGTACCTTTCGGAAATGTGTTAACGAAGATTCATTTGAAGACACATTGATGAATTGGGATATCCCAAAGGAATTGATCCTCACAATCTAGTTCCTTGGCAATGATTAAATGGGTCAGAGGAGAAAAAGCAAGGACGCATACGGAAGAAGGGTTGATGTGAAAAAAACACATTTAGGATTTGATGGTAAGTTACACTATTAAAAATTAAATGCGTATATGCACAATGAGAGAGAAATACCTATTTATGAAACCTTCAAATCAATTTGTAGATCAAATTTATTAATCTAGCAAGTTTCAATAGTGTAAATAGAATGTAAGAGACTATCACAAGCTGCAAGTCAACAGTTTAAGAGTTTCAGAAAATGACTAATGAAGCGGATAAAGAAACCTAATGATCCATCTTGTCTGCAGATTTTTCGGTGGAAGTAAATGTGCCCACCATCAGGACTGAAATAAACGAGAGGAAAAACTGGAGTGTATTGTATGTGTTTTTATCTTTCAAAAGCGTTTATACCACACTCTTTGCTATTATGCCAAATGTGTGGTAGCTAAACTTGTTATGTCGGGTGTATTTTTATGACAAAGGGACCAGATCTGTTGATCTCGATACTTTCCCTTCGGGTTTAATCCCGGATCTTCGCCAATAGCCCTGTGTGACATTAATTAATAATACTTAGCTATAATACGTGACAGAAATTAATTAACAACTTTGAGGAGAACTTCTATTAACCTCTGAGCGTTTTACATGCATATATCATTTCTGCAACCAATTCTGTCTTCTCTTCGTGAATTTCAAACTTATTTTGGTCTTCTTGGCCAATAGCATCATTCTTATAATTATGTCAAACAATAAATGTGTTTGTGTAATCATAATTTATGTTGTGGAGTAAATAACTACAGTACACTGAAAATTCGTGACGCTAAGAGGGTTAAATCAAATCAATTATTTACAAAATATTCATTCTTCTAAGGTTATTTGCTTACATTTACAGTAAAAACCTCTCATGCAATCATTTCTTCTCGCGCAGTGCATGCCTGAAAAATATTTATTCACCTTAAGCCATACCATTCCTTACATGAATTAATTAACATTTACGAGTGGAGAACATCAAAACTAACAACAACATTAACATGTTGTTTCAAATCGAAAAGTTGCGCCACGAATTGTAAAAACGGTAATTGAACCTCTTATGGTTTAATATGCATACATAATTTCAGGAACTTTAAATTTTCTTTTCGTGAATTTAAGATATATTTTAGACTACTTGACCAATAGCATCATTCTTATAATTATGTCAAACAATAAATGTGATTGTGTCATCATAATGTATGTTTTGGAGTAAAAGCAAAACTGCAGTACAGTGAAAATTCGTGAAGCTAAGAGGGTGAAAACAAATTAATTCTTAACCAAAATATTCATTCTTCTAAAACATCTGATGGATACATCTCTTCTCGCACATTATATGCCAGGAAAATATTTATTCACCTTAAACGATATTATTCCTTACATAAATTAATTAAGGGGTCTCAGGACCCTTAAATCTCAAAATTTTCGATTTCTTGAAAAAAATATATGTGGAAGCCCTATCTTTTCTGAACATTTTGGTACTAAAAGTTTAACGATACTCCCAAAACTTCCGGAGTTATCGAGAAAAGAATAAAACAACTCTGTTGAAAAGTAAACAAAAACTTGCCACTGCCGCTCCCAACTTTTGACAGCTGGGAGAGCATTTCTAAAACATTCTTCTCTAGATGAATTCTTTTAGCAGAACAGCCACACTTAATATCAAAATAATCTTGTGAATGAGTAGTATAATAACAACTCAACTTCTATTTTTTCTTCCCTTGTTTGTTTATTACTTTGCGATTTTGAATTTCCACGTTTTTTCGTCTGTTATGAAAAGTGTTCAAATATGGAAAATCGGCCAAAACGATCATCCGGAAAGTGACCGAAGAAGAAAAGATTTCAAGGAAATAAATTCTTGAAGAAATCTAAGTCTCAAAGTGGCCAAGTTATTTTTAAAAATCTTTCGCCAAACAAAAGTGCAGCTGCTAGAAAGTTGCCGACTGCACACAATGTTTTGCAGTCATTGGAAAACGATGTTTGCGTTGAATTTCATGGCTACAGATTAGTGGATATTTATTTATTGTTCTCACAACTAGAAAAACATATCTGTTGCTCTGTGTGCCATGGGAATGTTAAGATTATTGAGAAATCCACTATTGGATTGTGTTCAAAATTTATTTTAGTTTGTAGACAGTGCACGGTTCAACAGAATATCAATTCCTGTGAATTGATTGGACACAAAAAAAATGTACCAGAAGTGAACAGGCAGTCAGTGTTGGCCATGAGATTTATAGGCCAAGGGTTATCTTCACTCGAGACATTTTGTTCAAGTTGTGTGTTTGTGTTCTGAGACATGGGCTTCGGCATGTGTTTGCAAAGCCCATGTCTCAGAAGGCGTACGACAAGATTAATTCAAAAATTGCAGACGTGAGTGAGGTGCTCGCAAATGCATTGACGAGGAAAGCTGCTGTGGAAGAAAAAATCATTGACGGCACCGTAAATTCTATTGCAGTTAGTGGTGATGGGACATGGAAAACCCGCGGTTATACATCTCTTGTCGGTGTTTGTACTTTGATCACGGCTGACTGCGTAAAAGTCGTCAAAGTCATGTCGTCGTATTGCAAGGGATGCGACACCTACAAGGGCCCAAAGTTCGGCCTTAAATGCAGTGCCTTTCTGGCTAAACACCAGCATAACTGCAAAAAAAACCACAGTGGGTCTGCTGGACAAATGGAAGTGAGCGGCATGCAAAGGATTTTCTGTCGATCAGAAAACAAGCATGGTTTAAAATACCAGCCGTACATAGGGGATGGAGTTTCCAAGACGTTTTCGGCAATCGTCCAAAAAAAGCCATATGGTGACAATGTTACAGTTGCAAAAATAGAGTGCGTGGGACATGTCCAAAAGCGAATGGGCAGCCACTTGCGTAAATTAAAGGCATCACTTGGTAAAAAGAAGTTGTTGGATGCAAAAACGATCGGTGGAAAGGGTTCCTTATGATGCTGTCATAAATAGGCTGACGGCTGCATGTATGGCTGTATATAGCAAAATAGCTGCATATATGGCTGTATGTGACTTCAATGACGGATGCAAAAGCCGAGTTGAAATTATACGTGCTTTAGGTTTGAAAATCTGCCAGACAAATGTTGTGAAATGTATTACTATGGACAAAGTGCGCATTGCGACTGCAAAGAGGCGAGCAACCGAAGCATCCTTTGAAGCTCGTAAGGCCAAAAAAATTAAAGCAGCAGTAGAAATAGAACAATTTAAGGTTACTGAGGGCTGCACTTATGATCCTGGAGCTTTTTAATTAACCATAGTTTATTTAATTTCATTTTATGTTATTTTTCAACTTTAACTTTATTTTTCTCAAAACGCAACATTTTAGTTTGCGCGTTGGATTTCTCAGAAACTATTTATCATATTAATCTGAAATTTCATACATATACTCAAAATAAGTTCCTTTATGACCTATACATCAATTTTCAGACAAATTATTAACAGAATTTTATTTTAACAAATTTTTCAACTTTAATTTTATTTTTCTCAAAACGCAATATTTTAGTTTGCGCGTTGGATTTCTCAGAAACTATTTATCCTGTTAATCTGAAATTTCACACATATACTCAAAATGAGTTCCTTTATGACCTATACATCAATTTTCAGACCAAATATTAACAGAAATTTGTTTTAACAAATTTTTCAACGTTAACTTCATTTCTGTCAAAACACAAAATTTTAGTTTGCGCGTTGGATTTCTCAGAAACTATTTATCATATTAGTCTGAAATTTCAAACATATACTCAAAATAAGTTCCTTTATGACCTATACATCAATTTTAAGACCAATTATTAAGAGAATTTTGTTTTAATAAATTTTTCAACTTTAATTTCATTTTTCTCAAAACGCAACATTTTAGTGTGCGCGTTGGATTTCTCAGAAACTATTTATCATATTAATCTGAAATTTCATACCTGTACACAAAATAAGTTCCTTTATGACCTATACATAAATTTTCAGACCAATTATTAACAGAATTTTTTTTATCAAAATTTTCAACTTTAACTTCATTTTACTCAAAACACAAAATTTTAGTTTGCGCGCAGGATTTCTCAGAAACTATTTACCATATTGATCTGAAATTTCATACATATGCTCACAATTAGTTCCTTTATGACTTATACACCAATTTTCAGACTAATTATTAACATAATTTTTTTTTTAGGAGTTTTAGTTAAAAATTTTCTTAAAATTAAAAATATTTAAAAAAAAATTTATTAAAAACATATTTTTTGTTTTTAAATTTCTTAAAAAGTGTGTATAACATCGAAACTGAACAGTTTTCTATTAGATAAAATTAATTTTGTACATTTTGATCAATTTTGTACTTCAGAATCTTGCGCGCAGTAAAATATTGATATTAAAAAGTGTCCAATTTAAATTTCTTAATAACTTTTTAAAACATTTTTTAATTAAATAAAAATTTGAGAAACAATGTAAATATATGTGAATATTATATGGTAAAAGTTTAAAAATTCTGCTTTGTTTCATTAATAAGTTATATTGGTTTGAAAAGGGATGTTTTTTTGCATACATGGATAATTTTTAAGAGTCCTGAGACCCCTTAATATTTACGAGTGGAGTACACAAAACTAACAGCAGCTTTAGCATGTTGTTTATATCACAACTTTGCTCCAAGCATCGTAAGAACGGTAGTTAAACCTCTGAAGGTTTCACATACGTTCTGCAATCTTCAGTCTTCTTTTCGTGAATTACATAATTATTTTGGCCTTCTTGATCAATATCATCATTCTTTAAATTATATCAAACAATAAATGTGGTTGCGTAATACTAATGTACAATATAGTGTGGAGTAAAAGCAAAAGTACAGTAATTTGAAAACTCACGATTAAATCAAATTAATTCTCAACCAAAATATTTGTTCTACGGTGATTTGTTTACGTTTACAGTAAAACCCTCTCATGGAAACATCTCTTCTTGCGCAGCGCATACCTGGAAAATGTTTATTCACCTTAAACGATATTATTCCTTACATAAATTAATTAACATTTACGAGTTTAGAACACAAAACTAACAGCAGCTTTAGAATGTTGTTTATATCAAAACTTTGCTCCCCCCCAAGCATCGTAAAAACGGTAGTTAAACCTCTGAAGGTTTCACATACGTTCTGCAATCTTCAGTCTTCTTTTCGTGAATTACATAATTATTTTGGCCTTCTTGACCAATATCGTCATTCTTTAAATTATATCAAACAATAAATGTGGTTGCGTAATACTAATGTACAATATAGTGTGGAGTAAAAGCAAAAGTACAGTAATTTGAAAACTTAAGAATAAATCAAATTAATTCTCAACCAAAATATTTGTTCTTCGGTGATTTGTTTACGTTTACAGTAAAACCTTCTCATGGAAACAGCTCTTCTTGCGCAGCGCATACCTGGAAAATGTTTATTCACCTTAAACGATATTATTCCTTACATAAATTAATTAACATTTACGAGTTTAGAACACAAAACTAACAGCAGCTTTAGGATGTTGTTTATATCAAAACTTTGCCCCCCCCCCCCCCCCCCCCAAGCATCGTAAAAACGGTAGTTAAACCTCTGAAGGTTTCACATACGTTCTGCAATCTTCATTCTTCTTTTCGTGAATTACATAATTATTTTGGCCTTCTTGATCAATATCATCATTCTTTAAATTATATCAAACAATAAATGTGGTTGCGTAATACTAATGTACAATATAGTGTGGAGTAAAAGCAAAAGTACAGTAATTTGAAAACTCACGATTAAATCAAATTAATTCTCAACCAAAATATTTGTTCTACGGTGATTTGTTTACGTTTACAGTAAAACCCTCTCATGGAAACATCTCTTCTTGCGCAGCGCATACCTGGAAAATGTTTATTCACCTTAAACGATATTATTCCTTACATAACCTAATTAACATTTACGAGTTTAGAACACAAAACTAACAGCAGCTTTAGAATGTTGTTTATATCAAAACTTTGCTCCCCCCCCAAGCATCGTAAAAACGGTAGTTAAACCTCTGAAGGTTTCACATACGTTCTGCAATCTTCATTCTTCTTTTCGTGAATTACATAATTATTTTGGCCTTCTTGACCAATATCGTCATTCTTTAAATTATATCAAACAATAAATGTGGTTGCGTAATACTAATGTACAATATAGTGTGGAGTAAAAGCAAAAGTACAGTAATTTGAAAACTTAAGAATAAATCAAATTAATTCTCAACCAAAATATTTGTTCTACGGTGATTTGTTTACGTTTACAGTAAAACCCTCTTATGGAAACATCTCTTCTTGCGCAGCGCATACCTGGAAAATGTTTATTCACCTTAAACGATATTATTCCTTACATAAATTAATTAACATTTACGAGTTTAGAACACAAAACTAACAGCAGCTTTAGAATGTTGTTTATATCAAAACTTTGCTCCCCCCCCAAGCATCGTAAAAACGGTAGTTAAACCTCTGAAGGTTTCACATACGTTCTGCAATCTTCAGTCTTCTTTTCGTGAATTACATAATTATTTTGGCCTTCTTGACCAATATCATCATTCTTTTCATTATATCAAACAATAAATGTGCTTGCGCAATCATAATGTACCATATGTTGTGGAGAAAAAGCAAAACTACAGTACTTAGAAAACTCACGATTAAATCAAATTAATTCTCAACCAAAATATTTGTTCTACGGTGATTTGTTTACGTTTACAGTAAAACCCTCTCATGGAAACATCTCTTCTTGCGCAGCGCATACCTGGAAAATATTTATTCACCTCAAACGATACCATTCGTTACAGAAATTAATTAACATTTATGAGAGGAGCGAAAACCGAAAATAACTCTCGACTCTCTCTCTCTCTCTCTCTCTCTCTCTCTCTCACCAAAGACACACACGCGCAGGATTCGAAGCGCACTTAGCCAGGGGAAACGGGAAACCACAAAGGTTAATTCACGGATAAATAGTTCTCGTACATCACGCTTCGCCACAATCTCGCGGTGTTTTGCGAGTCCTTACGGAGAGGCGTACCAGAGTACGAGCCGTGCGTAATTGCGGCCCGCTCCCGGCATTAATTACGAGCCGGTATTTTAAACACCCGCTCCGGTTTTCAAAAGTCGGAAATTCTGCAGAATTCACGACCAACGCCGCCAATTAAAGGGCCTCTCCTGGATGGGCCGCAAATGGTTTGGAATACTGCGCGCCATTTTTGGAACAATTAGTCGCGATAGGGGTACTAAGTCACGCGATCTTGTTTTTTGCACTTTTCGTGTTTGTGTATTCGCACGCCCTCTTTGAGCGTGGGTGAAATTTTACCCCTGTGAGTTTTTGAGATTAGGGAATTAATTAGTTCTGCTTGTGGTGGTGCCATTAACGGCTGCTGAGAATAGACGTTGTGATACACAATTACAAAAACTATTCCAAATTATGTTTATCTGCATAAAAAAAAGAACTTAGTGACATATCGCACCTTGGGAAGAAAGGTGACACAACTCAAAATTGCAGAATTTGAGAAACATCGACTTAAAGGATACTATAAAACTTATATTGAAATAATAATTCGAGCTTCTCTTTTATATTTTAGGTATGTATTTATGGTGGTAACTTCTATTATATTCTTCTTCTTCTTCAGGAGCACAAAAGCCTTTTACAGGCCAAGGCTGACTCGCAGATCCTCCTCCATCTGGCCCTGTCTGGTGCGACCGCCCGCCATCGGTTGACTCCCAAAAACTTGAGATCTCTTTCTACATCATCAATCCATCTTGTAGGTGGTCGTCCCTTTCTTCTTGTCCTTTCAATTTTGGAAAAACTCAATTGTTTGGTAGGGTCAGCATCGGGATTTCTAAAGAGATGGCCCAGCCATCTGATGCGTGACGCTTTAATTGTTCTCACTATATCGGTCCCGCCGAATTTATCATATTTTTTGTATATTTCGTGGGTTGTAAAGGATCCTTCTCACGTTGTTCCTATTATATTCTATAGAATAGTAATATAACACGCTGAGGCACCTCATACATTTTTTACAATGACATAACATCATTTTTTTAAATTTTAAGTTGTGTCACTTTTTTGCCGTGGTGCGGTATGGTACAAAATACAGGGTGATTCATAAGTACGTATACAGTTTCCAGATGTTGTAAAACAGGAACAGTTTAAGACACGGTCCCCCAATTCGAACTGTTAGCTAGGTATACTCATAAAGTCTGTGTTCCCCTCCCGAGCGAAGTGACGTAGGCGATAGTGAGCGTGTCACGTGACTAGTCAGTGAAAATGACTGCGTCTGCAGTGAAGAAGGCGTTTTGTGTTCTTGAATTGAGCAAAACGGAATCTGTCAACGTTGTGCAACGGCATTTTAGATCACGATTTTGAGGAGTACCTCGAACTATAAAATTCATTTACGATTGGTTTAAAAAATTTTAAACCACGGGCAATTTGTGCACAGTTTCAAATCCAGGACGACCGAGTGTGTGTGTGTATCGAAAGATGTCGTCAAAAACTTTATTCATCCAATTGGATAATAAAATCGAAAAACATTATTCTCTAATTGGATAGCTCACCACCCCACTGGTCAGGTGGCATGCAAAATTACTTCTGTTAACATCATCTTCACTTCACTGATGGATTGGACGAAGCGCCGACTACAACATACCACTTACCCAATGGTCACACAGATGCCCTCTTTTAACATCATGTGACTTTTTTCTTTGGGGCTACATAAAGGATAACGTATTTAACCCTCCTCTTCCTGTTAATCTAGCGGAGTTGAAATGGCGTATCGCAACCACTATCACTGCACTTGCTTCAGATACCCTAACATGCGCCTGGACAGAAATGGGATACCGGTTCGATGTGTGTAGTGTGACTAAGGGTGCACACATAGAACATCTGTGACTGTCTCTAAAAAAACTTGACACATTCACCTACACTTCTGTTACAGGTAGCATAAAATATTTTACATTGCCACTGTTATA
This sequence comes from Metellina segmentata, assembly GCA_947359465.1. Taxonomy (NCBI): domain Eukaryota; kingdom Metazoa; phylum Arthropoda; class Arachnida; order Araneae; family Tetragnathidae; genus Metellina; species Metellina segmentata. The sequence continues at coordinate 83,666,798 of OX375877.1, forward strand.
TAGTGCGTTGAAATTCTATACTTACTTATGAATCACCCTGTAGATATACACATAAATGCACGCTTGTGTATTCTGGATGCGATGTTCAGGTTTACACTATATTCTAATTCACCAGGTCTGTTTGCGGTGACTTCTTTAAAGGCTGTTGATTGATAGATCATGTGATACAGACTTACAAGAGCTTTAATAAAAGGATGTTATCTGAATTCTGTTTCTTCAGTTTGACATGCGATGTTCAGGTTTACACTATATTCTGGTTCACCAGGTCTATTAGAGGTGACGTCTTTAAAGGCTGTTGATAAATAGATAATGTGATACAGATTTACAAGAGCTTTCATAAAAGGACGTTATCTGAATCAGAAAAAGAACTTGCTGACAGTGGTACAAATTAGATATGCGCAGGTACATGTGTATTCTGGATGCGATTCTGGTTCACTAGGGTATCCATAAATAAGAGAGCAAACGGTGGCATATAAAATTACAGAGCATATAAGATAGGTAGGTAGATAATTAACGTCAAACTGAAGCAACATAACGGGCTATTGGCTACAATACGTGATCAATGCCTTTTGTAAAAATCCAAGGAGAACGCCTCATAACTTTGAACGACTGTCAGATGAACAGACAATGCTATGCCATCTCATTCTACCAAATTCCGCACCACGTCCATGTAAGGACATTTAAAGTCAGGACAGATTTAACGTGCACCAACTCCCATGTAATCGAGGGTCTTTTCCTGGACCTAGTTTCGAACTCATATCCCTCCAATTTCTAGTCCGTTCATCTTCCAATCTTCCAACTGGGTATCCACGATCCCGATTTCGAACAAGGACTTGATGACAAAACATAGAAATGCGCAGAGAAATGCGCGCGTGGATATTCTGAATGCGATATTCTGGTTAACCAGAGTATCTCTGAATGACAGAGCGAAAGGAATAAGAGTCAGCCCTCTGATGCTCGAATCTTTGGAGTGGAGAAAAATGATAGATACTTGTAGTATTTTATAATAGAATGATCATGTCTTGTACTGGTGTGTTTATCGTTATTCTCTATCGAAATATATATTTTTATATAGAAGTTGACGTTTCTTTCAATTCTTTACAAACGACGCACACATGCAACCATATTTATGGTAGGGGAAACTACGCAAGTGTATTAACGTCGCACTGAGACAACACAACAGTCCATTAGCGACGGTCCGGGATCAACCCCAAGGGAAAGATCCGAGGACAACACCATGTAAATTCAAACCACGGTCAAATGATTAAACTTAGAACCAGAATCCACGATAAGGACGCCCGTTGAACAAACGCATGTATGTGTGAACTCTAGTCCCTAAGCTAACAAAAATATTTGTTCTATACCATTAGAGTCACCTGAAAACTTCCTGGAGCCACATTATAACACTCTGAGGATCACGCGTTTTCTGAGTATTGTTGGACTACAAATTATCTTTCAACCTTTATAAAGATTCTATTGATAATATCTGCTGAATTATAATACTTTGGAACGATTCTATGGAATTTGGTATATAATACATAGGAGTGTCTATTGATCATATTCTTGGTATATGTTTTTTTGAAACAATTCTATCGGTTACATACATAGAATAGGATACTTTAGAACGATTCTATTGGTCCTTTCCTTAGGATTAGATTGGATCTTGGGGTTTTATGGCGCAAGGTCCAAACATGGGCAAGCTGCTCCAAAGTCCTTTCCTTATAGAAAAATCTTTTGGAACGATTCTATTGGTCAAGGAGGTCAGAATTGGTTGGAAGTCATGAAAGGAAGACTTCAGATTGTAAAGTGAATTCTGTGGACTCTAACGTTGAAACATCATGAAATACCATAAACAAAAAAATTGATACCTATAAACAATAGAGGTATCAGTTTTGTGCATGGTATTTGGGTTAAAATAAGCATCTTTACAAAATAACCATTTACGGGTAATTGACCCACTCTACGTAAGAGGGTTCTTCGGAGGGTTATTTTGTAATTTGTGTTAATTATAATCCAACGACTATTTAAAAGGAAATAGGAAAACATGAGGTAAACCATATTTGAATTTATTTTATTTTATTAGAAAACAATTTCCATTTTGAATTAATTCATGATGTAATCAATTTTAATTCACTATAGAATTGCATGTACTAAAATTATTTGGAAATTTTTAACTACTATATTTATTATTGTACGGTCATTACGATTACATTATATGTACATTTATACAAGTAAAATAAGCATTCTATAGCAATCCGAAAATTTTTTTTAATATATCTCTCTTACCATGGCTTACGTCTTTCTAAATAAGGGTGATTTGACACATTAGAATGAGTTTCAAAAACCAATGAATTTAGTATATAAAACATCTGTTTTATCCTCTCAGATAATAACTAATATATGTATGCTCAGAGTGGAATTCTGCTTTTTCTGCAAACATTTTACTAAAATAGCTTTAAGAATAAATAAAGTATTAATTGGTCATTCCACTTTTTTGTATAACTCGAGTTCTATTTTTTTGGTTTAAATTTAAAATATGAGAACTCTGTTTCTTCTTTCAGTGACTATTTTAGTAGAAAATGGATAGGTTGAGAACTAGAAATTCGAGTACAATTTGTCCTTGAAAATATTTGCCTTACAGATTGAGTTTATGAAAATACGAATCAAGCATTAGTTTAGAATATTCTATAATGTTTTACATAGAGTGTACATTAACAGTTCTTTAAAGTTTTACTGTGATACATAAATAATTGGAGAGACAACTTGTCGAAATTAGAATATTTTTCTCCTGATTTGAATGCTTAATGGTACTATGTCCTTTGAACTTCTAGATTTTATGAGTTTCAAAATATGAAATTTGTTGAGATATAACTAAAATCGACCATAAGGAAACATTCTCGTACGCCAACAACTCAAAAATGGCAATTTTTGACTTTCCTCATAATTATAGAAAATGAGTGGCGATGCAAAATTTTGAATGCTCTATTGTATTTATCTGGTTTTGGGATAAATAATTAAAGCATTTGTATTCCTATTTCATCTCTAAAACAGTAAACGAATGTTTAAGTAAGCAAAACCTTTCATTACTTGATTTTTTATGTATCCATTTTTTACTCCTCTCACGTCATGGGATTTACCAAGAGTAGTAATGCTGTTACTTTATATAGAATTTAATGTGTAAGCAACTCCATATATTGGTTGAAAGAATCCCGAGTAAGATTATATTGGTTAAAAAGATTCAAACTAAAAAGAATTTGTGTGCGTAAGACTAAGTTTCATAATGGGATATGCGTGTGAATCAATCAGAGGGTTAACAGTTACATCAATTTGATATACATCTACCACAATTACCACACTCAAATAGATAAATCATTTACAATTCCAACAAAAGTCAATGATAATAAAAGCATACCATAACTAGAAGTAGTTTCGCTTTTGAATTGTATATGTCATAAATTTCCAAGATTCTAATAGGAACTTAACCCATTTACGTGTTTTTAACCCTCCTATGCTGTGGTAATGCTTAAGATTATCATACAATGGGTTTAACTATTCCATTTGTGTGCGTAAGACTAAGTTTCATAATGGGATATGCGTGTGAATCAATCAGAGGGTTAACAGTTACATCAATTTGATATACATCTACCACAATTACCACACTCAAATAGATAAATCCTTTACAATTCCAACAAAAGTCAATGATAATAAAAGCATACCATAACTAGAAGTAGTTTCGCTTTTGAATTGTAAATGTCATAAATTTCCAAGATTCTAATAGGAACTTAACCCATTTACGTGTTTTTAACCCTCCTATGCTGTGGTAATGCTTAAGATTATCATACAATGGGTTTAACTATTCCATTTGTGTGCGTAAGACTAAGTTTCATTATGGGATATGCGTGTGAATCAATCAGAGGGTACAGTTACATCAATTTGATATACATCTACCACAATTACCACACTCATATAGATAAATCATTTACAATTCCAACAAAAGTCAATGATAATAAAAGCATACCATAACTAGAAGTAGTTTCGCTTTTGAATTGTATATGTCATAAATTTCCAAGATTCTAATAGGAACTTAACCCATTTACGTGTTTTTAACCCTCCTATGCTGTGGTAATGCTTGATTATCATACAATGGGTTAAACTATTCCATTTTAACTATGACCTAAATCACGCTATGACCCACTACATCCTGATAATATATAATAGATAACATCCCCCACTTAACACAAAAGTGATTAAGCATACGGTGTGCTGCAAGTTTAAAAAGTATTATTAGACCTCCTCTATAAAAAGAAACCGGTTCATTAGTATTCCATATCAGTTCTTACTTAGCTGTCAACCATAACGTCTCGTGGCCTACCCTTCCGTTGGGTTCACAATTTGTAAACTGTTAATTAACTCAAATGAGGGACCTCACCCCGTGATTAATCACTTAGGAGCGATTATTTATGCTGTCAAATCAATGAATGCTCGACCATTAACAACTAATCTGTTAGGAAAGCAAAGTTAAAAGCCGGTTTGAGCTTTGTCCAAAGTAGCCGCCTGAGCGGATTGCGGAACATATGGAACAACTATTAATCAAGACCAGCTTCATAAGTTCTTTAACTGCCATATCTATCAGTTTAAATTTTTAAGTTTTCTGCGAGTTCAGTAAGTACGATTGAAAATTTCTTTGCAATATAAAGATTCACTTTCATCGGTTGATTGATCGGATTTTATGACGATATGTTCGCAAGCTGCGTAAAGCATCCGACAAACATTAAGTCATATACATACACAGGGATAGTATTACTGACAGATACATGTCGATGTGTAAATGAATGATACCTGTACTGCTTACGATTCAAAGGTTTCTATTGCAGTGGGTGAACCTAGGGAGTCAAGGTAAACGCTTGAATACTACGCAGATGAATAGGAAGCAATTTCTTTATTATGCTTTTGAAATTGGACGATGTTTGTAGCATTTCTAAATGTTTGCTATTTGATTAGAAATGCAATAAATTAAATTTATTTTCAAAACTTTAATTTACTTACAAATGCTTAAAAATTTATTCAAGAAGCAATATCGATAAAATAACACAAGTATTACTTATTTGGATATAATTTCATTCTTCTTTTTGAAGTCCTTTCCTGGTTTACTTTTAGATACAAAAAAGAGTAAAATATTTTTATAATGCAGTTTCCTACTGCCCAGAAGTATTAAAAACACCCTAATACTTAACGTAAGTAAAATGAATAATGTATTTTATTTTTAATGTGTATATTAAATTATAAATTTGGGCTTTCAGATGTTGCCTGCAATTCTTCAGTTTAATTCAGAAGAAAAGCATTATTAACCATAACTGAAAGTCGTATGATGATCAAGTGTGCACATTGCACAATTAACGTAATTTAAAAAATTATTTTGACTTTTGAAAAGCAGCGATTTGATATTCCCTTATTTATTTTCATGGTTCTATATGAAAACTTCAGAATAATAACGAATTTTAAATTTTTTGTTTAATTTTAAATAGATACTGGCAGTATTTAATTATATATATACGCATATAAGTTCATCTAAATGAAATTCAGTAATAGTTCATCAAATATGGATTTATTTCACGTATAAAAACTGCATAAAATAAAATTTCCTATACTATCAAAACCATAGAAACTAAGAAGCAACTGCTGGTAAAGCAACTCCAACGACAATTCAAAAACAGCAACGCATAGCCATCACAACGAGAATTTCACAACCACTGCTTTAGCAACTATAGAGAAAATCCAGAAACTACAACATCAGCGAAATCAAAAGATGTCGTACTCGACTTTCTACGATTCCGTTTCCAGTAATTTATAGCAGACTTTCTATTCTTAGAAATCTAATATTGAGAAACGACTTAAAGGTACCAAAAGAGGCTCAAAAGTAAGAAATGCCTCCGAGATATTTCGGCGCATTAGTCACGGTGTTAGTTGGAAACCTTGATTTATATACAAAAAGTGTCGCTGAGGTTTCTGTATTTTCGCTGGGAAATAAAATACGTTTCGAGGAAAAGTGTAGTTTCGGAAACTAATGGAAGTAAAATTCATTCAGTTCTTGCGAAATTCACTCGTTTTCTGTAAATATGTTTTTACTGCGGTAAGACTGACTGTACAGTGAAAGTAGTGGCCGACATGAATGAAAATGAAATCTTCATGACATTGAACGAGTCTTTTAAATCGGAACATTACTGGGAGCCTGCATAAAAAGTCGAGCTTTACAAAAAAGCGTTTCATTTTGTTGTCTATTGTAGAACTATAAGAAAACATCCGAAAGATAAATATAACATCCTATAGAAACATAATGTCTGTACCTGACATGACCTTCGGACAGTTTACGTAGACACAATGAGGTCGAGGAGGGGGTACGTAATGTGGTAATATTCTACGATGCTGGGGGATCTCTGGGTATTATAACCTATGATTGCGTGGAAGGCAGATAGCGTAAGTGGTGTTATTTGAAACTGAATTATGCTATCCCAAAAACTGGTCTTCAATCAATAATATTATACTTCAATATTAATATCAAACTGCATTTTAATCGTTCAAACTGTAAATTACATGTTGACTATTCACAATAAACACTCGCTCAAACTTTTAACGTCTGCTTCATTCCTACCTTTATTCAACATCTGGCCTGAGAAGTCATGTCAAGACTAAAGTTTGTGTCCTCAACACAACCTACAATATTTTTAAATAATTTTTTGTTAGAATTACTTGAAAATAAGATTTAAATTATTGGTTATGACTACTTCAAGCATTAATCACTTGATCAATGTAACAATACCTTATGAGAGATGTAATGAGTTAGGCCCGGTGCACACATACGATTTTTCAACGTGCGGCGCCACTGCGGCACCGAAGCCCAACTATGCAAACATAGCCGTGAAATGACGCACGAACTCATTTCGCGCCATTTGCGATAAATATTCTATCGAAGAAAACGTGTATATTTCGCTTACTTGGTGTAAAAAAGTATGTTTTGAAACAAAATAGACGTTACTGGAAACAACCCTTTAATAATAATTATTTATATTCCATTACTTTATGAAAACAAGTGACTTCAGAACAGAGACTCATGTACGGCGAATATGCGGCACAAATTGCACGCAAGTTGGACTTGCGTTGCCCCAGCGGCGCTGGAAGCATGTGTGCATTGCTTTATTAGATTTAATGTATCTCAGACCACACTTGCGTTGCGGCAGCGGCGCCGCTTGTTGATAAACCGGTTATGTGCACCGGGCCTGAAAGTTGTATTAAAAATGTAAAGATCTGTCAAGAGAGAGAGAACAGTCAAACTGGTGATTAGAAAATGGGATGCATTGTGTATCCAGTATTATTCATATACTTGCAAAATACCCGATAATACTCGGTTTGTGGCACTCTTGCATCCGACATGCGACACTGTGGAATTTCGCAATCTTCTCTTGTCATTATGACAAAGAATTTTTTAATGTTTGAAAAGTTCTAGTTTGGATTTTTTAAACATTATTATTGTTCCAATAACGGCATTATTATTTCAGCAATGGCATAATTAGACTTAAAATTTACTTTATTCTGAATTATCTGCCACTTTAATTCGAATGCTTAGTAGTGGTGTTGCGTGTGATGAAAAAGAAACACAATTTATTAAAATAATAAATATTTACAACAGAAAACAAAAGAAAACAACGAAATAAAACAAAATAAAAGCTGTCGACCAAAAGTTGTTCTAAAGATATTAATTTATGATTCCTTTTTATTTCTTGATCTTGCAGTTGCCAGAACTTACAACTAAAAAGTGCACAAATTTTAGAAGTGCGAAATTTTTTTATAGTAAAATAAAAAGAAAATACTACTGCACGTGATCAACCAACGCGAGTTTCCGTTTCATTCACGTTCGTTGAAAAATATCGTCTGTCCCAAATATTCTGAAGTCGTTTAAATTGCGCAAAGAACAAAATAAAGACTCCAAATAAATGAAGCATCAGAGCTAAAATTCCATACAAAAAATATTTTTGGAAAAATAATTGCTTTTTAGCAGTACTGGCAAAGCAATAAAAGTAATCGTAATACTCAATATACATTCCAGTTTTTCCAAAACTACCAAATTATGGTTGGTTTATGTACTCGGGTGTTTTATCATGAAACTCATCGAAATAAATAAATAAAGAACTGTTTAATATTGCATTCACTAAACTCATACATAATGTATAAAATAAAACACATTGCAACCAAATATCTGGTATAAAATTAATTTGATACCTATACAAATACACAAACACAAAACCAAAAATAGAACAGAAAGAAGGACAGACAGATTTTCGAAACCCAGTTCAGTTACTAAATAAAGATAAGTACAGTATGCAAAGTTTCCTGAAAATATATTAAGGTGTACGTATACAGTAGAGAAGCTTTCTTTTAATTTTTACTTTAAAAATCCAATTTCTTTATCAGAGGTATTTGATGTATTCTTAAAATAATTTAAGGGAGACAGTATCAGATTGTGCAAATAATTAATTGTCTAATAAGATATAATTAGCAAATTAGCATGCTTTTTTAAACGTAATATCTCAAATTCTAATTTGCTAAGAATTACGATTCCTGTTGGAAATTATTTCTAATATTATTATTCATGGTTTGAATCTTCACCAAAAGTTACATGAAGAAATAGTTTAGTTTTTACAATTTTTTAATCTAGAAAGCATAAAGTAATCAACATTTTTCCAAAAATTTCAACATTTAAAAATCTATTTATTGACTAAATACTCTGATGGAAGTTCAAAAAATCCACTGTATTATATACTAGATCATAATGATGCAAAAATAATTACAACTAGGGGGCCTGCCCCCTGCTCGCTAACGCTCGCCAACCCCCGGAGGATTGCTTCGCAATCCTCATTGGTTCGCTGCGCGAACCTATGCTCGCTTCGCTCGCCTCAATGAAGACATGTGTCCTAGCAGAAGGGATTGTTTACAAAATATGTTACCAAAAAAATGTTTTTCAAATCTAAATTTGCTGTATTACAGAAAAAATATATACAGTATCTCTAAAATTAGAATTCAAATGAAAACTTTGTGCAAATTTTGACTCGAAATGTAAGCGTTGCTTTGGAAATTGAATACCCAGCATGTTGTTTGTGTGTACATTTTCCCAGCACTCGAACGACCCACACTTTTTCATTGAGTTTGTTGCCGAAAGTTGTAGTGCAAGCGTCTTGTTGAACTATAATTATTGGCCCTGAATAGGACCGTTTTTTAAATGGCCCTGAAAAGATCATCCGCTTTCTTTGATTTCTGTTATAAACTAACTGCAACAGCTCATTAAAATTTCCTTTTTTTTTCTTTCAATAAAATTTCATCCGATAACGCTATAAATTCAATCGATGCGCGAGATTTCGCGATAAGCAAACAATCGTAGAGTGTTGCCAAAACGTGGTTACAAATAACGTCTTTTTTGCGTGCCACGTAAGAGAATTATATATATAGATAGGTAAATTCATTGTGGAGTTATCACGTTTAGAACAACGCATTATATTGTAAAAACGCAGTTCTTCAGAAATTGAGTTTATAAGTTTTGGAAACATGTCTCTTCATGGTGACTTTAACTAACAAAAACCCTTGTAACTTCGAATATTTATAAGATCTAAGCTAATACAACCACCAGGAAGGTTTATTTCTCTAACAAAAATCATTCATCTTTAATGCCACTTCTAAGTCTTGTCAAAGCAATCTGGTGCAGTATTGAACCATTAAAGTGCAACGATAGCCCAGATTGCGAGAAGAATGGGGTAACGGTTTCTCTATTTTTTTTTCAATTACACACGAAGTAAATTCTCTAAGTTAATTAAGTGCAGAGATATTAAGATTTTAATCAAGGTGGGAAAACTGGAGGTAGGTATGTAAAACACCGAATATAATCGTTATAAAACCAAAAACCTGACAAAGTTTAAATTTAAAACTTTCTTTGTTTTTTTTTTGGCAAATATTATTTTAGAAAGGTTTCTAAAATGTTTAAATGGTTTCTCTTTTGGAAATATTGTGAACATTTTTAAAAGAAAGTGAAGAACAAAATTATTTACATAAACAGTAAAAGCAAGAGAGCAAACGATACATTAAACTATTTTTTACTCTAAATTAATTTTTATGCATTGTTTCTTCACTTGTTATAACACAAAAAGGTATTGATGGATTCTCATAACATTTGTGAGAACTTATTCTTTATAATGTTGCCTAGGGAATAAACTAGAATAATTATGATGAGCTGAAACGTTTTTAAATTATGACCATTTATTTAAGAAATAGAACTGTAAAACTATCAAAAATCTTATATTCATTTTTGATCGCTTATAAAACTTTTGTTTATTTAAATACCATTTTTGATTCTAGTTCATTCCCTAGAAAAATGCATGTAGTTTATTTTGGTAGCATCATTTTTCAAATTTGTTGAATAGATTTTCGTGTAGCACATTTGAAGTTTTTGACAAATTTCTTTAAAATTTCATACATAATCATAATTTTTACAAAATTAATATGCATTTTAAATATTTATAGCCCAATGCTATTGTTTAATAACACTAAACATAAAAATATCATTAAAATGCTTCGATACCACATTGAAAAAAAGGGTATCGAACGTTCCGGATGCTTTAAGTAAACGTTGGCAAAAACATATCAATCCCAGTGTTAACTCATGGCACTTGGGAGGAAGAATTCAGGAATCCTCTGTTTTTTAGAATAGTTGTTTTCAAGGAATTCTTACAAAGCTATATAGGATGTATCTATTCGTATCACGCATATTTTAACTAAGATGGAACTAAAAATTCTCTCAATCTTTACCACATATGTTCCTTGGTGTCACACTAGTCTATGACATTTATTTCTGTCTTTTGACTCTAAGAAGCATTTCCAGGTCCTTCGGTTATTTAGAATGGAGGCTTTAAAGGAATCTGTAACAATCGTGTAGGCGACACTCTGCCTTGACTCTTTACAATTTTTAATTTTATGTTTAGATAATTTTTTTTCTTCAATGCTATCTTGGTCATCGTATGATCCTTAACCTACCAAATGGTTTCGAACATATATCTCTCCATGAAGGTATGAGGTTTTACTGATGACGATATATCTCGCTATGAATATATTGCCGATTTTGTGATAGTGACAAGATCAATATTTGATCAGTTTTTTCTAATGACGTGATACCTCATCTATCAAGATCTGGTCAATTTTGCTAAAAACGAGTTACCATGTCGAGACTACCACCAGTATAGTTAAGAAATAAAGGTGACAAAAAGTAGATGGGAGCTTTGCCTCAAAACCAAAAACGCATGACGAACTAAAACATTGGGATATTAACAAATAAAGCATGAATATTTAAAACAAAGAAATGCTTGCTTTACTTAAGAACCTTTAAGTCTGAAGACCCACATAAAGCAAGAGATGATGATGCAAAATCAAATTCAGTTAACTCTCTGAGCATCACGTGATTTGCGAGTAATATGTTATTGTTTTTCCCCATCACATCAAAAAACTACGTTACCATGGCGATTGGTTGGAAGAATCCTAAGAAATATTCTATGATTTTCTTTGTCACGAATGTTTTGATAGAACCGATCAGAAGTCGTATAGGGACTGGTCACAATTTATAAGGGGAAGATTGCAGATCTCAAAACGGATTTCTGCGTGTTACAACTTCAAAGGGCTAACCCTTTAATTTTCCGTGTGACCAATGACCAAGTTATATACGGACTGTTCAGAATACAAATAGGGAAGGATATAGATCTCTGAACGGATTTCTGTATGAACCCTTCAGAGGGTTAAATGAATCTTGAGATATCAATGAAATCAATCCATTCAATCCATTTACACAACAATTCCTTTAGGTTACTAACAGCCCTTCTATCATCTAATCGTATTAAGTGACACGTATTGAAATATAAAAACATAATCCAGAGATAACTCAAGCTCAAAACTATCGGGAAACACTTAAAAGCGTTTGCAACGCATTAAAAATAAGACCCCGAACTCAATATCCTCAAAGCTTACGATATCCTCACTTCCATTGATTCTCCTTCACTTCTCAGGTTCTCTGGTTTTCTCAAAAACAAACTTCCGAAAACAAAAAACTAGAATTCCTCCATCGGATGGCACAACCTTCATCGATACGACGCGATGATTGTCTATCGATACCTAAAGCCGTGCTCACAGCAAGCCGGATCGGATAAAAGAAAATTAAAAGGCCTCGGAGAATGCCGGTGTTTACTCTATACTGGGATGGGATGTTTGCAATGATGGTAACGCAAACGATTTCTCGAAACGGGACCCTTGTTCTTACATTGCTCCAATAAAACGGAAGCAGGGAATCGTAAACGATTATCGTATTGGTCTAAAGTTTCGAATCGATTGGGCTGGACGGCGGAAACATAAGAAGCGTCAGTGTGTTCGGAGGGTCTTAAGAATATTAGGCGATTAAAATGATGGATTTTGCATTTATTCTATTGTGAAATGCCTTGGAAAATTATTGATTTTTCACCTTCACATTTCACGAGCTAAAAAAATGTTTGTTTTATTAGTTATAGGTTGATTGGAAGTCTGAATTTAATGGTGCAAGGTCCATTTGTATAACTGGGCCAAGCAAAGTAAAGCATATTTACAAATATACGCACAGTAAAAGTCTTACGGAGACAGAAGAGAGAAATACTATTAGCGAGAAATCGCCGTGTACCATGTCGACGATAAAAAGAAATCTTATGCTACCATACTAAAAAAATTTACATTCTAAAAACAAGACTACAGTTTAAAAATTTACAGACGAGATCCATCGGCGATAGAGAGCTATTTTTAGTATTTCTGGTGTAATCGCACTCATTTGCGATTACACTGACTAATATTCTGAATATAGACTACAACGTCATCTAGAAAGGCTCATTTGCTAGACTCCTGTAGACGTCATATGCACAGAAGAACCAAGAGAGAGTGCCCCCTAGCAAGAGCCCTGTCCAGGATGACGGTACGTTACAGCCGCCTACAACTCAAAGGTTGGTAAAACATATATTCTTTATAATACAAACATTCTTTATGATACTTCCACCTTGTTGTGTTTTTTAAAAGCTTGCTGATTTCACAGGAACCAATACCTAATTCTAATAAATCCTACTAATCCTACCTAATTCTGGCCAGTTTGTCCTAGCAAGGCCAGATTTATATATATATATATATATATATATATATATATATATATATATATATATATATATTAACTGTCGAAATTGTGTCTATCTATATCTTTCTTCTATGATTATTTTGAAGCCTGTTCTGATACTAATTTCAATGATGGACTTCTAACAATTTGATAAACTGGTATTTTGTTAAGAGTTTCGAAAAGCAAAAGCTTGTTTTGAAACTTTTCACTTATGAAAAGGTTCTACAGAAAAGACGTCTCTATACTGATTGCATGGAATATATCGTAGCATGGATTCTGTGGACACACTTTTCCAAGTTATCTTCATTCGTTGTTGAATAGTATGTTTTAAAAATGACTTAAAGTTTACTTTAAGAGAAAATTTACTTTTGAAATTGTGATATTTTTAAAACTTTACATACCTTGATTCCAGCATATATATTTCTTTACTGTATATAATTTGTTGCTTTTGAACTCTTATGACGAAACTATCATTAATTAAAACGTAACAAAACTTATATTCTCGTCGCTTGTCTCAGGAAATTTTACTAAATAAAGCTAAAAACAAAAGCATTACAGCAATTTTATTACTTCTTAATTGGATTAACTTTTCAAAATTGAAGGTCCGGAAATATAATACAGTTAACATCGAGTAAGCATATTTGATAAAATATTAATTTCACTTTATGTCAATATAATCCAAGTTTGTAAGACTGTACAAACCTGGATATAGGGAAATGATTTTCAATTCCAAGGGTTGGCAATGTGTTCATCGTAAAACAAATGTAATTTATCGTATAATAAATGCTATACAATAGCCTTAACACACACTTAGGAAATACAAACGCATTTCTTTTTGAAACATCTTTCAAGGGACATAAAATTTCTGCTTTGTTTCATCGAATATCAAAGGATTATCTAATTTCGAAATGAGTGCCCTAATACTATACATATTCTAATTATGTTTTCGTCTCCTCACATTAAATCTTAAGACCTGAAGAATATGTTTATTTTGATGTCTTTGCTATATTTAACAAGTGAGTATATGTATTACGAGGTGAAAGGTGTTATGCGTGCATTATGTAAATTTGACGTCATTTTGTCAACAAAATTATTCCTTGATATATAAAGAGAAGGTGATGTTTTCACTCTAGCGAGAAAGTAGCTATGTTACTGACATGTATGGAGACTAATACGAGCATATCTTTTACACTTCTGAGAATATCACATTACATTTAAATGAGATTTTATATCTTGTCTCTTAAAGTGGTAAAACTAGTTAGTGATGAACTAAGTTATGTGATTGTATTAGACAGTATTAAAATTTGTACATGGGATTTTGATATAGACCTTTTTTATGTCAAATAAATTGCACTAGTCTTTGAATTAATAATTTTAGCGCTTCATTCGGAAACCTTTAAATGTTTGCGCGCAAGCAAAAAATTGTATTTTTAAAATAAAAAATTATTTAACGGGAAAATTAATCATAAAGTTAATTGTCATATTGGTTTGAAGGCAGAATGAAGAAAATTATTAAAAAATCTACATTAAAATTAAATTCGTTTATAACCAGTGTTAACGCTTCATTTTCTGAGTTACCAGTATTCATATACATCATGTTGTAAATTTTCATATAAATCTTACTCATTTTGTGATGTTACCTTTTGATTCTAACGGTAACATCTGTCTAGATAAAAATTGTATGATGCAAGAGCCATCAATAGCTCAATTATTAATCTACCTACAATAATAATTAATTAATTAATTAATAATTAATCAACAATAGCTCAATTATTAATGTTTATATTACCATGGAATTTCAACGGTAACATCTGATTAGAAGAGTCCGATGAAACAGCCAACAGTAGCTGAATCAAAAATGTTTTGTTCTTGAAAGTTGAATCAGTCATTTTCGGCCTTTCGTCATCATGGCAAACTGTGACACAGGTGACATAATGCCACACCATATGAATGCATCAAAATCTATTAAATCTCTCAAATAGTTAACATGGTCTATAACAAAACAAATATGAGATTAACATTAAAAATTGCCATTTCGAATGATGGAAAGCTGTGACAAATAGAAAGAAGGAAGCATTCGTACCACCAGCGATCTCAGAAATCGTGTCACTTCTGTCATCTTGGAGTCTATCCTAAATCAGTTGCCTGAATTCGACGAAGAAACTATTTATTGTTGTATGTGATATTCTACTCATCATCGTTTAGTGAAGCTAATAAAAGTATTTATTGTGGCTCCCAATCATGGTTTAATTAGGATTTATTGGTTTATTACTTCTGTTTTCGCAGTTGAGAACTTCCGTGTCTACTGTTTGGAAGGGCTGATAAAACGGAGCTGGAAAATCTTATTCAACATCTCTTCATTTAAAAGCGTTTTTAGTGCAATTAATTTTGTGAAATATAAATACGAATTAAAACTTCAGTAACCGAATTAAATCAGTAAAGGGTGTATTTCATGGCATATTTTCGGACAACGATTTACCGGTTAGAAGAGTATTGGATTAGATACAGGAGGGTTTCGAATTCAAATCCAACCAAAGACCGTCGGGGCTGGTGCACGTTAACCTTTTGACTCCGGCTATGGATATAACAAGCACTATTCTTTCTTGGCGTGATTCTTATATTTTTCAAGGTACAACTGCTGTAACGGCAGTAATCTAAATTATGTCTTGGCTAAATTATGCCTTAATCTAAATAATGCCATCATGGTAAAACTTCTGTACTGACCGAAGTCTAAAGTTTAAGGTGTACGTACACACGAGAAGTTTATTTATTTTTAATTTTTAATTTAAAAATTGAATTTTTTCACAGTTGGTCATTGGTTTATGCTTAAAACTATTTCAGCGAGAAAAAATCATATTCAACTAATTATTAATTAGCTAATTAAGATATACTGAGCTAATTAGCATGTTTTTTGAACAGTGATGTCTCAAATTTTAATTTGTCTTGAAAGACAATTCTAGTTTCAAATTATTTTCAATATTATTCTTCATGTTTTGACCCTCAATCAAGTTTCTTCATAGAAAAAGTTTTCTGTTACAACTTTTTTCGCCAAGAATGCATAAAAAAATCACGATTTTTTCAGGAATTTGAGGATTTCAAAATCCATTAAAAATTTATTTCTTAACTAATAACTCTGATTGAGGGTAGAACATCCGCTGTATTATGCAGATTATAATGATAAAAAAATAATTATAACAGATTAATTTATTGTTGAGTTATCACTGTTTGAACAAATCATCCCATTGCAAAAACTTGTTTCTTCAGAAATTGAGTTTAAAGTTTTAGGAAACACGTCTGTTCATGGTGACAGTACCTTACAAAAGCCCTTGTAACTAGAAAATTATTTCGAATGTTTTCAAGATTTTGGCATCGTTTGAAAGCTAAAGAATTGAAGAATATTTTGAAGCAGTAAAAAAAACTTAGTTTTTCTGTTAGATTTTCAGGATTTCCACTGTGTACAGACACCTTAAATCTGCCGTCTCAAATGTCCTCATTCTGGCCTGGTGTAGAAGTTTGGTGAGTGAAGCGCCATCTCCGGTGGTACCTCGTCATTTGACCGCGATAAAAATTACGTGGTGTTGTTCTCTGGAAGCCTACCTTCGGGTTTGATCCCGGACCATTGCCCGCTGTGTCGCTCCCGTGACCAACCGTAATTGTAATACCTACCAACCTACCATACATATTTTCATAGCATTATAGGTCATTTGTGCCTTCGCTTTACTCTGCAACGTATATGGTCCCCTTAGAGCAGAAACTCTACCTGAAACAAATCAAATCTTTTTTCTGGGGGTTTTCAATGGTAACTATACTTTAAAAAAGGATCCCAAGGATGGAGCCTTTGCAGGGGGTATAATTAAAGAATGCAAATTCAACAGGGAAGAAATAGTACATCAGTTGAAAAGAATTAAGCCATCTAAAGCACCAGGGCCAGACGATATATATCCGAGAGTACTAGTGGAATGCGCGGAAGAACTGGGGGAAGTAATTCACACGATATTTAATTCAACATATAGCACAGGTTGGGTGCCAATGGATTGGAAGTTGGCCAACATAACTCCAATTTTCAAAAAGGGAATACAAAGTGATCCGGGCAACTATAGACCAGTAAGTCTAACATCAGTAATTTGCAAAATATTTGAATCTCTGTTAAAAAAAGCATATAATGTTATACTTGGAGGAGGGGGGACTGTTATCAGAGAATCAGTATGGGTTTAAGAAGGGCAGATCCTGCTCTACAAACCTTTTGAAGTTCTACGAAAAAATTACTGAGGAGCTGGATAATAAGAGCAGTGTGGATATCATGTACATAGATTTTCAAAAGGCTTTTGATAAAGTACCTCATGAGGCATTACTGTTTAAATTGGAAAGGCTGGGGATTCAGGGAAAAACATTAATATGGATAAAAAATTGGTTATTGGGTAGAAAGCAGAGAGTGCAGGTAAAAGGAAATTATTCACAGTGGACAGAAGTTATAAGTGGGGTGCCTCAGGGATCAGTTTTGGGACCAATTTTATTTATAATTTTCATAGATGATATAGGTCAGGGGATCAAGAATAGAATCAGTATATTTGCAGATGACTTAAAAATATGGGGGACAGTGGATACCAAGTTACAGATAGAGAATTTACAAGGTGATTTTGATAAGATATCCGAATGGGCTGTAAAATGGGGTATGTCATTTAATGTAGGGAAATGTCAAGTTCTGCATATGGGTTACAGGAACAGTGGAGCCGAGTACTGTCTGCAGGGAGTAAAGGTAAAGGAGGGAGAAACAGTCAAGGATCTTGGGGTGATAATTCACAGGGATTTTAAAATGGGTCACCAATGTTCAGCTGCGGGTAAAAAGGTTAATAGGTTATTGGGGTATATTAAAAAGACTGTAACTTCAAGGGATAAGAATATAATCTTGCCATTATATAAGGGTTTAGTAAGACCACATCTAGAATATGCTGTACAATTCTGGGCTCCATATATGAGAAAGGACATAGAATCAATTGAAGGGGTTCAGCACAGAGCTACAAAAATAATAAAGGGGCTAGCAAATTTCGACTATAATGAACGTTTAAGTAAGCTAAACATGTATACACTGGAAAGAAGAAGAAGGAGGGGGGATTTGATTCAGCTTTTCAAGTTTGTAAAACAAGGGGACACAGAGGGCTTAAATTTCAATAGGGATAACAGAACAAGGGGCCATGGGTATAAATTGAATAAGACACATTTTAATCGGGATTTAAGGAAAAACTACTACTTTAATAGGGTAATAGACAGTTGGAACGCGTTGCCAGAAAATATAGTTAATTCAAAGGGAGTGTACGAATTTAAGACACAATTGGATAGTCAGTGGGAATTGGAGAATTCATAAACAAAGGACCAGCCTTGTTGGGCTTGAGCCTGTAGCTGGTCGTCAATATTTGCATTTGTATTTGTATTTGTGAAAATTTTGCAGTGCCTTTGACTTAGGAATTATTGTCAGTTATTATGTCTAAAAATAAAAATTAATTGCCTTCTGGTTTTCATCTGTGAGTTGACTAGAGAAAGGACAGTTGATGTTTCACTTTACTGTGCAACAAATATCGTCAGTTCCAAGCAGAAACACATTAGCTGACACAAAAGAAATTTTTTTTTCAGCAGTCTAGACTAAATATTAGTTTTAGGTCACAAAATAGAAATTATATTCAGTTTGACAGAGATATATTTGTTTAAATAGGTTAAAATATGATAAAGCTTTTCCCATGATCATCTTTAAAGCGAACATTTGTTGTCCTCGCAAATATATCAGTTAG
Organism: Metellina segmentata; assembly: GCA_947359465.1. Classification (NCBI taxonomy): domain Eukaryota; kingdom Metazoa; phylum Arthropoda; class Arachnida; order Araneae; family Tetragnathidae; genus Metellina; species Metellina segmentata. Next base: position 83,685,791 of record OX375877.1, read on the forward strand.
CAAACTTCTGTTCTAAGTCGGTGATGTTTGTAGTGTAGCAATAAACAAAAGGAACGTTTCGAAAATAAAATAAAACTGCTCAAATACGCTTTTGGAAATCCAAAGAATACATCACAAAAATAACTAAATAAAAACAACGTAACTAAATGAAAACAACATAACAATACCTAGCATTACGATAAACTTTATGCTTTTTAAGAACATCAAAAATCCAAAAGGATCAGCCTGCAACCAACAAAATGGCAAAAGTTTTCTATTCATTCTAACGGTGTTCTTTTAATTTGAAAACAGATACTAGTTTTTATAGCTAGAATGATTAATTAATTGGGAGTTTCTTTCCAATTTTTTGAAAATAATTTCACATCACTAGGAAAACACTCACGAAAAAGTGATTAATTAATTTCATTCGAGCTCCCTAAGGGGAGAGAAATCTTTCGAGAATATTGATAATACCTTCCTTTTTAGGAGCATAAATGGGAAAAGAATCTTTTTAGACAGATGTTATTTTGATTTTTTTTGTCCTTAAGCTCAGTGTTGTTCGCCCCTTACTTTTTAATTATTCTTTGGAATGGAAGTTTCGTTTTTAGAGTAAAATAACGTTATAAAATTTCGAGATCATCTAATTATATGTATTATGCACTTTTATATTTTTCAAAAGAAGTAAACAGATTTTTTGAATATAAATGACCTCGATATATTCATATATTTTACGCTTTTGCCTGAATTTAGATTACTAGATATATTTGAGTTTTCATGAAATATGCAAAAGTTGTATTTTTAAAGCATGCTAACGATTTTAAGTCCTTTCGGTTTTCTAGTAGAAACGCCTAACAACAAGAAATTATCTAGTTTGAAACTTTATCTTCTAGGAAGATAATTAATAGCTAACACGTTTGTTTAAAAGTAATATGCAAAAATAAACAAATGCACTCTGGAAATATTACACAAATAAAACAAAAATATTTCTTTATGTGCTGTAGAATAAATGTATGGGAGCCGCGGTAGCTCAGTCAGTACAGCGTCGGGCTCAAATCGCAAGGGTTGTGGGTTCTGTCCTCAGCGAAGCTTGCAATTCTGATGGTTGCGAGATCGGCGCTTGGATCTGGCTAAATACCCGTCATGTTCTCTAATGGTGGCTGGGGCACGTTAAATAGGTCGTGGTCACAAAGTCCCCCATGTTCCCATACCAAATCAATACCTCTGGGGGTACCTGATCAGGGGGTTATCGGCTTCTGATTGGGATCTAAATTACGATATGTGTGAGTGAATGGATGTGTGAAAGGGACCTTCCTGTAAAACGGATGTGTCATGCATGAAGAAGTCCAACCCTCCGGGACAATGGCACCCCCAATTGGGCCATATATGGCCCGCACAACAACAACAATAAATGTATGAAAATTACTCTATCCGATCTCTCAAACGTTTAAAAAACTAACCCATCGGTTGCTATTTAACTTGGAATTTCTACCAAAGTTAAATAAACCTAGCATTAAAATTAAACTGCCGACCAACCGGTATAGTGGTTAAGGCGTTAGCCTCTAGATCGGAAGGCTCTTAGTACGAATCCGAGCATGGATGCTTATAAGCGTATTATGTAAAGGCGGCTGGTACACCTTAAATCTGTCGTGGCCGAAAGTCCTCACGTTGGATTGGTGTGGAAGATAGGAGAAATGGGGTGCCAACTCAGGTGTTGCTTCGTCATCTGACTATGGTTCAAAATTATGAGATGTTGTCCTCGAATCTTTCCCTTAAGGGATTGATCCCGGATCGTTGCCCGTTGTGTTGCTCTAGTATGACGTTAATTACAAATAACCAAATTACTAAATTTAAATTAATCGATTTGTGCATGTCTAATAAGTTTAAGGTCCTAGCTGTATCGATTATCTTGTCTCTCATTGCGTTTGTAATTACTTAGCGTTACATTGGAGCAACACAAAAGGCAATTGGCGACTGTCCGGGATCAATCCCCAAGGGACAACACCCCGTAATTTTGAACTGCGGTCAGATGACATGGCAACACTGGAGCTGGAATCCCACCAAAACTTCGGAGCCACACCAACGTGAGGATATTTAAAACTACGACAGATTTAAAGTGCACCAGTCTCTTTTATACACAATGGACTGGTTGAACCTACTTTCAAACTCACAACTCTTCTATTGTAATACGTTAATCATTAGACCATACTACTTAGGCTCTCTTGTCTCCCAAGAAGTACGGGTGAGTTGTAGGCAAGAATTTGAGAAACATCAACTTAAATGATGCTATAAAAACTATATTGAAACAGTATAAGCTTCTTTTAAATTTTAGGTAAGTATTTATGTCCTTAAATTCTATTATATTCTATAGAATAGTAATATAACACACTGGGGCGCCTCGTACGTATTTTTCAATCATCTAACATCAAAATTTTTATTTTTTGACCAGTATCACTTATTTTGCCGGGGTGCGATATGTTGCAACTAACAAGCAGAATGATGGTTTAGACAGATGATGAAACTAAATTTATATTTTAATTAAAAGTTCAGCAAAAACTGAAAACTACATCGCTTTTGACAAATAATTGTTGTGTATAACGTCAAACATATATATATTGCAACTAACAAGCAAAATGATGGTTTAGACACCATTAAAAATGGCGAAACTAAATTTCTATTTTAACTTAAAGTTCAGAAAAAACTGAAAACTACATCGCTTTGGACAAACAATTGTTGTGTATAACGTCGAACACATATTTTGACAGCTGAAAAGCAGAATAATGGTTATTGCATTGAAAATGGTGAAACCTAACCATTCCTGAAAGTTGTTTTAACGTGTACTCGTACAATGAGTAACAGACAGGTCGAAAATTAGTGTATTCTCACATGTGTGATAGTTTGGGAAAGGAGTCTTGTCAGCAAATTATTGGATTCTTAGTTTCTTTACACTTGAGTTATTGTGGATTGTATCATACGGAATACTTTGCAGAACTTTATGTAATTGAATTAGAGCATTTCACCTTTCCATGCGTAAATTTATAATTATTTGGAAAAGTTTTCCATGAAGATACGGGTGGCTCATCACGTATTTAAGAACTAACTCGCTGTATTTATTACATTACGTTGAATTCTATTTTGCACTGCTTAATCAAATATGGCCCTCTTGTGCCACAAATCTCCACCAACCAAACCAACCCTTTACTTAGATAAATTTTAAAAACAAAGATATGAAACAGAGGTCATAAACATGTTGTTTTACCATATTTAGCTTAGCTGTCTAAAACCAAGACAACCTCAAGTAATAGGCATTCATATATGGAAAGTTTTATTGACATGGATGAGCGAAATACACCTAGAGAGCAAAGGAACCTGCACAGCCTATGACTTGCAGGTAGCTAGTAGGCAATCCCACATAGCCACTACATAAACAGGTAGTTAATTAGTTGAATTAACGTCACATTGGTGCAGAACTAGGGACTGTTAGTGAAGATCCGGAATCAATCTGAAGAGAAATATCCGATGACATCATCACGTTATTTGGAACCACGGTCAGATGACGTTATATAAACAGGATAAAATCAAAGTAGCATATATATATATACAACGCAATGTGATATACCCAGCAATAACGGCAACAGAAAAAAATATATCTAGACAGTGAAGGCTTGTAAGATTCGCTCTACAATTCATTAAATTGGATGTGGTCGAAATAGTCTTCAGATACATGTTAATGCTTTTACCAAAACATCAAAATATTGGTTTCACGAAAAATAACATTAAGTCTTTCATACCTTACAAGGGGAAAATGGGCAACTAAGAAAGGACCTCGATCTATTTTTTTCCAAAAACATTTCTTGAAGGAACTTTTTGTCGCCGGCCATTAGCTGGCAAAGAAGTTCCTAGTCTTGCGAAACCAGGGCAATGCTAGTACCCAGAGGAAATGAACGAAGGCATCTTGGCAAAAAAAAATCAGTGTTGAGAGGAAGCAGGCGTGTACGGAGAAAAGGTCCAAGGCTCAGGTAACCCAGATGCAGAAGCGAAGTAATTTAATACTGAAGATAGCCCTATCCGTACTCATTTGCTAAAGTGCCGAACGGCTTACCGGCAGTTGATGAGCTATATTTAGGTACCTCGCATTTGGAAAAGTTACGATTGTATGTGCAATAATATGGACAATTGCTCCTCCGACTTGTGTGTGTGAATAAGCTTGGTATATTTTATATATCGTTACCGCCCCGCCGAAAGCACCAATCTGCAAAATTGACGTTTCTACAAAAACGCGTTTGAGAAGTTTTGATAGTTTGGGACCAATAAAGTTGCAAAACAAAGGTTATTTTTCATGTTAATAGGTATTTCCAGTATGAATCACCATGATTCGGGGCTTTGTCATAGCATTAAATATGAAAGAGGAACTCATAAAGTAAAGTTAGGTGAAAATCGCCCAAATGCAAATTGGTGTCTTTGGTGTGGTAGCAACGATATAATTGGCTTGCTAGTGAGACACTAGATCATAATGTGACCATATTTAGACTAGTAAATTCCACTTAGTCATTTTTTCTTTGCATAAAGCTTCAATTTCTTACTGAGAATTCCACTTAGTGAGTACAATTTTTACCCCTCCATTTTATCCAAATCATATATTTCAACCGTGTGTTTGTTTCCCTTGTAAAAAAACAGGAAGAGTAACGAATTATTAATAGGAGGATATCGAGTTCTAAACTAGGTTCAACTGAAGACTGTTATGTACATAAGGACTGGTGCGCGTTAAATCTGTAGTGGCCTCAAATGTTGACGAGTTGTGGAGGTTTGGAGAGTCGGGTGCAATCTTAGGTGGTTCTCAATAATAAATCTGGTGACATCTTTACCCATCACTCATAATTACGAATTAAAAAGACAATTCTGCTTAGACTAAACTGCCATCTGCTTCCACCTAACTTTTTTAAATTTCTTTGATAGTTTCACCAAAATAACAAATATGTTCTCAGATCTACACACGCGCTTAGTTAAATAAATGCGTAGCTGACAAATTTGAAGCAATGGAATCAAAGAAAAAATTACACCAATTTTTTTCAAGATATTACGTCTGCTTCGTCATCTGACCGTGGAAATGCAAAGTACGATTTCTAAATTACGCTGTGTTGTCTTCGGATCTATCCCTTCCGGATTGATCCTGTAACATCACCAATAGCCAATTGCGTTGCGCCAGTGTGATTTTAATAAATTAGCATTACCATTATTATGAACCTAAATTTATAGCAATTGTAATATGCTAATTAATACATGCTATATAATTGTAATAATCTATGTATATAATTCTCTACTGTGGCACACAAGACGTTAGTTGTTATCCCGTTTTGGTAATACTGTACATTTGTTTGTTTACCACGAAGCCTCGCGCCTCACTTGAATTTATAGAGTTATCGGATACAATTTTATTGAAAAAAGTGAATAATTAAAGTTTATTGCACTACTTACTTTCAAAATGTCAAAAACGAGGATTCTTTTCGGGGTATTTAACCCTTATTTGCATGATTTTTTCTTTATTGGTGAAATAAATCAAGGTGATATAATTCATGTTCAAAATTGAAGGAAAAATGGTTAAAAAATTCTTACTATATATTTATAGTATAAATTTAGCAAAAAACAATATGATGGTATCATGTGGTATTTTTTTAATTAAACGCAAACTTTTTCAGAAATTGCTCTAAAAATAGCAGAAACACATGTTACAAACCTTTCTTCCACTCATTTTCACTTTTTTAGCAATAGAAACACAAATATAATAAAACAAGATTAAAAACGAAATCATACGTTTATTGCAACTACAATAAAAAGCGGAATGACAACTTCAAGCTCGTTTTACTGATAGTGACACTTGATTATTTTTGACAGCTATGTTTTTTTTATGCAATGGACATTAAAAAGGTATCCAGACACGATCAACTTAAAGTGAACTTGTTCTTTTATATAATTTTTGGGCATTCACTGTTATGATGGAAATTTCCACCATTATGCAAATGTGGGTTAAAAATGCGGCCAACATTTTCAGGGCCAACAATTATAGTTCAATAAGACACCTGTTGTGCAACTGTTGACAACAAACTCAATGACAAAGTGAATGGGTGGATCCAGAGCTGAGGAAATGTACACACAAACAACATGCTGGGTATACGATTCCCAAAGCAGCGCTCACATTTCGAGTCAAAATATATTCAAAGTTTTCATTTGAATTCCAAATTGTTCGAGTTCTGAATCCAGAGGCACTGTATAACTTTACATTTTACGAATTTACCTTTGAAAAATATTTTTTTGGAATATCATATTTTGTAATCAATTTCTTCCGATAGGACACATGTCTTCATTGATGCGAGCGAAGCGAGCAAGGTTCGCTGCACGAACCAATGAGGATTGCAAAACAATCCTTCGGGGGTTGGCGAGCGTTTGCGAGCAGGGGCGGGGCCTCTAGTACTATATAATTGTACGAAATAATCTTTCACTTTTGTTTGAGGTGGGTAGTAGAAATTTACGTCGCTACGTACAATTGTTAATGAACCGGCGTCACTTCCGATTGGAAAATCAGTTAATTAACTATATACTTGTGAATAACTACATGAAACTGTATAATTAGTGATGGTATTAAGACATGAAATCATTCATCAGTGTTGGTAGTGTATTCCTATTGAATGTTTTTAGTCAACTAATGGGCTCCGCCCTCTGAAAGCCTACGCTCGCCAACCCCCGGGGATTTCTACGCAATACCATTTGTTTGCTTCGTAAACCAACACTACTTTCGCAACACTCATTTCCCAAACCAACACTCCTTTCTTTATCGAGCGAGGTCGAGCAGGGGGCGGAGCTCCCTAGTGTAACAAAATGAATTAAGAATTCTTGGATTGGATTGGATTAGATTTTGTGGCATTGAGTCCTCCTGGGACATATTATGCCAAACTCAAGATAAGAAATCAGATATAAAATTTATTAATTAAATGAAATGAGTCATGTCATAATAAAATGAATACCATATAAAATTATATGTGATGAATAAACCCAATGTCATGGAAAAAGCTAAAAATATTTGGATGAGGATTCTCTCCGATCATGTCATCTAAAACCAAGGTATAAGAATTAAAATGTTTAAGTCGTTGACTGTTAAAATGAGAACATTCTATTAAGATGTGTTTTACGGTTAGTGGACAAATACAGAAATTGCAAATGGGATGATCTTCTCCGAGGAGGAGGTGTCTATGTGTTATTCGAGTATGTCCAATACGGAGTCGTGTTAGTATTACATTTTGTCTTCTTAGAGGCAACGATTTCCATTGAGTTATAATTGGCTTAACAGTGTGAAGTTTGTTCTTGGTTTGTTCATCCCATTCCTTCTGCCATTTTTCTTCTAAAAATTTGTAAATGAATGATTTTAAGTCGCGATAAGGAATGTTATGATTAATATTAGTTACGGCCGATTTTAAGAATTCTTGAGCTGATACAAGGAAGGAAATAGCCAAGGAATATCCATACTGCTTTCCTAACACGTTTTTAAAGCTGAATGATTGCAGAGCTAAATGGCTTGTCTGATTGCACTGTAATCAATCAAACCTCTTTAAAGAACGCCTTAAGGAATTTAGACTTCTAATAATATGTAGGCTGTTAAGAAACCTTGATTATAAAGTGAAACTAGTAGAACTTAATGAGTGTTATATAAATGTATGTCGAAAAAGAAATGAACCACCAAAAAATCTCTCTATTCATTGACGAGTAAGTATCGAGACTTTATTTGCGCGGACCTTTGTGGCATAGGCGTGATTAGGGTTCATGGCTGAGGGGAAGTAAGTCAGTCCCGAGAAGTATGAACTGTACACCAATAAAAAGGTGAAGCATCTGGAGACCTCTCAGGGAAATGTTTGTATTTTTATGTTAAAAATCACATAATATATTAATAAATTTTTTCGTAATAGATTGATGAAATTATTAAAAATTTTGCGAATAGCAAATGTTAGTCACTTTCATTTCAAATAAAGTCATTTTAAACAATATTGTTTCATTGTATCAGACATGAGAAACACATTGTTTGGTTTAACAAATTATTTTTTACAGTCTTGAATTACACTAAAAACCTGCTAATTCAAACCAACCGTTGATCTGAGTTTGGTTAATCTGAACCAACAGTTTTTAAAATTTGTGAAACAAAATACAGTAAATCAGTGACACTCATTATTACAAAAACATCATTGGTAAGAATGCACATACTTTCAGATTTTTAGATAATAATTAAATTAAAAATATTTGGAAAATAGTCACTATAGAACTTCATGATCTATACCATTTGGACAAAATTAATAATTTTTTGCTGTGGTAAATACATGTAAACATTTTCTAAGTTGGTTCTTCAAAAAACATATTCAAAGTTAAACATAAAAAATCAAGTGAATAAAAATTTCACTTTTGTCGTGCAATTATTTATATTACTAGAGGGCTCCGCCCACTGCTCGCTTACGCTCGTAATGTAAGGTATTCAGTGATGTTCTCAAATTTAAAAAATAATGGTATTTGCTGTAGCTATAACGGTTTTAACAAAAAGTAGCGAAAATATCCACAGATTCCGAATTTTGTGTGACCAACTTTTGATCGCATCGAACTTATTTATTAACCAATTTAAAAAATAACTATACCGTAAGAAATAGTACATTCTGAGGTATACTGCGATATTTTAAAAATTAAAAACTAATAGTAATAAGATATCTGTATGGTAGTTTTGAAAAAAAGTAATGAATATGTCCCGATTTTTCCCGAACTTCAAAAGAATATTTTCAAGAACCAAATTGAAATTTCTCAAAAAACTCGATGAGCTGCAAAAATTTACGTTGAGAGGTACTCTTAAAAAAAATCTCACGGCTGAAGGCTGAAAATTTGTATGTGTGTTGCTCACTCGCGTTAGAAATTTCGCTTTTTCAATTTTGACACTTAATAAACCCTAAACAAAAAAAGCCGCATCGGAAAAAAATCTTCAAAATTGTCCAGGGAACACGATGAAGTACAAACAATGTTAAATTCATATTTTTCTGATCCGAACTTTCTAGGGAAACCGTCTAAGAATCGAGCTAAACAACACGGTTTTCAATCCTGCGGCGGCGGTAACTTTTTTTAATAGAGAGAGATAGAGAGATGGGTGTAAAAATAATTTTTTTGTCTAGTTTAAATAGCCATAAAACTTAAAACTCCGATTGCTCTTCAATTACAAATATGACTATCTTGTTCGACAAACTGAATAGGAGGTTGAACCCCCAATTCCCTGTGGTTACGGGTACGCATATGAACTAATGTACCAATGTTTCATTGATTACATTTATTTGTTACACGAGGAAAACATTAATTAAAATTACATTATGAATAGTTTGAGTAGTTATTAATAAAGGATTAATTTTTGAAAAACTCTCTCTCTCAGTATATATATATATATATATATATATATATACACATATATATTAGCAAAATTTTTCTAATACATCCCCCCCCCCATTCCATTACGCCTATGGTTACATGCAAGAGAGTAGATACTTCATCACAGTTAAGCTATCTGTATTCTACAGTTAAAGAGCAGTAAAGTCTGAGTCGCAATGACTTTTTACTATTTCATAAAGTAATGCATAGAATATCCTTTTCGTTCTTGTAAACGGAATTTTAAATATATATTCTCAGTTCAATCTACGCAACTACAAATCTTTAATACTAGATATAATTTATATCTTCCATTCCATTACGAAACGTAGAAAGCTTTCAAAGACTAATTGATAAGAAATGAACTAAAATAACAGCTGAATTTGGTATTGTGAACTGTGGTGAATTTAGACACCACTGCCAAAATGTACAATACGGTAATACGTAGCAATGCGACATATCTTCATAAATTTAACCTGCTGTTTATATAGACGAGGTATATCGTTATTAGCAAAGCTGAAAAGATCTTGATGACGGGCGAGAAAACTCGTCCTTACAAAAAAGCGACAAGATCTTGATTGAAACCGTGGTTGCCATGTTGAAAGAGTAACGAACTATCAACTGGAGGGTTGCATGAAACCCTCCAAGGATCGTCGTGTACAAAGGACTGGTGCATGTTAAATCTGTCGTGGCATCAAATGTCCTTACGTTGGCGTGGTGTGGAAGTTTAGGAATGGGGTGCTAACTCAGGTGTGACCACGTTATCTGACCGAGGTTAGATATTACGTTATATTGTCCTCGGATCTTTCCCTTCCGAGATTGATCTCGGACCGTCCCCAATAGCCCAATGTTCTACTACAGTGAAACGTCTATATATATAATTATCTTGCGTGGCACGCAAAAAAGACGTTATTTGCTATCGCATTTTGGCAACATTATACGATTGTTTTTCACAAAGCCTCGCGCCACAATTGAATTTATAGCGTTATCGGATGAAATGGTATTGAAAAAAAATTTAATCGAGCTGTTGCAGTTAATAGAAATCAAAGAAAGCGGAGGATCTTTTCAGGGCCAACAATTATAGTTCAACAATACGCTTGCACTACAACTTTCGACAACAAACTCAATGAAAAAGTGTATGGGTGGTACGAGTGAGCTGGGGTAAATGTACACACAAACAACATGCTGGGTATTCAATTTCCAAATCAGCGCTCACATTTCGAGTCAAAATTAGCTCAAAGTTTTCATTTGAATTCTGATTCCACAGGTACTGTATATATATTTTCTAAAAAACAGCAAAATTAGATTTGAAAAATAGTTTTTTGGAATATCATATTTTGTAAACAATCCCTTCTGCTAGGACACATGTCTTCATTGATGCGAGCGAAGCGAGCATATGTTCGCGCAGCGAACCAATGAGGATTGCTAAACAATCCTCCCGGGGTTGGCGAGCGCTAGCGAGCAGGGGACGGGCCCCCTAGTTAGTTAAAATACATAACGACCAAATTGTGACCTCGTTATCATAAAAAAATCGACAGAACTTAAGGTGACGAGTTATCTTGTCATTGGCAAAATTGACGAACGATATATCTCGTCGAAATCAATTTGACGGTTTGAGCCTTTTTGAGAAAAGGCGGAAAATCATTAAAAAAAATTGTTAGTATCTTGATGACGAGATATATCGTGGACGAATATACTTGGACGTTTCAACTGCGTTTCTTCTTGTGTCGTACTTTTTTCTGAAGATGACCGTCTGGTTCGACCAAAATGGCCAACGACGATCTTCCTCAAACTTTACAAACACAAACACTTCCAAAAACAAACTCATAGAAAAACTTCCTCAAACGTAAGTTTGAGGAAGTTTTTTTAAGTCGTTATAAAAAAGTCAATGTTTTCAAAGGTTTTCTATTTTTGCTATCAATTTTAACTAAGATTACGATATGTTTATCTGAATTGTTGATTACCGGCAACTGTCAAAAACCCCGTGCAGACTCGACTTCTATTCAAGCCACGGCTTTACTCTTCGTTTCCACCCAGCCTTGTTTACACTCGACTTATAAAGGCAACACAGAACAACCATTATGTTGTTTCTCATGCCTACACTGACAGACCAGAGGAGTGACAGACCCGTCGAAGACGGCAAGAGGCGAGGGGGTGCGCCTTCCATGTTATTGAGCCCCATTGGGAGGAAGTCCGACTTTGCTCGACATACATGACACATCCGTTTTACAGGAAGGTCCCTTTAATGCATCCATTCACTCACACATATCGTAATTTAGATCCCAATCAGAGGTATTGATTTGGTATGGGAACATGGGGGACTTTGTGACCACGACCTATTTAACGTGCCCCAGTTACCATTAGTGAACACGACGGTCTTTAGCCAGGTCAAAGCGCCGATCTCGCAGTCATCAGAATTGCAGGCTCCGCCGACGACAGAACCCACAACCCTTCTGATGCGAGCCCGACGCTCTACTGACTGAGCTACCGCTCACAACCATTATAATCTTATTTTGTGCTGACGACACACACGGAAGTGCACCCGTGACATTTATACTTTTAACAAGGTCCCACGCAATTAGTAATAAATTACTGGTTGTAGTACATCGCACCCTAGCAAAAAAAGTGACACAACTCAAAAAATATACATTCTGATGTTATGTCATTGAAAAATATGTGTGATGTGCCCCAGCGTGTTATATTACTATTCTATAGAATATAATAGAAGCTACCATCATAAATACTTACCTGAAATTTAAAAGAAGCTTATACTATTTCATATAAGTTTTATAGTGTACTTTAAGTTGATGTTTCTCAAATTCTGTAATTTTGAGTTGTGTCACTTTTCTAGCAGGGGTGCGATGTATCCAATTCAGCCACTGCTAAATTCTAGAAGACTATTGAAGTGAACAGAGCCACCATAAGAAAAATTAGTTTGCGATACAGTTCTATATGCAGCAATGTAAACTCTCTCCATTATGAAGTAATTTTTTGTGAGACAATGTTGTTTTTCTTCACATACTCAAAACGCTAAGATAATCCAATGCTCTAAAACTAAATTTTATTTTAATATTTGGTAGCCATATAAGTTTTTGACAAAAACAACATATTATACAACGCCGCTACGACTTCACATTTATTAATGAACTAATTTTGGTATTGAACAAGATGGGAAAAAGTCCCATCAAAATAGATATAGACTCTTACAATCAATGAATTAGCTCTAGCTGGAAAATGTTTTGCTTTGAACGCTATTGTACGAAAGAATATTTTACCAACGCATTTTCATAAGACTTTGTTGAACCAAAAGAAATGTTGTTTTGCATATCCACCTTACTCTAACATGTTTTAATTTCTTCTCTAAAACGTGAATTTATCTTTGATGTCTTCACATTTTTTTATTACGATTGCTTTACTCTTTTGATTTACTTCTAAGTGAAAGAAGTATCTGGAATTGAACTGTGATTAGTATACGTAGTCAAATTGTAATGCCTTTTAAATAAATGAACGGTTATAAAAATATAATAGTAATAATAAGGTTTATAAATTTGGGCGCATATCCTTGAGTTCAATTTGAAAGCATTAGATATAGGATCTGTGTTATTTTCCAACTGTGTAATCCCCATTTGTAATGCTATTTTTCAAAAAATATGAAAACGGCTTTTGATATCACAAAAGTGAGACCGTTTCTCATCGACTTTGTTTTAGACAAATAAATTTTTCAGCTGAACATTTCGCAATGGAATTATTGGTATTGTTTGAAATTTATTCCAAGAATACACTCCCATTGGGGATTCTGTATCAAGATAGGAACGAATAGAAAGGATGTTTTATAAATCCCTGTTCAAATTAATGTTCGTGTTTCTAGAATTGGTTTAAAATAATGAATAAGAAATTATACACGATTTATTGCTATATATAGAAATATGAATGACCCATCTGTATTTTAGTAACTTGCATTCTTTTGTGGAATGTCTGTTTTTAATATAGTTTTTATTCTTATACGTCGAAACTGAAATGAACAAACGAAAATAAAAGTGCAATAAACTTATTTAACAAGCTGAATTCGATACTATAGGACACGACATCACTTCTATACCATTATAAGTTGAAAGAGAAGGTTTATGTCAGATGTCTTGTGTTCATTTTCGAAAAATAGGAGTGAAGTTGTTTGCGTTTTTATTAAGAAGCCTAAAAGATATGATATAGTTTCCAGTTGTAAAATCAATAATTTGATAGAAAATTTTATAATTATCTCTCTATATTAAAAAAAAGTTACCGCCGCCGCCGCCGCCGCCACCGAAGAATTGAAATTTTTGTTGTTTAGCTCCATTCTTAGACGGTTTCCCGAGAAAGTACTGATCGGAAAAATATGAAATTAACATGCTTTGTTCTTCATCGTATTCCCTGGATAATTATTAAGATTTTTTTCCGATGCGGCTATTAGTTTAGGTTTTATTAAGTGTTAAAGTTGAAGAAGTGAAATTTCTTCCGCGAGTGAGCAAAACACATTCAAAATTTCAGTCTTTAGTCGTGAGTTTTTTTTTAAGAGTACCTCTCAACGTAAATTTTTGCAGCTCGTCGAGTTTTTTTTGAAATTTAAATGTGGTTCTTGATAATATTTTTTTGAAATTCGGGAAAAATCGGGACATTTTTGTTACTTTTTTTTAAAACTGCCGTATCTATATCTAATTACTATTAGTTTTTAATTTTTAAAATATCGCAGTATACCTCAGAATATACTCTTTCTTACGGTACTATTATTTTTGAAATCGGTTAATAATTAAATTGGATGCGATCAAAAGTTCGTGATACAAAATTCGGAATCTTCGGATATTTTCGCTACGTTTTGTTAAAACCGTTATGTCTACGGCAAAAACCATTATTTTTTAAATTTGAGAACATCACTGAATACACTACATTACACTCTTTCTTATGGTACAATTATTTTTCAAATTGGTTAATAAACAAAATCGATGCAATTAAAAGTAGGTCATACAATTTTCGGAACTTTCAGATCGTAACTTCCGATACAAAACTAAAATGGTCATATCTATATAGTATTACTGTTAGTTTTTAATTTTAAAAATATTGCAGTATACCTCACAATGTACTCTTTCTTACGGTACAATTATTTTTAAAATTGGTTCATAAATAAATTCGATGCAATCAAAAGTTGGTGACACAAATTTCGTATTTTTCAGTTCGCATAGCTGGTTCCGCAAACAGCAGTGGGTTGCATTTCCTACTATCGGGTTTGCCAGATATCAAATTTATCGTAGCAACAATTGCCATAAAAACGATTTCTTTTTATTTGGCGAGGAAAAAGGCTCGCTTTTTTCCCTCTGTTCTCAAGACAGTTTACCGACAAAGTACAATCGTAAAGTTTTGATATTAACACTGTTTACTTAAAATTGTACAGGGAACAAGATACAGAAGATTTTTTACTGATGCGGCTATTAGTTTAGGGTGCATTAAGTGTTAAAGCAAAAAAAAGTGAAATCAATTGCGAAAGAAGTATTGGTTTGAGAAAGCAAACCAAACGGGATTGCGTAGCAATCCCCGGGGTCGGCGAGCGTAAGCGAGCAGGGCGCGAAGCCCTCGCTGTGACGTCATGTACCGGAAAGTGAAATCAGCATAATACGAATTATTCAGATAGTTTCACTCTGTGAAAGGAATGTTGGTTTGCGAAGCAAACCAAATGACATCTGTGAAAGGAGTGTTGGTTTGCGAAGCAAACCAAATGGGATTGCGCAGCAATCCCCGGGGGTTGGCGAGCGTAAGCGAGCAGGGGGCGGAGCCCCCTAGTATTCTAAATAATTAATTATAAGAAGTAAATTACACTTTTGGATGTTTATTTTCCATATTGTTTGTAATTTTTTTTTACTAAGGAACTGAAGTGAACCAACAATGCATATTATAAATTAGTTTAACAAGCTGAATTCTATATCATTCTAAGGAAAGGGAAGATTTTATGTTAAATGTCTGTGAAATAGGAGCGTTAAAGTTATTTTAGATATTTATAAGAAACATTGAATGAGGTAGTATAGTTTTAAGTTTAGAATTCAGTAATTTGGTAGAAAATGTATATTTTTTGTCAACGGAGAGAAAAATTACTAAATACGACCCTTTAAAGTACATGCATTAAAAATGTGTTTTGAAGTTGTTTATACAGTAGTACAAACTGTAATACTTTTCAATTACCACAAGTTAATTCCTTTGATATTTGAGATACGGCTTTGATAAATGTACTTGATGAGTTACCGCGATTAGAGATGAGTCTCACTGAGCTTTTATATTTATAGCTTAGTAAAAAAAAAGACAGATTAGAAATTCTACTTCTATTACATGTTGAAAAGTTCATCAGAACAGATTTTTATACAAGTGGTGAGAAATTTCACTTGCAATTATTTTTGATTGAAATAAATCATTCAGTTTACCACTTCTAATCTTGAGACAAAGAATGGCAGACAGAAAAATAACCAATCCGACTATTTTATCATGAAACTGTCTCGTATAGTTATTTGATAGTTTAGTTTATCAGCTTTTTTTCTTACAAAATGCCACTCAATGGATTCGATTTCTGCAAGTATTCAATTTTAAAAGCCCTTAAATATTTACGAACTATTTAATTCACACATTCAATACATAGAATACGGCACTCTTGTTAGAAGCAGGTAATTGAATTGGCATCACAATAGAACAATAAAATGGTATAATTTGATGGTCCCGAATCAATCTGGAAGGGAAAGAATCGAGGACAACTCTTCGTAGTTTTGATTCAAGATTGGGATGACCAGGACTGAGCCTGAGATAGCACTCCACTCTCTAAAATTCTGAGCACCGAGTTTATCGTTTGATTCCATAGTAACTGACAGTAGCTAGGCATTTTCATTAACATCACACAGGAGCAAATGGCGACGTGCCGGGTTCAAATCCGAAGAAAAATATCCGAAGACAATTCCACATAGTTTTGAACCACGGTCAGATGATGAAATCACACCTAAACAGGACCCCACTCTCCACACTTCCACACCACGCCGACGTGAGGACAGATTTAACGTACATCATCCCCCTTAAACTCGATGGTCTTTGGTTGGATTCGAATCCCTTTCCCCGATGAACAACACACATTACGATATCTATTGGTTGAAAGTATCCTAGGAAAACTACTGCTCAATGAGAAAAAAATTAGTTCGAAGTCATGCAGGTTGTAAAATGGATATAGGCTTGTGAACTCTAGAGATAAGGAAGGGCCGGGTGGCCTGGTTGATAGGGCATCGAGCTCGTTACTGACTGATCATGAGTTCGAGCCCAACTGACGGAAAACTCCCGTGTACGCTAAAGGTGACTGGTGCACGAAAAATCTGTCGTGGTCACAAAGTCCTTCATGTTCCCATAGTAAATCAATACCTCTGGGGGTGCCGAACCAGGGATTAGTTGGTCTCTGGTTGGGATCAAAATTACAACCGTGTGCCTGAGTATGATTCAATGTCGTGAAAATGTGACCTCTCAGTAAAAACGAGACGTGTCGATGTGCTGCCATCTGTTGGCTAAAAATTCGAGCTATGTTGGACTTCCTCCCAATGGGGCTCACTTGCATGGAAGCCGCACCCACCTCGCCTCTTGCCGTATTCGACAGGCCTGGCACTCCTTTGGTCTGCCAGTGTAAGCATAAGAAACAACAACAATAGAGATAGAGAAGTTTCTCTCTAAGGGCTAAGGAAGTTACTCTCTAAGGTCTAAGGAAGTTACTCAAAGGGCTAAATAAGTTACTCTCTAACGGCTAAGGAAGTTACTATTTAAGAGTTAAAGGTATTACTCATTAAGGTTTATACACTCTAAGGGTTAAGGAAGTTACTCTCGTACAGGTTACACTCTAAGGTTTAAGGAAGTTACTCTTTCAAGTTACACTCTCTAAGGATTAAGGAAACATTACAGATAAAAATGACTAATTATTATAGTTGGCTTATTTCAAATGTTTCATTCCGTTCAAATATTTTTCGCATAAGTCAGTTCGTTTTTATCAAAGTTGAGAAATTTTACCCGATTACTTTTTTTCCTTAAATATAATAACATAATTAATTTCAATGAACGGGCAAAATAGTATAAAATATTTTCAGCAGAGATTTGACACACCCAATAAATTTTCAACCATAACTTCCATGCTTCCAGAAATTTCATTGGTAGAATAATTCCAAGTTCGCCGTACTAATTAAAATTATTTTCAGCTTGTCAAACTTTAATTAATTTGAAATTTAGCTTCTTCTCTAATCTGAAAGCTCTTCTGCCCAACATGGAATTTCGCACCTACCTTAAAAACGCCTAAATATAGCACACCTTTCCCCTCCAAGAAGGTGTGGAGGAGCATACGCGTTTATCTTAAAAATTCTTTCGACGTGATTTCCATTTTTGTGAAAAGTTTCGCACCATCCCTAATGAAGATGTATCTGAAAGAATATTAAGAAGCTCAAGACAGGGAAAAACAAAACTGCGGTTTCCCTAATGCTTCTGCTGGGAAATCCCTCTCTGCGGAAATTGATGCTGGAACGTGTAAACTCAACTCCGAAATATTATGTACCAAGTTTTGATTTTTTTTTAAATATAAAGTATGGCTGATTTGTTACTGGTTATAAATGAGTTAAGGTTGAATGTTAATTTTGTTAGTAACTGGGCTATTTTATTGGGATATAACCATTGTGGTGGATGGATAAATTGATTGCATTCAAATTTGGATAGCGTCAGAATAATATTGCTTTTTGGGACTTAATAAACGCGTTTGGGTTGGATGTTAATTCGTAAATAACTGAGCTGTTTTATTGGGATATAACCATTGTTATGAATAGATGAATTGATTGCATTAAAAAAAATTTGCATAGCAACAAATTAGTATTGCTGGTTACTGAATAAATGCGTTACAGGTTGAATGTTAATTTCGTTCATAACTGAGCTATTTTATTGGATATAAACATTGTGGGGAATAGATGAATGTAGGTTTGAATGTTAATTTTGTAAAAAACTGAGCTATTTGAGTGTGGTACATACAAATCACGTCTTTATAATGTCTTGTTTGGGTATTAGACTCATGAAATCGCATGTATATTGATCTAATCAGACCAAAATGAGGTTTATTTTGTAGATGTGTACGATCTTCATAATGAACACAATTTGTCAAGGTATAACCAAAGTTTTCAAGATATAATAAAATCTGTCAAGGTATATATTTAATTTGTCTAATCATAATGAATTAAGGTCTATTTTGTAGATAAATGTATAACCTTTATAAAGTGCGCAATCTTTAAAGGTACTTTTTATTTTAAAGATTGTTCAATTTATCTTTGAATTACAATAAAGAGCATAATTTATTTTTTAATTAAAATTGTATAAAGTATATGTTGAAGGAAGATTATAAATAACTCTGTGTTCTGAAAGTTTCACGGTGGACGTAAAATGGGTTAATTAAGAAAAGAAAATTCAAATAAATTAATTTAAAAATTAAAATTAATTTAAATCACGATATTCATACTTATTAACACCTGTATCGTTTGACCATTCGAGTTCAAATAAAAAAAATTTTATAGATAAAAACATAAAATTTCTGATGAAATATTTTATGATACTGTATGCTACCTTTTAAAAAAAGGTTACCGTTTTTAATTTGATCTTCATTGCACTTGAATTATGAAAAAATGTATTTTTTGGACTGCATGTTTTGGCATAGAATATCCCAAATATTTCTTTTGTTGATCTTTAGAAATCAGTTACATGTAATAAATAGACAGTAAATGATATTTTAATAAGTAAAATATTCGCTATCAACGAATGGATATAAACACTAATTTATAAAACTTATTCTTATTGACCGAAGCCTTATTGATCGTGTGGTTTGCACCATTTTGCTGTCTCTGTCATAAACATAAACACCAAGCTAAACACAAACTAGTACGCGCACAAGCGCTGTCTAAACAAGTCGAAATGTAAACTAAGCATCTTGAGAAATTCTTGATAATTTCGTAATCAAACAACCGTAGTAAATACATCATCAAACGTATAATTATTTTCAATTCAAAGAAATGATTATATTTTATTAGTTTAAGTTGTGTCAAGCAGGTTGTAAAAGCTCCAAAACAATAAAAAAAACAAGCTTTGTAAATGATCCTAGCTAACCAAATATATGACATTTGCTTATTTACATGGCCAAGGTACAAAAGTAACAAAATCAAAAAAACAAATAGTAGCACCACTCTTGAAACATGTTTTTTTTTTAAGTGACATAGATATAGTTATTACTAAACCATCTTGATTAATCATATCAACAATGTCTCATCTCCGTGCACATTTTCTAATGTGCAACGTATTTCTTCAATTAAAAGCTATATTTTTAGTCTAAACAGAAACATCAAGAGTTAATCTAAAGATTAAAAAAAATATTAAATAATTGTTTCATGTAATCTAAAAAAGAATTAAGATTCCCATTTATATAAAATAAGAATAGCATTATTGCACTCTCAAATGAACCTAATATTTCTCAAACATCTTAAAAGCTCGTTTACATATTCTACAACAAACATTGAAAAACAAGATAAGCGAAAAATAGAAATTTCCCGTATTTTCTTTATAACGAATGCTTTTCGCTGAAGCCAAGTACTACTTCATACTTCGTAATACTTTCATCAGATCAATTTGTTTCATCAAGAAATCTGAATAATTTTACCCCTGCTTCTCTCGAATCCACGACCGTGAGAAATCTCAGTGAAAATCCAATATTCACCATGATTAATCAAAATTCTTTCTTAGTAAATGACGTATTAATTAACTTCATTTATGCAGATTAGGTAAGCAACCCTTCCCTTGTAGATGAATCTATGGTTGATGTTTAAGATCTCGGAATGAATAAATACAATAAAAGCAAACTGAATAGAAGGTTTATATAGCTGAGCTTGTACAAAGTAGTCCTTGCTTTCTTTTATTCTGTCAGAAACATATCGTGATTAAATATTCGATTTAAGAAAGATGTAATCGTTTTACCAAAGATAACTGATCCTTACGGTGTGTTGATAAGCTCCAAGCACTCTTATTGAAGAATTTTGAGGTACGTTCTCAGATACGTGGGCTAAAGCAATTCAAACAGGTACAAACCAAGAATTTCGCTTCCCATTTATTGAAAAGCCTTGTTGCAAAATTCGCTGTGTAAGCAACAAGATATTTTATGTGGCGTTTTAATTTACACTATAAACTTGCCAAAGTTCTATGTTCAATGTTTACTACTCAATTTAACAAGCAAAGTAGTCTCCTTCAGTGACAAAGATATTTGTTTGATTAAAAGCATGGATGGCCAAAGAAAACAGTGCTATTGGTGAAGTTGGTTGTAGTTGCGACAGTCGTAGGGGGGAGGGGGAATTGGAGGAAAGTTAAAGACACTCTGACAGCTCCATCTGTAATATTAATTCGGGACTTAAAGGATATGATATTTTTTGCTCTTCAATCAGGCAGGAGTCAAAAACTTGACGAAAAGTCGAATAGAAGATAATACATTACATCAAGATCCATGTGCCATTACAAATTATTTCCACCTTAAAACTCCCCAAACAAAATTTAATATATTTATAAACCCTCCTAGCAGTTGCTTTGACAACGTAACTCGACTTTTGAAAAGCTATGGGGGGTAGTTCTCAAAAGGCGGAACAAGGCACAGATCATAACTTTAAGTTTTCACAGCAAATAAATTTAATTCTTAAAATAATTTTTTTTTCTCAGTCGGTTTTTAGTTCTGTTCAGAGAAAAGAATTAGTATTACTTATTACAATAGTTTAGTGTAAATATTTTTTTAATTAAATTCTTTAGTTACAAATATGGGATTTTGGACATCTATAATGTTAACTGATACAGTACATCACCAAGAAAATTAGTTCAATTCGTTTTCCAGAATTGCAGAAAAAAAGTAATAAATGAATAGAGTAAGGGTAGTTTGTTTACATGGCTAACCACTATTTTGATCAGTAGATGGCATCATTAGTTTAAAATCTTGAAGAATTGACAAAGAAACAATACTAAAGCCATCCAGCATGTTTCGCGATGTCCAAAAGTAACAATCGAAATACTCTATACCTGAAGCAAAAAATATATTGGTAACTACTTTAAACTGCATTTATTTGTCTTTAAAATAAATTTTTTAAACTTTTAAAGCATTATCATGAGTTTTTATGCATTTTCTTAGCCGAAAATATAATTTTCTTATTTTTTTAAAATGCGATGTTAAAATTGCGTATTGATCGAATTGACGATTTTTTTTTTGCCGATTTAATTTATGTTAAGAAGGTGCCGACGTCCCAAAACATTAAAAAAATATTAATTACAATCTCCTTTCTTCAGATTAATAGTTTCTAACAAAAAATAAAGTGAATTTAGCAGATCCAATATTAATACCATTACTAGGCACATGTCCAGCAAAAGTGTACGATCGAATTGTCGAATTTTTTTTGCCGATTTAATTTATGTTACGAAGGTGCCGATGTCCCAAAACATTAAAAAAACTGTTTACTACAATTTACTTTAATCAGATTAATAGTTTTTTATCGAAAAATTAAGTGAATTCAGCACATACAATATTAATACCATTACTAGGCACATGTCCAACGGACATGTACGATCGATGTCAAATGGTGACGGCGTCCATCGGAACTCAATTTTGGACGTGATGTAGCAATAATCTCAATAAAATTGTAAAGAATTTCGGGTTTTTTTTAGATAATATTTTTTTTTCTGTTTTATGGCTGTAATGATGCTTATAATAAATTTTTTAAGATGAAGCAATGATTTTTAGAACATTTTTTCCTGATTAATTCTATAGGAATTTTAACTTTTTTTCCAGGAGTTTTCAAGGATCAAGTTATTTTTATTTTATTATCATGTTTTCCTTTTTGTATGTGTAAATATATATTATTTAAAAAATTACAAAAATCAACCAAATCCAGCAGTTTTGGAATTAGTAATAAAACTTTACAGGATTAAACAAATCTATGATTTGAAAATCTGGAAAAACAAAATTCTAATTTTAAAATATTCAAATCTACTCAAATTTTAAAGAATTGACAGTTTGTAACTAATCTATTATTAGTCATTAGACTTGGGAAATGCAAAAGTTTTTTAATCTACAGGCCAGTAATGTCCGAAATCTGTAACTACAGGAAAGTATTGTCAAAAATCAGTAACCTACAGATATTGTAATTAAATGTTTTAATTCGTAATTTTGCAGAACAGTTCCTGTCTTTGAATTATTTTATATTGTATTCTAGGCCTATAAACAATACAAAAACAAAAACAAAATTGATGTTAATTTCAAAAATTTAAAAACTATTCATAGTTAATATTTAGTGTTCAAACATTGTAAGAATGGACGGATGGAATCCATGGACGAGATATCTCACCATTAGAAAAAAACAAAGTCATGATGGACGAGATATCTCGCCATTAGACGAAAACTGACCATATATTGTTAGATATCTCGCCATTAGAAGAACACTGACCAAGTCTTGATAGATATCTCGCCATTAGAAGAAAACTGACCCTATATTGGTAGATATTTCGCCATTGAAAGCAAAATGACCAAGTATTAATAGACGAGATATATCTCCATTAGAGGAAAACTGACACTATATTGATAGATATAACGCCATTAAAAGAACACTGACCAAGTCTTGATGGACGAGATATCTCGCCATTGAAGGAAAACTGACCGGGTCTCGATCTATGTATCATCAAAAATCTTTATCTTGATGAAGGAGATATCTCGTCAGTAGCAAAATTGATAAGATCTTAATGAACAAGGTATCTCGTCAAAACCAATTCAAGGGTTTTGATAAAATCTAACCTTTATGCAAAATAAATAATTAGTAGGCCGCTCTGGAATGAAGATCACCACATTTCTTTGTCTGAAAAGCTAAAAAAATCCCATAGTGGAAATATTGACTTAATTTGTTTCAGTTGTAAACAAAGAAAATATTCACGATATGTGTAGGAGGCTAAGATTGTAAACTATGAGGTTCTGGAAAAAAAATTAACAACTAGTGCAATGTTCAAAGGAAAGTTCAAAGGGAATATGAGAAAAGGAAAACCAAAGACCGATATTAGAAAATGTACTAAATAAATTACGCTGAAATGAAAGGAAAATATTTTTGGCATGCTATTATGCAGTTGAATATTTCATAATGTAAAAATTGTCCTTACTATGAAATCAATTTATATTTTTACAGGGTAAAATTAGTTAATATTTTCTATGTTTCACATAACGCTTTCTCTCTCTAATTTAGCTCAATCTATTTTTTTTATCCAGCTTACAATTAGAACTAGTTCATAGTTATGTGTTCATCGACCTACAGATTTATCTCAGTTTTCCACGACGAATTAGAATCAAGAATTTTTACAAGGGAGAAAAACTAATTCAACATAAAAAATTAAACAGTACCAAAGTTTGTAATAAATTATTCTAAAAACATTCATTCTGAAAGAGTAACCAAGCGTTGAGCGCATTTTACTAAGCTATTAATGAGAAGAAAAAATCCGCTGTACTTGACTCACACGAAATACCGCCATAAATTATAAATGCTCATCTGATATCGAAATAAAGGTCAATAAAATTCTTCTCTTGTTACTTCTCGTAATTAAGCAAATGACTCCTTTCTTTTTCATTCGGGATATTATTAATCTTTAATTAAGTAAAAATACTTTGAAAGGAAAGAGTAATTTTAGAAAAGAGTTAGAGGTATCCAACGCTGTGGAAAATGATTTTTTTTGGTAACATGTTCCTGATCACGCCATTTTAACATGGTAGAAAGATAATTCATATAATAAGAATAGACACTTTTTATATCTTATTTTAGTTTTGCAGTCAGAAATTGCACCATCGCGGTGGATAAGAGGTTGAAGCACTCGTTTAAACCCTTCAAGGGGTTTCTCGTTCAACAAAATGTCATCAATTTTGTAAAGATAAGCTATATCGTCATGAATATATTGCTAATTTCTTGGATTATACGATCAATATCTGATTGATTTTCTTCTAGTGGCGAGATATTTCGTCCAACAAGATCCGATTAGTTTAATTCTAATGACCATATATCTTGTTCATCAAGATCTAGTTAGTGTTCTTTTAATGACCAGATCTCGTCCCTCGAGATCTGCTGGTCAGTTTTCATCTAATGACAAGATATGCCGTCCATCAAGATCTGGTCAGTTTTGACCTAATTTAAAGATTGACGAGATACCTCCTAAAAGCAGACACCAGGGGCTTAGGAAGGTAAGGCTAGTGCGCGTGGTTTTGGATTCGATGTATTTAATACACTTCGATGGGTCATCGTAAGGTCATAGAAGAAATAATACGACAATAAATATCACAATATAATATAATAACGACCGAAAAGAAAACAAGGTGATAAAAATGGTAACTCAGTGAACTGGCAGCCGAACATTAACAATATCACAACGACTAAACATGAATACGACAATAAATATCACAATATAATATAATAACGACCGAAAAGAAAACAAGGTGATAAAAATGGTAACTCAGTGAACTGGCAGCCGAACATTAACAATATCACAACGACTAAAAATGAAAACAAAATGAAAAAATGGATGGCACGAGGTCCAAAAATCGGACAGGAACACAAAATAAAAACAATAAAAACTGAATGTACACAATCAGAGTGCAAACGCGTGTGGATACAGTTCAATGTCACATACATTAAAATTTCAAAACTACTGATTGAAACAGTGACTAAAATTCAAAATTTTTAGTCAAATGATGAGATTAATAAATATAAGATTAAAATACGAGAGTTGAATGAAAATAATACCTTCGTGTTCATTTTTTGTCAGCATGTAGCAGCACAGTCGAGAAACAGCTTTTAATAAGTTCTGTAGTGGTATTTCCTCTACCATCTAGTGGCAAACTATCATGGAGGAAAGTTGTATGTTATTGTGGCATGAATGACACCTTGTGAAGGAAGCTCTTCACTTCATTTTAAGAAACGTGCTGTCATTCAATTCTTGACAGTAGGTGTTGATTCCGAGGAAATCTATCAAAGAAAATAAGTTGCATATAGTAGTGGATGTGTTCATGTTAGCACTGTCCGGCCCTGGAACCCTTTAAATGTTTGATAAAGAGTTCGGTGGACCTATCAGAAACCGATTAGATTAATGAGACGACTGGACTAAATGATTCGGGAGAGTCGGTGATGTCTAAATTCGAAGAATTCGAATTAGAAATAATTTGTTTAGCTGCAACATGACAACTCTAGGGCAAACACTTCTTGCCACCATGGAAGAGCTGAGGAAGCGTAACTCCTTATAGTAACGCATCCACTGTAAGTTCAGATTTCGTACCGTTAAAATTCCACCGTTTCTCTAAAATGAAGGAAAACCTTCACTACAACCCCGATGATGAAATTCAGACAGAGATCGGAAGTTGTTTGAGGACACAGAAGGTGGAGTTCATCCGTAACGACAGCATTAAACTTGTTCATCGATGGAGGAAGCGTATTAAGTCATATATGTTTAAAAATAAAGTTATGCAAATTTTGTGTGTGTTATGTAACTGTTTTTTTGTATATTTTATGCTATTATATATATATATATATATATATATATATATATATATATATAGGGTTTTTTGCCCCCAGGCGCGTTTCAACAGATGGCAGCACTGGAGACCGCAAGATGACGTCACAATTGACTAAGGGAGTTCTTCCCACCTATTTTGTGACTACCTCCTCTCCAACGTTCGAAAACTGACGTGTTGCGCTAGCGCTCTTCGAAGCTTTTGTTTTCGTTTATGTCCATCCAACATCACCTCCTGTCCTTATATATTTACCTAAAATCTCTATTTTGTTAAAATCCCCTACACCCCTTGCTACTGTGATTTCCAACAATAAATAAAATGTTAAAAGCATCAGTGCTTCCATCACATTTTTCATCACTTGTGGGATTGAGTCTGATGACCTTTCCTATATATATATAAATATATATATATATATATATATATATATATATATATATATATATATATATATATATATATATATATATATATATATATATATATATATATATATATATATATATATATATATAGCATACAGAAGCATATATGAAGATCATACAAAATGATAAATTATTGAATATTTTAAATGCCGATGAGTATTTAAAATGGTAGATGTTTATGAAAAAGATGGATATTCAAAAATCATAATTTAAAAATTTGGGTACTGGTAAATTTTTTAAAGATTTGAATGGGGATTTCTTGACAAAAACGGCTAAGAGCTATTTAGTCGAAACAAACCTCCACCAGCATCAGAACCAAAATGAACAACAATAAGAAAAACCCGAGTATTACCCCCGTGAGCAATACGAGATTTCTTGACTGTAGTAATATTGCTTTTCCTGCACTATCCATGAATTTGATTTTACCATATACCTCATCGATTGGTAGAAATAAATCCAAGGAAAGATTCTATTGGTCAAAAAGATCAAAACTGGTAGACGTCACACTAGATTGCATACACTAAAGATTGCATAGGTTACGTAACATGTGTATGAACCCCTTAGATGGTTAATTATTTTTTGGTGGCCCTCTGCTGGTTCACTAGAAGAGATCTCGTAATTAGCAAAACCGATCAAATCTTGGTGGACAAACTATCTAGTCATCAACAAAAGAAGACTGGTCAGGTTTTGACCTCGTTATCATAAAAATTCGGCAGTATCTTGATAACGATATATCCCGTCATTAACAAATTGATTACACCTTGATGGACGAGGTATCTCGTCGAAGCCCCTTGAGGGGTTAAAACGACTGATCTAACCTCTCATAGTCATTAGACGAAAACTGGCCAGATCTTGATCACTCTATCATCAAAATCTTGAAGACCGACTAGACGTCTCATCATTAAAAAATTTGGTCAGACCTTGGTGAACGAGATATCCTATCGAAAACCACTACGAGGGTTAATCATCACGGGAATAAGCTGTAACATGAAAGTTCAACACCCATAAGAACAAAGAAATTGATCCGCAAATATGACCTACTCAAATGGACACTCTTGGCCCCGAACAACCAACACCTAGGGACATATATGAAAGTCCCATCACCACACATTCAACTTCTTATATTCCGGGAATCTGTATATATATGAACCATCTAACTTTTCCGATTCCCTTCATCAGACCCGGGGTCTTTGCGGCATAATTCCCTTTATTTCATTATGGTATATTATCGACTGTCTGGGACCTCCACAGAAATCCCTCCGGCTAACAGAATAAGACAGATACGTTGGATTCAAGCTTATCCTTCAGTTCGATTGCCCGTGACAGGGATTGGTCGGAGGAAAGAATTGTACTTTTCTGAGAACGATATACTTTTTTTCATGTTGGCGAGGGCAAATACTTCTAGGGTGAGAAGGAAATTATTGAGGTAAATATAGTTCGTAAATCTCTTCTTTCTCATACTTTGTGTCGAAAACGAACTTGTAATTCGAGTACTAGTCTGACTGAACTACTTAGCAACTGTGAATGGCAACGCTGTTGCGATGTTGGAGGCAGATTCTAAAGAAAAACTATTGATGCGAGCAGTTGGATTCCCTTCTTTTTTCTGTCATTCTGTATTTCTAAATTCTATATATACATTAATACTTTCAATTATATTCTAATTTAACTTTTGATCGCTGTTCCTGTCTTCTTTGCGTCGGTCTAATTTCACGAACTGGAGTGTCTTCATATTGTAGTGGATAAAGACCGGACCAATTCACCACTCAACCGGGATATCGAATGAGGTGGGACATTTTGATTAATTTTCCTACCAAACACTTACCGTTGTAAGTGACACTTTCTCTTTTCGGAAATTAATTTTGAAAAGAATATTGCGCTCTCAACTTGCAATCAGACGATAGTCAAAGGAATATTATCCTGAAAGTTTGTTGTAGTTTTTTGGTGTAAAAACTAAAGGTACAGCTACACTCTACGTTTATGAGCGGTGGCATCGACCTTGGCGATTTTTTGGCGCACTCCTAGTAGCGAGTTACTGTAGATTAAGGCAGACCATCTATCTTTAGGGTTGCAAGAAAAAGAATTTTGAAATAATTCTTTCCTAGTAGACTTTAGAAGTGCGCCAAAAAAAAATCGCCAAGGCCGTTGCCACCGCTAATAAACGTAGAATGTAGATGTACCAAACTAAATGTGGTATGTATTTTACGTATATTAATAAAAGTCGTATTGGAACCACGCCAATTGCAAACGGCCCGGGATCAACCCCCAAGGGAAAAATCCGAAGACAACACGTAATTTTGAACCACGGTCAGAAGACGAGATAACACCTGAGATGGCACCCCACTCTCCAAATTTCCATACCACACCATCGTGAAAACATTTTAGGCGAATAAAAGTTTAACGTTCTCCAACCCCCACGTACACGACGGTCTTTGGTTTATTTGAATTGTGAATTCGCAAACCTCCGGTTAATGATTCGCTACTCTTCCAAACGGGTTACCCCACTGTCAGGACATGGATTGATTAATATTGTTACGTTATTTAACTCCTTGAAATCACGTATTTTAACTGAACCTTGAGTTTGGCAAATACAATTGATTTTGTTTCTTCGGGTATTAACAGATAATCACTTAAATCTTTAATGCAAACTAAACTTCAGATAAAGCTAAAAGGCTTACCAGTTAATAATAAAGACAACGGTGAAACAAAACTGCAAGTCACGTCATTCCCTGTGAATGATTTAGCATCTTTTCTTTCATAAACAAGCATGAAAGCTATCAATTATTGAATTACAAAGGCTGTTCAATAATAATGATCATACATTTTTTAAAGGTGATTAAAAAATCGAGTAAAATATAATTCATATTGAATGTGTAGCGGGATAAGTGGAGAATAGATAGCGCAAGTTTCACGGTCATGACGTCATTTCTGAATTCTCCTTGGCAGCCGGCCAAGAACGCCTAGCTTTAGTATCGACTGCGGCAAAAGTGGATGTGACACATGAAGTGATACATTGCATTGAAATTTTGTTTTCGCTTTAAAATATTGTTAGCTGAAGTCTATATGATGCTATATGAAGATTATGGGGAGAGTCATGTGTGTTCTCCATACTCCCTATAGTTCTTATTTAGCGCCATGCAATTTTTTCTTTTCCGAATTTGAAGAAAAACCTCCGGGAAAAGCGGTTTTCATCATCATAGGCAGTTGTAAAAGCTGCGTAGGCACTTTTGAAGGACCTGTCAAAAATTGGCTTCCAGCATGTACTTGAAGACTGGAAAAGAGGTGGGATAAGTGCATTGCATGTAATGGGGAGTATTTTGAGAAAGACCATAACATTTAAAGGATTAATATAAAAAAAATTTTATATATTTTTTTAATTAATTTATGATTATTCTTTATTGAACAGCCCTCTTAAATTCACCGAATTTCGTAATTAAACTATAATTACGCTAAATATGGGAACCCCAACAACTCAACTCACTTCATCTGTGCTCGTGACGTAAGGGAGAAATACAAATTTAAAAAAACCGATCAGCCTATTTATAGTCGTGGTAAGTATGAATTTTTAATTAACGTCTCACTGTAGGAACACAACGGGCTATTAGCGACGGTTCGGGATCAAACCCGAAAGGAAAGATCCTACGACTACAAACATAATTTCCACCACGGTCAGATAACGAGGTCATACCTGAGCTGAAACCCCATTCTCGAAACTTCCACGCCAACGTAAGTACATTTGACTACGACAGATTTACCGTGCACCAGCCCCTTTTTACACGACGGTCTTTGATTGGATTCGAACTCACATCACTCCGGTTAGTAATCCATTTCACTTCCAACAGCTCTACCGTGGCTTTATCGGCGTGAGACTTTACTTATTTCTGTGTTATCGATAACTTCAAGTAAGAGTGAACGCCATTTATACTAAACTATCATTTATTAGACTTTTGT
Source organism: Metellina segmentata (assembly GCA_947359465.1). NCBI lineage: Eukaryota > Metazoa > Arthropoda > Arachnida > Araneae > Tetragnathidae > Metellina > Metellina segmentata. The sequence goes on from OX375877.1 coordinate 83,716,187, forward strand.
GCTTACTCCTTATAAATTTTGGGGTCGGTGTAGCCCGGTTTAGAAGAGTAACAGATCAGCAACCGGATTGTTGAGAGTTTGAATCCAACCAAAGACCGTCGTGTACAGTAAGTTGGTTCACGTTAAATTTGTCGTGGTCTCAAATGTTTTCATGTTGGTGTGGTGTGGAAGTTTGGTAAGTAGAGTGCTAGCTCAGGTGTGACCTCATCATCGAGGTGTTGCCCTCGAATTTTTGTTGACCTCGAAAATCCTTTGGTTTGATCCCGTACTTTCGCCAATAGCTCGTTGTGTTGCTTTTGTGTGACGTTACTTTTAAAGAAATACCTAAAACTCTTTGGAAATCAAGAATGAAGAACTACATAGTTGAATAATGTGTTCCTGAACTTCAGAATGATATAACGTGATCGATTAGAGAATGGTGTCAACGAGAATTGTAACGTTAATTAAATATCTATCTACCTACATTGTAAATCCATTATGTATACCTAAAGTGAGTTGTATTGGTTTTAAAAACTAAATTCGTCTCGTTAAAACACAAGAATCGATCCTAAACAATCACAACGTTAATGTCAACAATGTTAACGTTGGCGTCAATAGCTCATTGTGTTGCTCCCATGTTACGTTAACTCAACTGCTCTAACCCTATACTATGTTAATACTACTAGTTTATACTGAGGCATAATAGCTTCGCGGAAAAAAAATGAATAAAACCAAGAAGCACTGCTAAAAAAACAAGTTATACTTAAAAAACAGTAGTATGTCTCATGAGATTAAGTTACAATCTGGTTACAATCTCAAATGTTACCCTCTTTACAAAGAAAGGTTTTCTTTAAAAGACAGGTAAAATTTTTATAGTATGTTACAATATTTCAGGCTACTTACTGATCCCGTAGGAAAGACGACATAACAATAAATTCGAGTTTAAAACCTTTTCAGACATGCCTTTAAAAAAACATTCGGCCGTAGTCTGGAATAAGCGAGACAGGTGTCAAAATGTTGTCATTTCCACCTAGTATCCAGACATATTTGACACTTATATTATGTTACAGTTGAAATGTTATTCTTGAATGCGATGGAAATCATTTCTTTGAGGGACATATACTGACCGTAGAGTGACCATGGTATATTCGGTCTACAAGCGTTGAATAAACATTCAGATAAGGAATTTTCAAGGGTAGTTTGTGCTCTGTGGAAAATGTTGGAAGCTTTATTTCGTCATAACCCCTAGTACTGGAATTTATGTATAGCTATAGTCGAAATATAGAACCCTTTCCATCAATTTTTTACTCATGTATTTAAAGCATATTTAATGTATAAGGCACGGTGCACACATCCAGTTTTTTTCAACGTGCGGTGCCGCTGCCGCAACACAAGTGCGGTCTGAGATACATTAGATCCAATGGAGCAGTGCACACATGCCTCCAGCGCCACTGGGACGACGCATGTCCAACTTGCGTGCAATTTATACCTCAGTTCCCCATGTCGCCAAACATGAGTCTCCATTCTGAAGTACCTTGTTTTCATAAACAAATGGAATATAAATAATAACTAGCAGGACTGCGCCGCCTAGCGCTCGGCGATGTGTAATAGTGCTTTTTCAAAACTTTTTACACACCATAATTAAACATGTTTTGATTTGTATATTTTATTTATTTTTATGAAACAATTCTTCAAATCATTGCGTATTCAATCAAATATTAAGGAAAGTTGGTCGAAATATACATATACCGCTACAAAATTACCCATGTTTAGTGATATTTTGCAGGAAATAGACATATCATTAAAATTGAACTTCTAAATAATATTTCTGCAATAGGTAATATACCGGAACACATAATGCAAACAAAAATAAAATTCCTATCCTTAAAAAAATGCAAAAATTTGTAAAAAAAACCACGTACGTATCTATTCAAACGTGTTGAATTTCGACTTCCTGAATATATTGTGAAATAGAATAATGCGACAAAAGACTTTTCAACGATATTGACAAAGACAACAATGATTTATTAACAAAAAGAATACATATTTAAAATACTTGGGAATCCTCAAATATGTCCGCAACATCTTGCAGTCAACTCAAATACCCAAATGCGGAATTCTAAATAAAATTAAAAAAGAAAACATTAATTCTGACGTGGCCAGATACCGGGTAGCAAAATTACGTGTAAATTACTTTTGCATCAAAGGAAGAAATAAAAAGTCAGTTCAAACATAAATATTACAATTTAAATCCTTATTTTGCATAGAAAATGACCTTGGCTATTTGAAAACAACAAGAATTCAAAATATCTGGGTTATTTTATTTACGTTGATTGTTGCCATTCGACGATACACAAATAACGTCGATTTCGGGTCCACGTACGTTAGTGTTTTATATATATAGATTAATAAATGGCTGTATCCAGTAACGCCTATTTTGTTACAAAATATACTTTTTTTTAAACCAAGTAAGCGAAATAAACACGTATTCTTCGATAGAATATTTATTGCAAATGGCGCTAAATGAGAACTTGTGTCATTTCACGGTTATATGTGCATAGTTGAGCTTCGATGCCGTAGCGGCGCTCCGCACGTTGAAAAACCAGATGCGTGCACCGGGCCTTAGTGTTCACCCTTTCAGGACAATATTCCAACTACAAACATGTCCAAACATTAAGGATGCTACTGAATCAAAAAAGTTCACCTGATCTCAATCCAATAGAGTATGCTTGGGATGTTCTCTAACGTCGCATATTGCAGCCTACTCAGTACCAACAAGAACCGCACAAGATCAAAGACGGGCTCCAGCGCGCGAATCATTCCCAAATAAGTTGCTTCCAATGCTGTAGAAAAATGCTTTTTGTAGCACCCCAAACTTACAATTGTATTCAGATAAGAATTTGATTTCTTCAATTCTTTACTTCCCAGCGGCACCACGAGGCATGTAGCATGCGCAAAGATCCTACCTGGTCGAGCTGTGCCAAACAATGTTTTCTTTTCCGTCAAACAAATGGACAGACACAAGGAAATGTTTCAGATAAAGAAGAGATAAATGCACGAGGGAACGAACCTGAATCGCCTGCAGCTCACAGGCTACTAGTGCGGATGGAAAACACGCTGAGCTATGGTGGCCGCTCTCTAATAGAAGTACGGGACTATAATATCTAAGCTAAACCTACATCCTACAAATAAGTCCCAAAGAAGCACATTTTGTAGAGAAAGGTATTAGCAAACAAGGATGCACGTAAAATATTTCATGACTTCAAATCTCCTCTGGACCTTGTCATCTGACCATGGATCCTTATTGCAAGGTGTTGTCCTTGGATCTTTTACTTTTCGGTATTGATCCCAAACCATCTCCAATCACCCTGTGTTGCTCCAGTACGATTTGTAGCTCAATTATCTATCTACATTCGAAGCTCTTTAACCCTAAGAGCGTTATTAGATTTCAGAGTAATTCTGTGTAATATTGTTTTTCCTCCACAACACGCGTCTGATGACAAAATGACTACTTCTGTATTGATTAAGAGAATACGAGGACGAATTCTATTAACTTCAATAAGGTCAAATGGATTGTAAATCATGCATGGAGGCAGTACGATGCAGAATGGTTGGTAGGTATATTAATTAACGTCGCACTGGAGCAACAGAGATTATGATTAATATAGAATTCCGATATGTTATCAATCAACTTTTTAATGAATTTCAAACAATGGAAAGAAAGAAATTATCACATACCTTAAATAAGTAAGGAATTAATGAGTAAAATTGTTCTCTTTGGATATCTCTATCATATGCAGTGAATATTGTGATTGAAAGGATACCGGTAACCATGCGAAATGCAATTTTATTTCTAATACTTCTTAGCAATTATCTGAATAGCAACACAAAGTTTAGGAATACACAAAATTATAGATACTCCAAATATTGTCATACGTAACGGTAATTAATTAAAGTCGCACTGGAGAAACAAAACGGGCAGTTGGCTAAAGTCCAGAATAAAACACCCCAAGGAAAGATCGGAGTACTAGACCACTAGTTTTTAACCACGGTCAGATGCCGATGTCAACTTGTCAGCTGGCGCCTCAGTGTTCAAACTTGCACACTGTACGTCACGCCACGACAAATTTAACATGCACCAGCCCCCCGCGTGCACGACGATTTGTGGTTGCATCCACTTCCGAACTCGCAATACTCGGGTTACTAATCCGTTTCTCCCACCCAGGTTCAGAATTGCATTCATTGTTCTGCAACACAACTCCAAGCAATTGCAATTGTTCTGCAGGCATTTTGGCCGAATTTTGAAAACTACAGTAAAATTAAAAATAGATGTAAAACACAATAATCGACTCATTATGTATTACATATTTATAAGAAAACACTAAAATTAATTAACTTACTTTATTTAAAACCAAGGCATACTTCCAGAATTTGCAATGCTGTCGATAACTTTTGAAGTTAAGTATTTCGTCATTGACATGGAAGAACTGTTATTTATAAAGTATTTGTGGTAATTTGTGTATGGAGGTTGTTCCGTAGCTAGAGAATAAAAAAATGTGTGGCAAGGAGCACGCTTTGCACTACAGAACATCGTAACTTATGCTTGAAAGAATCGGCCAAAATTATGATAAAATTAAGGAAAAATTGTTCTGCAAAAAGACTTTATTTTGCGAAGTACGTCATAGTCTTAAGCATTTTCTGCTCCCGGGCTCTTCCAACTGAACTCTACAGCGACATTAATACATATTAAGATTTATCTGAAAGTCAATACAATATATAGATTAGGAATACACAAAATAATTGAAATTCCAACTACCTTCGTTTACACAGTGAATAAGAGTTGAAAAGATTGAAACGAATCTAAAATATGAATGAGTTACAAAAATATAATTGGAAATACAGGCTTAGAGAAGCTTCGATGCAATATTCAATCAGGAAACACACACACGCCCCCCAAAAAAACTCCTTATTTTCTACAGTTGGTTATGATCCAATCTATCCCTTTTCCAGCACAGAATACAAACCAAACTGCATTTGACATCATGGAATTTCCTATATGTGATTCGTTTGATGATTTTATTTTTGTTTAAACAATGCACATGAGAATATTTTACTTCTTTTACACATCAACCTACACCAGAAACCAGGAAATTGTGAATATATATGCAGCGAAGATTCCAAAAAGGGACTCGATATCCATGAAAAAGAACCTATCCTCAGGCATGTTTTTGACTCGGAAAATTTGATTCACATAGATCTCCTATCCCTCTGCATTAAACTTCTGGCCAAACTTAAGACCTTAAAGGCTTAGAAATATAACCACTCTCCCTAGGGTTGAATATACTCAAAAACATCGGTGGTAAAAGAATAAGTTTTATTCCCCCGAGTCCATTTTTCCTTTTATCAAGGACATCCACTGACAGCTATGTGATAAGCGGTTTTACGCATCAAAGAAACCGGGAGTTTCGCGTCTATATTGGACGGACCTCGCTTTACGTAAATCTGAACGTGCTTAAAATGCTGCCTGAGATTTATTTCTATGTATTTCACGTATTCTGAAAGTATTAGAGCATATTATTTTTCTCTAAACTTGAGCATGGTAAGATTCCAAAAGAAATTCGAAGTTGTTATGGAAAAGATGTTCAACTGACTATCACAGGGTGGTTGGACTTAAATAGCTCAATACCGGGTTGATCAAGATGTGCCAAACAACGTCAGGTAAATTACCATACTCACTTAAAGAAAGATGCCCGGGATTTATATCTATGTATTTCATGTATTCTTAAAGTATTAGAGCAGATATTATTTTGCTCTAAACTTGAGCATGGTAAGATTCCAATCGAAATTCGGAGTTGTTATGGAAAAGATATTCAACCAATTATCACAGGTTGGTTGGACTTAAATAGCTCAAGATCATAGTTGATCAAGATGTGTCAAACGACGCCAGGTAAATTACCATACTCACTCAAAGAAGGCTGCCCGGGATTTATGTCTATGTATTTCACGTATTCTTAAAGTATTAGAGCATATTATTTTGCTCTACACTTGAGCATGGTAAGATTCCAAACGAAATTTGAAGTTGTTATGGAAAAGATATTCAACCGATTATCACAGGTTGGTTGGATTTATTGGCTCAAGATCGTAATTGATCTAGATGTGCCAAACAACGTCAGGTAAATTACCATACTCACTTAAAGAAAGCTGCCCGGGATTTATGTCTATGTATTTCACGTATTCTTAAAGTATTAGAGCATATTATTTTGCTCTAAACATGAGCATGGTAAGATTCCAAAAGAAATTCGAAGTTGTTATGGAAAAGATGTTCAACTGACTATCACAGGGTGGTTGGACAAATTTCTCAATACCGGGTTGATCAAGATGTGCCAAACAACGTCAAGTAAATTACCATGCTCACTTAAAGAAAGATGCCCGGGATTTATATCTATGTATTTCACGTATTCTTAAAGTATTAGAGCAGATATTATTTTGCTCTAAACTTGAGCATGGTAAGATTCCAATCGAAATTCGGAGTTGTTATGGAAAAGATATTCAACCGATTATCACAGGTTGGTTGGATTTATTGGCTCAAGATCGTAATTGATCAAGATGTGCCAAACAACGTCAGGTAAATTACCATACTCACTCAAAGAAAGCTGCCCGGGATTTATGTCAATGTATTTCACGTATTCTTAAAGTATTAGAGCATATTATTTTGCTCTAAACTTGAGCATGGTAAGATTCCAAACGAAATTCGGAGTTGTTATGGAAAAGATGTCCAACCAATTATCACAGGTTGGTCGGACTTAAATGGCTCAAGACCGTAGTTGATCAAGATGTGTCAAACAACGCCAGGTAAATTACCATACTCACTCAAAGAAGGCTGCCCGGGATTTATTTCTATGTATTTCACGTATTCTTAAAGTATTAGAGCATATTATTTTGCTCTAAACTTGAGCATGGTAAGATTCCAAACGAAATTCGGAGTTGTTATGGAAAAGATGTCCAACCAATTATCACAGGTTGGTCGGACTTAAATGGCTCAAGACCGTAGTTGATCAAGATGTGTCAAACAACGGCAGGTAAATTACCATACTCACTCAAAGAAAGCTGCCCGGGATTTATTTCTATGTATTTCACGTATTCTTAAAGTATTAGAGCATATTATTTTGCTCTAAACTTGAGCATGGTAAGATTCCAAACGAAATTCGGAGTTGTTATGGAAAAGATGTCCAACCAATTATCACAAGTTGGTCGGACTTAAATGGCTCAAGACCGTAGTTGATCAAGATGTGTCAAACAACGCCAGGTAAATTACCAAACTCACTCAAAGAAGGCTGCCCGGGATTTCTTTCTTTGTATTTCACGTATTCTGAAAGCATTAGAGCATATTAGTTTGCTCTAGACTTTAGCATTGTAAGATTCCAAACGAAATTCGGAGTTGTTATGGAAAAGATGTTCAACCAATTATCACAGGTTGGTTGGACTTACATGGCTCAAGATGTGCCAAACAAAGTCAGGTAAATTACCATACTCACTCAAAGAAAGCTTTACTGACGCAGATGAGAGAAATACACCCAGGGTAGGTATTTTACTAACGTCGCACTTGAGCAACACAATGGGCTATTGGCAACGGTCTGGGATCATATCCGAGGATAACACCACGTAATTTTTAATTACGGTCAGATGACGAGGTCACATCTGGAAACCCACGCTCCAAATTTCCACATCCCGAAAACGTGAGTACATCTATGGCTACGACAGATTGGTCGTGCACCAGCCCACTTTGTACGTGACGTTCGTTCTAATACTTCTTAGCAATTATCTGAATAGCAACATAAAGTTTAGGAATACACAAAATAGTAGGTACTCCAAATATTGTCATATTTAACGGTAATTCATTAACGTCGCTCTGGAGGAACAAAACGGGCAGTTGGCTAAAGTCCAGAATAAAACACCCCTAGGAAAGATGTTCGTTGGTTCGATTCGAATTCGAAACCCTCCTGTTGCTTTCACAACCGGAGTACCGCAACCCCAAAAACACCCAGGGAGGAAACGAATCTCTATGGACTAAATCTCACTGGTTTATAGCGTGGTTTATAGCAAACCAACTGACTCACCAACTGTCACAGGATCCAAGAAGTCTCAACACATAATTTAAAAGGACTTTTGTGAAGTTCTTTTTATGAGTGACAATAACTACGTAATAATTATTACTAAAATAATTTTTTTAGTAAAAATAACTACAGTAAAAAGACATTTTTACTAAAATTCTTTCTACTAGGGTTAACTACAAAATCACCAATCCTGATGTCACTTCCGTAATATCTCTTCAGTTGTCGTGGTAGCCCAATTACTAGAGTAATAAATAAGATACCGTAAGGTTGCGAGTTCGAAACTCAATCATCCAACCTATGACCTTAATATACGTGAACGCAGGTGCACGTAAAATCTGTCGTGGCCTCAAAGGTCCTCCTTTAGAGCGGTGTAGAAGTTTGGAAAGTAGGGCACGAGCTCAGGAGTCGACTTCGTCATGTGATCGTAGTTCAAAATTACGAGGTGTCTTCGGCTCTTTCCCTTCAAAATTGATCTCGGATCGTAGCCAGTCCATTGTCACACAAATTCAACTACTTATCGACCAACAACTACATTAGATCTATTCATCTTGTCAACCCCTAGCAGATCCTTGAATTAGAAAATGAAAGACGGAACGCAATCTGGTTTAGAATCACTGACTTAAACTTTGTAAGCCATGCCGTGATATGAGCTTATTCTTCTCTCCCCCATCTATTCTGCTTCAACTTCTACCTTATCGTGCATATTTTCTCACTTCATGAAAGCTCCTTGACAATTATTCAAGTACCTCTATCACCGACGTTTTAAATAGCTCAACACCACTTCCACTCCTGATTTATTGCTTTAGCGCCATCAACGTCAAGAAAATCCGTGTAGTTATTCACCTAAGTGAGGAATATTGTTATTCTGGCTGAAAGCCATCTGTTTAACGACACGCTATTAAAAAAATCAGGATCCGGGTAAAATTTTTTCTACATTGGTTCAGTCTCTAGTGAATATAAATTTCACTAAATAGAGGCAACAATAGCGGTAGCGACAAAACCCAAATTGAAAGGATTACGAAAACCTCGGGAACTTTTGAAGAACAATCCTTTCTAAAAATGACAATTGGTTAGGGAATCATGTATGCTAAATCAGAATCACATTAATAATTCAAACGTGGATAAACAGCATGTCAAATAAATGCCGGCAATATGAGTAAATGGCTCAGTCATCTATACAAATTGCTATTACCCAGTCACGTTTACTCCAAGCCAAATCTTATGTAAATAGCTAGCATAATATAAACGCCCCGTTTATTATCTACTCTGCATTTTATCGGCTTTAAGCCCGTTTCAAATCTGGCTATTAATTTTGAAACAATTGTTCTGAATCTGATCATCTCTAGTTATTACTATCTCGAAAATTGGATGCACGTTTGATACAGCTTAGCACAACATTCGGGACCACTTTGTATAACATTTGTGCGAGATATAGTGCATTGCACACATACAAGGCTAGTTCAATAAATATGGTAAATGCGAGTTAAACGCGGTTTTATGGATCAAATAGATTTTGTTCTAACAAAGTCACCTTTACAGTCTTCACACTTGATCCATAGAGTTTCTAACTTTTTATCTCATCGGTAAAGTACCATTTTTAAATTTTCACATGCGGATTAATGGGAGCAATGACATCTGTATTATAAAGACAAAAACATATGTACTGCTTCTCACCGAGCCAAGTTTTAAAATTTGGGAACAAGCAGAAGTCGCATATGGCCACCCGAAATTTCTTTCCCTCCCCAATTTTCGTGACAGCTGCTGCAATGATCGCCTCAAACGTTTGTAGAACTCAAACAAAGCGTCACATCTGGCTGAGATTTAGCTTAAACTAGAGTTCTTGTTCTACATCATCACAAATTAATTATGTCATTATCTCATTCAAATTTGTGAAAGTTATCAAATGACTTTGTGCACTAATGTGATACCAAAAACTCCTAAATATACATGAAACTTTAAAAAAATTTTAAATTAAAGAAAACTATTATTCCATAACAATCATTTCAGATATTAGTTGAAAAGACTGTAAATAAATGTTCGACATGGACTCTATGGTAAAATATTAAATCTCGAAAAGAACCATATCAGTTCGACTGCGATCATTATTGCATTGATATTCTTGTATCCTGACTGAAAAGGTAGACGTTAACCTAACTTAAAACAACGTTTCAAAAATATCGTTTTATTGAAACAATTGATTTTTAATTCAAGAAAATCCAAAACTTATTTTAAAATATTTCCCTTCTGTAGGAATACTTCTGAGAGTTAAGTTAAAATGGTATCTGCTTTAGTGTATTTTAAATAAATAAAGACATTTATTCAGGTGATTATTTTTTATTCTCCACTGTATATTTTGTTTTTATTTTATCAGTTAAATTTCCATTAACAATAATTGGAATATAATTGGTATTTTACTATTTGATGTACGATGCAAATGTCTCAATTTACAAATTACTGCTTCCAATTTAACGAACATGTCTTGAAATAAGCCATTGCTCGCGATATAATGTAATAAATCAGGAATTCCTTGATCAGTAAATTAATCAAACTATCTCTATCCATTCTTTGAAATTAACTTAAGAAAAAACAGCATTTAGCTTTTGTTTTCCTAATCGCTTTAGCAAAGTTCCAAATTAAAATTAATTGACGATGTTTTTCTTCGTTTCGCTAACAATTTAATGGCTAATTTACAATAGCTTTTTAAACTCACCTCAAGTGGGAAATAAACAGCGACTCCTTCATGCTTTTACTCGAGTATATTTCACTTAAGATCATCATGACTTTTAAATTACTCTATTGGGAGAGATAAAGCAATTTTTTCTTAATCTTAGTTGAAAGGCAAGCAAAACTCTTTTTAAGTACACCCGCAATTATAATGGAATGGGTTTTTCCAAGTGGAAAAAGAGAAATTTCTTGTGTATTCTCTCTCATGCATTTTGAGCTTTAAGCAACAATTAACTGAAGAACTGTTAGCTTTTAAGACGACTCTGACTTATTTTAACCATGTGATGAGTGAAGAGTTATCGAGATGAAAAAGTTGCATTAAAAACTCGAAGCCACGTGTGCAACAAAAGAACTAAAAACTCGAAATCGCTGTTGGTTTTGCCACAGATAAAATAGCACAGTAAAACTAAGGCGGAACTCTGTACTGCTATTCACAAAAATGCTAGAAACGCTATTTTTTCTTAAAATGAAACAAATTAAGTAATGTAAATAAAACTTAAACATGTGGAGAAGATAAAAAAAACCTATGCCTAATGAATTAATTCAACAGACACCTAATGAGATAGTGTTAATATTCAGTAAAATGGGATTCCCGTTCAGTATTTAGAGGCTATAAAATATATGAAATTAAATTTAATTATGCAATTACATTAATTGAGTAGAAAATTTGTATCTCGGTTTAGAAACGTTTAATTATTTTAGGGTCTCTGATAATTTAGTTTTAATCCCCCTTTAAAAACATCTTTATTATTTTTTTACGACTTGTATACTCTCCACTGAGGAATTCGCGGACATAAATACTTATGTTTTAGTTGTCTTCTATTGAGTTTTTATGTCTTGTAATCAGATTTTTGTTATTGAGAGTAGATCATAATTCTTAAAGTCGTTACTAAGGTTACTTTTTTGGTGCAATTGTCTAATTTCGGTTAACTAAACGACGCCTAAAACCATATTTTAAAAAGGGTTGCATATGTCTGATACTTAAAATGCAAGTTTTCATATTCGTATCCGAATTGCGCTTCTATTATTATTCTGCATCACCAAACGTATTTGAAAAAAGTTTCATTTCACAAAGGCCAATAAATATTAATTCGTGAAAATAATTGCTCTAGTTTGCCAACTATCTACCGGATATGTATTATATTCACTTGGACAAGATTATTGAAATATGTGCTTATAAACTTGCAGACACAAGTAAAATGCATTTCTACAGTACAAAATATGTTTCAATATTAAGCTTAACCATTATGATCGAAAGTAATTTTTATTGCTTTTTAAAATAAAGAATTTTTACTCAAAAATTATTTTCAAGTATCCCATTATACTATGACGTTCACCTGAAAGTATAGGTATATAATTTAGGGAAGATATGTAGCTAGTCAAATTTACGTCACACTGTAGCAACACAAAACGCTATTGGGGACTTTCCAGGATCAATCCCGAACATGTAAATATCCGAGGGTGGCAACATTTTGTACTTGTGAACCACGGTCGGATGACGAGGTCAACACCTGTAGTCTGTAATGTGTAACCTAGTGTGTAAGATCAGAATATACCTCAATTGCATGCATAGGAATAGACAAAATTATATAGCTTTACAAGTGAAAAATTGCATTTAGAATATATAGTGTTATTTCATGAAGGCCTATCAACTCACCCCAATACAGGATTACCACATCTAAGCTGGTACTGGGGCCCCTACAGTGCAAATACAATGGCCGTCAAAACACAACACTGTTATTGCCTTCTGACGTCTACTTAAATAATCTTAACGGTACTTATTAAAGTCAAATCTGCTATGCATGACTTCTAACAATTTTTTGCCTTCACGTTGAATCTTTCCAAGAATATCATCATCATTAAGGGTTGTACGGTAGTTGAATTAACGTTTCACTGGAGCAACATGACATTGGAGACGGCTTAAGAGAACCTTGAAGGTTCCAAATCCGAGAACAAATACTCGTAATTTTGAATCACGGTCAGATGTCGAATTCATTCGTAAGGTCTGGGAATTTAGTCATTACGAGCGCTGTGGGGGGTTAAACGCAATATTACGCTACTTGGAAATCTCGTGACGATTAAAGGGTTAAAAGGTTATGTTCTTAAACTGAGATAGTAACTACCCAGGACACTTCACACAACTCATGTACTCCTTTCATGAATAGGAATACTTTTCAAAGGAACCAGCTATTTTCACTGATTAGTCCTCGCGTAGTCCTGACCAAACCAATCAAACGCTAGAATGGGAACTTGGTGACAACCCCCAAGCTTCTTTCCCAATAAACAAACCCACTCGTCTGTTTATCAGTAAACAAAACCCCAAGACAAGGAATAAGCAATGGTGAAAACTTCCTGAATCAATCCAACACGTCGTTATTCTGTCCCCAGAAACATGTTCCCTACGTGCCCGGTTGAACAATACGTGGAATTAATAAACCTGAAAGGGGAGTTGTATTGCAGACAAACAGCCGCGAGCGACATGGACCGTTAAATTAGTTCTTGTAGCAAACCCCGTTACATCTAATTAAGGATCTCCTCTGAATCGAATGCACAAGTATTTGGTGCGTCTCCAATAATCTGCCAGAAACAGAACACAAAGCACAAACATATCTGTTTAAAAATAATGGTCGTGAGTTTAATTTATGCATTGCTCGTAGGGTGAGGTGAGCATTGTTCTCGAATGCAGCAAATATCGACTTCCATGGGAATGAACGGAATCGGCGGATTCGTTCTGCAGCGATGTCCAGAGAAGCTTGTTAATGCAGCTGAAATTGGTGTATTTCCAAGGTATGCCGTTTATTGGGAACCAAGCCAAGCACGTAAAGGCGAGTTTCTTCATTTTGGTTGCCATTGCAAGGACTGGGACACATGACTTGGATCTTGGTATTTGTTGTTTAATGTGTATTTACTGAAAACTTCTGTCAATACTTTATCTGATTTTATTTAATTGTCGCTTCTTTCGATGTGTCGCCCACAGTTATGTCTTACTTACACAAGGGTTAATTACATAGCCCAACTCCGGCGAATTAGTATTTGAGTCGCGTGGTTTTGAAAGAGTCTATTTCATAGACGTGAAATGTAAGTAGACTGAGCAGCCATGCAGAAGAGCATCAAAAGGTGTGACCAACTTGTCGACGAGTAGGCACGTGATTGCTCTGTAAAATAATTGACTTGGTTGCCCGATTTGGCATCTTTTCACCTCGTTTGGCGGTATAACAAAAATGACAGAATAGGTTAAGTTATGCACATTTCTATACAGTAACGACAAAAGTGTTGAAATCTACAGTCTACTATATGGAGCAGACCAATGAATGATGAAAGCACGTTTCCACCAGGCTGTCCAAGGGACATGTAGCTACTAAGTTTGGTCACATAATCCTTGGGCACATGAAAAGGCTATCCATTCTTACTCAACTTTTATATTTCGTCAATGGCCTATTCCTTAAATAGGGTGGTAGGTTGTAAAGTAAGCAAAGCTCTGCCACAACTGGCATCTTAGAGGGGATTCTCCTCTAAGTTGATTGTTCAGTGTCGAAAGCGATAGCAGTGATAACGAGTTGACGTTGTAAGAATCATCCATGATGATCAACATTGACCAGATTTTATCGGCTATCGTCTTTTTATGTTTTTGTAGTTGATGGATTGGTGTCACGAAGGACACCAATGGACGTTACGGAATAATAACGAAATAGAAGTTTAATCTTTGAAGTCTAATTACTTTATTGATCATGTGTCCAATACCATCAGCTCAATTTAGGATTAAGTAAAAAAATAAATCATGTCAAAAACTAGCCCTCTAAATATTTTCGACGAGATATCTCGTACGAGATCTCGTCAATTTAGTTGATGGAACGATATCTGGTCTATCGGGATCTGGATGTTTTAGGCGAATGACGATGTATCCTCCGTCGATATAAAATTACCATATTACTCCAAAGTATGATAAAGATCAAAGGCAAAACAAATTTCCCTTGCCTTGAAGTGGTGACAGCTTAGAACATGTTTTTACATCAAAGGCAGGCCACTACAGACCATCAGAGACCTCTACGGACAGTTTTTGACGCTCATAAACTACCAGGAGGATTAAAACGCAAAGCTTTCTTTGATATAAAGGGTAGTAGATTATCCTTACAAACAAACTTTGTAAACCTTTATGGTTACCGAAATAAAACATTTCATTGTTGCTTATTGTATATTAATATTCTTGACATCAAAACATAATAGATATTTCATTCAAGGACAGCAATAATGAAACAAAGGATTCAATTTTACTGGCATTAGTAATTTTTGCTTTAAGGATCACATTGATGAGATTGTTATTTTAACGTCTCACAGCAGAAAGGCATTAATTGACAAAATATCAATTTGTACAGTTTAGACGTGTAAAGAATTTCAGAAGGTTTTTAGATAAAAAATAAACATTCTAAGCATTTGGTAATGGTATATTTTTGTTCAAACAGATTACAGTTTTACAATGTATCCATTAACTTCATTAAAGCAAGCATTTAGTGTCAGAAAACGCACTTCCAAAAAATTGAGGTTAAAGTTTTTATTTTCGAAGTCGATGATATTTGTTTTATATGCACACAAGTTTCTAGATTCAAAATATCAGCTCTGGGTATCAGTAAATAAATCATTCACAATAATAGAAACTCTTCTGTTTACTTCTCAAGCCATTCTTTAAAATGTGTAAGCAAATTACGAATTAGGAAATTAGCTTTTTATAGGATTCTTCATAAAGTAAGGTTTATAAGGGTACTATTCGTATAACGCTAAAAAGAATTCGTTAAAATATAATTTAGTAATAAAAATGTAAAGCACCAACGCGTAAAGTTTCTAAATGCTAATTAAGCTATTAAAAATTCACATCACTAACTAAACTGGGATACTGACTCTACAAAGGGTTTCCAGTAAAAAAATTCCAACAGTGTATCCAACTTCCTAAGACTAGAGGAGGGTGAGGAATTAATTTTTAGAAAACTTAAAACAGAAATTCCGAGCTGTTAAAGGCGCACGCAGGTGCTGCTCTTAAAAAGATTTTACCGTGATGGTATTATATGGGCAGAAGAATAGAAATTATTATGGTCGTTATTTTTAAGTGAAAAGAATTATTTAGGCGTAATTTTTTTTTTTGCATACATAATATAACCCCTGAAAGTAAATAGGTTATTTCATTTTAAAGTCTCTAGCGGTCACAAGTTGTATGACTTGAATGAGTTTTTGTTGAAGTAGGGAGGGAAAACCCATGCGTTTACGTTCTCCTTGTGTACTTTTCTCGGTACAGCTGCAGTCTACGTTTATAGCGGTGGCAACGGCTTTGGCGATTTTTTTTTGCCCATTTCTAGTAGAGAGTTATGGTAGGTTAAGGCAACCCATCTGCATTTACGGTTATTGCAGTTTTCATGATAATCTCGGCAAAAAGAAAGTTTAAATTAATTTTCATTTTGATTATTCTAGAAGGTTCTTTCGAAATCCGTTAAAGTCGTTTGACTTCATTGGTTCGTTTGAAATTTTTCTTTCATTCTATTGGTTATTTGAATTTTAAAATATCCTTTGATTGAATTGGTCCTTTAAAATTTTTTTCTTTGATTTCATTGGTTCATTTAATTGTTTTTCGCCAGTTGTGGAACTTTCTTTTGTTATAATTTTTTTACAGTACACTTCTGATGTATCAGGTTGCATTGTTTCTTGCATTCCGTTAAAAATTATTACTTTCTTTTGTAAAAAAAAATTTCAGTTTAAGCTTATTACTTTTTGTGTTTAGTTATTTAAAAAAAAAAAATTTCCTAAACGTTCTCAAATGTGTTTTCAAGTTTTCATTTTCGTTGTAAAAAAAATATATATATTTTAAAAAGAAAAATATTTTTTAAATAATTCTTTCCTTGGCAACTTTAGAAGTGCGCCAAAAAATCACCAAGACCGTTGCCACCTCTATAAACGTAGACTGCAGCTGTACATTTTTCTCTTCTGTCTCAATGATACTTTCCTTTCATGTGTGTTCATTTACTTTATGTTGTTTGGAGCAGTTTAGTCAAGAATGGCCCTTGCGTTTTAAAACCCAGTCAACCAGGCCTTAATGTTCCTAAGTCAGAAATTTGCCATTCAATATTTCATAGAGATTCTGAAGAATAAAATTAAACAATAAATTACTTGAATTATTTTCTAGTTAGATTCCACTAGAGTTTCCAGTTAATTTTAACAAACCTTTCGTCATTGATAAAGTTAAACTGTAGTATATTTATTAAGATATTAGACTCAATAATATACACTCTATAAAAAAAATCGACGTGCCAAGAAGGAATCATCCGATTGCTTTGAAATTTCGTATGCAAAAATGTTTTGACCAAATATGCAAATGATTAAAATTTGGTGTCCAATGAATGAATAGTGCGATCTCCAGCGCATCGGAACTGCGCATCCAGCAGATGTATATAAGGAGTTGTACTTGAATTGTTGTTAAAAATTTCTGCTGCATTGCGATTTAGGATACCTTTCAACGACTGAAAAAATGCCTCGCCGCAGGATTCGAGCTCATTACGAGCAACTTTCAGAGTTTGAAAGAGGTCGTATCAATGGATTGAAATAGGCAGGTTGGGCAAATCGGAAAATCGCTCGTCATGTGAGTCGAAGCGATGCGGCGATTATAAGATGCTGGTAAGAGTGGGTGGACAATGGCAGATTTCAGCGTCATGATGGTAGCGGTCGACGTAGGGCCACAACAGATCGCGAGGACAGAGTGGTTGTCAGATCAGCTATCACAGCGCCTGATTCATCGCTATCAACCATCAGTCGTGCGACCCACACACGAGTGTCCACCATAACCATTCACAGACGGCTGAGAGAGCGAAATCTACCCTCGTACCGACCGTTACGCCACCTGCCACTCACGCCTACACACTGTCGAGCCATATTACAGTGGTACTTGGCTCGATCAGGCTGGAATGATGCTGACTGGGGACGTATAGTTTTTAGCGACGAATCCCGCTTCCAACTGTGTCCCGACAATCATCGAAGACGTGTCTGGAGACGCCCAAGGCAGTGTGCCGATCCTGCTTTCACTATTGCACGCCACAAGGGCCCTCAACAAGGAGTTATGGTCTGGGGTGGCATTTCCCTTAATAGCCGGACCCCTTTGGTCGTCATTAGAGGTACACTTACTGCACAGCGGTACGTTGATGACATTCTGAGACCTGTTCGCAGTACCCTGGGCTTATTTTTCTTCAAGACAATGCCAGACCACATACGGCACGTGTTGCTATGAACTGTCTTTAAAGTTGTCAAACACTTCCTTGGCCAGCCAGATCACCAGATCTCTCTCCCATCGAGCATGTCTGGGACATGATGGGAAGGCGACTGCATCTGGTAGGGAATGTTGATGACGTAGTCCGACAATTGGAGCAAATTTGGCAAGAAATACCGCAGGAGATCATCCGGGAGCTTTATCGGTCTATGCCACGCCGTGTGGCAGCTTGCATCCAGGTTAGAGGTGGGTCAACACCCTATTGAGCTCGTTACTGTAAGTCTGAAATAAATCTTTCAATTTTTCTGAAATGTTAATCATTTTCCATTCTGTACATAATTTTCCTATCCACCAATTTTTGTCTCCATCGGACAACTCCTTCTTGGTGCGTCGATTTTTTTGTTATAGAGTGTATTTACAGTTAATTAACGTTTTCAAATTATGGCAAAAATGTCTAAATAATTTTAAGTCAGTTTTGAGTTGAAAGCGCTTCTAGTTAAATACGATTTACCCTTGACTTTTGTTCATTCACTAAACATCGTTTCTTTACAAAGACTTGCGTTTTCACTTTACTAAACCACGTTATTTCCCAGCCAGATTTAAGATAAGAGCAGCTGAATACATAGACGTCGGAATTAATTCACCAGTATATTAGAGTGAAGTTAATAGATTCAGCTGGATCTTTTGAGTGATGTGTTTGTTTTTCCAACACGACATTACTATCAATAGTGAAATTTATTGAAAAACGTTACCGTTGAATGTACGATACATTTTAAGGCCCCATTCACATGAGACGCGGAAATCGCGCGTTGACGAGGATATCAGGGTCCCGCTCTTCAAGGTCGCAAAGATAGATACTTGAATTAGAGGAATAAATTAACCTAATATGACGCGGGACTTTGCTAGCCTCGCCATACGAGCGTTGAAACGCCTCATATGAACGGAGCTTTAGAATACAGTGTTTAGAGTGTTTATGATACAAAAAAAGTTTTTAAAACACCAAATATCATTTGCAAATATCAAGATTTTATAACCTAAAGATCCCTATTAAGGTTCATTTATTGAGTTTCCTTGAGTGGAGGTTTTTTCCTTATTAAAAACATATTGACCATAGTTGTACAGCACTAGCCAAAATCCTCAAAATTATCGGAATATGAAAGGAGCCTATCGACGTCTCTGCTAAATTTACAAGATTGGTTTTGATGGCCCCAGATTATAATAGCGCAAAGGTCTTAGTCTACAAAAACTGAATTATAATAAACTTAAACTGTATTATTATGAGTTACTAATCTAAAAATATAATTTCCTTTAACGTTTGTTCAATTTTTTAATTGCAATATTTCAAAACTTGTACAGTTTGTTTTCTGAATTAAAATTTATGTATAAGATTAAATCTTCCTTACATCAAAAGGGGTTAAATCGGACTTTTTATGGCTTCTAAGAAGTCGTGCATCTTTATCAGCTAGAAAAATTACATATGCTTGAAATCAAAACTGATTGAATCTACTAATCTAAATAATAATTATTTGCATCATGGCATGCTTCTTTTGCTTTCTAAATATTTGTGAGAACGAGAAAGATTTAAAGGCAGATTTTGAGATGTAGCAATTATTATTTAATACCTTTTTTCATGACACGTAAGAAATATATATATTCTAGGATGCAGTAAAAGTGAAGAAATTTTATTTGATTCTCGTTTTCAGTCATTTCATAAAATTGAAATGACTGGTTTTGATTGATCATTTTTTGAAAGATGTCTTTAAGTGAGATATTTTAAAAAGACCCCAAATACCTTTTTCCGGGTAAAAAAATAAACTTCAAGACTCAAATTAATAGCGATAAAGCATCTAACAAAACATAAAAACTCAAAGCGAATACCTTTTTTAGCGTTATAACTTTGTCTTGTATGAGTTTTAATATCACTTCAACGCAGGGCTCGAAATACCCTGGTGCACAAGTGCACTGTGCACATGAAAATAAAACTGTGCACATAAATATTTTCTGCTAGGTACACATAGTTCACCAAACGTTATAAAAAAAGGAGGTTGGAAAAGAATTTATTGAAAAGTACTATGAAAGATTGCTTGAACCTAAGTTTAGAAGAAACTAAAACAAGACTAATTGCTTGTACATTAGATGGTACAACAAGTAATTTCGGAGCCAAGAGTGGGTCTACAAGCTACTTCGTGACAGTCGCTGTCATCTACTTGGCATACAGTGTTGCGTTTATGGGCTATAATTTGCAATCAAAGATGTTATGTGAAATTCAAAATATTTGACGCAAATGGAATCTGCAATGAATGACTTATTTGTAATATATAAGTATTCTTCTAATAAACTGGGCAGATATGCAAAAAGTTGGTGAATCATTGGAAGTAAAAATTCTAAAACCTGTGCAGGTAGGAGGTGTTTGTTGGGTGGTTAACTCATCATGGTCGTGCCATTTATATTTTCTGAAGTGCAATGGAGGAAAAATACAAAAAGAAGGATGGACACTAAACCTTATGGGAAAAGACCTGCCAAATACGTAGACGTTTCTGATTGCCCACCAATGTCTGATGATGACTGAAAATTGATAAATATTTTCAGAGATAAGAAAAATTGTTTAAATAATTTTATTTACATCTACTACTAACCCGTGCAGACAGCAAACCCAAACAAAATTGAGAACAATAGATTTCGTTAAAAGTTGTTTCTTCAAAATTAACGAACTTGAATTAACATATTGGTGCTTGTTTTCAACGAAGAATAGAATATATTTTACCCAAAAAAATTTTGCAACTTTATTTCATCCTCAGCACGTAATACACGACGGGAAATGCTTTTATAAAAAAGCGTCTGGCAAGATAAAAGCATGCTAACGAAACAAAGCAAAACACCTCTGCGTCGAGTCAACAAAAAGACAATCACCAACACAAAGAAGATCTAAGGTAAGAAAAGAAAGACATCGGATACCTCCGTAATCTACAAATCATACTCGGAAGTATTAAACGTACATTATCCGAAACGGTTGTTCCCGCATTATTTTCCAGTGTCTCACCGGTGCATTCGGTTTCCAAATCTTGCCGTCCCAAAGTAATTGGACGCTTGTTTTATGCACCGTTTTACGAGCTTCGGAAAGATGAGTTAAATGGAGGCAACCGCAGTTTTATGTTGACTTTTAATATCGCCGCGATTGCTCGGACGGTGCTCAAACAGAGACACTGGCAGATAGTCTTATTTGAATCGTGACTTCGGCCTTTCCTCTGCGTTCTGCCGAATGGGATACTTGGAGCACGTGTGTTCTTTGAGGCAACCAAGAAAGGATAGTTGAGACATTGAGAAATAAAGAGAGACTATTTTGTGCTTTTGTCTGGTTTTGGTTTCGTGGACTGGATCACATTTATACAAGTCCCTCTTAAGGGTTGGAAAGGTTTTTAGCCTCGACGCTTTTTAACCCTCTTCTAAGGTTTGGAAGAATCCGTGTATTTGAGTCTAGCATAATTAGATGGTTTTTATTTTTACGAACATCAATTACATGACACGAGAAATTGAATGATATATGAAATTAAATATTGAAATTTGAATTAAACACTTAAATACTCAAACATATGGATATGTACTACCTACAATAAGGGACCGGACGCCAGCGGATTTGCATAAAATCCGACTACTTGTTAGGGGGTGCTTTTCGAGGAATGGCCTGGAACCTTTGCATGTTATTCCATGCAAACTGAACGCCGACGGCAATATGAACATTTTGGACAATCAGGTTCTTCCTACGATCTGACAATTTTATGGAATGGACAATGTTACTTCCAGGACGACAACGCTCCATGTTATATTGCAGCCTCTGTCAAGCAGTGGTATCAAAATATGGATGAAAACGTCTTCCCTGGCCTGCTCAGAATCCCGACCTAAACTCCATAGAACATTTGTGGGGCGAGTTAGAGCGACGCTTACGAATCAGAGAACCACGTCTGAAATCTACAGCTGAGCTGGCGACATTCTTGCAGCAGGAACAGACACAAACACCCATAGCTGTGTATCAAATATTGTCGAAAGTATGCCCATAAGGGTTGCTCGTGTAATTGTAGCACGTGGTTGACCCCCCTCCCTATTAAAGCATGTGTTATTTCACTTATACCATCACATCTTGCTGTCCGGTCTATTATTGTAGGGTAGTGTACGTTTCAGGAATCCCCAGACCAATAAGCTATATGTATTTACAGCGGGCGTTGGATATAGCTAAGGTGAAGCGTAAAACGTGATTTCTCTGTAAAAGCCCGTTAAAAGTAGTTGCGCTTTTCAAGAAGCCAAAGTAGACTCTTTCAACCTTTTAAAAGATGTTGGTATTTTCCTTTGAATATAATCTTTTGAAAATATTATATTGCTCCTTTCCTCAAAATAAATGCATTTGTAAATATGTATTCTTACATTCCAAAGAATAGAATTCCCTGGAAAGATTCTTTTGCTCCCCTTCTTGGAAAAAAATCCTTTGGAAAGGTTATATTAGTCATAGATGTCAAAATTGGTTAGATGTCATGTAGTCAGCATGGTGCAGTCAAATGGCAGTGACTGCAGGTTGCAAGGTAAATTATGTGTTTGATCTCCTCGGAGGGTTAAGAGTATAGATAGATTTAGATTGGTTTTGTAGGGATGGTATAGATAGGTTTAGATTGCTTTTAGGATTACTCTCATGAGGATATACGAACAATCCTTAGCATTCACAAGACAGCTGTATGTTCATGCGTGCATATTTTATCTTTGGCCGAAGAAGAAATAATGTAGGTATGTAGAAATATAGGTTTTTGAGCATTTCAACATTATATGTGGCAAAAGAAGAAGGAATGTAGGTATGTAGAAATTAATGAAGCAGGTAAGAATGTATTGAGTGCATATTTTCCCTTTGGCAACAGAAGAAGTAATCGAGTGCATATTTTCTCTTTGGCAACAGAAGATGTAATGTAGATGGGTAGGAAATAATGTAGGCATATATGTAAGTTCTTGTGTATATATTTTGTCTTTGACCATAGAAGCATAGTAAAACGTGATAATTTTTATTTAAACATTAATAATCCATTAACAAATTCCTAGAATCTTTTTGTGCATACATTTTTGTGGGGCACCTATTGATTACGTTTTTATTGTACGATAGCAAAAGAATATTGATAAGTACATAAATTTTAAGTCTGAAACTAAGGCGGTTAAAATATTAATAAAAGTCGTTAGCAAAACATATGCGATAGGTTTATAGTGTAAACAAACAAACCAAACGGAAAGCGAAGATTTTAGTTCCGATACTCAAATTATCTTGCATGAGACGAGATTACCATATCATTCATACATGAAAATGTATGAATTTACTGAAGCAACAGAACGGGCTATTGGTGACGGTTCGAGATCAAGCCGGAAGAAAAATATTCGAGTTCAATACCAAGTAATTCTGAATCATGGTCAGATGACGAGATCAACACCTGAGCTGGCATTCACTCTCCAAACTTCAATAACACGCAAACACATTTTAGAGCGCGACAAATCAAGCACCTGTCCCTTGTATACGACGGTATTTGAATGGATCGAGTTTTGAAGTTGCTAATCCATGACTACCAAATGGGCTACGCAGCCCTCTTATACGTGAATAGTTTCTTGTTCAACCAAAATCTCTTTACTTTTTTAAAATGTATGTCTGAACAATGTTTTGGTATTTTGCTTTTCAAAAGACGAATGACGAAGCGATGATAAAGGTAGTACCCACAAAATGATTTGATATTGTATAGCGTTTAGCAAACATCAAAATTAAATGTAGACAAAAAATCTCTCGTACCTGTATATTTGTAGTGCCTGCAAACGATAAACAATTTTTAAGTAAATGGAAATATCGTTAAGTTAAAGTCAGAAATAATTTCTTCGTATATCTGAAAATTATTAGGTGGAGTGCCAACTCAGGTGTTGTCTAGTCATCTTACCGTGGTTTAAAATTACGTGGTGTTACCCTCGTATCTTTCCCGTTTGAATTGCTCCCGGATCTTCTTTTACAGCTCGTTGTGTTGCTCCAGTATGACGTTAGTAAAAATACCAACCCGAAAATAATAGAGCCCCTTTCTCAGTTACGAAAATTTAAACTTTCTATTTTAGAATCGAAATAAACGTTTGAAGGGTAATATTCAATACATCGGAAGAAAGAATTAGCTCAAAACACGAAAATATAGATCTATAACTATATTATAACTATATATAACTCTATTTTCTGAAGTAGTTCAAAATTATTTCTGGGTTTATTTCCATATTTGTAATACATAAAATGCGTTTGTATTCTGACATTTAAATACATCTTAGCAACTAATGTAAGGGATATTTCATTCTTCGCTGGCTTGATCACAAACTTAACCCTCTTGGCGGATTTCTTCGCGTCGAAAACTGTCTTGTTGTTTCCAGCTTCTTGGGCAGAAACCTATCCCTTGACTAGAACTGATGCAAAACTGATCACCAGTTATAGCCAAGGGATAGTTTTCTCCCTACTTCCTTCCCCTTCGAGTAATAGGGCGATTTTGTCTCGACGAACTATTTCGTACCGTAGAAAAGAGAACTTGCACGAAGGCGAATGATGAAACCAGACATTTTGTAATTTTTTTGAAAAATATATTACACAATAAAAATCATTTCTACTTAAAAACAAACATATAGTCTCTAATCCTCCAAGTAGTTCCGAAGACATATCCTGTCCAGCGAGATCTGGCCAACTTTGCTAATGATGAGATATCTCGTATCAGGATATTTCCGCTTTTTTATGATGCCGAGATCAAGATGCTGTCAGTTTTGTTCTTGCAAATATCGCGTCCATCGAGATCTGGTCAGTTTAATTCATGACGAGATACCACATCGAGACAGCCCCATACGGATGTACTGTAAAATGTAAATGCATCTGTGCTCTAAAACGGCGTCCTGGAAAATACTATTTCGCAACTTCAGAGATCTGGCTGCTATAATTTTAGTCGGAATTTTACCAAAAAAGGGGAGTCAACTAAACTTTACTTAAAACAAGGACTTCGTCACTTTAAATCTTACAAATTAAAGTATTTACCATACTGTATGTACTGAGAGTAAGCCTAAGAACATTGCATAAGCATCAATTTCAATAATTTGAAATCTAGCAGTCATTGTTCTTCAAATATTTCAACCTTTTACAATTTTTATACGATTTTTTCATAATTTTTCGCGTTATGGTTTTACTGGTTTTAAGGTTACGCATAAGTGTTCAACAAAATAGTTTCATCGCATGGTGCTATCTGTGAAAGTCTATAAGAAATGGAAATGTCCTGTATTTCCCTCAACTTAAATTTTTCTCTCTTATATAA
Organism: Metellina segmentata; assembly: GCA_947359465.1. Classification (NCBI taxonomy): domain Eukaryota; kingdom Metazoa; phylum Arthropoda; class Arachnida; order Araneae; family Tetragnathidae; genus Metellina; species Metellina segmentata. The sequence continues at coordinate 83,741,581 of OX375877.1, forward strand.
ACTGCCTAGAGTTATATCTTCTTTTAAATCTTAACTTTTTCCTTTTGGTGGTTTTTCAATTTGGGAGGGGGTGAAGATATTTTTTGGGGGAGTACCGAAAGCTATACAACCGTATTTATTATATACGTTCTAATACAAAGCATGTAGACTAAATTGGGGTTTCATATGATCAATCTCCAAAATGTGTAATCAAGTGTAACTATTAAAGCAAAGCTGCAATTTATTTCTGTTTTCTGATGGTCTAATTACTATCATTATATTTGAGTAGTTTATTCAAACAAAACCAATATTTTTGCACTCTCTCTTCATGTGTAAATCTACTCAGTACACGGTACCATCGCCAATTGGCAATTATTTTGCATCACAAATTGGCAATGATTTTGGAATAGCGTAATATTTGGTAGCCTATCGCAGGCTTATCTAAATAGCCGTTTGGTGAAGAAAATTTTAGACACTTACCGCTGTGTCGGTACTGTGTTTGTTCTAGAGTCTTACAATCAATTGTCAAATACATAAAACGTTCAAGAAAAAAAAATTCAATTTTACGCAAATTTATTATCTACTTGAAAAGGCAATATATTGTTATTTTAAACTCGTTTGTTTAAACCAATATTTTCAGAATATCTAAATTAAGATACATATGGGAATGAAACACATCTCAAGAAATTTTTGACATTTTCAATAAATCAAACATATAATAAAACTAAAGCATTTTGAATTGAACTCGAACATAAGCTTAGATTTAATACATAATGTACGGTAAATAAAATATAAAATAAATAATATAATAAAATATAGAACTTACATATCGCTTCCGAACCATATTTACCGCAGTAAACACTTAAAAGAAATCATATGGATTCCATAAACTAAGCACTCAAATATTTACCACTATGTACCTAAAAGGGTCTTTAGCAATATTCAAATGCTTTCACGTTATTGCACTGCGGATTTCTTTGGGGAATATATTTTTGCTACACAAATAAAGATACATTGAACTCAAATAAAAATATATAATACCTCACATATAACATCATAAATGAAAACGTTTTATTCTAAATAAATATAACACACTTTGTTTAGGCCTAAAACAACTTGGAATGCGAATAACCGGGATCCATACATAAAAGCACAATGTATATTACCTCCGGAAATCGTAAATACCTAACAATGTTTCGTTCAACATGCATTATTTGGAACATTGTTTTGCGTTCAAGAATAAAAACCACTTAAATTTTTTTAAGTTTCCCCTCGCAAATATTGTTTTTCTCCTCTTTCGTAAAGACGTATCAAAATATTACCATTGCGTAACCGCTTACAAAAGAATAAAAATAAAACTTACTCGGGCATTATTGCTTCGATTACGATATTTTCCATTATTATTGATTCTACATTTTTACCAGCCATAAATTTAATTAAGTCTAATCAAGCGTTTAATCGGGTCTTTTTCTGCTTATGGTTTCTCCGTATTTTTTTACCATCATGGTTTATTAATACGTTGACTGTTAACTACGACTCAACTCGTAAATGGTAGTTTTTGAAAACTGCTCCACTACGAGTTATTCGATATATAAAAATATTTTCACTAGTTCCGAGTACAGGTATATTCGTGGATTTTACTTACAAAGATAGATCATGGCCTCACCGAACAGAATATTTATTCACAAAATAATTATACAAAAATAATTCATTTAGAAAAAATCGTAAGTGCAACTGTCCAGGGCCATGGTAGCCCGGTTGGAAGAGTAACGGATTAACAACCGGAGAGTTGCGAGTTCAAAACCAACCGAATACCGTATGATAAAAGAGGGGACTGATGCACATTTAATTTGTCATCGTCTTAAATATCCTCACTTAGGCATGGAGTGGAAGTTTATAGAGTGGGGTGCCAGGTAAGGTGTGACCTCGTCATTTGACCTTGTATCAAAATTGCTTGGTTTTGTCCTGGGTACATAGGTATTTTAAATAACATCAAACACAACGGGCTATAATCGACGGTCCGAGGTCAATACTACACAGGATAGGTCCAAGACGGAATTTTGAACCGTCAGGTGTCGAGGTTACACCTGAGCTGACACCCTACTCTCCAAACTTGCACTCATTACCAAGTGAGGATGTGTGGGACAACGACAGATTTAATATGCACCAGTCGCTCCCCCACCTTTGTTCCTCTCACAATGACCATAGTAGAGGAACCGAGTCATGATAGACGATCCGAGATCAATACCCCACGAAAAAGATCCGAGGAAAAGACGTAATTTTGAACCACGGTCAAGTGTCGAGGTTACACCTGAGCTGACACCCTACTCTCCAAACTTGCACTCCATCAGAAGTGATGACATTTGAGGCCACGACAGATTTAATATGCACCAGGCCCCCTTTGTTCCTCTCACAATGGCCATGGTAGAGGAACCGAGTCATGGTAAAAGGTCCGAGATCAATACCCCACGGAAAAGATCCGAGGACAAGACGTAATTTGAACCACGGTCAAGTGTCGAGGGTTACACCTGAGCTGACACCCTACTCTCCAAACTTGCACTCCATCGGAAGTGAGGACATTTGAGGCCACGACAGATTTAATATGCACCAGGCCCCCTTTGTTCCTCTCACAATGGCCATGGTAAAGGAACCGAGATCAATACCCCACGGAAAAGATCCCAGGACGAGACGTAATTTTGAACCACGGTCAGGTGTCGAGGTTACACCTGAGCTGACACCCTACTCTCCAAACTTGCACTCCACCAGAAGTGAGGACATTTGAGGCCACGACAGATTTAATATGCACCAGGCCCCCTTTGTTCCTCTCACAATGGCCATGGTAAAGGAACCGAGATCAATACCCCACGGAAAAGATCCCAGGACAAGACGTAATTTTGAACCACGGTCAGGTGTCGAGGTTACACCTGAGCTGACACCCTACTCTCCAAACTTGCACTCCATCAGAAGTGAGGACATTTGAGGCCACGACAGATTTAATATGCACCAGGCCCCCTTTGTTCCTCTCACAATGGCCATGGTAAAGGAACCGAGATCAATACCCCACGGAAAAGATCCCAGGACAAGACGTAATTTTGAACCACGGTCAAGTGTCGAGGTTACACCTGAGCTGACACCCTACTCTCCAAACTTGCACTCCATCGGAAGTGAGGACATTTGAGGCCACGACAGATTTAATATGCACCAGGCCCCCTTTGTTCCTCTCACAATGGCCATGGTAAAGGAACCGAGATCAATACCCCACGGAAAAGATCCCAGGACGAGACGTAATTTTGAACCACGGTCAGGTGTCGAGGTTACACCTGAGCTGACACCCTACTCTCCAAACTTGCACTCCATCAGAAGTGAGGACATTTGAGGCCACGACAGATTTAATATGCACCAGGCCCCCTTTGTTCCTCTCACAATGGCCATGGTAAAGGAACCGAGATCAATACCCCACGGAAAAGATCCCAGGACAAGACGTAATTTTGAACCACGGTCAGGTGTCGAGGTTACACCTGAGCTGACACCCTACTCTCCAAACTTGCACTCCATCAGAAGTGAGGACATTTGAGGCCACGACAGATTTAATATGCACCAGGCCCCCTTTGTTCCTCTCACAATGGCCATGGTAAAGGAACCGAGATCAATACCCCACGGAAAAGATCCCAGGACAAGACGTAATTTTGAACCACGGTCAGGTGTCGAGGTTACACCTGAGCTGACACCCTACTCTCCAAACGTGGACTCCATCAGAAGTGAGGACATTTGAGGCCACGACAGATTTAATATGCACCAGTTCCCCTTTCTTCCTCTCACAATGTCCTGTTATATGGCTCATCCTGGCAAGAAGAAGAAATGGGTAGTACAGGCGAATTACGTCGGCGTACATGCTCCTGGTAGGGCCACCCAAGTCGTTAAGCTGTACTGCATAAATAATTAAATAGGGGACCCGTGTAACATAGGAAAGAGAACGATAGGGTATCGGATTTCTGTTATGTTACGATCTCCGGTGACCCTCGCTTTATTTTATGTACTAAGGGGCTCCTCCACCTGCTCGCTTACGCTCGCAAACCAACACTCCTTTTACATATGCCATTTAGTTTGCTTCGCAAACCAACATTCCTTCCGCAGAGTGAATTATCTGAATATTTCGTATTATCCTGATTTCACTTTCCGGTTCATGACGTCACAGCGAAGGCTTCGCCCTCTGCTCGTCAAAAAATTTCCAGACACTGCTCGTGTTGAATCAGTTAACTGCTGATTACAAGTAATCCGAAAAATCATTTTTCTCTATCATACATAAATTAAAAAAACATAGAAAAGGCAAATATATAAAAAAAAATGTGAGCGCAAGATAATTTTTAAGCTCTATATTTTGACATTTTTACAGCTTCTACAGTTTACTTTGAACAAATACACATACGCTTGATTTATCCATATATATAATCCATTTTACATACATATCTCTATAAAGTTCTAAAATAAATCTAATAAAGTTTATACTAAGGTGACTACTAATTCAACATATATGAAAACAAGTAAAAAAAAATATTTTTTAATTATTTTAAAAAATAATATAGATTTTTTTGAATAAAATGACGCCTCAATTTTGTTTCTACCATACGTAGAACCGAAAATATTTAACTTTTTATAAACATAACATCTGCAAATCCAACGAGCCTTCAAATTTTTAAACGCTCTTTTTCTCCTTTTGTGTAAAATGGGATTTCACTAGTAGAAATCGATACTTAAGAACTACTTGTCATAAATGACCGAAATTTTCAACATTTATTTTTTAAATATATTTCTTTAATTGATCTTCAACAATTGTGTATATATATTTTTTTTCTATAATTTTTCGAATTTTGTATACCATGTGTTTTCTGAAGTTTTTGAACAAAATATAATTTTTTTAACCAAAAATCACGGAGACAATTTATAATATGAACTCTAAGAAGTTAATTATTGCAAAAATAAAGTGATTTCCTATAAAGTATTTTGCGATATATCACTTTTGCCCTATGTCAAAATTTTGACATTTTTTAATTTTAATAAATAAAATTTTAAAGTTTTGAAAATGTAAAATAGTTATTATAATTTCAAAATACAATTTATACCTACAAATCGCAAAAAATTCGGACTACCTGTGTGCCAAAGCTCATTATTGTAGGTGCCATAGATTCAACATTGCATTGGATAGAGACACACAAACTCTTCCTTTTATAATAGTAGACTTTCCCTTTACTTCAACTGACATGTAATTTTAAATCTATTCTTTGTGGTGCTTTTCTTTGTCAATTCAGAGATCAAGAATCTAAATGGAATCCACGTACCTATTTAGAATAAAGATGTTGTTTATTAAAAAAAAAGTAGAGTATTAAAAAACCCAACTTTCAATACAATACAATATAATTTGAGATGAAAAACAAATGTAAGTTTTATTGATTTTAATTGCTTTGTAATGAAAACCGTCAAAGTTGAAAAAATCTTTGAATTGCAACGTATGTGGTTACACGTCTTATTTTAACGTTAACTGTCCAATTCGAACTTTATATTAGGGGTAACTCAGGGCTTGAAATACCCGGGTGCACAGGTGCACTGTGCACATGAAAATAAAATTGTGCACCTAATTTTTTTCCCGCTAGGCGCACCTGTGCACCGAATTTAAAAACTTAGGTGCACCTTGTGCACCTGTATTAAAAAATATATTTCGAGGCCTGGGGTAACTTTTTTTTAAATACGATCTTACCATACTGTTTTAAAAGGTTTTGTTTTGTATGCTTGGTTTACTTATTTGAAACGGAATTTTACACTTCATAATGTATTAAACCATTGATTTTTATGGAATGTTGGTTGAAGTATGCACTTATCGCCAAGAAATGAGTCCATGTCTTTAGAGGTATTTTGCACAAAATAAGTAATTCGGTAAAATCAAACTCTTAAATCCTTTATTTACAACACAAAGAACATTGGAACGCTGAAATTTTAGAAATGTTCAAATATGACCGCATTATTTCGTTGTTTTAACTTGTATGCATTAATTCCAAATTATAAATAAAATAATTAAATGAAACATTAATTATAGTGTTTCCAGATACTAAGTAGCAAATCAAAACTTTATTACCATTGAGTTTTTTGTGACTGTGTTTTGTAAAGTATTAGAACGGAACAAAAATAAAATACGGGAATATCTTAGGCTTGGTATTTATTCATGGTATGATTATAAATTAATAATAATAATAGCATTAAAAATACCACACAGTTTTGGCATCAAATATACATCTTTTCTTACCAAACGTAAGTTCAGAAAAATAACATAATTTAAAATATTTCAAAACATTAGTAGAATATTTATTAATTATTGATATTTTGGAACCAATTAAAAAAATAAGTTCAATCATAAGTATATTTAAATTTAAGTTCATAATATATTCAGAAAAAATGTTTTTCCAGCAAAATAGAACAATCTAAGTTACCTTCCAATCGTAATAATGCTCAATGGTATTCCTATTTCGAATTAATTTAGCCTGTTATGGAACCGTAGGGTTCAAAAGAATGAGCGTACCAAATTTTATGTAGATTGGTCAAACAGTATAGATTCGTGTAGAGAACAAGTACCCTAATTTATTTGATATACTAGCCGAAATACCAGGCGTTGCTCGAGTTGAATTGATGTTGATTCAAAGTAATCACATTATTCATTTGTTTCCTAAGCAAATACAAGCATAATTTAAAAACGAGAAAAGCACAAGCTAAAATAAAACGCTGTTTATAAAAGCGTAATTTTGCTACTCGATATCTGTCAAAGTCAGAATTAATGTTTTATTTTTAATTTGATTTAGAATTTTCTACGTTTATGAGATTCTAAGTCAAGACAGAGAAATTTTGTGGTCATATTTAAACATTTCTATGTAGTATAAATTTATGTACTTTTTTGTAAATAAATCGTTATTGTCTCTATCAATAATGTCCCAAGTCTTTTCTTCGGACTGCTCTTTTCGACTGCTAAGTCGAAATTTGACATGCTTGCTCAACTTTTGTTTTTCATAATTCCACATTTTTTTTTCAATGATCGGAAATTTATTTACGCTTGTTAAGCTGCTGGTGTATTTATATGTTCCAGTATTTTTCTTGTGTTATACACAAATTATTTTGGTGTTGGTTGGTTGGGGATTTTATGGCGCAAGGGCCATAATTGGAAAAACTGAATCGAACACAAAACATTGTCAAAAAATTGTGAAATAATATGATTAAATTATTTAGGAGTTTGAGTTAAGGAATTATTTATTTTCTTCAACCTATCGATGGGTTCACTTCCTGGCGGAATTTGTGTATTTTGACCAACTTTCCTTAAAAGTCTCTTTGGTTCAATACTTAAATGTTTGAAGAAGTGCATTTCATTTTTCATTTTAAAATGGACGATAACGTTAAAAATAAAATAATTTTAAAATAAAACAATTAGGACAGAGAACTTTAAAATAAGACTGGTTGCTTTGCAATTCAAAGATGCTTTTAAATTTTGACATAGATTAATATTATAAGACGATTAAAATCAATTTATCAGACATTTATTTTTCATGTTTCATGAGTATTATTGAAAACTATCTATTTTATTATAAATAACGCAGTTTTTTAATTTAGGAATCGAATTACTGGATTGAAAAAGTACTACAATGATTCAATTTAAAATTGCCTGTCAGTTGGAGCAATGCGAATTTTAAACAAGACTGCTCGATTTGGAATAATAAAACTGTTAGAAAATATTTGAAGTAGGACTTTATGAAAAATCACATTTTTGTCTCAATAATAGAAGGTTGAGGCTGTTTACTTTGCAATTTAAAGCTATTCTTTTTCAACATAGTTACATCATACAGATTTGTTAAAAACAGTAATTTTCCTTTTTTGACGCTGTGTAATCGAATCTTTTCTACAATGTAATGGATTTATTTTGCTTTATCTGTACTAGATGACATTTCATTTTTAAATATGCTTCGTTATTCCGCGTGCCGCTGAATGTAATCTTCAAGAAAAAATGAATTTGCTTAAAAACAAATTAAGCACGGGTACAGCTACACTCTACGTTTATGAGTGATGGCAACGGCTTGGCGATTTTTTTTGGCGCACTTCTAGTAGCGAGTTACGATAGATTAAGGCGACCCATCTTTCGTTTCTGTTGTTGTGGTTTTCATAGCAACCTCGGCAAACGGAAACTTTCAATTTTCATTTTGAATATTCTAGAAAGTTCTTCCAAAATCCATTAAAATTGCTTGATTTCATTGAATCGTTTGAAATTTTTTCTTTCCTCCCATTGGTTATTTTGTTTTTAAAATATCCTTTGATTGCATTAGTCCTTTTAAATCGTTTTCTGTGATACCATTGGTCCATTTATTTGTATTTTGATAGTTGTGGAATTTTTATATTATTATAATAGTTTTTACGATAGCAATAAGAGTTTTGTTTTTTTGACCACATTCGTTTTCATTGTTTTTTTACGAAAGAATTCTGAAGTTATCAGGTTGTATTATTTCTTTCTTTTTCTTTCTTTTGTAAATCTTTTTCAACATGCCCACTATATTTAGTGTAATTGATAAGTTCCAGGGAATTCTTAACCAACATTCGTAGCTTAATTTTCTGTTGGTTCACAAATGTGTTTTGATATGTGCTTAAACTTAATACTTTTTGTGAAAGTTTTTGAAAAATATACTTTCCAAAACGTTCTGAAATGTGCTTAAAAAGTGTGTTGTAAAAAGAAAAAAAATTTGTGACAGAAAAAGAGTTCGGAAATAATTCTTTCCTTGGCGACTTTAGAAGTGCGCCAAAAAAAAATCGCCAAGGCCGTTGCCATCACTCATAAACGTAGAGTGTAGCTGTTCCTAAGCACGAATATCTTATCAATTTAATTTTACATCCCGTGTTTTGATAATGAAATTGGGACTATTCCATCCATCCAGCAAGAGTGACGCAAGTAAAACAATATTGATGGAAAAACTGAGTGCCATACTATGTTGTAAGTTCATCTTTTTTACAGGAATTGAATTTAAGACGCATTAATAATTACACCAAAACTATAAATTGACTTCTGTAGTCACCTTAGCATATCTCTTTTGTAGTTTGTCTTGCAAAAGTTATGCGATAAAAGTGAAGAGTATTATATGGATGGCAATACCATATATACACGTACTTGACTCTGAAGTAAATTGTAGAAGCTACGAAAATTGTTAAAATTTTACTAAAATATTTATTTTCCGTACACCTAAATGATGCTTACATTTTTCATGAAAGTGATTAGTCTTATAACTTTTCAATCCACATTTAACGAATTCAACCCAAGCAAGACCGGATAATTAAGCTAGAATTTCATAAAATAGCCATGTTTACACTAAAAAAATAACGTATTATTTTATTACGTCCCCACAAAACTAACATCAGACATGCTCTCTAAGGAAATATTACGAAAAGTTGTCGTTAAAATCCCCACCCGAACGCGTTTTAATCTATCCACCAGCTAATACAGCACACTTCCTCATTTCTTCCGCGCACCTACAAATTAAGTTTCATACAAAGTTTCGGAACCGTTATTAAATCTCTAAAATTCCTCGGGGACATTTAGGGTACCTCGTCACGTGACCACGCGTCCCGGGAAAATAAACTAACCCTAATTTTCAAATGATTACGGGGAAAACTTAAACGCCGAGGTATCCACGGAATGGGGGAATTCCTCACCGCCGTTTAGCTAAATAAATTATTACAAGTTGATAGAATGCAATGTAAATATTTGAGCCCACAAGCGATCGTTTATTTTCAGCTTAGTACATAATGAACTATTGTATCCGGAGGATCATTCATCGGAGATGGTACTCGAGCTTAATATTTAAGAGGGACGACGGTATTTTAACGTTGATGGGTATTCGGTGGGTGAAGTAGCGGTTTATTTAATTCGTTTATGCGAGACAATTAAAATGTATACTGTATGATTTGTTCGGAGTATGATTTTGTTCGCATAATTGAGTTCGTTCTATTCAATGAAAATGTCACCTATATCTATTCTCCAACTGTGTTATGGTCTCGTGGGGACATTTAGCGCTCTGTGGGGGTTGACACGTAAATATCCGGCCTGCAAACTGCAATCTTCCTCGCTTGACCTAACCAGATTTGACCAATAGAACATTTCTTTGAATTATGTCATGCAATAGATATGATTTGTTTAGCTGTGTGTTGAGCGACAGTTTTTTTCCAGCTTAATGCATGATTACACTATTCTATACGGAGGATCATTTATTCCGGGATGGCGCTCGAGCTTAATATTTAAAAGGGACGTAATTTTAACGTTGATGTTTGTTCGTTGGATGGAATGTCACTTTATTTCATTCGTTTACGCGTGGAAATTAAAATATGTACTGCATGATTTGCACGGAGTATGATTTTAAGCGAGGTCCCAAGAGGCATTAGAGTCCGATCTATTCAACGAAAATTTTAGGTATTCTTTCAGAGGTATCTATCTTTTCAAGTCAACTATTTTTTTCCATCTGTGTAGGGGTTTCTCGAGGATCTGTACTCTATGTGAAAATTAGTACTGTGTCCCCATTCATTTAAATAATATCTCTCTATATTAAAAAAAGTTACATTCATATTCGCAGCCGCAGGATTGAAAACTCGCTTTTTTCGCTCGATTCTTATACAGTTTTCCGAAAAAGTACGGGTAAGAAAATTATGAAATTAACATGGTTTCTTCAAAATTGTACAGGAAGCAAGATGAAGAAGATAGTTTTCCGACACGGTTATTAATTCAGGGTGCATTAAGTGTCAAAGTAGGGAAAAGTGAAATTCTAACGCGAGTGACCAAAACACATACAAATTTTTAGTCTTCAACCATGAGTTTTCTTTAGAATACCTCTAAACGTGAATTTTTGTACCCCACCTAGTTTTTTTATAAATTTCAATTTGGTTCCTGGTAATATTTCTTTTGAAATTCGGGAAAAATCGGGACATTTTAGTTACTTTTTTGTTAAAACTGTCATACCTATAGCTTATTACTACTAATTTTTAAATTTGAAAACAGAAAACAGGAAAACCTTAGAATGTACTCTTTTTTGTGGTACAATTATTTTTGATATTGGTAAATAAATAAATTTGATGCTATTAAAAGTTGGTCACACAAATTTTGGAATATTGAGACATTTTTTTACTTTTTGTGAAAGCTTTCATATCTACAGCTTAATACTATTAGTTTTGAAATTTGAAAATACCAAGTGGAAGCTTAGAATGCACTCTTTCTTATGGTAAATCATTTTTAAAATTGGTTCATAAGTAAATTCAATGCGATAAAAAGTATAATTTCGCGATAGTGAAAACATTTTTCATCGCGGAGGGGAAACGCTACATCCTTGTAACTGGGCTGGAGGTGAAACTCGCTGCACATCTTGAAAAGGGAAGACGCTTGCGATTACCATAGCAACGATTATTACTTTTATTTTATTGTTGCAGCTCGCTGTGACGTCGTGTCGCTTATTTCGCTCGATTCTCAGACGGTTTTCTGAGAAAGTACAGATCAGAAAAATACGAGATTAACAAATTTTTATGCTTTATTCAAAATTGTACAGGGAACAAGATGGAGAAGATTTTTAACTGATGCGGCTATTATTTTAGGGTGCATTAAGTGTTAAAGGAAAAAAGAGAAATCACTTGTGAAAGGATTTTTGGTTTGTGAAGCAAACTAAATGGGATTGCGTAGTTATCCCGGGGATTAGCGAGCGTCGGCGAGCAGGTGTCGGGGCCCCCTTGTATTTCTATAAAAAATAGAAACGAATAAATTAGCTAATAATTCTATTTTGAATTTTCTGTGATGAATCGTGATTTTAAGCTATTAGATGTAGTATATAGAAGTTAGATATGTATTATTTAATCTCCCTGATGTGTACAAAGAATAAAATAATTTTCATAGCTATAAGTTATTTATTAACACGGTGTATATTGTTTCACAACTTGCATACCAATGAATCACTAACATTTTACCACAACAGTTTCATTTTGAACTCAAGTGAAGATTCTTGAATGGAGTAATATTAAAATAGGAAAGATGATTATAACGTATATTTTCTTAAATTTTAGAATAATTTTCATTTTTTTTATCCCCTTCTCCTTACGTAATTTACCACGAGGAATTTAGTAATTACATTTCTGCAAACACTCCACGTAAAAAAATAACTCCCCTCCAAACACAACTTAATTATTTCCCTTTATAAATTGTATTTCTCAGTGTAGTCACAATGCTGGAACGAAAATGAAACCATTTTTTAATACGGCCGTGATTAAAACTAATTCAGCTCCTTGTACAATAATGTCTCTTTTAATCAAAAAACACAATATCTCTCCAGAGATTAAAGTAAACTGAAAGGAAAACAATCATACATTTTCGAAATACACCGCATTAAAAACAAAACTGAGCGGAAAAATTAATGCTCGCTAGCCCACGGGACGACCTTCTAATGTTCGGACCACTCAAACTCAATAAAAATTAAAGTTTACGATCTTGAATTTTATGATCGTGGCGTAATTGTTTTCCCCGCCAGAGGGAAAGGAAGCTACTAATTAGAAATAATGCGCATTGGAAAATGTTTATGTAAGCTTTTTAAATACCGCACCGGAGTAATTTAAAGTTAAAAATAGCCAACGTCAGAAGAAGAGACTCGATCAGTGCTGGAAGAAGCCACCGTCTGTTAAGCGATTAGGAATTATTTATTCACAAGTATGTGACACACCGGGCGGAAACAATAAAGCTTAATGACGTATGATCCCGATTAAGCGAGCTGTTTTCCTCGGAGACTGAACAGTCCAGCCTTAGTGGTACCTCATGGTGATGGATTCCATTAAGGAAGTTGATGTAGCAATTGTCTTGGAGCAAGGTTGTAGAACTCTGGAAGATTTCATTGATTGTAATTTAAAACCTTAGATGGGACTTAGTTTGCTCAGTTTTAACTTTATGCTTGAAATTACTACCAACCGTAAAGCAGTCATACACCCCATGGCGATGAATTACGTTGAATTGATGTAGCAAATGTCTTGGGACAGAGTTATAGAACTCCGGAAGATTTCCAGCGATTAAAACCACAGATGGAATTAAGTTTGCTCAGTTTTGTAAACTTTATATTTGCGAATGCTACCAACTGTAAAGCAGTCATACATCATAATATTACCACATGGAGAAGGACTAAAGTAAATGTAGCAATTGTCTTTGAGCAGGGTGGTAGTACTCTGAAAAATTTCAGCAATTGTAATTTAAACTCTTAGATGGAATTTATTTTGTTCCGTTTTATAAACTTTATACTTGCGTATGCTACCAACTGTAAAGCAGTCATACATCATAATATCACCACATGGAGAAGGACTAATGTAAATGTAGCAATTGTCTTTGAGCAGGGTGGTAGTACTCTGAAAGATTTCAGCAATTGTAATTTAAACTATTAGATAGAATTTATTTTGTTCAGTTTTATAAACTTTACACTTGCGAATGCTACTGAACATAAAGCAGGAAACATGCAAATTATATCGCCTGGTGATAAGGAAGTTCTCGCAATTGTCTTCCCACATACCTTTAATGGTAACAATTGAAAATCGTATATGTAAATAAATTTATTCTGCTCTTATGACACATGGTGATGAATTTCAATAAGGGCGTTGATGCAACATTTGCCTTGCAGCAGGTTGTAGAATTTTGGAAGAGTTTCAGTGATTGAAATTCGAAATCTTAGTTGGAATTAAGTTTGTTCACTTATATGAACTTCACACGTGTGATTGCTACTAACCATAAAGCAGATTATACGCAATTAATTTCACGTGGTGATGAATTCCATTCAGGAGGCTCTTGCAAATGTCATGAAGCCAGGATCTTCCAGCTTCAGTGATTACAATTGGAAACGTTACATTAAATTAAAGTTAAGATTTTATTAAGCATTACACTTGCGAATGCTTCTAAGAGTAAAGCAGTCACATACCATAACATTACCACAGAGAGTTGGATTCCATTTAGGACATTGTTTCAATTGTCTGGAACAGGAGAATCTGATATTGGTAGATTTTACTTCCATAGCTACAATTTGAAATACTATATGAAATTAAAGTGTTTCTTTTTGACACACTTAATACTAACTTCCTCATATCATATTATTCATTGAAATCATTCTGCAACACGGTGGATTAATTCTATTTGTGAAGTTCTTACAACATACTTGAAGCAGGAATTTCACAACTTCGATACATTGTTTAAAAGCTTATATGAAATTTACTGAGAAATTTTTAATAAAACTTTGTGTCTGTGTGTGTGCTTACGGCTACTAAACATAAAACAACCCCAAGTGATTGAGAACAACGCGATAACCAGTTGTTAGAGTCCAAGATTAGCTACTGGAGGGTTGCGAGTTCAAAAACAAGGTCCAGCCAAACACTGTTGGGTAGACGAGGGCTGGTTTATGTTAAATCTGTCGTGGGCTCAGATGTCTTCGCGTTGGCATGGTGTAGAAGTTTGGAGAGTGGTGTGTCAGCTCAGGTGTTGATCTCGTCATCTGACAGTGGTTCAAAATTACGAGGCATCGGCCTTGGAACTTTCCCTCCTCGATTGATCCTTTACCATCGCCAATAGCCCGTTGTGTTGTTCCAGTGTGACGTTAATTAATCACCATGACCTGCAAGGACTAACACATGCTAAGGTTTTACCACTTTACTATAAGAAGTCCATAAACGGTCAATATTTATTCCTACGCTTGTTTTCATCATTAGTCTTCAATACTTAAGCACACTAAATTCCTTTCTACTTAATTGAAAATATCTGACATTACCTTCTAAAGCATTCCAGAAGTGTTTGCATTTTTAAACACATTCCAGCTTCTCAAATTCATTTTAATTAGACTTTCTAAATAAGCAATAAAAGGTCACGAATTCTACTCACGCATATATTGGAACTATTCAAAGGTCTTTCAGATATGCGTAGTTCGAATTACTATAATATTCATATAATGCTGAAATTGTAATCAT
This sequence comes from Metellina segmentata, assembly GCA_947359465.1. Lineage (NCBI taxonomy): Eukaryota > Metazoa > Arthropoda > Arachnida > Araneae > Tetragnathidae > Metellina > Metellina segmentata. The sequence continues at coordinate 83,756,590 of OX375877.1, forward strand.
CTTTGAATGTTTAAAACTGAATGGTGTGAATTCAGATTAAATAGTAAAATGAATATTTTACAACACGTGACACAGTAGAAAAATATTATTACCAAAGGAAGCGATATTAAACTTGATTAGTTCTAGATGAACTCAAACTGTGAGCAATATAGACGACGAAATGTTTTAATCTGTAAATCGTGTAACTTGATATCCGTTAAATATGCTCTTTAGTGATTTGTGTATTCAATGACGCATGTATTTTCATCTCATTAAATATATTTGGTATTACACTTTACTGTGATGAATCTGATCTGTCATTCAGTTTTGAGTATTTTATGAGAAAAAAATCGTTCACTATAGATTTTGTAGACAGATTATTCATTCAACTGTTCGAAGACAAACTCTAGGTAACACGGTTAGTCTGAATGATTTATTTCATTTTGTAGCCAATCAATGCGTTCAGTAGTCAGGCGGGTGACTTCTAGGGGAAAAGTTTCTGATTAATATCCGGTGAAATACATGAATATCCGTCCTGAACGAATTTTGCCGTCTCTTCATCTACGGATTGTGAATATACGTCAAATATAAATAAACTGAGCAGAGCTATTGAGAGTAGAAAGTGATCAACAAGTCTAATAGTAATTACGTGACTGCTAACTATAAATTTATTTGTTTCTCAATTTGGCATTTTATTGTCTCGCTTAGCTATACAGCGTCTTACAACATGGTATATTGAAAAAATAACATATCTAGAGCAATGACATAAACGATGAAAGTTGAGCGGACCAATCAGATAATGATTAAATGGATTGTCGTCTTATGACGTCCCTTGGACCAATTACATGATGTATTATTGTTAATTTCCAACAGTCACAAGTAGGCTAGGGGTCACGTTACTACTATTTTTTGATCACGGGATCCTGGATACATAAAAGTTACCATTACTTACTCAACTTTTATATTTCCTCTATGACCCCACTCTCCTAACTCCACACCAAGCTAACGTGATTTAAATCTCTCTCTCTCTCTTTCTCTCTCTCTCTCTCATTGAGATCTTTCAAAACCGTATTTCTTAAAATTGTAATTCTAAACTCAAAACTCAAATCATATTAATTTAATCATCCAGAGCAGTTTCGTCAATACTATGTCATCGAAGCGAACTGTCCTCACTGTTGTATCAGCCCCACATTTTGGACAAAACATCCATAAAGCCACACATCCTGTCTAAAATTCAATCATCTTGAGAATCTAATCTAATATTCAAGGACAACAACAGGAATTTGCTCCTATTCCTCTTAAATTTTAATGGTTGAGTGATGGCATCTGATTGGCTAGAGCTCCTCTTTAATCACGAGACGTTAAATGAATTCTAATTAATTTAAATTACAACTAAGGACCCGATATCTAAAACTTGACACCCTTAGATCTTTAAGAGATAAACTGACAGAATTCTCTAAGGAATGTTAACAATGATATCCTTCTTATTATGTCTTTTATTTATTGGATATAGGAGTAACAGCTATTTATAAAATCTCAATGCAGTTAAATATTTAAGTTGGTTAATTAAACATTACATTTTCAAATATTTAGTTACATTTGTAGGTTTATTCTCATGTTTAGTGCATTGTTAAAGTGTTATCTACTGTTTGAAGTAGATTCTATGCAACTAACTTCACACCCAGATGGGAATCGACCACAAAATCGGTCGTGGCTAGGATAATTAATGCTAATCAGTCTCCCGTCAATCAAATTGAAACTATTTAGTGTCATTGAAGATGTATGCTCTTTCCGGAAGTTTCTTTAAGATAGTAATAATTAATTATTCAAACTTACAGTCATTTGATTATATTTAAAACTTTACATATCTCTCGTGGAATGGATGTGTTCTATAAACGGGTTGTGCGTATATAATGTGTATCAGGTATAGTTTAAACAACCCTGCGTAGTTCAATAGTGGTGTAGCAAAGTTGTTCACGAATATGCCCCAAAAATGCCGAATTTAAGTTTCATTTTTCGGGCATTCGAATAAATAAAATAAGCCAGAGCGAATTCCACTTAACTAACATACAGTCCGTGTGATGTAGTATCTTTAAGTAAGTGTCTGTGTAAGTCTGTAAGTGTCTGTCTTATCAATTCACAATAATTCCATGTGGACTAATTGAGGTCGTGACACTAAAATAATCTTTCCATATGGAGCGCTTCTACGATAATAAGAACAAAAATTCAAAATATATGCTTTTAATGGCATCTTTAAAGAATAAAACATAAATAAATAAATTGTAAAGTATTTTTAATTTTTCGTGAGCAAAATATCATGGATATTGTTTAAACGTCGCCTCAACTGGCGTTTACGGAATAAAACATAAATAATAAAACTGCAAACAATTCTTAATTTTTCGTGAGAAAAATATCATGGATATTGTTTAAACGTCGCCTCAACTGGCGTTTACGGAATAAAACATAAATAATAAAACTGCAAACAATTCTTAATTTTTCGTGAAAAAAAGATACCAATGCAAGCGAACAAAAGATACTCAATGATTTGGCATTCGCGCAAACGAATTATCTAGCATGCGTGCACAAACACATGCGAATATCTTTCTTTTCATTGAGAAACACAAGAGAAACAGAAGAAAGACGTTTAAAAGAAATATTCTTAAAGACAATTATACTATTTGATTGACTTTTTATCTTGTAAAATTCTCGCATTCATCTCAACAAATACGGAATTTTTTAAAGACCTTGTTGGTATTCGTAGTTTCTATTAAATACATAAAAGTATTGTTGTTCAAGAAATATATCTATCCTATCTGAGAAAATCTATAAGGAAATCTATGTGCTTCATTCTAATAAGATATTCAGCGTTTTCTTGGTCCTGAAACATCATTACGTTAACTCCACGGTTTATTTTAAAAATGGAATTTCAAGATGGACTTAGATTTTTCAGTTAAACGAGCTGTAGCACAAGAAAGATACTTTTCATGAAGATTAAATGGATTTCGCTTGCATCTGGATAGCTTGTTATGCACGTGCTGAATGGTTTGACTTGGGGAAACCTCCACAGTCCCTAGAATCCATACATGTGCTTCAGAAAGTTTCGTTTAACTTCACGCACACAAGATAGTTACACGTTTACAAACTGAAATAAATTATTTAAAAGAAAAATAACGGTCACTATTTAATGTAAAATGGCAAATATTTTGTATACACTTATTAAAGTAAATAAAGTTATAATTAGATTCAACTTTATTGTACCCATTTGTACTATAAAGTAGAGACTCGTGATCACATAATATTCATTTAAATTGGAACAACAATAAATTATTCAAGTTTAAAGAAGACCCAAATCCAGAATTTCGAAAAAAAATTTTCAAAAAGTGTTCTTTGGTTCATTGGATAAAACGATACATCAGATATTCAAGAACAAATGGACAAAATTTCAGAGTCAAAGAAAATTGCTATCAGCTGCTTTTTAACTTTTATTTGACCTTCCAACTACATAATCGACTGCCAACCAATTGCTTCGTTTTCAATGAAAACTTCCATTTATGCAACATTATATCATAGTGTATATACCGATGATTATATTCCAAACATTTTAAATACCCTTAAGGTGTAGACTCCTGGTTTTTCTATCAACCGGCGGAAACTAAATGACAAAATCCAAGTCCTCATGTAAAACATGTGGTGCGCCATTAAAGGAAACACATTGAAAAAATAGCGCAAATTTCGTCGCATGCGTATCACTACAAAAAGGCTCGTTTACAGAAACAAATAGCTGTAGAAAAAAGAATGTGTGGTTTATACAGTGGTGGTTTATTTTAAAATAGTACTGATCCAATAAAATAATTTTTTTAGTTCATTAAACAAGAAATATATAATTTTTCAGTGAATTATCATATATCACTCACTTGTCATCAGAGATAAAACTGGCTTTTAAAAAATATATACGAGTTTACAGTAAAAACTCTTGTTTTGATAAGAGTCTCAATGTAATAGAAATTACTAAAAAAAATAGTACTTGCAAAAAGTAAGTAGTTTTTGTAACTTCTGTCGTATTTTGTACTTAAAATGCAATTATTTCAAAATCAGTTTTTGGCAATTTTGCCCAAAGTTCAAAGTACTAAGGCTTTTTGATCTACGCAGTTAGAGTTAAACTGTTTACATTTTTTCAATCTTGAATAACTGTTTAACAGACACAGGAAGAGTTTTTTTTATAAATAGTTCAGAAAACTTTATAAAAAATTGGAAATTTTTATAGAAATTTAACGTATAATGTTAAAATATTTTTTTTTATGAAAATTCGTAAATAAATTTTAAAAAATCTCTCCCTAGGTCTCTTGCATATACTATAACGATATTAAAAATTAACAGAGGAGTAGGGTTTATAAAAAGTGTGTATTTCGGCTTTAAAAACATATTAAAATCGTGCTATAAAATATTATTGCAAATAAAAACTATTTTTTTATTGATTATTGATTTAAATATGTGCTTAATTATCATTAAAAAATTGGTTACGTAAAATGAATAATAAGAATTTTGTGTTTTTCCTTACGAGTCTCCCTTAACCGTTAGCAGATCTTGATGGATAATACATCTCGTCATTACAGTAACACTGTACAGATCTTGATCCAGTCATCACAAAATATCTTGATAACGATGTATCTCAAAATTGGTCAAATCTTTATAAATGAGATATCTCGTCGAAATCACTTAGAGGGAAAATAGAACGTAATCCCGAAAAATGAAAAAAAATTATTAGCACATCCCTTCCAGAAAAAAATAAACATAATACCTTAAAGAATAGCATAATTTTCTCAGAAAATTCATTGATACTTTGGGACTTAGGGAACATGTTACACCCAGGGAACTTTTATTAGAGACGAAGATGTGATGTCTCTGATTATATAAAACTAGCCGGGCTGCGCCGGCTAGCGCTCGGCGGTGTGTAATAGTGCTTTTCTTTTTAATTTTTACACACCGTAATTAAACATGTTTTGATTTGTATATTTTATTTATTTTTATGAAACAATTCTTCAAATCATTGCGTATTCAATCAAATATTTAAGTAAAGTTGGTCGAAATATACATATACCGCTATAAAATTACCCATGTCTAGTGATATTTTGCAGGAAATAGACATATCATTAAAATCTAACTCCTAAATAATATTTCTGCAATAGGTAATGTATCGGAACACATAATGCAAACAAAAATAAAATTCCAAACCTTAAAAAAGGCAAAATTCTGAAAAAAAAATAAGTACGTATTTTTACAAACGTGTTGAAATTCGACTTCCTGAATATATTGTAAAATAGAATAATGCGACAAAAGACTTTCAATGATATTGACAAAGACAATAATGATTTATTAACAAAAATAACTCATATTTATACTACTTGGGAATCCTCAAATATGTCCGCAACATCTCGCAGTCAACTCAAATACCCAAACGAATTCTAAATCAAAAACTCTAAACTCTAAATCAAATTAAAAAAGTAAACATTAATTCTGATGTGGCTAGATACCGGGTAGCAAAATTACGTTTAAATTACTTTTACATCAAAGGAAGAAATAAAAAGTCAGTTCAAACATAAATATTACTATTTAATTCCTTATTTTGCATAGAAATTGACCTCGGCTATTTGAAAACAGCAAGAATTAAAAATATCTGTGTTATTTTATTTACGTTGATTGTTGCCATTCGACGATACACAAATAACGTCGATTTCGGGTCCACGTACGTTAGTGTTTTATATATATAGATAAAAAAATTCTACCCTTAATTAATTTCATATTTCAACTTGGTACCACTTCTAATGATGCTTTTCTACGCGTCATTGCGTAGGATGTCACGATTCCTTAAGCCCAGCTTTAAAGCAATCCTTTGACATTTGTCCCGTCAGTAATTGAATTTTCTTGAAAATGCCTTAAGTGAGTAATAAATTGCAAATTCCCTTGAGAATGAGGTATTAATCAATTTATAACAGCAGAAAATAATGCGTTAATAATAATATATTGAATTACTTTTGTTTAACGTTATGCTGCAACTTTGTGTTTGTAGAAAAACTACTTTTGTAACTTAATTATAACTAATTAATCTTCGTTTATTGAACTCAATTAATTATAACTAATTAATCTTCGTTTATTAAACTCAATTAATTATAACTAATTAATTGTGATTATTAGGATTCATATAGTTCCAAATTTTGGAACTATAAGAAATAAGATTAATTTTGTAACAGTGGTATCAAAAGTAATCTCATTTTGTTACTAGTAGCTATACCTCAGGGAAATTAGCATATTTGACACACTGACCATAGATAACTAGTTCTGCAGATGCTCTTAGGGCTCTTGCCTGATTATCTTACTTCCCAAAAGAGCTCTTCTCCAAAACAAAAAATTTAAATAGTAAAAAGTGACGAATTCCTTCCAGTCGTGACTGGTACCTGGGAAAAATTCCGGGTTTATCCTTATTTTACAAATAGGGAAAGAGACTCAATCAATTTTATTTAGATTACGAAGTGGGCATCGTAGGATAATGAAATTCCTGAATGGTCAAAAATCTTTTCCAATTCGTCTTAAGTTTAAAGAGTTAGCTATCCCCTTTCCTGTATTAGAATGAGCACATCGGACTTATTCCTGAAACCTCAGAACACAGTGGGTTTTTTTAAAAACGAATGACTTGTTGGATTTGGTCTAGCAGGCGGCTGGACCAGGAGGAAAAAGTGACAGCATTCCATGGTCGTTTCCCGGAAAATTTGAGTTTCTTCCCGAGTTATATTATAAAATGAACAATTTATGTAGTGTATATTAATGCATTTCGTACTCCATACATGGAGTTAGTGAAAATGTCAAGTATTTCGAGTTCATTCACAAAACAAAAACATTAAATTAATAAATCTCTTCTCTGTTTAGTGCAGTAACGTTTATAAGTTTAGTATCTGTTTTCTCATTGTCCAGAGAGTTCATACTTTAGTTTTTTGCTTAACTTCATACAATTATCATAACCACAGAAGAGATAATTAGTACGTAACTTTATAATTTAAGTGTATTCCACCTAAAGAGTGGGATTTGAGTGAAAACAAAGGAATCAGATGGAAGTCGGTGATTTTACGTTACTTTTATACCGTTACCTTAAGGGGACCAAGAAAGCAAAATTCGACTAAAAAATCAATTTCTATTTTATTGCTCCTTTATATAGTTAAAAATCTCCTCTTTCCAATGATATATCACACTAGGTAATAGAATAAGAGGAAGTTAAAAAATTATGCACGTTTCCAATAAGCACTTCACATCTGACACGGCCTTTCAAATGTAAACAAACCGTTTGTGGACATTTCTAATCTTTGTTGCTCAACAATGTATATTATATTTTTTACTTTACTTTACTCAAATTATTTTCGATAAAGTGGTAACAGTAGAGTTAACTGTAATCATTTAGTTTTTTTCTAACTATTTTTATTAATTTTACCATGCGATATAAGTTAGCTTTTCTGAGACATGACATTTGATCTGTTATGGACTAGCAATAAGGATAAATGTTGGTTTTCTGCACAATATGCAACAATCTGTCTGGGCAAAATATTTTTATTTACTGTCAAGTAACTTAAATCCAAATCACGGTCTTTGTCCAGTTGGGAATGAAAGCTGGTGGAAATTTCAACGTGCTGTAGCTAAAAGAGTGATGTGTATTACCATGATAAACACACACATATTGCCTTGCCTTATACTGCCTACATTTTGAAGACAATTAAATCAAATTTCAGAGACTTGGTGAATCCAGAATTGTTGAAAAAATGTGTTCACGGAAAGACTCAAAACCCAAATGAATCGGTGAACAATGTGATTTGGACTCGCGTTCCAAAAATTGTGTTTGTAACCATCCAAACTTTAAAACTGGGAGTGTTTGATGCTGTTTCCTGCTGCAACAGTGGAAATATTATAAAGTGCTATACATTATCTAGAGTTAAAATCAATCCAGGCTGCCATTTTATACAAATTTTTGAGAAAACTGGACTAAGACCGTGTTATCGATGGAGAGCGAAAACTCTCCGAATACAGTAAAAAGGCCCGCCATAGAAAGAAAAGCATAAAAAAATTGAAGATACATGTATTAAAAATGAAAGAGATCACCCTATATATAAATCAGGATTTCATTACGGTTAGACGTAAAATTATTTATAAAAATTCATTTGAAATGTTTAAATCCATTTTTCTCAAAACTTAGATTTTTAAGATTCATACCCCATTTTCTCAGAATCTACTGAACATAATGACTTAATATTTTTATGACATATTTGTGTTATATCTTTAAAGATTTTAACACGGGCATTTTTTGATTTTTTGAAAATTGGATTTTTTAGAAATTTAAATGTGTTAAAAAATGCTATCTAAAAAGTGATATTCAGTTAAAAATTTCTATAAAATTAAAAATTTGTAAATAAAAAAAAAGTGAGCTGTTAAAGTTTGTATAACATATCAGTCTAACCACCATAAAAATTTTGTGTTGATTACTATTATAGTTATTGAGAAAAAGGGTCTTGAATTTCGTGAATTTAACATGGAGGAGATAGGGCCCTCCCGGTCCCCTTAATGCTCTTGTGTGGTATCATATCGAGATTACCTTGATATATAGTTATTTTGAACTCTTATTAGAATTTAGGTTCCATGGTAGCCCGTTTGGTTGAGTAGAATCGCAGATTAGCTATCGGAAGGTTGCAGTACGAAACTCGATCCAACCCAAGACCGTCGTGATTGTTAAACCTATCGAAGCCTGTAATGTACTCACGTTGATGTGGTGTGCAAGTTTGCAGTGTGGGTGCGCTAGTTCAAGTGTTGATTTCGTCGTCTGATCGTGGTTAAAACTTAAGAGTTGTCCTTGAATCTCCCCTTTCATGATGGATCTCGAACCTCTGCCAATAACAAGTTGTGTTGTTCGAAAGCAACGTAAATTCACCAACTACCTACTAAAATTTACGGTTTAACATAGTATTTCACATACTATTTTAATGTAGTGCTCAAGGTCGTCAACTGTCGCCCATGCTTAACAGAGCCCATCCACATGACGCTTGCTCGAATACATCCTTATGTGAATTCAGTTCCAATTTTTCGTTCTCTACCTCCTTTTAAGCTTGTGTGGAGGAACCTTTGAAACTCCCTTTAGTATTAAGCCTAAATCGTTCGCGTTGATGAAAATATCGATAAGCAATGATTTAATAACGTTCACTGAATTCCAATTTTAGTCATATGCGGAGGGAGGCTCCATCACCAAGGTACGCTTATCAACACAGAAGCCATATGCCCTAGTTCCGGTTTTTACAAAGATAAGAGCGCACTGATATCTTTCTGCTGGAAAAAAGTTATAAATTTACTCTACATTTGCTCTCATTGAGATACTCTAATGTATCTAGATGTACATCGATAGTTTCCGAGACATTTGCACCTGATCTGACATTTACGAGGGGAAATTTTCATTGCTAACTTTCGTAGCTAGTTGGAACAGTGGACTTTCAAAACAAACTTTTGCAGCTGTTATCCGATTGCTATAAATTTACTATATATTCTGGTACAAAATTATTAAGTTTTTTCAGAAGCTGTTAAATAATATGTCAAAATTTGCGTAAATCAAAAGCAACTCATAGATTCCATGCAATTTATTTTTGCTCTATTTTATCATATTTTATTCATACATCTCATGCATATAAATCAAATTTACCACCATCCGCTCTCTCAATTGTAAAGCAAAATATGCGTACAAAAAAGTACAAAATTTTGCAAAATATGCATTAGATTAAACAACTTTGCAAACCGGAATTTCGAAATCTGGAAACCTGATAAGATTTCATTTGCACTTGGATATATACAGCGGATTAAAAAATGATTATATAATCGTCAAACCAAACCAAATAAAACAATCTGATCTCGAACATTGATAAATTATCACAATGCTAAGGCAATAGATCTTTCATTTCACTTTGGAGCATGTCTCATCGAATTTGGTATTCCTGACAAAGGAGTCTCGATTACCAAACGCGATGGCTCTTTAGCCCATATATCTCTGTTAAATTAGAACCTCAAGTATTAAAAAATTATTATATATCGTCAAACCAAACCAAATAAAACAATCTGAACTCGAACATTGATAAAAAAAAATATCACAATGCTAAGGCAATAGATCTTTCATTTCATTTTGGAGCATGTCTCATCGAATTTGGTATTCTTAACTAAGGAGTCTCGATTAACAAATGCGATGGCCATTCGGACCGTATATCTATGTTAAATTAGCCCTCAAGTATTAAAAAATGATTATATATCGTCAAACCAAACCAAATAAAACAATCTGAACTCGAACATTGATAAAATATCACAATGCTAAGGCAATAGATCTTTCATTTCACTTTGGAGCATGTCTCATCGAATTTGGTATTCTTAACTAAGGAGTCTCGATTACCAAATGCGATGGCCATTCGGCCCGTACATCTATGTTAAATTAACCCTCAAGTATTAAAAAATGATTATATATCGTCAAACCAAACCAAATAAACAATCTGATCTCGAACATTGATAAAATAATCACAATAGCAAGACAACATACATCGTCTCATACATCGTACTTGGTATTCCTAACTAAGGATTCAGTGCTTCCCTAGCGCTGCATACACACACATATTTAGTTCCGATTCGCTTTGCATAATTAGACAGGCGTTCCCAATCGCCGTTTCAGGAAAGTCAACAACCTCAATTAGGCAGCAGTCACTGGACTTCAGCTGTACGGCCAAACTGAAACTATCAATACGCATTTGATTTACCTATTTGCAAACAGAGTTGACAGCCTAAGGAACCCATCGTTGCCTTTCGCTTCTAGATAACCGCTTCCCTTTAAAATGGTTGGTTACATTTAACACCTAATCCCATTACTATTCTGTGCTCCAGAATGATTAAAGTTTTCATCCGTTATTGTTTCCAAATTAAATGAAAATTCCCTCAGGAATCGGCAAATGGCCTCTAGGAAAGTAGCGCTAAGTATAATTTAAACTAATCTAGATTTAGATTGTGAGATAGTTAAGATAGTTACCCAATTGAAGTATTCGGTTAATAAATTAGCCTTTAAATGTCTTCCGAAACAGTTACAAAAGACTCGAAAGATAGTTAGTTTCACGTGAGACAGGGATATCTGTACTCCTTTCCGATTTACGGAATCTTTTATCAATTTATATTGTATACGGATGTAAAAATTACCTTACAATGCCATCTCTCCGGCGGTATTAATATCTCCACCACTTTCGTGGCCCTTTGCTAAATACTAACCTGGCAATGGAATTGCTTCTTAAAACTTTCGCTATCGCCCCGAAACCGTTTACATAATTTACAACTCTCTTGAGCCTAATTTTACGATTTCTGCACCAAATACCTGTTTTCGTAACCAAAACCGAGTGAAATATCCTTTAATTATCGGGTTCACTTATTTTATTTAAGGAAATAATTCGAATTTGTATAAACTGACGAGTGAGCCACCTTCGTTTATTTAACCAAGTAATCAAGTTAAGGGCCTTTCAAATTAAGTGTTCCTCTAATTAAACAAGGAAACGATTTAGTGCTCCTAGATGGAGATTTAAGCTCATGATTTGGAACCTCAGTATTCAGGGTGTTCCGAAAATATCTGGTAAAATTGTAAAGAGCGGTAGAAGGGACGAAATAAACATTTTTTGTCAAAGAGCGTGTTTTCGGAAATGCCGCGTTTAGGTGGTAGAGAGCGGTGGTTAGGTCAGTTAACAATATAGTTAATGTGGCTTATGACGTCATACCTCGCTCGGATTTTTAACGACATACAACGCTACTAGGGATGCGACATCGACAGCAAAACATCGATGTTCAAAATTAAAACATCGATGTGATAATACATCGACCAAAAACCATCAATGTTTTTTTCAAAATAAGTCTTTTTCCCCATTTCTTAAAACTGGTTTAGCAACCTCAAACATTAATGTTCGTCGGGGATGTTTAATTTGTCATTTGCCGTGTTTATTAAATTATAAGTAAGACTTTTTTTAGCTGTCAAATCAAAGTAAAAAATTAATAAGAACAATTAACCAATCTTTTATTTTCAAATTGAATATAAAAGAAAATAATATTTACAACAATTTGACTTGGGTACTACTAACAATAAGTATAATTAGATGGGTACATAATAATTATTATTGTTAGCTATTAATAATTATTTCTCAATTTAAGAAGGGGGGGGGGTAAACATAAGAAACGCATTTTTTATTCACTGTAAATAAAAAATATCGGGGCCTATAAATATTATGTCCCAATATTTGTTATTTACAGTTTATAAAAAAGAAGTTTGTTAACTTTATCCACTTTAAGGCGACATATTTTTAATCGCTACGCGAATTATTAGCTTGCCGTTGGAAAATCTGAACGGGAATGTCGTTTTGATCTTAATATTATACAGGGGTGTTCTAAATATCTTACCATATTGTAAAGGGTGGCAGAGAGCCCGGAAGTAGAAAGTGCTCTAAACTGCGAAGTACGTCGCAGAACAAAGTCTTTGAAGAACAATTATTCCTTAACTTATCAAATTTTGGCCGGTTTTGTTTTCAATCATAAATTACGAAGTTCTTTAGTGCAAAGCGCGCTCCTTCACACACCTTTATTTCTTTTCTAGCTACTGAACAACCTCCCTAAACCGCCAATATTACCTTCGACACTTTATAAATAACACATCTTCAATATCAATGACAAAATATTTAACTTTAAAAGTTATCGACAGAATTGTAAATTTTGAAAGTATGCCTTCGTTTTAAATAAAGTAAGTTAATTAATTTTGATGTTTTATTTTTATATGTGATATATATTTAGCCGATAATTGTGTTTTATGTCTGGTTTTGATTTTATTGCAGTTTTCAAAATTCGGGAGAAATGCCTGCAGAACATTTGCAATTGCTTGGAGTTGTGTTGCAGAACACTGAATAAAATGTTTCACCTGGAGGAGGGAGTAGAGGGGTCATTAAAAACATTTATTTCAAAGAACGTATGTATACACTTTAAATTAAGCGGTCCAATAAAGACACGAAAAAAATTATATGCTATTGTCTCACTCATCACATTGTTTATTCCAACAAGAAAGAAGTTCATGGTATGCTGCACTAGGGATGCGACATCGTTGTCGATGTTTTCAAAAAATATCGATATTTTATAAAAAAATATATTTACCATCGACGTATTGGAGCCGTTGTTTTCTTAACATCGATGTTTATACTTGCAGATGTTTTATTTTTAAATAAAAAAAGTACTATTATAAAAATTTAAAAAAAAACTAGCATAATTTTCATAACTAGCAAATTGAACATACTTTTAGACCTAAGTGGCCAAGAGTGAAGGATTTGAAAAGTAGGGATGCGACATCGATGTCGATGCTTTCAAAACATCGATGTATTTACAATTTATTTATTGGAGCCGATGTTTGTGAGCCAACTGGTGGGATAGTTAGTGAAAAAAAGAATTCGGCTTAAGGTGGAGAAAGTTAACAAACTTCTTTTCTAACAAACTGTAAATAACAAATATTGAGGCATATAATAATTATAGGCCTCAATATTTTTTATTTACGGAAAATAAAAAATAATTTTGTTGCGTTTTCTCCCTTATAAGTTGATAAAAAATTAATAATAACTAACACTAATTATTGTCTACCTAATTATACTTATAGTAAGTAGTACCTATGTCCTATGTCAAATGGTTGCGAATATTATTTTCTTTTATATTATTCAATTTTAAAATAAAAGATTTGTTAATTGTTCTTACTAATCTTTGTGCCTTTGTTTTGACAGTTAAAAAAAGTCTTAGTTATAAGTTAATAAACAATGCAAATGACAAATCACCCCCCCCCCCTCGGCATACATTATTTGGTACGTAGCTAAACCAGTTTTCAGAAATGGGGGGGGGAGTTTTTAACTGCAGTGATATTTAAAAACATCGATAATTTTTGGGCGATGTATTATCAAAATCGATGTTTTAATTTTGAACATCGATGTTTTGCTGTCGATAGTATGCACTTCTCCATTACGTGAGGCAAGTGAGACCCAAGGAAACAGCATTGAAAGCTAGTTTTTAAATTATATCAATGAAATGTATAAGCAAATAAGAATGTAATCATACTAATAAAGGGACTGAGAGAATTTGCTAAAAACATATGTATATTTAATTGCTGCTACAGAATAGTCACTGTTCCAATATGACCTATATCTACTATTATAAAAGCAACTGTTTGTCTGTTCGTTCCCTGCCCCCAAAGTTATGACGAATCTATGGCACTTACAGTAATGGGATTTGGCACACAGGTAGTCCGAAATTTTTATTGCAATTTTTGGGTCGCGTCGAATTTTAAAATTCAATCTAGAACATTTTAAAATGAATTTAATTATTCTTTTCACCGTTCTTTCTTTTTTTGTAAATGAAGAAGCATCAGAATTTAGACTTTGCTGCTTCACGTCACTATTCACGTCAGTCTTTGGAACCATTTCAAGTTTTTATCACCTTCCGTCTCGAATGGGAGCGAACAGATTCCAATGACCAGCGTTTGATTCAAGATTCATTCATTTTGATTTCTTGAGAAACGGATTCGAGTGAAGCAAAAGAAATTATTAAAGTTATTACTGCCGTCCTTCAGTGCTGTTTTCTATCTCAGAGATCATTAACGATAGAATAAAAGTTTTAATGAATTTGAAATCTGTGGAAAACTTTAATTAATTGAATATTTATATTTTTTGGTTTCCCATTTAGTAGTTGGCAACGCCGGGCTAGCCACGCAGTGGCTAGTATATATATATATATATATATATATATATATATATATATATATATATATATATATATATATATATATATATATATATATATATATATATATATATATATATATATTTATATATGTGATTATATTATGATTGTGATTATTATATTTTTAATATGTTATTACCATAAAACTCACTGCTCACAAATAAATCTTTCAAGAAAAGTAATAAAGTAAGATGAAGCTGATTTATTATTATCAACAATTACGCCACCGATGACTATTTCTCTTTCGTCATTTCCTTTGAGTCATTGGTGTTGGCGGTTTGTTGAACTAAGTGAGTTGCGGCATTTGATGCGATCTTCTGGCTTTGTGTTGCCGGTCTCCCGACTGCTGCTGCAGGTTTGATTTAAATTTTATTATTCGAATTTTTTCGTATTTTTGTTTTTAATGGTGTTTGGGGGAGTATATGAACAATTTCTTAGCATTTCATGGCTCATATTCGTAGAAAACACCATTTTGTGTTGTGTGGATCATGCTCCTCCCTGATGACGCCCTGATCCACCAACACTTTCGTTTTCAATAAATTCCGTTTGGTTTTTATTTTGTGAATTTCCTCTTGTTTAAGAAAATATATATATATATATATAGGGTGAGTACTTACACCATTCCAACTTCGTCAGAAGAGTACTAAATCCCAAAACAAATGGCAATTAATCTTATTTTCTTGTCTATAACTTCAATTTTTGCAATACATCCTCCTCTCACATTATATAAATAATTTTTCTTGGTATTTCAAGAACTCAATTTCTTTCACATCACACACAACTATTTTTCCTTAATAAAACACATTTAATTAATCACCCATCGACTAAAACGGCACTCCAGCATTCTCTCAGCTACTTTAATGCTTGAAATGAACCGCCTGGGAATCGTAAAAGTACTATCCGGCGGGTTTGCGTTCCAAAACTTATGCTGAACAGCTAGGTAAAGTGGCATTTATTTTTTATAGTTATTGCAGCAATAACAATTGTGTCGTGACGGACTAAAGATATAAATAAAGAAAGCATTCCCCAGAACTCGCCACACACACAATGTGACATCGTAACAAAAGGATGAGGACTTCGTCCACAGGTGGCCTGTTCCTTGTTAAGAGGATATATAAATTAAAACGACTGTCATAATCGTGGTGGAGGGAAGTTGGCGGTATGTCAAAGCAAAAGAAAACTCAAAACTAGAGAAATTCAAAATTGATAACTGAGCTTTCGGAGTTTGAACACAAAGATGTATTGTTTTCACCTTAAGACCCTGAGCCTTTTATACACATTACGTGCCAAGAAGCTGCAATGTCCATGTATGTGTTTCTACCAAAAAATGAACTGTCCTATTCACTATTTAATTTTTAAACTCTTCACAATAGACAACGGTAGGTTTTGGTATTGCATTTGTTTAATCTACACTTTTTCTAAATTAAAAACATAAACTACGTTTTAGCAACACAGTGAGAAAATACTTCCCGTAGTGTATCCGTTTTGAATCACACACACTTGAATCATTAGTCTCAATGTATTGGTCTTTAAATCTATTTAAAAAAAGACTTGCTATAAAGTGCGGGTCATCACTTTAGTAAGACGTTAAGACAGGGCTCGAAATACCCGAGTGCACGGGTGCACTGTGCACATGAAAATAAAATTGTACACCTAATTTTTTCCCGTTAGGCACACCTGTGCACCTAATTTAAAAACTTAGATGCACCTTGTGCACCTAAATTAAAAAATATATTTCGAGGCCTGCGTTAAGAAAGACTGTACAATTTTGCCTCCCAAAAGTACTTCTTGGTGGAAAGAGGTTACAATTCTATACATATAGGAAGGTAGATAGTGTAATTAATGTCGCACTGGAGTAACAATTTGAGCAATTGGCGACGGTCCAGGATCAATCCCGAAGGGAATCCACCGGAATTATTGCGAGGACACCTCGTAATTTGGAATCACGGTCTCATGATGAGGTTAAAGATTGAGTTTTCACCCTACACTCCAAGGCCAACGTAAGGACATGTGAGGTCAATGCAGATAGATTTAACGTGCACCAGTACACTACTACATACGTATACAACTGTTGTAAGCTAATTTTTACAGTGGTGATCAATGATCACCACAATATCCTTACTGACTAAAGCAGACCTCGAAATAGATTTTTTAATACAGGTGCACAAGGTGCACCTAAGTTTTTAAATTAGGTGCACAGATTATATTTTAGGTGCATATTTAAAAAAAACGTAATATAAGAGCATTAATGTAATGTAAACTACTTTATTAGTTGGGTATGTTAGGATACGTTACTAGTAGATAGTAAAAAAAAATATTTAAACATTTTTTTTATCTGCGAAATTATCACTTACAAATATTTAGTCATCATCAGACATTGTGATGGGCAATCAGAAACGTCTACGTTTAAGGCAGATCTTTACCCATAAGATTTAGTGTCCATCCTTCTTTTTGTATTTTTCCTTCATTGCAACATAGCATTTTCTGGATAAAAGTTTTCGCATAGTGTGTATTTAGGAATTTTAATTATGGTCCTTTAGAGCGAGAGAGGTCGATATTAATATTTTGTTTAGGCATCAAAACAACAAAAAGTACGTTTACCCCGCTTTTTTTAACGACAGATGCACTGCGTGCACCTAGAGGGGAAAAAATTAGGTGCACAGTTTTATTTTCAGTTGCACAGTGGACCTGTGCATCCGGGTATTTCGAGCCTTGGATTAAAGTAAAATTTGGAAGTAATAAATTATAGTTACGATTAAAAGACTATAAGTGAATAATAAAGGAAAATAAGAAGTTAACTTCTGTCAAAAATTAACTTGTGACTTAAATTCATTAAGTTCACAAATACATTACATCAGGGCTTAAAATACTCGGGTGCACAGGTGCACTGTGCACATGAAAATAAAATTGTGCACCTAATTTTTTCCCGCTAAGTGCACACAGTACACCTAAAGTTAAAAAAAAAAGGGGGGGGGGACGTGTTTTGTGTTATTTTGATCTTTGAACAAAATAATACTATCGACATCTCTCGCTCTAAAGGAACGTAATTAAAATTCTTAAATACACACTAAGCGAAAACAAAATAGCTGGGCCGTAACGGGTTTATACAGGAGGAAGGTTTACTTGTGTCACTGCCACCAGAACTTTCCGATGATCGAAACACTTTTCCAGATGGCACTGTTGAAGTGACAGCTGTGTACAGTAGAATTTCGATATGTTCAAATATATTTTATTTACTACATACTACGAACCTATCTAAACATACCCAGCAAATACAGTATTCGAAAACATTACATTAATACACTTATATTACGTTTTTTTTTAAATATGCACCTAACATATAACCTGTGAACCTAATTTAAAAACAGGGTGCACCTGTTTTAAAAAATCTATTTCGAGGCCTGCATTACATTATTTCTTAAAATACATTAAGTGAGTTATAATGCTTTTTTTTTAAAGCCAAATAGATATATTATTTTCCTTTCTTACTCAAATTCTATAACCCCAAGACGAATAAATATGTCACAGAAATAACAAAATGTCTCACTATAATATCTTTTTAGTCCGTCAATAAGTAATGTCCGTAATAACATTCCTGTACATTTCTCAAAATAACAATTTTGGTTTATCATAAATTTCGTTTGAATAATAAAGATGTATGACGTAAGTTTTTGTAAACTTCGAAGGAGCCCATTTAATATTCAAATAGTTCAAAATATAATGCATCTTATAGTCATAGTTTGTTAAGCATTTGAGACTACTATATACATCCAGTATTCTCGATCAGTAAACTTTCTGCTATATATAATGTTTTTAGTACTTTATAATTTTACTAGGGGGTCCGCCCCCTGCTCGCTAACGCTCGCCAATCCCCGGAGGATTCGCAATTCTCATTGGTTCGATGCGCGAACCTATGCTCGCTTCGCTCGCATCAATGAAGACACGTGTCCTAGCAGAAGGGATTGATTACAAAATATGATATTCCAAAAAAAAATATTTTTCAAATCTAAATTTGTTGTATTACATAAAAGATATATACAGTACCTCTGGAATCAGAATTTAAATGAAAACTTTGAGCAAATTTTTACTCGCAATGTGAGCGCTGCTTTGGAAATTGAATACCCAGCATGTTGTTTGTGTGTACATTTCCCCAGTACTCGAGCCACCCATACACTTTTTGACTGAGTTTGTTGTCGAAAGTTGTAGTGCACGCGTCTTGTTGTACTATAATTGTTAGCCTTGAAAAGGACCGTTTTTTAAATAGCCCTGAAAAGATCCTCCGCTTTCTTAGATTTCTATTACAAACCGCAACAGCTCGTCTAAAATTCATTTTTTTCAATAAAATTTCATCCGATAACGCTATAGATTCAAATGAGGCGCGCGGCTCCTAGTAAACAAACAATCGCACAATGTTGCCAAAACGCGGTAACAAATAACGTCTTTTTTGCGTGCCACGTAAGAGAAATATATATATAGATTATATAAAATTTATAAACTTGTTTTGCAGAATATTTATGAAACTCGTCTTTTACATCAAACGAGAATGTTTTCCCAAGTTGTTTTGGTACTTTGAAATTCCATTATTGAAATTGTTTCAATATTTTAAAGGTTTTCATATTTTAATAGAATAGTGTTTTTAGTGATTTTTCTTTTCATTTTATAATACTCTTTCTCAGTATAGACAACGAAACAACCGTAATATAACCAAGTGACCTCACTTTCGGAATATAACTCGTTATACCTCAAAAGTTCTCTCTGTCGCCTTCTACGTACATTTAGTCATACAAAAAAATTCGCTCAAAAACTTAAAGCATTATACGTCAGTAATAATTTGGTATGTTTTTTTTTTAATTTAACACACTTCAATTATGAAATTGAGGTATATAAGTTACTCTTAATTACGAATAAATTTTGTTATAATAATTAGCGTCCCAATTATCTCACTTAACATTAAAAAAATTTGATGAACTAGCTTTAATTAATGGGAAGACATACTTTTACCATTCACAACAGACGATTTCGTTTCAAATTCCGAAAAAGAATCTATTCACTGTCGAATCTTCGACAGCGCTTGTGTTTCAATCTTTTAAAAGAATTTGAGGTAAAAACAGCTAAGGTAAAACGTCTTAACTGTGGTAGCTTGGGGCTGTGATAAGAAACTAGTTTACTCTGAAAATACTTCATCGAGAAAACTTTTCTCTTCGAGCTAGCTGAAAAGATGAATTACTTTTCAGAAATCTGTTGAAATTTAGAACGTGCCTTAAAGCTAAAACACGTAACGTTTTTCTCAAGAGATAAGCATACTTATTCATTGAACTATTTAACTGCTTTCATAGACAGTAACTTATGTAATAAGGGTCCTGAATAATACATTTAAATACTTTATGAAATGGTGCAATTTTAGAAGAAATTATTTAAAACCATACAAAAATTTGAAAATAAAAGAGAATTTTTATCTATGATAACACACTTAAATTGTTTATTCCCGTATTAATGTTTTTAAATAATCAATCTCAGCTTTTTAATAAAAAAATATTTGTAATCATGCATAAGACAGTTTTATATTCTAGCCCAAAGCAAATTACGTTGGGAAATTCTCATTTTATGCTAAACTTAAAATCTTAATGTTTTCGAAGAATGCATCCAAATTTGGTATTTCAACTTAAAGTGAGTCATGTATTGCTCGGGGCAGGGCTCGAAATAAAATTTTGATGCTGGCAGCAAATATTGGTGCGAGTTTTTATAAGCTGGCAGTAAAACTATTCAGCTCAAGGGAAAACCAAAAATTCCCGTAATAACGGGAAGTTGCAGTTGCAAATTTTTCGCTAAACTTTAAAACAATTGAATAAATAATGCAATGAGAAAAACAAAAAAAAAATACTTCCCTTTTCTTGAAAGCTTTCTGCAATGTAGTATGAAACCCTAAAATACATCTTCGATGAAAAAAAAAAAGAAACACTCAAATATAGTATATTATAGACATACCTTTATTTCCTTATTATAAAGTTCAGGAAGGCATCAGTCAAAAATTAGGCAAGAGAAAATCGCAGTTGTCTCATAACTACATAGCTAATAGCAAGGTTCGCTATCACATGCACGAAACCGTTTCTAAACTGCTCAATCAGCCTTAAAATCTTAAAGCGAAGAACCATCCGCACGTATCCTCATTAAGGCACATAGTTTTTTCTTTTAATATTTTTTTTAATAGCTGGTATTTGAAAGAGAAGTAATGAAACATTCCCTTTCAAATACTCGCAGCAAAGCTTGCCGGTGTGAACCGTTGATCGTCGCGGCGTTTAAAGCTAAGCTGACGGCATTTTCTGTGGTTGCCGCGACTTGTTTCGAACCTCACTTTTTTGACTCAGGGGTATAGGATTATATTTTGTAAAGAAATTTACTATACAGTGATTCCCTCTGCTCTATACTGTAAATTTTAGTTTATGAAATACAAACATCTTAGGTCGATGGATACAAATTGACCGAACAAAATACAAAAACAAACCAATATGAATGTTTTCCTGCTGCTAAGACTGCGCAAAACTCGGTTGTTATAAAAGAGGTCCAATTTACTTAATATTGAACTATGAAATTCAACTTTATTGATCTTCGTGAAATTATAGCTATAAGCCTTGGGATTAGGAGTTTATCATTTTTTTCTGAGAGAAAGATTAAGTTCCTTGTATCAATGAAACTATAGGTAGGAAAGCGCTGTAACTGCGCAATAAAAATAACAGGTTCTTTTGAATCAGATTTTATAAAACTACAAGGTTTTCATTTTTTTTTTGCTGTCAAAAATTAATTTCTTTTTAATTACATAAGAAAAAAATAATTATAAGACAAACATTACATCGAATTTTCGGGTTTTTTAATTGAACATAATAAAACATAAAAGTCACTGCGAAGACGAGTTCGAAAGTTAAGAATAAATCCAGATAGTAAATTTAGCAGAAGAGTTTCCAACTTTCCATTTTCTCATAATCCCAAAATGGCTAAACCAAATGACTTCAAAAACTTGCGTGTTCGGTGTTAAATTTAGTTATAAATTAGGAATTTGGGCTAAAATTAATTATGGGGTGACAAATGGTATTGATAAGCAAGACTTGAGAAGATATGTCGGTTATCACAGAGCTTCAGGCAATTGTGCAGAGATGCATATCTCAATGGTAGTCCAACTGCTCACCGTAAAGCATTCATCAAACGTCTCGATTGTGTTGAGCTTTATCACTACCTCCTAGAGGAGATCTAAATCTGGGAGGTAGTTGCTTTATCCGGTATTTGTCAGAAACATCATTAGGTTTGTTTTCCTAAGTTCTGAGTTCATCATCACATCCAGTCATCACCAATTTAGTAGAAATTGTGAAAGGCTGTATAAGATCAGTCTACAAGAAAGCATTTTGTGGTGGAGAAAAATTACACTGCTACTGTGTATTTGTAAGTTAACTTTTTAGTGATGGCCTAAGTTCAACACAGCGGTATCTAAGTGTACGGTTTCCGTGACTACAAAACATCAACAAATAGAAAATTTACACAGAACAAAAAAATTCTAAAGATACTGAAAAACTATAGCTTCAAAATTTCTCTAGTGAAAATGAGCTTCTCAGATTAAATGCTTTTTCTCGTTATTAAATTCTTAGTTTTTCGTTTCAGGAATAAAATATTAGAACGAGTAGAAAAAATATCTCTAAAATTTCCTTATAAGTAAGCCCTTTTCAAAATCTTTTTTGGAAATCTACGTATATTTAGTTCGATTATATTTTCAAAAAGCCTTTGATCGATATATTTATTATAGATGTTTTCCTTTCTTCAAATGCGTACTTTTATAGAGGGTGGTCCCGAATTCATGGTTCAAACTTTAATGGTAGGTACAGGACATTGTAACAATGATTTATTGTATAGGAATGTATAGTCGCAAGTGACGCGGTGAGGCGTAAACAGGGGAAATAAAAGGAAAGAGAAATGGAGTGATCGGTTGGTATCATTGCCGGTAGAGGGCAGTAGATGTCTAGCCGCTGTTGAACACCCCGATCTCCCGATTTATCGAGCCTCGATTACTTTTTATGGGGACATCTAAAGCATCTTGTTTATGAGACTCCAGTTGACTCAGATGAGGATCTCGTCGCTCGCTTATCTGTAGCTGCTGCAGGTGTGCGTGAAATACCAGGC
This sequence comes from Metellina segmentata, assembly GCA_947359465.1. Lineage (NCBI taxonomy): Eukaryota > Metazoa > Arthropoda > Arachnida > Araneae > Tetragnathidae > Metellina > Metellina segmentata. The sequence continues at coordinate 83,779,579 of OX375877.1, forward strand.
ATCTTTGAACGTGTACGCCAATCGCTCCACCGACGCTGTCAAGCATGTATCTATACTGGTGGACGCAATTTTGAACAATTACTGTAAACATGACACTTGTCAACAACGCTTTCAATAAAATCTTTGTTTTTCCTTTCGGCCGTTATTTCCCCTGTTTTCGCCTCACCGCGTCACTTGCGACTATACATTCCTATACAATAAATCATTGTTACAATGTCCTGTACCTACCATTAAAGTTTGTACCATGAATTCGGGACCACCCTGTATAAATGTGAAATGTCTTTTCTTGTAGTATTAGGGACTATAAGATAATGTGCAACATCAAGGACTTTATGAGCAAAGAGGCTCAAAATATCTTTACAAAGTAAACTCTTAATCCTGGTAAATATTTTAATATTGATATCTGCTCCCTAAAGGTATTTGCTATTTATTTCTTACACGAATAAAATAGTATTAAACTCAAAAATATATTTTAGAAATTCATGAAGGTTTTCAATGAATAAGCTTTACGCAAAATAGGAATACTACTTTCGGTTCCTGGCAAATCGATTTGTGATATTCGTAGAAAATTGGCTTCAGAATAACGTATTATATTAAAAAAATTGCAGCATTTACATAAATGTATAAATAGCTTAGGAAAATAACCCATAAGTACAGATGGGAGTAAAAGGGATGCAAACTGACTCCACGTTTTTACTGGCTGTTATGTTCAAATAGTGTTCCTTCATCCTTTAAATAATTTCTTTGGACTATTTGAGAACTACTACTGCCTCTTAGTCTACGTGGTTGGGATCATTAAAGAAATAAGGTTACTTCATTTTGGGTAGTGATTTAAATTTCTCAGAGAAGTAACTTAACTTTGTTTTTGTTGATTGTTAATGGGATAAACGAGATAGTTATCTAATACTCTCCTCTGTAGCAAGTAAAAATCCAGATGTTTTTCAATTTGTCGTTTACATTCTCCTGTCTCAGAAGGTCATGCAGGAATCATTCCATTGTGATTCCTTCTGATTTCCCTGCATCTATTCTTACTTTCGGTGATTTTTCATGGAGAAAATAGATAGTTATCTATCACTCTTCTCTTTAGCAAGTAAAAATCCAGATATTTTTCAATTTGTCGTTAACATTCTCTTGTCTCAGAAGCATGATTATGTCTCAGATTATGCAGGCATCATTTTCCATCATGCATAATTCTGATTTCCCTGCTTCTATTCTTGCTTTTGGAGATTTTTGATGGAGAAAATAGATAGTTATCTAACACTCTCCTCTGTAGCTATCTAACACTCTCCTCTGTAGCAAGTAAAAATCCAGATATTTTCTCCTCTGTAGAAAGTAAAAATCCAGATATTTTTCAATTTGTCGTTAACATTTTCTTGCCTCAGAAGGTTATGCAGGCATCATTCCATCGTGAATCCTTCTGATTTCCCTACATCTATTCTTATCTTTGGTGATTTTTGATGGAGAAAATAGATAGCTATCTAACACTCTCCTCTGTAGCAAGTATAAATCCAGATATTTTTCGATTTGTCGTTTACATTCTCCTGTCACAGAAGGTCATGCAGGCATCATTCCATCGTGAATCCTTCTGATTTCCCTGCATCTATTCTTGTCTTTGGTGATTTTTCATGGAGAAAATAGATAGTAGTCTATCACTCTCCTCTTTAGCAAGTAAAAATCCAGATATTTTTCAATTTGTCGTTAACATTCTCTTGTCTCAGAAGCATGATTATGTCTCAGATTATGCAGGCATCATTCCATCATGCATAATTCTGATTTCCCTGCTTCTATTCTTGCTTTTGGAGATTTTTGATGGAGAAAATAGATAGTTATATAACACTCTCCTCTGTAGCTATCTAACACTCTTCTCGGTAGCTATCTAACACTCTCCTCTGTAGCTATCTAACACTCTCCTCTGTAGCAAGTAAAAATCCAGATATTTTCTCCTCTGTAGAAAATAAAAATCCAGATATTTTTTAATTTGTCGTTAACATTCTCTTGCCTCAGAAGGTTATGCAGGCATCATTCCATCGTGAATCCTTCTGATTTCCCTACATCTATTCTTGTCTTTGGTGATTTTTGATGGAGAAAATAGATAGCTATCTAACACTCTCCTCTGTAGCAAGAATAAATCTAGATATTTTTCGATTTGTCGTTTACATTCTCCTGTCACAGAAGGTCATGCAGGCATCATTCCATCGTGAATCCTTCTGATTTCCCTGCATCTATTCTTGCTTTTGGTGATTTTTGATGGAGAAAGAAGATAGTTATCTCACACTCTCCTCTATAGCAAGTAAAAATCCAAATATTTTTTAATTTACAGTTTACACTCTCTTATCTCAGATGATTATACAGGCATCGTTCCACTGTGCAACCTATTGATTTCCTTGCATGTATTCTATAACCTGTTTTATAGACCAATTTTATTATCCTTTTTTTAGGTTTAGCTCAACCAATAAATATGGCTAGTTAGTCATTATGTGTGTTACACTGTAAAAGCAATAGTACACTACTCAGAAATATCGAGACAGTCAGAAGGTTAATCCTCCAAGTGGCTTAGACTAGATATATCTTTCAAGGTTTGGTCTATTTTGCTAATGTTAAGATATTTTCCCCATCAACATCTGGTCAGGTTTTTCTACTGACTATTTACTTCGTGGAGACAAAACTGCTTTATTACTCCAATAGGGGATGACTATCCAAGAAAGATAAACAAAGTGTCTTTTCTCCTACAGGGTAGTTTTCAAAGGCAAGATAATCGACCAGGGTATTAATCTACCTTATATTTCTCTGAACACAGGTATCTTGTCATTAGCAGAAATGACAAGATATCTTATAATTTGCAGACCTTACCAGATCTTAATAGACCAGATATCTCGTCATCATCATCAACAAATCGAAATATCGTGATGAAGAGAATATCTAATTAGTAAAATTGATGAGATCTTCTTGGACGATATATATCGTTCATCAAACGCTCGTCATGTCATCTCATCAAAAGTAAACTGACAAGATCTTGATCTCATTATCAACAAATTGGCAATATCTTTATGAAGAGATATCTCGTTATTAGAAAAATTGTTGAGATCTTGATGAACGATATATCTTGCTCATCAAGCTGTCGGTGTGTCGTCATTAGACTAACCATATATTGATCGCGCCACCATTAAAAAATTAGCAATATCTTGATGACGAGGTACCTTGTCATTCACAGAATTGTTCAGATTTCAATGGGTGAAATGTATCGTCGAAACAACTTGGAGAGTTAAAGGGCTATTGTGAATGATTTGCCTCGAAGGATGCCTCAAGGGTGCTTTAATACCTCATATCTGCATGTAATAACGAAAAGTTTAAAACAGAAGAGTCTAACACCCAAAACGAACGACTACCTCCTGTTTCCACCCCTTTCACTCTGAATCATTCTGAAATCCCTTCGTTAAACATTCGTGGAACATATTTTCATCCCCTACATGTATCTTAAACACGTCCTGGTTGGTTAGCGGCCGATGAATTCCCAATTCCCTCTAAGTTGTAACGCACCACGGGCAAGGGATGGATCTTCAGATCAGAACAAATATTTTAAAGGGTTTCCTATTCAGTATTCATGAATTGAAGGGGTGGGTTGAAATGGAATTCAGTACTGTCTCCGGAGTTCGAAGAATGTATTGTTCGTTTTCGGACCGAGCAAAGCACGTTTCCTGTCAAATTGCGAGTGGTGGTTCTACACTTATGCAAAATGGAACGGGCGGTATTCAGAATGCTTTGTTTGCTTGTTATTGGTAAAAGTTGTTAATGGCTGCTCTTCTATTGTCCGGTCCTGGTGTGAGTTGGCATTTGAATACCGTTGTTTTGAACGAGTTCCTTAGATTGCTTAACAATACCCTTCCAAAATTGGCAGCTAGGGTACAGATTAATTTAGAGATTTTGCGTATAGTAGACCTTATTCTCTGCAACCTTAATACCTTTCCATAAGTAGATTACGTCAAGGTCATCAGCTTTCTCACCAGAACCATTTAACATTTTTCTTGAAAATATCTGTTTATGAATCGCATCCCGAATTATGAGATGGTTTCGCGCTAATTAAAAGTGGGCAGTATTAAATTGATTTATTGCTCAACTGTCATTGTTTGTAAAGTGAGATTTTACTTTGGATGACAAAACTTGGTGGCCAGGCCACGAACTATTTTACAGGAATTTTTTATACAGCACAGATTTTGTGTACGGTAGTCCTTTTCTTTTACAAACTTAATGCCTTTCCATTGGTGGACTACTCAAGGTCATTTGCCTTCTTAGCAGAACCACGTTATATTTGTCTTAAAAATATCTGTTTATGAAAAGCATCGGGAATAATTCTGATTACAAGTAAAGGGCAGAATTGTTTTATTTTGTGACTCATCTATCATTGTTTACTTCGTGAAATTTTACTAATTGCTTTGTGAAGAGCTTACAAATTTGTTCTCAGTCTGTGGTTTTCGATCATAAATTTCGGGAAATGCATCCATTCTCAGTGAATATTTATTTCATCATATTGTGTGTGAAAGTTCTTAAAAAATCACTATTCTTCTGATTTGAAAAATATTTGTATGCATTTTTTCCCTCCACAGACATCTTGAAGTATCGTTGTTTCAACAAGGTGTTAACCATCGTCAGTATTTCTACTTTTGTTCTTATATACTTTATCATCAATCCGTGACAAAATACATAGCATTTACATGATATTGATACTGATATAATCGAAACAAAGTTTTGCATTTTCATTCAATTATTTACGTTTACGAAATATATTGGAAGAAAATCATATTAATCTGTAACGATATGGTTTGTCGGTCTACAATTAATTCTGCTACCCGAGGATTACATTAAAATCCAAGCAATATATATATATATATATATATATATATTTATTTAAATATCAATTTGAATTACTTAAAACACAACACACTATTATGTACAAAATTCGTTTTAAAATACTCATACATTTAAGAGCACTTTGTACAAAATTGTTTAACTCACACTTTCAAAAAAGTTTGAACTACCAGGCATAGTGGAAGTATTTCATATGAAAACATCGTAACTAAAATTTTCAATTAGACTGAGTATACTTTCTTTCACTGGGCTTTTTGAAAGGTGATTAATACTTTAGTTTCGAGATTCTTTTATTTTCTAGTTCTCTCTTATGACTTATGATGGCTTACCACAAAAGATTACAGCTGTCAGAAAGTTTCAAAATTGGGTTTACAAAATGCACTGCTTTCAAGACTTAATCCATTCTTAAACAAATACATCATGTCTACGGCAAATGCAACTTGTCTAACAAGTTTTGTCTCATTCGAAAGCAAGAGCATTGAAACAGAAAAATGACTTTTAGGTTTTAGGTTATAAAAGAAATTTTAACTTAAGCTAAGAATGGTCCAGTTGTTGGTACAATTCCTTATCGCTGATGCAAAATTACCTAAATCTGTACTGTTAGCAAACATCACCTTTCATAAAGACATCTTTATGAAATTTTATAATTAATTCGGTATTTTTATTTTCAGATTTCTTATATAAATTGAAGGAATATGTTGGCTTTTGAATCTCTCCATTTGTCGTGGTCTCTAGCATTATGTAAAGTGTGAGAGATATATATTTTCATTAACGTTGCACTAGGATGTAATATGTGTATCGTCCTTACTATAAATTGACGTTTATTGCCAAATTTAACGAGCCATGGCACATTTCTCGGCTATCTCCACAAATTCGGATTATCTAAGACCAATCAATCCTCTTGTGTGTTAGAGGGAATGCACTAATGCACTATGCGTAAGAGAGTCCATCACAAGCTCACTACTTGCGTTGCTCACTTCCAATCCCCGAAGGTGACTGAACCTATCAGTAAAACTACACAGAGCATATAGGTAAAACTATCGATATCCTGTTCCCCCGAGAAATGGACAGTACAGTCCATTTAAATACAGTTCCCCACATAAATATTAGATGTCCAATTAGAAAACCCAGAAGTGATTCTATGTGTTTTAGAAGATGATCCATTCCCAAGGGAGGTCATTGTACCGGCAGATCTTCACAACGATGATCTCTTTGCAGAAAGTACGCAGTTGTGTGTTGTAGAACCTAAAGATTTTGTTTCACGGAAATATATTTTTTTAATTTCCAATGGCGGGTACAAAAGACAAAACTGAAGAAAAAAAGCAGAACTAAATCAATGTAAAAAAAGGGCAACAGAAGAAAGTCTATGGACCCATTCGGTCCCACGCTTCCCAGTATCGTTCCCACAAAGTTGTAGCGGAGAGCGCAGGACAGTGCCGCAGGTGTGTATAGCACATGAGTTCCTGAAGGTTTCAGAGCTTGCAGCGTGGATCGTCAAGGATGCCTATGCGATGTAAATGTCTTGCAAGGCAGTCGTGGCTAGTAGCGTCACGGAAATATTAATCTGTGATGTCTTTATCTGCAATGTAAAAGTTAGTCGTCCTAAAAAGATCTTTTATTTTAATCTAAAATTGTACAAAATGGTATTAAACCACGTTATTGTCTTTCACCCTATAACATATGCACGTTAAATGAGGAAAAGGTCATATGCGAGTTCGCCGGAGTTCGGTGCGCAAGCATCCCGTGAGACATAGTCGTCGAAAGTTCAATTGCTGTGCTATTCTCTTAGTGTATTTCTCTCATATGCGTCAGTAATAATTCCCTCGCGTACATATACACTACCCTACAATAATGAACCGGACGATAGCGAATTTGCAAAAATCCGACTACTTGAATGGGAGTGCTTTTCGTGGTTTGGCCTGGGACCTTTGTATGTTCTTCCTAGTCAATTGAACTCCGACGCCTACATGAACATTTTGGACAATCAGGTTCTCCTACGCTCTGGCAATTTTTATGGAATAGACGAATGTTACTTCCAGGACGACAATGCTTCGTGTCATGTTGCAGCCTCTATCAAGCAGTGGTATCAAGATATGGATGTAAAACGTCTTCCCTGGTCTGCTCAGTGTCCCGACCTAAACCCCATAGAACATTTGAGGGACGAGTTAGAGCGACGCTACAGCTGAGCTGGTGATATTCTTGCAGCAGGAATGGACAGAAATACCCATAGCTGTGTGTCACAACCTTGTTAAAAGTACGATCAGAAGGGTTGCCGGTATATTTGCAGCATGTGGATAATCACCCCCCCCCCCTATTAAAGCATGTATTCTTTCCCTTATAGCATCACATCTTGCTGTCCGGTTCATTATTGTGGGGAAGTGTATCTATTACTTGGCGTCTGTTTTGCATCTGAACATGATACAAAATTACGAGGTGTTTTCATCGTTCTTTCCCTTCTGGATTGACCCCGGACCTGTTAATCTGTTATTGAAGAAAATTGCTCACTGTGTTTGGAGAAAATTAATTAATGTCGTCACACTGGAGCAGCACAACGGACTATTGGTAACGGTCCGGATCCAATCCGGAAAGGAATGATCGGAGAACAACACCATGAAAATATTTTAAAAGAGGTCAGATCACGTCGAAGCAACACCTGAACTCACACCCCATTCTCCAAATTTCAACACCACGCCAATTTGAGGATATTTGAGTTCACGACAGATTTAACGAGCACCAGCCTCAATGTACATGACGACTGGACACCCTCCGGTTGGTAATACATTGATCTTCCAACTGGACTTCCATGGACACGTTATGTTGGTCCTACGTAAATTCTACTGCTTGCATATCCACTGACGGAAAAAATCTGAAATATTCTATTAGTTAAGTCAGCTTTAACAGATTTTAAAAGTCATGCAAGGAAATATAGAGGTTGCAAGGAATAATATGTGCACGAATTTTGGAGGGTTATGATTGGCATTACTAAACAGAATACCCATTTAATTCAGTACACATGAAATAGAAATATTTAACTTGCAGGGATCAATGTGGTCAAATATAGTGCAAGCACAATCGTACTAAACATACAGGATGGCCCAGCGGGTAATGTTTGAAAAAAGTCTAATAGATGGCGCTAGCAGCGATCAAGTGAGGTCAAACTTGGTGTGCATGATTATTAGTGTAGGCAATTGCTTGTGTAGTGCCAACTATCCTCCCATGCTGTGTGTATGGCCCAGTTTTCAACGACGGAACATTAAACGCTGCAAAGCACAGATCGTTTCCGGACGAGGAGTTCGTTTCTTTTCAACACGGTAATGACTTGGCCCATGGTCATTGGTTTATGCAGGATGGTGCAAGACCACATCGTACGGTTGAAGTTTTCGAAGTGCTCAAGGAACTTTTCACGGTCGAATCAATGGGTTGGATTACCCAAAACTCAGATCGTTTCCAGACGGGGAGTTCATTCATTTTCTTCACGCTAATGACTTGGTCCATGGTCGTTGGTTTATGCAGGATGGTGCAAGACCACATCGTACGGTGGAAGTTTTCAAAGTGCTCAATGAACTTTTCACCGTCGAATCAATGGGTTGGATTACCCAAAACACAGATCGTTTCCGGACGGGGAGTTCATTCCTTTTCTTCACACTAATGACTTGGTCCATGGTCATTGGTTTATGCAGGATGGTGTAAGACCACATCGTACGGTGGAAGTTTTCAAAGTGCTCAATGAACTTTTCACCGTCGAATCAATGGGTTGGATTACCCAAAACACAGATCGTTTCCGGACGGGGAGTTCATTCCTTTTCTTCACACTAATGACTTGGTCCGTGGTCATTGGTTTATGCAGGATGGTGTAAGACCACATCGTACGGTGGAAGTTTTCAAAGTGCTCAATGAACTTTTCACCGTCGAATCAATGGGTTGGATTACCCAAAACACAGATCGTTTCCGGACGGGGAGTTCATTCCTTTTCTTCACACTAATGACTTGGTCCATGGTCATTGGTTTATGCAGGATGGTGTAAGACCACATCGTACGGTGGAAGTTTTCAAAGTGCTCAATGAACTTTTCACCGTCGAATCAATGGATTGGATTACCCAAAACACAGATCGTTTCCGGACGGGGATCTCATTCCTTTTCTTCACACTAATGACTTTGTCCATGGTCATTGGGTTATGCAGGATGGTGTAAGACCACAACGTACGGTGGAAGTTTTCGAAGTGCTCAATGAGCTTTTCACGGTCGAATCAATGGGTTGGATTACCCATCGGACTTCCAAGGTGGTATTGAATTGCCGGTCATATTTCACTGATTTAAACATTCGCGATTTATTCTTGTTGGGTTATTTGAAAAGTAATGTGTGGCAGACAAGTCCTAAGACATTTCCTGAACTGAAAACTGCCGTTACATCTGCAGTCTACACGATTGCCATCGAAGTCTGCCCACATGATGGATGGATTCCTGAACCGCCTCACTGCTGTCCTTGTTAAAGAAGGCGGTCACTTTGAGCCTCTTTAACATTAATTGCCTAATACGTAATTTAAATATATCGCATCCCGGCAAGAAAAATGACACAAGTCAAAAAATAAAAATTTCGATGTTATGTCATTGAAAAATATGTATTATGTGCCCAAGCGTGTTTTATTTACTATTCTATGGAATAAAATAGAAGTTACCACCATAAATACTTACCTAAAATTTAAAAGAAGCTTATAATACTTCAATTATAAGTTTTATAGTATCCTTTAAGTTGATGCTTCTCAAATTCTGCGATTTTGAGTTGTGTCACTTTTCTTACCGGGGTGCGATATATCATTAAAATCATTCCATCATTCTTATGTGATTTGAAATTTCGATTCGTTTCAAACACTACCCGCTGGACTACCCTGTACGTGTGTATGTAACCTTTAACACGCGTGCATTTCTATATAAAAGCGAAATAGAATGTTTAATTTAAACCAAACAAGTGCTTCGATTCCATACGAAATTAGAACCATCTCAACTGATCCAGATTTGGAAATCTGTGTTGTTGATGCTAATTTCTCTTTTAACGGATTCGCATTCGTTTTTTGCTTGAGCTTATCACAAACCATTTCTCCAGATAGAATCCTAGATCGGACAGAATGTAGCGTTTCTCGAGTTTTTATTGGTTCCTCTACAAATAAAAGCGAATCGTGATGCATTTTCAGAATAACGTGGCTGGTGTAGAGGATCCTCGTAGCTTCCTAACGGTGTCATTTTCGAATTCGAAGCCATTAGACCTGTGGTAAGACGTTAAACGTTTTACCTTGAAGCATTTATTTCAGTTTTGCTTATGCGCGTGCACTACACTCCAACTCTGAAGAGTTCCAAAAGGAATTGTTTTATGAATGGAAAACCATTCGGAAAACTGCGATAGCAAATATAAGTTTTTTTTCGTTTTGAAATATGGTTTAAAAAGAATGGTTTGAATGTTTAGCACGTAGAATGATTCGAATCGAAAGTGTTCTTCTTTAGACTGAATTTTTGTGTGAATGAATTGTTTTGAAAAGTATCTTGTTTATTATCGAAAAGGTCCTTTTCACTCAATACAAGAACTAGCCATTTTGTCAAGTATTATGATCTATGTAAATATATCTCTCACTAGACTTAGTCAATATAGATTGCAAACCCTTTAGGGCATTAAGGAAATCATCTTTAGCCTGAGATGAAATCAGGAAATACTATGAAACAAATATTAAATTATTTCAGAATTTTGATCAAATCTCTTACCAAAGTACAAAACTACATTTACTCAGTTCGAAAAACAAATTGATATTTTCAATACTATAGTTGTATTATTTGCTCAAAAACGTGTACTCGAGAATTTTAAAAGTATAGATATCAAATATAATTAAAAGTACTAAATTAAAAAGAGCCACGAAACATATTTTAAACAAACCTACAGTATTTTAACTGAATAGGTAAGAAGGAAGTTGCATCAACTTCGTACTGGAGCAACAGAATGGGCTATTGACGACTGTCAGGGAAAACTGTCACACCGGGAAAGCTCCGAGAAGAGCACCTCGTAATTTTGAACCATGGTCAGATGACGAAGTCCTACTTTAGATGGCACCCCTCTGTAAAAAAATCCACACTACATCAGTTTGAGCACATTTGAGGCCATTACAAATTTAACGTGCACCAGCCCAATTGTACCGGTTCTGATTCTCAATGTACTTAGGTATCACGATATTATGAATCTGGTCTAACTCAGACAAGGCCAAGTGGAATATGAGATAAATATTGAAATACTAATAACATATGTACATTCGCAGCTGACCCAGAGATATTTACATCTTAACCACGAAAGGTATAGCACAGATATTGTGAGAAGACAGGTGGTCTTGTGGGGGTCCATTTCTAGAAAGGTAGTATGCCCTTAAAGGGGGAATTTCCATATTTAATATCATGGTTACCACCAGATGATTATTTTATTCATAAACTCGTAATCACTGTCATCGCTTCCCTAAACAAGAGCGAAATAGTTTCTGCAAACATAAAACAACAAACAACAACAGATGAAAGCATAAAAACGTTTTAGTGAACCTTTAACTTCATACAAACTCTTGGAGAAAACTCTTCTTGGACCAGACTGCCGAAAATCAATTGCCATAAAATGCATGTGTATACTATGCGGCGATGATGAGAAGTTGGACGGTCTTGAGAATGTTCATTTGTTGGGAATGTAGTAAGCTTGCCAATGGAAAAAAAGCTGCCCTATATACACACAAAACAATGTGTGGCAACCATCATGGGTGATGTTCTTCACCAATCACGGCTATTGTTTTCGACACCAAATGATAAACTTGAATCCAAAAACCGCACTAAACGAGTTAATTATGGAACGTACTATTAAACCTTTAACTGCTGCAATGGGTCTCACAGAACCCAAGTCATTTTTGACACCTCGTTTCCACCCCTTAAAGTGAATATTGGTCCCTGTCCTATTCAGTACCTTCCTACTACGTCTAACAGAAGCCACATTCCAAGACTGGTTTGGCTGTCCCAACTATTTCGTGTTTTACATTATTTGCATTTCCCGCGTGGTCTCTTAGACCCCTTCACAGCATTTGTGTTAACGTTCTTGTTGAATGCTATCGTCTAAATTTGAGTAGGGAATTTCGGCAGAGAGCCTAAAATGGCAACAAACTTTACTAAAAAAAGACCTGTGTATCTTACACAAAAAGAAATTCAGGATATTGTTGATCATTGGTCGGAAAGAGAGTACTGGGGCAGTGAAATTTCGGATAATATTATTGAAAGCGAATACGAAACAGAATCGGAAATTTATATAGTCAGATGAAGATGAAGACATTTCAAGTGCGTCTTCACAAGACGAATATTTCTACGGAAAAAACAACTTCAAGTGGGATGCCCGGGGGGGGGTACCTAATCGTGCCTTAGAACACCAAAACACAATATAGTTTTACAGTTTTCAGGGTTGAAACGTCCTAAAAAATTAGGTCCGAAAGCTGAGCCTGAAGAGACATGGAATCTACTTAACTTACACAGTCCAGTCACATTAATGTGACCACCACCTACTTTCGACGTCAACGTGAAATAACCAATCACAAAAGGCAGGTGGCAGCCCATTGCAGTGGAGTGTATAGAAAGGATGTCCTAGGGCATCGGAAAGCATTTCAATCGTTGGCTTAATGCAGAAACGTAGCGATTTATCCGACGTCCAAAGGGCATAATTATTGGCTTTCGGGCCAAGGGTGGAAGCATTTCGGAAGCGGCTAATTTTGTGAAATGTTCGCGTGCCGCCGTTGTAAAAGTATACCGTGCATGGCAAAATGGCACTATCCAAAATCAGCGGCGTGGCACATGTGGTGCACCACGAGCTATAGATGACAGAGGCGAACGAAGGCTACGGAGATGCGTTCGAGCGAATAGACGTGCAACTGTTGAGCAACTGACCGCCCAGATGAACCAAAAGGCTACCAAGAGTGTATCCTCAACAACGGTTCAGCGAACGTTGCTGCGCATGGGCCTCCGCAGCAGACGCCTGGTTAATGCACCTATGCTGACTGCTGTTCATCGGCGACGAAGGCTGAAATTTTCACGCCAATACCGCAACTGGACGTCCACAGAGTGGCGGCAGGTGGCTCTTTCCGATGAATCACGTTTTATGCTCCATCGGACAGATGGACGCTGGCGTGTACGGCGTGAAACGTCTGAAAGCAAACACCCTGCAACAATTTCCGGAAGGATCCAGGCTGGAGGAGGGAGCATTATGGTTTGGGGAATGTTTTCCTGGCATTCGCTGGGTGCACTCATCATTGTGGAAGACACGATGGATCAGCACAAGTACGCATCTGTCCTTGCGGACCATGTCCACCCCTACATGTGAATTATTTTTCCTCAGAATGATTGCATCTACCAGCAGGACAATGCGAGGTGTCATACAGCTCGCATTGTATGTGCGTGGATCAAAGAGCACCAGGATGAATTTATCGTACTCCACTGGCCAGCAAACTCACCGGTTTTAAACCCAATCGAGAATCTGTGGGACCACCTCGATCGGGTTGTTCGCGCCATGGATCCTGAACCGCGTAATCTAGCGCAACTGGCCACGGCACTGGAGTCGGCATAGCTCAACATCCCAGTGACACCTTCAGAAACCTGATTGACTCTCTTCCTGCACGTCTCGCAGCGGTCCGCTCTGCCAAATGTGGTTATTCTGGCTTTTGACAGGTGGTCACATTAATGTGACTGGACTGTGTATATAGTAATATAAATGTATTTCATGTTAAGAATTGAATTATCTAAATTTAAAATGTATACATAATAACTATCTAAAGAATCTTTCATTAATATATTATATTAATCAACTTTATATGCACTTTAGTGAGCGAGGTCTGAGAGACCCCTCCGCACTAGTTACAAGACGGTTTGTGACACAGCAGTTAAAGGTTAATTCAACTTGCCTTCAAATTTCACGAATAAATTCTTAAGCCAAGTGACTCAAGTGCCAACTTGCTAAATACAGACAATACAATCATTTGCTACAAATCCGAGCCAAAACAATGTTTTCCGCAAGCCGATGAGTCTGCAGCTGCATTTACTTATTTCGGAAATGATATCTGTGGGAATTATCTCATTTCATAACAAATCAGAACCTCAGTGAGTACCATTACGCAATGGAGCGAATGTCCTGGTCAGAAGATGGACTTAACTATATCTTCCCGTATTAATCCGTAATCTTCTCTAGGTATAGGCTGCTTCATCAAGAATATAGGATCGAGATCCTTTCATCCTCCAAGGGCATTTATGAGGACAAAGGATTAGCTCTTCCTTCCGTTTGCACACTTCTTCAGGTGGAGGAGTTCTCGAGTTTTTTCTAGCCTTCCATCAGAACCGAGAGTTTTAGATACAGTTGACCCGCTGTTAATGTAGAATTAGTGGATTTTGGAGAAAGGGTGACAGATTATATATATATATATATATATATATATATATATATATATATATATATATATATATATATATATAAATAAATTTGTATGATTGAAATGTATTGCGCTTGAATTTCAGCTGTTTTCATTAAGTTGTCACGCTATAAAAGTTAAAAATTTTTGAAATAATAATTGCATGTCACAGAAAAACACTAGAATCTACCCATTTGTAATTAACCTGTTTCACATCTTGCGAGAGGATGGTGGCTCAAGTTCGATTCCTGTAGCTCAACCCTGTGTCCTTTCCGTGTGTTAGTTAATTACTTGACATTGTCTTATACTTGGCACAGCTTGACCAAATAAACCATAATATGCCATAAAACGCAACCAACTATAACCACAACGACAGGTATATTTGTGAACTGTATATTTTCTACAGGATTATTTTTAATTATTTGAATTCAATAAGTAATCTACTTCAATGAAGTGCTTTGTTTTATTTGTATATCTTTTTCCTTTTGAATTTCCTTTTTGGATCATATATTTTTGTTCTTCGTAATTTGATATTTTTCTGTACAGAAACAACACTTAAATAAATAACCGTAACCTTTTTCTCAAATATCGGAAAAAAATTCCCGTTATGGCCGGTACATATACCGGTATTATGATACATATAACGTTATATGTACGCTATAAAAGTATAATTCCAGTGCAAATATACATAGGCCAACAAAACGAAAAATTTTCGTTATAATCAAACACCCATAAAACACGATTCCATTATATCGGCATTTTAGATAATTATTTCTTAAAAGTAATTAAAAAACTTAATAAAATGGACTACCTTTTTATAATTCTTTTCGCGACACTCCTAAAACATTTTTTTATACTGAATTATTACGTAAAAAAGTCTTAATTTAGTATTAAAATTTGTCTCGGTAAAATTCATCATTTAACAATAAAAGGAAATCAATTTGTTGGGAGTTAGAGGTTACAAAAATATACCACAGCTCTAATGCGACTATCATTAGAATCTAGCAGCGATTCAAACCTAGACAACAAATTAGAATCTTATACATAAAGCATCGAAAGTTAACTTTGATCGGAAAGAATCGAAAACTTTTATCTTACTTTTGAAGTACTAATTTCCCCAGATACTAAGAGCTCACACATACAGCATAGCCTCAAGACAAAGACAACGGAAACAATGTGAAATTCCTGAGTAGTTCTAGCAGAAAAACATTTCTAGATTAAAGCGATTGAAATTCCAATTATTTCGATTGAACAAGGGGAAAAGAAATTGAAGAGCGTTAATCCTTGATAAACGATCGAGTCCATAAATATGTCAGTTTCTGGTGTCGGCTACGACATGATTTGTAAAGCTACTGAAAATAGTTTCGTTTCATTTTTCCACAATAGAGGCTTTTTCTGTCAAGCTATAATTAGGCGTGGGTGGTGTTTCTTCTGCGGAACGGAATGTCACTTGAATTGTTTTTCGAATACGATTTCAGCCATTTACCAACGAAACTTAAGAATGAATTCCGTTTTTATATCTATGATAATGAGGTATTTGCATGTGCGAGGGTTTTGCTTACAAAGGACTTTTCTAGTATTTCTAAGTTTAAAAATCCTTAAATATTGCGTTTAAACATTCAAAATAATTTTGAAATGACTATAAAATAAATTTTAATTTTGTTGAAAACGAAACAAAGTCTCGTGATTCGAAAACAGGCCTCCATTGGATGTGACGTCATTGCGCATAGCTGAGCTTTTGTTTACATCTCTCATCTATGCTCCCTGTGCACTCGCAATCGCTCTTGTATGAAATCAACACATGTTTATATTGATTCGCAAATTCATTTCATAAGCAACAGTAAATAAGATAGTAACTGTTTATAAAAAGTACTTCATGAACCAACAAATCACTAGTGCAAATACTGTTTACATAAGGGCAATCATAAAAAATAAACAAGTAAAAGGTTCAATTAATAATTTAAAATATTACGCAGAACAGAAATATTCGAAGAGTTTTAGAAATGCATAAAGCCCTTTTACACTAAGTATCATTACTGAACTTGTCCATATTATAAACAGTTATAAACTTGTCCAAGTTATAAACAACCATAGCAACGCCGGCGCAGTGGGCTACTATGCGCTGTGACGTCACCGAGCAGCCATTACGAAATTTTTGTTTTTCCCGCCAATACCGGAAACGAAATAAAAAAATTAATATCTCGGGGAATAGTTTTCCAATGTCAATAATATATACGTCATTTTTCATGTATTTTCATCCTCTAACATAATAAAATTTAAACAAAAAAAGGTGAAAATATCTAATTGGTTGGTCAATGCCGATTCAAGTCCATCTCTACGCTAGTTGACCATGGTCAATTATATTGATCTTCAAACGCTTCCTAAACATCAATCAGCTGCATTTAAGGTTATCCCTATACACTACACAACAATAATGAACCGTTCACCAAGATGTGATGGTATAAGGGAAAGAATACATACTTTAATAGGGGATGGTCCCACACATGCTGCAATTACAATAGCAACCCCTCTGGGCATACTTTCAACAAGGTTTTAATACACAGCTATGGGTATTTGAGTCCATTCCTGATGCAAGAATGTCGCAGGCTCAGCTGTAGATTTCGAACATGGTTCCCTGGTCCGTAAGCGTCGCTCTAACTCGTGCCACAAATGTTCTATGGGGATTAGGTCGGGACTATGAGCAGGCCAGGAAACACATTTTGCATCCATGTCTTGATACCACTGCTTCACAGAGGCTGCAACATGATATGGGGCCTTGTCGTCCTGGATGTAACATTTGTCCATTCGATAGAATTGCCAGAGCGTAGCAAGAACCTGATTTTCCAAAACATTCATGTAGGTGTCGGCGCTTAATTTACCAGGAACGACATGCAGAGGTCTCGGATCATACCACGAAAAACATCCCCAAACAAGTAGTCGGATTTTATTCAAATCCTTTTGGCGTCCGGTCTATTAGTGTATCTTGTGAGAACATTTCCGTTGACGAAAGTACAAGATTCGCTTTTCTCCTGATTTGTTCTAAAAATCATTCTCATATGTGTGAGACCTCGATAGTTATCTACTGCGTAATTTACAGAATTTTGTTTCAAAGCAACATATTTCTGATAGGTAAAATATTTAAATTCAGCGTGTGTTCTTTGTTGTCTTTTCCTTTCTTTCTGTTATGAAAGAAAAAATTTCAGTCTTTTTCAGGTTTATTCGATTTGTGATTGGTAGATAGCGAGTCATGTGATAGTGAGTCTTGTGGTTCAATGAGCTAATGAATTCGGAGCACGCGCAGACAATAAACGCAGTTGTATTTTTTAATTGATTTATTCATTCATAAAATTTGAGAGTACGCGCTAGAAAGTTTGCAATGTTTTCAGAAGAACCGGCCAATTCGGTCGCCTTTTCCATAGCAACAGTCAAATATGAAAATCGTAAAAAGTACTACTACAACACGGATCAGCTAAAACATTTAAAACTATGAGATTTACTCTTAAAACTATGAGATTACGTCGCTATCAAAGTAAACAGACCATCATGGGGCACAGTAACGTCACAAGAAGCGGCGTAGGAAAACTAGCGTTTTTGAGATGAAGTAAATAGTGCGAACTTGAAATTATTTTATTTTACCTTTTCGGGCTATAAAAGTAAAAAAGGTACAGCTACACTCTACGTTTATGAGTGATGGCAACGGCTTGGCTATTTTTTTGGCGCACTTCTAGTAGCGAGTCACGATAAATTAAGGCGACCCATCTTTCGGTTACAGTTATTGTGGTTTTTATGGCAACCTCGGCAAACGGAAACTTTCAATTTTCATTTTGAATATTCTAGAAAGTTCTTCCAAAATCCATTAAAATTGCTTGATTTCATTGAATCGTTTGAAATTTTTTCTTTCCTTTCATTGGTTATTTTGTTTTAAAAATGTTCTTTGATTGCATTGGTTCTTTTAATTCGTTTTCTGTGATACCATTGGTCCATTTATTTGTATTTTGACAGTTGTGGAATTTTTATTTTATTATAATAGTTTTCACAAAAGGATTAAGAGTTTTGTTTATTTGACCATTTTCGTTTTCAATATTTTTTTTACGAAAGAATTCTGACGTTATCAGGTTGTATTATTTCTTGCTTTTTTTTCTTTGGTAAATCTTTTTCTTTTTCAACATGCCCACTGTATTTAGTATAATTGATAAGTTTCAGGGTATTTTTCCCAACATTCGTAGCTTAGCTTCTCTGCTGATTCACAAATGTTTTTGATATGTGCTTAAGCTTACTACTTTTTGTGAAAGTTTTTTTTAAATATACTGTTTAAAACGTTCTGAATTTTTTTTTTAAAGTGCGTTGTAAAAAGAAAAAAAATTGTGACAGAAAAAGAGTTAGGAAATAATTCTTTACTTGGCGACTTTAGAAGTGCGCCAAACAAATCGCCAAGGCTGTTGCTATCGCTCATAAACGTAGAGTGTAGCTGTTCCGTAAAAAAGAAAGGTACTTTCCGTCATATATTTTCATTTTCTATATTATAAAAATATAAACAAAAAACGTGCAGGTTCATCATTTGATCGTGATATCACGTTGATTCAGTAATTAACAAAATATGTGGGATATAGCTTTATTATTTGGTTGCAATGCGTGTAACATAATTTGTGTTAAAAGTTTCCGTTTAGCGTCCCGTCACACCAAAAGCTCAACGTAATTGAAATTATTTACATAATCAGATTAACTGAGTTCCAGTATCAATATAATTATCTAAGAGTAGAATATTATAATTAATGTAGAAGAAATGACACCACTAATCAAATCAAACCTTTGATTTAAGGGGACAGTTCACAAAAATTGATTTTTTTTTATTTTAGCGCCACATTCTGTAGATAGTAAAAGATTTTTTTATCATGATCGTGTTGATGTAGTTACGTATAACATAAAACACATAATAGATATGTATAGTACGTTTACTAGATAAACACGTTTTAGTCTGATTCAGATCTTTTGAAATTCTTCTGATTTCTAAATGTGCCCTGCGCATCTGGTATAAATTGATTACTTGAAAATTTTTGGATAATCCTTGAAATTTGTTGTATATATTTAAGTGCAAATGGGGAAAAATGCGTAATCATGCTTCCAAATTTTGACATTTCTAGTGAAAAGTTCGATTAATCTGAGATTCTTCTGCAAAATGTTGGGTGTTTTAGTACAAAAATCGTGTATTTTTATTTGAAATTGACCGATACATTTACTGAATGGACTTAAATTGCTTTATTTATGTGCCAATTGTAATGGGGAATAAAATATTGACAATACATGAAAATTTAATACCCATGGGAGACATACATTTTTGCTAATATATCAAAATTTTTACCATGCTTTATGTAATAACTTCCCCACAACGTTATAATTCTTTTGAACAAAACTTTATGTATAGACTATGTAATAAAAACACACTGTTTGTGGAAGTTTTACAGTAAAAAGATAATAACAGCAAAAATTTTCGAATGTCCAAACTCCAAATCTTATCTCGGAATATATTAGAAACAGTTAATTGGCTAAATATGTTTATCAAAAGAATATATGTTCGATCAAATATGGAAATACAATGATTGTTGTCTATCCATTACCTGGTCAAATATTGACGCCTGAATTATGGGAAAATTATGGACTGATATAGTAATAATAAAGATAGAATATTGCAATAAAATATGGAAACGAATAAAGAAAATAAATATGTTTATATTACATAAAGAATTTTTCCTAGAAACAATTGCAAAGAATTACCTTGGTGAACAGTTATAATTTTTACTCGCCTATTAAATGGGGAAGTTATTTTCATTAATGTCGTCTGAACCAAAGGAAATTCATTATATATCCATTAGAGATTAGAAACTCTCTCTGTAATTAACATTATTTCTAAGGTATTCACTTAATCATTTAATACCATTTTCATTATTATATTTCTGAGGGGGGACAAAAATATTAAATTTCAAATCTATTGATTGCAAGCATTTCATAAGGCACTTACGAACACAATAGATGGACTTTTAGTTTTAACTATTAATAATGGACAGGAAATCTGTCTATAAATCTCTTTACAAGTAGTGTTCATCACAAAAAAAGTATTGGCGAATGTAAGCTTTCAATCAAGATAATCGAAAAGTAGAAAACTTCTTTCTTTTTAAAAAAGAAGAAAATCAGAAAAAAATATTTTTCTTAATCATCTCTCACCTTTCACAGCTTAAAAATAGTTAACTTCCTTTATATAGCGTAAAAGTATTTTGTTTTTGAATAAAAATTATTACCTAATGATCCGGCGAAAGTACAAAATTCCCTATCTCTCAACTTCAAAAAGGCTTACAAAATTAAGTTTATAGTGCAACATTAAAGCACCTTATTATGATATCACCTCGTCATTCATGTCACTTCTTATAAAAGCGGTAGGTGATTTTAAGAGTTAATTTAAAGTATGTCGTTACTGAAAATTGGCCTTCAAAGTAAACGTTTTGATGCTTTAATGTGTGAATGTGCCTTAAGCTTCGATAGCTTTAAATGTGATGCAAATACTTTAACATAGGCTTCAGAAATTCTAATAAAGGATATATAAGGGTATAAGAGCCTTAAAATAAAACATTAAAAAAAGAAATATGTTTTTATGAAAAGATTTAAATACATATTTGAGAAAACTACTGCTTTTATTCTAGCAGAGTTAGGTCAAGTAGATATCTATCAAGGACATTTTATAATCTAATATTTGATACTTGTAATGCCCTAATATTTAGCTATAGTATTTTGTTTGTAATTGCAACAGTGTAAATGCGCGCAATTTACATATTAACTACTTTATATTAATGTACAAAATCTAGGCATAATATAATAATGTGATAGTAATAGTATAAAATTCCACCATACTACGCGTATTTACTGATAAGTAGGGCAACTTTTATGTTGCAGTAAAAATGGAAAAAGTTGCATTTTTCATTCCCTAAAGTTGCATTTATGGAAATAAAATTGCATTTATTTTTGATACACTAAATTCTAAAATAAATTATTTGTAAAAAATGAAAACATTTCTAAATGTATTGACAGTTTATGTTGTGTACAACAGTATTATAATACATACTGAAATACAGAAGAACGTTGAATGGCCGATCCTTGGCCAGTAATTTCTTTAACATTGAAAACCTGCGCCAGCCGCAGTCATACAATGTGCTGTATCGGATAGCAGAAGCACAAAATCCTTTCGTTCAACATTCAGATATTTTAAAACGTCATCTACAAGGCGAACAACGTATTGATGATCGACACTCGCCTCGTAAACTGCAGTCGATTACACAAGTTTCCTTAGGATTATCAAGAGTGCCTACCAATGTGTTAAAAGTACTTCTTGCCATGGATTTCACTTTCGTCTTAGGACGAGTACCTGCTTACCATGAACTAGTCTGATCCGCAATACTTCGGCATTCGCAAGATCAGACACACGTGATCGAATGGTTGATTCAGAGAGCAAAAAATGAAATAATAATTTGATATTAATTAAGTTTAATCGATATTTTAAATCGTTGCAGGTGGTTGCATTTTTGCAAAAAGTTGCATTTACGTAGAAAGTTGCATTTATGCAGAAATTTGCATTCATGTTGCGGTTATAACTCACTTACTATACATCCCATGTAGGAGGCATTTTGGTTTTAGAACTTTACACACAGCGTAGGACGCGTGAAAAAAAGTTGCATTTGTTGCAAAAAGTTGCCCTCTTGATAAGGTAATTTATACGTAAAAACCACAATACTTATTATTTAGAAAATTAAGAGAAAAAAGTACTGTTGTTTATAAAATAAAATCTCTCTGTCATAAGTATTAACTACTTTGTATTAATGTAGAAAATCTATGCAAAACAGTAATATGGTAGTAATGGTATAAAATTTCACCATACTACACATATTTAATGATAAGGGAATTTGCATGTAAAAACCACAATACTTATTATTTAGAAAATTAAGCGAAAAAAAGTATTGTTGTTTATAAAATCAAACCATGCATTGCTCTGTTTCTCAAATATACTCAAGGTCATATGCTTTGCCGTACTTTTCGGTAATTTAAAACTTGAAATTTTAATTAATTAAGTCCATTTTGTGGGTTTTAACTGTCGTTTTTGAACATTTTGATGATCAATCTATTAATAAAACACAGAAATTAGCATTTTCCTCACTGGTGCAACTTCCTCATTCTTTCAGCTTTCACTCAACATTTTCCACCTATGTATAAGATAGTTGGAAAGCACGTACAGTAAACTGCAAAAACATACCAACAAAATGCAAAATCCTCTGATTTCTGCCTTTGAAAATCAAACCTTTTTCCAGAAGTAAACATTTTTTCTGGAAACTTTGACCAGAAAACCATTTTACAGTTCCTCTAGAGAAGAATGCCTAGAAAGTCAAGTCTCATCGTACACGATAGTCTAAAGACGTGCAAAGGGAAAACGAATTGAGACGTGAATACTAAAGATTCCATTCCCCCCTATTCTGTTCTCAGTTGTCATTGTAAGCCTTGCAATATAGACCGAAATATGTTCACTACATGCATCATTTTCCTGCTATGTGAAGGTTTTTTGCAAAAATAATTTGTTTTTCTCTGAAATTTATTTCTTCACAAGCATCTTGACTTCTTTTCAAAAGATTTATATTTTGACTTTTATAGCTGACTTGTAACTTTGATACGTTTTGATTTAACAGACTGAATGGAGCTAGAAGTATGTGTATGTTGCCCACTTTTCTTGTAATTTGCTGAAAGAAAGTATGTTTTAATCGAAGATTTTTAATGTTTATACCGATTGTTCCTTTTTCACTCCACGATCATTTATTGCTACACGAGCCTTTCATTATAATAAACTAATATAATGCGTTTGTATTCGTTAGAGTACGTAGTAATCTGTGCAATGTCCAGCATCAACCTCCTAATTCAAGAAACAGAGCATGTGGGCAGAGTCGGTGACGTAAAATTTCAAGAATGGAAAGTCACATGGGCCAACGAATCGACTTGAGTCGATTAGCTAGCGAAGCGCAGTATAGTGTTTTTAATTACGCTGACACACTAATCACTTTAAACCATCAATAATTTATCCCACATCAGTAATCGTGCAATTTTCCACTATACCACGTGGTCATCTGACCGTGGTTCAAAATTACGAGGTGTTGTCCTCGGATCTTTCCTTTTAGGAACTGATCCCGGACCGTCGTCAATAGCCCGTTATGTTGCTCTAGTACGACGTTAACTAAAAATTACCATTACCACTATACCAAGTTATAGATCTTAACCTTTTGACTACGGCTATAGATATAAAAACGCGATTCTTTCTTGGCGCGATTCTTATAATTTTCAAGGTACAACTGCTGTACTGGCCGTAGTCTAAGGGTCAACAGAACGAACGGAAGAAATAGAAGAAAGTGTTGCACGCATATATCTATCTATTCTCTTATTAGAAGGTCGATGCTTTGTTAAAATACGTATTATTTTGGTGTCTGTATGTGTGTGAATATCCATTCACCTGTGTGGTAGCGTTCATTCTTATGTATGCTCATTTATGCGTGCCCTCATGTGTATAATGCGTGTTTGTTCGTGTGTTGTAGGTAGTTGAATTAACGTCGTACTGGAACAACATAACGTGCTATTGGGAACATCCCGGTATCACTACCAAAAAGGGAATTAGCATGTCAACACCTCGTAACTTTGAGCTACGGTTCAGATGACGAGTTCAACATGTGTAGTATAAGTAACGCTAGTCCAATTTGTAACATACTGTGCAATAGCATGCAAAACAATGGAGAGAACTAATACAGCTGTACGAGTGAACGAAACGGTACTTGGAATACATACTTTTTCATGAGGGTCTACCATCTCACCCTAGTACAAGGGCCGACATCTACCATGGTACAGTGCAAATTCGGAGGCTGGCAATACGCTACACAGCTACTGCATCTGAAGTCTATCTAAATAATATTAACGGTACTTCTTGAAGTCACAAATAGTCATGTGAATATAATTACGTTGTCTTTCGTGTCAGTTAGAATATAAAAGTAAAAAAAATCCGAATAACTGGCTCAGGGATGAATGAATTTGCAGCCATTAGTCATAGTACTTATTAAGAAGCTGGGTTTCAAATAAGTTGGAGATGACAAGGACAGAATAATTGTAATTTCTCGTGCTAAAGAGGGGATATATATTTTTAATTGGAGCGTATGAACCTGTGATGAGCTAGTTTCGCGGAGCCTCCAAAATGGAATCAGCTATTTCCGGAAAGCCCATATCATCATATCTTCTATCACACAGCCGTGACCAACCCCAAAGCACAAGTCAGAAACCACAAGCCATTCTCCTAAATATTTTGCAATGATTTCACCTTTGACCCCTCGCAACTATTCAGTGAACAAAGACAGTGAGAACGCATTCTCTGTGACAGCTGAACTCTTCTCTAAATGGGAATGGAGTTTAACTACTCTGAATTAAAAATATATAAGGTACTTATCTATTCAACAATGCACCAGAATTTTCATGAAGTATTAACTCTGAATTAAAAGATTAGACTGTAAAAATGATGTAGTTGAACAATCACCACACAACGCATACAAAGTATAGTAGCATAGATAAATATATGTAGCATATATGTATGGCAGACGCAGAAATCTATGGCAACTTTATGAAAACTTAAAGTGGTTAAGCGAAATATGCCGAACATTTAAAATATGACCAACCTCCCGATATTACCGATTTTTTTATGATGACGAGATGAAGATCGGGTTTATTTTTTCTAATGACGAGGTATTTCGTCCATCAAGATCTAGTAAGTTTCAACAATGACGAGATATTTCGTCCATCAAGATCTAGAAGTTTCACAAATGACGAGATATTTTTTTCCTCATGTTCTAGTAAGTTTCAATAATGACGAAATATTTCGTCCATAAATATCTAGCAAGTTTCACTAATGACGAGATATTTTATCCATCAAGATCTAGTAAGTTTCACTAACAACTGGATATTTCGTCCATCAAGATCTAGTAAGTTTCAATATTGACATGATATTTCGTCCATCAAGCTCTACTAAGTTTCAATAATGACGAGATATTTCGTCGATCAAAATCAAGTAAGTTTCAATAATGACGAGATATTTCATTCATCCAGATCTAGTAAGTTTTACTAAATTCGTCCATCAAGATCTAGTAAGTTTCAATAATGACGAGATATTTCGTCCATCAAGATCTAGAAGTTTCACTAATGACGATATAATTTTTTTCCTCGTGTTCTAGTAAGTTTCAATAGTGACGAAATATTTCATCCATAAAGATCTAGAAAGTTTCACTAATGACGTGATATTTCGTCCATCAAGACCTAGTAAGTTTCACTAACAACGGGATATTTCGTTCATTAAGATCTAGTAAGTTTCAATAATGACGAGATATTTCATTCATCAAGATCTAGTAAGATTCACTAGTAACGAGATATTTTGTCCATCAAGATCTAGTAAGTTTCAATAATGACGAGATATTTCGTCCATAAAAATGTAGTAAGTTTCACTTATGACGAGATATTTCGTCCATCAAGATCTAATAAGTTTCAATATTGACGATATATTTCGTTTATCAAGATCTAGTAAGTTTCAATAATGACGAGATATTTCATTCATCAAGATCTAGTAAGTTTCCATAATGACGAGATATTTCGTCCATAAAAGTGTAGTAAGTTTCTCTAATGACGAGATATTTCGACGAGACTACCACCATGAAGGTTCAGAAACCTTTGTTGAAAAGAATGTAAGTATTGTGTGAAGTTTTATATTTTTATAGATAAAAAATTGTTTGTTAATTTTAACAAATTGCTGTAATGCATAAACCAGCATGGCAGACGAATGCTACACATATAATATATATAATTGAAGAACTACCAACTTTAATATTTTAGCTCCAGACCTTTTAAATTTGATTTTTAATTTCAACGAAAACAATGTTGCAAACACTGAAGTCATCACGAAAGATGGCATTGAATATACCTCCAAAAATTAGGTCAACAGATATTCAAAATTATAAAGTGATCGCGTCCATGAAGTACACTTAAACCACAAGAAAAAAAATCAAAAAATCTCAGTACTTTTTAAAATTTCAAGAAAACGCTTGTCTTAATTTCATATAATGTATTTTAAGTAACAATTATGTTTTTGCGTAGACCCATCAGTTCCAAAACACGAAAGAAAAGCTCCGAGATTTCTTTACCGCACTTCAACAAAAAAAAGGAGCATCTATCACGTGCTCTTCAAATTCTCTATAGTATCTCAAGTGATTTCAGAACAAGCCTTCTCTTGCTTCGAACATTCGAGAACGGGTAGGATGTCGCACACTTCATCAAACAAGTTTTAAAAAATGTTTCTTGTCTCGTGCATCTCCTTCACTTCGCAACTTCTTTTTATGCGTAAAAAGTCGAAGTACCTTAGAATGGTAATAGGATTTTTACGTAAGAATACGGAATCAAGTACCATGAAAAGGGTTTACCGCTGCAAATTAACCCCTGGAAATCTGCTCGTTATTATTTCTTTGTTTTGTTCTACTATTAGCATTCTTTTCGCGTATCACTAAATCTCTCTTGCATGCAAATTAGCGAGTTGAACAAGTGATTGCTCTTAAAGTGATGTTTGCGCAATATTTTTTGATTAGTTAAAGAAAAGATTCGTTTAACTAAGTATAGAGTCATTATATGCTAGGCCTGATTGAATAGAAATGTAAAAGAAACATTTTAAACACTATTTAATCGTGCTCGGAATGCATTCTTAGTATGGAAATCTATTTAAACTAGCAAACTCGTAGTATTTACTCTATATACTTTAATTGCCTATATCTATGTGTGTGTGTGTGTGTGTGTGTGTGTGTGTGTTGATGGTGAAGTGAATTCCTCACATCTTGAATCCGTTGAAACGATAAAGCATCCATATTCACATCGCATACTTCTAAGAGATCTAAAATTATCAAAACATCTAACAACATGTTGTTTACTTTTTTTTATTGTTACTTCTTAGTTACAATACATAGAAGGACGAAAAGTTTAAACCACACACACACACACACACACACAGTTACCGCAATTATATTATAAACGTCAACTTCAACATCATCCATTCTCTTAATTCAAAGGTGATATCTTCGACGCTAAACCTATTTCCACCATCGTTCACAATTTTTTGTGAACTGATTTATATCTTCTATATTTCTCCTTCCCTTCTTTAACCAGACTTCTGAAGATGCTCATTAGAGTAGCCCGCTGTCCCGTGTGTTTAAATGTTATACATTCCACATCTCAAACCAATCATGTTGAAATTTAACGACCGAATTGACAAAGGTTTCAATAGTGTCAAATCCTACATGGTTTGCATCTGCTTGTAGCTGAATTTACTTCATATTGGAGCAGCACAAGAAAGTCCAACTTGACATTGAAGTTTAGTGTAATAGATTTATAGAAATATCCTTAAAGCAAATTATAAATTAAAACTGAGGAACATGGTTTTCAAGCATGATTAACGAGAACATAGTGATTAATGACAGCAATCAGGAGTCTTCCAGATTTATCCTGGTAAAAATGCAGATTTTTAATCTTGAAAACTCTTATAAAACTGAAGAATCAAATCATTCAACCTCGACTATCCCTTAACACGGAAAATTTCAGTTCGTTTGATACTAAGGCAGTTAATGATCCTTTCCAAAGTAAGGCTATAACATTACCAACGATAAAAGAAAAACTTTCGAACAAAGTTTTCAACCGTGAACGAGACCATTTTAGAAACATTTATTTCAGAAACTACCGCTCAGTTTATTTTGGTAGGTAGGTCGGTATTTAATAACGTCATACTGTAGCAATATAACGAGATATTGGTGACGGTCTCGTATAATGTATTTTAATTAACGTCACACTGGAGCAACAAAACGTGCTTTTGGCGACGGTCCGGGATTAACACCGAGGACAACATCACGTAATTTTGAAGCACGGTCAAATACCGAGGTCACACCTGAGTTCGCACCCATTCATCAAACTTCCACACTACGCCAACGTGAGGACAGTTGAGGTCACGATAGATTTCACGTGCACAAGCTCCCTTTGTACAGGACGGTATTTGGTTGGAATCGAACTCGCAATCCTCCGATTAATAGTCCGTTACTCTTCCAATCACGGATTTTTTTTTACCACGCAATTTTGGTAATTGGGAATTTGTAATTAACGTCGTACTAGAGCAACATAACGGGCAATTTACGACGGTCCGGGAAGTTCCCTTAAGGAAAAGATTTTCGCTTAAGGGAAAGAGCCGAGGACAACACCTCGTAATTTTGAACCACTGTCAGATGACGAAGCAACACCTGAGCTGGCACCCCACTCTCCAAACTTCCACACCAACCCAACGTGAGGACTTTCGGCCACGACAGATTTAAAGTGCACCAGCCTCCTCTACACCATACGCTCACAAACATCCATGCCGGAACCCGTATTTGAACCAGGAAACTTCCTATCTAGAGGCTAACACCTTAACTACAATACCGGTTGGTCGGTCACTCAATTTTGAATCCCGTTCAAAGGACGAGGTCACCATCAGGGCTGGCACCCCGCTCACCAAACTTCCACGCCACTCAATCGCACTTTATTTTGAAAAATAATGTAGCTACACTGACTTGGGTAGTTAGTAGACACGTCGCCTTGACCTTACCTGCTTTCGACGAAGGCTGGATCATTCTTTCCGGCAATGCTCCGAACTATATTTACTTGGGACAAATCTTGAATATTTCCATAGCATATGGGCATTTAAATTTCTCAGTTTCACTTTTGTCTTCATACCTGGCATCGAAATCAGATAAGTTCAATGAAGCTTCTAAGGCGTAAACGGTCTTAAGAGGAATGTTTAAAAAGTATCGAATTATCATGAATGTCCTTTTCATGAAACCCTGAAATACTGCAGTACGTGGTAAAGAATCCCTGCTATTAATCCTGATAGTTGTTTTTTTTTTCTAATGGCGGGCACATTTGACGGAAGTCATTGGCCACTACAAGGCCGGAAGTGATGGCCACTTGTGAAGGAGCACCCAGTGGGAGGACCATCATTGCTCCTAACAATTACTTCGTAATTTTGCACCATGTTCAGATGACGAAGCAACACCTGAGCTGGTATACGCTTACAAACATCCATGCCCGAACCCGGATTCGAACCGGGGACCTTCCGATCTAGAGGCTAACACCTTAACCACTATACCGGTTGGTCGGCATCCTGATAGTTGTAAGTGAGGCCAAATCTAATTTCCCTTCGCGTATTTCGTAGCTTAGTTTGACCAGTTCTTATCTTGACAATGCTGTCTGTTCTCTACAAAACCAAAAGTTGCTTAGTCCACCAGTTTTTCAATATTTAGCAAGACAGTCTACTTCAAACAAAATCTATTCAAATATCAGTGGCTGTGTTGATTTAGTACGACGTTAATTAAAATGATCATTACCACTACCAAATATCAGTGAAACCATTTCCAGGTATAACTGATAGTTCCCACTCTTTAATGGGAAAAAAATTCAAGTACTTTTCCAGGACTTTTAAAGGCCCATTTGAAGTTTTTCAAAGACTGTCGCAAAGAGGCAGAACCCCCCCCCTCCCTTTTTTTTAGTAGACAACTTTTTGAAGAACCTCTTCATTACCATTCACATACTTAACAATACCAAACATATTTCTAGTCAATATTCAAGCATGTTATGGGAAAGAAAAAATTCTTAAAAAGAAACAGTAAAGTAGCTAAGTTATTATACTTAGGGGAGGGGGTTCTATATGTTCGAACTGACACAGAATCCCACTGACCTTGAGCAAAGAAAATAAACACATGCCTTGTGATGAACAAGCGTATTTGGCGTATTCTTCGGAATTGGATTAAAACCACACCTTCTAAGCGCGTTCATACTTGAGAAAATTCCAGATTAAATTTTTCAGAATAAATTCAAGGATTTTCAAGTACTTTGCACAAAATTCAAGAACTTTCCGGGGACCTTGAAAACGAAAATTA
This sequence comes from Metellina segmentata, assembly GCA_947359465.1. Taxonomy (NCBI): domain Eukaryota; kingdom Metazoa; phylum Arthropoda; class Arachnida; order Araneae; family Tetragnathidae; genus Metellina; species Metellina segmentata. The sequence goes on from OX375877.1 coordinate 83,809,943, forward strand.
AATTCAAGTACTTTTCAAGGCGCGTTGGAACCCTGTAACAATCACGTGACTCACCAAAGCAGAATTTATTCAGCAGATTTATCAAAATTTGATTCGATTTGGTAATTGGTAATTTTAGTTAACGTCGTACTAGAGCAACACAACGGGCTATTGACGACGGTCCGGGATCAGTCCCTTAAGGGAAAGATCCGAGGACAACACTTCGTAATTTTGAACCACGGTCAGATGACGAAGCAAAATTTGATTCGAATTGGTAGGTAGTTGATCTCGAATAACACACGGTCAATCTCGAATAACACAAGGGTTAGTGACGACGGTTCAATACGGAAGAAAAAGATCAGATTTACACACGTCACCAAAATGGTCACATTTGAAGTCACAACAGATTTACCATCCACGTAACTGACGGTCTTTGATTGGATTGTGTTCCGAACACCCAACCCTCCGGTTGCTAAACTCTAACCTATCAACTGGGTTATCATAGACCGAATATGAATTAGGTTGGTAGGTATTTTAATTAACGTCGGACTGGAGCAACACAACCGGTTATTGAAGACGATGCGGGAGGCATATTACACACGGTCAATCTCGAATAACACTATACCGGTTGGTCGGCGTGTGAATAGCCGGTAGTATTGCTCTAGTACGACGTTAATTAAAAGTTACCATGTTACCTCATAAATAAAAATCTGATCGGTGTGTTTCCCCAATGACTAGAGCCGACCAATCGGTATAGTGGTTAAGGTGTTAGCCTCTACATCGGAAGGTTCCTGGTTCGAATCCGGGTCCGGGCATGGATGTTTGTAAACGTATGGTGTAGATGCGGCTGGTGCACCTTAAATCTGTCGAGGTCGAAAGTCCTCACGTTGGGTTGGCGTGGAAGTTTGGAGCGTGTAATTCCAATTCAATTGTTGCTTCGTCATCTGACCGTGGTTCAAAATTACGAGATGTTGTCCTCGGATATTTCCCTTAAGGGACTGGTCCCGGACCGTCGTCAATAGCCTATTGTGTTGCTCTAGTACGACGTTAACTAAAATTACCATTACCATCTAATTACAAGATATCTCACAAACCAATTCGTCAATAGCCCGTTGTGTTGCTCTAGTATGACGTTAGTTAAAAGTTACCATGTTGCCTCATAAATAAAAATCTGATCAGTGTAGTTCCCCAATTACTAGATTAACAAAAACAGATTTAAAATATTTGAAGAGATACATCGTCAAACACCCACTAGGATAGTTAGTCACGCTGGATAAGCACTTGAATCAATAATTTGTCCCACACTAAAAATCCTGCTTTTTCCACAACCATGTGGCAGATCTTCAAGCAGTGCTACCGGAAGAAACAGCACAAAGCTGCCCGTACATAATCTGCCTATTTCATCAGTAGGTCGATGCTGCTAGCCCATGAATGAGTTGCAATTTCAGTTACACCAACAGTCGTGGGCGTTGTCGATTGGTTCTCGGATGATGTGTGGCGCTGTCAGACGTTATGAGACACTCTCTATGGCGGAATACATTCTCCTGAATGGTAATAAATTCATTCTAAGGCGAGACTAGTACGGAATAGACTCTAGTCACCAAACAACTCGAAATTGAATCATGCTCCTAGATGTCTACAGTAATCAAGTTCTCACTCATCCACGAATATCACGTGGTTAATATATTATGATTAGAGGAACCCCGCTATACGGTATGAGATGCGGTGTGAGCGATATTGTCAACATAAATGTTTGAAACTACAAAATAAAAATTAATCAAGCAATTCCAAGCCTGAAATGAGACATTGTTCTCACTATAAAAGAAATAACTTCAGTCTGACCCTGATACAAGTCATTAAAGATTCTAAGTCACAGATTCAGAACGATTAAAAATGGTTATTTCAATTTATCAAATTCAAAAATTATGTTGCATACTGATACATGGGCCGACCAACCGGTATAGTGGTTAAGGTATTAGCCTCTAGATCGAAAGGTTCCTGGTTCGAATCCGGGTCCGAGCATGGATGTTTGTAAACGTATGGTGTAGAGGCAGCTGGTGCACCTTAAATCTGTCGTGGTCGAAAGTCCTCACGTTGGCTTGGCGTGGAAGTTTGGAGAGTAGAGTGCCAGCTCAGGTGTTGCTTCGTCATCTGACCGTGGTTCAAAATTACGAGGTGTTGTCCTCGGATCTTTCCCTTAAGGGACTGATCCCGGACCGTCGTCAATAGCCCGTTGTGTTGCTCTAGTACGACGTTAACTAAAATTACCATTACCATTACCATTGATTCAATATACATTAAATGATGTTCCTAAATTAAATTTAGATCGGAAAGTTCCCGGTTCGAATCTGGGTCCGGGATTGGATGTTTGTAAACGTATGGTGTAGAGGCGGCTGGTGCACTTTAAATCTGTCGTGGCCGAAAGTCCTCACGTTGGGTTGGCGTGGAAGTTTAGAGAGTGGGGTGCCAGCTCAGGTGTTGCTTCGTCACCTGACCGTGGTTCAAAATTACTAGGTGTTGTCCTTGGATCTCTCCCTTAAGAGACTGATCCCGGACCGTCGTCAATAGCCCGTTGTATTGCTCTAGTACGACGTTAACTAAAATTACCAATTACCAATTACCAGATCGATGCCTTGAATGTGATTTTATTTTTATAAATAATTAATTATTTAACAAATAATTAAATAATCAAATGGTAAATAATTAAATACTAAATCTGTTTTTATATCGATCTGGCGTAGTCTCTCTAATTGAATTTAGTCTGATTTGAAAACCGTTGAAATCTTCACTCTATCTTCAACGATCGCAAAGATAGAAACTTGAATGAGAGGAATAAAAAACATATTTTAATGTTTACGGAAAGCTGTCCTCGAAAACGCCTCATGCGAACAGGGCCTTAGGTTTGTTGGTTTATAGAGGAGCAAGGGGCCATATCTGACTAAGCTGCACCAAAATCTTCAAATAATGAACACAATAATGGACAATTTCTCCCAGTTTAGTTACAGGAGTTGAACCTGTGTCGCCTAGTATTCGTTGATTGGATTTTAGTAGTTGAATTAACGTCGCTCTGGAGCAACACAATGGGCTATTCCTACTACTCATAGGTAATGGTAATGGTAATTTTTAGTTAACGTCGTACTAGAGCTACACAACGGGCTATTGACGACGGTCCGGGATCAGTCCCTTAAGGGAAAGATCCGAGGACAACAAATCGTAATTTTGAACCACGGTAAGATGACGAAGCAACACCTGAGCTGGCACCCCACTCTCCAAACTTCCACGCCAACACAACGTGAGGACTTTCAGCCACGACAGATTTAAAGTGCACCAGCCACCTCTACACCATACGTTTACACGTCATCTGACCGTGGTTCAAAATTACGAGGTGTTGTCCTCGGATCTTTCCCTGAAGGGACTGATCCCGGACCGTCGTCAATAGCCCGTTGTGTTGCTCTAGTACGACGTTAACTAAAATTACCAAATTACCATTACCATACGTTTACAAACATCCATGCCCGGACCCGGATTCGAACCAGGAACCTTCCGATCTAGAGGCTAACACCTTAACCACTATACCGGTCCTACTACTCATAGATAGCTAGCGCAAAGGGGAAATAGTTAATTAACGTAGCAGTGGAACAAACAGCGTTATAGGCAACGTTCTGGGATCAATCCCGAAGGGAAAAGTCGGAGGACAACACTTCGTAATTTTGAATCACGGTCAGACGACGATTAAGCACCTAAACTTCTTGAAACTTCCACACAATGCCAATGTGAAGACATTTGAGGTCACGGCAGATTTAACGTGCGCGACGTACACTGCGATCTATGCTTGCAACTAGTATCAAATTCGCATCCCTCCGGTTGCTAACCGGTATAGTGATTAAGGTGTTAGCATCTAGATCGGAAGGTTCCTGGTTCGAATCCGGGTCCGTGCATAAATGTTTATAAACATATGGTGTAGAGGCGGCTGTTGCACCTTAAATTTGTCGTGGCCGAAAGTCCTCACGTTGGGTTGGCGTGGAAGTTTGGAGAGTGGGGTGCCAGCTCAGGTGTTGCTTCGTCATCTGACCGTGGTTCAAAATTACGAAGTGTTGTCCTCGAATCTTTCCCTTAAGGGACTGGTTCCCGACCGTCGTCAATAGCCCGTTGTGTTGCTCTAGTACGACGTTAACGAAAATTACCATTACCCTCCGGTTGCTAACCAGTTACTCTTACAACTGTGCTATCGAACCCCCGTTAGCACAGAAGAAGAAATGCACTAAACCACGCTTTAGTTTTATGTGGGAAGGTAGTTGAATTTACGAAAAACTAAGAAGCGTACAACTGGTATTGCTAACCTTCCGTCTTAGAAAATGCATTTATTACAGATAAATATTCAACTTTGATCATTGGTTTTTAATGTTTAATATTGTATTTCCTCTACCTCAGAAAATATTCCTTTGCTATATAATAGCCCGTTGTATTTGCTCCGGTAATACGTTAGTTAAAGACCTCTGCTTAGCTACCTCGTTTATTGTATTATATATGTACAATACAATTTTCCAAATCATACAATCAAAAATTAATATATTTTCGAGATTTATGAGACATAACATAATGTACATCGACAAGATGGCCATATGCTTCCGTGCAACTCCGAAATATAAACCATCTGCTGTACTTCAAGCTAAATTATTAAGATTCGGAAGACTAGTTAGGCTTTATTAAAACTTAAATATTAATATGTAACAGGTCTATAAATATTGATTTATTTGTATAGTATCATACTCCTGTTATAGCTAATTCACAATGTATAGTTTTGAAGGAGTAACTTCATAACCTATTTTGGGGATATAAATGTAGCAACGGTGACTGTATGGGTTACACAGTCATTGCTGCTACATTTATTAGTCATAGTGTAATAGTGGTCATAGCGTATGTCTGCCATCCTAGGTCCTGGTTCGAATCCCGGATTGTAAAATAATTGATGTTGGTGCTATCCCTGTTAGGTTGGTTGTATTGGCGTTTTATGACACAAGGGTCACATTTGGTAAAGATGCACCAAACAGACAACTTCAATTTCAAAAATGTCATGAAATGGTGTTGGTTATTTGGGTACTTATGGTAATAAAATTGGTAATTTTTCAGTTAACGTCGTACTAGAGCAACACAACGGGCTATTGATGACGGTCCAGGATCAGTCCCTTATGGGATAGATCCGAGGACAACACCTCGTAATTTTGAACCACGGTCAGATGACGAAGCAACACCTGAGCTGGCACCCCACTCTCCAAACTTCCATGCCAACTCAACGTGAGGACTTTCGGCCACGACAGATTTAAGGTGCACCAGCTGCTTCTACACCATACGCTTACAAACATCCATGCCCGGACCCGGATTCGAACCAGGAACCTTCCGATCTAGAGGCTAACACCTTAACCACTATACCGGTTGGTCGGCTGGGTACTTATGGTGTTGGTTATTTCGGTACTTATGGTGTAAGCGACATATTTTGGAGTGCTTAGCAAGACACAAGGTAGACAGTATCAAGTAATAGTCATGCACGCATTGCAAATTTTACTAACAAAGAAAGAAGATATACACCGGGGAATATATTACACCTAATAGCAATCTGCAACACCTATAAATCGTAGGATGCTAGAGCAGTTGACATACCCACTAAGCTACGGCAGCCTCATGAAAGGGGATAAAAGGATTTCGGAATATAATAATTTCAAGAAAACAGAATGTCGCTTGGTTATCACGGGAGCACGATGCCGTGTTTACTAAATGTCGTTAACCTCAAGGATTGGTAGGTATTTTAATTAACGTCGCACTGGTGCAACACATCGGGCTATTGGCGACGGTCCAGAATCAAATCCGAAGGGCAAGATCCGACGACAACAACACCCAAACTTCCACACCAATCCAGCGTGAGGACATTCGGCCACGTCAGATTTAAGATGCACCAGCGACCTCTACACCATACGCTTACAAACATCCATGCACTGACCCGGATTCGAACCAGGAACCTACCGATCTAGAAACAAACACCTTAACCACCGACGGTCCGGATAATTTGGTATTTTTTAGTTAACGTCGTACTAGAGCAACACAACGGGTTATTGACGACGGTCCGGGATCAGTCCCTTAAGCGAAAGATCCGAGGACAACACCTCGTAATTTTGAACCACGGTCAGATGACGAAGCAACACCTGAGCTGGCACTCCACTCTCCAAACTTCCACACCAACCCAGCGTGAGGACATTCGGACACGTCAGATTTAAGATGCACCAGCCACCTCTACACCATACGCTTACAAACATCCATGCACTGACCCGGATTCGAACCAGGAATCTACCGATCTAGAAACAAACACCTTAACCACCGACGGTCCGGGTAATTTGGTATTTTTTAGTTAACGTCGTACTAGAGCAACACAACGGGTTATTGACGACGGTCCGGGATCAGTACCTTAAGCGAAAGATCCGAGGACAACACCTCGTAATTTTGAACCACGGTCAGATGACGAAGCAACACCTGAGCTGGCACCCCACTCTCCAAACTTCCACACCAACCCAGCGTGAGGACATTCGGCCACGTCAGATTTAAGATGCACCAGCCACCTCTACACCATACGCTTACAAACATCCAAGCCCGGACCCAGATTCGAACCGGGAACTTTCCGATCTAAATTTAATTTAGGAACATCATTTAATGTATATTGAATCAATGGTAATGGTAATGGTAATTTTAGTTAACGTCGTACTAGAGCAACACAACGGGTTATTGACGACGGTCCGGGATCAGTCCCTTAAGCGAAAGATCCGAGGACAACACCTCGTAATTTTTAACCACGGTCAGATGACGAAGCAACACCTGAGCTGGCACTCCACTCTCCAAACTTCCACACCAACCCAGCGTGAGGACATTCGGACACGTCAGATTTAAGATGCACCAGCCACCTCTACACCATACGCTTACAAACATCCATGCACTGACCCGGATTCGAACCAGGAATCTACCGATCTAGAAACAAACACCTTAACCACCGACGGTCCGGGTAATTTGGTATTTTTTAGTTAACGTCGTACTAGAGCAACACAACGGGTTATTGACGACGGTCCGGGATCAGTCCCTTAAGCGAAAGATCCGAGGACAACACCTCGTAATTTTGAACCACGGTCAGATGACGAAGCAACACCTGAGCTGGCACCCCACTCTCCAAACTTCCACACCAACCCAGCGTGAGGACATTCGGCCACGTCAGATTTAAGATGCACCAGCCACCTCTACACCATACGCTTACAAACATCCATGCACTGAGCCGGATTCGAACCAGGAACCTTACGATCTAGAAACAAACACCTTAACCACCGACGGTCCGGGATCAAATCTCCAAGGGAAAGAAATCGAGGACAACACCACGTAATTTTGAACTGCTGTCAGATGACTAGGTCACACCTGAGCTGGCACTCCACTCTCCAAAACTTCCACATCACGACAACGTGAGGTTATTTGAGGCCACGACAGATTTACCGTGCGCCAGCCCAATTCCCGTGTACACGACGGTCATTGGTTGGATTCAAACTCGCAATCCTTCAGTTTCTAATCCGTTACCCTTTCAACCGGACTACTACGACCCGTAAACCCCAAGGAAAATGGTAATGGTAATGGTAATTTTAGTTAACGTCGTACTAGAGCAACACAACGGGCTATTGACGACGGTCCGGAATCAGTCCCTTAAGGGAAAAATTCGAACCCAAGGAAAAGGAGAGATCACTAGAGGTAAAGCCATGAAGACCGTACATACCAAAGAAAGATGTGCGTCTGAGGAGTAATTATGTTAGGGCTTACGATTCCCCTACTAGATGTTACTTCACCAATGACCTCCACTTCACCCCTTGTGGGGTAAAGGTCTCCAAAGGGGTCAGTGTTCGAGCATTAGAAATAAAAAAACTTAAACTAGCGATGTATCATCCGTAGAAGTACACTGTGTTGATGTTGTTGTTGTCGTGCGGGCCATATATGGCCCAATTGGGGGTGACATTACCCTTGAGGGTTGGACTTCTTCATACATGACACATCCGTTTTACAGGAAGGTCCCTTTCACACATCCATTCACTCACACATATCGTAATTTAGATCTCAATCAGAGGCCGATACCCCCAGAGGTGTTGATTTGGTATGGGAACATGGGGGACTTTGTGACCACGACCTATTTGACGTGCCCCAGTCACCATTAGCGAACACGACAGTCTTTAGGCAGGTCCAAGCGCCGATCTCGCACCCATCAGAATTGCAGGCTCCGCTGAGGACAGAACCCACAACCCTTCCCATGCGTGCTCGACGCTCTACTTATTGAACTACCGCTGCTCACACTGTGGTGATAGAAAATGGAAATTTTATGTTAGAACCAATTAAACACGGTTCGTGGAGCTTCATGTTGGAATTTAGTCATTTATCTCTAGCGTTAAAATATTCCTGTTTTACAGCAACTGGAAACTGTATACTTATGAATCGCCCTGTATAATATAACCCAATTTAGGTATGACGTATAACATTTTAAGGTAGGTAGTTAATTAACGTGGCACTATTATCGACGATCTACTAACAGTCCACGTGGAACTATGTCGACTATTATCTCCGATCCTTGATCATCCTTGAAGGGAAATAGCCGAGGCCAACACCTCGTAATTTTGAATTGCGGCCATATGAGACGAGTTCAACACCTGAGCTGGCACCCCACTCTCCAAACTTTCACACCGCGCCAGGGCATTTGAGGCCAAGACAGATTTAACGTGCACCAGCCCCCGTGAACACAACTGTTTTGGGTTGCAATAACAATGAGATCAGTAGCACTAAAGTGGCCGAGTCTAATAATATTAAAATCAGTGCATTTAATCAAAATGTGTCTAAAGAATAAGATTGTATCACATTGGGCATGCCAGTGCTAGTTCTTAAGGCAGCAAATGTGTGTGTGTGCATACGGATAAAATATGCTTAGCTCTACTTTATGATGTAAGTCGCTCTAAGATGTAATACCAGTACAAGTTGCAACATATTCATTCACCCCTACTCATCTATATAAATTTGAATGACCATTATTCCATATTACAATCTAAATTATCTTTTTAGTTAATGTAGTAATAGGCTAGTAACGATGTGTTCTTATTCCTCTTTCAGTACATAATGCACGAAAGCTATATATAAGACATGAGCCGGCCAACCGGTATAGTGGTTAAGCTGTTAGCCTCTAGATCGGAAGGTTCCTGGTTCAAATCCGGGTCAGGGCATGGATGTTTGTAAGCGTATGGTGTAGAGGTGGCTGGTGTACCTTAAATCTGTCCCGGCCGAAAGTCGTAGGTTTGTTGTGGAAATTTGGAGAGTGGGATGACAGCTCAAATGTTGCCTAGTCATCTGACCGTGGTATGTGGTTCAAAATTACGTGGCGATTCATCGCATGGCTTAGGCAGGGACGGTGGTAGCTAGTTGAATTATCTAACACATGTTATAGCCGTATGTGCACTAGTGTGATTTTTCTTTTTCTTTAAATCTAGGAAGGACTAATTTCCATATTATAATTTATATTCTAATAATGAAGCCGACCAACCGGTATAGTGGTTAAGGTGTTAGCCTCTAGATCTGAAGGTCCCCGGTTCGAATCCGGGTTCGAGCATGGGTGTTTGTAAGCGTATACCAGCTCAGGTGTTGCTTCGTCATCTGAACATGGTTCAAAATTACGAAGCATAAATTGTTAGGGGCAATGATAGTCCTAACACTGGGTGCTCCTTCACAAGTGGCCATCACTTCCGGCCTTGTAGTGGCCAATGACTTAGGTCAAATGTGCCCGCCATTAGAAAAAAAAATATAAGAATTCTAATAATGAATACTGTTTGTTACATGTTACTTAAAAGTGTGTTAAAAATAAATGAAACTTGCCTTCAAAATAGAGGATATATGGTTTTCTAGGAAATGAATTTTAAAATATTTCTTTGCGTCTTTTAGGCAGCGCAATTTTGAACGGCCTACAATTTAAATTTCTCTAAGTTTCAAATAAACACTTCAAGATGTAATGTACTGAACACAATTCAGATAAAAAAAATAGTTATATTGAATTATTACGTAAATTGTATTTTGTTTTAAAATAACAATTTAAGTGGTTGAGAGAGAGAAATTATCAAGAATAAAATATTAAATTTGGTAGTAAATTGGTAATGGTAATGGTAATTTTATTTAACGTCGTACTAGAACAACACAACGGGCTATTGATGACGATCCGGGATCAGTCCCTTTAGTGGTAGTGAATTGAATTTACGTTGTTATGGAGATACACATCGAGCTGTTGGCAAGTGTTCGAGATCAATCCTGAAGGGAAAGATTCGACAACAACCCTTCGTAATTTTGAACCACGGTCATACGACAAAGCCAAAACATGAGTTGGTACACTACTCTCCAGATTTCTACATCATGCCAACGAGAGGGCATTTGAGGATAAATTTACCCGCACACCAGCCCTATTGTTGAGTGTAGGGTAGTTTTTAATTCACGTCTTACTGTAGCAAATCAAAGGGTTATTGGCGAAGGTTCAGGGATCAATCCCGAAAGAAGTCAGCCCCAACAACCGATCGTAATTCTGAATCATGGTCAACAGATGAGCTAGTACCCACTCCCCAAACTTCTACATCTCGCATACGGGATGCCATTTGGAGTCACGACAGGTTGAATGTCTCCCAGCCCCAACATACTCGACGGTCTGCTTGGATCGAGTTTCGAACTCACAACTCTCCAGTTGCTAATCCGTGACTCTACAAACTCGGCTGATAAGACCCCAACTTTTGCTATAAATACTGAAAGTATTTAAATTTCTTCATAAATACTTTCTCTGTATCCCATTTTCAAACTCCGAGCCTTTCCGAGTGGGGTGCCAGCTCAGGTGTTGCTTCGTCATCTGACCGTGGATCAAAATTACGAAGTGTTGTCCTCGGATTTTTCCCTTAAGGGATTGATCCCGGACCGTCGTCAATAGCCCGTTGTGTTTCTCAAGAACGACGTTAACTAAAATTACCATTACCATTACCGAGCCTTTCCATAACGATTCTGCCGACCAACCGGTATAGTGGTTAAGGTGTTAGCCTCTAGATCGGAAGGTTCCTGGTTCAAATCCTGATCCGGGCATGGATGTTTGTAAGCGTATGGTGTAGAGGCGGCTGGTGCACCTTAAATCTGTCGTGGTTGAAAGTCCTCACGTTGGGTTGGTGTGGAAGTTTGGAGAGTGGGGTGCCAGCTCAAGTGTTGCTTCGTCATCTGACCGTGGTTCAAAATTACGAGGTGTTGTCCTCGGATCTTTCCCTTAAGGGATTGATCCCGGACCGACGTCAATATCCCGTTGTGTTTCTCTAGTACGACGTTAACTAAAAATTACAAAATTACCATTACCATAACGATTCTCTGTGTATTTCTCGTATAAAGCTGGTAGGTATTTAATTGACGTCGCACAGATTCGACACAACGGCTATTGCAGACGGTCCGGGATCAAAAACGAAGCGAAAGATCCAAGGACAAGACCACGTAATTTTAAACCATGGTCAGATGAGGAGGTCATAGCTGAGCTGGCACCCCGCTCTCCAAACTTCCACACCACACTAACGTGAGAACATTTGAGGCCACGGCAGATTTAGCGAGCACCATCCTCCTTTGCACACGACAGTCTCTGTTTGGATTTGAACTCGTAACCCTCCGGTAGTTAATCTGTCACTCTTCCAACCAGGCTATGCCGACCAACCGGTATAGTGGTAAAGGTGTTAGCCTCTAGATCGGAAGGTTCCTGGTTCGAATACGGGTGCGGGCATGGATGTTTGTAAACGTATGGTGTAGAGGCGGCTGGAGCACCTTAAATCTGTCGTGGCCGAAAGTCCTCACGTTGGGTTGGTGTGGAAGTTTGGAGAGTGGGGTGCCAGCTCAAGTGTTGCTTCGTCATCTGACCGTGGTTCAAAATTACGAGGTGTTGTCCTCGGATCTTTCCCTTAAGGGATTGATCCCGGACCGACGTCAATATCCCGTTGTGTTTCTCTAGTACGACGTTAACTAAAAATTACAAAATTACCATTACCATAACGATTATCTGTGTATTTCTCGTATAAAGCTGGTAGGTATTTAATTGACGTCGCACAGATTCGACACAACGGCTATTGCAGACGGTCCGGGATCAAAAACGAAGCGAAAGATCCAAGGACAAGACCACGTAATTTTAAACCATGGTCAGATGAGGAGGTCATAGCTGAGCTGGCACCCCGCTCTCCAAACTTCCACACCACACTAACGTGAGAACATTTGAGGCAACGGCAGATTTAGCGAGCACCATCCTCCTTTGCACACGACAGTCTCTGTTTGGATTTGAACTCGTAACCCTTAGGTTGTTAATCTGTCACTCTTCCAACCAGGCTATCGCGGAACAACATTGACTTGACAGACGTTCTTTGGTCATTTTTAGTAACAAGTAGTTAGACCAACGCTAAAAGAGGATGTTTCCACACAACCCTCACCCAGAAAGGGACTTGAACCCAGAACCTCTTAAACCAAATGCCCGTGTTCTAACAACTTTGCTACGGTGCAGGTTTACATTCATCGACAAGAAAAGTGAGTATCATTCTATATCATTCAGTTGTATATGTTATTCCTTGACGGAGCTATGTGAAATCAAATATGAAACATTGCTGAGTTTAATCAGATATCTCTGAATAAATAATCACAAGAAATAAACACAAGTATTTTTCACAGTAAACTGATTTACATTACTTTCTGTAAAATACATATATTGTATATAGTCTTGATCCTGTAATTCAATATATACCCCCTTTAAGTAATCTAAATATATAAATTTATATTGTTTTACCACATGTATCATAAAATTATTTTCAGACAATTCAATTCCATAAGGAAAAACGTGATAGAAAATAACTGTAATCAAATACTGAACACGGTGAATAAGAGCTTATGTTATTGATCAGCTGTGCATCACGCGATCATTCATACAAAACATTTTCATCTGTATATAATTATTTATACGTCTTCTACATGCATTCCGATTTTGTTGCTGGGATTTAATATTTATGATTATGATTATTTACGATTTATATCTATTTTTAAAACGAAAAGTTTATTCAAGAATAAAAGATAAGCTCAGAGCTATAATTCCGTTTATATAGACTCTCTTCCGTATACTTATAAGGAACAGAACTTAATTTAAATGCCCTCTTTACATTTTTAACGTAAAATATTTAATTCACTCAACCTAAGAAATGAAAGCTCTTAACTGGGAGTACTTTTCCTTAAAATAAATTATCATATTTCTTCAAAACTACTTGTGCTTAAATCGAACGATTTGTTAAGTATATATCGCTGCTTTCAGAAAATATTTTCAAATTCTGAAAACACGTTCAATGTTTGACATAGTTTGTAAAAAGCTTATACCGATTTTTGTTGTTTCAAATTTGTGATAATATTATATATGGAAGTGGCATTGAAATGTGTAGTGTTAACATTTATTCGTAGAAGAATTTTTCGACTGTTCCTTATAATTTTTTTAGTTTTTAAAAATTCTGAGATTAATACAACTTTAAACAAATCGTATTCGAATATATTTCTGTGCTTTTATATTTGTATTTTATTCCTTTCTTTTTTTTAATATAAATTAAGAATATTCTAACACATGTGAGAGAAATTTAACAAAATATTCATGAAATCAAAGTTGTTTAACTTTTAACACATATTAAAGGCTGCTTTGTTTGAAAATTTGTAAATTACTATCCTTTCATTTTGACAGTTCAAAAAAGACATTACGACGAATATTGTTTACAAAACCTATTTAGAATTAAAATAGCCGATGAAATATTCACAAAATAAAAAAAAATTACGATTAACTAATAAATTCAAGCACTTATCAATCAAAGAAAAGTTTTGTAAAATAATAGCACGTTTTCTATTTTTCGCAACAAAGAAATTCTTATTTCAATTATAAAACAGTTAAAGTGTTACTTTTGATTGTATCAATTATTTGAGGTTGAAAATATATCTTATTAGCACATACAAAACCACTGCAAAATGTTTCCGAATAAAGTTCTGCTACAGTTATTATACAAAAATAAAGCGAGAAAACACCAACAAACAGTTGAAACTTTTCATTAAAAAACACAATTAAAAAACAATGCACACCACAAAACATTCCACAAAAATCAAACGGACTTACCCCTTTCCGGTTTTCAAAATCAAGTCAAACGATATCCGTTATTTAAACGAACGTAATAATTCAAAACTTCCAAACCATTTTCACCTCCGAAAATTAAAAAAAAAAACAAGATTAAAACTTGAAAACGAAAATTAAATATTTATTTTAAATAACTATTTTCCAAAAAAAAAAAAACTTCGAAAATCAGCTGCCACCACGGTGCGACCGCATTGGATAACTTTTCTCGGCAAAAGCGCACGGCTCTACCACATTTTCTGGTTTCAGTACGAATATCTCGTTGTGGCGGGGAATCTGGCAGTTCACGCACCGGCAGAGCTCCGGACTGCCATCTAGTGGTCGACATGCGCAGCTCGTGACGGAGGAAAGTTATTACTTTTCTCCGTCGGCTTGTCAACAAAAGTTTTCAGTTTCTCGCACAACTGATACAATGTCAGGATGTAGTCGGGGCGCGTCTAAGAGGGGGCGAACAGGAATTTAGGGGCGCCCTGTTTCATTCAATTCGGGTTAGCGTTGAGGGTTGGAATACGTAAGTGTGTATATGTCAAAGAAGGGAACACAGAACGATGGTTTTAGACAGTGGTGTAAGAGGTGGGAATCTAGCATTTTTTATGTAAAACTAGAAATAGATAAATAGGGTTATGAAGCAGATGTTGACGGAGCTTTCAAAATTTTGTGAAAACATGACAATGTTGAAATTTTCTGGGAACACTGGATGGTAAAAGCTTTCGCTGATTGTCTTTCCCAAAAAAATTCTACTTTTTCAAAGAAAATACCGTGTCAGAAGCAGTTAGTTTCCTATGAAAAGTTTCCTATGAAAAGTTTCCTATATATTCGATTCTAAGTTTTAGAAATGTGTTTATATGCGTTGTATCTCTTAGAAAAGTGGCGTGCCAGCTCTTGTGTTGACCTCGTCACCCGACCGAGGTTCAAAATTTCGATGTGTGGTCCTCGGATAGGTAAGTATTTAATTAACGTCACGCTGGTGTAACACAACGGGCTATTGGCGACGGTCATATATCAATTCCGAAGGTTGTCCTCAGACCTTTCCTGAATTGACCCCGTACCAATAACCAGTTGTGTTGCGTGCGACATAAGTATTTACCTCTAGTTACCACCTTCCCCGCCTAAGCCATTCGGCGTATCGCCACGTAATTTTAAACCAAGGTCAGATGAAAAGACACCATCTGAGCTGGCACCCATTCTCCAAACTTTACGTAAGGACTTTCTGCAACGTGAGTACTTTCTGCAACGTGAGGACTTTTTGCAACGTGAGGACTTTCTGCAAAGATAGGACTTTCTGCAAAGAGAGGACTTTTTGCAACGTGAAGACTTTCTACAAAGAGAGGACTTTCTGCAGCGTGAGGACTTTCTACAACGTGAGGACTTTCTGCAACGTTAGGTCTTTCTGTAACGTGAGAACTTTCAGCCACGACTGCCTACCGACATAAAATCAACTAACTAACCTCATAAATAAGATAAATTAAGTCAAATTAGCCATGTAACTAGTATAGTGGTCAAGGCGTTTGTCTGCCTTGCAATAGATCTCGGGTTCGGATTTTGGGCGATTGTTCCTGTTATGAGTAATGGTAGCTTACGTAATGGGATCTCCTACAAACATAATCGTCAGTTCAACCCTTGTAGAGTCACAGACCAAAAATTTCAGTGAGTGGACATTAGAAATAAAAACTAAGCAATGAAAGTTATTTTATCAACAATGTGGACCAAAGCACAAGATCTATGAATGATGAAACCTGTGGTCATTACACATCCTAGTGACTTCACCCCATGGACCTTCGAGAAGAAGCTCAGATTAACCATAAACCGTCGTGCACACGGGGCTGGAGGATGTTAAATCTGTTGTGCCTTCAAATGTCCTCACGTTGACGTGGTGTAGAAGTTTTAATTACGTCACACTGAAGTAGCTATTATAGTCTCACTGGAACAACACAACAGGCTATTATCAACGGTCCAGGAAAATGTCTGAGGACAACACCGTAATTTTGAAATAAGTACTGATGACAACGGTCAACACTAAAGGTGTCATTCTACTATCCAAAATTCCACTCTACGCCAACGGGAAGACATTAGAGGCCACGACAAATTTTACGTGCGTATACACGAGTCTGGTTGAACCTAGTTGGCGAACTCGTAACCCTCCGGTTGTTAATCCGTTACCCCTCTAACAGGATTACCAGGACATTGACTTTGGTTATAGTGAAAAGTACTTAACCTTTACTCTGCGGCGCATAGATTTTTTTCAATCGTCTCAGAAAACGGCTCTTTCGCCGGCATGTCCGAACCCCCCCCCCTTACCTAATTACCTAACTTGAGCGATAGAGCCTAGAATGGCATTTGCGACTGACGCTTTCCTTTTATAGTATTGTGTAGCGTATCGTTTGGTGTGAGATAGATATCACCGGAGCGACCATCTGCCTTTCCCCAAAGCGTTCCCACCTCACTTTCAACAGGGTAGGGTACCGAACAAAAGGAGAAACCCTCTAGAAGGTCAGTCGCTGACAATTCGTAAAAACCAGCGGTCACTTAAAAAGGGGTGACATTCACCGTACACAGATCTATACCATGCCGCTGTTGTAAACGAAATTTTAGTGGTAACAATTGTTTATCTGCCTCAGCGTAAAGGTTAAATTTGTTAATCAATTAATTCTTTACATGTAACCCATTTCCGAGCACTTACTGAATCATTTTGGTGGTTGTTTCAACGAGATATATTTACTCATTATTAAAGACTGCGCAGATTTATGTACGAAATATCTAGTCATTAGAAGAAAACTGACTGACATTAACATTTGAAGTCTTTAACTTTGATAGCTCAAGTCAATTACTAAGCCCACGTGCCTAAACCTTCTGATGTCTCAACACAGAGACTCCGCCCACGTTCTCTCTCTCTCTCTCTCTCTCTCTCTATATATATATATATATATATATATATTGCCATATATATATATATATATATAGCCATTGGAAAAAAAATACATATATATATATATATATATATATATATGTATGTATTTTTTTTTCCAATGGCAGGTACAAAAGACAAAACTGAAGACGAAAAACAGAACAAAAGCAATGTAAAAAAAAGGCATCAGAAGAAAGTCTATGGACCCATTCGGTCCCTCGCTTCCCAGTATTGTTCTCACAAATTTTTACCTGAGAGCGCAGGAGAGTGTCGCAGGTGTGTATAGTCCATGAGTTCCTGTAAGTTGCAGAGCTTGCAGCGTGGATCGTCAAGGATGCCTATGCGATGTAAATGTCTTGCAAGGCAGTCGTGGCCAGTAGCGAGGCTGACTTTTGCTAACGGCTTTCATTCTAGGCCAGTCAGAAAGATTTGGGATTTTTTCCACCAAGATTTCTGGGAATTCTTTTCTAAAAAATGTTTTTCTGAGTTCTTCTTAAAATTTGATTTAATTACTGCCTTTACATTTTGAAAAGGGATTTCATCATTAAAAGTTTGAGTAATCGCTGCCCCTTTTTTGGCCAGCAGGTCGGCTTTTTCATTACCCTCTATGCCGCAGTGGGCTGGTATCTACTGCAGGCAAATGGTCTTATGATTGCGAGACAGAAAAGAGACACCGGCAATTCCAGTATAATTAATTGCTTGCAAGGCATCTCTGGAGTCGGACAAGAAGACCACTCTGGAAAAATGACTCATGTGACACTGTACCTGAGAGATCGTCGTAAGATCTTAAAAGTGTAGATCACGTGGGTTTGGGAATCGACTTGGGCCGATCGGCTATAGTAGCGGAAACATGTGTCTTTCATCAATCTTTTTTTTTTTTTTTAATTTTCAATCTTTCCTTCCAATACCCCTCCCCCCTAGATCGTCATCCGGAGATCTTCAACCCGAGTGATACAACCAAATACAAACGGGTTCAAAAGGGGCTGGTGTACATTAAATCTGTCGTAGCCTCACGTTTGCGTGGTGAGAAAGTTTGGATAGTGGAGCGCCAGATCAGGCGTTGCCTCGTCATCTGACCGTTGTTCAAAATTCCGTGGTATTGTCACGATTGATCCCGGACCGTCTGTGGTTAAGGCGTTTGCTTCTAGCTCGGAAGCTTCCTGGTTCGAATCCGGGTCAGTACATATATATTTGTAAGCGTATGGTGTATAGGTGGCTGGTGCACCTTAAATCTGTCGTGGCCGAAAGTCCGCACGTCTTGGTCTGGAAGTTTGGGGGAAGGTGTGCCAGCTCAGATGTTGCCTCGTCATCTGACTGTGATTCAAAATTACGTGTTGTCCTCGGATCTTTCCCTTAAGTGATTAATCCCGGACAGTCGTCAATAGCCCGCTGTGTTGCTCTAGTACGACGTTAATAAATTACTATTTAACTACATAGTTTTATCTCTTACTGTATAAATGCACTTAATACTTTACTTTCGTGAGCTTTAATTAATGGAACTTGAGCTCTTCATAGAAAAAATAGAGAATGTAAATTACTTTAAATAGGAAAAAATAATTTTCTTTGCTCTCTTTTCTACACTGAGTTTCCATGAGCAGGTGTTCATTGCTTTCGGTTATGATCTGGTTGAATGTCCACTGTATCAAAAGGTTAAGATACGCTGGGCTTGATGAATAGGGACCAATATGCAGGGATCACAACTTTCTCATCCATCATTTATGTCCAAGAACTTTGGTACCTTCTTCTGTGGAAAGAAATCCATGGAAATACCTCGTGCCAGCGATTGTATTTCATCATCTTGCTACAACAGTAATGTGATAAATAGGTGTGAGGGGTTTTCTTCCGCAGAGGGTCCTAGCATTTATTTCACCTGTGAATCATGATGACCAATCCGGCGGTGAACTATATTCTTTATATATTGTAAAAATACTTGCAATATATATAATTTCTCAACTCAAGATTTTATAGACTCTAGCTCGGTTGTTTGGATTTTTGTTTTCGATTGTTGTGTGTGTGTTTAAAAGCCGTGTTTGCCTAAGTTGAACCAAACATCGTAAAGTTTATGGGCATACAGACACGAAAAAGTTTACTGGCCCAGAAAGAGAGAAATACACACACAGGGAGACAAACAAACTATTGCGATTGTAATTTAGAAAAAGGCTAACGAGTAGCATATAAAAGAATGTCAGAAACAGGAAAAAACGTTCTTCTAATCTTTAATTCGTTAATGATCGTCTCTATAAAAGGTTTAACATTTAATATACTATCAATAATAAGGATCTAAATCGAATTACTTTTTTCTTGTATTGGCTAATTATAATAAATTTTCAGTGAAACGCTTGTAGTTTTCTTAAGGTTCCTGGTGGTTGTTTCTTCGAATTAGCTCGACATTAGTAAAACTTAATACATCTGTAGTGATGAGATAGTGTTTGATTATTGGATAGGTAAGTATTTTAACTAACGTCACACTGGAGCAACACATCTGCCTATTGACGACGGTCCGGAATCAATCTACCAAGGGAAAGATGCGAAGACAACACCACGTAATTTTGAACCATGGTCAGATGACGAGGAAATACCTGAGCTGAAACCCCACTCTTCATACTACCTCGCCACGGCCAACGTGAGGACATTTGAGGTCTCGACAGATTTAACGTGCACCATCCCCCTTTGTACATGATGGTAATTTGTTGGATTAGAACTCACAACCCTCCGGTTTCTAATCTGTTAATCTTTCAAATATGATTATTGAAAGAAAACTGATTAGATCATAATTACGTCAACATAAAAATCGGCATTTATATTTTTCTTGACCACGAGACATCTCTTCGCTAACAAAATTGATCAGATCTTGGTGAACGAGATAATCGTTGAAACCACTTGGAGGGTTTAATACATCTCTAGATACTGCTATTCGAGAGATCGAACCAGTTCCATTCAGAGATGTCAACCTGCGATGGAAGTTTTCAGTAGTACCAAAAGAAAAAAACAGTAGTTTTAAGAATTTTTCAGTAGTCAAGTAAAAATTTAGGAAATTGTCTTTAATGACACGCATATATTATTAATTCAAATATTTAATTACAAATTTGAAACATATATGCAACACATATTACTTATAATTACTAAGGTGTATCATACATGGAAACACATATATAGAAACAATAATTGTGTATGAAAGAATTATACGCTCACTGCCAAAAGTTAACAACCAAAGGTAAAATGCAAAAAAAAAAAAAAAACGACATGTATAGATTTGATTGACACGAAATGCGGTAGGAAGGTAGCAAATAAGTTTATGCATAAAACGAAACAAACAATTAAATACAAAGATGATGACAATATTGAATTTTCATAAATTATAAGATGAAGTCATATTAGAGTCATTAACAAAATGATGTTTAAATCAAAACAAATAAACAAAACCGACATTAATAGGATATGTGACCACCCCTCATCCTCATACAAAGTTTTTCAACTCTGTGAGAGTAGCTGGGGGTGAGAAACAGCCTAGGGCATCCCTAAGATTTTCAATGGGATTAAGGTCGCGCGAGTACGCCGGCCAAACCATATGCGCAATCCACTCACTCACCACGTAGTCGTTAACGATGCCAGCTCTATGGGGACGCGCATTATCAGCCATTAAAACGAAAGACGGACCAATTGCAGCAGTGTACAATCTCACAATGGGTTCTAGGTCTTCATCCTGATACCGGACAGCCGTCACAGAACCCCGTCTATACATGTGTAGGTCGGTGCGATATCCCAACTAAATCCCGGCCCACACCATGATGCTTACACACGTGATGCTCGATGATGTTCTGGGGCCGATTGCGTGTGCCTTGTTCTCTCCAGACCCTTACACGTTTGTCATCTGGCTCTAGGGCAAATCTCGACTCCTCTGTGGATATAACGTTTTCCCAATCAGACACAGTCAAATTCACATGTTGCCGAAACCAATTTAATCGGTGCCCCTCTGGATAAGACGAATAGAGTAACACAAACTCGTGGTACCCGGGCGTACAGTCTATTAATGTGTTGCCCTCGGCGCACAGCAGTGGCATAAATCGTCTTACCAATGGACGCTGCAACAATAGATGTCACACGTGTGGAGATTGCTAATCGATTCCGTTTCGCTACAACAGCAATATATTGATCTTCCGCGGGGTCATAACCCTTGGGTGTCCAGCCACAGGTCTTCGAACAACTGTTTGCCTTGTTTGGAAACGTTTCCATAAACGCGAAATGACGAAATGTTGAACGCCGAAGAAAAGAGAATCATCAGTTATTGATTGCCCTGCTTCAAGGCGTCCCACAGAACGTCAGCGCACACTATCTGCCATTCGTTTTCTGGAAGTCATAGAAACACTTCTGTCTTGAAAACTAATCGTACAAAAGTTCTAAACACATTTTTATCAACACTAGCATGCAACTCCTCTAACACTTCACAATGCTAGCTTCCTGTATGACTGCCTTTTTTTATATATTTCTCGACACGAAATCGTGATTGGCTGTTGCATAACACATATCCATACTTCCATCTACCTCTGAACCAAATTGCAGCCTCTCAAATTCAGATTGGCTTCTGAAATTAACATTTTCCCTTCTGTGCTTAACTTTTGGAAGTGAGTGTATGTAAAAAAATTTTAATAATTAAATTTAAGCACTCTTTTTCTCGAATTTACCAAAAAAATAGATAATAATAATGAAACAATACAGAAATAAGTGACATAATAACTAATTGATGTGTTGTGAAAATTAAATAAAATTGAATTTTTCCAATGAAAAAGTCATCGATTTCGTAATCCGTAGTACCCAATTCGCTTCCGCATGGACTACGGAGAATCCGTAGAAGTTGGCATCTCTGCACAGCATTTACCTTAAGAGCTAATATAAAGGTTCTTCAAGGCATTAATCCTCCTGGTACTTATCTTGAGGATGTATCTCGTCGTTTTCAAACTGACTGGATCTTTCTAAACTAGATATCTCGTCATTAGGAAAACAACTGACCATATCTTGACCTCGTCATTATAAAAAATAGCATTATCTTATTAACGAGATATCTCGTCAAGAGTGAAATTGATCAGACGAGATATCTCGTCGAATACACTTAGGGGGGTGAAAAGCTGAGACCCATCATTTCGGATTCCGTTTAGTATGTAGATCTGGATGAATTTAGCTCTCCTATGGTTAAACGAAAATGCCCAAGAATGACGTACCGAAAAATTTAGGTTTTTAGGTAGATGAACAGTTTATGTTTTATGTGGTTGGAAAGTATTCAGACACGAAATATTGACAAAGGTGGAAACATGTGCCTATTAGATACCGCCATGTTAACTAATAAATAACTTAAAGAGGGAGGATTTAAGTTTTCGGACGTCTTGAACAAACTTTCGACTTCAAGGTGGTTTGTACGAGTAATATCGTCCATCAAGATCTGTCAAAATTTAACAATGACGAGTTACTTATTCTTCAAGACGTTGCCAATTTTATGATCGTGTCAGTTTTGCAATAACAAACCTCTCGTCCATCAATATCAGTTCAGTTTTCTAATGACAAGCTATCTCGTCTATCAAGGTCAGTATAAGTTTCCACTGCCAAGTTATCTCATTTATTAAGATATAATCAGTTTTCAAGTTACTAGCAATCTCGTCCATCAAGATCAGGTCAGTTTTTCAATGACTAGCTGTGTTGTTCATCAAGATCAGGTCAGCTCTCTAATGACAGCCAACCACGTCCAACAAGGTCAGGTTAGTTCCAATAACAAACTATCTCGTTCAACAAGATTAGATCAGATTTATAATGACAACCTATCTCGTCTATCAAGGTCAGGTTAGTTTCCAATCACAAGCTATCTCGACCATGAAGATCTGGTCAGTTTTTCAATGACATCTTGTCCATCAATATGTCAGTCTTCAGTGACATCTCTTCC
Source organism: Metellina segmentata (assembly GCA_947359465.1). Classification (NCBI taxonomy): domain Eukaryota; kingdom Metazoa; phylum Arthropoda; class Arachnida; order Araneae; family Tetragnathidae; genus Metellina; species Metellina segmentata. Next base: position 83,833,001 of record OX375877.1, read on the forward strand.
ATCAATATCAGGTCAGCTTTTTAAGGACAAGATGTTTCGTCAAGCAAGATCAGGTCAGTTTTCTAATGACAAGCTATCTCGTCTATCAAGGTCAGGATAAGTTTCCAGTGCCAAGTTATCTCATTCATCAAGATATAATCAGTTTTCAAGTTACTAGCTATCTCGTCCATCAAGATCAGGTCAGTTTTTCAATGACTAGCTGTGTTGTTCATCAAGATCAGGTCAGCTCTCTAATGACAGCCTACCATGTCCAACAAGGTCAGGTTAGTTTTCCAATAACAAACTATCTCGTTCAACAAGATTAGATCATATTTATAATGGCAACCTATCTCGTCTATCAAGGTCAGGTTAATTTCCAATCACAAGCTATCTCGACCATGAAGATCTGGTCAGTTTTTCAATGACATCTCGGCCGTCAATATGTCAGTCTTCAATGACATCTCGTCCATCAATATCAGGTCAGTTTTCCAATGACATCTCGTCCATCAAGATCAGGTCAGTTTTCCAATGACATCTCGTCCATCAATATCAGGTCAGCTTTTTAAGGACAAGATGTTTCGTCAATCAAGATCAGGTCAGTTTTCTAATGACAAGCTATCTCGTCTATCAAGGTCAGGATAAGTTTCCAGTGCCAAGTTATCTCATTCATCAAGATATGATCAGTTTTCAAGTTACAAGCTATCTCGTCCATCAAGATCAGGTCAGTTTTTCAATGACTAGCTATGTTGTTCATCAAGATCAGGTCAGCTCTCTAATGACAGCCTACCTCATCCAACAAGGTCAGGTTAGTTTTCCAATAACAAACTATGTCGTTCAACAAGATTAGATCAGATTTATAATGACAACTTATCTCGTTCATCAAGGTCAGGTTAGTTTTCCAATCGTCCATCAATATCAGGTTTCGTTTTCCAATGACATCTCGTCTATCAATATCAGATCGGTTTTTCAATGACAAGCTATCTTGTTCAACAATATCAGATCGGTTTTTTCAATGACAAGCTATCTTGTTCATCAACATTTGATCAGTTTTTCTTACGACACCTCACAGAGGCACCAACCAGGGCTAATATGCCATGAACAATTACCACTTAGGATCACCTTCCAAGTAGTTTCAATGAGATATTTCGTCCGTGAAGTTCTGATCAATTGTGCTAATGACGATATATGTTGTTATCAAGAATGCAGATTGAGTTCCAAATGAAGAGATGGTGTCGTTTGATAATGACGATATCCAGATCACGTCAGTCGTTTCTATTGACGAAACATCTCTTCCATCAGGATCTGGTCACTATTTCTACTGACGAAATACCTCGCAGAGATAGAAGGGTTAGGTGGAGATAGGAACACAAAATTAAACCAACTTCATTAAGGATTGTATGTGCAATGCAACATCCGAGAGTATACCAAGTATGCTTTATTGGATTGAGATCAGGTAACCTTGGTTGATATGAAATCAGTATTATCCTTAATTTTTGGACGTACCTCAACTCTTTGCAATTGGTTTTTTGGATCTGTCTTGTTTGGTTGCCGGATTCATTGTTCTAACTTTTAAAATTATCCTCAGGTGGCACTGAGATCACTTTTATTCGCTTGGACATACTTAAAGAGAAAATATAAAAGTAGAGTTAGCAATGGTAATCTTTTTAAGTGCCTAGGATCATGTGACCCAAACTAGTTGTTAACCTTTCACTCAGAATACTTTCGTCAGCTGGATGGAACCGAACATTTATCAATTGATTGTTCGACGGGATGGTTAAATTGACCATTGACCCATAATCTGATTGGTTCCCGAGATTTAGCAGTTATATTTAGTGATTTCACCACCCTTTGACGCCTCTCTATAGATATTCTTCATACATAGATCTTCTTACCTGTCCTAAAATACTATATCGCCAAACTAGGCAATAAGATGCTAAATCGGCTAACCAAGTAAATTTTCTACAGAACAGTCAATTAACTATCTATTAGTGAACAGGTTCGTTCACTTTTCAAAGCTCCTCAGTCTTACATTTTTTGTCTTGGATATTGTAACATCGTTAGAAACTACAGTGCGCTCGACTTTTAGGAAGTGCCACTTGAAAATAAATTCGGTCTGTATGTCACCGGAAAAAGAAAAAAAACTATTCAGGCAGATTTTTGGAATTCTAAAAATATTCTAATTGGTTTTGGTTTGGCACCAGCTGCTGTCCCTGCGTCACACGCTTTGCAGCGACTTGAGAAGAACGCGTGAAATAGAACGTTGACTGCAGGTGGTGTTCGTCCGGATGATCTGTGATAGGATTTCAACTTTTACCGTTGTCCAGAGGGCAGAGGGTGATGGTTGGTCACCGCCCTGGACTGTGGTGATTCATTCTTTATGTATTGATGCAATGATGTTAGTGTGATGATTTAGATACTGTATATATTTCTTAATGTTCTTGAAATAATAAGAACTTAAATATCTTAGATTTGGGATATCTTCTCCTTGTGTATTATTCGTACTATTTTCACGCTACCATTTTGGGGTGACGACTTCATATCATACTCATTTTAAATGGATAAGCCTCACTTTTACTCTGATGTACCTTTCCATTGTATGTTACTGGGTTGCTCAGTTTCCCATGTACTCCGGATAGCCATATGATGGTGTGACAGTAATATTATCCATAACTCACAATACATGTACAATTCAATGTATCATGAACTCGTACATATTCTTTTTTTTACACACTAAGGAAATTGCTTTGGTATAGCAAGGGTATTGGATATGTCGTCAAATGCGATCCATCAAACACAGACAGTTGTCAAAGAGTATCTACTTGCGTGTAGAATCCATCTCATCTGTTCAGGAAACTGCCGTTATTCCAGCTCAGTGGGCATAAATATCAAATTTTCATGTCTCGAGGAGCATATGCCGGGAGGGACAGAGTTTATGGGGGTTGTTGATGGAAATATCATACAAGTGAAGTTGAAGATATCAATAAATTAATAGTTTATGTCTTGTCATAAATAGAGTGCTCCAAATTGTGCTTTCCTGCTTCCGAAACCGAGAAAACATTTAGGGAGGGGGTCTTTTTTTTTTACGTCTTTCTGATACGCTTTGGTATGAGTTCACGTCTCTGTAACCAGTTTTTAAGGATGACCGTAGAATTCATGGGGCTTAATTTTCACTGACAATGTCCTTTTTCGGCTTTTTAGAAATTACCAGATTAGACAAGATTAAAAAAACAATCGATGGATAAATGCACGTTTTTTACGAATAGCAACTCTACAATTTAGTTCTCCCATTAAATGCGTTCTCAAATTGTAAAATATCTCAAAGGAATATCGCACACACATGAGTGATATTTTCAGTGCAAGCAAACAAACCAGATGATCTGCGAAAATTACTTCTGTGTACATTACCTGGTTTATCTTATCTGGGCCTTAAAACATTGTTTGTCGACGTTTTGGCGACGTTCGACGTTTAATCTAATGGGTTTAGCAAATAAACTATCATATACGGTGTGTTTCGAAACTCATGGGCAAAATTGTAAGGGGTGATAGAAAAGATCTAAACAAGCAATTTTCACCATACAATGCATGGGCGGAGAGCAAGCGGTGAACCGCTAGGAGGTATTCGCCGTTACTGTCACGTGAAAGAACGAAACACCATACGAATAGATGAGGTACTAAATAATTCCATTGACAGCATGTGTAGCAAAATTACAGAAACTGCTCAAAAGAGCAACCACCTGCGGTAATGCATGCGTTACACCTGCGACGTAACGAGCGGCGCACTTTTTCAAACACACCCGGCATGTCTCGGACGGCACCGGCAGGAACATAAATCCTGGCAACTAGGTCCTCGTCGGAGTCGATGGGGCTTTCGTAGACGAGACTTTTAAATGGCTCCACATGAAAAAGGCGAGATAGGATAGATCGGGTGAGCGTGCCGGCCAAGGTGTGGGCCCACCCCGACCAATCTATCGCCCTGGGAATTAAAGCGTCTAAAGCGCTCCGCACATCCAAGCTGAAACGGGGCGGTGCTACGTCGTGCTGGAACCACATACGTGCTTGTAGGCTGACTGCAACAGGTTGAAGTAAGTCTGGCAATACCTGTTGTAAAAATGTGAGACATGTTCTGCCGTCCAGTCGAAATGGCAGAAGGTATGGGCCGATCAAATGATCACCCACAGTTCCAGCCCAAACATTTACTCTGAAACGCTTCTGATACGCATGCGGACGTGCATCTTACGGGTTGTTAGATGCTCACACATGAGGTTGTGCGTATTATAAATGCCATCACGAGTAAACGTGCATTCATCCGTGAATAACACATGTCCACTAAAATCAGGCTGCGCTGCTAGCTGTTGCAAAAACCAACGTGCAAACTCGAAACGTGGCGCGTAATCTACAGGTATCAAGGCTTTCAATTTCTGTGCATGGTAGGGATGTAATCCTTCTTTCCGTAGTACTCGTCAAACAATCGAGTGGTGCACATTTACGGCACTGGAAACCTTTCGCGTGCTAATGTCCGGAAGATATTCCACTATTTGCAGAATGCCCTCTACAACTTGTGGCGTCCGCACACTCCTGCCATGACCTGTATCATGCATGCCGGTGACAAAGGATGCCGTTTGGCACAGGCACCGATGCAATCGCTCGAACATTTTTCGGTCTGGCACGTGTCTTCTCGGGAAACGCTGCTGGTACAGTCTTTCGGCTTCCAGAGCATTCCCATTCGCAAGACCATACATAAAATGCGTGTCCGCCTTTTCATGATTACTGCACGTCGCCATGCCTTCTGAAATCTACGATAGAAATGACGATGTGTAAGAAAACTAGCTCTTTATGCCATTACAACGCCGTCTAGCGGTTCACCGCTTGCTCTCCGCCCATACAATGTATGGTGAAAATTGCTTGTTTGGATGTTTTCTATCACCCCTTAAATTTTTTCCCTTGAGTTTCGAAACACCCTGTATATCATATTTATTTGGAAATGTTAATAGCACAGCGCTGAAACCTTATTCGAAGAACATACCAATTGACTTCTCGTACAGGAAACACGTTAAGCCGCAGAAAACCTTCCGCGACTTATATTTAGCTTGACAAAAAATGCCTCTCGCATAGAAACTGTTTTCATTATTACACCATCTATTTTGTTGCTATTGTGACTCATTCCTTAACAACTAGCTAAACAGCTAGATTAAGTCTATAAGTCCCAACACGCTCAAAAAGACAGCCACTAGAACAAGACTTTCATAGAGATTATGTATGTAGACTTATTATGAAATATAAGTAGAGTGAACATTGCTATTGAGAGTAATTTCAAAAAGTATGACCAACGTTTCGACTAGTAATCACTTGACTGCTCTGTGAGAAGTTGACTTGTTTGGCTATTTGGCATTTAATTTAATCACCTTGTTCAGTGATATATTATCTTATGTTAGAGTTGATGGCGAGAACGCGCAGTTCCATGAAGTGGCGACAAAAATGGTGATCTAGCCATGGTCTACTAAGTCATGCGAACCAATCAGATGATTAATTAATGGTAGGCCGTCTTCTAACGTCCCATGAACCAATCAGATAATGAATGTTATGTTCCACACAGCAGACGAAAGCAGTCTAAGGTGCACGCTTCTCCTAGTTCCGTCACATGAACCTGGGCATATAGAAAGATTACCACAGCTTACTTATAGACCATTGTGTTGATCCAATGCGACATTTCTGTAATTACTGTTGCGATTTATTATTTATTTGTTTAGCCGACAAACCGGTCTAGTGGTTAAGGTGTTCGTCTCTAGATCGGAAGGTAACTGGATCGAATCCGGGTCAGGGCATGGGTATTTGTAAGCGTATGGTGTAGAGGTGGCTGGTGCACCTTAAATCTATCGTGGCCGAAAGTCCTCACGTTGGGTTCATGTGGAAGTTTGGAGAGTGGGATGCCAGCTCAGATGTAATCTCGTCATCTGACCGTAGTTCAAAATTACGTGGCGGTACATCGAATTGCTTAGGCTGGGAGGGTGGTAATTAGCTTCTGTGTGGACATGACTTTTATCCAGTTTTGACTTGACTAATAGAATCCTCCCAAGTATTCTTTCAACCAATATATGTGGTTACTTTGTCATTGTGTGTATTGTGAGGTAAAATTAAGACTACAATACACAAGATATATCGAGATTTTTTTTATTTGAGACGATTTTTTTTATATGAAAATATCAAGATCTGGTCAGTTTTTCTTCTAAAGACGAGGAACAACGAGATCTGGTCAGTTTTACGCGCACTTATATTGTATAAATTGTACTACGTTGCGTTTAATTGTTTATCAGTTGTGTGTGATCTATATTTGAGCTTTATTCGCTGTAATTTCATTGGATTAATTTGTTTGACGCAATGTATGAATAAATAAATAAGAATTGCAAGTATCTTGTAGATACGCGCGCGCGGTAAATATCTTTTCAGAATTCAAATTAACTGATCCTGTAACAGATTCTACTAGTCTAGGAAAACCATGACTATCAAAACAGATATGGGCAATCTGAAGAAAAATATCCAAATTTTTAATCACAGTGGTTATGATGTAATTAACTAATGTCAACAGGTGTTCGCTTCGAAACTATTTGACACTTTGAATTAAAATTTAAATAAATTTTATTAGTGTTTTATAAATGATTTCACAAAAAGGAGAAACTAAGCTTGTAGTTTAATCAAACACAAAATTAATCAACACACTAAAGTCGTAAATATTACGTTGTTAACGTGTCTAATTTTTGTTTGGTTTTGTCACTTTAGTGTCATATTTTGCTTCAGAAGCATAAAAATACTCAATATAATACGAGAGATAAACTTCAAGTTGTTTATCTACCTACTGCTTTTAAAGTTCGATTCGGAAAGTTTCATTTAAATTAAAAATACGTAACTTCTTTACCAGATTTTAATCCTTACTTTGAATACTGTAGCAGTTGGTTTTCTTTTGTAGTAAGTCCTATGTGAGGTTCACACGGACACAATACCAGTACTGCATCCTAAGTCTTCACAGCGTGGCTTCTAACCAATTTTTCTATCCTTCTCCAATAGAAACTTGCCTACGATTCTTTCATCCAAAAGATTATTTGCCAATCAACTGGTCTGGTGGTTAAGGTGTTGGCCTCTAGATCGGAAAGATCCTGGTTCAAATCCGGGACTGTGCATAAATATTTGTAAGCGTATGGTGTAGAAGCGGCTGGTGCTGGAAATTTGGAGAGTGGGGTGCCAGCTTAGATGTTGCCTCGTCATCTGACCGTGGTTCAAAATTACGTGGTGTTGTCCTCGAGTCTTTCCCTTTGACCGTGGTCAGATAGACCGTTATTTTGCTCTAGTACGACGTTAATTAAAAATTACTTTACCGTTACTTTACCAAAAGATTATTTAGCCATAATGTGTGTAGAGGGGGAAAACAGTATTACGAAACTTGCTAATCTTGCGATGTTGAGAATGTTAACCCTCCAAATGGTTTCGCGAGATATCTCTCAGTTAGCTGGTTATTGTCGATTCTTGAATGAGGACGAGATCCAGTCATTCTTCTTATAATGACGAGAAACCTTAGCCATCAAGATTTAGTCTGTTTTGACTAGATATGTCAAGACAACCAACAGGAGGGTTAAGTGCGGTCTTTGTTATCTACATATCATCAGTAGGTTGTGTGCTCAAATGACGTCCGGGTCAGTACTTGAAGACTACCAAAGATGGCATCTAACTGCATGAACCTTTGTCGATCAGAAAGATAAAAAAAGTATTTGCAACTCTAATGAAAATTAATAAATTATCAGTACAACAGCTTTAATCCTGAACAGCTACATGAACATCCAGTTAATTTTCAACTTAATTTCATCAAATTTTAATAGCTCCGTTCCTGCAATTTATGTTATACCATTGCTATCAATTCTCTTAAGATTTCGTGTGGAGAGGTCGTAGCTCGCAGTTGGGTGTGTCCACTGCACTAGCAACCGTACACGTGAAATACAAGTAGACACCACGTTGCCATTGAAAGGATCTTTGCAAAGTGTAACCAACATGTTGACTTGTAGTCAGGGAATTGCTTTTTAAAAAAGAGACTGAGTTCGCCGTTTTTGTATACTATCACCTCGTTTGGATATAGAACATCTTATCACAAAATTGGTGTGTGAATTCACATTTCTATAGATACGACAAAAGTGTTTAAATCCACAAAGGCTATAACTGTAAGATGATCCATCAATACACTAATCATATGATAAATCGAAGCATAGACGTTTTTTCCCGTTCGATGGACCTGTCATATGATTAATCTTCGGTTCCACCCATCAGATGAAAGTAATCTGAGGGTCATGTTGCTACTCCAAGTTATGAATACATGATCCTGGATACACAAAAGGATTAGGGAAGGTGTTCAAAATATCGCCTACCCTAACTATTTCTCTGTATCTCAGCCTCCTGGGTTAGAAAATCAAGCTGGAAACTAAATGAATGTTAATAGGAAGTATTCTCCCCACCCCCCTTTGACTTCCAGAGATCATACTTGTATACCGTCTTTACTCTTGTCAGTTTAAGATAATTAGTAAAACTTCAAAAAGTTTTCCATTAGAATTTTCAAGAGTGGGTTCCTAATATTGCCTATCCCTATTCATATTACCACCCACCAGGCGAAATGAGAAGCTCCTATTCAAAACGAGTTGGTAGTAGAGCAACCTACCTATCTTTAGTATTGAATGTACTTTCAAGTCATATAAACGAAATGATGATTTTGAAACACTTACCTGGATATTCCCTGAATGGATTGGAGACAAAAAAATACACTCTGATCACAGCCTCAAATACTTCAGATGCAATAACGTTGTTGATATAACTGATAGGAATCTTGCCGGTGGCGCTGCGTGTGGCAAAACCCTAGACCGTCAAGGTAACTACATAAAATCATAGATGTCACGCATAGTAGCTTGCAAATACGAGTAAGCGATATTAAGCACTGGGTCGACGTTTGGAACACCTACACTACCATTTGTCACTCTACCTTTTTTTATTTTCTCTATGCTATCAATCTGTGAGTTGTATGAGGCGTATGTTTAATTCCTCCTTGGGTGCATTTTTCAATTCTGTGTCAGTAAAATGTTCCTCGTGAGTGTATGTCCATTACTTGGCATTGTGTCTGGCACAGCATGGCCAAATGTGGCACTTTCCGCACTAAAAATACAACCCACCCAACCCTGATTGCGTGATAACATCACTCAAGGCAACTAGTGACGATCTTTCCTACAAGAAGATCAAGCCTTCTTTCTCTTACTCATCAGATTGTTTCACTCCCGTGCCTCAGGTATATTTTCGACTCGAAAAAAAAAAGTAATTTTATTACACCCTCATCTTTTATGCATTGTTTCCCAGTGTCCAGCTCTTGGAAAATTACCTCCTTTCCAGACGGTCCTAAATCAATTGTGTTTCAATAAATCTCGTACTGAACGGTTCACAACGACGACTTGAAAAACCCGCCGGCCTTGAGCGGGTCAATTCTCCATTCCGAAATGTAAAAATAATCCAATAACTAATTATTTACGACTCTCTTTTCAACGACTTTACCCTTCTTGTTAAGATCGCTGAATTATGCAGAAGTATTGATTCAGCACTGGTTCTTCCATGAGAGTATTCCGATAAATCCCGTTCCCCTGTTTTGCAGTTTGACAACCTTGATTGATGCGATGGTCCATTGTCGAAGTTTTTCTGCGGATGTGAATGCAAAGTAATCATGTTTGCACCTTTCGGAAACGACATTGCTGTGAATTTCGTACTCTGCGCTCTGCTGCAAAATTCTAAGATCCGATTATTTTGCGATCACATATATTTTATGTTTATTTTTAGATGGTAGGTCGTTCATTAACGTCGCCCTGGAGCACCACGACTGACAGTAATGGTCCGGGATCAATTCCAAAGGGAAAATCCAGACCAAAAACTTCTTAATTTTGAAGCACAGTCAGATGTCGAGAACAACTCTCTCCCAACTTCCACACCTCACTCCAAACTGCCACATCACGCCAACGTGAGGACATTTGAGGCCACCACATATTTTACGTGCACCAGCTCTCGTTTACACGACGGTCTATGACTGTTTCGAACTCGCAATACTCCAGTTGCTAATCAGTTGATCTTCCAATTTGGCTACCGAGGCCATTAATCTCAAATGGAGATTCAGTCTAACTCAAGCCTCGAAATAGATTTTTTAATGCAGGTGCACAAGGTGCATCTAAGTTTTTAAATTAGGTGCACAGTTTATATTTTAGGTGCACATTAAAAAAAACGTAATGTAAGAGCATAGATATAATGTAAACTACTTTATTAGTTGGTTATGTTTAGATAGATTAGTATATAGTAGATATAATAAATAAAAATATTTAAACATCTAAATTCTCCCTTCTCCGGCGCACGGCTAACGCGACAGTGGCTTCAACAGAGCCATCTGGAAAATGTTTCGATCTTCGGAAAGTTCTGTTGGCAGTGGCACAAGTAAACCTTCCTCCTGTATAAACCCGTTACGGCCCATCGATGTTTTCGCATAGTGTGTATTTAGGAATTTTAATTATTTTCATTTAGAACGAGAGAGGAGAGGTCGATACTAATAGTTTGTTCAAGCATTAAAATAACATAAAAGGTTCCATCCCCTTTTTTAACGTTAGGTGCACGGCATGCATCTAGCGGGAAAAAATTAGGTGCACAGTTCTATTTTCATGTACACAGTGCACCTGTGCACCCGGGTATTTCGAGCCCTGGTCTAACTGATTTCAAAAAATTATAATTTTGCATCTTAAAATGTTCGGTAATATTATTCCACTTCAAGTTGATGATAAATTGTTGTGAAAAATTAATTGAGGAATTAAATTTATGAATGAATACAGTTATAAAAATCCTTATACATTGAATTGAACAATTGAACCGAACAATTGAACAATTATATCGAATTGAACTGGAACAATTCAGTTAAGTGTAGACCGCGGAAGCTCCAATGGAAGTCCAATAGTCACTGACTAGTGACCAGAGGGTTGTGAGTTCAAAACTTATTCCAACCAGTTATGTACGCGATGGCTTCCGCACGCTAAATCTGTCATGGTCTGAAGAGTTTTCACGTTGCCATGGTGTGAAATTTTGGAGAGTGAGGTGCCAGATTAGGTGATGACCTCGTCACTTGACCATGGTTCAAAATTATGAGGTGTTGTCTTTTGATCTTTTCCTCAGTGCATCGTCAAAAGCCCGTTGCGTTGCCCCAATGTGACGTAAAATCAACTACTACCTGCCAATTCAGTCAATCGTAAAACATTTTTCTCCAGATGCCCGACCACAGACTTCCTCGACATTACAAGAGGTGACTATTTGTGAAGGAGTGCCTTAAGGTCAATCGCCATTGCTGCCAACAGATATGAGCACCAAGAGCCATGCTCTTACAAATCGGTTTAAATAATCCCACCTATATGTTGATGATGATGTCGTGTCTACGACGAGTCTTGTTCAAATGGTGCAATGAGCAGTTATAACAGCTCTAGCAATCTCCACTATATTGTCCTCGTACAGGTTCGGTTCCGATGAAAGGACCCCGACTTTAAATAGATCCGCAATTATTACTGGACAATCGAAAATGTGAGCTGGTGTTAACTCCATATCTGGGCAGTTATTACACTTTCTGTAAGATCTATTACCCTCGCTGTCAATCTTCATTTCTCTGTAATGACCTGTTCTTAACCTGGCTATGGTTTTGGTAATTAGTCTATCCTCATTGATATTACAAAGCTGATGCTGAATTGGGATCGAAGGTTCTCTCAATTTGAAGTTAGCTAGGGCATTTGCGTCCAGCAGGGGGACATTCATATTGTCCGCATTGTTTAGATTTCTAGCCTCTTTTGCTAGTTGGTCTGCAGTCTCGTTGCCTGATATATTAAAGTGTGCGGGCAACCACTGGAGTGTGCAGATCTTTCCCAAATGTTGAATTCATCTTAGGTGGGAGCATATTCTGCTGATGATCGAGGACTATATGTTGACAAACGCTATGGTTGGTAGGATGAGTGTTAAGGGAACAAGTGCCTTATTTGACCATACTGCCTCAAACACAAGACAAACATCGCCATGTAATGGACGAACACGCAAAGAAAGTTTTACTGATACAGAAGAGAGAATTTCATCCAGGGGGAAACATAACCTCCTACAGATTGCTAGCGAACCCACTGATCCATGCAGGCAAACTATGTGACCACTGTACAAGTTAGGTGACTACTGATATAAAAATGTTAAAAAGTATAGAATATCGAAAAATGTAATTTTACACTTGTGTGCCGCATTTCAAATTAAATTTACACCCGTTGTCATGAAAATAAATGCACAAAAGATTCATTTCGGTGCATTTAGATTTTTAGCTGAACTTTGAACTTTCGTGCGTGTGAATATCATTTGTAAAATTGTGGGCCATATCAATGCAGCAATAAACATTCTACATTAACCTTTCAAGTGGTTTCGACGACATTTCTAGTCTATAAAAATCTGATCAATCTTACTTTCGACGAGATATCTCGTCAACAAGATATTGACACATTTTTTATGAGGACGATATCAAGATCTGAAATGTTTTCGTATTAATGACGAGGCATCTCGTCCATAAAAGATGTGATCAGTTTTCTTATTAATTACGATATATCTCGTAAATCAATATCAGAACAGGTATAATGACGAGAGAGCGTTAAATCAAGAAATATCCACAAAGAAAAATGTTTTAAAACAATTACCATCGGCTGCGATTTGATAAAAATCCGTAAATCTCAAGCTATCAAATATATCCGCAGATGCTTCTTATTTCAAGATAACGATCCCACAATCATCTTCCCTTGCTATTTCGAGGTACAATACCGTCAGAGCTTTCCATTTTGTTGGAGTCTAAAAAAAGGAGCCATATACGCTCACTAGAAACCTGTCCAAAAAGCTCTTTGATTTATGGATCTCGATAGCTTAACTCGACTTTATTTATTGATTTGAGACTTCCACTGTCTTCTGACTCTACAGGAGTTCTTAGTTGGGACTTTTGGGGTAGACTAAGATACAGATTCTGGTAGTTGTTGACTGCAGGTTTAATTTCCTTTCTCTTTTAAAACTGAGGGGAGAGCTGTAAACACTGTCCTTCTCTGTCGATAGTCTTTTTCGATAATTGTGACAAATCCGATAGACATGTCACGATCTGGCGCAGATGCTGGTGAAATGGGAAGTTAATGACGCTATTGGCAGGGTCTGGGATAACTGCTAAGCGTTTTTTGGAAGAAATATTATTTTTTCAACTGGTGTGATCGAATTGTGATTAAAAAACAAAAGTTGTTCGGTTGTTCCTGTGGATATAATTTTGTTGAACGGTTTAAAACTCCATTTTGTGGGGTGATGATACAACGACTCTCAAAGAAAGTTATTAATGTAAATGAAATGTAATGTCATTTGTACGGATGATGTAAATGCTTTGGACACGATAAGTTTAGATTAAATAATAGAGCCTTAGAAAAACTAGTAAACCATAACGTAACAACTTTTAAAAAAATGGCCAGTATGGAGTATAAAAACCAGTTGAATAAAAAGGATCGATAGCTATTTCTGTTTAACAAAACATCTCCATCATTAGGAATAAATATTATGTGTGTCATTTGTGTGGCTCTATCTGTTTTCTCTCAATGCTCATGTGTTGGGGTCTTAAATTAATTATTTTATTATAATTTATATTATTATACATGCATTTTGGTTTGTAGGAAGGTAATTAAAGTCACACTGGAGAAACGCAAAGGGCTATTGGTGACAGTGCGGGATCAATCACGAAGGTATACATGTATGGAAAACATATTCATGTTACAAATATTAACTAACAATTTAATATGGTATTTATAGCAGGGCAACCTTTTACCACCAAGAAGTACTTTAGGTTAGTTTGACTGTATAGTATTTCCTCGTTCTGTCACAATTGGTGACTTGGACGGACTTATGTACCAACGGAATTTCAAAAACAAGCTTGATGTATCTTCCGATAAATACTAGATGGCGCTTACAACTATCGTCAACGTTATTTCAATGTCAACATTACTCGAATCAAATCTTTATAGACTATATGCAAGTTCAGCTTGAAGTACATTCTACATATCCCACTACTCTGGGAACACTTATATAAATTTAAACTTTGTGAGAAGCATCGATGTAATGCAATATGCCATATGTTTCATACTTCTTCTGTCATCAGCTTTCGATAAATAAAATTATACTTCACTTATAACCTCCAAGACTTTATTTGCATCTTACCTTTTTTCTATTATCACACAGACGTATTAACTAGTTAAACGAATGCAGTTGTGTCCCCGAATACAACCTACTACATTTTTAAGAGAGGATATGATGGCCTTATATAATCACAAATACATAAATATAACATATTGCACCCTGGCGAGAAAAGTAACACATCTCAAAATTGCAGAATATGAGAAGGATACTATAAAACTTATATATTTAAATAGTATTTGCTTCTTTTAAATTTTAGGTAAGTATTTATAGTGGTAACTTATATTATATTGTATAGAATAGTAATATTACACGCTGGGGCACCTCATACATATTTTTCAATGACAAATATATTTTTTTGACTTATGTCACTTATTTTGCCGAGGTGCGATATGTTTATGCAAATGTTCTAATGCTTGCCGACTACAAAATTAGGGAGAGATGTCCGGCCATGCCTCCACGTGGACTTTTCTGGCCCTTAAAAACTTTGATCAACTTCTGGTCCAATTCAAAGAAACTAACTTTGCATTGGCACCCAATTTCCCAATGAAGAGTCTAAACCATCGATTGTTGTTGTCGTGTCTTTTTCTGGGTCATATTTCGTCGTGTGCATTTTGATTAACTTTGTTGATGTCGATTATTTTCTCGCTGTAGAGTCGTCGATGATTTGAAGAGCAACTGCTATTGCAAGGCAGGTGAATGTATGATTACGTGCGAGTTTAACGCCCAGACTGTTGGTACAATGTCTATACGTTCGTGTTCCATCACTGCTAATTTGCATGTCTTTAAAACATTCTGTTCTTAGTATTTTTGTAATACATGTTGTAATTTTACCAAAGCATCGCCACCACTCCAATGATGAATCAACAATTGATTACCATCCTGAAGAATATCTTTATAGCGAGAAAATAATCACCATTTTCAAAGCTGTGCAAAATACACATGGCGATATCTGACTCAGAAATGGACACCCCCCCAACAACAAATTAAACCAACTTTTCCCATAAAAAGTAGTAAAACGTTGCATTAACAATAAAACTGAACTATTTCCCCAGCTAGGATACTACAGTCTTAACCATTAGCTTACACTATTAATCTCCTGTCGCTCTATTGTTACTGTAACGATGTTCTAGTTAAATAGCTTAATGCTATTTCATTTTGTTCTTGTCCAATGAGCTCTGTTTGGTTCGGCAATTCTTTCAAAAACATCATTACTCATGAAACCGAGACACAATCACAAATCGCTCTCTTTTATTTTAGAAAATTTACAAAGCTTTGAAAATTGAGCTTGTCCTAAGCGAAGATTAATTTTCAACGATAAAGATAAATTCGTTTCTTATTGGAAGTGAAGCACCGATACATATCGTAGTATCGCATCAAACACGATGAGCATAATAGAAAACGGAGACCCTAATTAAGAGAAAGTGGTATTTTATCAAGTGCGAGTTTTTCTTAGTTTGTTATCGCGTAGTACAACAGACTCATCAATAAAAGTACTAGGAAAAACAAGCAGATTTAAACGATAATAGAGTTCGTATTCATGTATTTTTATACTTTCATTCCTAGAGATAATGTTTCGAGAAAGTCTTATGCTAGTTTGGAATTGAATCTATGAATGATGTTGTCTCGTTGAAAAAAATTATGTGAGTCTTCCAAGAATGATGAATAATGCTCAAACACCTTCCATAATAGTCTATAAACTATCCTGACTTGAAAAATAACTCTAAATGGATTGACTTGTAGAGTTTCATTTAAATACAGGTTTTTATAAATTGCGTTTAACTGGTTTATAAAGACTTGATGAAAGACCTAATTTTAGATATAACTCTGAATGGATTAGCTTTTATAGTTTACTTTTAACTACAAAATGCTATATATTTCGTTTAACAAATCTATTTATAGACTTGATAGAATACAAACAACATTTATGAGTTTTGACATTATATATTTTTTAGATTTTGTTGAAAAGGTTTTTTTTTTTAATCTTTTTGAAAAGGTACCATTTTGCTTAGAAAAATGTGTGAAGTTAGTTTCAATATAAAGTTCAAAACAAAACATGCCTTATCCTAATAAAGCACATATATCTCAAACCCAATATCCTTAGCACCCTTATAAGTTCCATATATCTCAAAGAATAACATACTTGACACTTATAGGTTCATATATCTCGAAACAACACTTACAAGAGATGGATGACATAAACGTAATTCTAAATAATTTAACTTATGTACTAATGCTATTTACGCCTTTATGGAATTAGATTTAAGTCATTTATCTGATTTCAAGTTAGATCAGTAAAATCGCTGGCAAACAATCCCAAGGTGAAGTTTGAAAAAAAAATGAATTGTTTCATTGTTTAAGTTTAGTAGTCTCAAACAGCATTTCACATTTTTAAATATTTTATTTTGATAACAATTATTTCTGACAATTTTTAAAAGTTTAATGAATACCGGTAATTGTGATTTTGATGGAATTATTTTTAATCTTAATCGAATAAGAAATGTGGGCAAAAAATATTCTCAGCGAGTGACAGTATTTGACAGATGTGGTTTCAAGTTTTTAAAAAGTTCTAAAGATGTATAGATATATGAAGTGTGCATAATTTTTTGTCCTTAATTTCTTTAATAAATAAGTAATTCTAAAAAATTTTTGCGAAGGTAATTTTAAAAATTCTATTTAACGCATTGATTTATTATAAAAAAGTCGCTGGCGAAAACCTTCTGTGTTAAGTACACAAACAAAAGTGCAATCCTTCTTGCTGTCAATATTGTTTTTAATTTTGTTATATTCCTCAAATTTTCTTCAAATATTCTAAATGAATGAAGTGCATTAATTGAAAAATACATAAATAAAATCTGAAAATTACGAAGACTGATGTCACATGCATTTTTGTGTTAATTTAAATTCAGA
Source organism: Metellina segmentata (assembly GCA_947359465.1). Classification (NCBI taxonomy): domain Eukaryota; kingdom Metazoa; phylum Arthropoda; class Arachnida; order Araneae; family Tetragnathidae; genus Metellina; species Metellina segmentata. The sequence goes on from OX375877.1 coordinate 83,850,158, forward strand.
AATATGAATAAAGTATTTTTTTTTTCATCTGTCAGTGTCAAAAGTGTTAAAATTATTTTTTAACTGACACTAAATTTTCCAGATGCTGTAAATTATACTTGAAACGGTAGCGAAAATTGAAATACTTTCCAGATATAGACACATTCTCTAGGAACAGTTATTACCTTTCTTCATTACTTTGCCTGAACACTTGGTTTACTATTAAATAAATGTCTAGGAATTTTGTGTACGAATATGTATGAGTTGTCATAGATCAAAATTCAAAAAGGTAGGTTTTGTATTTTTATATTAGGATAAGTAACTGGATTGGCGAAAATTTTAAAGGTAGAACAGATTTTTAATGCGTCTAGTGGGAGATATAAGTAGACAGGGTGCTATAGAGAGGAGCTTCATAAACGTGTGAGTAACATGAAGACTAGTAGACACATGACGCTGCAATGTAAAACTTTACTTAGTTCGACGATTTGGTATCTTAGCACCTCGTTTCGCGTTATACCATCTTATGAAATGTTAGTGTGTGAATGCGTATTTCGTAGCGACAAAAGTGGTGAATCGTCGAAAGTCTACAACGATCTGATGATCAATCGATGGACCAATCAGATGATGAATCAATGGATGGGCGTCTTCTACCATCAATTAGACCAACTGTACGATGAATATTAGACTCCACTCAGCAGAGGCTAATAGTCTAAGGATCACGTTACAACTAGTTTTGATCACATTATCCTAGGCACATAAAAGAGTATCCATTGCTTTACTTTTATGCTCCAATACGATTACGGGCAGTGGTAACTCAAATAGTTTCTTGAGGTGCTGTCCACCAATCGCCGTTGAGAGTGAACATGTAAATGGCATTTAATTATATATATATATATATATATATATATATATATATATATATATATATATATATATATGCATAACAGGTTAGGATATGCAAATGATCGGAATTACAAAGCGATCACGCATATGTGAACCGAGAAACATCCTCTAAACTTCTAAGTAAGCTGTGTACAATAAACACTGTAAATGTGCTTTGAAATGTGTGTATCGTCGTTTGACTAATGTAAATCATTTATTCAAAGTCAAATGTGCATCACCATATACGCAGAGTGCCATACGAGCCACCATGTAATGACAGACACCTCATCTCATTAATTTCTGATGATTCTTCTATCTGATCTTTTTCTGGCTAATGACCGTAAACTTCGCTAATACAACCACCATGAAGGTTTATTTCTCTAACAAAAATCATTCATCTTTAATGCCGTTTCTAAGTCTTGTCAAAGCAATCTGGTGCAGTATTGAACCATTAAAGTGCAACAATAGTCCAGATTGCGAGAAGAATAGGGTAACGGACAGATCATGTTTTCTATATTTTTTTTCAACTGCACACGAAGTAAATTCTCTAAGTTAATTAATTGCAGAGATATTAAGATTTTAATCAAGGTGGGAAAACTAGAGGTATTTATGGAAAACACAGAAAATGACCGTTAAAAATCCAAAAACCTGTCAAAATTAAATTTTAAAATTTACTTTTTTTTTACAAATATAACTTTAGAAAGCTTTATCAAATTTTTAAATGTTTTCTCTTTTGGAAATAGTGTGAACATTTTTAAAGAGAAGTGAAGAACAAAATTGTTTAAACAAACAGTAAAAGAAGAGAGAGCAAACGATATACTTCAAAATACTTTTTACTCTAAATTCATATTTGTACATTATATCCTTACTTGAAATGTTATAATACAAAAATTTATTGATGGATTCTCTCAAATCTTTGAGATCTTGTTCTTTATAAAGCTGTGTAGGGAATGAACTATAATAATTAGGTTGAGTTCAAAAGGTTCTTAAATTATGGCCATTTATTTAAGAAATAAGACTTTAAACTATCAAAAATCTTGTATTCATTTTTCAATCGCATGTAAAAAAAAATTTAATATCCTTTTGATTCTAATTCATTTCCTAGCGAAATGCATGAAGTAATTTTTGGTAGCATCTTGTTTCAAATTGGTTGAATATGGATTTCCATGTAGCACAATTGAAGTTTTTGACAAATTTCTTTAAAATTTCATATATAATTATAATTTTTACAAAATTATTAATATACATTTTAAATATGTATAACTCAATGCTACTGTTTAATAACACTAAACCTAAAAATATCCTTAAAAGTGTTTCAAAACCACATTAAAAAAATGGTTCGAACGTGTTCAGATACCGTAAGGCAGGCCTCGAAATAGATTTTTTTAATACAGGTGCACACTTTGTGCACCTAAGTTTTTAAATTAGGTGCACAGGTTATATTTTAGATGCATATTAAAAAAAACGTAATATAAGAGCATTGATGTAATGTAAACTACTTTATTAGCTGGGTATGTTTTGAAGGTCAGTAGTAGATAGTAAATAAAAATATTTAAACATCTAACCGGCGCACGGCTGCTGCAACAATCGCTTCAACAGCGCCATCTGGAAAATGTTTCGATCATCGGAAAGTTCTGGTGGCAGTGGCATAAGTAAACCTTCCTTCTGTATAAACCCATTACGACCCAGCTTGTTTCGCATATTGTGTATTTAGGAATTTTAATTACGCTTCTTTAGAGCGAGAGATGTCGATATTAATATTTTGTTCCAACATCTAAATAGCATAAAATTCGTTTCCCTCTTTTTTTTAACGTTAGGTTCACTGCGTGCACCCAGCGGGAAAAAATTAAGTGCACAATTTTATTTTCATGTGCATAGTGCACCTGTGCACCTGGCTAGTCACATTTCGAGCCCTGCCGTAAGGTCAATATTTAAGGTACTGTATTTAATTCTTACTGTCAGTCTTACTGAAATCCGAAAATGTTCTTTTCCAGGGGTCCCTTTACCTCAAAGCCTCTCTGTTCGCCAAAAGTTCAGAGCGGAACATCGAACCATAGGTTTGAATTTCTAAATTTAATTTTATTGTCACCGTGCATTACTTTAATATAGATGTAATTTCCAGTCCTACTTGTGTCAAACTGGCTGCAGTCTTCAACGTGAATAGTAAACCACTAATATTTGTCTGGGACCAGTAGACATAAATAATAATTCCATTCTAGTCGATAACAATGGTAAGTTTCTTCAGTGGACTTATAAATATTATTTATTTTAGTTCCTTGCGAGACATATAAATGTGAACCGGCGTCTAACTTCCTATGAAAGTTTTTCAAGAATATTTCTTCTTTGTTTTTGTCGTCTGTCTTTATATATAGAGGACATATAAGGACATAATATACTCCCTCTCTATGTTCAGAATCAATGCTACGATTACAGTTAAAGATAATCTATTAACTGTTAATCATAGAAATATATTGAGTTCATTTTCAAAAAGTATCAAAATTTTAAGTTAACTCGAAACATGATGTTTTGTTGTGGAACACAATTTGATGTTCAAAGTTAAATTCGGTCCATTCTTGTCCTTATCAACCTTTTTACCAGGTTCTATTTCTATATTCTATTTCTAAATGTGATTCGCTGTGTGAAGTGAAGGCTGAGTAGCAACGAAGAGTGAAAGCCGTGTTAGCAATATTTCACTAGCAGGTCCGTTTGTCACCAATTTAGTAAGAAGAGTCCTTGAAATAGAGTGCTATTCTTGAACAAAAATAACTTGATAGTGGAGTTATGTTACATTGCTATTTACTATATATTGTATTTGTTAATTTCTGTATTGGTAATAAACTTACTACACTAACAACGACAATTTCGACCATAACATACGATTTGTTTGCAAAATAAGGTGTCAGTTTCAAATAGATGGTGGTAATAAAACTCTGATGCATACATCTGGAATATATTTCTCATTGGTACTACATATTAGATTTTTCCTGTAATTATTTATTTTATTTTCCGAATATTTCTTTATTCTATTTCTATATTCTATTTCTATATTCTATTTCTATATTCTATTTCTATATTCTATTTCTATATTCTATTTCTATATTCTATTTCTATATTCTATTTCTATATTCTATTTCAATATTCAATTTCTATATTCGATTTCTGTATTCGATTTCTATATTCGATTTCTATATTCGATTTTTCTATATTTTTCCTATATTCTTCTTTCCTATAATGAATGACCTACGAATTCCATACTCTAATCAAAAACGGATTTAAAATTGGATATTATGAAACACTAAATCAAAAATTAGTGCTAAAACGTTTGTAACACTTCAGAATTTACAAAAAAATAAATTTTATTGCTCTTCGACATTAACCAAATGAAATACTTCCACTAAATTCCATTATCTCCACCCACATTTAACAAATATTTTTTCAAAACCAATATTATCCTAACTTTGTTACATCTTTTTAATCAAAACATAAAAGTGAAACTGCGCATAAAATAACAATGTTTTCTTTAGTCGATCGTCGCACAAAGCTAGAGCACAAACCCGCTTTTCTTTCAAAGCGAAACAATACAAGCTTGTTAAAAGAGACAAATGAAGGAAATATATACGAAAGTAAAGCAGAAAATAATAAAATACGACGGTTATGTGGGTGTGTATCTTGGAGAAAATTTTAAGAACAGAAGAAAACTACTTGATTTTTCTCATCCCGTAAAGATAAATAGCCCACAGACATTTCATACACTTCTCCCCTCGCAACGAAAACAACTTTTCCTGGAAGAAAAATAACCCCCAAAATGCAAAGAACATGCTCGAGCTTGTAAAATTTATCTTAAAATCTCATCGAAGAAAGAATGCCTCTGACAGATCGCGAAAATAAACATTTCTCCTCCCACTTCGAAGAAACAAGAAAAGTTCTGAGCAAACAACTTCGAAAACTCACCAGAGCCGTCATTCACGCCGTTATTTGAACTTTTGAAAAAGCTCTCCTCCAATCAGCTTGCTACAAACGATGTTCCGAAAAGAAATATCGATCATGAATGAACGTAAGCTCAAATGTTCCGTTATATGTGGCTTAAGTTGCCTTAAGTACGGATCATTTGATGAGGAATGGAACCCTGGTGTCAATTCTGTTGACCCCAAGTTGGCAATTGGTAAACCAGGTGACCTGACTTGTCAGATTATAGGTTGTCCCAATTGGTTAACTAGATAACCTGGCTAGTCACATGGTTTAAATTTAGTTGACGCCAGGTTGTCAATTGGTATAACAGGTGACTTGGCTACTCACACATGGCCAATTTAGTTGACCCCAGGTGGTCAATGGATGGACCAAATTATCAACTGTGTCCAGATAGTTTATTGGGTAGTGTGGTAAGTTAATTGGCTACATATGGTGCAAATTTCTCAATTGGCTAACCAAATCATCAATTGGTTAATCATAATGTTAATTGGGTAACTAGGTGACCTGGCAAGTCACATAGGTTTCAATTTACTTAACACCAAGTTGTCAAATGGTCAACCAGGTAACCTGACTCGTCATATTATGTCAATTCAACTGAGATCAGGTTGTCAATTTAATTACCAGGTTGGTGACCTTACTAATGATATGGCATGAATTTAGTTGACACTGGGGTTTCAATTGGTTAATCAAGTGACCTTACAAGTGATACGTTGCCAATTAAGTTGACAATAGTCTGTCAATTGGCAAATTAGATGATGGACTAGTCATATAGCATTGATTTAGTTGACACAAGGTTGTCAATTGAATAGCTAAATGTCAAAAATATTGAAATGGTATCAATTCAGTCGATGCTAGACCTTTACTAGATTAGCCAGGTGACATGACTTGTCATATGTTGCAAAGATAGCTAACACCAGATTGTCAACTGGCTAACCAGATGATTTTAAGAGTGATATCGTGTCAATTAAGTTGTCAATAGTTTATTAATTAACCAGATGACCTGACTAGTCATATAACATCGATTTAGTTGACTACTTGATCAATTAATTGACTTGAAAAGTCATATGGTGTCAATTTAACCAACCAGAAAAGTTTCGTTTTTCGAAACCAAACGAACAGAAACGGAAAGCAAATCTCATTCGCAAGAAATCTTAAATGTTTATTCTTTCTTTAACAGATAGGTTAGTATTTTAATTAACGCCATACTGTAGCAACACAACACGCTATTGACAACACTTCTATAGCAGGAATCTATACTTGAGGAAATTCAACTACTTGATTAAACAGAATACCTTCTATGTAACTCGTCATCTGACCATTGTTCAAAATTAAACAGTGTTGCCTTCGTATTTTATTTCGGGGATTGATCCCTTACTGGAACAAATAGTCCGTTGTATTAATCCAGTGCGAATTTAAATCAACTACCTACACCACAGATGGGTTAAACGTCTTACTAGCATAAGTGTGACGTTCTGATTTTCTAATGGTGAAAATACGTAATGCATACGTCAGATTATATTTTGATGTGTGCAGTCAGTAGAACAAAAAATAGCGTATATAAATTTTTAGAAATAAGCATGTTGTCAATTTATATTAAGAATTTTACTCACTATTCATTTATTCTAAGATAAAATTGTGGAGTGTTTCAAGAACTATGTCTTCACTTTGTAATGGGAATATGCATAATGAAGTGAAGTTGATCAGAAGTTTATCTTCAGAATTATGTTGCACTAACAAAACATTTTTTTCTCATCGATGAAATTAATTAATAAGAAACTTTTCAAAAGAAAGTACTACGAAATAATGCAAGGCTGTTTAGGTAACACTAGTTAAGAAAAAACGTGATTTATTTAATACATCAATGGGGTGATTATTTATTTTTTACTGTACTTGTAATATTATTATTCGTCACAATCTTTCAACTCAGCGAACACTAGCTCACTTTGATTACTTAATTAAGTTTTTATTTTTACTGTTTTCTATTTCCTAAGGACCTTTTTTATTCTAAAAGTTTATCTATAGAGCTTCGTAGATTTTATAATTTGATACTTACAATTGTTCACAGAAGATGTTTTATCAGACACGTTAGCATATGTAGCAAAAGGTTTGTTTAATTTATTTTAAAAGCTCTTTATCTACAACTACCCCTTTTAAATGTCCTCATTTAGGCAGAGATGTTTTAGGTTAGGTTATAATAATTATGTAATTATATCCTTTCTAAAACCTATTTTTCTTCTTAGCAACATAGACTTGAAGACTGCGCTTAACTTTCTGTTGTTGTTTCTTATGCCTACACTGGCAGACCAAAGAAGTGCCAGGCCCGTCGAAGACGGCAAGAGGCGAGGTGGGTGCGGCTTCCATGCAAGTGAGCCCCATTGGGAGTCAGTCCGACTTAGCTCGAATTTTTAGTCAACAGATGGCAGCACATCGACACGTCTCGTTTTTACGGAGAGGTCACATTTTCACGACATTCAATCATCCTCAGGCACACGGTTGTAATTTTGATCCAAACCAGAGACCAACTAATCCCTGGTTCGGCACCCGCAGAGGTATTGATTTATTATGGGAGCATGGAGGACTTTGTGACCACGACAGATTTTTCGTGCACCAATCACCTTTTTAGCGTACACGGGAGTTTTCGGTCAGCTGGGCTCGAACTCATGATCAGTCAGTCACGAGCTTGATGCCCTACCGACCAGGCCCCCAAGGGATTTTGAAGATATATCTCATTGATCAAAATCTTATCAATTTTGCTAATGACGAGATACCTTATCATCAAGATGTTGACGATCTTTTCAGATTACGAGATAAATATCTATATAATTTCCTTCTAATGACGATGTATCTTGTTCATCAAGATCTGGTCAGTTTTGCTAAAGACGAGTTACCTCCCAAGACAACCGTCCGGAGGATTAATTGCTTTTATCTTTTGATGACAAAGTGTTGCATTCAATCCATTAATGGATACAACATCAATGTTCACATAAATGGGGATTTCCTACCTCAAAATTAAATTAAATTAATCGAAGATATATAAGAACATTTCATAAGAACTTTTACGGTTCTCTATTCTTATTTCCAATAAAATGTACGGCAAGAGTTTATCTTAGTCGTGTTACCACAGTTAGCTTTTGAATGTCTACTTCAATTTTAGTTCATTTCTTTGTTCCGATTCAATTCGGCATTTTTGACGCTAAACCTCTTTTGTTCATATTTTCTTTTCTGCCTTGATTCTATTATCCAGATATCTTATTGTTTTTTTATATAAGGCTGCTGTAGAACTTTATTAAAGTTACCGTGTTCTTTCCATATAGGTTTTAGCAATGTTATGCAGCTCCATAGCTCATATCAAGCATGATTAAATTAGAGGGTAGATTGGTAAATCAATCCCGTTATCGATTGTATACTGTTTCTTTACGTCCGTTGTCATACGACATTCAACAAATACCATCAATTTCTTTGCCATATATTACAGTGCATTACAAAGATATTGATGTTATTTGGTAGGTAGGAACTGGAATAAACATCTCACTAGAGCAACACAAAGGGGCAATTAGTGATGATTCAGGATCCATCCCGAAGGTAAATATAAAAAGATAAAAGGTACATCCACACAAACTTCAAGGGAGGTAGAAAACGTAAAATTGGAACTCAATTCACATAGGGACGTATTCGAGCAAGCATCATGTGGATGGGCTTTGTTCGGCATAGACGACAGTTCATAACCTTGAGCACTACATTTAAATAGTAAGTGAAACATTCTGTTAAACTGTAAATTTCGGTAGGTAGTTGATGAATTTACGTTGCTTTGGAGCAACACAACTTGTTATTGGCAGCGGTTCGGGATCAATCCTGAAAGAGAAACATCCGAGGACACCTCTTAAGTTTGAACAACGGCCAGACGATCAAATCAACACACTCCAAACTTTCACAGTGGTTCAAATTTACGAGGTGCTGTCCTCGGATCTTTCCCTTAAGGGACTGATCCCGGAGCGTAGTCAATAGCCCGTTGTGTGGCTCTAGTACGACGTTAACTAAAAATACCATTACCAAACTTTCACAACATGCCAACATGGAGACATTCGAAGCCACGACAGATTTAATGCGTACCAGCCCCAGTGTACACTACGGTTTTTGGTTGGATTGAGTTTTGAACTCGCAACCCTTCGGTGGCTAATCCGCTAATCTTTCCCTGAGCGAATAGGATACACTTTCTCCCATTTGGGGCCGACCAACCGGTATAGTGGTTAAGGTGTTAGCCTCTAGATCGGAAGGTTCCTGGTTCGAATCCGGGTCCGGGCATGGATGTTTGTAAACGTATGAAGTAGAGGCGGCTGGTGCACCTTAAATCTGTCGTGGCCGAAAGTCCTCACGTTGGGTTGGCGTGGAAGTTTGGAGAGTGGGGTGCCAGCTCAGGTGTTGCTTCGTCATCTGACCGTGGTTCAAAATTACGAAGTGTTGTCCTCGGATCTTTCCCTTAAGGGACTGATCCCGGACCGTCGTCAATAGCCCGTTGTGTTGCTCTAGTACGACGTTAACTAAAATTACCTTACCTTACCTTACCCATTTGGGTAATTTAGAAATTTTTAGTTAACGTCGTACTAGAGCAACACAACGGGCTATTGACGAAGGTCCGGGTAATTTGGTAATTTTTTTAGTTAACGTCGTACTAGAGCTACACAACGGGCTATTGACGACGGTCCGGGATCAGTCCCTTAAGAGAAAGATCCGAGGACAACACCTCGTAATTTTGAACCACGGTCAGATGACGAAGTAACACCTGAGCTGGCACCCCACTCTCCAACCTTCCACACCAACTCAACGTGAACGGCCACGACACAATTAAGGTGCACCAACCGCCTCTACAACATACGCTTACAAACATCCACGCCCGGACCCGGATTCGAACCAGGAATCTTCCGATCCAGAGACTAACACCTTAACCACTATACCGGTTGGTCGGCCTCCCATTTGGGAAGTATTTTGTTAATGGCTCTAGTTTGCTTCAAGAAATGTTTTGATTAGGATTTCAAGTACTCTCTCTCTCTCATTTGATCTCAACACTTAATAGTTCCCTTTATTCGTTCGCTAGTCTAGGATCTATCGGTTTACTATTTTTAGCTTGTCCTCAGAAAGCAAATCAAGAACAGTAGGTCAAGGGGAGAAACAAGATCTCAAAGAGTGTAAGGAATCCCATGGTGAATCCACTGATGCTGTTTACTGAATGGAAATAATATTGTTTCCTTCTTTCTTGCTTCCGTTACCCTTACTTCGTGAAGTTGAACTATTTTTTTCGTTTCTTTCGGCACTTCTTTTGATTAAAAACAAACACCCGGGATCTCGAAATGTCTTGAAAAGAAGGTTTCAAAAAAGGAGTGCGATTCATGCTCTCGACCCTTGAGAATCAAAGCCATGCAAATCTAAACTCTAGAGAGATTGGGAACTGAAACAAATCATGCTCTAACGCGTGTTTAGTATTGTGATTTCCTTATGAATCTAAAGCTTGAGATCGGTGTAACATTACAACGGAAAAGAAATATTTTCAGTAGCTAAACTCTCAAGGGAAGCAACAAGGGGAAAAATGCGACATTGTCTGTTTTTTAGAAGGTCTCAGTATCTCAGTTAACCCTTAACTGCTGTGTCACAAACCGTCTTGTAATTAGTGTGTAGGGGTCCCTCAGACCTCGATCACTTAAGTGCGTGTAAAGTTGATTAATATAATACATTAATGAAAGACTCTTTAGATAATTATTATTTATACATTTTAAATTCAGATAAATTCTATTCTTAACATGAAATACATTTTATATATATATATTACTATATAAGTTAAGTAAATTCCACGTCTCTTCAGGCTCAGCTTTCGAACCTAATTTTGCAGGACGTTTCAACCCTGGAAACTGTAAAACTATGTTGTGTTTCGGTGTTCAAACGGCATGATTAGGTTCCCCCCCCCCGGGTATCCCATTTGAAGTTATTTTTTCCGAATAAATATTCTTCTTGTGAAGACCAACTTGAAATGTCTTCATCTGCTTATATATATATATATATATAAATTTCCGAATCCGCTTCGTATTCGCTTTCAATAATATTATCCGAAATTTCACTGTCCCAGTACTCTATTTCCGACCAATTATCAACACTATCCTGAATTTCTTTTTGTGTAAGATACGCAAGTCTTTTTATAGTAAAGTTGGTTGCCATTTTAGGCTCTCTGCCGAAATTCCCTACTCAAACTTAGACGATTTCATTCAACAAGAACGGTAACGCAAACGCTGCAAAGGGGTCTAGAAGAACACGCGGGAAATGCAAACAGTGTAAAACACGAAATAGTTGGGGCAGCCAAACCAGTCTTCGAATGTGGCTTCTGTTGGACGTAGTAGGAAGGTACTAAATAGGACAAGGACCAACATTAACTTTAAGGGGTGGAAACGACCTGTCAAAAATGACTCGGGATCTATGAGACCCATGACAGCAGTTAAAGGTTAAAAGAGCAAAGGATTAGCAACCGGTGGGGTAGCGTTACTCAGTTCAGCCATAAGACCATACTGTACATTAGGATTGGTGCACATTAAATTTGCCTTCGCCCAAATGTCCTCACGTTGGCTTTTGTTGGAGAGAAGGATTTCAGTTCAGGTGTTATCTCGTCATCTGGCCTGATTTAAAATTACGCGGCGTTGTACTCGGATCTGATCCCGGACCTCCGCCAATAACCAATTGTATTGCTCCACTGCGACTTTAATTAACTACTTACCCACCTTATTTTGAGATGGGATCCTGGGTAGCCTGGTTGAAAGCGGGTTAGAAAATGCAGGGTTACGAGTTCGAAACTCAATCCAACCAAAGACCGCAGTGTAGGTGGTGGCTGTTGCATGTAAAATCGGCCTCATGCCACAAATGTTATCGATTTGATGTGGTATAGAAGTATGCACATAGAAGTGACAACTCAGGTATGATTCAAGATTGACCTCGTCATATGACCGTAGTTGAAAATTACAAGGTCTTTTCTTTGGTAAGGTAGCAGACCAACCGGTATAGTGGTTAAGGTGTTAGCCTCTAGATCCGAAGGTTCCTGGTTCGAATACGGGTCCGGGCATGGATGCTTGTAAGCGTATGGTGTAGAGGCGGCAGGTGCACCTTAAATCTGTCGTGACCGAAAGTCCTCACGTTGGGTTGGCGTGGAAGTTTGGAGAGTGGGGTGCCAGCTCAGGTGTTGCTACGTCACCTGACCGTGATTCAAAATTACGAGGTGTTGTCCTCGGACCTTTCCCATAAGACCAATCCAACGTGAGGACTTTCGGCCGCGACATATTTAAGGTGCACCTGCTGCCTCTACACCATACGCTTAAAAATGTACATACACTGTCCCGGATTCGAACCAGGAACCTTCCGATCGAGAAGCAAACTCCTTAACCACCGACGGTCCGAAATCAATCCCTTAAGGGAAAGATCAGAAGACAACACCTCGTAATTTTGAACCACGGTCAGATGGCGAGGCAACACCTGAGTTGGCACCCCACTCTCCAAACTTCCACACCAACCCAACGTGAGGACTTTCGGCCAGGACAGATTTAAGTTGCACCAGCCGCCTCTACACTATACGCTTACAAACATCCATTCCTGCACCCGGATTCGAACCAGAAAACTTCCGCTATAGAGGCTAACACCTTAACCACTACACCGATTGGTCGGTATAATTGCATTATGAGAGCAGTTAAACCGAAAGGACATACAATGCCTAAAATGTGATTATCAAGATTTCCTATTGTGTTAATATCGTAAAGGATATTTAACACAGTCTTTAAAATTTGAGCTAAAAGCAAAGAGTGTATACACTTCAATAACAAAATTTGGAACGAGCTCAAGGCTATACCAACCCTAAAAAATAAGCAAAAAACTGTATTATAACCGCAAAACGACATTTATTTATGTGAGTACCCCTATATTAAACCAAACATTAATGTTTATAAATTTCTTATTTTAAATGTAAACTTATATACTCTATTTTAAAAGCTTTATTAAGTCAGTTTTGTTTTTATGTATTAGACTGCCAGTCACGTGGAACCATGATAGCTTTATTTATATGGAGGGTGTTCCATATGAATGGCCGGGAAGCGATTTTCCAAACCCTCACAGATACTACAACAAGGGGCGGGGCTAACCGTTACGGCCAATGAGTCTGAAATCAACCAAATATAAAATGATGTCTTCTTTTAAAGAGCATCTTTTCGTGAAGCAACGATGGCGTAACGGCTAAAGTCACCTACCTTCAGATTGGCGTCGGCTGCGGAAGATGACTTCCCGATTTTGAACCCAGATGGCGGAAATATTTTTAGATCCTCCAAATCATTTTTAAAAAATTCCAATTTAATTCCTTTTGATTCTAAATTACTTTTCCTAATTTTTAATATCCTTTTTATATTTTTCCAAGCTTTCGTTGATTTTACATAAATAATCTAAGAACCACTCCTGAACTCACTACCAGCTGATATTTTTCCGCCCATCTGCCGTCTTCTTTGCTTTAGGATGATGGTGTCGTATCCACCCCTGGTTTAGGATCATTCTGATGTAACAAAAAGCATACATAAAACACTAACTTATATAATAAAAGGATACAATTTTTGGCTCCCACCTCTACCCACCCATAGCCATAGATCTGAAAAGAAAAGAAAACAGAAAAATTATTTAACATGTTTCATTTATTACACTGCAAACAGGATCAGACAGGATTTCAGTTGTCTTTAGCGTAGTGAAGGAGATTCCTTTCCAGCGCTCGCGATCATTGGCCGTTACGGTTAGCCCCGCCCCCAGTTGTAGTATCTGTGAGGGTTTGGAAAATCGCGGCCGGGAATTGGATGATTGCGACCGTTTGAATCTCTTGTGTGACTTTTAAAAGCTCAGTTTGAGTGTCAGCCGCCAGTTGTGAAATGAGGCTGAAAATTATGAATAGTAAAGCTGTGATTGGAGTAAAAGCATTGTATGTTATCCCAGCTAGTTGGTCCAAGTGCTATGAATTGGCAGTTTAATTCTTTATCGTGGAAAATCCATCCAAGTGCTCACTGATTGTTGCAAGTGCCATCGAATATTTATTGTAAATGCCAGTATTCTTGTTTTTGAAAGCGCACGTGATCTAGAGCAAAATATGTTCTAAACTGTTAGCAGCAAATTGACCAGGTGTAGTACGAGATACCTCGTAGAAATATTTGTAGGGTTAATAGCAGGAAAAAGGTAGTCAATAGGAATGGGTTCAGCGAGCGTTCTCCAAACATAAACACATCCGAAGGTCTGAAATAATGTAAATTCAGATTTGTCAGTCCAGATGACACAAACAGCCAGCCTTGTGAGTGCTGCAAGAAACACAGTGTCAACCTATGAAACACTCGTTTGTATTGAAGCAAAACAACAGGCTAAAGTCAAAGCAAGGGTGTTCGGAAATAGAGGGATAGTCACACATCTTCAGGACACCGTATCAGCGAAAACTGTTCAATAGAGACTACATGCTGCGAATATTCGTGGCAAAACGGCAATACCATCGTTGACACTGAGTAATGTTTTGATACGTCATATACGTATATATTCAAGAATTCCTTTATTGGGGATCATAAAACTCTTTTCAAGTGATCAACTGTCCTAAGTAACCCTAGAAGTAATTACAGCACTCCATTTGTCATTACATCGGTCATGAAGTTCTGGGCATTTGAAATAAACCCTCTTCATCTAACGTTACACTGACATTACGATCTCACAAATCTCAAGCCAACAATCTCAATCTCAAGAACACTCAACATTCTATCGACATGTGATTTTTCCGGTGAAAGCTACTTAGAACGCTAGAAGACCATTGAAACCTGAGAGTGTGAGGACGCGCTCGCTAAACTCTGCCGAACCCTTCTTGTCCCAAATTATCTGTAACTTTGCTGTAAATATCTGCTACGCTGTAGGATGTTATATAGAATAAATGTTGTAGTGAGAGAGAGAGAGAGAGAGAGAGATGAAACCCAAAGATCTTGTTTTTTCACGCTACCATTTCTTATTGTCATCACTCCCTTTCATCCGGTACAAGACCATCGGACGTGCTTATGTCTGGGAAATGCACGCTGAAGCCTTTCATCTTGACTACCCTACAGGGTAGTTTTATGACACGAAGATAGGCCACTGGAAGGGATTATTATGAAGGTGAATGTGATGGTTAGGGGTGCGATTATCTTGGTCGTACGGGTGCACTTATTGTCCTGTATAGGAACATTAAAGCAGTGCAATATCTCAGTATTATGGGCCATCCCGTAGTTAATAGCAGTTATGAGCTAAAAAAGTATGGAAAGGAATGAATAGGTCAAGATATACATATTTAATTCCAATGTAATTGTGTGTAGGACTTCTATTTAACTTTTAGAAACTGCTTTATTATTTGTTTCTGTGAATAAGGAAGTATCCCTAAGGTAAAATTTACAATATACACCAACTCTAACTCATCAAGTGTTACTAAAATCGGCGTTTTTTTATATGATTTATAACTATTTCCGCTCATAGTAAAAGAAAATAGATTATATCTAGCCAACTTCAATTAGGGTGTGCCCTGTGGTCATTTGCTAAGTAGAATGGAGAAAACTCTGTATCAAGTAATCAATCACAATGTGTTCAATCAAAAAGAATCTGAAGCGGTACACACATCTATGATGTCTAAGTGCCATGTTATCAATCATAATCGATAGACGGTTGATATATCTTACTTGTTTGTAATCTTACCTTTACATCACCAGTCTATAGCACCTCAAAATACTTTGCTTTCCTTATTATTTCCATTACACTTAATAGAGTTATGCTTTATCCATTGTTTAATTTATTAAAACTCAATGTCTACAGACATCAGGAGTACGTGTTCTCTCATATTTGAGGAATAGAGGTTACAGTTGTTAGTTTAAACGGTCTGTTGTGTGTGTGTAGAAACATGTAACACTCTAGATCACAACCGTGTAGGGCAGGGTATTTCTACACATCTAAATGTAGAGGGCGATAGTGATTTGTTGTCAATTTCGTAACTTGGGCATTTTACTCCAATACATTTCCAGCGTGTCTGTCTCTTTTATATTAAAAATCAACGCTTAACATCGTCAAAACGGCGGTAAATCAAATTCGATGCAGATGAAAAAAAATCCAAGCATTTAATCCAGCCCATACGAGACTCGAACTGTCATCCAACCATTTCAGTTTACTTTTTTCTCTAAGCCAGTGCTCTAATCACAAGTCCAGTGCAAAAATTATGTTTCTACAAAAAGCAGTGTAACAAATAATCACCGCAACAACTTCCAAATCAGCCAAACAATTGGTCAAGAGGTCAGGGTGCTGGCTTCCGGATCAAAAGGTTTCTGGTTTTGATCCGGAGTGCATCTTCAAGTGATTTCGACGAGATATCTCGTCCATCGAGATCTGAAAAAGTTTGGTAATAACATCTCGTCATCAAGATATTACCGGGTTTTTTTTTTGTAATGACGAGATATGTTGAGTTTCCTTCTAATTATCGTGATCTTGTGTTTTTTTTAATGATGAGATATCTCGTCAAACAGATCTGGTCAATTTTGTTATTGATGAGTTACCTCGTAGAGACAACAACCAGGAGTACTAAAATTCGAAATAAACATAGGAATTCGTTTATTTTAATGCAAAACAACTGCTTGAATTCAGCTTGGTGTAAATATTAGGATCTTGATTGATAAACAAGTGGTGCTAGTAGAAACGTGCACTGAAACTGGAGACATGGTCGAGTAACATCTCTTAACCTTTTACCTGCCAATGTTCCCAAATGGGAACATTTTTTTGTGAATTTTTTTAATAACTTAATTTTTTGTTTAGAATATTCATACTTGCCGAAATGCCACATAATAATATAAATTTATTTTAGGTGTCATTGTTTTTCAAAATATAAATTAAGCTTTTTGATAGAATTTAGGTCAAATTTACTGAATTTGTGAACTTCAAAGTGCCGTGCAAATTTCAGTTTCTGCAATTTTTAAAAAAAATTTTAAAAAATTTTTACTGGCGTCATTTGGTAGTCAAGGGACATATATTCTCTTACAAATTGACAAAATATTTCTAAGTGTCATTTGTAGGAAGTAATTCTTACAACAATTTTGATGTTCCCAAATGGGAACATTGGCTTTTGGGGTATAGTGTTTGAGGGGATTTTTCGAATTCGCAAAATTCGAGTCAATGGTCTCCTTTTTTTTAATTATCACAATTCTTCTGCTATGGGTGATCTACTATGGGTATCTTCATCTCGCTTACCCCGTACCACTGGCAATAAGAGAAAAATGTACTTCCTTCCGAAGAGAAATAAATAAAAGTATGTAATATTAACCAAAATTAGTTCTCCTTTTGAGTCTATTGCAAATAAATTACCTTTCTGGAAAAATGTCCCTATTTACTTCATCCCAAACGCAAATGTTCCCAAATGGGAACATCCTCAAAATCATACTTAGGATTTTTTTTCAGTCAAAAAAGGTCTGGAACAGTTATACTAGCAGTAAAATAAGCCATTTCAGCTAAAAAATAAAATAAAATATTTGAAAAATGAATTGCGGCGTTTAAAAGGTTAAAGTTGCATTCAAAATTCTTGTAAAGTGAGCATCACATGTTCAAATGGTCATGTTTGTAGGCCAATCAAAAGCTTTTTTTATAAGACGCATATCTGGTCAGTTTTTCTCAAATTACGAGATATCTCGTCGAGATATCTGATAAGTTTTGTTAGTAACGAGATACCTCAACAAGGCAACCACCCAAAGAGGGTTAAGGGATGGATGCTTGTTGATATAAAATGAATAAGTGACCTCTTTATATTGAACCTAGACTGGGTTGATGTATATTAGGAAAACGTGAAGCCTCCCTTCGTGGTTCACCATTGTAACAAATACTAAGTGGTTCACAAATGATTAAGTTTAATTCACCAGGCACAAACTTCAAACAACTTAACACACAAACTTCTAAAAGCGTTCAAGGGCCTCGGTAAACCGGTTTGAAGAGTAACGGATTAGCAAGCGTGGTTCGAATTGAACCGTCGAATTGACCGTCGTGTACAAAGGGATATGATGCAGGTTAAATCTATCATGGCCTCAAACGTCCTCAACTTGGAAGTTTGGAGAGTGGGTTGCCAGCTCAGATAGGACCTCGTCATCTGACCATGGCTCAAAATTACATGGTGGTGTTCAGGGATTTTTCCCTTCCGGTTTGATCCCGGACCGTTTCCAGTAGCCCGTTGTGTTGTTCCGTTGCAACGCTAATTAAATACCTACCTATCTAAAATGTCCCATAGACGTTAATAGCCTGTAACCGGTAACCGAGAAGTTAACGCACAGGCACTACGTTCATCAGGCTCTGGCGGGCTGCCGTAGCTCTGTAGGTTTTTCCCACTACGCTAACATGCTGAGAATTGGACATACGCATGTTCGATTCCTCCACGAGCTCTATCCTGCGTCAGTAAAATTATACATGTGTGTGTATGTTGAATTACATGACGCTGTATGTAAAAGCTTGTAGAAATTATATTGTTTCTTTCTTAAGATAAGAATATTTCATTGGAAAAAAAAATATTATATTGATAATTTCCTTAAGATTATAATCATTTAGAAAAATTCTATTAATCATTTACTAAGATTGGAATCATTTAAAAAGATTATATTAATCTTTATATAGCAGGGCTCGAAATACCCGGGTGCACAGGTGCACTGTGCACATGAAAATAAAATTGTGCACCTAATGTTTTCCAGCTAGGCACACCTGTGCACCTAATTTAAAAACTTAGGTGCACAAGGTGTACCTGTATAAAAAATTTATTTCAAGGCCTGTTATATAGAATGGAATCCTTTGAAAATATTATATAGCTCATTTCTTTTTTATTATAACGCTTTGGAAATATTATATTGGTCAAAGATGTCAAAACGGATTAGAAGTCATTCTGGGATGACTCCAAGATGTAATTATACGTATGTACCCCTCAGAGGGTTAAACTCGTACTTCCTATCTAATTAGCCCTCATGCCGCAAAAAAAGGACAGTGGAGTTGCAAACCATATCAAGTAAATAGCGATTCCATAGTACCTATATTGGAGATTGATCCCGGATTGTGGCCAATATCCGATAGTGTTGCTTCAGTTCGAGGTTAGTTAACTACCTGGCAACCAAATTTCCTATGAAGTGTAACCAGTGACTATCCAAACTTTTCTTGAAATCTATTAAGCATGCCTATGTAAACACACAAAAAAATCAATGGCCTCTAAGTATAATATAGATAACTAAACAAATATAAAAACTCACTAAATATTCAAAATCTGGCAGTGAGCCAGGAGGCAGCATACTATTAGCATGTTTACCTTAAATTCAGAATCCTATAAACTACCTTTCCATTCTTAATCTTCCTCGCTTTGAAATATTTGCTTAAAACAGTCCAGGATAGTCCATAAAAAGAAAGTACGCTGAATGAAATAATATTCCAAGCCACGATTCTGCTTTCTTAAACTACTCTATCGAAATAGTACAGCGTTCTGGGCCACATCCATACTTCTCGAATCGATGAATAAAAGATACTAGTATTAGAAATTGGAGCATAAAACGTTTGATTCCAGTTATAAAAGCGGCGGTGTTGGCTAAAGCAAAATTGCCGTGACTGCATACATACGTTTGAGATCTGTTTAAGGAACTTATTTTTATTTCAAGTATCTTGAGGCATCGAATCGATTCCTTCCCTCCTTGGAATCGGCTTTTTCTTTTGCTAGGACTCGATGCAGTGCGTTTGAATACCTAAAATAGCACATGCATCTAAAATAGCTCTCGTTTCGCGTCATAAATTATGAAAACACTTTATATCAATCGATGCAAGCTTCGATGTAAGAGCGGATGCTCTTATTTCCGCTAATGAAGCAAATGAAATGCTTTTTCATTAAAATCTTGCGATATTCCTTTCTTTTTGAGAGAAATTGCGAACGAAGAATTTTGAGTTCAACGTCATTTGGGAAGCGTTATATTTCAGTGTTGTTCAGGAGTAGAATGCTGACTAATGTGAAGGATACGTGTTTGTAATTTAATAAGCGGAAATCAGTACAGAACGTAGGTTGTTACCACCACAGACGTGAAATATAAGTATACTGAGTATTTCTATTGAAAGCAGCTTCAAAAAAATGTACCAGCATGCCGACTAGCTGTCATGTGACTGCTCTGTGAAAAATTGACTTAGTTGGGCGATTTGTCAGTTGATAACCTCTTTTGGCAGCATATGACCCTTATTGTCGCATGGGGCCACCTGTCAAAAGGGGTCACGTTGTTTGGTCAAATGATCCTACGCACATAGAAATATTTTGCTATTGTTCTCACTCTAATTTTAAAATTCCTATAGTTCCTCTAGAACAGGGATTCCCAGCCGGTGGTACGCGGCAACGTTTCAGGTGGTACGCAAGGATGATACGATCGACCCAAATATTCTACAAAGTTTGTTCGATTTTTTAGTATGTACAACCACGTTATAGGAAAAATGGGATTATACGAAATCAATTTGGGATTAACGTTTTTATTACATTGTAATAAATAACGCTAACAGTAGCACATTATTTAAAGAGAAACTTTGTTGCTGATTATCTATTTCTATTCAATGGCTATCTCGGCGAAATTAAGTTCATATCTCTCCCTGTCTTATGCCATTTGTTAGTAGTTATTTGTGTGATAGCGGTTTTTCTGAACTTTTGTATATAAAAAATAAATATAGAAACATAGTAAGTGTTGAAGAAGACTTAAGAGTGATTGCTCCTGATATTGATATTTTAATAAATGGCAAACAACAACAAGTTTCGCACTAAAAATTGATTTTTGATTATGTTAATATTTGTTTGCTTAGTTTGTACTAATTGTTTAAAATTATTTGTTTTTAGACCTATGAGTAAAAATTAAAACTGTAATTTTCAATAATCGTTTTTTTTTCCTTTATTAAAACATCATTAATACGAAATACAAGTGCATTAATAATAAAATATGAAGCTTTCTTAGTATTTTAATTAAAATAGAACAAGCCATTGGGCACTTTTCTGACATTAGATATATATTCCGAAAAAAATATAAGGCTAGTGGTACGCCAAAAATTTCAAGTGGCACGCAATTACTAAAAGGTTGGGAGCCCCTGCTCTAGAATAACGTGCCTATTGATGTTGAATTTAAATTTAAATTTCTCTATTCAGATCCTACCAAACCAAAATATGAAATCATCTTTTCCTTTTGAAACTACTTAGGAACGTATCTTATCACCAGTAGAGGCCTCAGTGATTGGTCCCTAGTGGAATGTCTTTGCTTGAATAAGAGTATGCATCACCCACAACAGCCGGTCCACTCTAGTAATGATACGATGTAGTTTCACAGCACAGCAATATGTCTAGTAGATCCTATATCCTGTTCTTCGATGTATTGTGTCCAAGATACTCTTTACCAGTACGATTCACAAAACTCGCAAGCTGAAACAATTTGAAAAGGTAGTGATAATGAAAACAAATTTCTATCTTGAACTAATGTATAACAGTATGTTTTAAAAAGAATAATGAAAACGTTCAGTTGTTGTGTTTTGTACGACAAGGCTTATTATATCCATGGAAGCCTAAAAGTAGAGTGAATTATGGTATAAGCTTTTTTGTGTGTCCGGGATTATGTGATCAAACTAGCAGTAATTTGACCCTTAGACTATTTTCGTCTGCTGAGTGGATCCTAACATTCGTCATACGATTTGTCCAATGAGAGAAGACGCTCCGCTTTCAAATCATCATCTGATTGGTCCATTGATTGATATCTGATATAGTTGAAGACTCGCTACTTCACCACTTTAGTAGTCACTTCATAGAAATGCGTATTCACACACTGGCCTACCTTAATATATAATACACTCTATAACAAAAAAATCGACGCACCAAGAAGGAGTTGTCCGATGGAGACAAAAATTGTTGGATAGGAAAATTATGTACAGAATAGAAAATTATTAAAATTTCAGAACAATTGAATGATTTATTTCAGAGTTACAGTAACGAGCTCAATAACGTGTTGACCCGCCTCTAGCCTGGATGCAAGCTGCCACACGGCGTGGCATAGACCGATAAAGCTCCCGGATGGTCTCATGCTGTACTTCTTGCCAAATTTGCTCCAACTGTCGGACTACGTCATCAACATTCCCTACCGGATGCAGTCGCCTTCCCATCATATCCCAAACATGCTCGATGGGAGAGAGATCTGGTGATCTGGCTGGCCAAGGAAGTGTTTGACAAGCTTGAAGACAGTCAATAGCAACACGTGCCGTAAGTGGTCTGGCATTGTCTTGTTGAAAAATAAGCCCAGGGTACTGTGAAAGGAACGGTAGCAAAACAGGTCTCAGAATGTCGTCAACGTACCGCTGTGCAGTAATTGTACCTCTAATGACGACCAAAGGGGTTCGTCTATCAAGGAAAATGGCAACCAAACCATAACTCCTTGTTGAGGGCCCGTGTGGCATGCAATAGTGAAAGCAGGATCGGCACGCTGCCCTGGGCGTCTCCAGACCCGTCTTCGATGATCGTCAGGACACAGTTGGAAGCGGGATTCGTCGCTAGACTATAGTCCCCAGTCAGCATCATTCCAGCCTGATCGAGCCAAGCACCACTGTAATCTGGCTTGACAGTACGCAGGTGTGAGTGGCAGGTGGCGTAACGGTTGGTACGAGCGCAGATTTCGCTCTCTCAGCCGTCTGTGAATGGTCATGGTGGACACCCGTGTGTGGGTCGCACGATTGATGGTTGATAGCGATGAATCAGGCGCTGTGACAGCTGATCTGACAATCACTCTGTCCTCGCGATCTGTTGTGGCCCTACGTCGACCGCTACCATCATGACGCTGAAATCTGCCATTGTCCACCCACTCTTGCCAGCATCTTCTAATCGCCGCATCGCTTCGACTTACATGAAGAGCGATTCTCCGATTTTCCCAACTTGCCTCTTTCAATCCAATGATATGATCTCTTTCAATGTCTGAAAGTTGCTCGTAATGAGCTCGAATCCTGCGGCGAGGCATTTTTTCAGTCGTTAAAAGGTATCCTAAATAGCAATGCAGCATAAATTTTTAACAACAGTTCAAGAACAACTCCTTAACAGTTCAAGAACAGGTTCGCAGTTTTCTGCAAGGTACTCCGTAATTGATAAGTACCGTTCCGTTCCTTTTGGCGTAAAAAAAGTATATTTTAAAACAAAATAGACGTTACTGGATACAGACATTTATTAATTTTTTTTATATTCCATTTATTTATGAATACAAGGTACTTTAGACCGGAGAAGCGTGTGTGGCTAACTGCGGAGCCGTATGGAACTGCGGTACAAATTGCACGCAAGTTGGACGTGCGGCGCCGCCAGTTGAAAAACCGGATGCGTGCACCGGGCCTTAGATTAGACCGTAACCAATGGTTGAAAATGGATTCCGAGCATCTATAGTCTTGGCTTTCCCAGGTTTTGAACCCAAATCTTGTTGAACAGGCCCAGAGCACTTATCACACCACTACCAGGTCAGCAAGATTGGATTTGGAGTTTATGGCGCAAGGTCCACGAAAGGACAAGTTGCATAAATGCTGAGGCATAGGTGATTTGTTGATATTAAACTTTTGTGTTGCACTGTTCTCTATCCTCTTCTTCTCACTGTTCAATGTTAGCTCACTGCTAACATTTATCTCATCCAACCAGCTGTGTCTGAAATCTAAAACACATATTTGCACCGCTGCAATTAAGAGAAAATCAATTACCGGGAAAATAAATTCATAAATTACTTTTCATTTTCTTCAACGCTTTAAATACATTTTAAATTCATTTTATCATTAATAAAATCCATTACAAGATGGTCCTGCGTATTTACCTGTTTAAAGATATTAGCGACTGGAACATAACATGTATGCAAGATTACCACCAAATATTTCACTTCAACTACCGCTTAAACCATTTAGTCTGAGGTCTCTTACCCCTTCATACCACACCGTATACAGTATAAATCAAGAAAATAAAACTATCAAAGAATTTTCAGACGTCCAGACACAGATGTCAGGATAGTAAACCGATAACCAACAGTTTCGAAGGCTTCCATTTTTCTTGCTTCCGAGTTCATTAATCACTGACAGGAAACTTTGCTGAAATGCGAACGATCGGGATAGGGAAGGGGAGGCAACTTAAAAATCATTAACATCTGCTGTAAGTGATGCGAGGAACTTTCATTACTGGTATCGGGTAGTGTGAAATGTATTTGAAGTGTTCACATGGTAGCAACGGATGTTGCAGTGATGACGGCGACATTGAGAGAGTGGTTTCCTTATCCAATGATTTACCTGAGAAAGACCACCAGAGCTTTCGTGGTTTGTATAACGGCTCCATTGAACAGCATACTTTTAACTTTTTAAAAGTTAACGAGCAGTATATTAGGACCTAGTATGAAATCCTAAAAGGTAGATAGTTCGTAGGTAAGTAGTTGAATTGAAGTCACACTGTAGCAACACAAAGATGTCTTTAGTGTGGGTCTGGAATCAATCTCTAGGAGGGTCACGGAAGAAAAGTAATGAATTTGCAACCGGAGGATTCAAATTCGTATCCAGCCAAAGACCGTCGTGTTGAATCTGTCGGGGCCCCAAATGTCCTTTGATATGGTGTGGATGTTTGGAGAGTGGGGTGCCAGGACAAGTGTTGCCTCATCATCTGATCGTGGCTCAAAATTGTCCTCGGATCTTTCACTTTAGTTTGGATCCTGGATGGTCACCAATAGCCCGTTATGTTTTCCAGTGCGGTATTAATAAAATACATTCTACCAATACCGACGGGAAATATCCAAGGATAACATCTTGAAATTCTTAACTATGGTCAGGTGACGAGGTCAACACAAAGATATTATTAGTGACGGTCTGGAATCAATCTGTAGGAGGGTCACAGTAGAAAAGTAATGAATTAGCAACCGGAGGATTGCAAATTCGTATCCAGCCAAAGACCGTCGTGTTGAATCTGTCGGAGCCCAAAATGTCCTTACTTTGGTATGGTGTGGATGTTTGGAGAGTGGGGTGCCAGGTCAAGTGTTACCTCGTCATCTGATCGCGGCTCAAAATTGTGCTTGGATCTTTCACTTTAGGTTGGATCCTGGACGGTCACCAATAGCCCGTTATGTTTACCAGTGCGATGCTAATTAAATACCTACCTACCAATATCGACGGGAAATATCCAAGGATAACATCTTGAAATTTTTAACTATATACTTAACTAACTTGTTAACTATATAATTCGAGGTCAACACCTGAGCTTGCACCCCAGTCTCCAAGCTTCCACACCACACTAAAGTATTGAGGTTGTAGGATGCGACATATTTCACGTGCACCAGCCCCCAGTACACGGTGGTTTTTTTGTTTCATCGAGTTTCGAACTTGAAACCCTCTGTTTTCTAATCCTCTACTCCTCCAGCCGGGCGAAATCGAAAAAGAATCGTGCAATTAAAATAGAAGATCATCCATCACAAAATCATACATATTGAAATGATAACGGAGACATGCTTGTGTAATGTCATTCGAAACAAGGATGAAATCACAACAATAAAGTAATGCAATATGAGACAGCCAGGGCAATTACTAGCACTACGCAACTTTCGTTAAATTCAGACTCCCGCGACTTTATACCGTCCATTCTTGTGTTAACATCATACACATGAAACATACGACTGAGCATTTAGAGAGATGCTTCATAAGGTGTTGCGTACTGCCGACTAGTAGTCATGTGATTGCTCTGTGAAATATTGGTTTGGTTTCCCGATTTGGCATCTCATCGCCTGTTTTGGAGATCTAACAACTCATGGCAGTGTAGGGTGTGAACTCGTATTTCTGTAGAATGGCGATAAAAGTGATGAAATCGCCAAAATCCACTACTATATCTACCAATAAGAGGATGAATTGATGAATGGGCTACTTCCCCCGTTCCGTGGACCAATCAGATGATGATTAAGTTCCTCTGGGCAAATGAAAGGCATGTGAAGGATTTATACCATAGTTTAGAATTGGGAACTAGGATTTGAAAATTACCGCGACATTCTTAATACCAGTAAATTACCAACGGTTATTCTCAATGACAATTCTTTGTTCCAGATTTATCTTAAATGGAAGGTACAGTCGGACATGGTTGTATAATTCACATGGGCATTACTACATGCAGTGAAAAAAATGTAAACATTTTTGAACTTCTAAGTGCTTTAGCGAGATATCTCGTCCATCAAGCGAAGACCAGTTTTGCTGATGACGAGATATCTCGTCCATCAAGCTAAGACCAGTTTTGCTAATGACGAGATATATCGTCCATCAAGCTAAGACCAGTTTTGCTAATGACGAGATATATCGTCCATCAAGCTAAGACCAATTTTGCTAATGACGAGATATATCGTCCATCAAGCTAAGCCAGTTTTGCTCGTGACGAGATATCTCGTCATTACGATATTGCCGATATTTTGATGGTAAAAAGGATATTATTCCAAATTGACGAACAAAACGTTTATTTTAGAATTAGAAAATCAATTTTATTGATAATTATCCATAGGTAGGAAATCAATCACCAACAATTAATTATAGTAACTACTAGAACTACTAGTAGTAAGTATTAAACGATTGATGATGATCAGTCTTACTAGTTTCCTCACCAAAAACATAAGTTTGTTTTATACGTAGAACTTTTCTATTTATCTAAAATTAAGTAGTCTCTGTCTCTAATGTCGTTGAGAAAATGACATATAAATTGTACCAAACCTTATCTCATACTAACATATAAATCTAATCTTCGGCAGTTTATGGTCAACATAACAAACAAGGGAACTCTTAATTCTTAATTGTTTAAATCGAAGTTATATAGTCAATATATGATCAGTTTTACTAATGACGAGATATCTCGTCAATACAACCACCAGGAGGGTTAATGAGATAATATAAAAATAAACTACTAATTTGTTGCATGATAATATTTCATACTAAGAAATGCAGAAGCATTTTTGCTGCTGAGCTAACTTGAAAAACCCAATATTTTTTGCCCTGTTTAATTTTTAATTAGAGATTTGAGCGAAGAAGTGTGAAACTTTTAATGAAAGTTCAAAAAAACGGTATTTATTCTTGGGCAACGGTATTTCAATACCTGTTCTCAAATCTGAGAACAATTTATCTTTTGCTAACTACTCTTATTTTTCGCAAAACACACAGAAACAAAGAAAACTGGCTCCAGTAAGTAAAAGCAGGGCTCTTGAAAGAAAAAACGCTAATTTAATCAATCACGCTTTTGAAATTTCTACTTCGAGCCCGCTGCTGCTAAAATAACGAAATACAAGAATTAGCTTGAAAGACTCACCATCTAAATTTTAATTCTGAAGGGAGCCGCCATCTTCCACGTTTGAATTAATTCCTTTCACTTTTCTTGGATATTCCAAACCTTCAGAAAATCGGGAGCGCTTTCGAATTTTTCATTAGCCGTTTTTAATACCGAGTCTGTTATAAATCTTGGAGCGGTGTTTTGAAATTCAATGCGCTGTTTCATCTCGATCCAGTGAGCTTCATTTAAAGGACCTGGGTGTAATTAATTTTCCCGCAAATATAAAATGGTCAAGAAGGGAACAATTTTTGAACTGGGGATCTTTTTAGAAATGTATAAGGTGCAACAGAAGATTTGCCATTTCCTGCAAATAAGCCTGTTTTCGTAAATAAGCATTTTGAATTTTGCATTTTCCGAAATCTAGTATCCATTTATGGTTATGAAAAGTTAAATTTGTGCTAAATTCCTTTAAAATGTTTCTCATTTCATACTTTACGTAAAATTAGTTAAATTATAATTTAAATTAAGTAATTAAATTATTAATTTAAATTAAGTAATTAAATTGGTAATTTAAATTAACTAATTAAATTGTTAATTTCTATCAAATAATTAAATTGTTAATTTAAGTTAAGTAATTAAATTATTAATTTGATTACGTTATTAAATTAGTGATTTAAAGTAAATAATTAAATTATAATTTTAAATTAAGTAATTAATTAATTATTTTATTAATTTAAATAAGTAATTAAATTAGTGATTTAAAGTAAGTAATCAAAGTAGTAATTTAAATTAATTAATTACATAATTACCTTATTCATTTAAATAATTAATTAAATTATTAATTTATCTAAGTTGTTAAATAATTACCTTATTAATTTAAATAATTAATTAAATTATTAATTTATATAAGTTGTTAAATAATTACCTTATTAATTTAAATAAGTAATTAAATTATTAATTTAGATTAAGTTGTTAAATAATTAAATTAGTAATTTAAAGTAATTAAGTAAATAATTAAGTTGTTACTTTCGATTACATACTTAAATTATAAATTTCAATTACATACTTAAATTACAAATTTCTATTAAACAGTTAAATTATTAATTTTCATTTCAAGCTACAGTAGGTACTTAATTAACATCTTACTGGTAAAGCACAAAATGCTATTGGTGACGGTCCAGAATCATTGCATCAAGGAAAGATCCATGGACACCACCTCGAGCCACTTCTGAGCTTCCGTATCACGCCAACGTGTGAACACTTCAGGGCACCACAGATTTAGCATGTACACAACGGACTTTGGCTGGACCGAATTACGAACACTCGAAACCCTCCAGTTGCTAACTCGTTGTTCTTCCAATTGAACCGAGTTGAGCTATCGAGCTGCATGATGTTGCTAAAACTACACGGACGAGGTTGACACTCTAAAGAAATTCTTCAGCGTTGTCTGATCACAGAAAGTAATTAGAAATCTGAAAGAAATATCAACGCATATAAAAGAAATACGAGTTGAAATAGATTCAGCATAAAAAAATACCGAATCATCTTTCAATGGGTGACTGGTACAGTAGTCCTTCTTAAACTAACTGTGGTAACATGACTTAAGGTTTGATTTTTTCCATGCACTTTATTGGGAATAAGAATTAACACCAGTAAAAGGAAATGCTGTTGCAGTACTAAGTCCGAAATCCGGAACTGTTCAAAATCCGAAAGTTTTGCTAACCGGAGTTATTTTTTTTCTCACTTTTTTACAGCTTTCCGACAATTTTTAAAGAAAAAGGAATTAAACCTGGAGTTAATTGATGAAACAACAAACGGACATGTTCAGAGTGAACACCACACATAAATATTAGATTTGCAAAGGTAAAAAACTTGATTCATTGTATTGAAAAGGTTTTTCTTTTTTTTTTAAATTATTCTTATTTATATGTCTCCTATTTTACTATTGAAAACGCAAAATTCGCGCGTTGAGGGGGGGGGGGGTTGGATTAAGGTTTTTTGACGAAAAATGCAAATAATCCAAATATCCGAAATGGCCTAGATCCGGAGGATTCCGCGTTTTGGACTTGGTACTGTATATATTTTTGGATAATTTTATTTCATTAAGAGAAAGGGGGAGGAAACAATTTATATGAATATCGGTGCTATATATTCACACATATAATAAAGGGATTGAATAAGATATGAAATGTTACAATTTATATGAATATCTATATATTCACACCCATATTACAAAGGGATTGAATAAGATATGAAATGTTACAATTTTTATGAATATCTATATATTCACACACATATTACAAAGGGATTGAATAAGATATGAAATGTTACAATTTATATGAATATCTATATATTCACACACATATTACAAAGGGATTGAATAAGATATGAAATGTTACAATTTATATGAATATCTATATATTCACACACATATTACAAAGGGATTGAATAAGATATGAAATGTTACAATTTATATGAATATCTATATATTCACACACATATTACAAAGGGATTGAATAAGATATGAAATGTTACAATTTATATGAATATCTATATATTCACACACATATTACAAAGGGATTGAATAAGATATGAAATGTTACAATTTATATGAATATCTATATATTCACACACATATTACAAAGGGATTTAATAAGATATGAAATGTTACAATTTATATGAATATCTATATATTCACACACATATTACAAAGGGATTGAATAAGATATGAAATGTTACAATTTTTATGAATATCTATATATTCACACACATATTACAAAGGGATTGAATAAGATATGAAATGTTACAATTTATATGAATATCTATATATTCACACACATATTACAAAGGGATTGAATAAGATATGAAATGTTACAATTTATATGAATATCTATATATTCACACACATATTACAAAGGGATTGAATAAGATATGAAATGTTACAATTTATATGAATATCTATATATTCACACACATATTACAAAGGGATTGAATAAGATATGAAATGTTACAATTTATATGAATATCTATATATTCACACACATATTACAAAGGGATTGAATAAGATATGAAATGTTACAATTTATATGAATATCTATATATTCACACACATATTACAAAGGGATTGAATAAGATATGAAATGTTACAATTTATATGAATATCTATATATTCACACACATATTACAAAGGGATTGAATAAGATATGAAATGTTACAATTTATATGAATATCTATATATTCACACACATATTACAAAGGGATTGAATAAGATATGAAATGTTACAATTTTTATGAATATCTATATATTCACACACATATTACAAAGGGATTGAATAAGATATGAAATGTTACAATTTATATGAATATCTATATATTCACACACATATTACAAAGGGATTGAATAAGATATGAAATGTTACAATTTATATGAAAATCTATATATTCACACACATATTACAAAGGGATTGAATAAGATATGAAATGTTACAATTTATATGAATATCTATATATTCACACACATATTATAAATGGATTGAATAAGATATGAATTGTAACGACACTGACATGAATGGATGTATGCAAATAACAATAACGCTTTACGCAGATGCAGTACGCAGGTAAGCTAGAGTTCAATATTTTTAGGTAAATGCAGTAATGTTGATGATAAAAATATGAATAGAAATAATGCAGGGACATTAAAAATGTCATTAACTTTATCTGTCTTTTTATATGAAAGTTTAGCATGTGCAAAGGTTTTTTTTTTTTTTTTTTTTTTTTTTTCACTTTTATTACCACCCGAAAGTTGTGTAAAAAAGAACTACATTTTGCAACCATTTTATTATTTTTTCGACTGAGAGATTTTTATAACCTTTAAACGAAGACCAACCTAGAAGAAATATTTCAACTTAAAAAATAAAGAATGAAAAACTCTGTTAATTTATTTTCACTTCTTAAAAACTTTTCTCGTTAAAATAAAAATAGAATTAAAAAAGATTTTATCGTATTTTGCGATTTGGAATTTATAGGGAAAATAAGTTTATTTATGAAATAAGATTGTTTATCCTAATGAGTACCTTCGTTTCAAAAATTATATTTATTAAAATTATGTAATTTTAGGACATAAGGGAGAAAATCCTCAAAATTATTTGCCGTCAATAATCCACTTTATTTTAATGTTACATTTTGTCACCGTGTCGTCAGATGATTTAATGGATAAAATAGTAAATTAACATCATTAAGTCAATTGATCTCCTACGAAATAAGATAATTAGTTAATAAACGTCACACTGGAGCAACACAAAGGGTCTATTGGCGGTGGTCCGGGATCAATCCGGAAAGGAACGATCCAAGGACAACGCCTCGTGAGGAGATATCTCATCATCAAGTTATTGCCTATTTTTTATATAGACAGTATCAAGCTCTATTGCCTATTTTTTATATAGACAGTATCAAGATATTGCCTATTTTTTATATCGACAGTATCAAGATATTGCCTATTTTTTCAAAAAGGCAGTATCAAGATATTGCCTATTTTTATAAAGACATTATTTAGATATTGCCTTTTTTTATATCGACAGTATCAAGATATTGCCTATTTTTTATGTAGACAGTATCAAGATATTGGCTATTTTTTATATAGACAGTATCAAGATATTGCCTATTTTTTATATAGACAGTATCAAGATATTGCCTATTTTTTATATCGACAGTATCAAGATATTGCCTATTTTTTTAAAAAGGCAGTATCAAGATATTGCCTATTTTTATAAAGACATTATTTAGATATTGCCTTTTTTTATATCGACAGTATCAAGATATTGCCTATTTTTTATGTAGACAGTATCAAGATATTGGCTATTTTTTATATAGACAGTATCAAGATATTGCCTATTTTTTATATAGACAGTATCAAGATATTGCCTATTTTTTATATCGACTATCAAGATATTGCCTATTTTTTTAAAAAGGCAGTATCAAGATATTGCCTATTTTTATAAAGACATTATTTAGATATTGCCTTTATTTATATCGACAGTATCAAGATATTGCCTATTTTTTATGTAGACAGTATCAAGATATTGGCTATTTTTTATATAGACAGTATCAAGATATTACCTATTTTTTATATAGACAGTATCAAGATATTACCTATTTTTTATATAGACAGTATCAAGTTATTGCCTATTTTTTATATAGACAGTATCATTGCCTATTTTTTATGTAGACAGTATCAAGATTTATATATAGACATATTTTTTACATAGACAGTATCAAGATATTGCCTATTTTTTATATAGACAGTATCAAGATCTGGTCATTTCTGCTCATGACGTGCTACTTTGTCGAAACAGCCACCAGAAGAGTTAATTTTTCCCATTACTTTGAAGACTCGCGATTGTGATTAAGGCCCGGTGCACACATCCGGTTTTTCCACGTGCGGCGCCGCTACCCCAACGCAAGTGCGGTCTGAGATACATTCTATCCAATGGAGCAGTGCAAACATGCCTCCAGCACCGCTGGGGCGATGCACGTCCAACTTGCGTGCAATTTCTACCGAAGTTCCCCACGGCGGCGCACATGAGTCTCCGTTCAGAAGTACCTTGTTTTCATAAACAAATGGAATATAAATAATAATTAATAAATAGTTGTATCCAGTATTGTCTATTTTGTTTCAAAATATGCTTTTTTTAACACCAAGTAAGCGAAATAAACACGTTTTCTTCGATAGAATATTTATCGCAAATGGAGCAAAATCAGTACTTGCGTCATAACACGGTTATGTGTGCATAGTTGGCCTTCGGTGCCGTACGGTGAAATATCGGATGTGTGCACCGGTCCTTAGAAGTGAATTATAAGTTGATTGAGCATTGCTACTCAAAAACAACAACCAACATGTCGACCAGTATTCACATAACTGCTCTGTGAAAAAATGGCGAACTTGGTTTACCAATTCGACATTTTAATGCATCGTTTGATGATAATATCTTATGACAGGATAGATGTGTGAAAATACATTCCGGATAAATATTTCTTGGGTTTCGAATTTTATTTTCGGATAAAATTGTATATATTTCCGGATAAAATTTTCTTCGATAGAATATTTATCGCAAATGGCGCGAAATGAGTTCGTGCGTCATTTCAAGGTTATGTGTGCATAGTTGGGCATCGGTTACGCAGTGGCGCTGCACGTTGAAAAACCTAATGTGTGCACCAGGCCTAAGAGCCTACTTTTACAGTGTGGCTCCTGTGACAAGGCTGATGATCCTGGGGAAATCCATTTCTATAAAAATTATTAAGCTTGCCAAGGTAAAGTGCTGACGTGCGAGAAATCACGTAAGGCAGCCGCCATTAACACAATCTCTACCGGTCACGTTAGGATGTGTTGATGGTTATTGCCCCGCCGCGTAGATATACGTTTTTCCCAGAAAAGCCGACTTACTTCTTATAACAAATATGATTGAGAAGTGCGCCAATACCAGAATAGATTGGCGAAAGATCAGCCAACAATTTTACAATTTTATCATCTGTTAGAGGCTTATTTGATTGCGTTTTTCTTTTTGGGGTGCGTGAAGGCGCTACAGAACTATCGGCTCTACAACTCATAAAACAATATTTTTTTAATCTATCTATATATATAATACGCTTATGCGTGGCACAAAATTGGCCTGTATTTCTCTCCCGGTTGTGGCAACGGGTTTGTCCTTTACGAATGTAAATAAATATTGATATCCCTCATTTCACCAACAGGAAGCGCATAGCGTTGACGCTTGATCAATCTTCCCGATAATTGTGAGAGGTTTTTGATAGAAAAATTAGCTCTTTGCGTCAAATTCAATAGAATTTGCGAAGAAGAGAGCAGCGAACTAGGGAATCTTTTGACGAACGAATTCAGAGAATTACCGCTAGAAATACTGCGGCCAGAGCACGCGATGGAGCAACATTTAAGTAATAGAACCGATTCCCAAGTGGAAATAAGTGTTTCTGAACACGACTGTGGGATGGTATGTAGTATCCGATACGTTACAACTTTCGAGCGATGTATTGCCAATTGTGGTAACCTTCCCGTTTTCGCGCTTTTCTTAGTTTTAAGGCAACCCTAGATATTTTCTCCTGACGATAATAAACGGGTCTCATGATTGGTTAAGGAAGAAAATACGCTTTTCCACTTTTATTTTTAATGTAGAACGGAATTAAAATTTAGACAGTCTTTGAAATTGTTGGGTGCATATGAATTTTGCTCTTGATTTATAAAATCGACTTGTAACTAATAAAGCTATAAATACGAAACCACATATCTTTACAATTAGCTTCTAACCGTTACTCCGCGCCAATACCACGCATACATCATACCAATTGAAGCCGATAATAAATGTTGAGGCGCAGCTCTTCACGCGCGAACGCGTGACTGGCTAATGAGACATCACTACTCATCACGCGTTGTCGCGTGATTGGCTGCCGCGAGATCGGTCGCGTACGTGTTAAGTGATTATTCGTTTCTTCAACTCGTAATCACTGTTGTCGCTTCTAGAACCGAATGATTAACTCGGTAATAATTTGGTAATTTGGTAATTTTTTGTTAACGTCGTACTAGAGCAACACAACGGGCTATTGACGACGGTCCGGGATCAGTCCCTTAAGGGAAAGATTCGAGGACAATACCTCGTAATTTTGAACCACGGTCAGATGACGAAGCAATGATTAACTCGGAACCAGGATGCATCGCTAAAAACGCCAATAGGTGGGAATGCACTTGATACGTTTTATTCTCCTGGTGGTTGTCTAATGACGAAGTTTCTTGTCATTACAGCAAAACTGGCGAGATTATTGATGAATGATATACTTTGTCCATCAAGATTTCTACTTCTCTCGTCATTCGAAGAAAACTGACCAGACTTTGACCTCGTCATCATCTAAAAAAAATGACGATTTCTTGAGGACTTGATTAAAAGTGGTCATATCTTGAAGGACGGATCTTCGTAGTATACCTCGTCGAAACCACTTAACTTGTTCCTAATTGAACAAATATATACGTTCAAAACAACTTTGTCCATCAAGATTTCTACTTCTCTCGTCATTCGAAGAAAACTGACCAGACTTTGACCTCGTCATCATCAAAACAAAATGACGATTTCTTGAAGACTTGATTAAAAGTGGTCATATCTTGAAGGACGGATCTTCGTAGTATATCTCGTCGAAACCACTTAACTTGTTCCTAATTGAACAAATAGATACGTTCAAAACAACTTTGTCCATCAAGATTTCTACTTCTCTCGTCATTCGAAGAAAACTGACCAGACTTTGACCTCGTCATCATCAAAACAAAAT
Source organism: Metellina segmentata (assembly GCA_947359465.1). NCBI lineage: Eukaryota > Metazoa > Arthropoda > Arachnida > Araneae > Tetragnathidae > Metellina > Metellina segmentata. Next base: position 83,885,652 of record OX375877.1, read on the forward strand.
GACGATTTCTTGAAGACTTGATTAAAAGTGGTCATATCTTGAAGGACGGATCTTCGTAGTATATCTCGTCGAAACCACTTAACTTGTTCCTAATTGAACAAATAGATACGTTCAAAACAACTTTGTCCATCAAGATTTCTACTTCTCTCGTCATTCGAAGAAAACTGACCAGACTTTGACCTCGTCATCATCTAAAAAAAATGACGATTTCTTGAGGACTTGATTAAAAGTGGTCATATCTTGAAGGACGGATCTTCGTAGTATATCTCGTCGAAACCACTTAACTTGTTCCTAATTGAACAAATAGATACGCTCAAAACAACTTTGTCCATCAAGATTTCTACTTCTCTCGTCATTCGAAGAAAACTGACCAGACTTTGACCTCGTCATCATCTAAAAAAAATGACGATTTCTTGAGGACTTGATTAAAAGTGGTCATATCTTGAAGGACGGATCTTCGTAGTATACCTCGTCGAAACCACTTAACTTGTTCCTAATTGAACAAATATATACGTTCAAAACAACTTTGTCCATCAAGATTTCTACTTCTCTCGTCATTCGAAGAAAACTGACCAGACTTTGACCTCGTCATCATCAAAACAAAATGACGATTTCTTGAAGACTTGATTAAAAGTGGTCATATCTTGAAGGACGGATCTTCGTAGTATATCTCGTCGAAACCACTTAACTTGTTCCTAATTGAACAAATAGATACGTTCAAAACAACTTTGTCCATCAAGATTTCTACTTCTCTCGTCATTCGAAGAAAACTGACCAGACTTTGACCTCGTCATCATCAAAACAAAATGACGATTTCTTGAAGACTTGATTAAAAGTGGTCATATCTTGAAGGACGGATCTTCGTAGTATATCTCGTCGAAACCACTTAACTTGTTCCTAATTGAACAAATAGATACGTTCAAAACAACTTTGTCCATCAAGATTTCTACTTCTCTCGTCATTCGAAGAAAACTGACCAGACTTTGACCTCGTCATCATCTAAAAAAAATGACGATTTCTTGAGGACTTGATTAAAAGTGGTCATATCTTGAAGGACGGATCTTCGTAGTATATCTCGTCGAAACCACTTAACTTGTTCCTAATTGAACAAATAGATACGCTCAAAACAACTTTGTCCATCAAGATTTCTACTTCTCTCGTCATTCGAAGAAAACTGACCAGACTTTGACCTCGTCATCATCTAAAAAAAATGACGATTTCTTGAGGACTTGATTAAAAGTGGTCATATCTTGAAGGACGGATCTTCGTAGTATACCTCGTCGAAACCACTTAACTTGTTCCTAATTGAACAAATATATACGTTCAAAACAACTTTGTCCATCAAGATTTCTACTTCTCTCGTCATTCGAAGAAAACTGACCAGACTTTGACCTCGTCATCATCTAAAAAAAATGACGATTTCTTGAGGACTTGATTAAAAGTGGTCATATCTTGAAGGACGGATCTTCGTAGTATACCTCGTCGAAACCACTTAACTTGTTCCTAATTGAACAAATATATACGTTCAAAACAACTTTGTCCATCAAGATTTCTACTTCTCTCGTCATTCGAAGAAAACTGACCAGACTTTGACCTCGTCATCATCAAAACAAAATGACGATTTCTTGAAGACTTGATTAAAAGTGGTCATATCTTGAAGGACGGATCTTCGTAGTATATCTCGTCGAAACCACTTAACTTGTTCCTAATTGAACAAATAGATACGTTCAAAACAACTTTGTCCATCAAGATTTCTACTTCTCTCGTCATTCGAAGAAAACTGACCAGACTTTGACCTCGTCATCATCAAAACAAAATGACGATTTCTTGAAGACTTGATTAAAAGTGGTCATATCTTGAAGGACGGATCTTCGTAGTATATCTCGTCGAAACCACTTAACTTGTTCCTAATTGAACAAATAGATACGTTCAAAACAACTTTGTCCATCAAGATTTCTACTTCTCTCGTCATTCGAAGAAAACTGACCAGACTTTGACCTCGTCATCATCTAAAAAAAATGACGATTTCTTGAGGACTTGATTAAAAGTGGTCATATCTTGAAGGACGGATCTTCGTAGTATATCTCGTCGAAACCACTTAACTTGTTCCTAATTGAACAAATAGATACGCTCAAAACAACTTTGTCCATCAAGATTTCTACTTCTCTCGTCATTCGAAGAAAACTGACCAGACTTTGACCTCGTCATCATCAAAACAAAATGACGATTTCTTGAAGACTTGATTAAAAGTGGTCATATCTTGAAGGACAGATCTTCGTAGTATACCTCGTCGAAACCACTTAACTTGTTCCTAATTGAACAAATAGATACGTTCAAAACAACTTTGTCCATCAAGATTTCTACTTCTCTCGTCATTCGAAGAAAACTGACCAGACTTTGACCTCGTCATCATCCAAACAAAATGACGATTTCTTGAAGACTTGATTAAAAGTGGTCATATCTTGAAGGACGGATCTTCGTAGTATACCTCGTCGAAACCACTTAACTTGTTCCTAATTGAACAAATAGACACGTTCAAAACAACATGACTCAAATGCCTGCTCGTCGAAACAGGATTATATCGAGCCCACTGTGACGCTGCTATCGTCATGATCGGTTAAGAATAAGTAATAAGTAATAAAGAAAGAAGGAATGGGATTTATTATTATCAACAAGTACCCAATCGATGACTAATTCTATTGCGTAATTCCTCCGAGTCATTGGTGTTGGCGTTTTGTTGAAGAAATATGTAGCGGCATTTGATACGATCTTCTGGTTGGTGTTGCCGGTCTCCCAACTGTTGTTGCTGGTTTGATTTACTTTTTATTATTTTAATGTTTTGTTTTGTATTTTTACTTTTAATGGTGTTTGGGGGAATATATGAGCAATTTCTTAGCGTTTTGTGGCTCATATTCGTATGAAACACCATTGTTGGGTTTTGGGATGGTGGTCACTGGATGGCAGCAGAGCGGTCATCGAGGGATCAGTCGCCCAATCCCTATCGTTCTCCCTTGGGGGTCAGGGGACTGGTTTTTTTGTAGGAGATCCACGTGCGTCGGCGATGTAAGAAGTTGTGTCCCCTTTCGCGGCGTTAAAATAATGTACTTGTATAGAAATATTTAATCCAGAAAATAAATGCATATAACAAACGTCTGCCTTTGATAATCTTTGCCGTACAAGCATTTAGAGGAGCAACCAGCTACCCTGGGTCCCGAGGTAAGTGACTCATGCATACTTCTCTTAAACGGTGTTGCCTCTGCGATCACTTGAGATTTTAATGATAAGTATTTTTAGGGTATAATTAATTGTACTTGGCCCCGGACGGTATCCGGCTAAACCAAGACCCTTGTGTCCTACGCGACACAACCATATTGTGTTGTATGGATCACAGGCTCCTCCCTGATGACGCCCTGATCCACCAACACTTTCATTTTCAATAAATTCATGTTGGTTTTTATTTTTGAATTTCCTCTTGTTTTAGAAATTATATTGCTTACCATGCTATGTCTGCAACTTTGAACGCGCTTGCATGATTAGTTTGAACTTTCGTTTTCACTTTCGTTTTCTGGTTGAATTCCCTAGCTTTTCAATTTGTTCTTTCGTTAATTTGCGTATTTGAATGATATAAATATTTACCAGTCGGAGATAGTTGCAGCTTTAGCGCACTCCTCTGTCAGTGTTTTTTGTAATTGCCTCATCAATTTTTCTAAAAAAATTTTTACTGTTTTACTTTTTGTAAATATAAATAAATATATATATATATATATATATATATATATATATATATAGAGAGAGAGAGAGAGAGAGAGAGAATATTCTGCAACACCCTTTGACCTTTCTACACCTTTTTATAATTAAATCACGGGATTCTCCCTGTTTATCTCGAGGTCGAGGGCAGAGGTGTGATACATAAAAAGTTCGGATCTTTGTTTATTAACCTCCTAATCTAATTAAGTTTCTGAGTTCATCTGGAGGACGTCTGAAACAATTGATGAATAACAGCGTTAGTAATCACTGGAAGCTTCTATGACAAACACTTTACCCCTATAAAAAGGGTGGTGGTGATTTGAATAGAGAGATCTACCGAGCAAGCTACACAGCAGGCACGTCTAGGCCTATAGTAGAATGATGGTGAGTGAGTATGCAGCACGATACAGGACGTTGGCAGGTGGGGTTTCATATTCAACTTATTCTATCCTTTATTAGATCCTTAACTCTATCCTTTATCCTTATTTAACACAACGCAATGCAAATTAGATGTAAATGTAATTGTATGTATCTTAAACTATAGAGAAGTACTTTTTATTTCAAAGACAGTAAATTATACGAACTTCAACTATGTTTTGTTAATTGAAGTTTAAACCACGTAATACTACCTAGCAGAGCCCAACTTGCAAGGGAAAGTCAAAACTCAAATCAAACAAGTACAAACTAATTTCATAAGTTTGCATAGTGATTTTAGATATTAAGAACATTAATCACCTAGAAACTATAACATTTCAGTCAAAATACATATTAAAACGAAAGAGAAAGAGAAAAAGTACTTACTCTTCAATAAATCAACGAAAATATGTTGTTAAGTTAAAATTGGAGTAGAATATTTTTCATCCGAGAAATGATTCCCTTATATTCAAAATTCAATGTTGCATTCTCGCATTGCTTGTAAAAGATTCTTGTCGCATTGCTTGTCGTTCATTCCTTTTAAGATTGATCGTAAAAGACCACATGCACTGGAACAGATTGAATTTACAGAGATCCTTTTAATATTTCACAGATACTTTCATTGAACGTACTGAAAACAAGGTACCCAGTACATTATAATGATATGCGAATACATCGAAAAGTTATAATCCTCCTGGTGGTTTTCTCAACGAGATATCTCGTCATTAGCGAAACTGACAAGATCTTGATGAACGAGATTAAATAACGCTTGTTAAAAATACTTGATTCTACATTATGCATGATATAATAATACTACCGAATGGCATCAATGTTTAAAATGTTAGTAATTAATAAAACTACATCAAAACCAATTTCCGATCAACAAAGCACAGCATAAACATAAAATAATAATGTAATATGCTTGTTTTGTTACACATCATTGTAATCCACTCTTTATAATAACTACCATATTCTTCTCAAAAACGATCATTGTCAGCTTGAAGTATAATTAATAATCGTCATATTTTTGATGCTATTCAATAATCTGAAAAATGACGGTAAGATTAAAAACAATCCTGTTTTTTAAAACTAGATTTTAAAAAATTTCACCCGTATATAAAATTAGAGAATATAATAGAGGATACTTAGTAGACAAATTTGTGTACACAAAGCAAACGGTACTAGGAAGGTTTTTGTTCTTCGAATCTGACACAGTTATATTCTTTTCAAAGTTATTAACAAAGCTATATTGTGCCCAAAGCATATATCATGAAATTGTCTTCTCTAGCAGCTCCTTTCAGCAATAGAAATGGTGAACCAGCTTCTTATTCTACATACTTTTTGTTTCTACCTGAAATGGAGAGTTCTTGCATAATCATGCAACTTCATTAAGTGGCTGGAAGTTTTTGATACTTTGACAGTTTTTATTGTAATAAAGAGCCAGTCTAAAAAGAGAAAGCATTTCAGAGAATGTGTAGACACATTAAGCAAAAAGAACCAGACGCATCTCATTAAGGAACTAGAGCTTGGAACATTTGAATGAAGATGTGGGATTTTGTTTTCTACTCCTGTTCATTATACTTTGAGGGAAGTTAAAATAAGTTGAGTGTTTCAACACTGTATGTTTGAGGAGAGGGTGAAAGGCATAACTCAAAATATCATTTATTATAAACCTTTTAATTACGATACTTGAAAGCGCTAAGTATGTCAAGATTTTCGGTGAAAAGAATATCGAGATTGATTTATTTTTAGAGCAATCATTTAAAAATAATTATTTTTTAAATGTTTGTTCTTGAGAAAAATAATTTTTAAATAGAGTGTTGTGATACTACTGACGGTGGTGGAGTACTGAATTTTATAAGAAAAAATGCATCAAAATATGCTAAATATACAACAAAGGAACAAAATGTTCATACTTACTCTGAGCTATAATTGAAAGTATTGAATTTGAAATAGGTTACTTTTAATCTGAATATTCATTTAATAAAATAATTAAAATAGTTTCAATACATGATGAACGACAGAATTAGGATCAAAGTTAGTAATTGATGATTGCATTCACGATTCTTATTGAATAATACAGATAAAATGCTTCAAAGCAATACAATTATTGAATTAAATCATTTCAAAAAGTAAAATATCTCTCTTCTCTATCTCCCTTCTCTATCTCCTCTCTCTCTCTCTCTCTCTCTCTCTCTCTCTCTCTGATATCCTTTTTCTTCTTTTTCTTTGCACTTCAAGGATTGTTCTCTGATTATTGTTTACTTCGGTTCGAAGGAATTTTTGTACCCATAATGTATAGATGAATCAGATCAGTGAACAGGTGGTTAAATCAGAGAATAGGATCTCCAGGCGGCTTAATCATTGTTCACAGCAAATTTCAGCAATACATCTGTGTCCTTACGGGTCCTCTACGAAAAATTTCTATTTTATTCAAATTGTTTTTATAGTTAAAATTTATTTTATCAATGTAAGTAACATTCTGATAAAGAAGATTAAGACGCAGTAATTTTACTGGAGTAAAATAGAAAGTTTTCGTTTGTTTGCAGAATATCGTCTCCCTTCTCTCTCTCTCTCTCTCTCTCTTCTCTCTTCTCTCTCTACTCTATCTCCCTTCTCTCTCTCTCACTCTCTCTCTCTCTCTCTGATATCCTTTTTCTTTGCACTTCAAGGATTGTTCTCTGATTATTGTTTACTTCGGTTCGAAGGAATTCTTGTACCCAAAATGTATAGATGAATCAGATCAGTGAACAGGTGGTTAAATCAGAGAATAGGATCTCCAGGCGGCTTAATCATTGTTTACAGCAAATTTCAGCAATACATCTGTGTCCTTACGGGTCCTCTACGGAAAATTTCTATTTTATTCAAATTGTTTTTATAGTTAAAATTTATTTTATCAATGTAAGTAACATTCTGATAAAGAAGATTAATACGCAGTAATTTTACTGGAGTAAAATAGAAAGTTTTCGTTTATTTGCAGAATACGCGTATTAACGTTATTACATTGTAAATTTGTGTCTATAAACGGGGTGATCATAAATTAACGTCAGGTGTTCAGAGCCTTCTAGCAAGTAATGTATTGGACGAAACTTGACAAAATTTGGTGGGCGTACACAATGAAACATAGTATTTCGATTTCTAAAAAAAAATTAGTTCCTAAAGTCGCCTACGGGGATATTTTGGCTCTGTACAGTAGTGTGAATGATGAATTAGTAAATGCCAAATGAGACAGTACACATAAATTTTGTTAACAATGCATGACAATGTTTATTGTTAATTACAAATGAGGTTCAATATGACTACCATTGGGATGTTCTAAGAACTGCATGCATCGCACGACATTTTCCACGGCGACTCTCAACATGTCAGAAGTGATGTGTCTCAAGTATAACATTATTCGATCTTTCAACGTTGGGATATCGGGGACATGTCCTTGATACACAACGCTTTTAAGAAATCCCTACAGCCAAAAGTCACAAGGATTGAGATCGGGTGCATCCAGTGCCATGCATTGGGAAACGCACGACTAATGATTCTGCTGTCAAAGAAATGTTAGCGCAACAAACGCTGCACTTTGTGTAGTCCAATGTGGGGTGGTGAACCAACCTGCATGAAGAGCGTTGAATCAAGACATCCTCGTTGCTGCAGTTGTGGAACCACGAAGTATCGGCATACCTGTCAGCATTGACAGAAGATATCACTGGTCCATTTCATCGACTTTCCTCGTAAAAGTAAATACCTGTGATAAAAGATTCCGTAAACCAGCACCGTGGCGAGTGGTGAAATTTCTGCAGACATGCATGTGTATTAGTCGCAGCCCAAATGCTGCAGTTGCTTGTGTTAATACCACCGTTCAAATAAATTGTTAATAATAAATGCTATTGTTAACAATAAATGCTCAAAATTGCGACCACCAACAGTAATAAAAACTCGACAGCTGTGATTGGCTGGGAAAGCTGTGGGTAGAGGGCAGTAGTGTGCCTGGCCATCCGTGACCTGATACATCTGCTGGAAAACGTCGTTTGCAACTGTGCTTTCGGCCGTGATGGAAGATTTTACAAATGGTGAAAAGGCGGACATGCATATGATTTACGATGTTGATAATGGGAACGGCAGAGCAGCGCTACGGTTGTATCAGGAACGTTTTCCGAACAGGCGTTTGCCGAACTACAAAATGTTTGAGGGGCTGCATCGGCACCTATGTGAAAATGGTTCATTCATCGGTGGCATCTGAAGAACATCGTTTATGGGACTCCAATTGACTCAATTGAGGACCTCGTTGCTCGACTATGCCTGGCATCTTTGGAACTGTTCTCTAATGACACCTTCGACGCTACCAAGCATGAATTACTGTTGGAGGTCGCAATTTTAAGCATTTATTGTAAACATTGCTGCAAAGAAGCACTTTTCAAGGATGTTGTAAATAAACGATGTTTTTCTCTTCATGTCTCAATTTTTGTATTGGTGCCTCCACGCGTCACTTCCGACCATACATTTCTATAGGAAAAATGTATATTTTAGTAAGCTGTACCACCCATGCAATTCAGTCCCATGACCATAGAATCACTCTGCATACTATTTGTATAGTATATGTGAAGACGGAACCACGTTTCCAGACGATTTGTCCTCTGTGGATCTCATTACGAATTACGATCAATGTGACAATTTATGAACGCCGTCTTCTTTACTATACCAATAAATGTTGTGTTTGAAAACACGTGGATTTACTCCCAAATACCACAACAAGGAATAGTTTCAGTGCCCTTCCTGTGTTGACCTCATAGAAGTATACACTGAAGAGACAAAACATTATGACCACCCTCAAAAACGCGTTGCGCCTCCTTTGGCCTGCAAAACAACTGTAACTCGCCTGGGCATAGATGCCACAAGTTCACCCACGAACGCCCATCTTCACAACAGTCTCTTATCACAGACTTGCATGAGGCATGGTGGGCTATTCATGCCCAGACTTACAGAGAACTTGTGGAAAGTATGCCTCGACGTGTTGTAGCTGTAATACAAGCAAACATTCAGGGCCTACCCGTTACTAAATAGAATAAGAAAGCAAGTTTTTCTGAAAAACATGAAGTGTCCTAACATATTTGTCTATAAATAGTGTATTTGAAATGTATTACATAGTATGTATATATATATATATATATATATATATATATATATATATATATATATATATATATATATATATATATATATATATATATATATATATATATATATATATATATATATATACACACACTTTTTCAAATGTGGACCTTTAAAAGTTTCGAAAGGCTGTATCAACCTTCAATCCAATGCGAAAACTATGCATAACAGAGATATATATCCAAGTTTATAGGAGATATTCTATTACTTAACGTTTACCTTTAGATTTCACCTGCTTAGTAATGAAATATTTTGCGACACTATAAATGTATAGATTAGATATTGTAAGGGAAGGGAGTTGCTTCAGGTGTCGAAAGACAATAGGCGAGTTTCAACATTAAACCTATATTAACTATTTAACGTTTGTGCGTAAAGTCTCTTGGATTGATCAACTATGTTTATAAATGAAGTGAAAGATTTTAAACTGTTTGTTTTCAACACCTCCGGGAATCATATTTAGCAAAGAAGTGTCCATATATATTTTGCATCGACAAAACAAAATTGTAAGCAGTACAAAACACGAGAATACGCTAATATGCTGCCTTTACCAACTTTTGCAATTCTGCAGGGAGTTCTCTTTGTTGCTGAAGAAGCAGAGACGTCTTTTGGACTCTTTCCTTTTATTAGAGAAGAATAAATTGCAGCGAATTCATTTTTAGGTGGTAAATGTCCCAACAATCCAGATGGAAATCTAAGTTTCGATGTAGGCCTCTCTGGAGACAGACGACGCTGACGCTGAAGACGAGGTAAATAGTCGATCATAATTGTCCCATACTCCAGGTCAGCTGTTACTAGCACAGTGGAATAACGTTGTATGTACAAACAGACCGTAAGCGCTATTAAATACGACATTGCCTACATGGCTTTCAAGAAGGTCAACAGTCCAGATTCAAAGCCCTCGGCGCTATTTGTGGCACAAGCAATGGCAGATTCATTTGACGAAATCAAAGAGGATGGCTTTATCTATATCTACGTGAACTCGATCGCAAGGTCTCTCTTCTTTCGAGACGTCCTCAAGCCAAATAATGTTGCTGAGCTTTCTAAGAAATTATTCCAAGTCATCAAAAGAAAGGTTGATGATGTCAAACACCCTAAGCAAGAAGCAGTTCTTAGAGCCCTGGGCGCAGGGTATGTTGACTTATGACTACGCTGGGACAGTTTACTGCATTTACGGCTCCCATGATCACGCTATCTTTTGCCAGTGAGTGTTACGCCTTATGCTCAAAGTCCTGTCCATAGACGTCTGGTTTCCTACATGTAAGACTTGTGTAAGTAAAATAGAACACGTACTCGTTTGATATTTCCATTTATAACCTGATTTTTGGATGTGCTATCTCTATACCCATCTTTATATACCTAGTCATATGTATAAATTATACATATTTATAGAATACTTATGTGGTAACTCTATAGCATGATTTTCTTTGTTCAGGTTTGTAGTTGTTGCGTTAATTGTCCATAGAATTCTAAGTTTTACTAACCCATTAACGCCGGTTGGTAAGAAAATTTGCCATTCGAAATTTTATTTTTTTGTTTGCCAATATATGGACCATTATCGTTAAAGAGGCAAACAAATTACTTTTATTACAGCTTCTGTTCTATTTTTTGTAGCTTTATTGTAATGACATGAATCCATTGTTTATATTAATACACTAAAAAGTTTATTTTTTTAACTATTTTAAAGTCGTCTTTAATGGGTTAATACATAAGTTTTTCACTTGTATTTGTCATTTATATAACGGTATGAGGCTTTTTTCACTTGACTTTTAAATATTAGATTTCTTAGACGACTTGATATGTATTTTGTTCAGAGAGAGACAGCATAAACATAGTGTCTATTTAGAACAGAAATTTATTAACTGACACACACACATTTTTTCAGAGACCCTAAATGCTTTTTTTTATGACAACGAGACGTACAGTCTTATTGTAATTTGCTTAAAAATGCAACACTATCAAAATGCCAATAACTTTTATTTTTTAACTTAAAATATAACAATTAGTTTTTCAACAACCGTGCTGCTCTAAACCGACCGTGTAGGCAGATGTCGTCAAAAACTTTATTCATCCAATTGGAGAATAAATTTAAAAAACTTTGTTCTCCAATTGGATGGTGCACCACCACATTGGTCAAGTGATGTGCGAAATTACCTCTATCAACTATTGAGGCGACATCGATGTCGATGTTTTCATAACATCGATGTTTTATTTTTAAATAAAAAAAAGTACCGTTATAAAAATTTAAAAAATAAAAAAAATAGCATAACTTTTATAATTAGCAAATTGAACATACTTTTAGACCAAAGTGACCAACGATGAAGGATCTGAAAAGTAGGGATGCTACATCCATATCGATTTTTTCTAACCATTGATGTTTTAGAAAAAAACATCGATGTATTGGAGCCGATGTCGCATCACTAGTTGCTAAACCGGTTTTAAGAAATGGGGAAAAAGTTTAAATACACTGAATTTTAAAAACATCGATGGTTTGGGGGCGATGTATTATCAACATCAATGTTTTAATTTTGAACATCGATGTTTTGCTGCCGATGTCGCATCAGTAGTTGCTAAACCAGTTTTAAGAAATGGGGAAACAAGTTTAAATACACTGAATTTTAAAAACATCGATGGTTTGGGGGCGATGTATTATCAACAACAATGTTTTAATTTTGAACATCGATGTTTTGCTATCGATGTCGCATCCCTACTATCAACATCTTCTTCACCGATAGATTGGACTAGGCATCGACTACAACATGCCACTGCCTCAATTACCACACAGATGCCCTAACAACATGTGACTTCATTCTTTGGGGCTACGTAAAGGATAACGTATTTAAGCTCACTCTTCCTGTTCATCTAGCGGAGCTGAAATAGCGTATCACATCAACTTTCACTGCACCTGCTTCAGATCCCCTAACTCGCGTTTGAGCGGAAATGGGTTACCAGTTCGATGTGTGTATTGTGACTAAGGATGCACACATACAACATCTGAGACTGTCTCTAAAATAACTTGAAACGCTCACCTAAACTTTTGTTACAGGTAACATATAATATCTTACACTAGGGGCCCGCCCAATGCTCGCTAACGCTTGTGTACCCCCGGAGGATTGCTTCGCAATCCTCATTGGTTCGCTGCGCGAACCTATGCTCGCTTCGCTCGCATCAATGAAGACATGTGTCCTAGCAAAAGGGATTGTTTAAAAAATATGATATTACAAAAAAAAAAAATTCAAATCTAAATTTGCTGTTTTCTAGAAACAATATATACAGTACCTCTGGAATCAGAATTCAAATGAAAACTTTGAGCAAATTTTGACTCGATATGTGAGCTCTGATTTGGAAACTGAATACCCAGATTGTTGTTTGTGTGTATATTTACCCAGCACTCGAGCCGCCCAAACTTTTTCATTGAGTCTGTTGTCGAAAGTTGTAGTGCAAGCGTCTTGATGAACTATAATTATTGGCCCTGAAAAGGACCGTTTTTTAAAATGACCCTGAAAAGATCCTCCGCTCTCTTTAATTTCTATCAACTGCAACAGTTCAACTAAAATTCATTTTTTTTCAATAAAATTTCATCTTTTAACTCTACAAATTCAATTGAGATGCGAGGCTTTGTAGTACACAAACAATCGTACAATGTTACCAAAATGCGATAAGAAATAACATCTTTTTTGCGTGCCACGTAAGAGAATTATATATATAGATTGTCACTGTTATATAGGGGCCGACCAACCGCTATAGTGGTTAAGGTATTAGCCTCTAGATCGGAAAGTTCCTGGTTCGAATCCGGATCTGGACGTGGATGTTTGTTCACGTATGATGCAGAGGCCGCTGGAGCACCTTAAATCTGTCGTGGCCGAAAGTCCTAACTTTGGGATTGTGTGGAAGTTCGGTGAGTCGGGTGCCAGCTTAGATGTTGCCTCGTCATCTGACCGTGGTTCAAAATTACGTGGTGTCGTTACCTCGTCATCAACCGGTATAGTGGTTAAGGTATTAGCCTCTAGATCGGAAAGTTCCTGGTTCGAATCCGGATCTGGACGTGGATGTTTGTTCGCGTATGATGCAGAGGCCGCTGGTGCACCTTAAATCTGTCGAGGCCGAAAGTCCTAACGTTGGGATTGTGTGGAAGTTTGGTGAGTGGGGTGCCAGCTTAAATGTTGCCTCGTCATCTGACCGTGGTTCAAAATTACGTGGTGTCGTTACCTCGTCATCAACCGGGATAGTGGTTAAGGTATTAGCCTCTGGATCGGAAAGTTCCTGGTTCGAATCCGGATCTGGACGTGGATGTTTGTTCGCGTATGATGCAGAGGCCGCTGGTGCACCTTAAATCTGTCGAGGCCGAAAGTCCTAACGTTGGGATTGTGTGGAAGTTTGGTGAGTGGGGTGCCAGCTTAGATGTTGCCTCGTCATCTGACCGTGGTTCAAAATTACGTGGTGTCGTTACCTCGTCATCAACCGGTATAGTGGTTAAGGTATTAGCCTCTGGATCGGAAAGTTCCTGGTTCGAATCCGGATCTGGACGTGGATGTTTGTTCGCGTATGATGCAGAGGCCCCTGGTGCACCTTAAATCTGTCGAGGCCAAAAGTCCTAACGTTGGGATTGTGTGGAAGTTCGGTGAGTGGGGTGCCAGCTTAGATGTTGCCTCGTCATCTGACCGTGGTTCAAAATTACGTGGTGTCGTTACCTCGTCATCAACCGGTATAGTGGTTAAGGTATTAGCCTCTAGATCGGAAAGTTCCTGTTTCGAATCCGGATCTGGACATGGATGTTTGTTCGCGTATGATGCAGAGGCCGCTGGAGCACCTTAAATCTGTCGTGTCCGAAAGTCCTAACTTTGGGATTGTGTGGAAGTTCGGTGAGTGGGGTGCCAGCTTAGATGTTGCCTCGTCATCTGACCGTGGTTCAAAATTACGTGGTGTCGTCATCTGACCGTGGTTCAAAATTACGTGGTGTCGTCATCTGACCGTGGTTCAAAATTACGTGGTGTGGTTACCTCGACATCAACCGGTATAGTGGTTAAGGTATTAGCTTCTAGATCGGAAAGTTCCTGGTTCGAATCCGGATCTGGACGTGGATGTTTGTTCACGTATGATGCAGAGGCCGCTGGAGCACCTTAAATCTGTCGTGGCCGAAAGTCCTAATTTTGGGATTGTGTGGAAGTTCGGTGAGTGGGGTGCCAGCTTAGATGTTGCCTCGTCATCTGACCGTGGTTCAAAATTACGTGGTGTCGTCCTCGGAAAAATTAGTTTAAGAAACTTTTTAGTTTTATCATTTTTAAGAAATTTGACTTTCTTATGAAATTTGATATAAATTGCTTCAGTTGTTAATAGCCCGTTGAATTGCTCTCTAAATCCCTACCTTTCAAAAGTTATTTCTCTGAACTATTAATAAATTACGTGGTGTTGTCCTCGAATTTTTCCCTTAGGGGATTGATCCCGGACGGTCGTCAATAGCCCGTTGTGTTACTCTAGTACGACGTTAATTAAAATTACCTTACTCTACCGTTATGTAAGGCATTGAAATTGTATACTCACTTGAGAATCACCCTGTAATTAGACAGTGGATTTTTGAAATGTGAACCTTAGTATGGCGAGTGCAACACATTAGCTTGTCGGTTTAAATTTCCATCTATTCCCTCTTGTTTCATTATGTTCTATGTGTTGGAAGATTGACATCTCACGAGGACGGGTTGTACTTTTTCTTCGTAATAATAAAATTCACTTCAATTACATTCCGGTACTTTGATATTTTATTTTTGCTGATCCGTAAAGAAAGAAGAAAGGGTAACTATTCAAAATGGAAGATTGCTTTTTTTTTAGTAGATGCACTATCGTATAAAAACTAGAGGCTACGAGCATTGTTTTTTAACCAGTGCATCTTTACCCACTAATGGTAATTTTAATTAACGTCGTACTAGAGCAACACAACGCTTGACGAAGGTCCGCGATCAATCCTCCAAGGGAAAGATCCAAGGAAAACACCACATAATGATGCAAGGCCTTCGTAACTCTGTTGATATGCCCACTGCACTAGCAACCTTTGAGTTTGAGGCTGTGCAAGTTCGATTCCTGTCAGGTGCATTCCTACCTGAGTATCTCCTCTCTTCTGTGTCACTAAAACTGTCATTGTGCTTCTATTACTTGATATTTCATTTCTTGTGTGTGATTCAGCATGACCATATGTGGGTAATTGCGCCATCAAAACCAACAAACCAACCCGCCACTGATACATGGCGAATCATTGGTGCACACAATTAAAAATCACAATTCCTCTGATTTCGAACAAAAAACCTTAATAGCTTCATTTTCCTATGCTATTCCATAGTTTATTCTATGTGGGGAGTGCATGCTTTTGTCTTCAATTTCTACATAAATTTGGATTTGCACGCTTTTTTAAGCATGAAATAAGTTTCAAAGACACTTATGTTTCTCACATGCATAATGGATATACATTTATTTTATCGCGTTTCGATCACCTTCCATTGATTTGGTTTGCTTCTAATCTTCCAAAACAATTTGTCCTGATTTTAAAGTGAGTTCATTTTTTCATCCTTTATATAGGGGGGAGCAATATGCATTTCATGAATGAATAGTGTATTTAGTTTTTCATTTTAGTACTTATTTCATCCAATAGATGGCACCACTACAAAATAAAACAAATCTATATATTGGGGGTTCCAAAATTGTGTGCCGTGGCACCCTGGAGTGCCACATATAGAGATTAGGGGTGCCGTGAAGCGCCCATGAAGCAGTTGCTGTTATAAGTAGAAAATATCGTTTGAAAATTAATGTCGTAAAAGAAATGTGAGTGGCTGTATCTTAATTACACGATTCCAACAATTGTGCAGTGAGCAGCAGGTTCACCGTCGCTCTAAACATACTCATATACTACCTCCAAGAGCATGTTGAAGGCAATTGATTTGTTTTATTTAAATTTTCACCTACACCTATGTTTTCCTTTTAAGTACAATTAAAGTGTGTGAATTTTAAATACCAGTTGTATTAATTGTGTCTATGTTCTTGTCACTTCTCTAATTTCGTCTTCAAAGTGGTAGAAATATGAAATATATATTATATAATAATGTACCACACATAGATATTACATGACGAGGGGGTGCCGTGAGAAAATTCTAATTCTCTTAAGGATGCCACTACTTGGTTAAATTTGGGAACCCCTGCTATATATCTCTCCATATTAAAAAAAAAGCTACCGCCGCCGCAGGATTGAAAAATTCGCTTTTTTTTTGCTCGATTCTTAGACGAGTTCCCGTGATAGTACGGATCAGAAAATTACAAAATTGACTTGGTATGTTCAAAATTGTACAGGGAACAAGACGAACAATTTTTTTCCGATGCGGCCATAAGTTTATAGGGTTTATTAAGTGTCAAAGTTGAAAGAACGAAATTTCTAACGCGACCGAGTAAATCAAGTACAATTTTCGGTCTTCAGCCGTGATTTTTTTCCTCTTTGATTACCTCTAAATTTTAATTTTTTGAACGACGCCAAATTTTGTTTGAAATTTCAATTTGGTTCCTGATAATATATTTATTAATTCGGGAAAAATCGGGACATTTTCGTTATTTTTTTTAAACTGGCATATCTATGTCTTATTAATATTAGTTTTTAAATTTGAAAACATCGCAGGGAATCTTAGAAAGTCCTCTTTCTTACGGTATAATTATTTCTGAAAAATTGTAGAACATAGCAGTATACCTTAGAATGTACTCTTTTTTATGGTATAATTATTTCTTAAATAGGTTAATAAATAAAATCGATGCATTTAAAAGTTGGTCATACAAATCTCAGTACTGTTAGATCCTAATTTCCTATACAAAACTAAAACTCTCATATCTGTAGCTTAATACTACTAGTTTTAAAGTTTGGAAAAGCCACGAGAAGGCTTAGAATGCGCTCTTTCTTACAATGAAATTATTTTTGAAATTGGTTCAAAATAAATTCGATGCAATCAAAAGTTGGTCATACAAATTTCGTATTTTTTAGGAATGCGGAGCGATTGCATTTATTGTTCTTCACGGGAATGAAGGTTACGTTTTCTGACAAACGAGTTTGCCAGATATCAAATTTATCGTAACAACAATTACCATAGAAACGATTTTTTTACTTACTTATAGAAACGAACTTATAGAAATCGACTTTAAAGTGAACTACCATGGAGATAGTAGGCTCCGCTGGAACTTTCGTAGAGCCGATTGGTCTTTATTTGAAAAATTGTCAGAGGAGATGTTCGCTCAGAGCTCTCCATCAGAGGACCTGGAGAGAGAATGGTCTGGCCTTAAGTTCATAATGAAAAAAGTCGCAAAGGCCTCCATTCCTCGTGGAAAGTGGAAAGGGAAGAAGCGTTTATTTATTCACGCGAGCGACCCCGTCCAATCGCTCATCCAAAGGAGATCGGAACTTCATGGGGAGGTAGCTCTGAGTTCTCGTATGGACAAAAAGATTGAACTAAACAAATTAAATGCTGAAATCAAAAGACGCTATGTCGAGATAAAGCGTACTAACTGGCAGGACACATGTAGAAACTTAGACCACAGAACCCCAGATTCAAGGCTGTGGAAATTGACAAAATGTCTTGATAAAATGCCGGTCAATAATGAAGATACCAACACTATCGTTGGGGATGACGGTTCAACTGCTGTAAACGACCAAGAGGCAGCCGAGACTTTGGCCAAGCATTATGCTAAGGCGAGCAGAGTGACATTCAGTAGATCGGACAAAAGGCTGTCCAGAATTACAAGAAACCTAGTGAAATCCTGCCGAGATTTGAGGACAGAGAACCCTTTATTTGATGATGATTTCACAGCAGATGAACTATCTTACGCTCTTCAACACCAAAATCTGACCAAGTCACCAGGTCCGGATGGAATTCATGGTCAATTCCTAAGCCATCTGGGTTTTCTAGGCAAAATTAGGCTGCTTCATCTCTTCAATTTGTCTTGGTCAACTGGGAAACTTCCAAGGCAATGGAAATCGGCCATAGTCATCCCCATTCGTAAACCCAACAAGAAAGCCAGTTCTGTTGACAGTTATCGTCCAATCTCTCTCACCTGTATTATATGTAAACTTATAGAAAGGATAATTTTGAGAAGATTGACACACCACCTTTTGTCAAATAACTTGATTCCACCAGAGCAATATGCGTTTAGAAGAGGCCATGGCACAATGGACCAGATTCTGTTCTTCAGTCAAAGTGTTAGAGATGCCCAAAATTGCAAACCCACAAAACATACTTTGGCGGTTTTTCTAGATCTATCTAAGGCATTTGACAGGGTTTGGAAGTATAAATTACTTAACAAGTGTTACAATGACTTTAACATCAAAGGTAGAGCTCTCCCATGGATCTCAAACTTTCTAAATCACAGAAATTTTTGCGTAAACTTTCAAAATAAGCAATCAGGATTTTACAGGTTGTATCAGGGAATCCCTCAGGGTTCCGTACTCAGTCCTACCCTGTTTTCCATGTTTATTGCAGGAATTGAAAAAATTGTATCACCATGCCAGATTGGCATCTTTGCAGATGACATTGTGTTGTGGTCTAGTGGTTCAGACATAGGAAAACTGGAATCTAATCTAAACGGATCCTTAGAAGCTGTCCGTGATTTCTCAAACTCTCACAGGTTAAACTTCAATCCCTCAAAATCAGTTAGTAGCTTCTTCACCACTAATAGACACCTCTACAATTATTCTCCTGCAGTGTACTTTTCTAATCAGTTACTGGACTGTGACAAATATCCAATTTACTTGGGTTTTACATTGGATCCTGAGATAAACTGTAGGAAACATATAGAGAAAATAGCAGATAAAGCTAGAAAGCGTCTACAGATTTTGAAGTATATTTCAGGTAGAGACTGGGGAGCTGATGCTTCCACTCTCAGACTTACTTTTTGTTCCCTCGTGCGTCCCATTCTTGAGTATGGTTACCAGGTATTTCAAACGGCTTCTGCTTCTAACTTAAAGATCTTGGACAGAGTACAATTGAGTGCAGCAAGAATAATCACTGGGTTAAGGAATAGCTGCCCTAGTGAAGTGGTCCTATACGAAGCTGACATTTTACCTCTGACTACGAGATATAGGATTGGTTCTTTTAAATATTTTAATAAATTGTCAAGTCTTGGTGATTTTAACAGGACTGCTGAATTCACTTTGAAGTGGAGGAGTAATCAGCGTTTAAAGAGAGACACCCCGATGGAATTTGTGAGGAAGGAGGGTTTTATTGATTTTGTGTGAGGTTATTCCTTCGACCACTTTTACTGCTTGCCTCCGACGGTGTCCCTTGAGAATGTCAGTTTTAATGATGAACTGAAGACTCATGCCAATAAACAGACGGATCACCCAGACCTTTTGAAACAGTTGGCCCTGGAGGTTGTCAATAGCATCCCTTCTGATGCATTGGTCATCTATACGGACGGTAGCAAACTTGAAGACGGTAGAACCGGGAGTGGTGTTTTCATCAACAGCGCTGAGGACAAGGTCAAATGCAGCATCCGAAACCCTGACCATTGTTCAGTCTTTAGATCGGAGATCATAGCAATTGGTGCAGCCCTTAATTATGCACAGTCCACTGATAAAAATTGTATTTGGATTTTGACTGATAGTAGGAGTGCTATACAGTATTTCAAAAATTGCCCACAAATATTTGACATCCCAGACCAGGATATTCTGAAGCTTCTCTGCGAGATTGGCCTGAAAACACCAATAAGCCTCCAATGGATTCCATCGCATATCGGGGTGTATGGCAACGAGACAGCCGATGTACTCGCCAAGAATGGCTGTGATCTACCTATGGACTGTTTGAATCGCCTCACTCCCACTGAGGTCCACTCCCTGGGAAAACAACGTTTGCTTTCCTTGTGGCGCCGTACGCCATCCCACCATTGGTATGCTGGCAATCACCCCGGACTCTCAATCACATGCTGTGGCCCTCGGCCTTTTCAATCGGCCATGGCCAGATTTCGAAGTAGCCATCTTAAATGTATCAAATTTCAGAACGGGGAGAGAATTTTCCCTCCTTGTTCCTGTTCCCTACCTGCCAGTCCTGATCACCTTCTTCTCTGTCTTGGCGCTTCGTATAAGCAGCTGTTGGTTGATCAGGACTTTTTGCAGGTATATGGGGATCTGGCACGACGGGGCCTTCTGGACCTGGTGTAGGCTTTCCTACACCAGGGGGATGTGCAACAACAACAACAACGATTTTTTTATTTTATTTAACGAGGAAAAGAGACTTGCTTTTTTTCACTCTACTCTCAGACGGTTTACGAATTAAGTACAGTTCAGAAAAATGACGAGATTAACACGGTTTATTGAAAATTGCACTGGTAACAAGATGTAGAAGGTTTTTACTGATGCAGTTATTATAGTTTTGGGTGCATTAAGAGTTACAGTAAAAAAAAGGGAAGTCACTTGCGACAGATTTGGTTTGAGAAGCAAACCAAATATTATTGCGTAGCAATCGCCGGGGGTTGGCGAGCGTTAGCGAGCATGGGCGAACCCTCGCTGTGACAGCATGGACCGGAAAGGGAAATCAGGATTCTACGAATTATTAACATAATTTCGCAGTCGCGAGGAGATTGTCTCTGCGAAAGGAATGTTGGCTTGTGAAGTAAAGCAATTGGATCTCTGAAGAAGGGTGTTGGTTTGCTTCGCAAACCAACACTCCCAGGGGTTATGCATCAGGGGGTTGGAGAGCAGGGAATGGTGCCAAGAACATTTAGACAGACAAGGCCGCGGCGCTCATTGGTGACGTCAGCACAATTTGGTAAACTGTGAAACTGAATTCTCCCCGAAACACGGCAAAACTTTAACAAGTGCATACAAAAGTAAGCTGACTCGGTTATCTACCGAAGTTTGAAATGAGAAAATAAATGCCTAAATGTGTTTTTAATCTCTCTTCCCCCCCCCCCCTTTCAAGAAAAGCTTAGGCTTGGAAGGAAAGTTATTTTTAACAAAATAAATGCTTTAAGCAGCTGCCTTTAAGAATAGAAATGCAATAAAATTTTATAAATATTTCATAGTTTAAAAGTTTTGTTAAAATTGAATGCCAGGAAGTCAAATCCTTAACACAACAGAACACAAATAAAAGTAAGAAAAAACTTTATTTTTGCACACATACAAATCTCAGCAAAGATTTATATTCTATTGGTTATGTAAAGGTAAACATGATAAAATTCTGATTGTATTCAAATTCACAAAATCATACAATACTGAAAAAATATTTTAATCAACCTTAAAACAATATTATTTAGTTTTAGTATTATTCTGGTGATTTACAAGATTTTTAAGGGATTTTTTAACTCTTTGGCTTTTTTGTTTTTTTGTGTTTGGGGTAAAGATTTTTTTTTTCTGGCATTGGCTACAGAGTTGCATTTGTTGGGGAGTTTTCAAATGTTTCTAGTTTACGCTGTTTAGCAAGTGAAACATGTTTTGGTGTACCATTTTTAAAGTGTAATAATTGTGTAATAAAGCATTTGTTGCAGGTCTTAAAATTAGTTTCAGCACATGGTCTGTTGAATGTCCATTAAAACAACTCATCGTTAAGAAAAAATTCATGCTTTTTTATCAAATCAAAACTAATAGTGATTACAAGTTACCTTTGATTATTTGTCTCAAAAACAAATGTTCATTCTTTTGGTTAACTAGCTTTTGTACAACTATGTAATTATATGTAGTAACAGCAGTATCAGAATCTGGAAATAGACATAGCAACTCACATCTGTCTAAATTCCGAATAAGAATGTAATCCGAAATTAAATTTAAAAGTTTTATCTAGAACTAAAGATTTTTATCAGGCATCACAGTTCAGTTTAGAAATTGCTGAACGAGCACAATAACCTGATAAATAGGTTAAAACTGGTAGCAGAGGTTTTAAATCAAAATCCTTTTGCAGAAATATCTAAAACAAATTGGGAATATCGTACATTTCCCTTAATTTCTGAGCAGTTATTTTCAGGGTCAGTGTTTATAATTTCTACGTCACCATACATGTTGGAATTTAAAACAAGTGGAATAAAATTTTGCATCCTTAATTTGGCATCAAATACATAAATTTGTGAAGTTGATATTAGATATTGGTGAACCCGCAAGTGTTCTATATTTTCCAAAGCGATCTTCAAGTGAGTCGGTCTGAATTTTACCAGGTTGAAAATATGTAAAATTCAACTCCTTAATGCAAAACTTAGACATCTCAAGAAGAGCATATGGTATATGCGAGATAGCTAAATGTGTTTCTTTTGTTAGTGTACCTGTAGAGCATTTTTTGTCTTTCCATGCATTTAACCCGGAAAGAAAACCATTCAGATATTCTACTTTTACATCATTTGTGGACAGAGTTATTGGCTTTTGAAATGGATCCTGTAAACGCTGTCCTTTTTGAGTGGAGTCTTAAAATTTACAATTTTCCACCGTTTGGGATCTGAGTAATAAATTGGGCTGTTGGTTTGTAACTCATGAAGTTATGTCCCTGTCCTAGTTGCAAAAGAGCTTGAACAACAAAGTCATTAAATATTTTAAGGACTAGCTTCACATTTTACCTCTGTAGATTACTGGGAGTCAATGATCTAAGTGTTAACCCATAAAAGGATTTTACTAAACTATTACTTTCAACGTCGTGTAAAGCTTTTAGTGTACCAAAGCTAGCTTCAAGAAGCGGAATGAATTTTTTCATAATCATTGAAATCTGGATAGTAAAAGCACTGACATATTTTTTTCATTAATCCAATTGTTGCGGATGCGTTTTAGGATATGTACAGAATCAAATATTTACAATAAAGGACTAGTAGTATCAGAAGGGTGGATATACAAAATGCTTATATATATTTTTGGGGGAGTGTGGAATAAAGACATAGATTTACTATAGAGAGCATTGTTGTCAGACCCAACACCTATGACTTTAAATCCTATATCATCGAGCTCAACGAGAATTTTTTTTTATAATTCCATTTAAAATGTTTGCATTTATGGTTTTTACAGGTACAATATGTGCAACAAATTTAAATGGAGAAATAAGGCTCTGTATCATAAAAACCTGAACAGACGTTGTAGCATTTTCAGAATTAAATGTGCCATTCCTAATATATTACCATCTTTATAGTCAATATATGGTTCAATATGTATTTCGTCATTAGAAAAACAACTGTTTTGTCACAAGACTCTTATAAGTTAATTCGTCTTGATATAAACATAAAAAAAAATCTCCTCAGATTTTTCTAGTTGGACGTTAGTATTCAGTGATGCACAAATATTCTTCAAAGTCCTTGGGTGTGGAATCATAACCTAACCAGAATTTCTTAAAAAGTTATAGGCATGAGGAGATATTGAATGAAAAATACAATAATATATAAGCATTTTAGGAGAGTATATTATTGAAAATTTACTACATAGAATGGAATTGTTGTTGTTGTCGTGTCTATGCATACAGTACTAGTGCAAAAGTTTAGAGTCCTCCAAAAGCCTTGGTGACAAGATCTGCAAGTTCTGGAGCTCGAAGGCTATGGAGGATTTCGATTGGGGGTGCTCCAAGTTGAAAGAGGGAACCAATAATGGCCTGGCAGTCGAAGATTTGGAGTTAGTTGCGATTGGGGGGACAGTACCTGCAGATGGGATAGGATTTTATATTAGTTCGTGAAATCTTCATGCCTTTGAAATGACCAGTACGTAGCCTAGCTATTGTAGAGGAGAGGTTTCTTGGGCAGTTTAGATCGGGGATTGTTGCCTTGCTAAAATGCTGGTTGTAGATCCTTCGCCTGGCGACGGCATTCGCATCTGCACAGGTGACTACTCGAGGTTGATCTTTGTCGCGTGCTTCCTTTGCAAGGGCATCTGCACATTCGTT
This sequence comes from Metellina segmentata, assembly GCA_947359465.1. NCBI lineage: Eukaryota > Metazoa > Arthropoda > Arachnida > Araneae > Tetragnathidae > Metellina > Metellina segmentata. Next base: position 83,909,828 of record OX375877.1, read on the forward strand.
CCCCTCAATTCCAACATGAGCTGGGATCCACTGGAGAGTGCAAGGTATATTTAATAAATGGAGAAGAGTATTAATTTCTTGCGTTATTGTTGTTTTTAATTTGTTCAATTAGAAATTGGATAGTAATTTTTGGATCATCATTTACATTTACCAGTAAAGTATTCACTAGTTTCATAATAGATGTAACTATTGATGGTAACATTTCTGCTGCATTTCAATCAACTTTATCGGATAAAAGTTTTAAAATTTCTAATATTACATTTATATCATTTACAGTTTGAGGGAAATTGAACTTTCCCAAATTGTTTTATGCTGTCTCCCAAGAAAGCATAAATATTTGAACTTTCATTTATGATGAGAGAAGATTTAATAATGGGTACAACCGTTTGTGTCCATAAGAAGGAACAGTATTTTGTCAGTTCTAAAGACAATGCTCCAACTTGCAGGAACATTTTTCAAGTTTAAACATCCAGTTATCTGTTCTAGAGAATGAAACTTTGTTTTCCTGTCATACTGTTATCTGGATGATATACTTTCTGCTATAGAAATCTGTGGTAAAGTGTTCTACCCTCAGTCTTCTTTCATCAGGACTTTCTCTGGTGCTGGGAGAAGTAGACAAGAGATACGTTGGACAATTAGGAGAATGAATGGAACAGCATCAACTTTAAGTTTAGATCGCTTCAAGTAACAGAAATGTGCTTTCCAGTTTTAGGATCATAGGCTCCAGTGCATCTTTCAATTGACTCCTTAGGGAAATGTTGAATAATCAACAAGTCACAAGGTCAGACTTTTCAACGTCTAGGTATTTGCATTGAGCGTCCCACATTTTTACATGGTCAACTATATGTTGCTCGGTCGAGATGTTTGTCTGCTGATAACATGACGATCTTCGTAAAAGATGGAAAAAAGATATAAAATATAGTGTATAAGGAAATATTGCTTTACTAAATTTATGTGTTTCACGTATCATAACTTCAAGATCAGTTCCTGTATCCTCACGGTCATCCAAGCGTCAGTTCCTGTTAATTTCTTTTCTTTCTCATTCAGAGAAGAAATTAGGCGACATGCCTGTGTCATGTCGGGTGGTGGGAGTGATTCCTTAAATTATTTATTGTCTATACAAGGTTACGAGTTTCGTTTTCTATACCTTGGAACTACAGGCTTAAAAATATTTTTGAGGCCTTCTAGGCCTATTTTTCAATCTTCCGAGTGAATTATTTGGTGGATCTTGAATCACAGTGTGAGAAAAGGTAAGATTTACTTAAAATCAAATATAATTATTTCTGTGGTATAGTACTCACTCTGTGCCCGTTCACTTTACTCTTCTTTTGCTCAATTCTTTGGTGGGTAATTCGAAAATCTTTGCTTTAACAGTATATAAAACATTCAAAACAGTATTTAGTAACTAATATTCAACCATTTCTTAAGTAATATAAGTTAAAATAGCATTAATTTTTGTTTGCATCGAATTTATCACCCAAATGTCGAAAATGGACTGACGAAAAATTTCCGTAGTCATTCTGAAATTTAAGGACTATCTATCAGTTCCGCAGACTTCCGCAATAAATGTTTTGTTCTGCGCACTTCAAATGAGTCAGGCTATAATGCATATGTAATATTTTAGTGATATACGGTGATATAATGTGTTAAAAGTGTAGATGAAATTTGAAATCAGCAGTTGCGTAAGACGCTAATTAGCTATAAATTAAAAAGGATCTTGCAAATTAATGAAATAGTATCCAAGAAACTAAAAGCACATAAACATACCTCGATAAACAGAAGTTAATGATAGTATCTACTCAATAACGCTAAAGAAAATATAGGCCCTATACTTTTTAGTTTTCCTAAAAGTACTAATACGCATACGCCATATTGGTTTTGCATTCAACGCAGGAAGGAACTTTGGACTACTGTGCATCCTGTTGGGAGGAATTATTTAGAAAAATAAAACCTTAGTCTTGCTAAAGGGGTAATACTACTTTTAAGATATGATGTCTTTTTAACAATCTGCGACACTAAGAAAATTGAATTTTGTCCACCTAGAATCAAAAATGTCACACTGTGCGACGCCGATTATTTTTAGAAATTTCAATTTGTTTCCTGATAATATTTTTTTTTTAATTCGGGAAAAATCGGGTGAATTTCGTTATTTTTTTTAAACTGCCATATCTACACTGATGTCCAAAATTAAGGTCACAAACATAAAAGCTGTCAGAACTGGAGAAATATTCAGTTTATTGCAAAGAAATTTGGCACAGAGATATATTATTATGAGAGAAAGCATATAAGAACATAACAATATGAAAAAGAATTGAATTGTTAGTTAAGATACAGGTTATATCAAAACACTCAAATCATGATGCATTTATCTCGGGATAGGTCCGTCTAACATGGAGTGTGACCACCGTGTACTGCTATATAAACTTCACAACGAGCCCTCATACTGTTAATGAGAGTGTTGAAAAATGCTTGCGACAATAATTCTTATTCTTCCAAAAGCGCGGCTTTTAACGCCTGGAGGGTCATGGGAGGTGGAAAACGTCGTGCAATGGCCCATCCTAGACTATCCCAAATATGTTCTATAGGATTGAGATCCAGAGACTTCTCGGGCCAGTTCATACAGCGAATATCCTCTTCTTCAAGAAAATCATCAACAATGTGAGCTCTGTGTGGACACGCATTATCGTCCCTAAAAAGGAAGTCCGGGTCTGCAACACCCCGGAACAACCTCAGATAGGGTTCATGGACCTCATCCCTATAGCGCTGTGCGCTAACACTACCCTTATCAAAGACGTGCAGTAGTGTACGACTGCCCAAAATGATGCCGCCCCAGACAAGGATTCCTCTGCCAAATGGGTCGATTTCCCTTACGATGGAGAGATGGTAGCGAGTTCCACGTTCTCTCCAGACGAAGACTCGCCGAGAATCACTCTGTGTGCTGAATCTCGACTTATCAGTGAAAAGAACACGCCCTCATTTTTGGTGTGTCCAAGAATGATGTGTTCGGTTCCACGACAATCGGGCTGTCCTGTGTAATGCGGTCAAAAGGAGACACAACATTTACAACGTACTACGGGCGTAAAGGGCCCTCTCTGCTAGACGTCTGTATACTGTTTGCCGGGAAATTCTTTTTCTAGACGTCGCAGTAAGGTCACGAGAAAGCTCTGTAGTAGGGATGCGACATCGATATCGATGTTTTAGAAAAAACATCGATGTATTTAACATCGATGTATTGGAGTCGATGTTTTTGTAACATCGATGTTTATACGTGTCGATGTTTTATTTTTAAATGAAAAAAGTACGGTTTAAAAATTTTTTTAAATAACCTAGTAGCATAATTTTTATAATTGGCAAATTGAACACATTTTGAGACCAAACTGACCAAGGGTGAAGGCTCTGAAAAGTAGGGATGCGACATCGAGGTCGATGTTTTCAAAACATTGAATGCTTTATAAAAAACATCGATGTATTGGAGCCGATGTCGCATCACTAGTTGCTAATCCAGTTTTAGGAAATGGAGAAAACAGTTTAAATACACTGAACTTTAAAAACATCGATGGTTTTGGTGCGATGTATTATCGACATTGATGTTTTAATTTCAAACATCGATGTTTTAATTTCAAACATCGATGTTTTTCTGTCGATGTTGCATCTCTAGGTGCTAAACCAGTTTTAAGAAATGGGTAAAAAAGTTTAAATACTCTGAATTTTAAAAACATCGATTGTTTGGGGGCGATGTATTATCAACATCGATGTTTTAATTTTGAACATCAAAGTTTCAAGACATTGATGTTTTGCTGTCGATGTTGCGTCACTAGTTGCTAAACCAGTTTTAAGTAATGGGGAAAAAAGTTAAAATACACTGAATTTTAAAAACATCGATGTTTTTGAGGCGATGTATTATCAACATTGATGTTTTAATTTTGAACATCGATGTTTAAAAACATAGATGTTTTGCTGTCGATGTCGCATCCCTACTCTGTAGCCGTTGTCAGCCTATGCCGTCGTGCACTTAATGCCAAGTAAGAATCCTGTGCAGGTGTCGTCGCTCTTGGGCGGTCTGGGCCGGGCTTCCTGGTGATAGTACCACTTGTTTGGAATTGATTCCACAGCCTGTATATCGCTTTTGGTGCCACGTAACCATCGAGCCACCACTGCTTGAAACTGACCAGCTTCAAGCCTGCCAACGGCTCTCCGTCTCATTGAATCATCTAAACGATGATGAGAACTCATTCTCACTGCAAACAGTTAATTTGTGGGGTTTAACGCAATATTCACAACACTGCAAGAGAAAATCCTAGATGCTTAAACGGTCAAATTCCACGTTGTTCTACAAAACCAACGCCAAACACCATTTATTCAAAATGGAGGCTATCATTGTGCTACCCGCTCTTCAAAATGTATAAAAATACGAATTTTATTAAATTTTCTGGTAGCAATTTGGAATTATTTTGAAAAACGTGTTTCTGACCTTAATTTTGGACACCAGTGTATATCTTATTACTATTAGTTTTTAAATTTGAAAACATCGCAGGGAATCTTAGAATGTCCCATTTCTTACGGTACAATTATTTTTAAAATTGGTTAACAAATAAATTCGATGCGATCAAAAGTTGCTCATACAAATTTCGAAATATTGGGAAATTTCGGTTACGTTTTGTTAAAACTCTCATATCTATAGCTTAATACTATTATTTTTTTAATTTGAAAACATTGACGTAAACCTTAGAATGTACTCTTTCTTATGATACAATTAATTTAAAAATGGGTTGAAATGGGTTAAAATGGGTATCACATGTATAATACATATGCATTTTCTCACGTTTGACCACCCTCCATTGATTTGATTCACCTTTTAATCTTCCAAAACATTTTGTCCTGATTTTAAAGTGGGATAATTTATCATCCTTTATATGGGAGGGGGGGGGCAGGATCAATATGCATGTCATGAATGAATATTGTATTTAGTTTAATCTTTTAGTACTGAATTTATCCAATAGATGACACCACTACAGATAAGACAAATCTATATATCTCTCTATTAAACAAAAGTTTCAGCCACAGGATTAAAAAACTCGCTTTTTTTTGCTCGATTCCTAGACAGTTTAAAGAGAAAGTACGTATAAGAAAATTACAAATTGACATTGTTTGTTCAAAATTGTAAAGGTAACAAGACGAACAAGATTTTTTTCCGATGCGGCTATTACTTTCGGTTTTATTTAGTGACAAAGTTGAAAGAGCGAAATTTCTAACGCGACCGAGTAAAACACGTTCAATGTTCAGTCTTCAGTCGGGATTTTTTTTAAGTACTTCTAAACTGCAGCTCGTCGAGTTTTCTTTTTTTTTTTTTTTAAATTTCAATTTGTTCCCTGATAATATTTTTTTTTAATTCGGGACATTGACGTTATTTTTTTTAAACTGCCATATCTATATCTCATCACAGTTAGTTTTTAAATTTGAAAACATCCCAGGGAATCTTAGATTGTCCTCTTTCTTACAGTACAATAATTTTTTTAATTGGTTGACGAATAAAGTTGATGCGAACAAAAGTTGGTCATACAATTGGATACAAAAATGGATTCCTTTGTTGAAATTCTGTAATTTTACTTGGTTGCGTAGATTTTTTTGGTTGGTTGTGTCGCCAAACGATGGCAGCACATGCGAATTTAGTTAATTCGAACTGTTGTATTACACCATTGGTAGCCAAGGACCAGAGGCGGATTAAGCGGTATGCGGACTAAGGGCCAGTTTACGATTCTGCGTATGTCCAACTGCGTCGGTTGCGTCGAACCAATGATAGAGGAGAACCACGTGATTGACAGATGGGCGGGATCACGCAGCCTCTCTGCAGAGCAACGCAAGGTCCAAATTCTATACTTCATCAGATCCAACTCTCGACGCACATACGCAAGCAAACGCGACTACTTTGACGAATCAAAATCCAGCATCTAATGTTTTGATTCAATCGAGTAATAAACTAAACATCGCCATTACCGAACTTGTTAGCGAGTTGCTGAATGCTGACTGTGGAAGTTTAAAAAACATTATAAAACACTGGGCATGCGTTATGTACGAATTTGACTTCGAAAGAGACGGACAGCTGTTGCAAAGGCCTTGGGAATTCCTTGTAAGTACATGTATTTACACTAATCTTTAATTTGCATTGCAATATGTCTATATTTTGTTTACCTAGTTTCATCCGAAATAATAAAACCTCTTAGTTTATGCTAGTGAAAAATTGTTTTCGAAGTTGATTTGTCGTGTAGCTTTTATTTCAACGTTTATGAGCGATTTTTAAGTTTATTGGCAAATTAAAGTGAGCGATAGAAAAGCGCTGTAGAAATAGCTGTTTATTTTTTATAACTGAAACTATTGTGGTCGTAAACATTTGTGAATGTAGGAAACTTTTGTTGTTTAATTATTCCATTCCACCTCCTCTTTTGACCAATAATTGTTACTTTCCCAACCTCACAAAACACAACACTTGAACTTCTACTAAAGTGCTTAGTTAAGAGGAAATGTACAAAAAACTTCATCTGTTTTTTTATGTGCAAATGTTCTTTCCTTGAGATTGAGGTGCCTTCGTTTCTCGGAGGCTTTACCCACAGTTAGCTACCTGCCAGTTGTAGGCAGCATAGGTTCTATTTCTCCCTCAGTGTATTTCCCTCTTTGGTTTCAGTAAAACCTTTGTGTATGTACATTACTTGACATGTATTCACAGCGCATTTAACGGTGCAGCCAAATATGGCCCTTGCACCGTTGAAACCTTACCAAACCCTGAGATTTGTTTTCAGTTTTCCTAGTGATAGTGTTTGATGACCAAAATCCTTCAGTTCGCTACTTTAAACATAATTATCTTCATTAATTTTTCTACTGATAGTTTTTTGGTTTTAGTTCAAGTCTTATGACAACCCCTATACATAGGCTTTCAACAAAGACTGAAAATTTCTTGGTTTAGTCAGATTAAATTATACTTTCTTTTGCCACATTTTTTTTTGGTCTTTTTTCTGCATTCAAAGGTTTTGTTGAACGGACCGGCACAGCCAACGAAAGCATTATTTCGATTCACAGCCCGAATAGCCACTGCACTGGAAGAACGAGACTGCAACAAATTTCCACTTTTGAAAGCTTTACCGCACAATTATGACTAAAAACCAGTTAACCGAAAAGTACCTTCCAAGTAAAATGTATTATCAATTTTCTTGTGGTGGATTTGTATCAGTACAAATGGCATCAAGAGGGATTTCTTTGTCGAAAGCAATAAAATCAAAGGAAATTATGCCGCTGCAAACTACCAAATGTAATGGGCTCACTTGAAATCCACTACCCTTGCAAGTCAAAGAAAGTACATGTATTCACATGATAGGTTAGGTTTTGGTTCTCGAACCCGCTTTTCACAAAATAAACTTCCTGATGCTTAACACAAGGAAGAACACCTCATTTGGACTGTAGCTTATTTGTTTCTTACTCTGAGAGCTGAAACCGCTCGATGGCTTCTCAAGAACACACCAACAGTTGAAACCTTTCCAACAGATGACGCTTCTGGTGCAAACAACACATATTTGGAGAAACCTTAAAAATTTTGAATTTTAATTCCTGTGTCAACTAATTGGTTGAAATTTTTTTTTGCAGAATAATATCCAACTTCATTTAAGTGATGAAAGTACATCCAGGGACAGATGTTCAATGGAAATGCTGTAGCAAGACAGAAGATGCTGCAATACTGAGCAGTTCTCTTACAAAAGGTCACTCATTATTTTCTTAAAATATGGTTTGTTTAAATAATTCTGGTAATATTTAAAATTTGTTGTGTCTAAAAAAAAACACAAAATTTAGTACCGTTTTCTACTGTAAATGCATAAAGTGTGAGATTCTTGTATGGAAACGCTGGCAATATTCTACTTTGTCACAAGATCAGTCACTTTCTGAGAAGTTGGCAATGTTCGAAGAACATGAAAAGTTATGCCTATAAAAGAGTGGTGCCAAAAACTGTTCCGGAGATAAGGGACACGAAAAATACGTTTATAAAGTAATAACACTATGTAAAATAATCTTTTATAACTTAACATTTTTATAATATTTATGTTTGTAATTCAAAACTAGTGTCATTTTATTCATGCTTAGTTGCAATGCATTTGATGTATATCTGTTTATGAGAAAACATTTCTATGTATGTTTACAAGGTTAATTACTATACTCTGCTTTCCCCCCCCCTCAATACATTTAATATTTTACCTTAGGTGACAACTATATATTGTGAGTAGTCAGTATCATAATTTTTCATCTACTCCGGCAATGTGTCTAGATTTACATGTAACTCCTTAAAAGCTCTGCTTTCAGCGAGTGATTGTGTGAAATTTTGAAACATCCTTGAATACCCATCAAATCAAGACACAGTAACCGCAATTGATTCTTCTGTAAAATTTCTATCTCAAATTTGAAAAACAATGTACTTTCCATGTTAAAAGTGATATAAAACTAAATGTTGATTAATTCAGTTTTTAAAGTGTTGCTATGTAAGTTTTTATAATCTATTTACACCAGGATAATAATCAATATATTGGGTAAAACTGTTTTAAGTTAGTGTTGTAAGTTATATAAAACGTATAGTGTAGAGGTGGCTGATGTACCTTAAAGCTGTCGTGGCTGAAAGTCCTCACGTTTGGTTGGTGTAGAAGTTCGGAGAGTGGGGTGCCAGCTCTGATGTTGCCTCGTCATCTGACCATGGTTCAAAATTACAAGGCGATACACCGAATGGCTTAGGCTGAGATAGTGGTTATTAGTTGAATATAAAACATACTCCACTCCCAGTTTAATAAAATTTCTTTTTGAGTTATTCAGAAAGTCGAAAGTTAACTTACAGTGTGATTTCATGTTTAATACCATATATCAAAAAATTAGTATCCATAAGATGAATTTCATGACCAGTGGTTATATAGTTTGCATTTTGTTTATTTCATTTTATATTTCAGACATTATTCTCTAAAGAAGAGAAAGAAGCTAACTTCTGAAAGATATCAGTTGCTCTGTCAATGGCAAAAGAATACACTTGAGCTACATGATAGTTTTGTAAACTCCATGGGCATAATTCGACTGTATACAATTGCACCCTTGCTTATATTGATAGATTTATAATTAAATAAATTTAATGCTAAGAATTTCTTGTGTGTACATTTTATTATTCATAATCTTTAGTACTAGTTTCATTTTAAAATTTACAAGTTTTGTATTTAATATAATTTTGAGTCACAAATGCAGAAAAAGAATAAAATAATTTTTTTTCAATACTTAAATTAAATAAAGTGAAATTATATTTGCTTACTAATTATTTCTTAATGTTTCAGGTAAATATTTAAAATAACACATTACATGCATCATATTACATTTATTATAAATTAATTATTCTCATCTGTGTTTACTTCACTTGTATTTTGCCACCTATCCATTTTATAAATTGAAATTATTTGCTCAGTGAACGGCATTCAATCCAAGTATAATATTAAACATAAGTAACTTAAATTTTCTTTGAATATCTTAATAGGAAGTTTATATGAAATAGTAAATTGCATTGTTCTTGTGCTTATTATCTTATATATTTAAACTATCTATATATATAAAACACTAACGTACGTGGACCCGAAATCGACGTTATTTGTGTATCGTCGAATGGCAACAATCAACATATATAAAATAACCCAGATATTTTGAATTATTGCTGTTTTCAAATAGCCGAGGTCAATTTCTATTAAAAAGAAGGAATTAAATTGTAATATTTATGTTTGAACTTACTTTTTATTTCTTCCTTTGATGTAAACGTAATTTTGCTACCCGGTATCGGGCCACGCGTCAGAATTAATGTTTACTTTTTTAATTTGATTTAGAATTCAGTGTTTGGGTATTTGAGTTGACTGCGAGATGTTGCCGACATATTTGAGGATTCCCAAGTATTATAAATGTGTTATTTTTGTTAATAAATCATTATTGTCTTTGTCAATATCGTTGAAAAGTCTTTTGTAGCATTATTCTATTTCACAATAAATATAATCGGGAAGTCGAAATTCAACACGTTTGAAAAGATACGTACGTGTTTTTTTTTTCAGAATTTAGCATTTTTTCAAGGATTGGAATTTTATTTTTGTTTGCATTATGGTGTTCCGGTATATTACATGTTGCAGAAATATTATTTAGGAGTTAGATTTTAATGATATGTCTATTTTCTGCAAAATATCTAGACGCGGGTAATTTTGTAGCGGTATATGTACATTTCGGCCAACTTTGCTTAAATATTTGATTGAATATGCAATGATTTAAAGAATTGTTTCACAAAAATGAATAAAATATACAAATCAAAACATGTTTAATTACGGTGTGTAAAAAAGTTTAAAAAGCACTATTACACACTGCCGAGCGCTAGCTGGCGCAGCCCGACTAGTACTAAGTATTTAACAATGCTTATAAGATTGAATATGCAAGACACACAAATCATAAAAGAGAGGACATGGTAAACTAAATCTAAATGATTAAAAGAACATGGTTACCACATACATGTGTAGTATGCATAAATTAATTTCTTGAAATATGAGAAACACAGTAATTTTCCTATTGTAGTGAGTTGACACAAGAAACATATTCAAACCCTCAGTACAAAATAACATTTCTATTGAAACTAAATTAACTACAGAATATATCATTGGAAAATGTTTCGCTGACTAAAAATTCAATACTTCCCAACATTCAAGGTGTGTTTTGTTCAAGTTTAAAAAAATCTTGGGCAGAAATGGAATGCTGACAATTTGAATTTATAGCACCAACCCAATGATAAAATATACATACTCCAATTCATTAAAGCTTACTTTATTCTGTTTAATGTGAAAAAAAATTTGTAGATTTTACAAAAGATGATACAAATTTTCAGGAAAATGAGGTTTGTCTGGATTAAATATAATGAGCAGGGTGTAAAAAAATCAGATTTTTTAAATTTCTGTAGGCTGCTTCTTTCTTCCTGCTGACATGTTAATGGCTGTGTGTGTGAAAATGTATATTTCTACTCTTTAATCTATTGCACACCACAAAAATAAGCTAACTGACAAATACCTAAAAAAAACACTAGTAGGAAGTAATTTAGCCTCTTTCTCTTTAGTAAACTACCCTTTAGTTTATAATTTTGAATCAAACTGTGTTGCATACATACTTTTGAGTGTTAAAAAATGAGTGCTGTTAATCAGGAATGTTTATACGTTACTCTTCCTGGCATTTAGATTTATGATGGCATGTGTGTTTACATTACTGTTTCCAGTATATAGTATATTCTAATATGTTACAACTGGCTGTTGCAATCTTTTATAATATGCATTAATTGACCCAGTTCTCTCTGAGCTTAGTGTAGCCATTAATGCTGAAATCACCATGAGTACAGAAACATTAAAGCGTTTTACAACTTCTATGGTGTATTTACTTAGTTATAAAAAATTTGTGATTTGTTGTGATTCAAATCAGTGAATTAAAAAAAATCATTTGATTAAAATCATGACACCCTGATAATGAGTAAATCGAAGATATATTTATCTACATTTCAATAACTAGAAACCCTCATCAGATATCAAATTTCGTGTTTTCCTTCAATCTCACATAAAAGGCTTCAAAAGTAAAAAGATTTTAAAACAAATTATTCATGTAACTTCATTTCATTTTGGTTTTTAATGCTCTGATTAAATTTAACACTTATATATATAGTCTCAGTTTAAAGTAGATAGTTGTTTTGGAAAGAAAATAGTTTAATGTTGATTTATCTGAGTATTCACAATCGGTACAATATTTTTTAGAAATCGAGATTTACTTGTTTATTCTAATTTTGGTTTTGTTCGGAGTTAAAAGTTTCCAAAGTGATGTTAATTTCGCAATGTTCTCAAGTACCTACAAAAATGTCTCCCGTGGAAAAAGAAAAAAAAACCAACGGTTCTCAAAATTGGTTAAAGTAAACATAAGACTGTAGAAAAAAAAACGCTCGTAAAAAAATACTGAAATGGATCAAGAAAGCGCGCGAAAAGTAAACACGCCATCTAGTGTGCATAATCGAAAGCTGGATTTCTCGTTCCGACGCAAGCCCATACGCAAAACTGTAAACGACTATCCTCCGCGTATGCGTTAAGGCGGAGCATACGCAGTTGACATACGCAGAATCGTAAACCAGCCTTAAGCATAACATCGGGACCCCGGAATGCGAAGGGGCCCCGATGTTTTAAAATGTCTTTTCATTAAGGTTCGAGGAAAGATGTGACAGCGTACTTACAATGTGCTTCTTTAAGTGCAGTGAAAAGAGTTTCTAATACAAGATAATCAGCAAGAGCAGATGCTGTATTAGCTATAAATCTTGGTTTCACCTATAGAAAAGAGGCTTTACCTGGAAGTTGGTAAAAAATTATAAAAATATATAATTTACAAAATTGACATTGATGTTTGTACTTTTGAAGATGAATTTGACAATTTTTTAATATTTCTTAAAAGGGGGGGGGAGCGAGGACACCATAAAAACCACACCAGACATCTATCGTGCATTTAAATAAATGTTTTGCACATTTGCGAATGTTGAAACATTATTTAAATATTTTTAACAACTCTCTTATTTGATGCGTCAGGAAAGAGATGGTTTTTGTTTTAAAGCGTGTAAGAAATTAATAAAGGAGTACTATGGGGAAAGAAATATTAATTAATATGGTCATTCTGTATATAAAGCAAAAAATTTAAAATCGAATTTATAATGCAAAAATAATTGACGAACTCGCAAAAAATAAAGCCAGACAGAAATTCATATAAAAATGTGCTTTTAATAAATTAATTTAATTTGTTATGGTATGGAATTTTTTCGTTTCTTTTTGCTAATAACTTAATGAGAATTTTCTTGAAACATTTTTCTAACTTGAGTTTGAGGCTCCCTTAAAATTTTACCGCTTGGGGCCCCACTTGGCTGGATCCGCCACTGACAAGGACAACTTATTTTGCAAAAACCTGACCATGAACCCCCAAATAAAATAACTCTACATAACTGCATAATAGAAAGACAGCAACTTTATCTTTGATGTCTTGAATGGTAAATTGTGACGTAAAAGTAAAACATTTTGTTATTTAAAGTAGTATTTATTGAAGTTATAACTTTTGTTTTAAAATACAAAACAATTCTCAATTCAAATTTTTTCAATGAGATGGGTGAACCTGATGTAATCTGATGGATTATATGACATTATTTATCATCGGCTTTTTGTTGGCGAGTAACATTCATAAGTCTCCACGAGCACTAAGTTTCAGTCGATTTCTTTTTTTTATGACGGGGCTCATAGCTGCACTAAATCCACGTTCTACTAAATATGAAGACGGGAAATCAATCAACAGGTTCCGTACAGTGACCCATAATGCATGATTTTAAATTGGTATCTGTTTTTGCAACCAGTATTTGTGATATTCTTGTTCAAACATTGATTTCAGCTCCTCTTTTGTGGATAACTCAATAAATTGATCCTGTATTAGTATGGATTCATCTGAGATTGTGGGTGTACTTGTGAAAGGGTCCAACACTCAATCAGGAATAACCAAGTGAAGAATGTTTTAATATCTTTGACTGAGATCAGAATGAATAACCGTAAGGTGTTGACAATAATCAAGCATATCTTCCTCTCGTTTTTGAAATTTTGAAGCTGAGAGAATTCTCCTCTCCGCTAGTTTTGTGTGTATAGAAAATGTTTTGTAGAAACACAGGTATACGTTTAGCTTTGATTAAATTTATTTGATCACCTAAAAGCTTCAAATTGGTCTCCTTAAGTTTGGCAAATAAGCTATGTCGTTTTTTGAATGAACTAAATTGAGCTGCAAATCATTGTCTTTACTTCCCAGGAATTCCAACACTGAATCAAATAGTGAAGAAATCGATCAAAACATGAACTTTTAGATAACCAACAAACTTCCGTAAGTAAGTAGTAGACGATTATAATCTTCATTTTCAAAATGAAGCTAAGCAAATTATCTCTCATTTAAGGCATTCTTTCTGATTTTATTAACTGCTCTAATGACATAATCTGGTGAATCATGCAAACGTACACTAACGCATTTGGTGACTAAAAGTTGTTTATGAATGACACAATGTACAGATAATATAATCGGTATAGCTTGTTTTAAGTATACCAGAAGGCCTCGTTGTCGTCCTACCATTGCCGGAGCACAGTCATTAGCAACGGAGAGGATATTACTCAAGGGTATAGCTTTTAAATCGAAAAAACTTTTTAATTCATTACATATTGATTCACCTTTCGTATAAGTTTCCAAACGCGTTTGTCAAATAACAATTATTGAGAAACTATTTCTTAACAAATCTCACATAAGATAAAATTAAAGCTTCGTTTCCTGTGAAATTTGACTCGTTCAGCTGTATAGCGAATTCAGATGTTTTTAAGTACTCACATAAAGCATTTTCTACGCACTGAGCCTTTTGTCAATCTTTCTTTATACTGCATTTTTACTTAGTGGAATTCTTAAAGTATCGAAAGCTGGTTTATGCTGCACGGAGAATATTACCTCACTTACAGCTGGCAGAATATTTTCCGATGAATGAGTGTAATAAGGCACTGCAATTTCGAAATATGATTAATTTGGCAACGCCGGGCTAGCTACTCAGTGGCTAGTATGTGTGTGTGTGTGTGTGTGTGTGTGTGTGTGTGTGTGTGTGTGTGTGTGTGTGTGTGTGTGTGTGTGTGTGTGTGTGTGTGTGTGTGTGTGTGTGTGTGTGTGTGTGTGTGTGTGTGTGTGTGTGTGTGTGTGTTAATCTAGAACCCTTCGTCGCCAAATGAACCCCTGTGGAGGCTAATAGGCTCAAAGTGTGCTTTAAAAAGCCCAAGTAGCATTCCTCGAGAGATTACATTGCATTGCGCTTTCGCTGGCAATAGAAGAACGAAGCGCAGTTCGAAAGAATTAACGACGGAAGACGACTGCAGCAGACGGCTGCTAAGCCATTAACCTTTACTGTTAGGGCATAAGACGGCCCGAAACCCTTGTTAAATAAACAATTTGTAAATAGTTAATACTTAGCTCTAATTAAATTATTTTTATATTAATATTCACAACATTATTTATTGAAGTATGGTGATTGTGTTCCATATGTATATGTCTTTGTCGGGTTTGATTCTATGGTCATGGGATAAACACTTGGAGGGTACAGCTTACTGAAACATACATTTTTCGTATAGGAATGTATGGTCGGAAATGACGCTTTGAGGCGCATAAACAAAAACTGAGACATGAACAGAAAAGCATTGTTTCTTTACAACATCTTTGAAAAGTGCTTCTTTGCAGCAATGTTCTCAATAAATGCTTAAAATTGCAACCTCCAACAGTATTTCATGCTTGGTAGCGTCGAATGAGTCATTAGAGAACAGTTCCAAAGATGCCAGGCATTTTGTACACGCTTGCAGCTGCAATGGTTACTAGAGCAACGAGGTCCTCAATTGAGGCAACTGTAGTCACGTAAACGATGGTCTTCAGATGCCACCCTATGAATGAACCATTTTCACAAAGGTGCGGATGCAATCGCTCAGACAATTTGTGGTTCGGCATACGCCTGTTCGGAAAACGTTCCTGATACAACCGTAGCGCTGCTCTGCCGTTCCCATTATCAACATCGTAAATCATATGCATGTCCGCCTTTTCACCATTTGTAAAATCTTCCATCACGGCCGAAAGTACAGTTGCAAATGACGTTTACCCGCAGATGCATTAGGCCACGGATGGCAAGGCACACTACTGCCCTCTACCCATAGCATTGCCAAGCAATCACAGCTGCCTAATTTGTATTACTGTTGGCAGTCGCAATTTTGAGCATTTATTCTAAATATTGCTGTAAAGAAGCACTTTGCAATGATGTTGTAATTTTTTTTTCTAATGACGGGCACATTCGACCTAAGTCATTGGCCACTATAAGGCCGGAAGTGATGACCACTTGTGAAGGAGCACCCAGTGGGAGGACCATCATTGCCTCTAACAATTTATACTTCGTAATTTTGAACCATGTTCAGATGACGAAGCAACACCTGAGCTGGTATACGCTTACAAACATCCATGCCCGAACCCGGATTATAACCGGGGACCTTCCGATCTAGAGGCTAACACCTTAACCACTATACCGGTTGGTCGGCGTGATGTTGTAAATAAACAATGTTTTTCTGTTGACGTCTCATTTTCTGTGTTCAGGCCTCCATGCATGACTACCAACCATACGTTCCTATACGAAAAATGTATGTTTTAGTAAGCTGTACCACCCCTCCAAGTTTGTCCCATTACCATAAAATCATTCTGTATACTATATATATTTTATACTACATACATTTCAAAATGTGGACCTATAAAATTTTCGAAGGCTGTATCAACCTTCAATCCAATGCGAAAAGTATGCACAACATTGATATCTATCCAAGTTTATGGGAGATATTTTATTACTTTAAGTTTACCTTTTGATTTCACCTGCGCAGTAATCAAATACTTTGGGACACTTTAAATGTGTAGATTAGGTAGTGCAAGGGATTTGTGTTGCTTCAGGTGTCGAAAGACAATAGGCGAGTTTCAACATAAAACTTACATTAACTACTTAACGTGAGCGTATAGCGAAGTTTCTTGGATTGATCAACTATGTTTCTAAATGAAGTGAAATATTTTGAAATACTTGTTTTCAACACCTACGGGAAAACAGATTTAGCAATGATGGATGTGATGTGTCTATATATATATTGCATCGACAACGTAAAACTTTAAGCAGTACAAAACACGAGAATACGCAAATATGCTGCCTTTAGCCACCTTTGCGATTCTGCAGGGAGTTCTCTATGTTGCTGGAGGAGCAGAGACGTCTTTTGGACAATTCCCTTTTAATAACGAAGAAGGAATTGCAGCGAATCCATTTGTAGGTGGTAAAGGACCCAACAATCCCGATGGAAATCCAAGTTTCGATAGTGGCCTCTCTGGAGACATAGACGACGCTGACGCTGACTTTGACGTTGAAGACGAGGTAAATAGTCGATCAGATTTGTCCCAAACTCCAGGTGATCTATCACTAGCACAGTGGAGTAGCGTTGTGTGTACAGACAGACCTCCCTTAATGGAATACTTCATTGTCGATTGCGTAAAAAGAATAAAATCATGTAAAAAGTTGAAGAAGGCATTTGATCTACGACATTTCACCGCACAAACCGTAAGCGCTATTAAATACGACATTGCCTACCAGTCTTTCAAGAAGGTCAACAGTCCAGATTCAAAGCCCTCGGCGCAAATTGTGGCACAAGCAATAGGAGATTCATTTGACAAAATCAAAGAGGATGGCTTTATCTATATCTACGTGAACTCGATCGCAAGGTCTCTCTTCTTTCGAGACGTCCTCAAGCCAAATAATGTTGCTGAGCTTTCTAAGAAATTATTCCAAGTCTTCGAAAAAAAGGTTGATGATGTCAAACACCCTAAGCAAGAAGCAGTTCTTAGAGCCCTGGGCGCAGGGTATGTTGACTTTTTGACTACGCTGGGACAGTTTACTGCATATACGGCTCCCATGATCACGCTATCTTTTGCAACTGAGTGTTACGCCTTATGCTCAAAGTCCTGTCCATAGACGTCTGGTTTCCTACATGTAAGACTTGTGTAAGTAAAATAAAGCACGTACTCGTTTGATATTTCCATTTATAACCTGATTTTTGGATGTGCTATCTCTATGCCCATCTTTTTATGTCTAGTCATGTGTATAAACTAAACATATTTATTGAATACTTTTGTGGTAACTCTATAGCATGCTTTTCTTTGTTCAGGTCAGTAGTTGTTGCGTTAATCGTCCATAGAATTCTAAATTTTATTAATACAGATGTATTTCACTTCTATTGTCATTTAAATAACGTTTTGAGGCTGTTATCACTTGACTTTTAAATATTAGATTTCTTAGAGAATTTGATATGTATTTTGTTCACACACACACAGAGAAAGACGACATAAACATAGTGTCTATTTAGAACAGAAATTTATTAACTGTCACACATTTTTTCGGATACCTTAAATCCTTGTTTTTATGATAACGAGAGGTACAGTATTATTGTAATTTGCTTAAAAAGATATTCAACACTATCAAAATGACCAGAACCTTTATTTTATGACTTAAAATACAACAATTAGTTTTTTATCAGCTGTGCTGTTCTAAACCGACGATTTTTACTATTCTGTGTTTTTAAACTTTTATTCATCCCAGACTACAACTGACTTATAAAGATGGTTTTAGTTTTTCTAGCAAGAAATTGTTTGCTCATTATATTTGGACAGTGGATTTTTGAAATGTGAATCTTAGTATGGCGAGTGCGAAGCTATAAGTTGTCAGTTTACATTTAAATCTATTCCCTCTTGTTTCATTATGTTCTAAGTGTTGAAGATTGACATCTCATGAGGACGGATTGTACTTTTTCTTCGTAATAATAAAATTCACTTCACTTACATACCTGTAATTTGATATATTATTTTGGCTGATCCGTAAAGAAAAAAGAATGTGTAGCTATTTAAATTGGAAGATTTCTTTTTTTCAGAAGATGGGCTACCGTATCAAAACTAGAGGCTACGAGCATTGTTTTTTAACATGTCCACCTGTATCCACAAATGGTAATTTCAATTAACGTCGTATTAGAGCAACACAGCGGGCTATTTACGACGGTCCGGGATCAATCCCCTAAGGCAGGGATTCCCAACCGGTGGTACGCGTACCACTGGTGGTACGTGGCAACGTTTCAGGTGGTACGCCAGGATGAAACGAGCGACCCAAATATTCTACGAAGTTTGTTCGATGTTTTAGTATGTACAACCACGTTATTGGAAAAATGCATGATATGGAATAAATTCTATGATTAACGTTTTTATTACATTGTAATAAATGACGCTAACATTATTTAAAGAGCTATCTCGGCGAAATTAAGTTGATATCTCTCCCTGTCAAATTTATTTACGAAGAATTCCTTTACCTTTATGTATGAAAAATACGCACGAGATTATTCGAGATAATTTGTACGAGATAATTATTTGTTTTTAGACCTGTGAGTAAAAAATAAAACTGCAATTTTCAATAATCGTTTCATTTTTCTTTATTAAAACATCATTAATACGAAATACATGTGCATTAATCATAAAATATGAAGTATTTTTAGGATTTTAATTAAAATAAAACAAGCCATTAGGCACTTTTCTGACATTAGATATATATGTTTCTAAAAAAATATAAAACTGGTGATACGCCAAAAATTTCTAAAAATTTCAAGTGGTACGCAGTTACTAAAATGTTGGGAACCCCTGCCCTAAGGGAAAGATTCGAGGACAACATCATGTAATTTAGCCACTAATGATACGAGGCACAGTGGATATGCCCACTGCGCTAGCAAACTTCTAGTTTCAGGTGGCTCAGGTTCTATTCCTGTCAGGTGCATTCCTACCTGAGTATCTTCTCTCCTCTGTCAGTAAAACTGTCATTGCACGTCTATCACTTGATATTGCATTTCTTGTGTGTTGTTGGGTCCCTTTTCAGTTCATTTATTAAGGATTATTATCCTTATTAATAGTCAGCGTTAACAGTAGGGCAATACCTCAACATTTTTGCAAAACATGATCGATTTTTTATAGTGGTTACATTTATCTTGAATTGAATAAAAAGAAGTTTACATTTTGGTGACCAAGGCCTACGCTATCCCTGCTCAAAGTACGGGGTGATGACTCAGACATATAAGTGATACATTAAGCACTGATAGTGTATTTAATGGAAAATAAAGAAAGCCTAATTTTAACAAATAAATACATTTTTATATTTATCAAACAATTATAAAAACATCTAGGTTATATGTACGTCAATGAAAAAAATACAATCATAACATGCAGCAATACCGATAAAATAGAATCGATGGATTTAGTTACAACGCGAATACTAATTAAAGCACATTACACACAACAGCACATTTTTCTCAAAAGAAATGTAACAAAGCAAAATTCGATCAGGGGAATAGACTCGAACTAGTCGATGGAATAAAAAATAAAATGAAGGCGAGCTCACCGCGGACAAGATGAAAAGAATCAACTAAAAGCATGGCTTAACAAGAAAATTAGCCATTTTTTTTTCACAGAGCACCAGTTGGCCGGGGTCCGTTACTTTTTGACTCTGCATTTAGGAGGAAGTGTGTGCTTTCTCCTTTTGTCCAGGACCTTTATCACCTCCGATCGGGGTTTAGTTGAGGGACCATAGCTTCTTCCCATTCGTTAATCGAAGATGACCTGCTTGCTCTTGATTAGCTTAAAGTCCAGGGAGGAAGTTGACGTCAGAGCGTCCCTTCGAACTACAAGCGCCTCAGCGTACAGCGTAAGTGTCCGACAAGTTGACTCTGATTGGCTGGTATGATCATGTGCCTGAGACGTAAAGGTGTTTCATTTGGCTATTTATCTACGTTTTGGCGCAGATCTCTTTGACTGATAGAAACGGTTTTCGAAAGGTTTTAACATTTTGAACCGAAAATTGTATCCTTTTATTATATAAGTTAATAATTATATAAGTCAGTGTTTTATGTATGCTTTTTGTTACATCAGAATGGTCCTAAACCAGAGATGGATACGACACCATCATCCTAAGCAAAGGGGACGGCAGAGGGGTGGAAAAATATCAGCTGGTAGTGAGTTCAGGAGTGGTTTTTAGATTATTTATGTAAAATCAACGGAAGTTTGGAAAAATAAAAAAAGGGTATTGAAAATTGGGAAAAGTAATTTAGAATCAAAAGGAAATAAATTGGAATTGTTTTAAAATAATTTGGATGATCTAAAAATATTTCCGCCAGTTGGGTTCGAACTCGGGAAGCCATCTTCCGCCGCTAACGCCAATCTGATGGTAAGTGACTTTAGCCATATGGCCGTCGTTGCTTCACCAAGAGGAGCTCTTTAAAAGAAGAGTTCATTTTTGCCTCCCCTTATAAGTTGGCGAGAAATACTACTAACAACAACCATACAACATATATATGAGGAGCCAATTAGAGTCAACTTGTCGGACACTTACGCTGTACGCTGAGACGCTAGTCTTCGAACTTTCCTGGGGAACAAGCATTTCCACATTCCGCTGGCGTAATGCGATGTCCTAAAGAGGAGGTAACTCAAAAGTAGCCCTGAAAAGCACTCGTTTTTCCCGATACTTGAATCGAAGTGAATGGATGAGAAAAGAATAGATTTACCAAGTTTGCACGCGCATATTTAAATTTAGCACACTCGTACTCAAAACGTATACATATTATACTTATCATACCTATACATATTATGCTTATGATACTACTGAGTACATAACAGTGTGAAATGTCGCAGCATTACCAAATGTGATCCATGTGCCATAAAACCCCCAACAAACCAACCCACCAATGATACATGACGACAGTTATTGCTACTTGGTGAAATTGGATCTACCGTAATTTCATCTGCCAATTCTTTAATTTTTGATAAATTGCACCACTTTATGTTTTTATCTATATTTTATGAGAATACTTGTTGCCTTTTTAGGTCTTAAGAATACATTTTAAAGTCTGTTAAGAATGCTTAGGTGTAAAGCTTGTAATAAAATCCGCTGTTTTAAGCCTTCATCTCTCTAGCAGAAGATTCACGTTGGCGTATTGTTGAAGTTAGTAATCAGAAGTTAGTATCAGTGTGTAAGGTTATGTGTTCGACTCGTCATCTGTCCGTTTTTAAAAAACTGCAAAGCGTTGTTCTTTGTTTGCGAGGTTTTAAGAATACTGTCTGAAGCCTGTTAAGAATGCTTTAGTCTAAAGCTTGTAAAAAAATCCAGTTTTAAACTTTCATCTCTAGCAGAAGATTCACGTTGGCGTATTGTGGAAGTTAGGAGAGCGGTGTGTAAGCTTAGGTGTTCAACTCGTCATCTGTCCATTGTTAAAAAAATGCAAAGCGTTATTCTTTGTTTGCGAGGACTTAAGAATACATTCTAAAGTCTGTTAAGAATGATTAGGTCTAAAGCTTGTAAAAAATCCACTGTTTTAAACCTTCATCCCTCTAGCAGAAGATTCACGTTGGCGTATTGTGGAAGTATGGAGAGCAGTGTGCAAACTTAGGTGTTCGACTCGTTATCTGTCCGTTGTTAAAAAACTGCAAAGCGTTGTTCTTTGTTTGCGAGGTTTTAAGAATACAGTCTGAAGCCTGTTAAGAATGCTTTAGTCTAAAGCTTGTAAAAAAATCCAGTTTTAAACTTTCATCTCTAGCAGAAGATTCACGTTGGCGTATTGTGGAAGTTAGGAGAGCGGTGTGTAAGCTTAGGTGTTAAACTCGTCATCTGTCCATAGTTAAAAAATTGCAAAGCGTTGTTCTTTGTTTGCGAGGACTTAAGAATACATTCTAAAGTCTGTTAAGAAAGCTTAGGTCTAAAGCTTGTAAAAAATCCACTGTTTTAAACCTTCATCCCTCTAGCAGAAGATTCACGTGGGCGTATTGTGAAAGTTTGGAGAGCAGTGTGCAAACTTAGGTGTTCGACTCGTCATCTTTCCGTTGTTAAAAAACTGCAAAGCGTTGTTCTGTGTTTGCGAGGTTTTAAGAATACTGTCTGAAGCCTGTTAAGA
Source organism: Metellina segmentata (assembly GCA_947359465.1). Classification (NCBI taxonomy): domain Eukaryota; kingdom Metazoa; phylum Arthropoda; class Arachnida; order Araneae; family Tetragnathidae; genus Metellina; species Metellina segmentata. The sequence continues at coordinate 83,932,462 of OX375877.1, forward strand.
ATGCTTTAGTCTAAAGCTTGTAAAAAAATCCAGTTTTAAACTTTCATCTCTAGCAGAAGATTCACGTTGGCGTATTGTGGAAGTTAGGAGAGCGGTGTGTAAGCTTAGGTGTTCAACTCGTCATCTGTCCATTGTTAAAAAATTGCAAAGCGTTATTCTTTGTTTGCGAGGACTTAAGAATACATTCTAAAGTCTGTTAAGAATGATTAGGTCTAAAGCTTGTAAAAAATCCACTGTTTTAAACCTTCATCCCTCTAGCAGAAGATTCACGTTGGCGTATTGTGGAAGTATGGAGAGCAGTGTGCAAACTTAGGTGTTCGACTCGTTATCTGTCCGTTGTTAAAAAACTGCAAAGCGTTGTTCTTTGTTTGCGAGGTTTTAAGAATACAGTCTGAAGCCTGTTAAGAATGCTTTAGTCTAAAGCTTGTAAAAAAATCCAGTTTTAAACTTTCATCTCTAGCAGAAGATTCACGTTGGCGTATTGTGGAAGTTAGGAGAGCGGTGTGTAAGCTTAGGTGTTAAACTCGTCATCTGTCCATAGTTAAAAAATTGCAAAGCGTTGTTCTTTGTTTGCGAGGACTTAAGAATACATTCTAAAGTCTGTTAAGAAAGCTTAGGTCTAAAGCTTGTAAAAAATCCACTGTTTTAAACCTTCATCCCTCTAGCAGAAGATTCACGTGGGCGTATTGTGAAAGTTTGGAGAGCAGTGTGCAAACTTAGGTGTTCGACTCGTCATCTTTCCGTTGTTAAAAAACTGCAAAGCGTTGTTCTGTGTTTGCGAGGTTTTAAGAATACAGTCTAAAGCCTGTTAAGAATGCTTTAGTCTAAAGCTTGTAAAAAAATCCAGTTTTAAACTTTCATCTCAAGCAGAAGATTCACGTTGGCGTATTGTGGAAGTTAGGAGATCGGTGTGTAAGCTTAGGTGTTCAACTCGTCATCTGTCCATTGTTAAAAAATTGCAAAGCGTTGTTCTTTGTTTGCGAGGACTTAAGAATAAATTTAAAGTCTGTTAAGAATGCTTAGGTCTAAAGCTTGTAAAAAATCCACTGTTTTAAACCTTCATCCCTCTAGCAGAAGATTCACGTTGGCGTATTGTGGAAGTTTGGAGAGCAGTGTGCAAACTTAGGTGTTCGACTCGTCATCTGTCCGTTGTTAAAAAACTGCAAAGCGTTGTTCTTTGTTTGCGAGGTTTTAAGAATACAGTCTGAAGCCTGTTAAGAATGCTTTAGTCTAAAGCTTGTAAAAAAATCCAGTTTTAAACTTTCATCTCTAGCAGAAGATTCACGTTGGCGTATTGTGGAAGTTAGGAGAGCGGTGTGTAAGCTTAGGTGTTCAACTCGTCATCTGTCCATTGTTAAAAAATTGAAAAACGTTGTTCTTTGTTTGCGAGGACTTAAGAATACATTCTAAAGTCTGTTAAGAAAGCTTAGGTCTAAAGCTTGTAAAAAATCCACTGTTTTAAACCTTCATCCCTCTAGCAGAAGATTCACGTGGGCGTATTGTGAAAGTTTGGAGAGCAGTGTGCAAACTTAGGTGTTCGACTCGTAATCTGTCCATTGTTAAAAAACTGCAAAACGTTGTTCTTTGTTTGCGAGGTTTTAAGAATACAGTCTAAAGCCTGTTAAGAATGCTTTAGTCTAAAGCTTGTAAAAAAATCCAGTTTTAAACTTTCATCTCTAGCAGAAGATTCACGTTGGCGTATTGTGGAAGTTAGGAGATCGGTGTGTAAGCTTAGGTGTTCAACTCGTCATCTGTCCATTGTTAAAAAATTGCAAAGCGTTGTTCTTTGTTTGCGAGGACTTAAGAATACAGTCTAATTATTCTAAAGTCTAATATAATTCTAGTCTAAAGTAATAATATAATTATAATAAATTCTAAAGTCTGTTAAGAAAGCTTAGGTCTAAAGCTTGTAAAAAATCCACTGTTTTAAACCTTCATCCCTCTAGCAGAAGATTCACGTGGGCGTATTGTGGAAGTTAGGAGATCGGTGTGTAAGCTTAGGTGTTCAACTCGTCATCTGTCCATTGTTAAAAAATTGCAAAGCGTTGTTCTTTGTTTGCGAGGACTTAAGAATACATTCTAAAGTCTGTTAAGAATGCTTAGGTCTAAAGCTTGTAAAAAATCCACTGTTTTAAACCTTCATCCCTCTAGCAGAAGATTCACGTTGGCGTATTGTGGAAGTTTGGAGAGCAGTGTGCAAATTTAGGTGTTCGACTCGTCATCTGTCCGTTGTTAAAAAATGGCAAAGCGTTGTTCTTTGTTTCCAAGGCGTTTCTTTATTAATATTGAATAGTGGAAACACTATGAGGATAATATCAATAAATGTGTCGAAAAATTCCGATCCAGAACGCCTAAATAACATCTGTATAGAAAGGCCTAGTTACCAAAATAAAGTAAAAAATATATAACATCTTTCCCTTCGGTGTTGATACCGAACCGTCACCAATAGCCTGTTGGGTTGTTTCAGTGGGATGTCGATTCACAATGAGAGGTTCCGGAATTCGTTATTTAGTTTTCTAACCATTTTTAATGAATTAGTGGAAATACTCTGAAGAGAATAATATTCGTGAAAGAGTAAAAAAAGTCCAAACGACTGAAAAATCCCTGCGCGGTAAATGTCCCTGATCAATCAGCAAGGAAGAAAACTGACACTTTAGTAAGCGAGGTCTGAGAGACCCCTCAACACTAGTAACGAGACGGTTTGTGACACAGCACTTAAGGGTTAATAACTGTTCTATCCAATTTTCTGAGTTTATGATTCGATAAATTTCCAAATGCATTTAGGTGAGTACCTCAATTAACGGTGTACTGGAGCAACACATCGGGCTATTGGAGACGATCCCGGATCCAATCCGAAGATACATTGGGAATTGTATTCTTTTTCTCGGCATCACAACTGGGTTGTTGGTGGACCACGTGTCTCCCGGTATTTTTTCCTATGGTACAAGTTCAAATTGAGTTCCATTGAGTATAGTAAATCATGCTTGTAACGGGTTTTTTTAAAGGTAGATTATTTAAGCATCTTATTTCTGTTATTTTATTTTGTACTTAGCCGACACTTTCTTCATTGGATTGGATTGGACGCCTTAGGCGGACACTGTTTCACCTGTGTGGCTTTCAGCTGCATAGTCCGCCTTACGGAGGAGATTATGGGATAAGGGAGAGCTAAGCAATCCACAATATATACATAAACATTTAAGTACACTGAAGGGGAAAGTCAAGTGAAGTGCAAAACATGTAAGCATAAAAATACAAAATGACAAAAGAAGAGGATGACAAAGTTTAAAATATTGACACAGAACAAAATAAGAAAAAAAAAAGAGGACATAAACAGAAACAAACAAAAAAAATCATTTTCAGAAGAAAAAAAAATAATATTGTAAAATACAAAAGTCAGAACGTAATATACAGATGTCAGACAACCGAAATGAACTATAAAAGTTTCGAAAGGAAAGCAAAGTTATTTTGAGAACTTTCGACTTAGACTTCTCAGCTCTCACAGATATAATCAATGTTGGAGCTGAGAAATTCCATCACTTTGAGGATTTTGTGGTGGCAGTTTATGTTCTTGGCAGTATTTTGGCACCTATGAGAGTAGTGTTGCAGAGAAGGTTTCAACAAATGCCACTGACTTGTGAGATCACAGTCAAAAAGGTAGTGGATGGGATCACCTTCTAGGCCGCATATACACAGCGCACTAGTTCGAAGGTCTTGACCAAAAGTCGTATGGCAGATTCATTAGAGGTTGTTGATGAATTAGTCTTGACGCCGATGGAAGGTAGCAAAGTCGCCAATCTAAGAAAACTCATTTTAGAAAGTGACGGTTACGTCGAGGAAATTGTTTCTGGTATTCTGAGCCGAATCATAGAAAATCGAAAGGGGGAGGAAGAAGATAGAAAGACACACAGAGGAATAAAGGAGAGAGAGGGGACAGCTCAATTTGAGTTACAACGCCTTCAACTAGGAGTATCTCGAGGAGTCAATCTGTTACAGCTCATGTGGGCACAGAGTAAACTCAGCTTAGAATCCCCCTCGCTCAGTTAATACTCAAGTCCGATTAAAGAAAATGGAAAATTTGACTTTTTCTCATGAACTATGAGATACGTGCGGAGATGGTGAAGGTGCCTTGTGGAGGAACTATGTCCATAAGCCGATCTGCTACTTCCGTGATTGGAGACTTGCAGGTCGACGATCTGGTAGATTGGCTGATAACTAAACATCTCAAATCCCTAGCATCTGAAGAAATTAATTACATTTTTGCAAGGAATGGCTAACGTTCAAAAAGCCAGATGAACAAGCAGAAAAGTTTGACGAATGCGAAAATCTGAGAAAGAGCCTCACTAGGAAGAATTGACAAATAGACTATAAGGAATACCCCAGAAGTTATGGAATCATCAAAGCAAAGGAACTCCTGGTAGTGAAGGGGCGAAAATAGCAAGCCTGAGCCTGCGTAGAACAGGCCAGTGGCCAGACCAGGAATCCTGGACAGAAGAGACCCCCGATGTTATGACTGGTTCTCCAGATTGTTAGTTCGAATTCGAATACTATTCAACATAGGCTCAGCGTTCACGTCCAATGTTTTAGCAGAAAAATTCAAAGAAGGTATCCAGCACCTTCAAATAGCCACTGGAGTGCCTCGTGGAAATGGACAAACTGAAAGTATTCACCTAACTCTTATCCCTGTTTTGACAAACTAGCTCTAAAGGAACCTACTAAGTGGTTACGAAATGTTGCAAGGCTACAAAGAGTTTTGAACCGCACAACAAGCCGGAATACTAAACACTCGGATACTGTACACTCGGATTCGATTGTATATGGTTTTGTGGCATTGAGTCCTCTTGGGACATATTATGCCAAACTCAGGATAAAAAATCATATATATAATATAACAATAAAATTAAATAAGTGATGTCATAATAAAATGAATACTATATAAATTATATGTGATGGATTAAACCAATGTCATGTTAAAAGCTAAAAATATTTGGATGAGGATTCTCTCCATCCATGTCTTCTAAAGTCAAAGTATATAAAGTACACTCCATTTGATTTCTTGACTAGCATCAAAATGCGCGCTAAAGAAGATCTAGTTATCAAAGGCATTCTCATGGAAGAGAGGATTAAAATATTCTCGGACAAGATGCGAAAGCGAATATCAAAAACATCCAAGATGAGAATAGGAACTACTATGACAAAAAATGCGGGAAAGCTACTATCTTTAAAATGCAGCGATACCATTATTGCACAGTTAAACCTGCTACCTAAATTTTTTGGCCCGTATGAATTTGTGAAAGTTAACTCAAAGGACAGATACGAATTGACCCAAGTAGATTGTCACGCTGGTCTTAATCAAATCACTACTTCGACCTCATGAAACCAAAATTTGCTTTGTCAAACTGATTTTGGGTGCTATTAGTTTTGTTTCTTTATAAATATATTAATTCAATTTTATTCTTGTTCGTATCATACATTTGTTTATTTTATATTTGGAATCGTGTAATTTTGCATATTACAAAGATCATGTGTAAATTATTCCTTGCACTCAATGTAACTTGTCTAGAACAAAGTCCTTGTTCCTACATTCTTTTGAAAATAATTTTACAGTTTAAAAATATTATTCCACTTCGGACACTTGTACGATGAATTTTTAATTGTGTTTTCACTTAAATTTAATGCTGTAATTTTCCTGATAACTTATACGTTTATACAAATACAAATATTGACGACTAGCTACAGGCTCAAGCCCAACAAGGCTGGTCCTTTGTTTATGAATTCCCCAATTCCCACTGACAATCCAACTGTATCTTAAATTCGTACACTCCCTTCGTATTAACTATATTGTCTGGCAACGCATTCCAACTGTCTATTACCCTATTAAAGAAGTAGTTTTTCCTTAAATCCCGATTAAAATGTGTCTTATTCAATTTATACCCATGACCCCTTGTTCTGTTATCCCTATTGAAATTTAAGCCCTCTGTGTCCCCTTGTTTTACAAACTTGAAAAGCTGAATCAAATCCCCTCTCCTTCTTCTTCTTTCCAGTGTATACATGTTTAGCTTACTTAAACGTTTATTATAGTCGAGATTTGCTATCCCCTTTATTATTTTTGCAGCTCTGTGCTGAACCCTTTCAATTAATTCTATGTCCTTTCTCATATATGGAGCCCAGAATTGTACAGCATATTCTAGATGTGGTCTTACTAAACCATTATATAACGGCAAGATTATATTCTTATCCCTTGAAGTTACAGTCTTTTTAATATACCCCGATAACCTATTAGCCTTTTTACCCGCAGCTGAACATTGATGACCCATTTTAAAATCCCTGTGAATTATCACCCCAAGATCCTTGACTGTTTCTCCCTCCTTTACCTTTACTCCCTGCAGCCTGTACTCGGCTCCACTGTTCCTGTAAACCATATGCAGAACTTGACATTTCCCTACATTAAATGACATACCCCATTTTACAGTCCATTCGGATATCTTATCGAAATTCCCTTGTAAATTCTCTATCTGTAACTTGGTATCCACTGTCCCCCATATTTTTAAATCATCTGCAAATATACTGATTCTATTCTTGATCCCCTGACCTATATCATCTATGAAAATTATAAATAAAATTGGTCCCAAAACTGATCCCTGAGGCACCCCACTTATAACTTCTGTCCACTGTGAATAATTTCCTTTTACCTGCACTCTCTGCTTTCTACCCAATAACCAATTCTTTATCCATATTAATTTTTTTCTCTGAATCCCCAGAATTTCCAATTTAAACAGTAATGCCTCATGAGGTACTTTATCAAAAGCCTTTTGAAAATCTATGTACACGATATCTACACTGCTCTTATTATCCAGCTCCTCAGTAATTTTTTCGTAGAACTTCAAAAGGTTTGTAGAGCAGGATCTGCCCTTCCTAAACCCATACTGATTCTCTGATAACAGTGCCCCCTCCTCCAATTATAACATTATATGCTTTTTCCTATGAATAAAGCTGCTCAGTATCACCAGATTTGCTTCCTTGCTCTGCTCCTCGCTAGAAACAATCTCGGTGTCTTTGCTCATACATAGTTGGTACATAAAAATAGTTCTTTCTATGAATAAAAGGTCAGCATGCGTAATAAATCTCCACACACTCTTGATTTTACGAAAAACATTGAACGCCTATTCAAATTTCTAAGAGTACTGGTATTTTAAAAAAAGCCTTCCTCATGGTTAAAACACACCACTTGTGAAATCTTGGATTACCTTCAGCAGCTTTGTGTGGAATCCAATAATGTTGAGGAAAGAAGGATCTACACAAGGCAACAAGGAGTTTTGGTCGCAAAAAGTGGATAAAATATACCTTGTTTCCGGTAAATGCATAGTTTGTTTATATTCCTTGAAAACACTTACTAAATTATTATCTTCTATGCTGGAAAATAGATCTGTGAAAATAAGGAAAGCATCAAAACACTTTTTTTAAGTCAAAACAAAGTTGATAGGTGCAGACAAAACAACAGGACCTGCTATGATCCCACTCAAAGACTCAACAACTTCTCCAAGATTCATTTCATGTGTGATTTCAACTGGTACGACTTCCTCTTTAGAAAATACAATAGTTGTTACATTTGATACATCAGCTTTTGCAAGAGCCATAGTTATGATAAATGCATAATTTGTTTATATTCCTTGAAAACATTTACTAAATTATTATCTTCTGTGCTGGGAAATAGATCTGTGAAAATAAGGAAAGCATCAAAACGCTTTTTTTTAGTCAAAGCCCAGTTGATAGGTGCAGACAAAACAACAGGACCTGCTGTGATTCCATTCAAAGACTCAACAACTTCTCCAAGATTCATTTCATGTGTGATTTTAACTGGTACGACTTACTCTTTAGAAAATACAATAGTTGTTACATTTGATGCATCAGCTTTTGCTAGAGCCATAGTTATGATAAATGCATAATTTGTTTATATTCCTTGAAAACATTTACTAAATTATTATCTTCTGTGCTGGAAAATAGATCTGTGAAAATAAGGAAAGCATCAAAACGCTTTTTTTTTAGTCAAAGCCCAGTTGATAGGTGCAGACAAAACAACAGGAACTGCTGTGATCCCACTCAAAGACTCAGCAACTTCTCCAAGATTCATTTCATGTGTGATTTTAACTGGTACGACTTCCTCTTTAGAAAACACAATAGTTGTTACATTTGATACATCAGCTTTTGCTAGAGCCATAGTTATGATAAATGCATAATTTGTTTATATTCCTTGAAAACATTTACTAAATTATTATCTTCTGTGCTGGAAAATAGATCTGTGAAAATAATGAAAGCATCAAAACGCTTTTTTTTTGTCAAAGCCCAGTTGATAGGTGCAGACAAAACAACAGGAACTGCTGTGATCCCACTCAAAGACTCAGCAACTTCTCCAAGATTCATTTCATGTGTGATTTCAACTGGTACGACTTCCTCTTTAGAAAACACAATAGTTGTTACATTTGATACATCAGCTTTTGCTAGAGCCATAGTTATGATAAATGCATAATTTGTTTATATTCCTTGAAAACATTTACTAAATTATTATCTTCTGTGCTGGAAAATAGATCTGTGAAAATAAGGAAAGCATCAAAACGCTTTTTTTTTAGTCAAAGCCCAGTTGATAGGTGCAGACAAAACAACAGGAACTGCTGTGATCCCACTCAAAGACTCAGCAACTTCTCCAAGATTCATTTCATGTGTGATTTTAACTGGTACGACTTCCTCTTTAGAAAACACAATAGTTGTTACATTTGATACATCAGCTTTTGCTAGAGCCATAGTTATGATAAATGCATAATTTGTTTATATTCCTTGAAAACATTTACTAAATTATTATCTTCTGTGCCGGAAAATAGATCTGTAAAAATAAGGAAAGCATCAAAACGCTTTTTTTTTAGTCAAAGCCCAGTTGATAGGTGCAGACAAAACAACAGGACCTGCTGTGATCCCACTCAAAGACTCAACAACTTCTCCAAGATTCATTTCATGTGTGATTTCAACTGGTACGACTTCCTCTTTAGAAAACACAATAGTTGTTACATTTGATACATCAGCTTTTGCTAGAGCCATAGTTATGATAAATGCATAGTTTGTTTATATTCCTTGAAAACATTTACTAAATTATTATCTTCTGTGCTGGAAAATAGATCTGTGAAAATAATGAAAGCATCAAAACGCTTTTTTTTTTGTCAAAGCCCAGTTGATAGGTGCAGACAAAACAACAGGAACTGCTGTGATCCCACTCAAAGACTCAGCAACTTCTCCAAGATTCATTTCATGTGTGATTTCAACTGGTACGACTTGCTCTTTAGAAAACACAATAGTTGTTACATTTGATACATCAGCTTTTGCTAGAGCCATAGTTATGATAAATGCATAATTTTTTTATATTCCTTGAAAATATTTACTAAATTATTATCTTCTGTGCTGGAAAATAGATCTGTGAAAATAATGAAAGCATCAAAACGCTTTTTTTTTGTCAAAGCCCAGTTGATAGGTGCAGACAAAACAACAGGACCTGCTGTGATCCCACTCAAAGACTCAACAACTTCTCCAAGATTCATTTCATGTGTGATTTCAACTGGTACGACTTCCTCTTTAGAAAACACAATAGTTGTTACATTTGATACATCAGCTTTTGCTAGAGCCATAGTTATGATAAATGCATAATTTGTTTATATTCCTTGAAAACATTTACTAAATTATTATCTTCTGTGCTGGAAAATAGATCTGTGAAAATAATGAAAGCATCAAAACGCTTTTTTTTTGTCAAAGCCCAGTTGATAGGTGCAGACAAAACAACAGGAACTGCTGTGATCCCACTCAAAGACTCAGCAACTTCTCCAAGATTCATTTCATGTGTGATTTCAACTGGTACGACTTGCTCTTTAGAAAACACAATAGTTGTTACATTTGATACATCAGCTTTTGCTAGAGCCATAGTTATGATAAATGCATAATTTTTTTATATTCCTTGAAAATATTTACTAAATTATTATCTTCTGTGCTGGAAAATAGATCTGTGAAAATAATGAAAGCATCAAAACGCTTTTTTTTTGTCAAAGCCCAGTTGATAGGTGCAGACAAAACAACAGGAACTGCTGTGATCCCACTCAAAGACTCAGCAACTTCTCCAAGATTCATTTCATGTGTGATTTCAACTGGTACGACTTGCTCTTTAGAAAACACAATAGTTGTTACATTTGATACATCAGCTTTTGCTAGAGCCATAGTTATGATAAATGCATAATTTTTTTATATTCCTTGAAAATATTTACTAAATTATTATCTTCTGTGCTGGAAAATAGATCTGTGAAAATAATGAAAGCATCAAAACGCTTTTTTTTTGTCAAAGCCCAGTTGATAGGTGCAGACAAAACAACAGGAACTGCTGTGATCCCACTCAAAGACTCAGCAACTTCTCCAAGATTCATTTCATGTGTGATTTCAACTGGTACGACTTCCTCTTTAGAAAACACAATAGTTGTTACATTTGATACATCAGCTTTTGCTAGAGCCATAGTTATGATAAATGCATAGTTTGTTTATATTCCTTGAAAACATTTACTAAATTATTATCTTCTGTGCTGGAAAATAGATCTGTGAAAATAAGTAAAGCATCAAAACGCTTTTTTTTTTTAGTCAAAGCCCAGTTGATAGGTGTAGACAAAACAACAGGACCTGCTATGATCCCACTCAAAGACTCAACAACTTCTCCAAGATTCATTTCATGTGTGATTTCAACTGGTACGACTTCCTCTTTAGAAAATACAATAGTTGTTACATTTGATACATCAGCTTTAGCTAGAGCCATAGTTATGATATCACTAATATGTAATGGTGTGTGTAACTGCACTGCATCCAACACATTTGCTAAGATTCATTTTTATATTGACATCTAGGGCAATCAGATACTGTTTGCCTGTTGGCTTGACTGTCTTAAAAGAAGTCAAGTGAAAACCTTGCAAAGCATCATCTAGAGCAAGAGTGGTTTGCCTGACCATAGATTTCTCAGGTTTAAAAGCAATCTGTGCGGGTTTTGCCACCAACACGCGTTTGAACAGATGGCAATACGGGATATCGTGAGTTATGACGTCATGTATTGATTGAGTGAGTTTTTTCCGTCTTTTCGAAATATACCACTTCTTTAATGGACTCTACACTCTGTAGAAAACTTGTAATCATTTGCGTGAGTCATTGAATCTATACTATCAATACTACACACACGCATACATAGCCGATTAACTTTTCTTATTGAAAAAACAATGATTTCGATCAAAAAAATTTCATATCTTCGTTTTCCTATGCTATTCTTTAGTTTATTCTATGTGAATAGTGCCTGCTTTTGTTTTCAATATCTATGCCTAAATTTAGATTGGTATTTTAAGTATGAAATTAGTTTCAGACACTTATATTTCTCACATGCATAATGCATGTGCATTTTCTCACGTTTTGATAACCTTCCATTCATTTGATTCATTTTCTAATCTTCCAAAAGAATTTGACCTGATTTTAAAGTGGGATATTTTTTTCATCCATTATGAGCTATAGCATGTCCTGAATGAATATTGCAGTAAGTTTTAAATTTTAGTACTTATTTTATCCAATAGATGTCACATCCACAAAATAAAACAAATCTAGTTAGAATATAAATTTTCTATCTTTTTTTACGCACATTCAGTTTCATAGTATTTTGAATAGATTCATAAAATTAAAAACATATTACCAGATTGTTCATCACTTGAAACTAGAAGGTAGCACAATAAAAGCTGAAACAATGAAAGGAATTCCATTATAAATGTGGCGTAATTGAGAAATTCCTACTTTTGTTTATGTTAGATCAACATAATTTTAATAGAAAGTAACAGCAACTTAGTAGTTTTCAGATAATTGTATTATTAAACTTAAAAATTAATTCAGACCTAATTTGTATCTTTTGTTGCTGGAGAAACAATCTGATCTAAAATTTTTCAATCAGTTTACTACATACTTTGCTAGTTTTAACTACATAATTTCTAGAATCCCATAATGTTATTTTCATTTTGAAAACTTGAGTAAATCATCTTCTATCAAAGGCATTTTTTTCATTTGGATTAATTATTTTGATTTTTTAAATCATTTCATCGTTTAACTGCAACACAGTTGGAAGAGCAATGAATTAGCAACCGGAATGTTGCGAGTTCGAAACTTGGCCCAACCAAAGACTGTCATGTGCGCGGAGCTGATGCACGTTAAATCTGTCGTGCCATCAATTCTACTCGTGTTGGGGTGGCGGGGTGTGGAAGCTTGGAAAGGGTGGAATGCCAGCTCAGTATTGTCTCGCTATCTGACCGCGGTTCAAATTTAAATGTTGTTGTCCTATATTTCCCTTTGGCATTGTTCACGGACCGTCACTAATCGCACGTTGTGTCTCTCCAGTGCGACGTTAATTAACGCCCTGTTTTCTGTATGTTTACTTGGTTGCGTAGATTTCTTGGTTGGTTTTGTCGCCAAAAGATGGCAGCACATACGAATGTAATAAATTCGAAATGTTATTTTACAACAGTGGTTCACAAACTTATTATGCCCATGGGCCCCTTATTATACCAAAAACCTGGCCACGAACCTCCAAGTGAAATAACTGTGGTAACTGCATGGAAAAAAACAACAAATTTGACATTGATGTCTTGAATGGAACATTGTGACATAAAAATAAAACGAAAAAAAAATCATTTTGATATTTAAAGTAGTATTTATTGAAATTATAACTTTTGTTTTCAAAAACAAAACCACATTTTTTTATGAGATGGGTGACCCTGATGGGATTATATGAGATTAATTATGTTCGGATCTTTGTTGGCCAGCAACATTAATACGTCTCCACGAGCATTAATTTTCAGTCGGTCTTTTTTTTTCATAATGAGGCTCATAACTGCACTAAATCCACGTTCTAATAAATATGAAGACTGGAAATCAATCAACAGCTTCTGTACAATGACCCATAATGCAGGATATTAAATTGGTATCTGTCTTTGCAACCAGTATTTGTGGTATTATTGTTCAAACATTAGTTTCAGCTATTCATTTATGGATAATTCAATAAATTTCTCCTGTATTAGTATGGATTCATCTGAGATTGTGGGTGTACTTGTGAAAGGGTCCAACACTCAATCAGGAATAACCAAGTGAAGAGTGTCTTCATATGTTTGGCTGAGGTCAGAATGAAGAGCCGTTAGATGTTGACAATAAGCAAGCATATCTTCATCTCGTTTTTGCAATTTGGAAAGATTTGGAAACTGAGAGCATTCTTCTCTCCCCAAGTTTTGTTTGTATAGAAAAAGTTTGTAACAAACACAGATGTATTATACGTTTAGTTTGATTAAATTCAATTGGTCACCTTCTAGCTTCATATTGGTTTCGTTAGGTTTGGCAAATAAGTCAGTCATAAGCTATGTCATTTTTTGAATTCATTAAATTGAGCCGCAAATCATTGCCTTTTTTTTGGCTCAATTTTGCATTTTTTCAGGTTTATTATTTTTATTTTTGATACATCTTTTCAATATTTTCCCTCGGTGAAATTTCAGGGGACCCAAAAAATAATTGGCGTGTGCTACTTAAAGTGAATGTCAATTTTTTCTTTCTTTCAGAATATATCTTCAATTACAGGTCTATGCTACACCCATGCAATCAATGGGGCAATATATAGAGATTCAAGAAGAAGGACGATTGAATCTATAAACTAAAGGTTGCAAGTTGTTCCTTGTATGCATCCAAATTTCAATGCAAATCTGAAGCTACGAAAATAATTTTAAAAAAGGTTAAAAAATCAGTCAGTGACATCCAAAGTAATGAATTTTACCCCTATTTACTTGCCCCTATTCACTTACCCCTATTCACAAATATTTCCACAAAAATAATATTAAACAAGAAAACAAAATTTCTCTTCGGTATTTTTTTTCAGTGTTATTGTATGAGTTATATCTTAATAATGCAATTTCAGGACAGATTCGCCACTCAAGGAAAAGACATTACAAAATACATAATTTGAGTATTAACAATAAAAACGAAAATTTGTGGCAAAACGTAATAGTTATTGTTTATCAATACTGCATAATTGTTTTGTACTACTTGTATTTTGTAAATTTTCTATAGAACAAAAAAATAAAATTGTGGCAGCACTCCATTTAACCATTTCTTCCCAAATTCCGGGTGAGAAGCCTCACTTACATGGAAGAGATGCCCTACCACGAAAAATCAGTTATTTTTAAACATTAAAAGGTTTTAAATGTATATAACATATCAAAAGTAAGTGATTTTAAGGAAGTACTACCTTGGCATTAATTTATAAAGTATTGAAATATTTAACAACCATAGACAAGATGTAAAAAGTTTTTAGCAAAACACATTTAAAATAAAACAAATAAAATTTATAGTAAAACACATTAAAACTATTAAAAAATAATTCAGTTTGCTAGAAAGTTAAAAAAATTTTAGTTTAAAAAGCCTCTTTTGGGTTAGCAGAGATTTTGGCCAAACATAAGGACGACAAACATTACTTTATTATTCACAAATAATTGACAATACAAAACAGTAAACTTAGAAAATAGGAAGCGCCTATGGTTACAGATTCCCTTTGAGTAAGGTCTCAGCAGTAACTGAGGATAAGATGGTCAGCGATGACGTTAGAGGTGACGTCAGATAGTAAGGACGTATTGGTGAGGGAAAATAAGGATTGTTCTCCAACAGCCTCTAATTTTTGTTCGCAGCAAATAATCCACAGATCCCTAAACATTGTACATGATTCATGTAACCATTTAGTACACTTAACACATTTTATACAATCTACCAATTATTTTGTAGAATAATAGTTTTCCTCACATTCGAGGCAGTTGCATGTAGGATCACTTTTGTTGTCCATCAGCTTTTTTGATACCTTGTTGCGTTTGTTGGCGGATTTCCACTGTTTTTCGAGGATGTGTTCTTGGGACAAACAAGAAGCATTGTATCAAGAAACTAAAAATTTAATTAATTTCAAATCAAAAGTTTAAATTGCCAAATAGGTAATTTACGATGGATATTGCATAAAAAAAAGATTTCCGATTGTTAAGTTAAATTTAATTTTATTTTAATGTGACGCAGAGTAAAAAAAATTATGCGAAAATTTCAATTATACAATAACAAAAACAAAATTTGAAGACTCATAATTAATTATAAAACAAAAAAAATACCCAGTAATATATAAATAGGAATGTAAATCACAAAATTTATTACTTCGTTAACCAAATCTCAAATTATATCTTGAATTTCATTGATAAATTTTAATCTACATTAAAGTTTCACTAAATTTAATTTTACGTTAAAAATTTTAACGATTTACAAATATTACGATATTTTGGAAAAACAATATGATTTTTAAAATATTAATTTCAAATTTAAACAGCTAAAGGCTTTTATACCTAGAAATGTGTGTGGGGCATCTCACCCGAATATATGTAGGGCGTCTGTCCTTTTGGTATGGGAGAGACGTATCGGCAACTGTCCCAAGTACAAGACAGTAAAGATGGCGGTACACTGCCTAAAGTCGATTGATCAACTCCTCACTACAGGTTTTTATCCTTACATAAAAAATATCGATTCGAATTATTTAGTGTAGGGATTCCCAACCGGTGGTACGCGGCAACGTTTCAGGTGGTACGCAAGGATGATACCAGCGACCCAAATATTCTACGAAGTTTGTTCGATTTTTTAGTATGTACAAACACGTTATAGGAAAAATGAGATTACATGAAATCAATTCTGTGAATGACGTTTTTATTACATTGTAATAAATAACGCTAATAGTAGCACGTTATTTAAAGAAAAACTTTATTGCTGATTAGCTATTTCTATTCAATGACTATCTTGGCGAAATTAAGTTGATATCTCTCCCTGTATTACGCCATTTGTTACTAGTTACTTGTATAAGAGTGGCTTATCTAAACTTTTGTATATAAAAAATAAATATAGAAACAGAGTAAGTGTTGAAGAGGACTTAAGAGTGAAGTTAAGCTCTATTGCTCGTGATATTGATATTTTAATAAAAGACAAACAACAACAAGTTTCGCACTAACAATTGATTTTTTCATTGCGTTAATCTTTGTTTGATTAGTTTGTACTAATTATTTAAAATTATTTGTTTTTAGATCAGTGAGTAAAAAATAAAACTGTAAATTTCAATAATCGTTTTATTTTTTCCTTTATTAAAACAACATTAATTTGAAATACAAGTGCTTTAATCATAAAATATGAAGCTTTCTTAGTATTTTAATTAAAATAGAACAAGCCATTGGGCACTTTTCTGACATTAGATATATGTTTCTAAAAAAAATATAAGACTGGTGGTACGCCAAAAATTTCAAAAAATTTCAAGTGGTACGCAGTTACTAAAACGTTGGGAACCAATGATCTAGTGTCAGCATTACACTACAACATCAATCTTATAACGGAGTAGAAAAAACATGGTACTTACTTAAAATGTTGTGATAGCAGAAAACAAAAGATGATGTAACAAAACTTCTACAGCACACCAAACAACATCTAACTGAAACATTCATGGAACTAGTATATCTGCCTGGCGTAAAGTTTCTTAATTACATCATGTGGGGCATCTCTACCGGAGGGGCGTCTCAAGCGGAATTACCTTATAGACTCTGCTGGGTCAAGACGTATGCCGGCCAGCATAAAAACGGGTGACTGACCAATTTGCAAAACTAGCTTGGATTTGTGGCAAGGGGATGTTGATTCCCACACGTTTTAATTCATAACCAGATAATCACCAGAAGAGTCCCCGAACCTGTCTTTAAAGGTACCTTACAATAATGGACCGGATGCCAGCGGATTTGCATAAAATCCGACTACTTGTTACTTGTTTTGGGTATTTTTCGTGATATGGCCCGGGACCTTTCCATGTTGTTCTTGGTCAATTGAACGCCTACATGAGCATTTTGGACAATCAGGCTCTTCCTAAGCTCTGGCAATTTTATGGAATGGACGAATGTTAATTCCAAAACGACAGCGCTCCATGTCATGTTGCTGCCTCTGTCAAGCAGTGGTATCAAGATATGAATGTTAAACGTCTTCCCTGGCCTGCTTAGAGTCCCGACCTAAGCCCCATAGAACATTTGTGAGACAAGTTAGAGCGACGCTACAGCTGAGCTGTCGACATTCTTGCAGTAGGAATGTACAGAAATACCCATAGAATGTACAGAATACCCCATAACCACATAGAACGTTTTTGGGGCGAGTTACAGCGACGCTTACGGACCAGAGAACCACGTCCGAAATCTACAGCTGAGCTGGCGACAATCGTGCAGCAGGAATAGACACAAACACCCATAGCTGTGTATCAAAACCTTGCTGAAAGTATGCCCAGAATGATTGCTTGTGTAATTGCAGCACATGGGGGACCATCCCTCTACATAAGCATGTATTATTTCCCTTATACCATCACATCTTGCTGTACGGTCCGTTATTACAGATTACTGTAGTTTGATGGGCACTCATGGGTAGGTATTGCGACTGTTAAAACTATATTTAATACAGAAGGACAAGATTATTATGCAGACACTTCAAAGGGGCAGGGGTCACGGTAGCCTGGTTGGAAGAGTTCCATCCAGAGGGTATTGAACTCCAAATTCGATTCAACCACAGGCCGTCGTGTACGTGGAAGAGAAACGGAATAACTACCGGAGGGTTGCGTATACGAAGGGGGCTGATGCACGTTAAATTTGTCGTGGCCTCAAATGTCATCACTTAGTCGTGGTGGGCAAGTTGGAGAATGGGGTGCAAGCTCAAGTGTGACATCGCCATCTGACGGGGTTCAAAATTACGTGTTTTCCTCGGAAATTTGTGGTTGATCCCGGAACTTCACCAATAACCCGTTTTGTTGCTTCAGTGCGACGCTAATTAAAGCACCTACCTGCCTCGGAAATCTGGTGATGCTTTTAGGGTTAAAACAAATATACTTCTGGAAAATTCCATTCACTGGCGCTTGAAACAGCAAAGAGCTTGTTTTAAAATTCTTGTGCGAGTCTTGTCTTCCGTGTGGTAATGGCAATTTTAATTAACGTCGTACTAGAGCAACACAACGTGCTATTGACGACGGTCCGGGATGTCTCTTAAAGGAAAGATCCGAGGACAACACCTGGTATTTTTGAACCACGGTCAGATGACGAGGCAACACCTGAGCTGGCACCCCACTCTCCAAACTTCCACACCAACCCAACGTGAGGACTTCGGCCATGACATATTTAAGGTGCACCAGCCGCCTCTACATCATGCGTTTACAAGCATCCATGCCCTGACTCGGATTCGAACCAGGAACCTTCCTATTTAGAAGCTAACACCTTAACCACCATACCGGTTGGTCGGCTGTCTTCTGTGTGAGAGGCTATTTCTGTGAAACTAAATGTAAATGGGGCTAGTATTTTGGGGTAGAATACATATTATTTATAAGGTAACAGCAAGTCGAACAACCAGTATAGTGGTTAAGGATTAGCCTCTAGATCGGAAGGTTCCTGTTTCGAATCCGGGTCAAGTAATGGATGTTTGCAAGCGTATGGTGTAGAGGCGGCTGGTGCACCTGAAATCTGTCGTGGCCGAAAGTCCTCACGTTGGGTGGCGTGGAAGTTTGGAGAGTGGGGTGCCAGCTCAGGTGTTGCTTCGTCATCTGACCGTGGTTCAAAATTACGAGGTGTTGTCCTCGAATCTTTCCCTTAGGGGACTGATTCCGGACCGTCGTCAATAGCCCGTTGTGTAGCTCTAGTACGACGTTAACTAAAATTACCATTACCTATCTAGAGGCTAACACCTTAACCACCATACCCGTTGGTCGGCTGTCTTCTGTGTGAGAGGCTATTTCTGTGAAACTAAATGTAAATGGGGCTAGTATTTTGGGGTAGAATACATATTATTTATAAGGTAACAGCAAGTCGAACAACCAGTATAGTGGTTAAGGATTAGCCTCTAGATCGGAAGGTTCCTGTTTCGAATCCGGGTCAAGTAATGGATGTTTGCAAGCGTATGGTGTAGAAGCGGCTGGTGCACCTGAAATCTGTCTTGTCAGAAAGTCCTTACGTTGGGTTGGTGAGGAAGTTTGGAGAGTGGGTTTCCAGCTCATATGTTATCTCGTCATATGACCGTGTTTCAAAATTACGTGACAATACATCTAAGAGTTTAGGCTGGGACGGTGGTAACTAGGTGAATAAGGTAACCAAAAGTAATATCCTTGTCCGGTGGTTTGGCTTACACCAAAAATCTCTCTTATAGACATTTTGTTTTAATTTAATTTTTAGCAAAATAAGCGATAATAAACGATAACTAAGCAGAAGACACGCTTAGTAACAAAATATAAAAGAACGGCAATATCTCGCTATACAGGGGTTTTGGGGGATAAGGATATACGTGCTGTGGAGAGTGGTTAGAAAACTTGTTTATTAGAAACACAAGGGCTCAAGTAAAATTACACGGATTTCTATTAGATTTAAGTAAAACTAGATGTTAAACAAAATCGATGCTGGACCCTTTTCACCCTCTAAGTGGCATTAACGAGAAACCTCGGTCATCAAGATACTGTCGTTGATGACGAGATCAAGATCAGGTCAGTATTCCGGACCGTCGTCAATAGCCCGCTGTGTTGCTCTAGTACGACGTTAATTAAAAATTACCTACAACCAACTATACTTGTAAATTACCTATTCCCACTGCTAACATTCGTAAAACGTAAAATTAAGACGGCCACCACAGTTGTCACTAATCAAAATGCACTACACTTTTTCTATGAGATAGAGACCACCGTAGTTCAGTGGATAGAGTGGCCTATAAACAACGCTATATTGCGAGTTCGAACCAAATATCGTCTTGTATGTTGGGGCTGGTGCACGTTGTATCTGTCGTTGTCTCAAATGCCCTCACGTTGGCGTGATGTGGGAGTTTGGTGAGTGGAGTGCCATATCAGGTGTTTTCATCGAAATTTGACCATGATTCAAAATTACGAAGTCCAAGCAGAGGTATGGTCCTCGAATCTTTGCCTTGGGGATTGATTCCGGATTATCATCAATAGCCCGTTGTGTTGAATCCAGTGTTACTAAATTTAAACTATCAGCCATTATTCTTAGGAATTTTTATTCGGATTGGGCTGTAGTCGCATTCGAAAAGCAATCTAACTTATGTCACCTCAAGAATACGTACGGGAAGCACTCTCCGTCGCAGAAATATTACCACCGATAGTTAGTTTGATTGAGACACACGCAAACAAGGAAAATTTCTGTGACACAGATGAGAAAACTACACCCAGGGAGGAATCAAACCTTCAACGCCCCCAACACGCTGGTTGCTTGCGCAGTGGGCATACTCACTCAGCCCGTTGGCTTGAGCGGAAACGCATAACACAGAGAATTTGTGTCGGAAGTTTCTCGTGTTAGTCAGACAACATGTAGAGCTGTATTTTTTTATCCCTCAGCTCTGCTTCAGGAAGAAGTAATATATTAATTCCTCCGAGGAAAATTTCATTAAACAGAAAACATTCAGTATTTACCCTTCGAGAAAGCTTCTTAATTGTCCCAAGCAGAAAATAAGTTACGAGACTCAAATATAAATTTCCCGAAATTCCCCAACCATTACTAATTCAAATGTGATTAATTATGAACGGTTTGTATTCCATTAGGCCTCATTCGAGACGAGCAGCATTTACGATGATTTTCCGTGGGGTAAATTTATTATTAAAGGAGCTTTTAAGAAGGAAAAAGATCAAAATGTAGAACAATGCCGTATGCTCTTTTTTTCTTTCGTATCTGTCTTTTTCTCGTTTGCAATTCGAGCACAGTTTAATTTTTCTCTGCTGCTTCTTTAACCCTATGAGCTGCATAGACATGGACAGCTGCATAGACTAAAGTATTTGGATGTGGTTTTGATCTGCAGAAATTCAGAAGAGGATCCATATTAGAGTGGGGTTGTTTTCCCTGGTTAGCACTCTGCCCATTGCTTTATGTGCCTTGTACCTCGACGTTCTGGACAGTTCGGCCTTGCCTACACTATGGCAATACTACGGCGATGACGGTTGTTTCTTCTATCAGGATCGAGCTCCATGCCATACTGCAAAACGTGTGCTGGACTAGTTTCAAGAATTTGCTTGACTGGCCTGTTCATAGCCCCGATCTCAATCCGATCGAGCACTTATGTGACAAACTGGAGCGACGAGTACGAAACCGCAAAGCATGCCCAGACTTACAGAGAACTTATGGAAAGTATGCCTCGACGTGTCTCAGCTGTAATACAAGCCAAAGTAGGGCCTACTCGTTACTAAATAAAATAATAAAGCACTTTTTCTGAAAAACATGCAGTGTCCAAATACCTTTGTCCATATTGTGTATCTCGTCCGTCAATATCTAACCAATTTTGCTATTGACGAGATATCTCGTCATCGAGATTGCCAATTGCATTCCGAATGAAGATATTGCCAGGTTTTTTTATGATGACGAGTTCAAGATTAGTTCAGTTTGCTTCTAGGGACGAAATACCTCGACAACAAGATGTGGTCAGTTTTGCTAATAACCGGATAACCCGTCGGGAAAACCACAAGGAGGGTTGATACCTGTTCTACCATTCACAAGGAATGATATCCATACATGAAATT
This sequence comes from Metellina segmentata, assembly GCA_947359465.1. Lineage (NCBI taxonomy): Eukaryota > Metazoa > Arthropoda > Arachnida > Araneae > Tetragnathidae > Metellina > Metellina segmentata. Next base: position 83,954,129 of record OX375877.1, read on the forward strand.
ATCTATGTCACATGTTATTTACACTTATGAATTCTGTTTTAATATTTAATATGCGCTTAACGGCTACAATTTTAAATGGAAGATTTTAACCTTTTTACTACGTAACGGGGATTGTCTAAATTCTTTCTTGGCGCGATTTTTTAACTTTCAAGGTACAACTGATGAACTGTCCGTTGTCTAAATTCTTTCTTGGCGCGATCAAAGTACAACTGCTGTACCGGCCGTTCTCTAAAGGTTTGACTACGGCGCGATTCTTATACAGGGTGGTCCCGAATTCATGGTACAAACTTTAATGGTAGGTACAGGACATTGTAACAATGATTTATTGTATAGGAATGTATAGTCGCAAGTGACGCGGTGAGGCGAAAACAGGGGAAATAACGGCCGAAAGGAAAAACAAAGATTTTATTGAAAACGTTGTTGACAAGTGTCATGTTTACAGTAATTGTTCAAAATTGCGTCCACCAGTATCGATACATGCTTGACAGCGTCGGTGGAGCGATTGGCGTACACGTTCAAAGATGCCTGGTATTTCACGCACACCTGCAGCAGCTACAGATAAGCGAGCGACGAGATCCTCATCTGAGTCAACTGGAGTCTCATAAACAAGATGCTTTAGATGTCCCCATAAAAAGTAATCGAGGCTCGATAAATCGGGAGATCGGGGTAGCCAAGGGACTGGTCCACCACGCCCAATCCATCGAGTACCAAACGTGGCATTCAGGTAATTCCGTACATCAATGCTGAAGTGTGCTGGCGCCCCATCGTGCTGAAACCACATGCGGTTACGAATGGCGATCGGAACATCATGCAGCAGTTGTGGTAACACTTCTTTCAGAAAAATAAGATAGCTTCCGCCAGTGAGCCGCGTGGGTAGTAAGTATGGGCCAATCAAAAAGTCGTTCACAATACCAGCCCACACATTAATACTGAAACGTTGTTGAAACGCATGTCGACGCGTTGCATGTGGATTATCGGTTGCCCACACATGGGAATTGTGCGCATTAAAGACACCCTCGCGTGAAAATGTCGCTTCATCTGTAAATAGCACATAATCTACGAAATCCGGCTGCAACGCACATTGCTGCATCACCCACAGGCAGAAGTTCACGCGGCGAGGATAATCTGCCGGATTCAATGCTTGTACTTTCTGAAAATGGAAGGGGTGTAAGCGATTTTCGTTTAACACTCTGCATACAGTCTGATGACTCACACCTACGTCACGCGCAACAGTTCTTGTGCTTGACTCGGGTCTATCAGCCACAATGTTCAAGATGCTTTCTTCCAGCCTTGGAGTGCGTACAGCTCTTACTCGACCAGCGCCATGTCTGTTGACGTCGAACGCACCTGTTTCACAAAGTTGACGATGTAACCGTTGAAAAATTCTATGATCCGGCATTCGTCGATCAGGATACTCCGCGCGATACATTCGTAACGCAGCTCTGCCGTTACCATTTGCACGGCCGTACATGTAATGCATGTCTGCTTTTTCTGCATACGTAAAGTCACCCATCGTCTACGGCAGCACAATTGTGAATGGCGCTTTTCCCTACTGCGATGCATCATGTTCAACAGCGGCTAGACATCTACTGCCCTCTACCGGCAATGATACCAACCGATCACTCCATTTCTCTTTCCTTTTATTTCCCCTGTTTACGCCTCACCGCGTCACTTGCGACTATACATTCCTATACAGTAAATCATTGTTACAATGTCCTGTACCTACCATTAAAGTTTGTACCATGAATTCGGGACCACCCTGTATTTACCAAGGTACAACTACTGTAACGGCCGTTGTCTAAATTCTTTCTTGGTGCGATTTTTATAACTTTCAAGGTACAACTGATGTACCCGGCCGTAGTCCTAAGGTTAAGAGGTTTCACCATTGACTTTTGAATAAATCAGTAGCTTCCGATTTCTTTAAAAAACAGATTTATTTATGCATAGTTTGGGTCTTTTCACTCCTAACAAGCAAAACCTGATACATTGCCTTTTCCTTGTCCCAAACTGTGATATATCAAGTGGGTTACTGTATTCATAAGCTTTTATTTCTACACAAACCACTAGTTATGTTTTCAACCTTCATATGAGCTGCAGTTTCTCTGTTTCTATTGATAACACAGTGTCGTATCCCGCATTTCCTCATACCAAATTTAGATCCATTTACAACGAATTAAAGTAGTGATACAGCACATTTCATTCCTTGAAATAAAATAAAGCGTCATTTTATATACTTCCTACAGTTGTTACTTCGAATAGAGGGAATGACAAGAAGCGTACACATCAGACATGTAAGCCTGATTAGCTTTTGGATGTCCACATGGCATCCCATTAACCGAGGTGTTTCGGTACTTTTTAACATCGAAACCTATTTTCCCGTTCGCTCATATTTTTCTTTCTACGCTGATATCTATCTTTCAAATCCGTCCATCAGTAGACTACTGGGGAATTTCATAAAAGTGGCTTGAGTTCTTCCAGTCGAGTTTTAGCAATGTTATGCTGCTCTGTAGCCAGATCCAACACATTGAAACGAAACTGCAAAATACCTCAGTGGTTGATGTTACATCGTTGATACCCGTTTGCTGCCATTCGTCCTTATGTAAATACTTTGGATTCTTGTTCCAAGTACGTTAGCGAAATACTATATAGAGAGATACACTAAATATATATGGAAGAATAATTTTTATGTAAACTCCGCACCTTAAAGGCATTTAAATCTTTGTTACCAATTTAATGTTGAAGATACATGCTTTAAACAAATAATTTTTGAGCTCCCAACTCCAGAGGACGCCATTTTTTTTTCTATTATCAAAATCAAAAGTCAATAGGGGTACAAGTAAGCAAGGACGATGTTGCTGAATGCTCTATATATCGAGGATAAATAAAAGGAGGGAGTGCAGTAATTAAAGTTTCAATTTAATTTTCAAACCTTGCAAAAAGTATTGGGACTTTATGTGCCTTAAATAGAGTATTTATAGTACACATATATATATATATATATATATATATATATATATATATATATATATATGCATTCTAGGTATACAAATAAAAACTATATCAATATGCTTGTATGTATCTGTACTATGTACTATATAGTAGTATGCTAGTATGTATCTGTACTACGTACTATATAGTAGTATGCTAGTATGTATCCATTCTAGATATAGAGATAAAAACTATATCAATATGCTTGTATGTGTCTCTCTCTCTCTGTACTATATACTAAATAGTAGTATGTTAGTATGTATCTATACTGGATACAATAGCATTTATCTATACTAGCTATGTACTATATACTAGTATGTTTCATGTCAGTTATTTCTAAACTAATTAAAAATATTAATTATTTTTTTATATTTCCAATGGCAAGGCTGGGTACAGATTTCAAAGACAAATACAGTACATGATACAATACAGAAATACAATACAGTACAGAATTGACCGAAGTCATTGTAGCCTTATACAAGGCCAGAAGTGATGGTCACTTGTGAAGGGGCACCCAATGGGTGGACCATCATTGTCCCTAACAAAGGACAGCACAATTTACATCCATGCCCTGACCCGGATTCGAACCAGGAACCTTAGAGGCCAACACCTTGACCACTAGACCGGTTGGTAGGCTAAATTTATTAATTAAAGTATAAAAAGATGATGTTTAACTTATTTTTTAATTTAATAGTTAAAATACATTTCACAATATGTACGTATGTTTTACATTGTTTCAGACTCCCTCGTAGTATATATTAAATACGAATAGCTATGTTAGTTATTTCTACATAACTTTTAATTTTGTCTGGTATAGAATAGTTTTATAAAATTTTCTCTTCAAATCTAACAGATATTACTTTAGCAGATCTTTAACTCTTATCTTCCAACTCTGTCAGATATTACGATTTACGATTATCTTTGATAGATGAAGGTTAATTAGACCCAGGCTTAGGCTTGAAGCGGATTCCAACCCATAGGTAAATATAAAAAATAGAGTGATGATAGAGTAATTGTAGCCTTTTAATGTTCCCAGAATCATGTGATCAAAACAAACAGTAACGTGATCTTTAGACTGATTTCATTTTCCGGATGGAAAGGAACATTCATCATTTGATTAGTTCACGGAATGGGAGAAGAGGACAATCCATTGATCCAGTATCTATTGGTCCGATTGACATAGTTGACGCAGAATGGCAGGATTTCTAATATCGAACTAATTCACTTGTATTTTTAGATCTATACAAAAATGACGATTAGAGATAATCTTGATTGAATTTTAAGATCAATTATAGTGTCCACGCAGTGAATTAAAATAAACTATCACCTATTAGGCTGATATAAACTTAAGTTACTAAAAGTACACATGACGAAGTCCTTAAAAATCCAAACTAGAATTTATTCAAAAGATAAAAAATGAATTTAAGTTAAGATTAAAAGATTACAATCGACGCATAGTTACATTGAAAAGTAAATCTAATAACTTGATCGCAGAGATCAAGTAAGCGGGTACGTGATCAAACAAGTGAGAGCGGGAATTAAAGCGGGAATTCTGGTGCAACAGATTACAACCGCTTTTATAATAGTATGAAAGATTACGTGACAAGATTTGCATAACCGTGACAAGATTTGCATAAAGTACGAATGAAATATGTTGGCTTAGTAAAATTGAGAAAAGGAAGGTTTTCCTAACAAATCTTTTAGTTAAATTAAAGTTTAATTACTACTTTACACTTTTACAGATATAGAAAAGATTACATATTAATGCAAATCCAATAATTAATCAAATCCATCAAATTAAGAATACTTAGGTTCTTTCGAAATTGAATAAAGAGTCGAACTTCAACTGACAAAAGCTGTAGCTGTGGGAGAGCAGGAAAGGCCCATGACGTCAAAGACGCCAACGCCATCTAAGATTAAAAAAATAATATCCACAATAGTAAGAGACTTTGTTACTTTTACTATTTTTTGGAACTATAGAAATGTGCATTCACACATATACCCTGTCATAAAATATTATCTTGCCAAACGAAGCGATAAGATACTTAATCGACCAACCAATTACGTTTTTCTCAGAGCGATCACGTGACAACTAGTCGACGTGTTGGTTACACTTTTTTTCTTCTCACAGTTCTCAGTCTACTTATATTTCAAGTCTAAACTTCTACGATAATATTTTGATCATGAAAGATTTGCAGTCATAATAGTCATTTAATACATATTCACGTATTACACTCACTGTAGCACGGACGTAGAACTACTCTGCTCTTATGAAGCCGCGGGACTATAAACTTATTTGTATATACCATCAATTAACCTCGAAATAGCCGTAACATGTTTATATCTTCACTAACTAATTAAATGTGCTGTATCTTTAAAAGTCGTATTAATTGTATTCAAGCCACTCGCCACGTAAATTCTACTCACGACGTTACAGCACGCACATTCGCAAACTTTAGTATATATATTTTGGATAATATCTTCAATCGAGTAACTCCGTTACTTTTATTTCGAGAACTTTAGTTTTTTGAGAAGTTGTAAACATTAAAGAAACCGCGAGGTCAGAATGAATGACATATTTCTATACTCCATTACGATCTCCCAACAAAACAAAAATCAAGCATAACTACGTGATAACTGCATCTAGTGACCCATCGTTATTAGCTATTGTTTCATTTCGTATTGTTTCATTTCGCAATCATCGAAAACCAACTTCCCTCTCGTTTTTAGAGAATGATGAGTTCTAATCTGTCCATCATGCTTGTTGTCGTCGTTTATTAACCTGACAGATGTGAAGAACTTACGGGAACGGATATGGGTAGGCAAAATTAAAAGGATTTACATATAAGCTCATGATTGGACACACACACACACAAAACGAATGTCGTGAGAAACCCTTATTCGTTGAGATAAATATAGACAAACATCTTGAATTGCCAGCGAATGGATATGGGCAAAATGGTGTAGTGACTGCTCCTTGTGATATTTCCTCATGACACGAAGTCTTCGCATAGAGCAGTGGTACTCAACAGCAAAGTCGTGGAATTCGTCATATTTGTTTTACCGAATATTTTTCTATATTAATATTGAAGAGTAGAAATACTATAAGAGGAATATATCCATAAATGTGTCGAAAAATTCCGATCCAGAACGCATAAATAACATCTGTATAGCAGGGCCTAGTAACCAAAATGAAGTAAAAATTATAAGCCTAAGTAACATCTGTAGTCAGGTGTGACCTCGTCATCTAACCGTGGTTCATTATTAACCTGTGTTGACCTCGGTTCTTCCCTTCGGGGTTTGATCCCGCACCGTGCCACTATTGTGTTGCTCCAGTAAGACGTTGATTAAATTCCTATCTACCGTCACAACAACACTAGCGCCACCTACATTTAGCTCTCTTGAACGAAAAGCCTCTCATACGAAAATTTTTACACTCAAATATTGAAATGGTGTAAAAACGGATAAAATATTTATACTGAAATATTAAGGAGGTATAAAATCGGAAAAACATTTTTTTCTTTAGAAATGTGGAGGAGGTATAAAATCGGATAAACATTTTTATACTAAAATAATTAGTAGAGATAAAATCGGATAAACATTTTTATGCTGAAATATTGAGATGTAAAATCCTGTAAGAATTTTTATTCTGAAATATAGAGGTGGAATTTGGATAAAAATTTTGGTCGAACGTCTCGATGCTATAAAATGTTCACTACTACATAATCTTGTTTCAATTTCCTTTCTACAACCTTCTTTAACCATAACATAGTTTGTATAGCATCCAGCCGTTACTTTTAATTCGCCGAAGTGAACGTAACGATGTTAACCTAACTAACATTACAAGTTCAATTTGACAAAAGGTTCCTTTTTCTACAGTACTAATCCCCTTTTGTCCATGTAATGAGACTGTAACATCGACATCACAACCGGATTAAGGTTTTCGTAAACCCACATATTCACAAGAGAATAAGCTACGAACAGCAAAGCAAGTATTATCGATTTTTGAAGAAAAAAAAAAGAAGCACTCAGAGCTTGCTACACAGTAGAGACATTTTACAGAGCCTTTGTTCGAAACTCCATTAGAGTAAAAGCTTCCGAATAATTCGAATCGCAAAGCTCGGAAGTTGGATGATCGACTTTAGTTGTTCAAATTTGAATACTAAATAGAAATGGTCCATATATTTTCGTAGGACTTAGTAGGCATCTCTTGCAATTCAGGGGCTTTAAAAAGTTAAGCTAATCATCGTGCACTATGTTGCGCTTGAAATGCATTTTCGTCTTCCACGTCTTTCCCACCTAGTGCTGCTTCAATGTCACAGAAAATCACCATGTCACAGAAAATCATAGTTGAAATATGCTTCTGAATACATCAAATAGTCTGAAAACAGTTGAAAGACGATGTTAAACTATTCCGATGGCGTACAAAAACAATTGGTAACAAACAACCGCATGATGAAGAGTGTTTTTTAAGACAATGAAATGTTTTCGACATGTGCTATGGCTTGCTGAGGCTGTGGGAAAGTTATGCTTCAGGAATGGTTCAAAAGGGTTCGTATCCCCAGAAATTAGAGTTATTGCCCTATGCAATTAGTTTATTATCCCTCTGTTTACAAATGAAAATATTGAAATACTAGTACAAAATATGTTCTACGCACTTTTCTGAAAATATTCTGTAGAGAATTCAATGCTAGAAATGTGTAACTGCAATGCTCTGGTGGTTTTGTGATCTTCTAGTTGCCGCATATGGAATATCTCATTGCATTAGAGGTAAATTTCCATCAGTTTCTCTGCGAAACTCCACGTGAAAGCTCTTTTCCCGCCGGCATCCTCTGTAATAAGGTAAGAGTCGCAAATAAGGATTAAAATCGGGGTAACAAATAGGTGTGACAGTTTCTAATCAGATTACAGCAGACGAAATGGAGAGCATCTATTAGTACCCTTATATCTGCAATTATACTTGTATGTATGCGCGCGTGTGTGTGCATGATAATGCTGTTTTCTCTCTCGTAAGTCGTACATGGTTCAAAGAATCTTAAAGTAACTTCCAGACAAACCTTGCTACTATTACAGCTTTATGTTTATCTACCAAATTAAAATCCCGCTGTTAGTTTCTACAATAATTCTGATGCTTCCAGGATGGTATTGTATCGATGTCTTATTCTGCAATAAATATTGTGCATTGATTAATCTGACATTATTCTGTAATAATTACTGTTGGGTACTAATTCAGACGTTTTCTAATACCCACATACCAAAAATCGAGGATAATGCAATCCAAGATGAATCCCGGGCCAAGTACCAGCATCGAAGTACAAATGACGAATGAATATTCTACAGGCTATGTAGAAAAACTCCAACATGTTTCGTGGTGCTATTGGGAACTACACTCAAACCTGTTTTTATGCGATCTTTTTTTGTGCGATTTTTTTTTGTGCTATCTTTTTTATGCGGCGGTATATGAAAAAAATTTATTCAGTACTATCTACTTACAGTCCTTTAAACATTTCAATCAAATTAGAACGTGATTGACGAAGTTATCAATAAAAATTACTTAAAGATAATAGTGAGGAGTGTAAAGCGCCCCATGTTTTTCGCTTTGAATCTTACAAGTATTTTTATAGCAATTAAAATTTTATAATATCACACATTTTCAGGACAATCTGTATGGGGTTATAAATCTGTATGGGGGCCAGGAGAAATTATTTTATACTTTTTAGTCCGTTACACCGACTACATGGTAACTGAAAAAAAGTGAATTCTAAACGAGTGCGAGGTAGTATCTTCAAGTGATTTTGAACCAGTTCACCACAAGAAAATCCGCGTATTGTCAGACTACGAAGGATGATGGTTTTCATTTTGAAAAGTTTTGTAAGTGTAAAATAAGTACAATAAAATATTAAAAAATGCTCGCATGTGTATTTTCTAAATGAGATTCCAAAAGGTTTGACAAGATTCCAAGTAGTTGCCGTCATCTGACCGTGGTTCAAAAATACGAGGTGTTGTCCTCGGATCTTTCCCTTAAGGGACTGATCTCAATAGCCCGTTGTGTTGCTCTAGTACGAAGTTAACTAAAATTACCAAAATTACCAAGTAGTTGCAAAGCCTCGTGTCTTGATTTCGTTTAAAAAAGCAATTTCTAGTTATTTCGTAAGTTTTGGAGTTATTTTCAACGTGAGACCTTTCTTATGCGGTCCCGCATAAAAAATAAATATATTTTTTAAATGTGCTGCAAAAATTATTTTTTGTAGCTACTCGTGAAGTTTTGGAAGATTTTTTTTATGCGTTTTCTTTTATGCGGTCCCTATCCACCGTACAAAATCAGGTTTGAGTGTTTTTAAAAATGAAACAAAAAATAGACGTAAACACACTGTAGCTTTTGTTTGCAAAAAAAAAAAATTCCTCTCAAAATTGATTGATTGGGGATTGTACTGACCCTAATGGAGAACTTACAAACGAAAAACATACTTTCCACAAAGTTGCCCAAGAGTTCCAATGCAAAAGAATCCCATTCACACACTAGAACATGGATTGATCCCGAACCGTCGCCGATAGCCAGTTCTGTTGGTTCAGATTTACGTTAATTTCCTTCCTACTTGTCTACCTTAATGTTTGACGCGTTATAAACAGGGCTGTAGTGGAGGGTATACGGTGGTATACGCCGTATACCCTCTGGTTTTTCCAGCAAATTCCGTATACTGTCTGCTTTTTATTAAAAACTACGAACACCGCTTTGTTTTTCCTAGAAAACATCGCGCGAAACATCACGTGAAACGCAGATAGGTGTAGAAGCAAAAGAAAAGTTTCTATTTCAAGATATCACCTTGGTACATAATTCCAAAATCGTACCTATTCAAAAAGCAATTCATTCAAAGTACTTTTGATAGAATGAAATTCAGACTTTGTTCTGATGTTAATGAAGAAAATTGTCAATTTTTGAAGGAATATATCCATGCTTGATCCAGAAAATATAAATACAGGGGATATTCGCCGTGTAGAAACGGAGGTAAAAAGGATCTGTTGACGTTTTGGTATCGATGAAATGTGCACTATTCAGGGTTTGAGGGACGAATGAAAACGCCCAAGTTGTTAAAGAAAAATAAAAGCCTCTTTTAAGAACAATTGAAATATTGCCATGTTCCACGGCCGTTTGCGAAAGCAGGTTTAGTTTAATGAATCCCGGTCCTTAGAAAGGATTTCCTACACACACATATACATATATATATATATATATATATATATATATATATATATATATATATATATATATATATATATATATATATATATATATATATATTCACATGTATGTGAGTGAGTGTACATGTTTTTTGCCCACCCCCCTCCACCCTACGTGGAAAGTGTAAGTGGTAAGTACATATTTCGCCTCCCCATGGAAAAAATTCTGCGGGTATGAGAGTGTACCATACAAAGAGTGTACCATCAGAGGGTATACCATGGGGCCCTGCCTATACTAGTGTAGGGGCCCCCATGGTATACCCTCTGATTTATTTACGACTACAGCACTGGTTATGAACACACTACAAAACGTCAACATCGATTCAAGACTAATTTTCCTCTTAACTTTACAATAAGAAAGTAATCATCCCTCAAAAGTCTACATTTTCTTCAAGCTCGTAAAATAAAGTAAGACATTTATGAATTACTAGTAATTAACTATACGTTTCAAGTGAGTTAAATTACACGGACGCTCTCTATAATATTTTGCCCAAAAAAGCGTCCCATAAACAGATATACACTCAAAAGAAATGTACTCAGTCTCTTTTTATCACTATTTCCCTATCTCTTAAGAAAGATATCCATTTCAAGCACCACATCTGATAAAAATATGCTCGTTGAATGAAAGTCTGATAAAATTAAATAAATAACTCTACGCCGATAATTTGTACTTATTTTCGCAGAACGAGCCCAATATTTTTTTGCAAGAAATAGAAAGGTTGGTTTGTTATATTGGTGTATTGTGTTAAGACATTTGTAGTTGATGTAATGTGAATTAATCCAGGAAACTGAAATACTCAAACCCACTTGTCCATATTTTGGCTGGAAGTCGTAATGTCCAATACATAGATCTCAGACAATGTCTTCGTACGGGAATCAAGCGATTGAAACCATTCAAATGGGATACTGAATACAAAATACAGGATATAAAATGCGTTGGACGATTTTGCATTCTAATTACTGTATAAGGTTAATATCTTCGAAGATAATGACGACAGTAATGGACAGTACCATAGGAAAATTGAGAAGTTCCCGAGCGACCGGAACTTACGGAGGCCATTTTCCCCGAAATTGATAAAATTTTTATTCAAGTTTACAAGAATCAGTTTTAAACAGGTAGGTAGGTATTTAATTAACGTAGCGCTGGAGCAACACAACGGGCAGTTGGCGACGGTACAAGATCAAACGCGATGGGAAAGATCCTATGGCAACACCACGTAATTTTGAACTATGGTCAGATGACGATGTCCCCACTTGAGGTGGCACCTCACTCTTCAAACTTCCACACCACTCCAACGTGAGGACAGTTGAGGCCGAGAAAAATTTGGCAGGCACCAGCTCCCTTTGTACACGACGGTCTTTGGTTGGATTCGAAATGGCAATCCTTTGGTTGCTAAACCGTTACTCTTCCAACCGCAGTCCATATTTTAGACAACAAAAAAAAAATTTTACTTAGAAAGACAGTTTGCAGGACTATCGTGGATCAGTGGGTATGTCCACTGCGCCTGCAACCTTCGAGTTGTAGGCTGCGGTGGTTTGATTCCTGTCAGTTGCATCCCTCCCAGAGTGTATTTTCTCTTTCCTATGTCAGTAAGAACTATCATGTGTGTATGTCTGTTACTTGATATTGTATGTCGTGTCTGGAGCAACATGGTCAAATATGGCCCTTGTGCCATAAAACTCCAAAACAACCAACCAGTAAGCAAGAGAATAAAAGTAAATATCAAGCACATAAGCTTGTTGAAAGGCTAATTGCAATCAGTTTTACGAAAAAAGGCCACTCAAGCAGGATTTTAGAGGTCTTGTTCAGGTAAAGGAAAAAGAATAAATACAGGTACATGATGGTTAAGTCAATAGTGATCAAGACTTATTAAAATTCGCCTGTCGTCTTCTAATCTCAGCAAGAGCAAACATGGAAAGTGAAATTCAATGCTTTTTGTTCAATCTAATCTGCTTTTCTACTCATTTGTTAAGTTCATTATAACTTGTAGTTAAATTTTTCCACTGTTTCTTTGTTTAATCATTCTGTAAGCCCCATCTTGTACTTCTGAGGTGCATGAAAAGTTTGCTTTTGTTCAATTTAGAAAAGATATTCGTTCATTGCAAGTACCGTACTGTTATCTTGAATTTAGTAACGATGTAGTTTAAATTACAATTTAAAATTCTACCACCCAAAAGTTATGTATTTCTATTCCAACATCGCAATAAAATAGTCGAACTAAGTAAAGTGCATTTTTTAATAAGTAACATAGAAATTCGCGTAATCGTACAGGTAACACTCTTATACACGGTCAAAGGGTGCCGTGTTATAAGAAAACCATACTATACGAAACATGGGGGTCATGCAATTTTGTATATTTGGTACCGTGTTATATGGAAACCGTGCTATAGAATAGTTAGTGTTGTGTAGAAACCGTGTTAAGCGAAACTTAGGAATTATATAAAAGTAGAGATTGCGTTCCGTGTAATAAGGAAACTAAAAACGTGTTATACGGAGTACTAAAAACAGAAGAAGTTAACACATTTATTTGTATTTTAAATAAAGTTACATAAGGGATCATTAAATAATATAAGTAAATTCATACAAGTTTAAAAAAAAATTTAACTTATTAAACCGTGTGGATGTGTATAAGGCCCACACATACAGACAGATAGATGAACAGACAGACCAGACAAACAGACAGATGAACAGACGAACAGACAAGACAGAACAGACAGACAGACAGACAGAACAGAACATACAGTACAGAACATACAGTACAGAACATACAGGACATAACAGACAGACAGAACATACAGGACAGACGGACTGAACAGACAGACAGAACAAACAGGACAGACAGGTGAAAAAAATCTAACGGCTCTAAATTTAACCGTCCAATCGACCAACAATAGGTAAAAATAAAACCGTGTTATACAAAAACTATTATCGTGTTATACAAGGGTCGTCTCAATTTTAGTACCGTGTTGTAGGAAATCTGTGTTATAAGAGTACCGTGTTATAAGAGGGTCCCCTGTATTTCATTTTATTTGCTTATTATAGTTTTGTTTCAATCTGTCTTCTCTGGTCTTTGATGGTTTAGTAAAATTTTTGTTCATATTTTAATCATTAAATTTTAACCAAAATTAATATCCACACACATACAACACCCGAACACATTACATTACTAAGACTGAGTGATAAAATAAAAACTTTTTATTCGTTTAAAAGTACATAACATGTAATGCATAATGAAACACTTGCTAATTTAGATGAAAATAACAAATTATAACAAAAGAAGGTGCATTTTGACACACTATCTCGGAGTTGAACCAAAGGCTGAGACGAAGACATTCGTAACTGTGATGAGGAATATGCCAATGATGGTGATATTGTTGATGAACTCAGCTCTTGCCTGGTGACTCACTAGATTGATGTTGTAGCGAGTATTCAAGATTAAGAGAACACCAACAGCCAACTAGAATTAGAAACTACATCAGTTGAGGCACAAAAATCCAAAGCTAAATATATGTTTAGGATATAAAAACCATTGTAAGTAGTTTTGCACCTTGGAAGGAAAAAGACCATGGCCCATTTTGTGAGTTTTGGTTAATCCTCCAATTGGTTCCAATCCAAAAATCCAAAGCTAAATATATGTTTAGAATTTAAAAACCATTGTAAGTAGTTCTGCACCTTGGAAAGGAAAAGGGCCATGGTCCATTTTGTGAGTTTTGGTTAATCCTCCAATTGGTTTCGATAAGATAGCTAGTCCGTTAAGATCTGATTGATTTTGTTAATGGCGAGAAATCTCACCATGAAGATATCACCGATTTTTGTATGGTGACGAGATCAATAACTGGCCGTTTTTCTTCGAATGACAAGATTTCTCATCCATCAAGATCATGTCAGTTTAGTCAATGATGAGGTACTTTGTGTCGAGACAACCACCAGGGGTTAATACCCGATTTAGTAATTTTTTCAAAATTCTTAATACATCGTAAAAAAAATACTTTCTAGTGTTTTTATTCATCCATGTTTTGACAGGAAGGACTTTCTTAACCCTGAAATGATTTATGGACATAACTCGAAATCATTCAGTTTGGACATTGACTGATTGCTCCAGGTATAGTTAAAATGTCCTTATTAATACCAAAGAAACTCACTAGAAGCTATAGTTAAAATGTCATTAATACCAAAGAAACTCACTAGAAGCTATAGTTAAAATGTCCTTATTAATACCAAAGAAACTCACTAGAAGCTATAGTTAAAATGTCCTTATTAATACCAAAGAAACTCACTAGAAGCTATAGTTAAAATGTCCTTATTAATACCAAAGAAACTCACTAGAAGCTATAGTTAAAATGTCCTTATTAATACCAAAGAAATTTACTAGAAGCTATAGTTAAAATGTCCTTATTAATACCAAAGAAACTCACTAGAAGCTATAGTTAAAATGTCCTTATTAATACCAAAGAAACTCACTAGAAGCTATAACATTATTAAGAGAGCCGCGGTAGCTCAGTCAGTAGAGAGTCGGGCTCGCATCAGAAGGGTTGTGGGTTTAGTCCTCGGCGGAGCCTGCAATTCTGATGATTGCGAGATCGGCGCTTCGACCTGGCTAAAAACAGTCGTGTACACTAATGGTGACTGGGGCACGTTAAATAGGTCGTGGTCATAAAGTCCCCCATGTTCCCATACCAAATCAATACCTCTGGGGGTACCTGATCAGGGGGTTATCGGCCTCTGATTGGGATATAAATTAAGAGATGTGTGAGTGAATGGATGTATGAAAGGGACCTTCCTGTGAAACGGATGTGTCATGTATGTCGAGCAAAGTCGGACTTCCTCCCAATGGGGCTCAATAACATGGAAGACGCACCCCTCTTGCCGTCATCGACGGGCCTGGAACTCCTCTGATTTGCCAGTGTAGGCATGAGAAACAACAAAAACATTATTAAGAGAAAAGAAGATATAGAAATATTCTCTGGGAGACCTTTATCTATGAGAATGACTACTTTTTTTATTGAAAGTTGTCATTCTCATTTATAGTAAACGCTTTTCCCAAAAGCTTTAAAAGGTGAAATTATTTGTGATATGCAAAGTTTATCAAAACGTTGAGTTGAAAAATAAATTTCAGTTGAAATTTTTTTAAACTACAAAACAGCAAAAAAATCTATAAATACGTAAACATTGAATTTACTGTGATCTTTCCTCTAAACGTACTTCTTTAATTGAGCTTTTAAATTTACTAAAGTTAGACGAGTGTTACTAAAAATTAATTTGAACACACACTGGTCAAAAGTGCCAAACTAAACTATTTAACTAAAAACAAACTAAAACATTTATAAAAATTAAATAATTGCTGAAATGAAATAAATTTTACATAATTTAAACCGCTTTACCATTCGTAAGTCCCACCAAGGTCATTATTGGGGAAAATTAGTGGCCAGTGAAAGTGCTCCTTGCGGATGTTAAAAAAGATTAAATTGAGTTAGATTTATACAATTTCAAATGTGAGTTTTGAACTTTTGATCAGTTGTGGTCGTAAATAATTTCAAATAATGCCCGTATAAATAATTTTAAGTTATTTTTATTGCAAAGTATCAGAGAGTGTAAGTAAGTGAGAAACAAATTGTTTTTCAAAAAAAAAATTAGCCAGTTTGGCAGTCATTTTGGTGAATCAATCAATACACTTATTTTTTTTTTGTCGTAATATATTTCTTGGTGCTCATCAGAAGCTATATAAGTAGTTAACGTATGCCATGAGTTGAAAAAACTGAAAATCACTGCATAAAATAATAACGTGGAATAACCCCACTGTATTTAAAGGTTGGTTCGTTTAGTGGTATTATGGTTCAAGGGCCATGTTTGGTTTAGCGGTGCCATACGCAATACAAACAATGTGTATTTGAAGTGGTTTCAGTGAGATATGTCTTGCATCAAGATCCAACCAATTTATTATTGACGTGATATCTCTCATTAAGATATTACCAATTTCTAATGACGAAATATCTCGTCATCAAGTTTTTGCCGATTTTTTGATGACGAAGAGGCCAAAATCTTTTTGATGACGAGATTAAGGTTAATTTTTTCTCCTGACGAGGTATCTCGTTTTTATCTCTATTTATAATTTTTTTGTCCTCCAAATGGTTTCGACGAGATATCTCGCCCATCAAGATCTGAACAATTTTACTAATGACGAAATATCTCGTCATCGTGATAATGCGGAATTTTTCATGATGACAAGATCAAGATCTGGTCAGTTTTTCTAATGACGAGATATATAGTCGAAACAACCATCAAGAGTGTAAAAGTACTTTGCATTCAAGGAATTCCAATGCATTCAACCTTAAAATACAAAAATTGACAATTCATCCACTACGATATTTTTGCGGCAGAACTGAAATATCATAGTGGTTGAACATTTAATTTTATCATTCCTCTGTGGAATGACTGAAGTCCATGATTCACACTCCTGTAATCCAACTACTCACCTGAAAAGTGATGGAGAAACCGATGCATATGACATTGAGTAGGTAGAATCGGCTCTCGTATCCTTCCTTGAGGATGTACTTGAGCTGAGAGGCGTTTGCTGTTAGAAGAGCGATGTCCATCAAACCCTGGGCGACACTCTTCTTGGTCGCGTACAGGTTGACATCGATGCCATACCGAGAGTACCGGGAGTCCTGGTGAAAGACACATTCAGTTATTTTCTATTGGATGCGCATTGTCTATACCATATGGGCTTACTTATGATATCAAGACTTCTACTTTAAAAAAAAGGTGGTTAAGTTTGTTAACCCACTGAGTGCTATACACTCATTCTTCCACCACGCAATCTGCACTCACGCATAGGGATTGGTACTTTGTTCATAAGTCTATCTAACCAGTATGTATTTTTCCAAAATCGGCTGAGTGAAAGTAGGTAAAAAGGATATTATTCCAAATTGACGAACAAATCGTTTATTTTAGCAGTAGAAAATCAACTTTATTAATAATTATCCATAGGTAGGAAATCAATCCCCACAATTAATTATAGGAACTACTAGTAGTAAGTGCCGCGGTAGCTCAGTCAGTAGAGCGTCGAGCTCGCATCGGAAGGGTTGTGGGTTCTGTCCTCAGCAGAGCCTGCAATTCTGATGGTTGCGAGATCGGAGCTTGGACCTGGCTAAAGACCGTCGTGTTCGTTAATGGTGGCTGGGGCACGTTAAATAGTTCGTCGTCACAAAGTCCCCCATGTTCCCATACCAAATCAATTCCTCTGGGGGGTACCTGATCAGGGGGTTATCGACCTCTGATTGGGATCTAAATTACGATTTGTGTGAGTGAATGGATGTGTGAAATGGACCTTTCTGTAAAACGGATGTGTCATGCATGAAGAAGTCCATCCCTCCGGGGCAATGGCACCCCCAATTGGGCCATATATGGCCCGCACGACAACAACAACAACTAGTAGTAAGTTTTAAACGGTTGATGATCAGTCTTGCTAGTTTCCACACCAAAAAACATCAGTTTGTTTTATACGTAGTACTTTTCAATTTATCTAAAATTAAGCAGTCTATCTCTAATGGTCGTAGAGTAAATGACATATAATTCGTATCTAACCTTGTCTCAAAATAACATAAAAATCTAATCTTTGGCAGGTTTTGGTCAACATAACAATCAAGGGAACTCTTAATTCTTCTTAATTGCTTAAATAGAAGTTATGTAGTAATGAAAATCACTTTTGAGTTTGAAATAACGATCTAAGGAAACAAATCGTATTAATTGTGTCGTACCCCAACCTACTTCTCAATGAACTGCAAATATAACCAGCGGCCGAGAAGACCCTCTCAGCTTCGACACTAGTTGGTTTAACATTCATTAAGTTGTCGTACATAAGAGAAATATTTTCTTTTGACCCCATTACATATAAAGTCATTTCTTTCTTCAGTATTTTCTCAAAATCTGTTTCTTTTCTAAAGTTTGTCATTTTGCAATTGTCTTCATTTTCTTGCAGAATTTGCTTTTCTAATTCATCTTTATTAAAAAAAAATATTATTGATCTTTTAATTTATTATTTTTGCTGGAATTCTCCAAACTGATGATTAAAAAATATAAAATCGATTACTTAATAAACGATTTTGCGACTTTAAAGTTGGGTTTGAATAATCGATTATTTAATTTTAAAAATTCGTGTTTATGGGATCCGGACCGGATCTGATAGATGTTGCTGGATCCGGAAGGCAGCCAAATGATGCAGGATCCGCCGGATCTGATTACACTCCCTACTCACGCAGTGTATTGTGTAAATTTATGTACCATCTATCAATTCCGTTTATCCTGTGAAAAGCGCGAACTTGTTTACTTATTGTTTCTTTCCTTACCCAATATCTTAGCATCACCTATTAACTCAACATGAATATCACACATGATAAGAGATAAGGGGAAAGAAGAGGTTGAAACCTTTCTTATGCCAAGAGATGCATAAGTCAGAATTTGAGTCGATTCCTTTCGCGCGCTCTGATGTCTAACTCTCGTATGTACCACTGTGTTTGGACCCAAAGCACATCTCTACTTTTGTAAAAGGAAGTGTTTTTCCCTAAGTACGCAGTGTCCTGACGAAGCTATGGCACTTAAATAATGAAATTTAGCACACAGGTAGTCCGAATTTTTTGCGATTTTTGTATATTTGCCTGAATTTTAAAATTTAATCTAGAACATTTTAAAATTATTTTATTAGTTTTTTCACCATTCTTTTTTCCCTCCGACATATGACGTCACCCGAACGTCGAAAGAAAAAGGTACGAATTTTGCGATTTTCAACCACTGACAGCCTTTGGAACCATGCCCAGTTTTCCGATTCTAGCGTGTTTTGATAAACGTTGTTGATATTAGCTAATTCGAGGCCATCACGGCGTTGCTTGTAGAGTTCGCTTGCGAAGCAAATTCAAATGGAAATACGTAGCAATCACCTGCTGGGGTTAGCGAACGTCAGCGAGCTGTGGTCACACCTGACCCCACGAAAATAACTGTCATGGGCAACGTCGTGCTGGTCACGCAGTGGCTAGTAACTAATGAACTTAAACCTCTGAGGGGATTCACATGCATATATCCGTTCTGCAAGCTGAAGTGTTACCTCCAATACTTCTAACCGATTTTGACCTTTTTGACCAATATAATCCTCCAATGATTCTTTCGACTGCTATGAAAGTTGCTGCTAAAGTTGCATCATGTGTTTACTTGGTCATTATGTATGTTGTGGAGTGAAGGCAATACTTCTCAACAAAGAAATTTTGTAATTATCAGGGAGTAAATTTTTAGTTTGCTATTATGAGGTTATTGTATAGTTCAGCTGTGGGTTAAGAAGGCACTTGATCTTGCTTGAGTTCATTTCTATAACAATATTATGCTCGCCTGGGGAAAGGCCCTGAATGTATTTTTTCGTCACGTTTGGTGACTCATGACTAGGGCAACTTTTTTGTTGCAGTAAAAATGGGAAAAGTTGCATTTAACATTATCTAAAGTTGCATTTATCGTTATCTAAAGTTGCATTTATTTCCGTACATTAAAATTAAAAATTTATTATCTATTAAAAATGAAAAAGTTCAAAATTTATTGACATATTTAGTCGTGCATAACAGTATAAAAAAACATCATTAAATACTGAAGAACATTGGCATCGTAGAATGGCTGATCCTTGGCCAGTAATCTCTTTAACATTGAAAAACTGCTCTCAACAGAGATTGATGCTGCCTGCATTGTTGCAGTATCAAATAATCACTTGGAGGAATATCGTCTCGGGAAAGTGTAGCAATAACCGTCAGATCATTATTTTATTTGCAACAGTTTTTTAAGATACGCTTTAAGGAACTTCTATTGAATCCTTCGATCTGATATCTTCATTCGCTGTCACGATGTTGTACGCTTTCGATTCCGATTTTTCTACGAGACGAATCAAACGTTCGTAGCTGCTTTTGATTTCCAGCAAACGTTTTGGCAGCAGTGGGTGAACGAATTTTTGCGTTCCAATCATCTGTATATATGTATATATATATATATATATATATATATATATATATATATATATATATATATATATATATATATATATATATATATATATATATATATATATATATATATATAATATATATTCGGAAATATTACCCTGTAAAATAGTTATTAAATAATTGCATATTTAATTTTGAACTAAATTTTAAAAAGTTGCAGGTGGTTGCATTATGCTGTGTTTATAACTCACTTACAATACACCCCATGCAGGAAGAATTTTGGTTTTAGCACTTTACATGCAGCGTAGAACGTGTAAAAAAAGTCGCATAGGTTGCAAAAAGTTGCCCTACTTATAGCAAATTCTGGTCGAATAATTGTGCCCTCCACCTGGTACTGTTTAGAATCCTACAATTTCCATACTATTTGCTTGGTTGCAGAGCTCCGGACATTGATGAATTTTATCAAAGAACTGGGTACTCTCGTGTAAGATATGAAAGTCGAGCAGAAATTATGTAGGAAAGTCAGTATCGGCTTCTGATTAGATGTCAATTCGACCTCGGTCCTTGGTTTATTCTGTAGGGAATTTTAAGAAAAATATGTACATAAATATGAACAAAGAACCTTGAGATTATGTATCAGGAAATGTTCAGTGAAATCAATTGGAACTGCTAACAAAGATGCATTTATGAGGCATTTAAAATCCTTTGTGTTGCAGTTTGGCATGTATAAAAAAAGTCTTAATAAAGATTATAATAAAAGGAAAGGAAGTGGTTAAATTATTAATTGCCCCTCCACGGTTTTTAACACCAGGAAAAAGTTAGACTTAAATGATAATGCTGGAATAGAAATCCTACTTAAGAGATGTAATTTCGATACTATTATTGAAAAAAGTAAGCTTTTATTTTAAGATGCAAGTATTTTACGAGATAATATTTTAGCAGTCGTGTAAAATAGTTTCTGTTTTCGATTTTTACTTATTATTGACAGAGTAAACAATGAATCCCAACGTATACCGCGTTACAGGAAGATGTTTAAGCTGTAGGAAAATGTAATACCCCAAATAAAACATCGTTTATAATGGAAATAATTGATGTTACTGAGGAAAGTTTTCAGTTCATCAAACTTTAAAGAAGTGATCATTTTGTTAAGCATTATAGGCAACAAAAAATGAATTGTCTTCTAATACAATAGGTATGAAAAATGAGGAAACAACAATTCTCGATATATATATATATATATGTGTGTGTGTGTGTGTGTGTGTGTATATTACTAAACATTCATCATTTTGTGTTATGGTGGTATTGCAGTTAGTGTGCAATTTGCTGAAACACGGCACTAAAAATATTAGAGGTAAAGCATATTCGAATACTAATCTATTTCTAATGTACCATCGATGTTCATAAAAATATACAACTTACGATCCAACAACATACACAACCCTGCAATAATGTACCAGACGCCAGCGGATTTTCAAAATCCGACTGCTTGTTTGAGGGTGGTTTTCATGGTATGGCCTGGGACCTTAGCATGTTGTTCCTAGTAAATTGAACGCCAACGCCTACATGAACATTTTGGACAGTCAGGTTCTTTCTACGCTCTGGCAATTTTATGGAATGGACGAATGTTACTTCCAAGACGACAACGCTCTATGTCATATTACAACCTCTTTCAAGCAGTGGTAAAAATATATGGATGTAAAACGTCTTTCCTGACCTGCTCAGAGTCACGACCTAAGCCCCATAAGGCATTTGTGGGACAAGTTAGAGCGACGCTTACGGATCAGTGAACCACGTCCGAAATCTACAGCTAATCTGGCGACATTCTTGCAGCAGAAATGAACACGAATACCCCTAGCTGTGTATCAAACCAGTGTTGGAAGTATGACCAGAAGGGTTGGCAGTGTAATTGCAGCACTTGGGGGACCATTCCCTTGATTTAAGCATGTATTCTTTCCCTTATACCATCACATCTTGCTGTCCGGTCCATTATTGTAGGGTAGTGTATATCAAGTGTTATACTTTTCCCACATTCACCATTTCTTTAGTTGTTTTCTTTAAACTACTACTAGAAAGAAATGAATTACAATGTGTCAGTTATTGAATTTGGACAGTTAGTTATTTGGTTTCCTTATTTCTTTAAAAAAAAGCAATCGCGCATAAAGTAGGATGCCATTAAGACGGATTGTTGTCCGACAGTATGACAAAGAGAGTATGCTGAACTGAGTCAGCATGTTGAAAAACGAGTATGAAATCGAATACAAGACAAACCAAGCGCTATAGTTAAGTTGTTGCAACATGTAATTCAAACATGGCTGTTGGCGAGGGAGTGGGATCAATCCTATAAAAACATTATTTATTTACAAAAAAAATATATGCAAAATTTTTTGCCAGATAGCTTTATTAAACAAAAAAATTTACGTAGCTATTAAACAAATCCTTTTCTTTCTGAAATTCCACTGAAAGAATTTCAATTATGCAAATTAGAATAAATGTCAGTTCTTAAATTGGATAAAAATACAGTTCACTTAATTAATTGCTCTCGATATACGAGAAAAGCATCCGAACTATGAATATTTACCGTGGAACCACAACTCTCTGTCTTCTTCCAATACACTCTTGAATAGAAGTGATTAAAAAACAATTTACGAGAGTATATAATTAGCAGGGGATCGGCTGTTACGAAGCAATTATGCAATGCTACATTGTTGTCCATGAGGAACTTGGATTTGTCGCATACCATGTCTTCCTTCAAGAAATTTCAAGCTATTAACTGCCCAGACTTAGGTCAACAACGCTGTTTTTTTATCCGAGTTTATTACGTGCTGTTGTGGCTAACAATCTTTCTTTTTGAAATTAAAATAGAATGAAACGGAGATGGATGCATCTTCCATTGTCTCAAGATTACGGATCGAACATGCCAATTTCATCTAAGTGCCTTGAAGGAAGTGTCGATTTCAAGGTTGGAGAGAAGGAAAACAGAAGTAAAGAATGCAAGTACGGCAAAGTTCTTTTCTTTCCCTTTCGCTTTGTTTATATACAGAACCAATGTGTTTGAATAAAGTAAATACTTCTATAAACTTCTAAAAAATTGTTCATTTTCTCATCCATATGTTAGTTCCATAAGCAGTTTTTTGGTTTGTTGCATGCAATTATTTAAATAATATTGCAAGATATGTCTTATTCTAGGGAATTTTCCACAGTGAGAAAAACATTAATTTACAAGGCTTGATATATTTACAATTACAAATTAAATAATTCTAAAACCGTGTTAACTTGAACTTAAACAACATATTTTGACTTTAATATCGATCAAAATGAGCGTTGGATAAATTTGTTGGAAAGTAAGAAATAGATTTAAATATCCTAAATACAATATTTTGTCTCTTTTATCTTATAAAGTTTTCATATTCGGGGAAGAATAATTTAAACAAGTTGCTTTAACTAACCATTTCATATATTTCAAAATTGAGAGGCTTTCAACGAGTTCGCCAGAAAGAACGGTAAAAATCTCGTTGAAGAAATAAGTTATTTTGCTCCTTTTTCGTAGTCAACGTCCGTCTTGGCCTCATGACCACAAGACGCAAATTTGCAGGACACAAATGATTTTTAAAATGTGATATGGTTTGGAAGAAAAAAATGTTTGCTAAATTTTTTTTTATCCTGTTTTTTTAACTTTTTATACAATGAAAGAACTTTATCTTTTTGGCTTCTGAAGTCCCCAAAAACTGAAAAGGGTTCTAGTGTGATGGCAAAGCCCTGTTTAAGGAGCAAAATTTCCGAGAACTAGAACTTTTTTCCTATTGAACCTGGAGGCTGATGCAAGTTTAAGCTGTCGTGGCCTCAAATGTTCTTACGTTGGAGTGATGTTTAAGTTTGTAGGAGAGTAAGGTGCCAGCTCAAACGTTGACCTCGTGAAACGCTGACCGTGGTTCAAATTGACTTCTTTGAATCTCTCTCTCGGGGTTTGGTTCTAGACCTCTGTGTTGCTAAAGTCCGACGTAAATTTCTGGGGGCTCAAGACAACATGAAATTCTGTTTTTCTTACTCTTATATCTCTTTAAAAGGAAACGGTATGAATTAAAGTAACACTTTCTAATGATGTTCTTTATATCAAATAACATTTAAAAATGTAATGATCTAGGTGGACGTTTGGTGTTGGAGCATGTACACGTGAATTTAGTACTAGTTCTAAGGTGCAATATATATATATATATATATATATATATATATATATATATATATATATATATATATATATATATATATATATATATATATATATATATATGTTGGCAATTTTGGCGGCAAATTTGAACTAAAGGGCAGATTTCAATCTACCATGACAGTATTCTAAAACGTAGTGCTTTTCATATAAAAGTCTAGTAGATATAAAGATCCAAGAAACTTAAAATCTAAAGTTTTAAAATGTGTATTCTTTCGTTAATTTTTATGCAAAATAGTGAAATCCATTGAAAATCTGTCTTCAAGCAGAATAGAATGAAATTGATTCCAGTTTGATAACATGATCTCATGCTAACGATGACATTTAGACTTAAAACATTCTAAAGTGTGAGATAAATGCAAAAAAAAAAAAAAAACATTTTACACGTTAATTTTCATGGTTTTATTCAACGTTTGTTCGTTTCCTATTTCAAGGGTTATGTCACATTAAAAATATTTTAAGCAAAACTTCTAACAATTATTCATTTATTAAGACTTTCTGGAGAATAGTGGCACAGCTCCAAAAAGATTATATACTTTTCAAAAACTTCAAATTCAATTACATTTTTTCAAACTATTCTATTGAACATATATATCATGTATATAGAAAAAAGTATGTTAGTTATTTTTAATAAAAATGGGAGTTAGTTATACAAAATACAAAGTGAGAAGTTAAATATAGCTGGATTTTTAATCTCCTTTTGGTTCTCCTGAAGAAAAATGTTTTTATTTGCCATTTTATTAGAGAAGGCGTGGAATAATGCAGAAATCTTATATGTAAAGCAGAAAAACAGGTTATCTGAAGAAACCAAAGCTCTTGAACATGGTGACATGTGCATAACTTATTCTGTCTGGAATTTCTGTCAATACTACTATTTTCATCTCGTTATGTCGTTTCATTAGAACCCAATGAAGGAAGGTTTTATAAAAAAATATTTCGCAAGATTTTAATTTTAAATCAAACTTGAATCAACAATTAAGTCAAAATATTCCACAAATCAAGCAAGCGGAAGAAGAAAGAACACGCGAAGCGGGCAAGGCTAAAAAAAAATTTCGACGAAGCAATGAAACTCCAGAGGAAACAGAGGCGTTCCTTGATTTGTCAAAAGCAGCAAAACCTTTTGGATGAAGCCGTATAGTAATGTTAGTTTCATGTAAATTAATAATTAATATAAAAATTTCAAATCACACGTTAAAATAGTGTGTCGCCGTTATGTCCCATGTTGGAATGAAGTTACATATTATCACATTGGTGTATTTTGCTATAAAAAGCGATAATCTATGCACTTTTTCTATATCTGCCCATAATTCGACATTACAAAATTAAACTATTGCACAAAATATTTTGGTCACGTCCTTTTCCTTAAGATATATATTGACTTCAAGAGGACAAGGCTCAAAAATCTGTTCTATGATGCAACGAAACAACTGACGAAAGAAAAGCGCGACTTGGTTTGTTTATAGCAGCATTGAAATCGGGTAGAAATCATCGTAGTTCCCAACGAAAAGTTGAGTGATTGATTCGTTGTTTAGGTTCTTATGGAACAAGGGCAACAATTGGTCAAGCTACTCCAAGACAGATGTCAATTTTTGGACATACATACACAAGAGCAATAATTGATCAAGCTACTCCAAGACAGATAACGTCCAGTAATGGACATACATACACGAGGGTAATATTTGGTCAAGCTATTGCTAGACAGATAACATCCAGTAATGGACATACATACACAAGGGCTATATATGGTCAAGATACTACAAGACAGATAGCGTCCAGTAATGGACATACATACACAAGGGCAATATTTGGTCAACCTACTCCAAGACAGATAACATCCAGTAATGGACATACATACACAAGGACAATATTTGGTCAACCTACTCCAAGATAGATAACATCCAGTAATGGACATACATACACAAGAGCTATATATGGTCAAGCTACTCCAAGACAGATAGCGTCCAGTAATGAACATACATACACAAGGGCAATATTTGTTCAAGCTACTCCAAGACAGATAGCGTCGAGTAATGGACATACATACACAAGGGCAATATTTGGTCAAGCTATTCCAAGACAGATAACGTACAGTAATGGACATACATACACAAGGACAATATTTGGTCAAGCTACTCCAAGACAGATAACGTCAAGTAAAGGACATACATACATAAGGAGGGTTCTACTGACATGAAATGGAGTATACGCCCAGGAAGGAATAAAACATAAATAGGAAATGGACCTGAGGGGCTGGAACTCAAAATCTGCTAGACGAAGAGTTTTTGTCAAACACGAAACGCGTTCATGTGGTTTTGACAAGACATCTCTTTCATCTAGACCTGTTCAATTTTAACATTGACGAGATATCTCGTCATCAAGATATTGTCTATTTTTTTATGATGACGAGTTTAAGATCTGGTAAGTTTTCTTTTAATGACGAGATGTCTTGTCCATCAAGATCTGGTCAATTTTGCTTATTCAACGAGCTTCTTGGTCGAGACAACCACCAGTAGAGTTAAAAATTCAGGTAAAATCTGATCACGACACTATTTTTTAAAACCCTGAAAGCCATGAGAAAATAAACGCCATAGCTAATTCTAAGTCGCAAAAGAGCACACGCAAATGAAACAATGGCGCCCGCGAAACAAAAGGCGACTCCATTACCTCCTTGTCCAGCAGATGTTTGTCCTGTCGGTCATTTTCTCTCACTGATCGCGGTGCTTCGGTCATCTCAACGGTCCTGCTTGTCCGGTCGTTGTTCTTCATACCTTGCTTGAGAAGGGCCGTCTGCATAACGGGGAACGAGAAGACGGAGTGAAGACAGTCGCGTTGACCACGTGCCGATGCTGTTGTCCTTGTGGGTGTCGCGATTTCTCAAAATGTCCAGGAAGACTCGCTCATTGGGCGACTTTTTTAGTGTTTCCTGGTTTGAGACATTTGTCCGAAGATTCGGACTGCTCGTTGATGTGTTTTTGGTTTTTTTTTTTTTTTTCACATTAACGGTACCATTAGGGGCACATCTTTAGCTGTTGTGCTCGTGGTGGCTCGGTTGGAAGAGTATCGGATTAACAACCGGTGGGTTGAATGTTTGAATCCAAAAAAAAAAAGACCGTCGTGTACAAAGGGGGCTGGTGAACGTTAAATCTGTCGTGACCTCAAATGTTCTCACGAGTGGAAGTTTTGAGAGTGGGCTGCCAACTCGGGCGTGAATTCGCCATCTGACCGCCACCAATAGCCTGTTGTGTTGCTTACTGCGACGTTAATCAAAATACATACCTTCTTTAGATGTGTACGGGCATCACGACCTCAAGATACCCGAGTGATCTGTTCTCTCTTTTTTTTACCCCTGTCTATATCATTCTGCGTTTTTCTTTTACCCCTCTCATTGTTGTCTTGTGTTTGGCACAGTTTGGTTGAATATGGCTCTTGCGTCATAAAACTCCAAATCAGGGATGCACAGACTTGTAAATACCGAAGGCCACGTAGATTCACTGTGTGATTTATGGATGTGCCGCCCCCAAAAACCATAAATCAGGGATGCACAGACTTGAAAAGACAATGGTTCACAGATTTACTGTGTGATTTATGGATGGGCATACAGTATAAAACAAATTTTGCCTTTAATACCTTTGTATTTTTAATGCAATGAAAGGATTCTGTGAGTGTTTCAATCTAGCAGATAGAGGAAAGTTCAAAATAGTTAAACAGTACTATGTAACTGTACTGGTAAAAAGAAATGTTTCACATTACCTTCCAGTCCTGATACCAGGTACCATGGTACAGGCTATCCCTTCTCTATATGCCCCCCCCCCCCCCCATTGTGGAATTCCAACACAGTTTTAAAGAGCATGTTGCAGATGATGATAAAGAGAAAATTGCATCGTGACAGAAAAAAATTAATATTTTTCTAATGTATATTACCTCTGCAGCATATGATTTATTTAGAGACGCGTCTGAGCATCTCAAGATTTTAAAGTAGTGTAGTTTTGCTTTCATCTCAAAATACGCGTAATGGCTAGATAGGTTGGAAGAATCCTATGGAAGGTTTTGTTAATCATGACGGATCAAATTTGTATTAGTAGAAGTCGTGTATGATACTGCAGGATGCAGAACGGATATAGGCATGTGAACTCATCAATGGATAAAAATTCTAAGAGAGTAGTTGGTTTTAAACATATAACTTACTGCAGTTTTTCTTCTTAAGTAAAGACAATGGAAGGCCTATTAAAATAGAATTAATTACCAGCAATGAGTTCTAGAACTTAAATGCAATGCAGCATGCTATATAATTCAGGCTGTAAAATTTCATAACATAAAAATCAACTATAAGTATTGATAACATGTCTATGTGATATTATTTCTCAGAATAAAATGAACACACCAGTCACGTGGGGTGATGGAATCGATCAGGAGGGATAATTATCAGTTATTTTTTAAAGTCGCATTACAACTAAATCCTAATGAACTAAATTACATGAGTACAGAAGCTGTGAATTTAGCTCCTATGGTTTACTAATATTCTAATTGTGTCTGTCCATCTGGTTTAATTATTTCGTTGAAACTTATTCCATTCTTTGATTTATATTAAAAAATAAAATAAAAATATCTAAGACAAAAGAATTTGTTCTGTAAAATTTGGAATAGTTCAAAAAGCGCATTTTACATTCTAAGCGGTTTCGAACGAGATAACTCGTTCATCAAGATCCTACCAATTCTGATAACGATAAGATATCTCGTATATTAAATTATATCGAATCGATAATATCTTGCCACCAAGATATTACCGAACTGTTTCGGATGACAAGATAAAAACTATGACAATTTTTCTTTTAATGGCGATGTATCTCGTCCATCAATATTTGGACAGTTTTGCTAATTACGAGATATCTCGTTGAGACAACCACTGAGAAATTATGTACCTAGAAGGTTACATGTGGCCTAAAGACCGCAGGTTATCCGCTCCTGGCCTATATACAGCAAATGTCTACACAAAGAAAATATAACATAAATAATTTAGATTTACTGAAAATAGGCAAAGTAGAGAGAAGGATTCGATTAAGACATGCAACGAACTTCAAGAACGCAGACTGACCACTAATCTCTGCAATTATAAAAGGAAGTGTTCGTTTGTCTGTCTGTCTGTTTCTTGCCGCAAAATTCTGACGATTCTATGGCACTTACAGCGATGATATTTGAAACACAGGTAGTCCGAAATTTTTGCAATTTTGGGGTCGCGGCGAATTTTAAAATTCAATCTGGAAGATTTTAAAATTAATTTAATAGTTTTATTCTCGATCGGTTATTTAACGCGTTTCTTCCGGAGAAAAGAAGATTTGAAAACTGCACTTTTTCTACACACGTGCCTTTTTTTTATATTTTCGCAAGAGCCTGTAACATCATGTAAACTTTCTCTTTCAAAAAAAAAAAAAAAGATTGCATTATTTGATCTTTGCGTTAAAAAAAAGAAACAGATTCCATTTCCTGTCCCATTCCATTTCTGCGAATGAGAGCAAGAAATAAAAAACATATTGATTGGGATGGTTAAGTTTTTTTTCCGTAAAATCGGAATTGGGCTAAAGATAGATTAAAAAATTCATCGGATTTGAAATCTGCGGAAAATTTTACACCAGATCAATACCTTACATCACGGCGTTGCCCATGGTGTTGGTTTGCTTCGCAAACGACAATTCGTAGTCAGAAGAAGAACGCGAGAGACTTAATTTCTATTTTCAGGTTAAGAATTTAATGTTAAGAATACATAGACTATTTTTGTTGCATTCCTTGTATAAAATAACGGGTTATTATATTTATACTTTATTAGATTAGTGAAATACAGGAGCTTATGAAATAAAGCTCAATGGTGACGAAAGTATACAAAAGAAATAAGGCTTGAATATTGTAATTGTTATTTATTGTCCAAGTCATATTTAGAGACCACAACTTGTATAAGGATTTGTGTACTCGAATCTGCCGATTACATTTTGAGCCTACAATAATTACTTTAAAGCCCTTTCATTTATAATTAGACTTAGATAGGTAGTTGAATTTACATCACACAGAACAAACACAACGGGCTATTGGCGACTAGTTGGACAGGAATTTACCTAATTCTATTTCATGCATTTTTGAGATGAACAGCGAACATGTGTGTATAAGAGAGAATGTGTGCTTCTTAATAATCTAATAAATTCATATTTCAAGCTTTTCTGAATTCTGAACGAACATCGCCCAAAGTTGCAATATGAATGGGTTTTACAGCAGACAATAGAAATCATTTTATCGTAATTTCTCGAGGAAGAGTTATGTTGATCTGAGCGTAAAATGACAAGTTGCTTTGATCGAGAAATGTTCGATTTCTTCCAGCTTTTGAACGAACCTTGACTTGATGACCTTTACTTCACGCTCGATGCAAGGAATCCGTCAACGCTTAACTGGAAGGGGAAGGTTGTTATTTGTCTCTATCGATTATTATCTTTTATCGAACTGTTTGAAACAAAACATTACAAATGAGAAGGAAAATAGATACTAACTGGCTGTCGAACGAAGTGGCATAAATTTGCGCTTTGTGGGTAATGTATATGGGAATAGGAACTGCGTTGAACTTTTGATTGAAATTGTGACGAAAGGTTAAATTTTGCTGTAAGGAAGAATCGTTAATGAAGCCAGTTGGAAGTCCAGAGGAAATTTTTTTAAATAAACAACTAGAAGTTAGATATAATATCTGGTGTTTAAACGGATAAAAATAAAGGATGCACACTTTGATTTTATATGAAATTTTCTCTTGATTCAATGAAAATACTCAACTTGATTACGTGTAAGAGTAAATATTTTCACACAAAACGCAAGCAAGTAAGTACCAAAGGAAAAAACATATTATATTTATTTTCCATTTATAGTAACCACTGATGAGTAAATTTTAATAATTTAGAGCTGTAAATAAAGTTTCATCATCAAACTTACTAAAATTGTAGCTTTAAAACAGTTTTAAAGAATCAACAGACTAACTTTGTAAGATAGTACATCAAGAAAATTAATATGCATAATGAAAACATGAATGTTAATGATGAAAAAACATGTATGTTAATGATGAAAACATGTGTTGACAAACCTCATGAAAATGAACGTAATCACTGCTAAAATTATATTTCAATGTTATTGTAGACAAGCAAAATACCCGACCTTACTCGGTTTGAATTGGTTTACTTAAATTAAAGAGGTAATCAAAATATATAATGACACTCAAAGTCAACAAAACAATATTTTTTTACTTGTGATACTCTTGCATCCGGTATGTGACATTGTGAAATTTTGCAATCTTATCCTGTCATTATGACAACGAATTTTTTAATGGTTGAAAAGTTCTAGTTCGTATTTTTTAAACATTATTATTCTTTCAAACACGGCATTATTCTTTCAATAACGGCCATATTCTTTCAATAACGGCATTATTCTTTAAATAACAGCATAACTACACTTAAAAATTTACTGAAAATTTATTCTGACTTACTTGCCATTTTTAAGTGGAATACTTTGTGGTGGTGTTGCGTGTGATGAGAAGGAAAACACATTTATTAAAATAATAAATATTTAACACAGAAAACTGCAAAATAAAACAAAATAAAAGATGTCGGAAAAATTGTTCTAAAGATATTAATTTGTGATTCAATTTTATCTCTTGATCTCGCACAGTTGCCACAACTTACAACTAAAAGTGTA
This sequence comes from Metellina segmentata, assembly GCA_947359465.1. NCBI lineage: Eukaryota > Metazoa > Arthropoda > Arachnida > Araneae > Tetragnathidae > Metellina > Metellina segmentata. The sequence continues at coordinate 83,986,266 of OX375877.1, forward strand.
CATAGTTTAGAAAAGTGAAATTAATTCAGAGCGAAAGAAACAGAAAATATCACTGCTCGCGCGTTCGTGTCCATTTCCGTTCGTTGAAAAATATCGTCGGTCCCAAATATTCGGAAATCGTTTTCATTGCTCAAAGAACAAAAATAAGACTCGAAATAATTGAAATATCAGAGCTAAAATTCCATAAAAAAATAATTTTTTGAAGAATAATTACTTTTTTAGAAGTACTGGTAAAGCAATCGAAGTAATCGTAATATTCAATATACATTCCAATTTTTCCAAAACTACCAAATTATGGTTGATTTAAGTATACTTACTCAGATGTTTTATCGTGAAACTCAACTAAATATAACAATTATAAAATGTTTAATATTGTATTCACTAAACTAATAGATAATGTATAAATTAAATGCATTGCAATCAAATATCTGCAAAATAATTCATGTGATGCGTGAACAAACACACAAACACAAAATCGAACATAGAACAAAAAGTCGGACAGACAGACTTTTGCAACCAATTCCACTCACTAAATGAAGATAAGTACTCACTGTATGCAAATTTCCATGGAAATATATTAAACCGTGTGGACGTGTATTGTGATTCATTTTTACATTTTTACATTCATTTTTACATCACATACATACATACAGACAGACAGACAGATAGACACCAAACGCGAAAAGGGCAGATTTGGCATCAGAAGGGTCCAAAACGGATAGAAAACTTGAAATGGGTCGAAAATATTGAATGTACAAACAAAAACTCCATTCTTATTTATATAGATAACATTTGAATTTAATTTTAGGTCTCAAACATTAAACCATAAGACCTAAGATTATAATATAATATCAATCTCCTCTCAAATGCATAAAAAAATTATGCAAGCGATAAAATGTTGTCTGTAATGAAATATTCTGGATACCATCTTCAGGTCTTACGAGAATGTATTCGATGATCCATCACATACTGTTAGGACATAAATTATCCTTAAAAAATGATGATTTCAACAAAAAATATGACTTGAATAAATTACTCTGTATTGACTCCGCTATTAAAATTTAGCTCAAATTAGCATATACCCATCCATATCCACTGACTTTTAAGCTTTTTTCATAATTGAGCTTGCTACTTGTGGATCATTCAATAAAAATTTATTTTAATCGTTTCATACAATTTATTCGTGCCTATTTGTACTAAATTCATTCTTAATGAAGTCGATTGACACATTGTGAAGAAGAAATGTCAATCCATCAATCTGAGTTCAGGGATTTATTTTTAAAACATACAAGTATTTTCTAGCTCAAAATTTAAAAACTGATGCTTCATCAAACAAAAATTTTAAAAGCCATTTGTTTGCCGACAATAAAAACTTAACTGTTGCCCCATTCTTAATTACAGTATTATCGTTTGACAAATATTTTGCATTATGATGCTTCATCAATCAATAATTTGATACTTTTGCCAAACGATAATTTTGTAAATTAAGAATATGGCAAAAGTTAAATTGCTATTGTTGGCAGTTAGAAGTTTTTATAGAACAAAATATTTTCAAACATTGTGGTTGTTCCCTGTGCAAGATTTTTCCCAATTTTGAGAGAGATTTCGTCTTTTTGTTTAATGTTTGAAGTTTATTCTAGTTTTACGTACAATTCAATCTAACTCCTTTTTCTTAATAATCTAGTTTGGGAAATGTAAAATATCCCTCCATCCGTAAAGGAACAACAGATTAAAGTACTTAGTGTTTTCTACGAAAACACACTAGCACAGCACTTTATAGTTTGTAGAAAAAAGAAAGTACATGAAGGCTGACATATGACCTCCAGTGAGTAAGTAAAGTATCCAGGTGAACCAATTCGTGGAGACACGGAAAGAAAATGAATCTTATCGGTAAATATGGCTGTACTTGGAAGACTATTAAAGATTCTTCCAGGACTGAAGAGGGGAACAGATGACTTTGTTCGTCTTTAACAAGCCAGAAAATATCCCAGTTAGGGGAGTTTTATAGCCCACAGTTTCAGTAATTGCGTTCTCCGAATACTTCTAAGCGGAACAGAATGATATGGCTTGCAGTGATGGGGAAATGTTCTTATTTGTTATGTACCTAATTGTGTGTCATTCTAAAAGTTTTTCATTTCTGCAAACTGTTCTTTCTACGGTTACATCTTAGAACTCATTTCGAATACATTTTTTAAATACCTCTATTTTTTTATAAAAGCCTTTAATCTTCTGGAACAGAAAGTTATTTGCATGCCATAGTTGGTGTAAAATTATTCAATAAAGAAAACTGCAATAAATATGCTTAGAAGGTCTAAATTTTATATCGCGTTACATATATTTTAATACACTTACAAGAATTCATGGAATCTTTTAACCTTTAGAAACACTATTAGCCCTTTCCTTAGAATAGAATATTTTTAGTAAAAAAAGCTATCACCTCTGTTGAGAATATTTAACGGATAAATAAGATCCAATTAAAGTAGTTTAAGAAGATTTTTTTTCAGTTACTTCATTTACTTAATTTTACTTAGTGAATCAACGACAGTTCTTAGTAAATGCTAAAGCGAAATGAGTGACGTTTGATTTACTAAAGAAAAAGGTTATAGGGCTACTCAATGTGAAAGCTTATTTCAACAAAGGTTTTTGTTCTTTTGTGGAAAGTTGCTTCAGAGGAAAAATATACACTAACAATAGGCAAACATATTTCGTAATGATTACCAAGCATATAATTAGATTGTAGTGATAAGAAAGAAAGGGAAAAAATGTAATCATTTTCTTCAATCTGATAGCATACACCAGTTAAAAATTGCAATTTTAATAGCTTTGATTATCTCTCCGCATACTTATTCACCTTGGATATCGCATAGTTTTTCTGTGATTTTCAAAATATTTTAATAGCTGAAAAGAAACTCGTTATTAAGATTTGTAAGGAGATGCTTTGAAAGAAAACAGAAAAGGTGCCTTGATAATAATTTCTAATAATTACGTGCTGTGGCACGCAACGAGCAGATATTTCAGAGATCAGAATGATTTATTCTTCGTTATTATTTTTTAGCAATTCATTCTAAGGAAAAAAAAAACATCTAGCATAGCACGAGATCTGTTCCACGCGATAATAGTCACATGCAAAAAAATTAATAATTATACATTATCCCTATCGTTTGTATTTGATGACAAAAAATGTACACAATCGTTTGCGTGAGTTAAAAAAATACTTCTCATGATTAAGTATTTTTTTTAAATCAGTAAATGTTTTTGAGGAATTGTAAGCGATAAATTTCGATTGGGAGATAGACATTTATAAAAATACAAAATATATTTCAGAGATCAGAATGATTTATTCTTCGTTATTATTTTTTAGCAATTCATTCTAAGGAAAAAAAAACATCTAGCATAGCACGAGATCTGTTCCACGCGATAATAGTCACATGCAAAAAAATTAATAATTATACATTATCCCTATCGTTTGTATTTGATGACAAAAAATTTACACAATCGTTTGCGTGAGTTAAAAAAATACTTCTCATGATTAAGTATTTTTTTTAAATCAGTAAATGTTTTTGAGGAATTGTAAGCGATAAATTTCGATTGGGAGATAGACATTTATAAAAATACAAAATTGTAGAATTTAGACATGATAAATGAACTGTACTACAACATTACATGCGTCTGAAAAATTTACCTGTTGACAAACTCTATTCTTTTAGCCATTTGACATTTGTATTTAAGCATAACAAATCATTTTTCACAGTGGATAAAAGTGAAAATTGAATTCCAGTGTTAAGTTGATTATATCAGATGTAAAATAAAGATAGTGATAATTGCTACTGAGAAGAGCTTCTTAAAAAAGGTGACCAACATGTCGACAGTCATATAACTGCTTTGTGAAAAATTGACTTGGTTGGCCAATATGACATTTTAACGCCTCGTTTGAAGATTATAACATCGTATATGTTGTTATAATCGTCATAAGGTGTTATAATCGTCATAAGGTGTGTGAATTGGCATACGATTTCCTTGGATTTGGTCAAACACATTTTGATTTTAAATTATATTGTTTTTAATCATTAAATAAACTATCAGTAATTTTTCCCTAATTTTTTTTTCCATTTATTAGATTGTAGGTGCTTAATCCTACTGTATGAAAATGTTTGTAAAATTCCAAATAATTTATGAAATTTGAGGTTAAATAATTGCAAAAATATTTCTCCCCCCCTATAATTTAAAATTTTTCACTATAATTTGTTTCCTTAAAAAGGTGATCAGAAAGAGGCAACAACATCCATTTTACATGTTAATTAAATAGAAACTAAAATTCAGATTTCTATTTACAATCTCTACAGGTCTCAATCATCATCATTTTAATAAGACATTTCAATCTCTGCACATGACAGATAAAAAATATACAAATATGGTCGCATTTACATTTAATCGCTATCTGAGCACAAAGGTAATTGAAGTTTTGGATAAGAAAATATAGAATAGCTCAAAACTTTTAAACGAGCTTTTACTTTTATCTTTCCTTAAAGCCCCAAATGTGGCTTTTCCCTTTCGAGAACATAATAAAAAATTCATCTTCGAAAGAGAAGAAAAATTCTTTTGTATTGAACCTAGAAAAGCGCAGTTTCACACACACAAGAAGTGACTTTCCTCTATTCGTTGGGTGTGACCTAGCACGATTAAATTGCTGATTTCCAAACCGTTATATCTTTCAAACTAAAGTTTCTAAAAATATAAAAGAAATACACGGATTTTTTGAAAAATGAGAGACGTGTCAATAATTTTTTTTTTCTTTTAAATATTGCATTGTATAAGAATGCTCTGAACAATAAATATCTGCACTTTGTTTTACGCTTCAGGTTCAGGCAGATTTCAGATTGTCTTTATTCAATTTTTTGCTTGCTTGCACCACTCATTTCACTGTGGGCTGAAATAAATAAATATAAGATCAAATAAAAACTTTAAAAAAATATGAACTGGAGTAAACGTAGACTAAAACTGCATATTTAAATATGTATGGCACATTAAAAATTAACAATTGAATTTACATACCATTTATATATCACTTATACGCTATCTACTAATAAGTATTTGGACACCCATGCAAATGACGATATCTCCGGTCCTGAATACGTCACGCCCTCCGCCGTTAAATATCGTGAAGGAAACAACATTGGCATTAGTCGCATGCAAGATACCACGAAGTGCAGAGTTATCTTATTTCGAGAAACGTGTAATCGTCGGGTATCACAGAAATGACCGATCCTTAAGGGACATATCTAGTGAGCTGAATTCCCCAAAATCGACAGTGGCCTGTGTCATTCAAAAGTGGATGGTGAGCGGTGATTGTTGGAATGTGTACTGAGTCGGCAGATCCACGAAACTGGGAGATAGAGACCGACGGGTGGTTGTCCAGAGAAATTCGAAAGAACCTCAACCACATACTCCAAAAGTTTCAACAGGCATCCGGGAGTGTTGTTTCAATTAATACCATCCGTAAGGAAGCACATGTGCTTGGTTTTCATGGTCGTGCTGCCGCCCATAAGCCTTTGATCACGAAGTCCAACCTCGCTGCTCGGTTAATGTGATGCAAAGTACGTCGAAAGTGGACCGTAGGCCAGTCGAAACGGGTTCTCTGGAGTGACGAATCAAAGTTCACCCTTTACCGTTCGGATGGCAAGGTCTGGGTCTGGCGTCTGCCTGGAGAACGCCTCATACCAGAATGCATTGTGCCCACGGTAAAGTTCGGCAAGGTGGAATTATGGTCTGGGGGTGTTTCTCATGGTATGGACTGGGACCTTTGCTCCAAATTCCATTGTGGTAGTACAGAATGAACAAATGTTACTTCCAGGACGACAATTCCAGCTGTCATGTTGCTAGGTCCACCCTGGATTGGTATGGTGACAATGGTGTTAACCGAATGGACTGGCCTGTTACGCGATTGGTTTGACCGAATGAAAATCACGTAAGTCGGGGCATATAAATTTTATTTAATTGAGACCAAGGACTAACAAAAACACCAGTTTATCAGAAAAATATTTAATAAAATTGCAGTTATTTTCATAAATAGTAAAAAAATTAATGTGCAACGTAAAAAAGGTAATTCGATGTCAATGGCTTCATAAAATCTAACAAATTTGTCTGACGGCACAATGCCTTCTCTTTTTTTCACGCGGAATTTCTTCGTAGCAAGTTAATATATTTTTTTATTCCTTGCTTTGTAACTAACAAATTATTGTTGGAGTCTTTATTTTTTAAAATTTTAAGCCCCTTTCATCTGCCCGGGTCGTGCAAATAGTCTTCGACAGCCGTTCCGTTGGTTTTTAGTGCAGGTGATTTTTAACTGATTCCCTAAAAAATCTGATGACATATAGAGATTTGCTGGAGAGCTCGAGCTGAGCAGAGGTGTTTGTTTTGTTATGCTTGTTTATGGGGGCACGGTCGTTGAATTTTTGCCTGTTTTACAACGCCCAAGACACAGAGATGCAAATCTCTACTGTAATATAGTCTACATATAGTTTTATTTGAAAAATAAATGCAAGTTCTTTGTAATTTAGGCTGTTTCGTTGTGTTGACTGGCATACCACTCAGCCCATTACAATACAGCGTATCACAGCAAGAGAAACACTAAAATAGAGGGAGTCACTGTTGCCAAGCGAAAAAATGTTGAAACTGTATGTAATTTTTCATAAATACGGAATTTAGTATGTGTGAAATTGATTTATTTTGTAGTCTACTTCAAACAATCTAAAAGTAACATGTATTCCAAGGTACAACATGTATTCCAAGGTACAACAAGTATCCCAAGGTACAACAACAGTATCCCAAGGTACAACATGTATCTCAAGGAAGAACAACATGTATCCCAAGGTACAACATGGAACATTTGCATGGATTAACAAAACAACTTATTAAACAATTTGTGATCGAGTTACAAATAAATAAAAAATGGCAAATTTTTCCAAAAGTAAAGAATGTAAATAGTTTATGTAAAAAACAAACTGCAGCTACACTATAGCCTCAGGAAAAATATTTGTTCAAAACTTTCCCCAAGGTACGACACTTTTCCCTATGCTAAAAAAGTGAGGCCTCAATATCAAATATCTTTAAAAATAATAAGAAATTCTGTCATGAGAGAGATTTTCAATGTAAAAAAATATATGTGTGTGTATATATATATATATATATATATATATAATAATTCGGTATTCATATTTTGAAATTTCTGATTGCTGTAAAAAATTATTCAATTCAATGGACATAGACTGTCAAAACGTTGTAGATATCCTAGAAAATGGTAGGCTTCGAAAATTCATACAAAAACAACAAATTGGTGTATTGCCATGCCGTTTGCACCAAATGGAATGTCTTGGAAACAGATTTTTTTTTTGCACAAAAAAATTAGTTCGAATTTTTACAGATAAATGGCGTTATTGCCATCACAACCTAAACAACGTGGGAATAAGCAGTTCAGACTGTGTAACATTTACTTATTTGCATTCTTGAACATCTTTCAATATGTCCACCATCGCAATATAGAACATTATGCAAGCGTGGCATAACGCCACTCACAGATGCGTGACGCATATTAGGGTCTGTGGTAGTGACCTCACGACTGATTGCATCTTTGAAAGGAGACAGGGAAGATCTTAATCTTTAAGCATTTTCAGGTAAGGATGTCATGTCCATTTACTGTACAGGTCCTCCACGTTTCACATGTCTCTTCTAAGAAAAAAAAGGTCCAAAAACGACCATTCAGTGAGTTCCGGTGCTTTTAACGGCTCTTCTACTGGTGGATTTCTTTCTCCCAGATTCCATAGCTATGCGTATCAACTAAGGAAAATTGGGCTTCATCTGTCCAAAAGATGGTAAAGTTCCAATGGGTGTCTTTCTTGATCTTTTTGACAGCCCATTAGGCGAATTTTTCCATTCGAAACATCATTTGGTTTCAGCTGATGAAGAGATTGCAATTTGTACAGGTACAAATTACATGCAAGACGTGGAACACCTTTATTTTCGATTTACCCGTGTTTGTAACAACTTAACGTACACTGCATACACCGTTTGTTGAATGTGCTGCGAGACCTCCATTTTCGATGCTATACCATTAAAAAATCCACTGATAACTTCGGTATGCCTCCACGAAGACGATCTGCGAAGCTACCAGTATCCTCGAAACCTTCCTTGTACCAGGTTTTAAAGTCCGGTAAGTCATCGGACCTATACGTTCTCTCACATTTCTTTTAGTTCGAAATTTTCGTAAGGTTTTCTTAACCATTTCGCTGCACAGATAACCTCGTCCACAAACCACATTTTGTTTAACAAATGCAATAACTTAATTCGTGCAAACTATTGACAATGCAACTGTAGATAATGAACTTACAGCTTTACATTTTTTTTTCCAAAGGAAATCAATTTGCATATTTTTCCCTCGTACATTCAACGCCATCTATCGGCAAAATTGAACTGAATTTTTTTTCTTATACCAAAAAATCCGAATATTTGACAAGACTTTTGGGGCAAACCGAACTCTGATTTGTTGACTTTATGTGATCCTTTGAAAAGTCTTGAAATTAATAGGGCACCCTGTAAAAATTAGCGAGCACAGTTAAGAACTAAGACTGAAATATATTTTTCTCTTTGAATTTAAAAAAATGTCCCAAATTTCCACGCGCCGCGCCGAGTTTTTAATTTTAGATTTAGCTTATCGTCGGCTTTGAGAAAAACCTCATCAACAGACAAATACAAATACAAATACAAATATTGACGACCAGCTACAGGCTCAAGCCCAACAAGGCTGGTCCTTTGTTTATGAATTCTCCAATTCCCACTAACTATCCAATTATGTCTTAAATTCGTACACTCCCTTTGAATTAACTATATTTTCTGGCAACGCGTTCCAACTGTCTATTACCCTATTAAAGTAGTAGTTTTTCCTTAAATCCCGATTAAAATGTGTCTTATTCAATTTATACCCATGGCCCCTTGTTCTGTTATCCCTATTGAAATTTAAGCCCTCTGTGTCCCCTTGTTTTACCAACTTGAAAAGCTGAATAAAATCCCCCCTCCTTCTTCTTCTTTCCAGTGTATACATGTTTAGCTTACTTAAACGTTCATTATAGTCGAAATTTTATTATTTTTGTAGCTCTGTCCTGAACCCTTTCAATTGATTCTATGTCCTTTCTCATATATGGAGCCCAGAATTGTACAGCATATTCTAGATGTGGTCTTACTAAACCCTTATATAACGGCAAGATTATATTCTTATCCCTTGAAGTTACAGTCTTTTTAATATACCCCAGTAACTCTGTAAGACAAAACTATTTCTTACTGTACAGTGCATTAACCCCACTGAGTCGTTGGTAGATAGGTAGGTATTATTAACGTCGTACTGGAGCAACACAACAGGCTATTGACGACGGTTCGGTATTAATCTCAAAGGGAAAGATCAGAGGACAACATCACGTAATCTTGAACTGCAGTCAGATGACGATGCAACACACCTAATCTTGCACCCCACTCTGAAAGAGTGGTTGGAAGAGTAACGGATTAACAACCGGAGTGTTGCACGTTAAATCTGTCATAGCCTCAAATGTCCTCACGTTGGTTTGGTGTGGTAGCTAGGAGAGTGGGGTACCAGCTCATGTGTGACGCACATCATCTGACATAGGTTAAAAATTACGTGGTGTTGTCCTCGGATCGTTCCCTTCGGGGGTTGATCCCGGACCCTCTCCAATAGCCCATTGTCTTGCTCAAGTGTAACGTTGATTAAAAATACCAAACCCACCCCACTGAATGATGATTATTCCACCTTGTGGCATATTGTCTTCCCTGCACGAATTTTAACGACTTTTGAACTTCTTGGACCAATAGATTTTTTCCAGAGGGTTGTATCCTGAGGAAAGGAGTAATAGAATCTTTTTCAATCGATTTTATTATGAAGAATATTCCAATATACAATCGTTCCAAGGGATTCCATACTAATTAAAGAACCATTAGAATCATTTCAAAAACTGAGTGTTCTATGAAAAGGGCCAATAGAATCTTTCTAAAGGTTGCAAGAATACATGGATACTTTAGAAAAATGTGGTTAGTTACTTATTTGTAGTGCTGTAGGATAAAGACAGTATTGTAGTATTCGGAAATCATGCAACGCGGTTAGAAATTAACTATTACTTTCTAAATCAAAAAAATAAATGTTAAGCTATTTTTGATAGTGTTATATACCTTTTTAACAGATTAAATAAAATTACGTATCATCTTAAAATCAGGTATGTATTGTTACACTAGCCACTGCGTGTACAGCACGGCGTTGCCCGTGACAGTTCTTTTCGTTGGGTCAGGTGTGACGTTCGCCAACTCTTGGTGATTGTTACGTATTCCCGTTTGGATTGCTTCGCAAACGAACTCGACAGGCAATGACGTGATGGCCTCGAAGTGGCTTATATCAACAGCCTAAATCAAAACACTCTAGAATAGGAAAACTAGGCATGGTTCCAAAGGCATTAAGACTGAAAACGCTTGTGACGTTAGCGGTCGAAAATAGAAAAATCCTCGCCTTTCTTCAATGACGTCACATTTCGGAAAAAAGAAAGAAAGGTGAAAAAACTAATAAATTGATTTTGAAATGTTCTAGATTAAATTTTAAAATTCGGGTGCTACACAACAATTGCAAATCTGTGATCTTTTATGCTGTTGCATTTTAAGGAAACAATAATAATTAAAGTTCATTAAATTCGTTTTAAAATGTTCTAGATTGAATTTTAAAACTCGCCGCGACCCAAAAGTTGCAAAAAATTAGGACTACCAGTCCACCAAATTTCGTTATTGTAAGTGCCATAGATTCGTCAGTTCACTGCACACCGTATACAAAGACACAGACAAACACTTCCTTTTATAATCTTTACTATTATAAAAGGAAGTGTCTGTGGGATGTACTGCCCTGACGAATCTATATCACTTACAATAATGGAATTTGGCACTCAGGTAGTCCAAATGTTTTGCGAATTAGGGGACCAGCCCGAATTTTAAAATTCAATCTAGAACATTTTTATATGAATTTATTAGTTTTGTTCACCGTTCTTTCTTCCGTTCGGGAGAATGAAGAAGCAACACGATTTTGCTATTTTAGCCCTCTGACGTCACGTCACAAGCGTCACTATTACCTCGGATTTCACCCACTGACGTCAGCCTTTGGAACCATGCTAAGTTTTTTTCACCTTCCTTCTTTCGTTCCAGAATGTGCCGTCACCCGTACCTCGTTTTACATCGTGCATTGGATCTCATCACAATTAAATGGGAATGCGTAGCAATCGGGGGGGGGGGGGGGGGGGGTTGGCGAGCGTTAGCGAATAGTGGTTACACCTGACCCCACGAAAAGAATTGTCACGGGCAAGGAACATTTTACATTAGATCGATACCTTACACATTTGATTTTCTTTCAATAACTATTTTTCAATTGAATACTTATATTTTCGCAAGAGATCGTGACATCATGCCGATTGGATCTTGTGATGTTCTTCTCCTTCAATAACCAAACACGAGATTATAAAAATAACAATTTAATTAAATGATAAAAAGGACATACATAAACGAACATAATTTCATACGGTGCAGTACATCGCACCTCAAAAACAAAAAACAAAAACCTCTTTCAGCCGAGGCAAGTATCCGAATGCAATTTTCTCTATGGCAACCCTTCCACGCAGGGAGGCTAGCCGCCAAGAACTCTCCTAAATTGATCGCCATCAGCGGCCATATAACACAGATCTCTTCGCAATCGGAATTTGGCCGCATTTGACAATGACGAGGCCATCACTGCGTGCCCGTGGTGGTTTGCTTCGAAAACCAAATGGAAATTCGTAGCAATCACCGGGTGTTAGCGAGCAGTGGTCACACTTGACCCCACGAAAAGAACTGTCACGGGCAACACCGTGATGGCCACACAGTGGTAGCAGAGATAAAAATGACAGTTAATGAATTTCTGCTCGTTGTCGACAATAAAGGTTGTTTCCTTTTTCTCCATTTCTCATTAATATAAATTAAAAAATTCTACATATGCAGATATTCGCAAAAAAGAATATCGTATTATTGGAATACTCTTTTAAGAGACCTGAACAGCATATAATCCAAATGTGAGCGCGAAGAAAATAAAGTATTCGACGAGATAGAATAGCTAAAACTTTTGAACATGGCATCAGTTTTATCTTTTCTTAAAGCCCCAAATCCGGTTTTCCCCCTTTCGAGTACATCATAAAAAATTCATCTTCGAAAGAAAACAAAAGTTCTTTTGGATTGCAACCTAAAAAGAACAATTCAAGATGTTATTTCTTCTATTCGTTGGGAGTGACGAAGCTCAATTGAATTGCTGATTTCCAAAGCCTCAATCTCTTTCAAAAAAACAAAGTTTCGAAAAATATGAAAAAAAACCACATTCATCTTGTCTGAAAAATGCGAGATATGCCAATATAGAGTATAAGTTAAGCGATAAATGTGTGCATTTTGTACTAACACTTCAGGTTGAGACTGAAGACTGAACCTAAACTGTCTTCATTCAATGTTGAGAAAATGGACAGAACAGATTTTTGAAAACAATCCTTCAATTTATAAATCATTCGAAAATGTTGCGTGGCGTGGAAGTTTGGTTATTTACATTTCTTATATTTATATAACATTTTCTTATATTGTTACGTGTACGCCGATCAACATGTATAATGGTTAAGGTGCTAACCTCTAGATCGGAAAGTCTCTGGTTCTAATCCGGGTCAGTGCATAGATGTTTGTAAGCATATGGTACAGAGGCGGCTGGTGCACCTTAAATCTGTCGAGACCGAAAGTCCTCATGCTGGGTTGGTGTGAAAGTTTGCAGAGTGGGGTGTCAGATCATGTGTCGCCTCGTCATCTGGCCGTGGTTCGAAACTACGAGGTGTTGTCCTCGATCTCTTCCTTCGGGATAGATTCCGGGTAGTCACCAATAGTCCGCTTTATATGCACAAGTGCGACGTAAATTTAACTATCAACCAAAATAAGAAAATTTTAAAATACCTCTTGCTCAAGTTTAAATTATGTAGAGGGTTTTTGAAAAATTGAAACTTACGGCATATATTCGGCACATCGATTCCAACAATTCATTTCAAAGAAAATACTGGATGATAAGGTAAGGTAATTTTAATTAACGTCGCACTAGAGCAACACAACGGGCTATTGACGACGGTTCGGGATCAATACCCTAAGGGAAAGATCCAAGGACATCACCTCGTAATTTTGAACCACGGTCGGATGACAAGACAACATCTGAGCTGGCAACCCACTCTCCAAACTTCCGCACCATACAAAACGTGAGGACATTCGGCCACGACAGATTTAAGGTGCACCAGACGCCTCTACACCTTACACTTACAAACATCCATGCATTGACCCGGATTCGAACCAGGAACCGTCCGATCCAGAGGCTAACACCTTAACCATTAGACCGGTTAGTCGGCAACACTGGATGGTGTTTATGGGTGTGCCAGCACCTAATATGAAATAAATCGCTTGCGTGTGGAACAATGGTTTATATGGGTGAGAACAACTGCCTCCCGCAACAACCGGACTCGTATTCGTTCGAACACCTGCCGACCACCTTAAAATTGCATGACTCAGGAACATTGCATGTAACAAGGGCTCGAGGGTTAAAATTATTAAGATGGTGAGATTCATTGAAAATCATCAGGACTTGATTATCCTAAGAAAAACGAACTTTTTTCTCACATTGCATGATGTATATATATATTTATAATGTAACCTAGTATAATGATTTAATGTATATGTTACCGTTAAAGTATATAATGCAGTTATTTCATAGAATAACTAGTTATTCCATGAAATAACTGATCGTGTCCGTTAAAGTGTGTAATATGTTATTAATTTGACACTTTAACTAGTTATTCTATGAAATAACTAGATATTCTATAAATTAACTAATGAGAGACAGTTAAAGTGTAAAATAAACAATTTATCTAAAATGAAATCCTCCAAATTATTTTTAAAAATTCCAATTAAATTCCTTTTGATTCTAAATTACTTTTCCTAATTTTTAATACCCTTTTTATATTTTTCCAAGCTTTCGTTGATTTTACATAAATAATCTAAGAACCACTCCTGAACTCACTACCAGCTGATATTTTTCCGCCCCTCTGCCGTCCCTTTTGCTTTAGGATGATGGTGTCATATCCACCCCTGGTGTAGGACCATTCTGATGTAACAAAAAGCATACATAAAACACTAACTTATATAATTATTAACTTATATAATAAAAGGATACAATATTTATAATACTATATAAAAACACGTGGAACACTGAATCAAAGACTAAACCCTACAACAAAATTCAACTATCCGACCGCAGGAGCAAAAAGGAGCCAACAAGTGGGCTTAAATCCCAGCGCTGGCACTCCACCAGCTGCCACGCTCTGATTGGTTAGCAGTATATTCCACCGTTGAACAATTAACAGATCGTCTGGATAATATCAGCTGGACGGTAAACCCCACAGAGGCTTCAGAATGAGATTTATCCGACATTAATTAAGAATGAAATTAACCGGAATGAACTGGCGCCAACACGCTAAACAAGTTCTCTCCCTATGGCCTGGAATAGTTCATAAATGCAGTATGGGTGGAAGGTAAATGTATTTGTCGTGCGAAATATATGATATAGATTATTTTACACTTTAACGGGCTGCAGATCGTTATTCTATGAAATAACTAGTTAAACCATGAAATACAAGAGAGTTTTACACTCTAACGGACACGATCAGTTATTTCATGGAATAACTAGGTATTCTATAAAATAACGGATTTCATACTTTAGCGGTAACATATATACTGTATAGATGTAAGGATGTATATATGTAATGTGCTCTAACATTCTGGGTAGACATGTTTACTTGGTGGCATGCTCTACTCATCCAACCACACTTATTGAAACTGGTACAGTGTCTCACGACACAAGGCACGAGAGTATGTGTTGGTGTTAGTTAGTTAGTATTCGCTTAAGGAGAAGGTTTTACATAGTTGCTTAAAATTACGCTTGTTATGGTTTGGTCCTTTAATTGTTTTAATTACATTAAGATATATTTTTTGACCATGGTATTATTTTTGTCCTTCCTCCCAAAATGGAAGGAATGAAAATGTGAAGCGTTCTCCATGTGACGTCTATCACCTTAACAAGCTCAGAACAAATTTACAAAACGGCGAATCGAGTATGGTTTCATGTGGCACTTTCTCGTGCGTATGGAAATCAAAAAAATCGAGCGGTTTTTACTCCTATATTAAACTAAACAGACCGTTATTATTCGGACGAACGTTTCCACTGAACTTTGTGTTCACATAGTGTGAGAATCATTAAGGAATCCGACAACCAAAAATGTCATTCTGAACAATTTAAATAATATTTCAATGCCTCTTTGAGAATCACACAAAAACCGTCATTGAAAATTCCAATACTTCGCATTTTTTTTCTTTGGCGGTTGTTCATTGACGCCATTAGTTTTAACAAGTTTATATTCTTTAATTATTTTCAGCTTCAAAATTTGCCTACAACAATCTCTAGGTGTTTATCTGGTTTGTGCTAACTGAATTTCCAACAGGGGATATTACTGCTAAGCTAAATGTAGGTGGCGGTAGAGTTTTTGTGATGGAACGTGCTTCAGCGTACGCATTCCTGACATGATGCCTCTTGACTTTCGAATTTCAATTGAAATTCCAAATAATTAATGTGATACCTAATGATCAACGTCAGTTACATTTATACGTTTAACCTCAGAGGTATACAGGGTGACCTGTAAAGTCCTTTTAAGCCCTTTAATTTTGAATCCGCGTCTCGTAGAGTCAAGGTAGTAGCGTGAACCTACAGTAAAGTGACCATGTTGAATTTATTTAGACAGCTTACAGCGCCCCTAGAGGTGAAATAAAGAAAGTAAAATATTAACTCGAAAACTAAAGGAGATTGGCGAAAAAGTTCAATTAGAAAAATGTACGCAATACATTAATAAAGACGCAAAAAAAAATTTCATTGAGTTATCTGTAAAACTGGCGGAGATATTTGCGATTGAAAGTCGAACTTTACCATACCTTGAAAAAGGGGCCGTTCTGAAATTGAAAAACGTGTTTTCCGGTGTTATAATTCAATTTTTCTGAGTTAAGCAACGACAAATTTAAATTCAAACAAAGAAAATAAAGAAATAAAAAATTAAATAAAATAAAAAGATAAATTAAAAAAAAAAACATTGGAAAAACGTACTTTGGAAAATAAAAAAACTGGCAATCCAAAATCACAATTTTCGTAGAACAACTAAAATATACAAATGAAAACCTCTGGACCATTCCAGAACGAAGATTTACTATTTAATAATTTTTCTCTGATAACCTTTGGGGGCCGTGGTAGCCCGATTGGTAAAGTGACGGACTGCCATCCAGAGGGTTGTGAGTTCGATTCTCGTCTGTGCCATCCAAATACCGTCGGGTCCAAAAGGGTCTTGGTGCACGCAAAATCCGTCGTGGCCTCTTAAGTCCTCGCGTTGGTGTAATGTGGAATTGCGAAAATTGGGGTTCCATCTCAGTTGTTACTGCGCCACTTGACCGTGGTTCCAACATGATGGCGCCCCGCCGAACAAACCCCACCATCCCCACGCAGTGCGCAAGTTTCTTAAGAACAGATTTGGCCAACAGGCAATGGGCTACGGTGGCTGGGTTGAATGGTCTCCACGATCACCAGATCTTACAACCCCACTCGATTTCTTCCTATGGGGTTACATCAACAACCGAGTGTATGAAACTCCGTTGACAAGGTTGCTGGATCTGCGGAAGCGTTCATTGATAGCTGCGCTACTGTCACGCCACTGATGATAAGGAATGTGCCGATCTAGTTTTCACTAAAAATTCCTTTCATTGAATTCGGAAATACAAGACCTAGCAGTATGGGGATATTTTACTTCAGCTACCCATCTGCACTAGCAGGATACGTATCGTGATTACCATGAAATGAAGCTAATTTCCGTTTTGGCGACACTTGCGTTCAATCTGATTGACTTTGATCGAATCAATTATCATGCCTCAATTCGGAATTCCTTCTTTGAAATTTTTTGGCGAAATGCTGAAATCGTATTCGAAAGAGAATCTAAGAGACGTCACGTTCAGAATTTGTACACAGGAATAACCATCGCAGCAGAAACACTAACGCAACCTGACATGACAGAAATTGACTCGTATACATATTAAGGCCCGGTGCACACATCCGGTTTTTCAACGTGTGGCGCCGCTGCCGCAACGCAAGTGCGGTCTGAGATACATTAGATACCAATGGAGCAGTGCACACATGCCTCCAGCGCCGCTGGGGCGACGCACGTTCAACTTGCGTGTAATTTGTACTGCAGTTCCCCACGGCGCCGCACTTGTCTCCGTTCTGAAGTACCTTGTTTTCATAAACAAATGGAATATAAATAACTAGGGGCTCCGCCCCCTGCTCGCTTACGCTCGCCAACCCGTTTGGTTTGCTTCGCAAACCAATACCTCTTTCGCAAGTGATTTCACTTATTTTTACTTTAACACTTAATGCACCCTAAACTAATAGCCGCATCAGTAAAAAATCTTCTGCATCTTGTTGCCTGTACAATTTTAAGTAAACCGTGTTAATCTAAAAACTCTACGATCTGTACTTTGTACTTTCTCGGTAAACCGTCTGAAATGAGAGGGAAGAAAGCGAGCCTTTTTCCTCGCCAAATAAAAAGAAATCGTTTTCATGGCAATTGGTGCTACGATAAATTTGATATCTGGCAAACCCGATAGTAAAAAATACAACCCTCCGCGAATGCAATGCTCCGCGAAATAAAAATTACGAAATTTGTGTCACCAACTTTTGATTGCATCCATTTTAATTATTAACCGATTTCAAAAATAATAGTACCGTAAGAAAGAGTACATTCTGAGGTATACTGCGATATTTTAAAAATTAAAAACTAATAGTAATAAGATATAGATACGGCAGTTTTAAAAAAAAGTAACAAAAAAGTCCCGATTTTTCCCGAATTTCAAAAAAATATTATCAAGAACCAAATTGAAATTTTAAAAAAAACTCGACGAGCTGCAAAAATTTACGTTGAGAGGTACTCTTAAAAAAAACTCACGACTGAAGACTGAAAATTTGAATGTGTTTTGCTCACTCGCGGAAGAAATTTCACTTCTTCAACTTTAACACTTTATAAAACCTAAACTAATAGCCGCATCGGAAAAAAATCTTAATAATTATCCAGGGAATACGATGAAGAACAAAGCATGTTAATTTCATTTTTTTCCGATCAGTTCTTTCTCGGGAAACCGTCTAAGAATCGAGCTTAACAACACATTTTTCAATCCTGCGGCGGCGGCGGTAACTTTTTTTTAATATAGAGAGATAATTAATAAATGGTTGTATCCACAGTAACATCTATTTCGTTTCAAAATATACTTTTTGTACACCAAGTAAGCGAAATAAACACGTTTTCTTCGATAGAATATTTATCACAAAAGGCGCGTGAGTCATTTTACGGTTATGTGTGCATAGTTGGGCTTCGTTACCGCAGTGGCACCACACGTTGAATAACCGGATGTGTGCACCGGGCCTAAGATGCCCATTAAAAGCACTACAATTTAACTGGTGCCAAAAAATAACATTTTGATTGCCTCTTTGCATTCACTTATTGCTACTCCTGAATAGGAAATATTTTCACTTTGGGTAGAAACTTTTCAAAAACACGATAGATGAAATAAACCAATAGATATGAAAATAAATTCATTTTCGAACTCCCAATCTCCGAATCATTACCCTCCCCTTCATCAAGAGGTCAATCCAGGTCCGTGACAATCTGAACAGATAAAAATCTTTTTTCCATTGATGAGTGTCATCTCTAGAGTGCGTTGTGGTGTAAATCCGAAAGATTAAATAAATGGCGCAATAAAACAATACACCCAGACAGCTCATGGGGCCAAAAGTTCGAAACGCAAAGCAAGCAATTAATTCCATTTTGGCACTCTTCCAGTTCTGTGGTTTTTGATGCAATTAAGATGCCGCCCTGAAATCGATTTCACTTTTAAAAAGAACTTTTCGAGACACGATAAAATCACGCATTCGAATATATAACACTTTGAATTCAGAGAAATATATATATTTTTCATTTTACGGAGGGGGTGTACTAATAATCAATAAATAACTCAACTTTTAAATTTAGTATCGCTTTGCATGCTGCTGCTTCTGTAGCATTAGATTCCAGGATGCTAAAATACTTCGGAAAAAAGTAAGAGCTTTGATATACTTTTGAGAAGTGCAAATATCGTTTAATTTCAACTATGTATTTCGTTCTTTTGAAATTGTTTTTTTCCTGCGCTTAATGATAAGCATTTTTAAGTAATACTAAGATGCACATTTAAAAGAACAGAGAAATATCTTAAAACAAAATGCAATCTTTAAGAGAAATATTTAAAAAACATTTTTCACCGTGAATTAAATTTTTTACACGTATTCTGCTTTGATTATTATTCAGAAAAAACTTCGCTGCCAATGTCTTTCATCAAACTTTTTGCCTTCCCATGTTTTGGGGTCTGATGTGACTCTTTTAGTCAGCTTTAAATAACATCTTGGCCACTTCTACTATTAAGTATATCACTGAAATCAGCAAGTTGGGAACACACATTCTTCACAGGACATAGCTTTTATTTCCAACTCACCAAAAGAAGTTTTAAAAAATGAATTCGAAAAATTGCTGTAGTGAAATTGGCACACCTCTGCACCACATCGTGGTTTGCATTCTACATCATGACATATCGAGACAATCAACTACCACCTTAAAATCGCTTGACTCAGAAGAAATTTCACATTCTGGATAAAAAATGGCACCATGGTGACATGCTCTATTCATCTCCAAAACACTCGTTCAAACTGGTACAGTGTGTCACAACACTAAGCTCGTGAATGTTGGATGGTGTTAGTTAATAAATTGATCCACAAGGTAAAATGGAATCATCCAAAAAGTTTGCACTCTTTATTGAAGCTTCTGTGACTCGGGATGACGCCGAAAACGTTGTCTGATCCACACGAGGTGAGACTGATCTTGGAGTCGTGTTCTAATTCAGCGCAGAGGACCTTTTTCTTAAAATTTCTACTCGTTTGTTATAACGCGCGAGGAAGTTTTTAAGATTTCAGCCACTGAAATAGGAAACTATTCCTATTTCAGTGGTAAAATAAAAAGAATGATTCCATGAAATTCACCAAGAAGGCTAACACGAAGGCTGGAGTCGTAATTCATGAAACAAATCGTTTAAAGGATTCATTAGATTAGTGTTTTGTTCATTTTCTGTGCTAAAATCCCCTTGGGAGCAAATAAAAATTATTTTGACATGCTCAAAATCACATAAAAGTAGTCATAGCGTTTGTCCGTTACCCAGAAGGCCATGGGTTCAAATCCCGATATGTAAGAGTATGGCTGTGAGCCCTTTGCAGTGCGGAAGAGGTCAGTTGTCGGGCTTAATAAATGTTTTGGGGATGTCGGGATGTTCTTGCTTTAAGTGTAGGGAAAGGTGTCGTATCTTGGGACAGTTTTAAACAATTATTTTTCTTGAGGCTATAATGTAGCTGTAGTTTGTTTTTCCCATCAATTATTTATACTCATTACTTTTGGAAGAATTCTCCATTTTTGTTTATGTGTACCTCGAACACTAACTGTTTAATAAATTGTTTTGTTAATCTATGCAAATGTCCCAAGGTTCAATATAGTGATGTACTACCTTGGGATGCATGTTGTTGTACCTTGGGATACATGTTGTACCTTGGGATACATGTTTTACCTTGGAATACATGTTGTACCTTGGAATACATGTTACTTTTAGATTGTTTGAAGTAGACTACAGAATAAATCAATTCCACACATACTCAATTCCGTATTTATAAAACATTACACACAGTTTCAGCATTTTATCGCTTGGCAACACTTGGCAGATTTTTCAGGAAATCAGTTAAAAATCATCTGCACTCAAAACCGATGGGACGGCTGTCGAAGACCATCTGCGCGGCCCGGGCAGATGAAAGTGGCTTAACATTTTTAGAAAACAAAGACTCCAACGAAGAACGCGTTATAGGTACAAAGCAAGAATAAAAAATGTATATTAGTTTGCTACGAAGAAATAATTTTTTTAATATTTTGTTTTTAATATATATTCAAAGAACTTCAACTTTATTAAATATTTTTCTTCTCAACTAGTGTTTTTGTCAATACTGGGTCTCAATTAAATAAAATTTATATGCCCTGACTTACGCAATTTTCAATAGGTCCCACCTATAGCGTAACTTCAGGGTATTAGTGTATTTGTAAACCCTGACTGTAGTACCAAAGGACAAAATAAATTGTTGTATTACAAATTGTGCAAAATAAATTGTACCTTGGGTTGTCCCAAGGTACAACATTTATTTTGTCCCAAGATGCAACTGGTTGTCTTTACAAATAAAACAGTCTAGAAAGTAGTATCAGGTTATGTTTACATTGAAATAGTATCATCATTGAGAGTAGAACATATTTTTAACTAACTTTACCAACCCAGAAAAAAGGTAATTATAATCAGTGAAAATACAAGAGAATCAAAATTGAAAAATCCAAAATATTTTCTTAGTAGAGGAAGTATTTCAATTAGTTGTGTAGCAAACACGACAAACACCTGTGGAGTGCCAATCTTTGTGAGAAGGTTCTCTGGTGGCAAATGGTAACCTACAATGTGTTATTTTGCTACTTACTCAAAAGGAGACAGCACAACATGAACTGTTTCAAGGTACAACTGTCCCAAGGTACGACATCTTCCCCTACACTTGAGATAATTTTTTGTTCAATCAACCACCAACAGCTTATCTTGATTTTAAAAAATTGAAGAGAAAGGCGGAGGGTATTATATTTATATCTGTGAGTGTATCAAGAAATACATGAAAGCAAATAAAGCCGATTGAAATAAAAATTGTCTCTCGTGTGTTAAATCAGACAGTGGAAACAATTCATTTATAGTATTTGGTTACTCTAAGCCGGAAAAACAAGTTATCACTTTAAGTACATATACTTTAGTACTTATCACTTTATGTTCCTCAAAGCTTCTGAAGAATATTTTTAACATAAGAACCTAATTATTTTTAAGTTACTAATATGTTTGAAATATCTATGCTGTGTGTGTTTAAGTAATTTATTAACTAGTGATTCCATTCATTTTTGTAATTTCAAGTCCATTATAAAATAAGTAATTTTAAAAAATTATGTAATGCTTTTTTGGTGTGGTAAAAATGGTTTTCTGTCTGTTTTCTGTACTCAAAGTCTTGATGAATCTATGGCACTTACAGTAATGGGATTTGGCACACAGGTAGTCCGAATTTTTTGCAATTTTCGGATCGCGCCGAATTTTAAAATACAATCTAAAAAATGTTTTAATAAATTTAATGAATTTTGTTTTATTTAGAATAGCAACAGCATAAGAGATCACAAATTCTAAATTTATTTCTTCCGCTTCCATTTCATTTTGCGTTGGAACGATTTGTCAGCAGACCAAAAAAACAAATAAACTTTTAACTAGAGTTATGTAGTTCATTTTTCTATCTCCTAGACCATTAAAGAAAGAGTAAAAATTTCAACGGATTTTAAATTTGCGGAAAATTTCACATTAGATCGATGCCTAAAAATATGATTTTCTTTAAATAAATAACTTTTAAAGTGAAACTTTTAATTTTTTTCCAATACGAACGCCGCCGCGATGAATGACGTTCGTTTGATTCCAGATTAATTAATTTTGATTTCCTGAGAAACGGATCCGAGTAAAGCAAAAGAAAGAATTAATGTTATGACTGGCCTTCTTCAGTGCTTTTTTTTTATCTCAGCGATCGTTAAAGATATAATAAAAATTTTAACGGATTTGAAACCTACGGAAAATTATTCTGCACAAGATAGATTCCTTATACATTTGATTTTCTTTAAAAAATAATTTTTCTATTAAATATTTGTATTTTTGCAAAAGATTGTGACATCACGTCGATTGGATCTCTTCGAAATTCGAATTTGGCCGCATTTGACAATGACGAGCCCAACAAGGCGTTGTGCAACACTACGGGCAACGCACTGATGGCTGTTATCTAATAGGCTACGAATTCCCAGTTAGTTTGCGAAGCAAACCAACACCACGGGCAACGCCGTGATGGCTGGTATCCAATAGGCTACGAGTTTCCATTTGGTTTGCGAAGCTAACCATAATGTATAAAATAAACAACATTGCAAAGTAGCAGAAAGATTTCATTGGTGAAACAATTTAATTTTATGAAAATATTCCCATTGTTGCTCTGGTACTATTTAACAGTACTCATTGCTACAAATGCTTTCTTAATTCGAAATAAAGTTATAGAAAGACTTAAGTAGTATTAAAAACTGCGAGATACACTGAAAAAATCCTCGTTCTTAATACTTCCAACGTCCTATTTTAGGTTCTTTTTTAAATAGTCAAACCACATCTTTCCAGTTCTTGACCATCGCTGATTTCTAAGATAAAAGACGAAATGGCTTGCAACTTCATCGACTGGATTCGTAAAAAGATATAAGTTCTATTTCATCACATGTGTTTTCTTTTCTGCATCAAAAATTATTATATTTCCACCAGAGTTTAATTGCAAGGGTTCTTTCCAGAAAAAATTGCTTTATTTAATCGAAGTGACTCTTTATACAAAACTTTATACAAATAACTCAAGTTTCTTTAATTAAATCTTGTTCACTTCCAGATTACTTTTAGCTTTCAGTTATTTAATAATTTAAGTATGCGAAATAAACAGAAGTTAATTACAATTGAAGAGCTGAGTGGATGAACATGTTAAGTGACATTTTTGAAAAAATGGAGATTTCCGGGTAAAAGAACATGTTAAGGACTGCATTAAATAATGGACGGTCATAGGTTCTGCCAATTCTTATTATAAGGCGGTTTTCAGTGGAAGAACATGTTATGTACACGGCTTTCTGTTATTTCATTTGTGGAAGAACATGTCAAGAGCACTTACCATCTTCTTCCACAAGAAATGCGTTCACCTTGAGTAACATAACATCTTCTTCCACTACATCGGTTGTCCGATATGCTGGAGTTTGCTCGGCCATAAAGTTCCTTAAAAAGGCTTAGGCTTAAAAAGGGCGAGAATGTCTGTAACAAGAGTGTGTAGCGACTCGCCAAAAGGGTGCTCCGACAAAGGAGGGACGAATTGGCGCGCGGGAATTAGCTCCGCTAGGTAATATTGTAACTTTGTTGGTCCACTTCCTCTTTTGGGAGCTGAATAAACGGTATAGTGGTTAGGTATTAGCCTCTAGATCAGAAAGTTCTTGGTTCGAATCCGGATCCGGGCATGGATGTTTGTAAGCGCATGGTGTAGAGGAGGCTGGTGCACCTTAAATCTGTTGTGGCCGAAAGTCCTCACGTTGGGTTGGCGTGGAAGTTTGGAGAGTGGGGTGCCAGCTCAGGTGTTGGCTCGTCATCTGATCGTGGTTCAAATTTACGAGGTGTTGTCCTCGGATCTTTCCCTTAAGGGATTGATCCCGGACCGTCGTCTATAGCCCGTTGTGCTTCTCTAGTGCGACGTTAATTAAAAAATAACCAATTATTTCTCTTTTGGAAAGTTGTTCCCAGCTTTCAGATATTTTATTTCTATTCAGAGGAGTGGCAACAACTGTAACTGTTAAAATCTCTATGGAACACCTTTTTTTTATTTTACTTGCATAGTATAGTTTACATCAGACTAAAAAAATAGAGAGCTAAGCATAGCTCCTCAAGTGTAATAGTGCTTTTTACGTGTATTCGGAGTTAGTAAGTGCAAATGACCTCAACAGTTTAAAGTTGCTCAGTGTACTTTTAGGGAAATATTTTCTTCCAAGTTTAATTTATCTTTTGGTCATCCTCGAAGTGATACATGTAGTACTTGATCGAGAGGTTAACACTAGTTATAATGAAAGCTAGGAACTAGTGTTCGAAATGCAGAACTAGACAAGCAGTTGGCGAAACAGACTTCAAGTGACGTCGCATCACACTTGACTTACAGCAAACCTTGCCGCTCCCAAAACTTAGTGTGAGTAAGGCTTTCTATCTCATGCAAATGTGGTTTTACAATCTCGGAGTGCACATCGTTACTGAGTCAAAAGAAGCTCCTCATTTCTTGAATTTGGACTGTAGATGTTGCATGTCGGGGAAGTAATGAGGTGGCTAGTTCCCTTTGACCCTCCTAGAATTCGACGATTCTTTGAAGAGTAAAGATCACCTTATTATTTGGACAGACTCTTGTTCGGGTTAAAACAAGAATTCCACCATGCTATTTATTCCTTTACCAATATCTGATTCCTAAAGGATATTTCAAAGTGATTGAACACAAATTTCCGGAAGTGGGTCATTCGTATCTTGATAGCGATCGAGATTTTGGAAGAATCGAAAAGAATTTAAAGAAACATGAAACCTTATTTCTTCCTGACCACTACCGTAGTATCATACGGAAAAGTGGCAGAAACCATTGCGTCACCGATATGACATCTCACTGTAGAAATTTCCATGATATCCAAAATAAGATCAAGCTGATAAATCGTAAAAAGGAAGTCATCAACGTAAAAGTGGCATTCAGAGAGCAAGTGAAAGGGATTCGGGTAGAAGAGTTCGTTTCGTACCTGTACAAGAACTGTCATGATCCAAATACACCGTTCAAAAAAGTTGAATTGCTGAAAAAAATCGGAATGGTAGAACATATGTCGATGAAGATAATATAGAATTGGTAAGGACATCGGAAAATAGAGGAAAGCTTACACTAGAAAAGATTGCAAATAACAACGGCAGCTTCCTTACATTAGAAATGAGTTTCGATACTTCTATGAATACTTAATTCAAAAAGAAAAAGAGAAATATTAATGATTTATTAACTTTTAATGATTTTGCAATTCAATGCATAGATTTTACAATGATTTTTGCGTTATGGTTGTTTATTGACTCGCATATTCACAAAATAAAAAAAACTTCTTAAATAAAATTTTTTATGTTCATTTTTTTCAAAGCTCTACTTTGGAAAATAAGTTGATGGATTTATTTTAAGATTTTTCATGCAAAAATAAAATCTAACAGAAAAAATAAGCACAATAATCATTTCAAGCAGGTGAGGCTCAAACACTTTTAGGAGATTAAATATAATCTTTTCATCACCATCAATCATAATTTTTTCATTATCAATTACTTATTTACGTTATACTTAAAGACTATATTTTTATCGACTCATTCGTTATGTAATGCATACTGTAACAATGGCAGATTTTTTTATTTCCTAAAATAATTTTATGTGAGTATCTTCCGAATTAAATTTAGGGTAATTAACGGAATTTTAGTATATTAGTAAGATACTTATTTAGTTTTTAAGAAACTAGTTTAAACAAAAAGAAAAAGGTAAAAAAGGATGATGATGCAAAAGTAAAAACAACTCGAGCGATATATATAAAGACTTCACAGAATATTATGGACCTGTCTGATTATCGAGTCTGAAGACATGAATCCAAAGACCAACTATCTCGCAAAAAGCATGCTCATGAACGATGGTAAAAATATAATAATAAGTTAAAAAATCCACCATTTGAATATGCTTTTCCTAAACATGTTGTTCTAAACGACGAACACAAATTGTCGACAGAGAATCATAGTCGTGATATTGTTGTGGTTCCAATAAAGATATACTATGGATCTAAATTTGCTGTCAAAGAGAATGAAAGCCAAGAATCTTCAACACTGTACAAGAGTCGAATGATGATTGGGTAGGTCAAAATCACCATCATAAAGTCAAAATCACCGAAAAGAAAATAATTCGGAATGACATGGCCCTTTTTTTTTTAATTTATGCTATGCGAGGAATTTGTTAACATGCAAAAACTCAGATTATTGAGAGGGTGGGGGTACCGTTCCAAACTCTTCCAAAACATCCCCGACTCGCATCTGCAATTGTTCATGTACCAAGTGAATAACGAAGATATTTGGCAAAAAGGTCCCTAAGTGATCATTGCTGCAGATGAAAATCCTTTCATGAAGAAACTAATTCAAGATTCAGTGAAATCTACCTTCAGCGAAAGACTTGAAATATACAAAACAAATCAAGAGATAAAAGGCTTGAAAAAATGCAATGAGTACGACGCATGGATATTCGAGGACTGAAGCACTGATAAAAGGATATCTTCAACAATACACAGAAGTCTACAAAAGAAGGCTTCCGTACCCAGAATGACATGGTTGAAAGCTTCAAGATATTAGAACGCTTTCTGGGAAATTTTGATTGATATTTTTTCACCTACAAAGATGAGATTCATAGACTTAAAATGATGGGTACCATCTTTGTTTGCCATAGTTGTTTAGGAATTGAAAACAGAGATGAATTATACAAGATAGAGAAAGACGTTACATTCCTTACATGAGCAGTAAGGGAAATATTTTATGTTTTTTAATAATTTTTAAGTAGGGATAAATCTTTTAATTTAGATTTTAAAAATATTTCATAAAATGTTTGATTTTATTTATTAGGTAGGAATTCAACGTTCTTTCTCCGCTAAGTTTTGAAGTTGGAAAAGGAAACGAAGTTACTAAAGAGAAATTGCATGGATTTTACTTTTGGCTGGAATGAAAAGCTTTTTCAAAATTAAGAAATTATAAGAATATAATTTTTTTATCAATTTATTCATTCAATCTTTTGGGAAAACATTTTGTCCTGCTATAAGAAATTACAAACACATTTATTATTTCGTGAAATACACTCATGTCCATAAATTAAGGATAATGCTAGCTCCGGCAAATAAAGGTTCAGAAACAAAACAAACGTGACTTATTCATAAAGCCCATTTCTTAAACAAAAGATAAAGAACAGAAAAGATGGTGTATGCATGATACCATTCATACGAACTACGATTTTTGCTCACTGGAGCAATACAAAAAATATCGACCTTACAAAAACTTAACATGATATGGTTGGTATGATGGTTAGTACATTATATGTCCCCCAGACGATGAAATGCTCTCTGTACAACGCCTAGGCATGCTGATGATCAAATTATCGAGCTGATATTGGG
Source organism: Metellina segmentata (assembly GCA_947359465.1). Lineage (NCBI taxonomy): Eukaryota > Metazoa > Arthropoda > Arachnida > Araneae > Tetragnathidae > Metellina > Metellina segmentata. The sequence continues at coordinate 84,014,405 of OX375877.1, forward strand.
GAAGATCACTCCACTCAGCAAGCAATGCTCTCCGAAGTTCCGGTACACATGTAGGAGGTGGTTGACGGGATGCAACTCGTCGACCAAGCATGTCCCACACATTCTCTATCGGATTCAAGTCAGGTGAGAAAGCTGGCCATTCCATACGGGTGATATCCTCAGATTCAAGGCATTCGTTTACAATGTTTGCACGGTGAGGACGGGCGTTGTCATCCATAAACACAAATTCTGCGCCCATGGGATCCCTAAACAAACGTACATGTTGTTCCAGAATGATGTCCCGATAAATTTGGCCTCTCATGGTTCCGATTTGAACATGTAGATCTGTTCTGGAGCGCATTATAATTCCGACCCAAACGAGCAATCCTGTACCACCGTAACGGTGTCGTTCAATGATGTTGTCTTGGTGGTAGCGGGTACCTGACGTTCTCCATATGAACGTCCGCCATGAATCAGACTGCAAGCTAAACCTGGACTCGTCGGAAAACATCACACAAGCCCACTGTGACGATGTCCACATTGCATGTTCTCTTCTCCAGGCTAACCGCTGTCGACAGTGAGTTGCCGTGAGCGGAACACATCTGACAGGCGTGCGAGCATATAGACCAACATGTCCCAAACGTCTGTAAACACGACCATCTCACGGGTGTAAGAATCATAGCAATTGCACATGCGTATGGAGTTGGAAATTTTTAACTCCATGTTTGGTTCTGGGGAAAGGTATGCCAAATTTGGCAATTTATCGCTTACAATACTAGGATTTTTTGAGTTTGCTGTCAGATGTTAAAGTAATAAGTACGGCCAGTTTAGAATCCTATTTTTATAGTTTAGTATAAGTAAGGCTTATTTACGACCAGTAAATAAGTATTAAATACTATCTATTCTATACTATCTTTCTACAAAAAGTTAATTTGTGTAAGTTCATAATTTAAAAGTTTATTTAAATGTCAAACACACACATTATGAGTTTCTGAAAAATAAATTATTTTATAACTTGTAATTGTGCTCTATATCCATATGCTCTACATCCAATACTACATTATGAGCACTCGTCACGTGTTCCCTCTCCTCAGCTTTGTTCGTGTTGAAAATGTTTGTTCACACGATACTGCTGGGCAGTTTATGTTAAATTTTCTTTTGTTGCTGACATTAGTCACAATGTGCACCTTTTTTATATGACGTAATAAATTCTGTCGATACTGGAAAGTTTTGTCACAAGAATCGCATTTATACTGTTCATCCATTCTAGAATGTCAACGACAGCGGACAGATGCTTGGTTTGGCGGGGGTGAAAATATCCTCGTCTTCGCCAAACAAACCACTCGTAAAGAAAGGGTTGCAACAGAAGTCCGGACCGGAATAAATTACCGATAATTCTACCACGTAAAAAATCATCGACAAGCGTCCTTTGTGCCATAACTATTCGGTTGTGGCACTGAGCGGCTTACAGAACGCTTGTGAACAATTTTATTTCTTTGTTAACATTCCTTATATACACCTCTCTTACACTCTCGTCATTGTGACGTACTATCGGCGTCATCTGATGGCTTCCTGTCATTTGGATATTATACTTGAAGATGTGTGCGATAATTCTACAGGTGAAATTTTTAGTTTAGAGTTCTATTTCTGTGTGATTCTGAATTATCCTTAATTTATGGACGTGAGTGAATATAATGTTAGGATGTAATAAAATAATTTCAATCTTCCATTATGTATATTCCTTTTTTAACGTATATTCTTAGAATTATTTACTTCTCATTAGAAAGAGTTTACGTATCGTTTATAAGTTTAAAATTTTAAGCTATCAGTATAACATATCTTTAACCATAACAGCACACGCTTTGTAAGAGTTCGTTGAATACATAATTTATTTATTCTTGTTAGAAAATGTGTTTTCTCGTGTTTTTTAAAGAGAACCTTTAAGAAATATTGTTCTTCAAGTTACTCTGCCTATATTTATGTACAATGATTAGCCTCATCAGTGGCTGAGCGTGAAACGCGTCGCGCTTAAGAAACTGGTAAACTGAAGCGCTTTGTTACAGGGTCGATTCTCCTATATAGACTTTGGTACAGCTACACTCTACGTTTATGAGTGATGGCAACGACTTGGCGTTTTTTTTGGCGCACTTCTAGTAGCGAGTTACGATAAATTAAGGCAACCCATCTTTCGTCTCGGTTGTTATGGTTTTCATAGCAACCTCGACAAACGGAAACTTTCAATTTTCATTTTGAATATTCTAGAAAGTTCTTCCAAAATCCGTTCAAGTCGTTTGATTTCATTGATTCGTTTGAAATTTTTTCTTTCCTCCCATTGGTTATTTTGATTTTAAAATATTCTTTGATTGCATTGGTCGTTTAAAATTTTTTTTTCTTTGATACCATTGGTTTATTTATTTGTATTTCTACAGTTGTGGAATTTTTATTTCATAATAATTTTTTTTCACGGTAGAGTTCTGACATGTATTGTTTTTCGCATTTGTGGAATATTCTTGTTTCGTAATTTTTTTTCTCGGAACCGTTCTGATGTATCAGGTTGTATTATTTCTTGCTTTTTTTCTTTTAAAAATCTTTTTCTTTTTCGACTTGCCTACTGTATTTAGTGTAATTGATAAGTTTCATGGTATTCTTTACCCAACATTCGTAGCTTAGTTTCTCTGCTGGTTCACAAATGTGTTTTGATATGTGCTTAAGTTTACTACTTTTTGTGAAAGTTTTTTAAAATATTCTTTTCAAAACGTTCTGAAAATGTTTAAAAAGTGTGTTGTAAAAAGAAAAAAAGTTTTGACAATAAAAGAGTTAGGAAATAATTCTTTCCTTGGCAACTTTAGAAGTTCACCAAAAAAATCGCCAAGTCCGTTGCCATCCCTCATAAAAGTAGAGTGTAGCTGTTCCTAGACTTTTCTCCTTTGAAGTTTAACACTTTCTCCAAGAAGATATTTAAAAATGGACCTGCTTCACAAAAGTCCTCCCGAAAAGCATGTTCTTCCACGTCACGGTGTGTGCGATGTGGCAGCATCACCCATGGTACCCCGATAGAATATATATTGCTATATTTTCGACAATTAATGCTTGAAGGATCATACTGGTGTTTGGTGACTACATGTATCGCATGAAAAAGTACAAGAACGATTTTTCTCGCACAAAACTTCGCCCAAACAAAAGTTACAAGTATTTGGACAGCCACATGTTCCCGGATACATTTTGTGTCGAAACATGGCTGATCATCCAATACATACACATCTGATTACAACGAATCGATATGAGTATCTTGATAAATGTGTTCATTAAGATTATAAAATTTAAAACAAATTTAAATAATACATTTTGTGTTTATAATTTTACATATATAAATATACATTATACTAGCAGAATTACTCGGTATTGCTCGGGTTTAATTAATTAAATGTTGACTAGAAAGTGATCAGGCTAATCACTTCTCTTTCTTAAAGAATGCAAGCAGCATTTAAGTGTACGGAATAACTTTTAATAATTTTTAACAACGTTTCAACCTTTTCATCGGATTTTTCAAATTTATTTCGGACGCAAATAAGTATGTATGATACATCCATCCATATAATCCATGTCATATTCATCGCACCTTATACCGTAAGACAAACTATTAAAGTTTTTCTCTAAGCAGACTACTACAGAAGTCGATTTTGAGTTTTAAGTGATAAAGAATATCCCCTACTTTCATATTCAGTGAAAATGCAGAATATTACTATCGGCGTTTTTAGTTTTCCTATGAATACGTTTCACTTGTGGCGTTCTTGCGCCTAGTATTTGGTTCTTTAAAATTTCATTATCAATATTAGATGATGGCGAATTAATTTTTACGGCATTCGTAATTAATTTTTTTTGAGAAAAACAAATACATTTTTTCTATGAAAATTCCATCCATCGGCACTTGGAATAACGGAGCTTGTGTTAAAAATAAATGACATCGGTGCAGACAAAGCAAACTCACTTGATTACAATTTTTCATAAAACAGAAGGTAAACTTTACAACGTTTAAAAAAATAATCACTGCGTTCAACGAATGTTTCACATGCATTTAAGTTACATAAGAACAACTTCAACTTGTAGAGTAAGCAACCTGAACCTTCTGTCACTTAAGACAAAAAACTTCAATATTTCAAAATTTCTAACTGTGATATCATTTCACGATCAGCAGTCTTATTTTAAATTCCCTTTAGCCCAACAGACATTCAGTTATTTTTAGTCGAATCCTTATGGTACTTCTTTAAATTCAGAGCTTTGGTTTCTAAATGGAAACCACGTACCTATTTACAAGGATGATTGTAGTTACTCGACTATGGAGTACAGCTTTCAACAACACCCATGGAACATGCAAAACAAATGTAAATTTGATTTTAGTCGTCTTGTAATAAAAGTCTGTCTAAGTTTTCAAATAGATTTGAACTACAACGTATGACTACCTGTTGTAATTTAATGTAACTCATCATAATTTAGGGATGTTTTTATGAAATTGCATTCAATTCAAACCATTAAGTAATCAACCAGGCCTAAAGAAACTAAATCGAGATATGAGTATATAGCGCCTGGAAATAACTTATGTGATATTTAAGGAAATAAATAAATCAGCAAAATTTATCTCCTAAATAATATATCTGCAAAGGCAAATTATTGGAACACATAAATACAAACAGAAACAAAATTCCAATCCTTGAAAGAATGCAGAATTCTGAAGAAAAAAATGGCAAACGTGTCGAATGTCGACTCTTTTCCTGAATATATTCTGAAATGGAACAATTTGACAAATGCACACTATTGTGATAAATACAAAGATGTTTTATCTTCAAAAGAACACATTTTTAATACGTACTTGGAAATGCTGAAATAGGACCGATACACTTCGCTGTCAACTCAAATACACAAACACAGAATAGGAAATCAAATTTAAAAGTACTATAACATTAACTCGCAACCTTCCGTGTAAAAGAGCTAAAGATGTTACTGGGATAGACTCAATGCAGTCGTTGTTTCGCGAAGAATAAAAGGGATGTAATAAAAATAAATGGGATTTAAAATAAAAAGTAATGCATTAAATGATACCTTACGACGTAAACACAAATTTTAAAAATAATTGTTATTTTATTCTTAAAATAATTTTAGGTAAATTGTTGAATTAACGGCACAATGCATCCTCTAAGCGGGATATTGGTAACGGTCTTTGACGAATCTCGAATGGTAAGGTAATGTAATTTTAATTAAGGTAGTTCCTGGTTCAAATCCTGGTCCAGGCATGGATGTTTGTAAACGTATGGTGTAGAGGCGGCTGGTGCACCTTAAATAAGTCGTGGCCGAAAGTCCTCACGTTGGGTTGGTGTGGAAGTTTGGAGAGTGGGGTGCCAGCTCAGATGTTGCCTCGTTATCTGACCGTGGTTCAAAATTACGAGCTGTTTGTGTTGCTCTAGTACGACGTTAACACAAAACATTACCAATTTAATAAACGTCGTACTCGAGCAACACAACGGGCTATTGACGACGGTCCGGGATCAATCCCCTAAGGGAAAGATTGGAGGACAACACGACGTTATTTATTAATAGTTATGAGAAATAATTCTAGTTAGGTAGGGTAATTGGTAATTTTTAGTTAACGTCGTACTAGAGCAACACAACGGGCTATTGACGACGGTCCGGGATCAGTCCCTTAAGGGAAAGATCCGAGGACAACACCTCGTAATCTAGTTAGGTAGGGATTTAGAGAGCAATTCAACGGGCAATTGGCGACAGAAACAATTAATATCAAATTTCATGAACTATTCAAATTTCTTATAAATGATAAAAATAAAAAGTTTCTTTTTCTGATTTTTCCCGCTTTCTCAATGTCTAATTAAAACAGTTATTACATTTTAAAAACAAAAGAAATTTCAATTTCCAAAAGTCAATAATAGCCTTGCCGACCAACCGGTATAGTGGTTAAGGTGTTAGCCTCTAGATAGGAACGTTCCTGGTTCGAATCCATGTCCGGGCATGCATGTTTGTAAGCGTATGGTATAAAGGCGGCTGGTGCACCAAAAATCTGTCGTGTCCGAAAGTCCTCACGTTGGGTTGGTGTGGAAGTTTGGAGAGTGGGTTGCCAGCTCAGGTGTTGCTTCGTCCTCTGACCGTGGTTCAAAATTACGAGGTGTTGTCCTCGGCTCTTTCCCTTAAGGGACTGATCCCGGACCGTCGTCAATAGCCCATTGTGTTGCTCTAGTACGACGTTAAACTAAAAAATTACCAGTTACTATTACCATAATAGATAACATCTATGCAAAATGTCACTGGATTATTACATAAATTCACATTAACTTGCTATTTTAATGTACAATTTGAAAAATATTTTTGTGTTTAAAATTTATATAAAACTGGCTTCTTATTACTCGGCTTCATCCAAAAGTTTCTGCTGCTTCAGATAAATCAAGTTGTGGCTCTGTTTCCTCAACAGTTATCGTTATGTTAGCGAACAGCTAGCTCTTTGAGCTTTGTCGGTTCATGCTTGTGTTCTTTCCTCTTCCTACTGCTTGTTTCATGACAGCTTTTCGCGTTGTGTGCTGATTTAAGATTTCAAAATCAGCCCCAGTCGTGCACTGCGGAATGTTGACTGTAAGGTACCAGTTGATCCCCAAGGAATGTCTGTAGCAGGAAAGAGAATGGTGATGGCAAGATGGACTTTGTTCCAGATACCAAGTGACCCTTCCGTAGATGAGTCTGCTGAATTATAAAATAGCATAGAGAATAATCTTACAGCCCTACCTGGGATATTAAACTTGTACATTGTTGTAATGAATTTGTACTGTGATGTACTTCTCATTGAATAACCGTGGTTCTAGTACGACGTTAACTAAAATTACCACATTACCAATAATAGCCGTTTCTTATAGCTGCTAATTTGGTGTCAGATGGAAACTGAAACAAAACTATATTAGTTGTTAACTATAACTTCCATAAAAAAATGTACAACACTGAACATTTTTATCGTAAAATAACAGTTCTGCTCGTCTAGAGCTGTTTATGAGCACACAGTTTTATTTTTTTAAATTATAGTTAGTAAGCAAAATACACCTTTTTAAAAAATTATACGATCAAAGTTGGAACGAAGAAAATTTCATTTGAACTTCAATACCTCTTTTCGAAATAAATTCCCGGCAACGTTAGTATGAAAAGGAAATCGAAAATAACGTCTCCCTTGCAATCGTCTCCCGCGATACAGCAAAAATGTCCCTATTTTCCCGCCATAAAGTGGAATGGAATGATCCGGTGTGTCACGTGGTTTTCAAGCCGAACCCCTCACGCACGATATCTGGGCGCGAAAGAGACCAGAACGCCGAAAGCGAAGAACAGAGAACGTTCTATTCAAGCTTGCTCGATAAACCGTGGGTGGTAAAAACGTGTGATTTGTCGCTAGAAATTGCATTTCTTTCAAACGATTCGTTTCCTCTGCCACTCGGAAGTAAACCAATTCAGCAGGCAATATTGACTTCTTGTTCGGATTTGCTAACGGATAATTCTACGAACGTTTTGTTTTGTGCTTTAAAAGGTTCAGTACGTTACATTCGGAATCGAAGGGTGAGTTTTACACTGCGTTTCATTGACTAGTGTTTATTTCTATTTTAAGAAACACGTAGGCGTGTTCGTTCCAAATGTTAATCCTTTTGTTATTTAGTTTGTTGTTATGGTGAAGGAATAACATACCGGTGGACTTTGTTTACCAACTTGTCATCGTGTTCGAAAAGTTTCTTGTGCAAAATTACGTTACAAAAATATAAAACTTATGAGCTTTGCGTCAGGTTTCATTTTATTAATCTTATAACTGTATGTTGTTCTCAACTTTATTATATTTCTGCAAAGTTGTGAGTTGTATGTTAAGTTTTAGTAATCTTGGTTGTTCCCATAAATTTAGTGATACTGGTTCATAGGTTAAGTACTGTTCTTAAGGAATTTAAAATCATTGTTAATTGTGATATCTAGATGAACAAAAAGATCAGGCAATCTAAGTTATACCCCCCACTAAAAAACGCTTTGTTCGCTTTCCAAGAAAATCTAAAATTTTATAATGGGTATTATAGATTGGCAGTATTTGACACTTATTGTATTTTATTAATGATTTGCTGTACATGAATTGTCAAAAATAATTGTTGACATTCATTATTCTGACCAGAATTTCAATTAGGGCCATTTATTAATTCATATTTTATGTCTGCAAATATTTTCTAAAATCTTGTCAGCTAGTAAAATGAACCAATTCAAGTGAAGATAGATTTGTTGTAATTTAATCTGCTCTACTGAGGTTTTCCCCTGGATATTAAGTTTAATGCTTGTTTTCTATTAGTTATTTATTTATGATGGAATAAATGTTTCTCAAATTTGTGGCTGTTCCAATTTATTTTGTCTATTCTAAGGCATTCCAACTTTAATAATTGATTAATAATTTTAATTTACTGTTTTTTCTGTTAAATAACCAAAGAATAAATGTAAGGGCATAGTACACTGAGATAGCTTTTATTTATGAATGAAGTAATGTTAATTTTCATTAATACATTAACTGAAAACCACAAAAAAATTTAATAGGAATATGTCTGTTCATGATTGAGCCTGTTTCCATCCATAAGGGGCCTATTTTTCTTCAAATTTTTAATTGCCCATGAAAAACCTTATTTTTGCTATAGGAAAGTTCTAAAATATGTTTTTAAAAACTAGTTTTAACCCTTAGTGGTTGGTTGTTTCAATAAGGTATCTCATCAAAAAGATCACTGATCAGATTGATAGATCTCGTCATCAAAATATCGACTATCTTGATGACTAAATATTACATCATTCGCAAAATAAGACAGATCTTGATAGATGAGATATCTTATCAAAACCACTTGCAGAGCTAAGGACACAGCTATTTTGTTTCACCTGTTCACCGTCAAAAACCAAAGTTGGTGATTCTTGTCAGAGTCAAAGTATCATCAAAAATCAATGGCATGGTATTTGTGTAACATAAATATTGGGAGTTTTTAAAACTCAGGCTGTGAGATCCAAACATAGCACTCGCACAAGTTTCTTCATATGTGCCCTCAAATCAATAATTTGTTGTGAAATGTCTTTCTTAAAAAATGGGGAAAAAGAAAACCTAGAAAAGTCCTTAATTTTTCTTGAAGAGTGAGAACTCTGATCACATTTGATCTTTTTCTGAGATATTTGGTGCTTTTCATGTGTTACAAAATGAGATTTAACTTTTTTGCAGCTTCAAGTGTTTACAATCGTAGGAAATAATTTATTTTCAAAAGGCTAAGTGGACTGCAGACTTCAGAAGCAAGTTTAAGAGTTGTGAATTCCGGGATCTTGTTTAGAAAAAAAGATGTTTTTAATATATTTTAAAATAAAAATTAATTTGTTTCAGTGATTTTGGTTAGAAACTCAACACAAAAAGTAATTTAAGATCAAATGAGCGTAACTTGGCTAATTAAGACTTACAGTTTCTGATTACTTCGGGGGATACTGGATAAAGATTTTATATTACAGGTGGCACATTGGCCTACTCTGCATTTCTTAAGCTATTGATTCCTGGAATTTTTAAAAATCTATCTAAAGATTAGTGAGTCAATATTTACATTTCATTGAACAATAAAGAATGTGACAAAACTATTGCATGCCTTAGCTTAATTTCCTAAGGGGCAGATCCTGTAACATTGTGTATTTTTCATAATAGATAGCCGACCAACCGGTATAGTGGTTAATGTGTTAGCCTCTAGATCGGAAGGTTCCTGGTTCGAATCCGGGTCCGGGCATGGATGTCTGTAAACGTATGGTGTAGAGATGGCTGGTGCACCAAAAATCTGTTGTGTCCGAAAGTCCTCACGTTGGGTTTGTGTGGAAATTTGGAGAGTGGGGTGCCAGCTCAGGTGTTGCTTCGTCATCTGACCGTGGTTCAAAATTACGAGGTGTTGTCCTCGGCTCTTTCCCTTAAGGGACTGATCCCGAACCGTCGTCAATAGCCCATTGTGTTGCTCTAGTACGACGTTAAATTAAAAAATTACCAATTACTATTACCATAATAGATAACATCTATGCAAAAATGTCACTGGATTATTACATAAATTCACATTAACTTACTATTTTAATGTACAATTTGAAAAATATTTTTGTGTTTAAAATTTATATAAAACTGGCTTCTTATTACTCGGCTTCATCCAAAAGTTTCTGCTGCTTCAGATAAATCAAGTTGTGGCTCTGTTTCCTCAACAGTTATCGTTATGTTAGCGAACAGCTCTTTGAGCTTTGTCGCTTCATGCTTGTGTTCTTTCCTCTTCCTACTGCTTGTTTCATGACAGCTTTTCACGTTGTGTGTTGATTTAAGATTTCAAAATCAGCCCCAGTCGTACACTGGGGAATGTTGACCGTAAGGTACCAGTTGATCCCCAGGGGATGTCTGCAGCAGGAAAGAGAATGGTGATGGCAAGATGGACTTTGTTCCAGGTATCAAGTGACCCTTCCGTTGATGAGTCTGCTGAATTATTATAAAATAGCATAGAGAAGAATCTTACTGCCCTACCTGGGAATTTGAAACTTGTACATTGTTGTAATGAATTTGTACTGTGATGTACTTCCAATTGAATTTCTTACATAACAACACATTTTTCTTGAACTGGTATTATTGAAATAAGCATTTAAAAAAGATTGCTTGAACCTGTAAAGATAAATATATAAATTGCTTGACTACAAATTCCCTTTTTTTATTAAATATGCTCACTATTTTTTTAAAAATTTGTATAAGATTTCCACATTTTAAATAAATGATTTTTCAAGGATGTGAGGAGGGGTTATAGTGTCATGCATGATGATGTAAATGTATTCATATTGCTATATTTTATCAAAAAATTCAAACTTTATTCTCTGCTTTTGTCCATATGAAGCCATGATATATTATTTCAATATCATCTGGCTTGCAATGCCGTAACTCTTAAGTTTGTCCCTCTGAAAAGAGGAAAATTTGGGAAAATTAAATAAAAGTGGAAATACAGCATGAAATATGAAAAACTAGAGTTTTCCATAATTCCTGTATATTTATTTTTTTAAGCTAATATTTTAGATTAATTTAATTAGTTTTATCTATTCTAGAATCTAATGAGATCAGAGCAGGGCACAATTTCTGCGATATACTCGGCATTCGAAAATATATTAGTATGATATGTATTGCAAGGGTCCCCTGGCTCCTAAATATTTTTATTTTTGTCATCCCCTGATCTAGAGCATTGATATTTCCCAAACTAGCCCTTTAGAAAAGACACTAGAAACTTGCTTTTGATAAAAAAAAAATTAAATTTGCTGATTAGAGAGGTGAATTTGAAAATATACCTATCGAAAATAGTTAGGACCGTTTTAGTCATTTAAATTAATTTTCTTTTAGTGCGAAAAAGGAAGACTTTTTTACAAAATATTTGTGATATCCATGTGTGATTTTGTTAGTTCTTAGTTTTCAATTTTCCAGAATGCATGTTTTTAAAATACCCATAAATAAATGTTTTCACTACACGTCTCGTTCCGAGGTTGTACGGCTACTACTTTTAACACGAATTTAATCAATCTTTCAAAAGAATAAAACTTAAAACAAGTGCAATTCCTTTACGCAACGCAAAATCGTATATTGGGGACACTTAAACAGAGCAATTCATTTTCCTGTCACGCTTCTTCCGCTCTTCTCCCCTACCGTTACAAAAAAATTTGTTGAATTGCATTCCCGCCGATATTATAACGCCAAAAATATGGGTTCGGAATTTTATTATTCATTGTCTTCTCACTGGTAACCGTCTGTCATAAATGAAACGGTCCTTTCCCCAAATCCAGTTTCATGAAACAAATTACTTTGTACCACGTGTTTCATTCTCAACTACAACCGGAAGTCATGTCCCCTTTGCCGGAAAGGGGGTGCTCGAAAAAATTAATGCAGGGTGGGTTGGCATCATGCACCGGAAAGGACTTTACACCCCTACGATTTTTTTAACTGCCTGAGGGGGAAAGGAGAAATATTCTTTCCTACTGTGTTTGTATAGCAGGCGACACGAGGCCTTTTAAGGAATTGCGGTAAGTGTGTGCCCAACACAATGAGGCTTTCAATTTTACGACGGGGGGTTTATTTCGAACTAAGTATAATATTTTCGAGCAATGTATAAATATGGGACTTTTATCGCAAAAAAGGGTGAGTGGAGAGGGAGGATCTTCTCCACTGATTTCAATATCAGAGTCGCGGGGAGTCTTTTAAAAAGTTCGAAATGGTTTATGGATTGGCGTTCTTCAATCGATGGTTTTGCTTTTTCTGCATCAGTTTTTTTATGGGGGAGGCACATTTAAGAAACGAGATGCTTAAGTTCTTGTTTCGTGAGAGGCTTATTTATTATTTCTTAGACGGTTGGAAGACGTAGATGGGGTTTGGGATGAGAAAAACTAGGAACTTATTATATTTGTGGGGAGGAGAAATAAGAAAATTGAAACCGGGTCGATTCTTCTTTGTGGGGAAACTGCGGGATTGACAGCAGCTGTGCAAGTATGCCATCTTCGATGGAGAAAAAAAAAAAAAAACTTCTTTGTAATATCTAATTGCTTTCTGGGAAGAGTATTCTATGGTTAGTTTCTTTTCTTAGACATTTTAAGGCTCACCACAGATTTGCTATGTTACATGGTTGGTTCCCTGATAATCTGACTCTTAATAATTTGAGTTTTAGGTTCCTCATGTGTCAATATTTTTTATCTCAAACAAGAAATGAAGAGTTATCTTTTCTTAATCTTCAATAAATTTTTAATTCTGAAACATTTTACTTCTAATAGGTCATCGACGTTCTGTTGCTGTTAAAAATCAATGCAGTGCGAGACGAAATTGTTAGTGATTTGATTCTATTTCTGCAACCAATTTTCCCATTAGGATTATCAGTTAAAATATTCCCACATTCTTCTAATCATTTATGCTCTAGTAATTTGAGTTGCGAATGTGTTTTAAATGTTACAATCATTCGAAAAGCCTTGTTACCACTCTTAAATTTTACATTTTGTGAATTACTGTCATCGAAAATCAGTGAATACGTTTTTTATCTCTTTGTTTTTCTATAAAAACAAACAAGAAGCTATTGATTTGTTTTCGCAAAAATTCGACAGAAAATATTGATATATTTATTTTACATGTTCGCTTTACATTCTGTAAAGCATAGGAATCGGATTTAATGTTTACATGACGTTAAGTTAGTTTAAACGAATTCATACATAGTTGATTGCGTTCAGCATAATTTAAGTGTAGAAAAATGTTTAAAATGTTGCAAATCCAAAATGTGAAAAGTATTATTTTCTCTTAATCTAGCATAAAATACGATTGGTAAGGATTATTTTGAAACAACATTGCTGTGTAGCTATAATTTTCCTAATATCTCAATATGTTTTCTTGATATCAATGTTTTCAACGCCAATTTAATAATTTGAATGGAAATATTAACAGGGAGTTCTGTAATGAGTTTTATTGGCTTTTACTTATTTTAATCCCAATAGTTTCTCATGGGGCGTTAATAATTCTTACGGTCAGATCTTAACAGAAAACTCACTTTCGATCTCCGACGAATTTCGACCGAAAAAAGAATCATCCCTTGTGGAAAAATAAACTTTTCCCTTTTCCGACTTGTATTAAGTCCATGATTCAATTAGGGCTGTTGCCTACGCCGTGTCACTTAATAAGCTCGGGTTTCTTGATTATGACAACGTTGTGACAGGGCAGCCGCCCTTGCGCGTTTTAATCAATTAGCCGACTGCACGAAGCCGACCCGTTTCATCCGGCAGCTAAGAAAACAACGATTTCTGGGAAGAATGTGTTTGCCTAGGAAGTGACCGAAGATGTGATGAGGGAAAATCAATTCCTGAATTTAAATATTAGTAGTTAGAAAAGAGATTGGTGCAGGGAACGTTGGGTGAATTGGCAATGAAAATATTGTTTTTACAATCCATCAAGGTTATCTTTGAGTAGCTTTTACCGCTAACTGGAAAGTCAATGACGCCACTGTTTTTTGTGCCAGAACGTTCTTGTGTACGTATGAGAAGGATTTTCAGTGAAACAAATAAATTAGACGAAGACTGATTTATATACTGTTAACCCAAAAGTGGTATCGGAATAATACGAATCGGGGTTACCTAAAAAAAAGTAGTTTATCGCATTTTTCGCGACATTTGGAGTTAAATCTAACTGGCTTTGACCAATTCCATCACTTCAAAAATTTGAATTCATTTTTTCGGATTTATTTCTATAGCAAAGTGCTAAAATTGTATTCGAAAAACGAGCACGTCACGTCCGGATACACTGAAGACTCGCATATCGCACCTGTCGGAATGCCGAATATATTCTAACTGGTTATTTTTTCGCACCAGCTACTGTTATTTCGTCACGCGCTTTACAACGACTTAAGAAGGACAAATGGTGTTTGTGCAGAAGATCTCTGATTGGATCTCGACTTTTACCGTTGGATTCTTTTTGAACTGCGTACGAACGACGGTTACAGAGCACGATAGAGACGACAGAGAGCCGGAGGTAGATGGTGACTGGTGACCACGCTGGACTTGGAGAGCAAATACTGATTTGTATTTGAGTACTTATTAATGCGCTGATGTAAATACTGTATATATTCTTACTTCGAATATCAACTTAAAAATCTTACCTGTTGGTAGTCTTCTCCTTGTATACGACTCGTACTGTTTTCACGCTACCGTTTAGGCGACGACACTACAACATACAGAAATACTAGGTCATCTAAATTTGGTTTAAAAGACGAACTCTTGATTCCGCACTGGGCAACAGGAAGTAGTCCTCGTTTTTCGGTGGTTTTGTTTACACTGAAACTCGTGTATTTTTCTTGTTAGGCACGAAAAAAAGACAGCATACGTGGTTTCTGCTCGTTATCAAATCTAACTAAAAAAAATTCCAAACGTTTCCATCGCGTTTATAACAAATGCAATATATAGTTTCAAAGACGAATTTTACAAAGAAAAATTTGTCGTTCGTCAAGTATTACATGTAGAGCGGTCAAGCATATTCAACCAGCAAATGAAACTATTGAGAAACGCTTTAAAAGATAAGACAAAGAAGTTGATTGGGCATGAAATAGTTGAATTTAATTGTCTTGATGCGTTTTCTTCCAATCGAGAGCTGCTAAAATCAAAAGCGTGGTAGGTGGTGGTAATCCATGTTCTACCAACATTAACCTCGCCTGTGAATTTTTATTATAGAGCAGGTGGTTTAAAACAACCATTGCATAAGAATAAATAGCTTGTTTTGATCCATTGTAACGTTTAAATGTGTAGTGTTTCTTGATAACGTAGATAGCTGGGAACGACTGAAATTAACTGTGCTTAAAGTAAGGGAACGTTAACGGATAAAACAACGTTGCTTTCTGCGAAAATTCAATTTTCCATAATTATTTTTACTAGTGCTTATAGCCGATTTCGGAACTATAAAAAGCATTACGAAAACTACACATAATGTTGTGTTTTGGCATTCCGAAAGCATCATAGTTTGTACCCGTGTAACAAATTGCTCTCAATCATCGATTGCTTTTATTTTTACTAGTCCCATATATTTTTTGTAATTGTAGAAAGATAGTGTACCAAAGAATTAGGACTTCTAGAAAAGTAAATTTTTCAGAGTTAATTTGTCCAGAGAAATAGATGACATTCGAATGTGAACTTATGAATGTTGACAAGAGTGATTAAAATATTTTGTTCTATAAACTATTTCAAAACTACGAAGAATCCCATTTTGACTTTTCCCCTCTTTTATTGAAATGGCGAGCGTTAATGAAAACCCTCTCTAAACTTCCTTTTTTTTTATTAATCTTTAAGTTTTAAATCAAAATTTTTACCAGAGTGATATGTTTTTCTTTGTTCCAAATGAAAGGAAAGCTCTTTCGGAAAAGCTCTTGTTCGTATCCGATTGTTTTGGTGCGGCGCAATCCTTTTATATAATCCAGAGAACTTCAAGTAGCTTTTCGGAGGCTACTACGCAGAAATCGATAAGCAGCGACGTCCTCAGACACGACTCCTTTCAACCACTTTTGGGAACAACTTGTTGACATTTTCTGTGTCGGGGCTAGGCTGCTTGCGATGGAATTTCTTCAGGATTGGAGAAAAAAGAACTACTAATTTTTTGTTGAGTTATCAAATTTATCCCACAACTATTAGTGGAAATCAACTGAACATTTAAACAAGCTATTTTGATGCTTAATGTGTGTGAACACCACAGAGCTGTATTTCAAGAGCTTGTATTCCATCGATTTTTTCTCATAAATTGTATTCAATCTGATAATTTTTGGCAGACGGATTTTGCATTGTCTCCTAAATGACTATTAAAGTTACTAGTTATGAGTTGGGCAACTTTTTGCAACAAATGCAACTTTTTTTCACACGTTCTACGTTGCATGTAAAGTACTAAAACCAAAATTTATCCAACATGGGGTGTATTGTAAGTGAGTTATAACCGCAACATAAATGCAACTACCTGCAACTTTTTAAAATTTAGCTTAAAATTAATTAATATGGTAATTGGTAATAGTTAACGTCGTACAAGAGCAACAGAACGGGCTATTGACGACGGTCCGGGATCAATCCTTTATTTTTAATTAAAATGAAATTACTATATCACTTTTTGCTCTCTGAACCAACCCTTTGATCAAGTGTGCCTGATCTTGCGAACGTCGAAGTATTTCCGATCTAACAAGTTCATGGTAAGAAGGTGTTCGTCCTAACAGACGAAAGTTTAATAAATGGCAAGAAGTACTTTTCACACATTGGTTGGCACTCTTGATAATCCAGAAGAAACTTACGTAATCGACTGCAGAGTTTTGCGAGGCGAGTGTCGATCATCAATGTGTTCGCCTTGTAGATGACGTTTTAAAATCTGAATGTTTGATGAAAGGATTTTGCGCTTCTGCTATCCGATACAGCACATTATATGACTGCGGCTGGATTTTTTCAATGTCAAAGAAATTACTGGCCAATGATCGACCATTCAACGTTCTTATGTGTTTAAGAATGTATTGTAAATACTGTTATACACGACTTAAATTGTCAATATATTTAGAATGTTTTAATTTTTTCCGAATAATTTATTTTAGAATTTAGTGTATCAAAAATGAATGCAACATTATTTCCATAAATGCAACTTCAGGGAAGGATAAATGCAACTTTTCCCATTTTTACTGCAACAAAAAAAGTTTCCCTAGTTATAAGGTTTCAAACAAAAAAAAATTTCTCCAGATTTTAATAATTTGACCAAAATGTTGTGGTACAAACCTCATTTTTTTAGGAAATTTCACTGTATTGATTGTAGAAATGAATCTGAAGTTTGTTTTATGTATCCCACAATATATAAGAGTTGTTTTATAGCAATTATTTATTTTTTATTGAAACCATTTTACATTTGTGTATATTGTTGTCACCGTGAAGTATAGCGATGTAAGCAACGCATATCCTCATAGTTCTGCATGTAGCGCAACCATAAAACTTATTGGTTGAGAATAGCTTTGAAAACGAACTCTGAACTCCTCTACATATACTGCCTAATAATTAAATAATTCCATGCAAAATTGCTAAAAAGAGCGAAGCACAAAAATATCTGAAACATGAAAACTTTTTTTCTATAAATAAGGCTCAGAAGTATTATATTTTTGAACTAAAAAATTCGTGGTAAAAAATAGTTTTTCATCTTTAGATGTAAATTTTTGATAGTTCTCTTTTTATAGAATATTTTTCAACATTCAAAAAATTACTGACGAAAAATTAACTAATTTCACACGCAAACATTTTTTTCCACTGGACCTGATAACAATGAAAAAATTCACTGGTAGTTTCGTTGTGTAATGTACAACAAGACAGTATTTGTTAGGAATTCTACATTTGTCGAAAATGAAGCTTCTCTGAATTCTTAGGAACTGTCTCATTCATGGTAAAGTGTTTATTCATTTGTTAAATGCTCATCGAATCTAGTATAAAAGAATGAATGGTTCTATAGCATCTGGCTATGGCAGTCTGCGCTCATATCGCGTTTCAAGTTCGTGAATATTGTGTGAAACTGGTTTTTCCCCTTTTCGTAACTTTCCATTGCGGTAGATGACAATTGTCTGTTTTGAAGTTCTGCGATTTTTGTTTTTATCTTCCAAGTTTCTCCAATTGAGCGTGGGATGACTTTTCTTTTCGCTTGAAGGGACATGGAAGTTTACAGATGTCAATTTGAAAGTATTTCTATTGCTACTAGCCATCTAAAAAACTTATTGTATTTTCATGGGAAATATATCTGTTTGATTTATTATAATATTTAAAGTTATTCTAAATTTATCGTTTTCTTTAAAAGTATGTGATTCCCAATAAGCAATTTTTGGTGGGGTGAATTCGATTGATGATTTTATTCATATTAGGTACAATTCAAATTGTTTCCCCAATTCGTAATCACTGATGTGGTTCCGGCTTCAAACAATGAACTCGGAGCCAGAAACCGTAAAAAAACGCCAACTGTGGGAATGTATTGTTTACATTTATCCTGTCCGCTAATATAACTAATAGATTCGTTCAAAACTAATTGATTCAATTGCCAAATCGCCGATACCGGACTAATTCACCAGCACAAACATTTCATTTCTACTATAAAAATTGCATTTTTTAATCCTGAAGTTCTCAGTAATTTTACAGTAAAGTGGTTAATTTAGCAGTTGCGATGACGCAAAGAAAGTCTTTCTTGAAGCTTTGCTTATGTATACGCCTAATTCTGTTTTGCATGATGGATAGACGTTCCTAAAGAATACATGTAAAAAAAGACATTGTATTTATGGTAGAAAAGAAAGTCGGGGGTTCCGGATCTGAAAACCGTAAACATGATTAATAAAAAATAAAAAAAACACAGAAAAAAAATATTAGTTTTAAGTTTATTTTATTTCAACAAAATACACTTGTGATAATATGTAATGAAAATGTATTGAAGTAAAAATTTGCCTTTGCAATAAAAGAAATTCTTCATAAACAAAAACAAAAAATATGTTTTACACACAAAATTTTATTTGTTCTCACTTTCTTGACAATAAACGGCGCATACGTTAGCGTACGATTGGAATATCACTGTTATTACTAGAAATATGTGGTGGACATCTTCCTCTATTAATGAATTTCTTCTGTGATCTCTTGAGCAAAATCGGCACGACTCTCCTCTGGTGCTGATGTTCCACCGGTTGAACGAACGAATTCAGTTATTAATCGTTGTGTTCGTGTTTTGGTTAGGACGTTATATAATTATCTGTGAAAGACTCAACTTCAGTTCACATTAATTCTTCCCAGCGCGTTCCTCATTAGGGTAAACGAATGCACTCGTTTCAAAACACGCACACACTAGCTCTTATGCAATCTATTCATGCGTATAATATAGAAATCATACTACTATGCCACAAATAAAATTTGTTTTCTTAAAAATTTAGACGAAAGAGGTTATTTGAAATTGGTTTGGACCACACGTGTTAAATCAAAATGACTCGTAAAAAGAGAAATAAATGTTTATTTTGAAGGTTTTGATGAACAAAAAAAAGTCCATTCAGACGACGAAATTAATCAATCAATGCTCACCTTCCTCTTCCTACATTAGCCTCCCATATTTATCTTCATTTTAAGACGAAAATGTGTTACCATTTAATCAGTGTCAAGAGCTGCTTTTTATCCACGTATCTAACTTAATGCAATGTCTTGGAAGAAAAAACTGCTTCGACTTGATTGTTTTAAAAGAGGAAGTGTGCTCACAGAGTTCGGCGATGTCTTTGACTGTTTCGAGATGCGAGTAATTACGACAAATGGCCTGCTCCTATTTAATGAGACACTTTCGGGTACTTGTAAGGAGTCGAGGTTTTATCCTGCTTCAAAACTTATTATCGCTGCACATTCTCAACTTCGTTGTAGAATGGTAGCAATTTTTTTTTTCTTTTTTGCTCTGGTTCTGAAAGTGAGAGTTCAAAAGTCGTCTGATGACATTCGTTCCACCGTCGCTGAGTGTACATTACACTATTTCGCCTGAAGATTAGATCATTGGCACTGGCAAGACCAAATGACCCTTTACATACGTTCTGATTTTAGTTTTGTAATCGTTCCACATATAGCAGGCTCTTTCCTGATACGAATAGAATAAACAGACTTGATAATCATGTTTGAGCGAGACCTGTATTTACAGTTCCCAGTAAAAAACATTAGGTCGTACTCTTCTTCCGAACGGCAAATATGTTTGTGAAGCACCTGGGCCGAAAGCCCTACTTCTCCAGGTGTTAATACCCTTCAAGTACGCAGCTGTTTGGTTTCCAGAAACTTTCACATATGTAAATAGGGACTTGGAAGTCGAGCTGATGATGGGGTACGGTTAATGCTGAAAGAAAGTATTGTAATGGATGGTTGGTCTGCCTTCCATCCCAGCGAGATGCAATTAAACCAGTTTAGGAGAACGCTCTTTTTCTTCAACTCCCTGCCTATTTTTTCCAATTACATTTTATCTCTAAATCGTGCGATATGACTGACCCTACCAAATATTAAAAACAATAATCCGTGACGGAAGCAAAGTTGGCGGAACGTCCGGGAGCTCAACAATCTCACATCTGTGATTTCATAACCAGAGATCGATGTGCCCATTTCAGCCAGTATACTTACCGAAAACATACAGCAACCATTTTCCATCTGGTCAGTCTGTTTATCTATTAAATGGTTTTGAGTATTTTGGACATCATCGCAATAAACTAATTTATAGTTTTTTTATTAAAAAAATTCGTTATCTAGAGACACATTCATTTTCCACTGGGGAAAAACAGATTTATCTGTCCTCGTATTTCCAGTTCTAAAATAAGAGTGCTGCCTGCACATCCGTTTTAGAAATAAGGTACTGGTCGTAGCCCTACATGCACCGGTTGGTGCATTCCTTTGGCCAGCGTTTTTTCGTCCTGTATTTAGGTAACGCTTTCCCCACTTTGAGATCTCCGGTGCTAACAAACCTGGTAACTTTAATCGGATTCGATTGATACCAAATTAGGGATATTAATCTGAATTACAGGGTTGTTTTTTGAACTTTCTCGCCACACATACGGAGACTGCTACCAACAAATACCAAAGTGTTTTCTTGTTATATTTCACTAGCTAAATAACCCGGTGTTGCTCCTATTGAAATGGTTAAACGTTGATTGAAAAATGAATTAGAGTAATCACTTTTCTTACATAGAAAAATGCAATAATTTAAGTTGTACAGAAAATATTTTTTGACTTCAATCATTTAAGTTGTACGGAAAGTACTTTTTAACTTCGTTTTAACTTTTTTATAGCTTCTGCAATTTAGATCAGATGCAAATATATACATTTAATTCCTGAATAATATATGGCAATATGCAAAAGATTAAGACATACAAAACAGAAATGAAATTACTATGAAAAAATGCAGAATTCTGATAAACGGAAGATGTGCAAAGTGTCGAATTTCGACTTCCTGAGCTGAAGTGAGCAATTCGAAAAAGACAAAAAATATTAATTAAAGACTATAAGGATTTTCTCAAATATGACCGCGACATTTCCCTGTATTAATTCAAATACACAAACCCTGTAAAACGTGTTTCCTTGTCAATGTTCATTTATTGCAAAAATATAAACTTTAGTTCTTAAAATTGGGGCACTTTTAGGACTACCTGAGGTGTTAATTTTCATGGTTGCAAGTTGCTATAGATTGATCTGAAGACAGGAAAGTAATATAGCCTATATTTTCCGCAGTGTTATAAAGTATAAGTGTACCAAATTTGGCGTGGATTCGTCATACGGTGTAGATTTGTATAGAAAATGTCCATACAAACATCCTTTTATATATATATATTCACTTGATCAAACCATCAAAACTAAGAAGTTACTCGGGGCTCCTATCTTAAATTGAAGCCGCTACGGTTCAGTGGGTTCGTCCACTGTGCTTGCAACCTGCGACTTGTAAACGGCGTAGATTAGCTGCTTCTTGTGTCTTAACTGTGGGGTTCTTTTTGTGTTGGTAAAACTTTCATTTTGTGTATGTATTCATTACTTAACTTTTCCGCTCTTGTTATCTAACTTACTTAACTTTTCCGGTATTAGCCCCATAAACCACACCTATCCAAAAATTATTTGAATTCCAAATTGACATGATGTAAAAATTTATCTGTTGCTTTTCCTTTGATAAATATCGAATGAGAAGAACAATCCAATATCTCCTTTGCCCGAGAAGATATTTTAGAAAAATCGTTCATTGAAAGGCTAAGTGTTGCAGTTAAATGAATGTTTGGCCTCACACGAGATCATGACGAAAAACATTCTAATCTGTGATCAAATTTTACTCTACGAGGTGAGATAAATCTTCACTTCCATTGCAGTTAGCTAAAAAGCCTATCCTTGACACTAGGCAGGTGTGCTCGCAAACGTGACTCGAACAGCAAGTGGCGGCAGAAAGGAATATTTAATCATATTGATTGTGGTACAGATTTAGCACATCGCATCATACCCCAAAGTGGAACTAAGTAATCTGAAGAAACATCAATGGTCAGAGTCGTGCTCCAGCTTGATAGGGAGTTTTAATTGAGATGGAGGCTTTTCATCTAAAGTGTTTTTAAAGTCAACTATTTAACATTTTAATTAGCTAAGCCTAATTCCTATCCTAAAAAAATAGGTCGTAAATGTGAGTGGTTACTACACTTGATAGCTGCCATATAATAATTTATCTTACACCACAATGTAATTTATTTGTGCCAGTGGAAAGCCAGATAAAATTCTAGTCATACAAAAAATTTTAAATACTAGTTGGTGGAAATATATATAAGAGAGAGCTGGTAATTGATGACCTGGGGTAACTAATTTTCTTGTCTGAAGTGGAAACCAACTCCTAATAAGTGTTGTCCGTGTGGCAAAAACCTCGAATTCTACAGATAATTTTTTAGTTACATTGTATTACAACACTCATTTCATTAGTGGTTCATAGGATTTTTTGCTGTTCCCCAAACCGACAATAAGGTATAGTTAAACGAGACTAAATAGTGAAAATGATGTTTTCGATTAAAAAAATTGTTTTCACTGAAAATTCCTTGACACAAAAAATAACTAATCAAAAGAACTACGACCTATAAAGTTGATTTCGAACACTAAGACTCTAGACCTGGTTCATCCATTCGCCACCAGACGAACTGATTCATAACACTTCGCTATTTTGATACATCTATCCGTTCGAAACAGGATTCGAAATATGCTATCCCTAACTAGCGTGTCGTTAGAATAGTCATGTTTATTCTTGTGCTCAAAAATACTAAGCCGTATTTTATGGATGCAAGTTTACCGAATTTAACCGAGCGTTTGATTCGCTTAACGTCGTGGCCGCAATCATTTCAGTCAGCCATGCATGCACAACTCGCCCCGAGATCAATATTTGGATATTAACTACCGGAGCTGGTGAAGTAATTTCGTTATTCCTCCTGGCCACAAAATTTACTATTCGAATAGAATCTAGATATGTATCAGCATGCGTTGAGAGCCCTTGTGAAAGGTGATGGGATGCTAGGTTCCTTTTGCTATGTACGTGGCTCATCACCTTTCATTCACATTAGTCTCACCACTTCACAAGGTTTTGGCTTTTCGTTAAATTACGGTTTGGACAAGTATTTCTCAATGTTTTAATTCGCAGAATTCTGGTAAAATGGTATTAGGGCACGGTCGTAACAGAATCTGGAAATCAGAAAACGTTTTAATGCTAGAAAAATCGGGGGAAATTTCCAAATTTCACAAAAAAATCAGAGAAATTTTGATAGTTTAAATCAGGGGTTTCCAACCTTATAGTAACTGTGTACCACTTGAAATTTTTAGAAATTTTTGGCGTACCACCAGTCTTATATTTTTTTAGAAACATATATCTTATGTCAGAAAAGTGCCCAATAGCTTGTTTTATATATTTTAAATAAATTAACTAGAAAGCTTCATATGTTATGATTAATTCACTTGTATTTCGTATTAATGATGTTTTATTAAAGGAAAAAATTAAACGATTGTTGAAAATTACCGTTTTATTTTTTACTCACAGTTCTAAAAACAAATAATTTTAAATAATTAGTACAAACTAAGCAAACAAAGAATAACGTAATCAAAAAATCAATTTTTAGTGCGAAATTTGTTGTTGTTTGTCTTTTATTAAAATATCAGGAGCAATGGAGCTTAACTTCACTCTTAAGTTCTCTTCAACACTTACTCTGTTTCGATATTTATTTTTTTGCATACAAAAGTTCAGAAAAACTATTCTCACACAAGTAACTAGTAATAATGGCATAGGAAATAGTATAACGTGGTTGTACATACTAAAAAATGGAACAAACTTCATAGAATATTTGGGTCGCTCGTATCATCCTTGCGTACCACTTGAAACGTTGCCGTGTACCACAGGTTGGGAATCCCTGGCTTAAATGGTCACTATTATTATTTGCTCTATTTAGATATGCACGAGTTCCATTCAGGTTATCAACCCTTATAATAACAATTAAAATATCTGAAGAGAAAAAATACAAAATATTTGTGGAGAATTATTCTTTTACCCCATCTGACCCTAAATATTTAAAACTAATGTGCGGATACTGTATACCAATCACATATCACAACATTTATTAAGGGAATTATAAAATCAGGGAAATTTTTTCAAGGATTTTGTTGCCACCCTGCAGGGTAAACTTTACGTGTGCTTTGTATAACAATCTGAGCCTAAGATCTTTCGTCGTGTTTGTCTTAACAAGCCCCATGACGCTAATCATGCCACCAAACACCAGGAGATAACTACTAGGTGGACAATCAAATACGACTGAATGAGTTTCGAAAATTTATTTAAGGTCAGCGTTTTCGTTCGTAACCTAGTTCATTTGTTTGTAACAATTTTCACCGAACTTTTATTCGCCATTAAATCATACATCGGATTAATCAAGTCCTTTTAAATCAAAAGATAGGCTACCCGTTCACACTTTTCACTCTTAGTTTCCGTAAACGTTTTAATTTCCTCCAAATCCCTTTGGAAAACATTTAGGCACCAGATCCCGAAAGAACACGAGCAAAAAGCGCTCGATAAGCCTCTGTATTTTTTCAGAGCAAATGCGGTGTCAGAAATTTGCATACGTTGATGACACTCATAATTATCAACAAAGGGGATTATGTCATCAAGCACATTCTCTTCTTCCCCATGTGTGCTGGGAGAAATAATCCCTAAAAAAATCTTTACCTTAATTGGCATTTAGAGGAGGATGAACGGACGGAAGGAAATTAGAGGGTCTTTCGGGGAGGAGGGTCACGTGACACTAGCTCCCTTCATTTTAAGCTTTCTTCCCTTTACAGTGCAATCAGGCGCTTTAATATCAACTTATAACGTCGGCATTTCAGTTCCATGTTGCTTATTTCTTGAGGTCTAGCGGTTCGTTTCATGTAAATTAGATATATTTCTCTCATTGTCAAAGAAATGGAAATTGCTGACCTGAAGAGCAAAATGAAGTTACGATTTTTGCTCGTTGTTAAATAAAATTGTTAGTTCTTTTAACGAAACTGTTCCTATCTGTACAACTTAACGCACAACTGCTTTCGACGCCATTTTGAAACTGAAATTGTTTATCAGTTTCCATTGAAATGTGTGAACAAAAACTGATTCAAGTCGTATTCAATTTTTGTTGATCAATTATAATCGGTCAATTGAACTTGATTCACTAGACTCGCGAATCAAGGTTACAATTTTATCAGAACAGCTTTTTGTCAGTGAGTGAACTTCATGGCTTGTGGTGGTAAAATGTCATAAAATCAATCCATTTTAAACATGCAATAATGTTTATCCAGAACTCGACAAACTCATGAAGAATGCTGATTAGCAATATGAACCCAAAAATAATAAAAACATAAAAGCCAATCATACAAAAAAAAAGCACTTTTAAAAATGCAAGTATTGAATTGATTTGTTCAATATGTTGTGCATTGGAGTCGCATAATTTCTGAAGATAAATAACTCAAAATTGAATGGTGTTTTCGTTTTGGCGTGAGCTCCAAACAGAACGAATATTTTCAATAAGCCACTTATGCAAACTCGAAACTGAAAAAAAAAACCTCGTTTCTAAGTGTAGTACTGCAAGGTGTTTCAGGTGATTGAGTTTTTAAATTGCTTTCTGTAGATAGTATGAGACAGACTTCATATTAATTACATAATACTAGACGACTAAAAAGTTTTCGTTTTTTCAAGTTGGTAATTTCCATTTTGTCCTGTCGGTGTATAAAATTAAGGTGTAATGTTACACATGCACGTGTCATATCGTGTGTCATTCGCCGCATCTGCGTCCTTTCTGCCTTAGGGACAGAAAAAAAGACAAATTTCTGTCTTGCCCACACTTAAATTTACCAACAGTCACTTGGGTAAAAACCCCTGCTTCTTTGGCAATACCTTTGCTGAATCCTTCTGGCACATGAAACTTTCTCCCAAAAGTTACAAAGTTTCCACCTTATCTTCGCTATCTTTCCATTTTTAATCTAACTAGTGGCGAAAATCTGATTTGGATGCAGGATCAAATATCGTTGTACCCCTGTCAATCTGGGGGTCTTGGTGGAAAATATATGTATTTTTATTTAGGTATATTTGTATTATTATTTAGAAACTCTTCCTAATCATTGCTCTCCTCTGTAAACTAACTTAGTGCAAATAACTTAGCTGAATATGAGCCATATTGTAATTTAGAATAAACCGGCAAAATACTTATATGCATTATGAATAAAATTTATCCTGTTTCTTTCTGCATTTACATTTATATTGAAAATTATCTCGTACCTTGTGCAACAAATTCATCCCAATTTTCGTATTTGCTTTTCTTATTGTATCGTTAAGACGGAAATACGATTTGTTTATACATAAATTAGACCAACACAGTTTGTCGATTTATTGAGAAACAGCTTTCAATGTATTAATCACCAGGATTAATTGAGCCTTCATTGTACAGAAAATTTCGGCTTATAGAAAATCGATAAATATGAAAGTTTTGATAACATATTTAAAGGATCAGTGAGGCAGTTTCAAACTTGAAAATTATCTTTAGATGAAACAACAAAAGTATTTAAAAACGAGTCACAAATGGGTAGGATCCTGTTTTGCGTGTTCTAACGTGGCATTTCGCCAGTAATGTCTGCCCGGATGTGTGAAATGATATTTACATTATTAGGCATGTAGAACTTGCTTGGCAACTATGTATTCTTGATAACACGAACAAAGATGTTTCATCCAAGACTACCTATTTAATTAAACGTTAATAAACAGCTGCTCATTGAGTGATGCTCCACTGCGTCACGAACTAAGCAAATCAAATTAAAGATTCGTGAAAGCTGTTGAGATGTAACCGAAAAGCAATTAACAAACATCTCCTAAACGTGATGAATATGAAATGAAGGAGTTAATCAATGGAACAATGATTCTCTTGTCTTAAACCACGACAAAGTGAGAAGTGAAATGTTTGCGGTCTCACGATACATTAATTAACCTATTTTTGTTTTAAATTAATTGATGTTCTCACAAAAGAATTGTTCCGATTGTGCGAGTTCGAAACTCCATCCTTCAGTAACCGTCGTGTACATGGAGACTGGTGCACGTTAAATCTGTCGCGGCCGAAAATATCCTTACGTTAAGGTGTTGTGAAAGTTTGGAGAGTGGGATGCGAGCTTTAGGTGTGACCTTGTCATCTGACCGCTGTTCAAAATTACAAGGCGATGCCCTCGGACTTCCCTTCGAGATTGATCCCGAGTTGTCGTCACCAATATGTTGCTCCAATGCGACGTTGATTCAACTACCTACCTGCCCGACCCCAGGTTCCACTTGTTGGCAGACTGATGCTTTGATCAATACAGTGGAACTTTGATTAACTGTCAGAATACGGACCGGGACCATGACGGTTAATCGAATAGATGAACAGAAAACATTACACAACGATCCATCCATTCCATACGAATGAATGATAAAAAATGCAAGTTTACGAACTGGAAATACACTACATACATGTATTTTATTTTACAGAAACAAACAATATACAATTTACATTAAGTACAGTATGGTGAACTTACGCTTTAGACGTATATACGTATTCAAATTTAAAAAAAAAAATATTTTCTTTAGTTTCTTCGAGGTTTGTGCTTTCTGAGTGGCATTATGTTCCTTGATGACTGTTAAGAGAAACTGAAAGTTCAAAGAGTGACGGTTAATCAAAGTTTCACTGTATCGATTGAATTGGGTTTTATGGCGCTAGGGCCATATTTTGACAATCAGCGCCAAACACTAGACGGGTAACGTCAAGTAAGGAACATACACACACAAGGAAAGTTTTGCTAACGCAGAAGAAAGAAATACACCCAGGGAGGAAGCGAGCCTGCGCAGCTCGCAGGTTCCTAGCGCAATGGGCATACTCGCTTATCACGAAGGCCCCATCGAATGGAGGAAGTCGAGACGCAATCGCTAGAAAAGGTTGCAGAAAGTGCTGAGATCGAAAGAAAGTTGGACTCCTTGGGAGGTCTCGAAGGAACCTAGCGTTATCTATAGCTTGTTAACGAGGGGGGGAATGTATTTTGAGGGCAATGTACTCACACAATTCTATAAATCTTACTTTGAGGGTACGAAATTCTTTCGCTTGTGACGTCTCGCAGAGACTTGGCGTTGACTGAACTGAAGTATTCTTGTAAATGTTTCAGTTTGACGAGTTTTTGTGTAAATCCTATCTTTAAAGTGCATAATTCTAAAAAAATTCATTTAAAGAGTATAGTTCTAAAAAAATTCATTTAAAGAGTATAGTTCTAAAAAAATTCATTTAAAGTGTATAATTCTAAAAAAATTCATTTAAAGTATATAATTCTAAAAAAATTCATTTAAGGGGGTCCGGGACACAAAAATCGTCAAATTTTCGAAATTTTTATGACTTTAAGAAATTCTCTGTTTTTTTGCTTAAAATGACGTCTAAATCATGTTTCTATCTTAATTAGAACTAGAGATATAATAATTTTTGTAGTGCGTTGTTTTGAAAATCTAACACTCTTGACAGTTGTCATGGCAACGACATCTGTCTTTAAAACTTTAAATGCGTTGACCTCCATGATACTTTTTTCAAGATTTCCTGTATTCAAATTGCTATAAGTCGAAAACCAATAAAGTTTAAGGGTTGAAATTTGGAATATATATTTTTCAAACATTATACTTTAATTTTGATTCAGAAAATTTGAAACAAATATTTGCTTTTAAAAATATGACTTTTTTTAAAAAAAAGTATCTTTTTTGAAAATGGACCAAGAATATTTTGAGCCTTAGCAATTTAAAATGACCCCTCTATTTTTCAAAAAAATTTAATTTAAAATTTTTAAAAAACTTTTGGAAAAATTTTGTGTTGTGATTTTGTTTATTAGTTAGATGGGTAATCAGTACAAAAAAATTCTAAATTAATTATAAAAAAAAAATTTCTGATGTGTCCCGGACCCCCTTAAAGTGTATAATTCTTAAAAAAAATTCATAAAGTGTATAATTCTAAAAAAAATCATTTAAAGTGTATAATTCCAAAAAAAAATTCATAAAGTGTAAATTCTAAAAAAATTCATTTAAAGTGTATAATTCAAAAAAAAATAATTAATTTAAAGTGTATAATTCTAAAAAAATTAATTTAAAGTGTATAATTACAAAAAAATTGATTTAAAGTGTTATTATTCTAAATATCGCCCTTTCGCCATAAAACCTACTCTTATTTCATTTTAACTTGCGCAGATAGTT
Source organism: Metellina segmentata (assembly GCA_947359465.1). Classification (NCBI taxonomy): domain Eukaryota; kingdom Metazoa; phylum Arthropoda; class Arachnida; order Araneae; family Tetragnathidae; genus Metellina; species Metellina segmentata. Next base: position 84,044,220 of record OX375877.1, read on the forward strand.
TCAACTGTTTCTCATTTCTACAGTAATTGGGAATCGTTCCTGGATATTTGGGGCAACGGGAAGTTTTGAAATGACTGGGTGGGGATTGTTAAATCCCAATTCCTTGGACTCGTTTGTTGCATTAAATATATATTTTCCGTTGCGTGGAATCCCTAAGCTCCATTTATACAAAATCGTCCATTTCAACCTGGGGTAATTCGTTTTGAGGGCGCGTTGCCGCCTTTCATCGTTGGCTGAAGTAATGCATTATACATGAGCGAGATCTTCCAAGTTTTGCAGATCCGCGTTACCATGGCTACGACGAGGCTGAAAACGATGAGCGCTGCTGCCACAAGTGGCTGAGATAATAGCTGGCGACGAAAAACAATGAATCATTTAGGTCTGCCCTGTTTGTTTTATTTCTTCGGGTAATTTGCACGGGGGCGGGGAGGCCACGGGGCCTCAAATGAGGGGAAATTATTCCATTTTGTTCCAGTTAACCCTTCGAAAGCAACGTTGAGAGAGTGATTCTTTTTTCGAAATTTAATTTACCTTTTTTTGTGTTTAATTGCTGGATTTTAAACGTTTTCAAAATGTTTTACGAGACGGATTTTCACTAACAAACAAACTATGTTTTACTTCCTTCAACCAAAATGCTCTTGTGTGTTTAGGTTCCTTTAATCTGGTATAGTCTGTTGCTTTGCTCCAGTGCTACTTGAATTCAACTACTCACCATAAAATGTGGCTTATCGTCGTAAGACGACCAACCGGTCTGTTGGTTAAAGTGTTAGCCTCTAGATAGGAAGGTTCAGGTTCGAATCCGGGTCTGTGCATGGATGTTTGTAAGCGTATGGTGTAGAGGCGGCTGGTGCACCTTAAATCTGTCGTGGCCAAATGTCATTGGGTGGGTGTGTAAGTTTGGAGAATCGGGGTTCCAGCTCAAGTGTTGTTCTCGTCATCTGACCGTGGTTCAAAATTACGTGGTGATGTACTCGGATCTCTCATTTAGGGGGATTGATCCCGGACCGTCATCAATAGCTTATTATGTTACACGTAAGACGTTAATTTAAAAAAAAATATTAGTTTAATCTTATTTGCGTTGACAAATCAACTGTCAAGTATCCTTTCGGAATGGATACTTGGATTACGTGTTGACATCGTATTCACGCAAACCAAATGTCGTCCCGTCCAAAATACGTACATGAAGCACGTTCCGTCGCATAAAAACTGCCACCGTAGAGGAAATATAAAAGTAAGAGTGAGCAATTGTAACCTTTTTACGTGCCTTGGATCACATATGACCAAAACAAGTAGTAACGTGAGCCTTAGGCTTGGTGCACACATCCGTTTTTTCAACGTGCGGAGCCGCTGCGGCAACGCAAGTGCGACCTGAGATACATTAGATCCAATGGAGTAGTGCACACATGCCTCCTGCGCCATTGCGACGACGCACGTCCAATTTGCGTGCAATTTGTACTGCAGTTCCCCACGGCGCCGCAGGTCACCGCACACGCTTCTCAGGTTTGAAGTACCTTGTTTTCATAAATAAATGGAATATAAATGATAATTAATAAATGGTTGTATCCAGTAACGTCTATTTTGTTTCAAAATATACTTTTTTTGCACCAAGTAAGCGAAATAGTCACGTTTTCTTCGATAGAATATTTATCGCAAATGGCGCGAAATGAGTTCGTGCGTCATTTCACGATTATGTGTGCATAGTTGGACTTCGGTGCCGCAGCGGCGCCGCACGTTAAAAAACCGGATGCGTGCACCGAGAACAAATTGTCCAAGGGATGCCAATTTCGAAGTTTGGGGTCAAGCTGTGACAATCATGAAAAAAAAGAACCTGTTATTTCTAAATTGTCATGAAAATATTTAGCTCTTTTTTTTTGTTTAATTTACATTTCTTGGCGAGATCTCCAACGTCTGTTTCATACTTAATTAGAACATTTATACTTTAGTGTCTTCATTTTGTATCTGAGATAAAAATTTAGAAAAGGATATTTTTGGTGCTATTTAAAAGAATTTATGCTACTATTTCTAAACAGCTGGCAGCCGTGCGCAAGAAATAGCTTGTTAGTCTTAAAACTTTTGTCGCTAATTGAATCCGGAGTGTTCCGCTTCAAGCCTCCCTAATTTATAGTAGTCAGTTCGTTATGGATCCTGATTGCACCAGATTCTGTTGGACCTTACACTAACAAGTATTGCGAATGCAGAATGTTAACGAGAAAAATACGTTTTTTACTGTCGTGTCTTTTAATTTTTCTGTTATCTTTTGAATTTCTTCATTGCACCGTAGATATTACACGCTTTGGGCATTAAAATAAAAATTTCGCACGCTTTATGGTGCAAACAGGGGAATTCTGACAAGGAAATTCGGGAAACTTTCTTTTTGTAACGGCGCACGTCAAATATGAATAAAATCGAGGGCAATTTGAATGTTCCTGAGTGCGCCCATCGAAAAATCTTAACGCCCCTACCATTCCATGCTGCAATGCACACATCTCGAAAAAGACACTCTAGGAAAGGCGAGAAAAAGCACAGCAAACAAAAAAACAAACAACCCACCGGAGTATGACTCGTCATCCAACAACTTTGCAGACAGAATTCCCGGACTTCGCTCAGCGTCTACTGACTCATCATCCCGAAAGGGAGATTACTCCGTGTTTTTATTTTTATGTATTTGCTACTTCTGTATTTTTTTATATTTTACGGTCCTCTTAAGCACAGTGGGGTGCATATAAATTTTTGCTTTGTCATTCCCTTGCTTTCTGGAGGCTTATCTGTCAGAATGCTACTCTATGTCCATGGGAAATATCTATAGCTTCTCGGGGGATATAGGGAGAGAATATAACTGCCAAAGATGAGATTGATGTGGGATTGAATCCGGTTGGGAGTTTTTCCGTCTTCAGAGCTCTTCGCTATGTTGACTGGATTTTTGTTTTTAGATTCCTCTTTAGCTTTTTCCTCCTGGGAAAGTGCGAGATCGCAGAAGTGTAGGTGGGTGGTGTTGAACAGGACTAGGTATATTGGTTTTTCAAACTTGGAACTTGTTATTGACAGTGATTGTGAGATGGGTAAAACTGGTATTTTGACAAAGACGGTAGCAAATGAACGATTTCTCGTATGAATCAGCTCCATCTTCATAACGTTCACATACGAGCTTTTTCAAAAATATCAGTTTCGTGGAGTGCGTTTCGCGACTGAAAATAGAACTGATTAAATATGTTTAAATTAAGAATGAGCCGCGGTAGCTCAGTCAGTAGAGCGTCGGGCTCGCATCAGAAGGGTTGTGGGTTCTGTCCTCCGCGGAGCCTATAATTCTGATGATTGCGAGATCGGCGCTTCGACCTGGCTAAAGACCGTCGTGTTCACTAATGGTGACTGGGGCACGTTAAATAGGTCGTAGTCACAAAATCTCCCATGTTCCCATTCCAAAGCAATACCTCTGGGGGTACCTGATCAAGGGGTTACCGGCCTCTGATAGGGATCTAAATTACGATATGTGTGAGTGAATGGATGTATGAAAGGGACCTTCCTATAAAACGGAGGTGTCAGGTATGTCGAGCAAAGTCGAACTTCCTCCCAATGGGGCTCACTTACATGGAAGCCGCAACCCCCCCCCCTCGCCGTCTTCGACGGGCCTGGCACTCCTTTGGTCTGCCAGTGTAGGCATGAGAAACAACAACAACAAATTGAGAAATCAAACATTGGAATACGCTTTTAATTTTTATTGAACTGTGGATATTGTGGCTTATATGGAATATTTTAGAGCAATGTCTTACCAGCCAATGTTTTTTAGAATTTATTGCTGTACTGACACTGTTTAACAACTTTATCCTATGTGTATGGCGCTAGCATCACTGGGTCCACAATTTAATATTGTAGAAGAATTTGAGGTTTTAGAATTATCTCCAGATTGCTAAGGCACATTGCTTGTCGAAGCGTGAAGGCAGTTGGTCTTGAGTCAGTTGATTTCTGAATAGCTGAAATGGCATTAGCAATCTGCCATCACCAAACCATTAATGTGGATCACTGCTAATGTATTCCTCATGCCAACTCGTTATCAAAGTAATATTGTTTACGTTAACCCAGTTCAAAATTTAACTAAGACACACATTCATAGCGTTTCCAATCTAGAGTTAATAAAAACATTTTAATTCACGATGCTATTCTACCTTGAACCTGTTCCCAAAACAAGTCGTAGATAGTTTGTACTCTCTTAACTACAGTAGGCCACTGCAGAAAACATAGGCAATTTCTTTCCTATCTTCAGACCAATCTGTAGCCATAAAAATTGACTCATGGGTAGTCCTAAAAGTGCCCCTCAATAGCCCAACTTAAAAAAAAAACTAAAGTTTGTTTTTCTGCATTAAATGGACATGGACAAGGAAACACGTTCTACAGGGTTTGAGTTAACACAGGAAAATATCGCGGTCATATTTTACCTGTCACGGTAGAAAACACGTTCTACAGAGTTTATGCAGGGAAATGTGGCGGTCATATTTTAAACCTGAGCAACGCCGGGTTATTCAGTTAGTCTTAAATAAATCAGTTTAAGGACAGTTTGGCATAGAGGTATTCGTATGACGCCAGGAACAAGAGCGGAAAAAAGGGAAGCAATGCTAATTTCCAAATATCTTTTGGTATAATTTATTGTAAAGGTGATATAATATGTAACAGTGGGTCAATCAATAAATGCAATTTGACAGGATAATGTACCAGAAAGATTTTATGGCCGAACACGCTGCATTTCAACATTTTAACAAAAGCCAAATATGGCCCTTGGGTTACAAAATCCAAAAACAACCAAGCTTTATGAGACTTCTTTTGTTTTTAAGTGTTAAATTCCAAATGCAATTCTTGAACAACTATATTTATAGAACAACGAGAAGTTTCGCGATTTAAGAGAAAATATAAAAATGTTATCCCGCTCCGGTGAAAAGACATCTTTTCTGTTAATGGAACCTTCAGTTAGGAAAACATCAGATAAAAATGCATTTGCATCGGCATACATCAAAAATCAATTCACACTTAAACCAGAGGGTCGATAGTGTACTTTAGACTGATGGAACTGCATTTGCTATTCAAAGGCAAAAGCGGCACTGATTCTTGTGCGTCCCATTTTCTTCTCTGTTATCTCTCTCGAGATTTGATACATGATAGTTATTTCAAACGGGGTCGGGGGCTGCTTCAGATTTGGAATTGAATTTGCTTTTGAATGCACTGCATACCTGTTGTGGGTGTGATTTACGTGTAGGCGAGGAATGAATTCTGATATTCAATACTTGGGGAAATGATTGCTTTTTTCTGAGGATGTTATTTATGGATCCAGCCTTCCTTTTTACTTGCGATTAGGGTAACGTGAAAGCGGAAATTGTATGCTTGGAGAAGCTGATTACTTTTCTTGCTGCATCGTTTTTCAAAAACGGAATATGAAGTAGAGAAAGTGACAAACGATGTAACGAGGGAAAAGAACATTTTTATGTATGTCCAATGTTGCAAAATTGTTATATTCTATTCCATCTCATGAGTTGTCTGAGAGACTTCTTCTCTGAAGTTAAATGTAGATGTAGGTGTTTCCTGTAGGTAATCCAGATGTGACGTCACTTTGCTTCTTTATCATTGAACAATCTCGAGGTACCCAACCGATCTGTCCCTTTTGATTTACTATTGCTTATTTTATGCTTTTTTCTTCGTTCCTCTTTGTTGTATTGGGTTAAGCACAGTTTGGCCAACTATGGCCCTTGCGCCACAAAATCCTCAAAAGAACAAACCATTCTGTCAGATTCGATTCCTCCCTTGGTGTATTTTTTTCTTCTGTGTTAATAAAACGTTCTTTGTGTGTATGTCCATCACTTGATTTACTCAATTTGTGTGTTGTACATTTATGCAGATTCGATTCCTGTAACTTAGTAAACGTGGGTGGATGTCCATTACTTGATAGTGTCAATTTGCATGTTGTAGATTTACGCATTTTTGATTCCTGTAGCTTAGTAAACCTGGGTAAATGTCCATTACTTGATAGTGTCAATTTGCGTGTCGTACATTTACGCAGATTCGATTCCTGTAGCTTAGTAAACCTGGGTGGATATCCATTACTTGATAGCGTCAATTTGCGTGTTGTACATTTATGCAGATTCGATTCCTGTAACTTAGTAAACGTGGGTGGATGTCCATTACTCGATAGCGTCAATTTGCGTGTTGTGCATTTACGCAGATTCGATTCCTGTAACTTAGTAAACCTGGGTGGATGTCCATTACTCGATAGTGTCAATTTGCGTGTTGTACATTTACGCAGATCGATTCCTGTAGCTTAGTAAACCTGGGTGGATGTCCATTTCTTGCTAGTGTCAATTTGCGTGTTGTACAATTACGCAGATTCCATTCCTGTAACCTAGTTAACCTAGATGGATGTCCATTGCTTGACGTTGCCTGTCCTGTGTTTGGGTGCAGTCAAATATGGCCTTATCGTCATCAAATGCCACCCACCATTTTCCATTGAACGCTGCACGGTGCCAACTGAGAAGTCCGTAAGCCGACTCGCAGGCCGTTCAATCTCGTGTGTCATTTCAAGTCGACACTCCATCGGCGGGGTCGAACTCCATTAATCTAAATGCGTCGATGGGTGCTCCACCCCTCCTGTCAAAGAGTCAAACGATTCGTGTGACAGCTTCTCAATGGATCGACATCTCCCACACCCCACGGAGCCGTTTCCTCTGATCTAATCTCGCTTGTACTCCCTTATCGCCCTCAATTGGTGTGATTCGCTCTTTCACTCTGACCATAAATTCCCATTATTATTAATTTCCCACTGACGCTTCCGCGATGGCGCTTTACGTCCAGAGTTCGTTGTTTGATTCAGCGAAAGGCGGGGTTAATGGAACATTAATAGCTTGTCTCCATTTTAAAACATGTAATAATGCGGGGTGGTAGTATTGCTACTGAACCGGAAGCAGAATTTGTGAAGCGGAGATTTTGAACCTGTAAAAAATGGAGATACTCGAGACATCTTTGTCCTGGCGTGGTACATAGGTTCAATTGATGGTCACCGTAGTAAGACATAGTTGCTTCTATGCAGAAATTTCAACCAAACCCTGTAATCTTAACCCTCCTGGTGGTTTGTCTTCGCGTCGAAAACTGCCTTGTAGTGGCCAGCCTCGGATACAGGAACGTAGTCCAAACTGTCATCAGTTTAAAGCAAAAGAACTAGAGTTTCTATCTCGACGAGGAATATGGGTCGTGGTATTGCTACTGAACCGGAAGCAGAATTTGTGAAGTGGAGATTTTCAACCTGTAAAAAATGGAGATACTCGAGACATCTTTGTCCTGGCGTGGTACATAGGTTCAATTGATGGTCACCGTAGTAAGACATGGTTGCTTCTATGCAGAAATTTCAACCAAACCCTGCAATCTTAACCCTCCTGGTGGTTTGTCTTCGCTTCGAAAACTGCCTTGTAGTGGCCACCCTCGGATACAGAAACCTAGTCAAAACAGTCACTAGCAGTAGTGTAGTCGTAAAAAAAAACAGGGTATACCATGGGAGGCGAAACATGTACCTACTACTTACACTTTCCAGAGGGGGGGGGGGCATAAAACATGTACACACGCACATGCATGTATATGTATAGGAAATCCATAAGCCAGGGGGTTGTCCTCCATTACAGCCCTGGTCACCAGTTCAAAGCAAAGGAACTATCTCGACAAGGAATCTGGCCAAACTGGTCAGATCTTGATGGACGAAATAACTCGTCATTTGCGAGATTAATCACATCTTGATGGAAGAGATATCTCTCATCGAAACCTCTTGGAGGGTTAAGCCAAAAACCTGGGTTTATAAAATGGTAGGATGAAGGTAGAGAATGCCCCTCGCTAAACACCGATATCCTAAATCTGAACCCGATTCAGTAGGACCTATAGGGGTCCGGGTACAATATCAAACGTCTGTAAGTCCGTTTTACTGCTCACTCCACGAAGAGACTGCTGAGAACCACGGGCGCCGCAACAGAGATCCTATGAAGGGATGCATGCCGAGTTGACACGACCATGGAAGAAAAACATTAAATTCTGGTTGCTGGATTGTCATAGAAACCTTACTATTTGTTTTTTTTTTAATTTTAAAATTTAAGTTTCTTGTCAAGAGATTCAAGATTGTTCATACTCAATTGGCAAAGCAAATTTTGTGTTTTAGGCTATTCTGTTTGTATCTGATCATCTAAATTCGAGTTGTAGGTGGCATAGATTATATTCCTCTGATGTATTTCTCTGTTCTGTGCCAGTAAAACTTTCACTGTGTGTTTGTCTGTTACCTGATATTGTATGTCTTGTGTCTGGCGTAGCATGGCCATGTATGGCACTCTTGCGCCATAAAACCTCAATAAACTAACCAACCTGAGCATCGAAAATAGGGTTGGTTGAAGAGGAGACATTTTGCTGAAATTTGTATACTGTTTCTGTGCTTTGATTCTGGCAGCTGTTATTCTTTCTGTTACACTGAATAAATGGTGTATGGTGTACCGCAACACATGGGAGTCTATTGAGTCCTGTTGTCTGAGTTAACCTAAAACACAAACACACAAACGCCTAACACACAAACAAAGCACATTTTGTTTGTGTGTTAGGCGATTCATTTTGTATAAGAGTATCTAAAATTGCTACTGAAATAAAGTTTTTACAGGAGACATTTTGATACTTTTTATGCAGTTTTTGTGTCTTGTCTCTGGCATTTGTTATTCTTTCTGTTACACTAAATAAGTATATGATGTACCGCAACACATGGAGTCTATCCAGACCTGTGGGTAGAATATTGGTGGAGTATTCCCAGACTATAGAATGGAATTTGAGTTCCACAGCTGCAATCACGGAACACCTTAACCGCAAGAAATGACGCATTGTTATAAAAGACGAAGCAACAGAAAATTCCAATTTAAAAAAAAAAAAATGAAACCACGCAATTGAGGCTGAGAGAACGAAGCGGCTGGCTGGCTGATACTGTCCATTGTCAAGGGCATGACATCGTTATTTCCGGAAATCGTCCAATGCCTTGTTGTGTCATCTCTTTTTAGAGCCGAGTTTGTCATTGGAATGAGGTCATACATCACCGGCCCTACGGATCTATTTAAAATTTTATTTTCCTTCAGCTCGAAGTGAACCGCGAGTGGGTGAAGCACTTCACTTCCTCGAATTTGTTCCTCAAATGATGTGATAAAATTGTGAAATCCATGACGATAAAAAAATTTTCTCGGAATAGATTTTGAAACATGCCACCTCTTCACCTGTCTAAATCATATTTACAAATGTGTAAAAAAAAAATATCGTGAAACAGCAAATAGCAGATAGTATGAGTCTAAGGCCCGGTGCACACCTCCTGTTTTTCAACTTTCCTTTTTTTTCTTGCGTGCGGCGCAACTGCCGCAATGCAAGTGCAGTCTGAGATACATTAGATCCAATGGAGCAGTGCACACATGCTTCCAGCGCCGCTGGGGCGACGCACGTCCAACTTGCGTGCAATTTGTACCGCAGTTCCCCACGAAGCCGCACATGCGTCTCCGTTCTGAAGTACCTTGTTTTCATAAACAAATGGAATAAAAATGATAATTAATAAATGGTTGTGTCCAGTAACGTCTATTTTGTTTCAAAATATACACCAAGTAGGCGAAATAAACACGTTTTCTTCGATAGAATATTTATCGCAAATGGCGCGAAATGAGTTTGTGCGTCTTTTCACGGTTATGTGTGCGTAGTTGGGCTTCGGTGCCGCACGTTGAAAAACCGTATGTGTTCCGGACCTAAATAGGATTTGGCAATTTATCCCCGATAGAACTGCACACCCACCAAAGTTAAATAGGACTGGTTAACAGCTGCTCTTGAGCAAATTGAGTGCGGCTCTGCCACGATTCGATTTCGACTAAATGTTGGCAGTAAATACCTCGCCGGTGATGCGTGGAAGAAAGCAGTTGAGGATCTGCAGAAGAGTCAAGGAAAATCAAGTTCTGTATTTAATTATTGGGTGTAATCTTCCAACAATATTAATTTTGCAAGCTTTATTCTTAGTCAATAGATTGCTAAGAGAGGCAAACAATACACTGAAGATTAATACATTAAAAGATAATTTATAAATTCATCCGAAGAGCTATTCCGGGATTTTAAGAACAAGGTAGAAATTAGTTACCACTGTTTGCTAAAACAGTAAAAGACAGAACAGTCAAAATGTCTTCGAATCTAACCAATCAGAAAATCGAAGATCTTAAATTGGTTTCAGCTTTACCAATGGCTGTTGACAAATATTGTGACAAAAATGACACCTCGCAAGTTTCACTCGGTCCTTAAGAACTTTTAGGATTATTGCCTCTGAAAAATTAAACACGTGGCGAGGATATTGCAAATGCCGTCATTGAATGCATGGGGTAACATCATATTCCACTCGATAAAATTGTTTCAATTTCAACAGATGGGGCAAAAAGTATGACTGGAGTGCGAAAAGGCTTTGTTTCTATTTTGAAGGAAGAAATAATCTCGAGATACTTGTTTACCATTGCGTCATTTATCAAGAAGCGCTTTGTGCGCTTAAATTTCCAGAATAAATTTTCAATGTTATGGAATTAGTAATCAAGATTTTCAACACAATTGTAGCTAAAGCTCTTTATCAGCGTTAATTTAAAGAATTTTTAGTTGAAATGGAGAGTGAATAATCAGATCCTCTACTGCATAATAGGGTACGTTGGCTTTCGAGAGGAAACGTTTTAAAACATATAGATTCCTTATTATTTGAAATTAAAGCATTTCTCCTTGAGAAGGGTTTTGATTAACTTCTGTAAAATTTGGAGAAAAACAAATATGATCGGAAAAGTAGTTCTGCTTTAAAATACCTGGAGAAGGAAGACATGATAATTTTCAACGCCTGGAATAATTTTTCTGACTCATTTGATCAGTTAAAAGAAAACTAGCATTTGCTGTTCTTTCACTATTTGACTCTACATGCGAACAATCTTTTTCAAGCATGAACTCAAAAGTAAATTGAGAAATCATCGTATTTAAAGCCTGGAATCTTACTTTAAATTAAAAACAATGACATACAAACCTGACTTGTCCGAGCTTTCTAAGTAAATGCAAGGTCATTGTTCACATTAAATCCGTGTTTTGTCATATTTTTATTTTAATGTAGAAATTTTTTTTTTCAATAAATAAGATTATTATCCATTATGAGATATCTGGTTTTATTTAATGTTAGTAGCTAGTTTAAACAGACTCTTAAAAACATGGTTCTTGAAAATAAATTTGGCTCTCAAAAGAAATCTTAATCGTTGTACTGCTGATCTTTGGTTCTTTTCACTAATGAGTTCGTCGACCACTATTTTAGGTGATTCATTTTGTATCAGGGCATCTAAAATAGGGCGTGGTGTTGCCGCCCCAAAACGGTATCGTACAAAAGAAGACAACCAACATCTAAGATATTTAAGTTCCTATTATTCCTATAACATTAAGAATATATACAGTATTTACATCATCACATTAACATCATTACGCTAATACATAAAAGTATGTTTCGTCAGTCCAGCATGGTGAACAAGCCTCGCCCGCTGCTCTCTCTCTCTCTCTCTCTCTCTAATCGTATTAACTCAAATACACACCCTGTAGAACGTGTTTTCTTGTCCATGTCCAATTATTGCCAAAAAGCAAACTTTAGATTTTGAAATCGGGGCTTCGAGGTGCACTTTTAGGACTACCTGTGTTCCAATTTTCATGGCTACAGGAAAGAAATAGCCTATATTTTCCACTGTCTTCTTAAGTATACGTGTACCAAATTAGGTATGGATTGGTCAAACGGTGTAGAATTTTCGCATAGAGAATATACACCCCCACATTCTTTTTTTATATACATGTATATAGATTACCAAAACTAAAATAAAGTCATCTAGTGGAGGTAGTATCCAGAGTTCCCCAAACATCTTAAACCAAATATATAATACAAAACCATTCTAACGTTCAAAAATAAATTCATGGAAAGCTCATTTTTATAAACCAAACAAGACAAAATAAAATAGCTCTTCTGGTGTCATTCCCCTGTACATATCAAAAGCAGTTTCCCTTCATTATTTATTCACGTATTTTGAACTGAAACCGAAAATGCTTGTTGCATACAAAAGGACGACGGATATGCTTTATGGCCGCAGGAGTGTAAACATGGTGCAACCCACGAGGAAGATTAGCCTAGTCTAGACAACGCCCTTGACATTGGAATATTCGAATTTTTAGTTAAATTTGATGCTGTTATCCTTCAGTACCGTAGTTATCGAACTGCAATTGTAATTTTTGTATTTCTAGATCAAAAATAATAATAGAATATTTGTTAAAAAAATTGCGATGATCAACTCCATCTCGATCTTTTGCAGTCAGGTGATCAGAACTCGATTTTAAGATCAACGGATTAGCAACTAAAGTGTTACGAGTGCGATACTAGATCCAATCAAAGACCGTCGTGTGCGTGGGGACTAGTGCACGTTAAATCCGTCGTGGCCTCGGTTCCCTCCCCCCCCCCCCATTGTGTGGTGTGTAAGTTTGGAGAGGTGCCAGCTCAGGTGCTAACTGGTTAAAAATGATGAGATGCCATATTCTTGCCCTGACCATCACACATAGCCCGTTACAGTACGACTTTAGTTCAACTACCTACTTCCCTTTTAGGCCCGGTGCACACATCCGGTTTTTCAACGTGAAGCCCCGTTGCCGCAAGTGTGGTTTGAGATACATTAGATCCAATGGAGCAGTGCACACATGCCTCCAGCACCGCTGGGGCAACGCACGTACAACTTGCGTGAAATTTGTACCGCAGTTCCCCGCGGCGACGCACAGCGTCTCCGTTCTGAAGTACCTTGTTTTGATAAACAAATGGAATATAAATAATAATTAATAAATGGTTGTATCCAGTAACGTCTATTTTGTTTCAAAATATACTTTTTTAACACCAAGTAAGCGAAATAAACACGTTTTCTTCTATGGGTTGTCGTGCGGGCCATATATGGCCCAATTGGGAGTGCCATTGCCCCGGAGGGTTGGACTTCTTCATGCATGACACATCCGTTTTACAGGAAGGTCCCTTTCACACATCCATTCACTCACACATGTTTAGATACCAATCAGAGGCCGATAACCCCCTGATCAGGTACCCCCAGAGGTATTGATTTGGTATGGGAACATGGGGGACTTTGTGACCACGACCTATTTAACGTGCCCCAGCCACCATTAGCGAACACGACGGTCTTTAGCCAGGTCCAAGCGCCGATCTCGCAACCATCAGAATTGCAGGCTCCGCTGAGGACAGAACCCACAACCCTTCCGTCGCGAGCCCGACGCTCTACTGACTTAGCTACCGCGGCTCCTTTCCATAGAATATTTATCGCAAATGGCGCGAAATGAGTTCGTGCGTCATTTCACGGTTATGTGTGCTCAGTTGGGCTTCGGTGCCGCAGTGGCGCCGCACGTTGAAAAACTCGAATGTGTGCACAGGACCTCACTTTCACGTTTGCATAAAGGCAAATGATGTTTTTTACTTTTAGATGTCAATACTCAAGTCCCGACTCAATTTTCTTCATGTTTCATTTTGCGCCGTTAAATGGTTTATTATTATTGATGTACCGTGCAACACCGCACAATGCTCTATAAATGTTCCCAGATCGACATAACTTCTCATGAAAAATTTAATGTCAATTTCTGCTCTTTGATGATCATATGACCAATACCAACCAGGAATGTCGCCACCTGCAGTTCTCACTCTGTAGGGGTTCAACCACCCGAAACAAATTCGGGATTTCCAAAGGTGTTATAAGTATGGAGTTAAAGTTATAAAAAAAATTATTTTGCAAGAACCAACTACTCTGCAGATTTTATCATTAGGAAATGAAAAATGATTGAGTGAAGCCGGATCGTGTTAAGTGTCGTTAGGAAGCGCCAGTGATCTTTTATGAGAAGTAATTAAGAACGACGGAAAGATTTCGTAATGAGACTCATCCTCCTGATGAATCCGAAGATGGATGATGGGGAACAAAGTGTCTCTAACGATTGGATTATTTTTAAAGTTGGGAGAATCATTTCATTCAGATCTGTAATCACTTGTTGTAATTTTTATTGGAATGGCCGCTGTGAAATATACGCATACAAATATGGGAATTTGGGCTTTTGCCTCACCTATATGAAAATAATAGATTGGGGTTAGTATACTTTTCAACGAAGCTGGTTAAGTTTCGTTCGGACTAATAATTACTGCAACTGTAGAGAAATTAAACGAACAATTAAAGCACATCGATTTTGGAACAGCGCTATTTTTTGCATACGAACATGAAAGTTGTCGGGATTTGATTTCTTGAGAATAGTAGCCACTGCATGGCTAGCCCGTGCCCGTGGTGTTTGGTTTTAATCTGGTGTAAAATTTTCCGCAGATTTAAAATCTGTTGAAATTTTCAATGTCTTTAACGATTCCGATTTTAAGGTAAAAAGAGCTTAACAATCCCAGCCAAAATGTTTTTATTTCTTTGCTCTCCTTCGCTAAAATGAAAATTTATTTTTATTTTAACGAATATTAATTAATTTAAAATGCAATCTGTTTATTTTTTATAAAGCGAAAGTTCACGTGACGTCACAATCTCTTGCGAAAATATAGAAGATTAAAAGAAATTCAAACGAATAAAGGTATCTATATGTTGTAAAATTTTCCGCAAATTTCAAATATGTTAAAATTTTTATTCTACCTTTAACGATCGCTGAGATAGAAAAAAGCATTGAAGAACGCCAGTGATAACTTTAGTAATCTTTTGCTTTACTGGAATCCGGTAAAATCGTCTCAGAAAGATCCTATTTTCAAAAATTTTGCTAATTTTTGGTTATTTATCAAAGGTTATCGAAATTTTAGTTTCTTCCCAAAAAATTAATTGCGGACGAAATAAGTATTTTACTGCAAAAAAATGATTTCCGAGGGACACCAAGATCACGGACCGTCGTCTATAGCCCGTTATGCTGCTCCAGAACGACGTTAATTAAAATATCTACCTACCAAACATCAATTTCAAAATTTTCGTGCCAAGTTGTGTCAACCATGAAACAAAACATAAGATCTGCAGTTGCTAGATTGTAAAGAAAAAAACCTTATTATTAGTGCAACTTTTTGCAACAAATGCAACTTTTTTCCACACGTTCTACGCTGCATGTTAAGTACTAAAACCAAAATTCCTCCTACATGGGGTGTATTGTAAGTGAGTTATAACCGCAACATAAATGAAACTTTCTGCATAAATGCAACTTTTTAAAATGTAGCTTAAAATTAATTAATATGAAATTACGATTTCACTTTGTGCTCTCTGAACCAACCCTTCGATCACGTGTGTCTGATCTTGCGAACGCCAAAGTATTGCGGATCAAACAAGAAATTCATGGAAAGAAGCTGTTCATCCTAACAGACGAAAGTGAAATAAATGGCAAGAAGTACTTTTAACGCATTGGTTGGCACTCTTGAAAATGCAGAGGAAACTTGCTTAATCGACTGCAGAGTTTGTTAGGCGAGTGTCGATCACATCAATATGTTGTTCGCCTTGTAGATGACGTTTTAAAATCTGAATGTTGAGCAAAAGGATTTTGAGCTTCTGCTATCCGATACAGCACATTACATGACTGCGGCTGGATTTTTTCAATGCTAAAGAAATTACTGGGCAAGGATAGGCCTTTCAACATACTTATGTATTTAAGAATGTATTGTAATACTGTTATAACACGACTAAAATTGTCAATATATTTTGAATTTTTTCATTTTTTACGAATAATTTTTTTTACAATTTAGTGTACCAAAAATAAATGCAACTTTATTTCCATAAATACAACTTTAGGGCATGATAAATGCAACTTTTCTCATTTTTACTGCAACAAAAAAGTTGCCCTACTTATTACGAAAATATTTTAATATTTCTTGGAGATGGATCTTCAACATCTGTTTCATACTTACGAAAAAGCACATTTTGTGCTTTGGTCGATTCATTTAGTATCTGGCCAACTTATATTGCAGTGTCAGATACCTTTTCTGCTGCAATTTAAAATATATATATATAAATAATTTTGCATGCTTTGGCAATGCTTGCATTTATTTGCCTGGGCTTGCATTTATTTATTACGTTCAACACTCCCTTTGCCAACCACTTCCTGACACAAGGCAGCTGAAACCTCTTCTTCCCCTATTCAAACAAAAGACCGCCCATAAAGACACGCCACGAAACTTGTCCTTTTGCAAATATGAAAGCCTCGGAAAGTGGAAGTCTGCCCGTCCGTTTGTTCTCGGGGCAACTCTTATTTGATATTAGGCTGGATCTAATTAAAGAGAAGCCGCAAATAAGGCCTCGCGCTTTATAGTCCTCGCTGCTGGTTTCCCCTGCTAAGTAGCATCGTTTCACCCCGCTTTACCGTTGTATCTAATTAATACGGAGTTCCTCCTGTCTAGTTTCTTTCGCTGGTTTTTGTGGTTTGTGCTGCTTCTTATTCGCTTTCTAGCAGATATGTGGATTGTTATTTTGTTGGGGTGGGAAGATTCTTTTTTTTTTTTTTTCTTATTTCTTTTCCAGTGTTTCCGCGCAGATTTTATCAGTGACTATTTGCCTGTATTTGAAACCCTGTTTTAGGGTTTTCAGGATAATATAAGATAGTGAGCTTGATGCATCTCGATTTGTTGCTGGTTTCCAAGAAAGAGTTTGACGTTGTGACAAGTGAAGAATCCAAAAGATTTTTTCGTTTGGTATAAGCGTCTGGTTTGGTTTTTCTCTTTAGCCACCACCACGAATGTACATGTTCGTTTCGAAAGTGTAAATAAATGCATATGAGATACTAGGTTCAATGTCTCAATTTCCTCTAAAAGATTGCGGGCAAGGGTAGCCCGTTTGGTAGAGTAGCGGATTTGTAACGAATTCAAAACTCGATCCAACCAGATCGTCGTGTACGTGTGTGCTGGTGCATGTTGATTCTGCCGTGGCCTCTGATGTCCTCACACTGGCGTAGAAGTTAGGAAAGTATGGAGCTACCTCGGATGTTCTCGTTTTCTGACCGTGGTTCAAATTGATAAAGTGTTGTCCTCGGATCTTTCTCTTCAGGATTGATACTTGGACCGTCGCCATTAATCCGTTGTGTTGCTCCAGTTATTAATTCAGCTTGCCTAACTCCAAAAAAAATGTTAAGTTATTTCGAGTAGCCGGAAATGGGAGTAAGAAACTTGCTTAGAGACTTGCCTATTACTCGTCTTCTTAATTCATCGTCATTCAAAATTTCGAGGTGTTGTCCTTTAATTTTTTCTTCTGGATTTGACCGTCGCCGATCAACCGGTCTGGTGGTTAAGGTGTTAGCCTCTAGATCGGAAGTTTCCTTGTTCGAATCGGGTTAGTGCGTGGATGCTTGTAAGCGTATGGTGTAGAGGTGGCTGGTGCATCTTAAATCTGTCGTGGCCGAAAGTCCTGACATTGGGTTGGTGTGGAAGTTTGGAGAGTGGAGTACCAGCTTAGGTGTTGCCTCGTCATCTGACCGTGGTTCAAAATTACGAGGTGTTCTCTGATTTTTCACTCGGGGGTTTGATCCCGGACCGTCGTCAATAGCCCGTTGTGTTGCTCTTATACGACGTTAATTAAATATTACCAATATAGTATTACCCTTCGTACCGCCACCAATAAGAGCACCGTGTTGCTTCAGTGCTACTTTGATTAATTACCGACATCTAAACATTTCGAAGAATCGAATGTTTAGAAGTAATTATTCTGTTGACATGTCTTCCCTCATTTAAATGGAGTTCAACTGTTCCAAAACATGCTTGGATTCTAATTTTAACCCTTTTATTTTATTGCTTCAATGCTACTTTGATTAATGACCTACCTCTAAACATTTCTGGGCTCCATATATGAGAAAGGACATACAATCAATTGAAAGGGTTCAGCACAGAGCTACAAAAATAATACAGGGGCTAGCAAATTTCGACTATAATGAACGTTTAAGTAAGCTAAACATGTATACACTGGAAAAAAGAAGAAGGAGGGGGGATTTGATTCAGCTTTTCAAGTTTATAAAACAAGGGGACACAGAGGGCCTAAATTTCAATAGGGATAACAGAACAAAGGGCCATGGGTATAAATTGAATAAGACACATTTTAATCGGGATTTAAGGAAAAACTACTACTTTAATAGGGTAATAGACAGTTGGAACGCGTTGCCAGAAAATATAGTTAATTCAAAGGGAGTGTACGAATTTAAGACACAATTGGATAGTCAGTGGGAATTGGAGAATTCATAAACAAAGGACCAGCCTTGTTGGGCTTGAGCCTGTAGCTGGTCGTCAATATTTGTATTTATTTCGAAGAATCGAATGTTTAGGAGTATTTATTCTGTCGACATATCTTGCCTCATTTAAATGGAGTTCAACTTTTCCAAAACATGCTTGGATTCCAATTTTAACCTTTTTATTTTATTTCATGGTGTGTTTTTCTCGAACATCTGCAACGCTTCTCACAAAAACAAAAGAATAACAGCAGTTTGGGAAAGAAATCTCATCTACAGAGTGCTGGGGAGTCGAGTGCTTTCCCTCTAGATTCGCACTCCCGCTTTGGTTCTTCCCTCCCTCAATAAAGGCCCCTTTTCGCAGGTAACTGACCTGTGTCTGCCACTTTCGGGATACGCTCTCATCCGAGCGTGGACACGCCATGCTGTTTGATTTTAACCAGCGGCTTCGCAAGTCCAGTTTATTTTGGTGTTGAAATATCGACGAGGATGTTTATCCGTTTACATTTTGAGATGCGAGTGCTGATCCAACTAAAGACCGTTGTGTACAAAGGGGTGGGTGGTGCACGTTAAATATGTCGTGGCCTCGAATGTCCTCACGTTGGCCTGGTGTGGAAGTTTGGAGAGTGGGGTGCCTTCTCGAGCGTGACCTCGTCATCTGACCGTGGTTCAAAATTATTTGGTGTTGTACTCGATTCTTACCCTTCGGGTTTGGTACCGGAACGTCGCTAATAGCCCGTTGTGGTGCTACGATGTGTTAATTAAATACCTACCAAAAGAAGAAATCTACCCTGCAGGAAAAATAATTATTGGACTTCAGCAGTCTAAAAATCGACACATTCTGGTTCATAAAGCTATAAATATAACTTTCTGACTAAGTGTGCTTTACTAGTCGGTAGGTAATCGAATTAACATTGTATTAAAACAACACAGCGGGCTATTGACGACTGACCGGAATCAGTACCGATGGATAAGATATAAGGACACCTCGTAGTTTTGAACCGCGGTCAGATGTTAAGGCAACACCTGAGATGGCACCCGACTCAAACTTCCCCACAATGCCAACGTGAGGACATTTGAAGCCACCTTAGATTTAACATGCACCAGTCCCCATGTACACGACACTCCAGTTTCTAATCCGCCACTCTACCCCCTTTGTAACAGCGCCCCCACACATACAAAGGACACCCCTCCAATTAAACCTTGCATTAATCTAAAAAATGGCTTCAGATGAGAAATGTGCTAGACTGGGGGTCCGGGACACAAATTTTCGATTTTTTTTTTTTTTAAGGAATTCTCTGTGTTTTTCTGCTTAAAATGACGTCTAAATCAGGTTTCTATCTTAATTAGAACTAGAGATGTAATAATTTAATTTTTGTGGTGCGTTGTTTTGAAAATCTAACACTCTCGACAGTTGTTGTCATGGCAACAACATATGTCTTTAAAACTTTAAATGCGTTTTTCTCCATGATACATTTTTTCAAGATGTCCTGTATTTAAATTGCTTTAAGTCGAAAACCGTTAAAGTTTAAGGGTTGAAATTTGGAATATATCTTTTTCAAGCATTATACTTTAATTTTGATTCAGCAAATTTGAAACAAATATTTACTTTTAAAAATATGACTTTTTAAAAAAAAAGTACCTTAAAATTTTCATTCAAATATTTTTTATTAAATTAATATTTTTTAAATTGCTGAATCAAAATTAAAGTTTATAAATTTGTGAATAATTTACTGCAAGAATTTTGACAATTGATCGAGAATATTTTTAGCCTTAGCAATTTAAAATGACCCCTCTTTTTTTCAAAAAATTTTAATTTAAAATTTTTAAAGAACTTTTGGAAAAATTTTGCGTTGTGATTTCGCTTATTTAGTTAGATGGGTAATCAGTACAAAAAAATTCAAAATTCAAAATTAATTAATAAAAATTTTTTTTCAATGTGTCCCGGACCCCCTTAGATGGAAAATATTTCTCGATCATTCATCTGTGATCAATGGAATCGTGAACAATGTCTGAGTTGGTCGCTGATAAAATATGAAACCCAAATACAGTCGGTAATCCTCATTGGAAATCCCAATACGCTAATAACTCGCCGTGGTCGATGACAGTGAACAAACACCTGCAAACTCGGGCGAATGGGTGGATAGATCGAGGCTAATAGTTACCCCACACGGAATACGACAGTCGCCCTCAGGAATCAATAAGTCAGACAATTTATGCTTCACGTACTTAATCGACATTTCACAGTGGAATGGCTTCCCCGACGATTGTTCGGTAATCTCGTTTGTCCGCCATGAACGCAAAGCCCCGGAGTTTAATCCTCATAAACGCGCGATTTTAGTCGCAGATTGCCGAAGGTTTTGCTATCGGCGGAATTTTCAGCCATTTTGCGTGGATGGGTTTTGGAATATTAGGTCTCCATAGGCCGGTTGTGACGAACATTTTCCTAGTCTAGAATCTTGCTGTCAGTATCGGTTATAGGGTCAGCTCAGCAGTCCAGAAAAATCAGACCCTATAAGCGGGGTGACCATATATGCGGAACAATACTACACTATTTAATTATGGCAGAATTATATTCACCTATCAGAATTTCGTGCTCATAAACAAATAATTAAAGTTTTAAGAACATTTTATAAATTAATTCGCGTAGTAAAAACTCAAGAAATATGCAATATTTTTTTTAGTGAAATTTAGTAGCTTAACCGTACCAATCTAAGTACAGTACGCATACGTACATTTATCCATATTTAATGCGCCGACCAACCGGTATAGTGGTTAAGGTGTTAGCCTCTAGATCGGAAGGTTCCCGGTTCGAATCCGGGTCCTGGCATGGATGTTTGTAAACGTATGGTGTAGAGGCGGCTGGTGCACCTTAAATCTGTCGTGGCCGAAAGTCCTCACGTTGGGTTGGCGGGGAAGTTTGGAGAGTGGGGTGCCAACTCAGGTGTTGCTTCGTCATCTGACCGTGGTCGAAAATTACGAGGTGTTGTCCTCAGATCTTTCCCTTAAGGGACTGATCCCGGACCGTCATCAATAGCCCGTTGTGTTGCTCTAGTATGACGTTAACTAAAATTACCATTACCATATTTAATGCACTTATCTACTATTATAAAGCCGACCAACCGGTCCAGTGGTCAAGGTGTTGGCCTCTGGATCGGAAGGTTCCTGTCCTGGTTCGAATCCGGGGTTAGGGCATGGATGTAAATTGTGTTGTCCTTTGTTAGGGACAATGATGGTCCACCCACTGGGTGCCCCTTCACAAGTGACTATCACTTCTGGCCTTGTATAAGGCTAAAATGACCTCGGTCAACTCTGTACTTTGTATTGTATTTGTCTTCGCAATTGTACTGCCTTGCCATTGGAAATATTAAAAAAAATCTACTATTACAGGGCTCCTAACACGTCACTTTTTGTCACCTTTTTATTTTTTGTCACCTTTTCAGGGATTTTAAGTTCTTAAATCTTATTTAGAGAAGAAACATTTTTGGCACACAGTTAAAAAAATTCATTTCCTCTATAAAAAAAAACAGGGTTCGTACGAATTCAATTTCGAAATGCGCGCTAGATTCCACCGCAAGAATGTATTCAAAAGCGTACCGTTTCAAATGTAAAAGGATACTTCATGTTGTATTAGCAGCAAGTTCTGGAAATTTTTCCACAAAAAAAGGCTATCAGTAAAACGAAGCGGCGAAGTTTAAGGGAAGCAGGGCCATCTGCATGTCCGACCCTTCTTACCTAACTTGAGTGGCATTTACGACTAACGTTTTCCTTTCATAGAATTGTGTGGCGTATCATTTGGCGCAAGATAGATATCACCGGTCGACAGGGTCGAACAATAGGAGTAACCCTCCAGGAGGTCAGACGCTGACAGTTCGTAAATGGTAATCAATGCCAGTGGTCACTTAAAGGGGGGGGGGAATAACATCCTCCATACACAAATCTGAGAGCGGTCTCAACAGACCCATTTTTTTTTTCGGATTCTGAAATAAGACGAGAATGGAGAGGTGAAGAGACCGGATGGATCAAGCTGATATTAACGCAACATTAACCCATGAGGATCCCAGGTATATTGTGGGTCTGATTATGGTCTAGAAGGTATAGATACGTTAGGGTAAACTCTGAAAGGACGGTGGAACTTTCTATATGTATGATAATTTACACTCGAAGGTATCCTCGGCCAAGTTTTTAATTGGATACATCATCAACCTCTCACGCATTCTAAGCGCTCGAAGCTCCCCATCGAGAACCCCGACGTTCCTGTCTACGGAACGGAGGCTATTCACACGCTGCTCTCTTTGTGGCACAGAAATGAGGGCATGGAAATCTTAATGGACTTCAGCCGTTTCTTCAGGAGCTTGAGATCTGAAAGATTCCAAACCCCTCCGTAACCAGAGATTGCAAAAATTTCGTCCATCTCTGTATCCAGAGGGTTAAATATTAAAAGAGCGTAGCAAACGTATTGAAAATCATTATCTGTTATCCTGTGAAGTTGATTATTACAAATTCTTGAGTTTTTTTAGTGAAAGTCAGAAACTATTAATGACTCATTACTTTCTACCCGAAAAAAAGAACTAATTAACATTGGGACATGTAATATTCACACAATACATAAGGCTTTTCTTAAAGGTCTAAAAGAGTTTGGGAAAGATGTGTCTGAACTAGTTTTAACTATTCACAGATTTTTTAATCAGTGGCCTAAGCGTTGGTCAACATGCAAACAAATTCAAGAAGACTTGAAACGTCCCACTCACCATTTCATAAAGCATTGTTCAAGCAGGTGGCTAAGCCTAAAGCCAGCTGCTGAAAGGTTACTTGAACAGTGGATTGCAGTGCGAAAGTATTTCCTTGACTATATTCCAATAAAGAAGCCAAACATGATACAAAGATCAGGCAATAAAAATATTGTTCATTTACTTAGATGAGAAACTGTGAAGGCTGAAGTGATATTTGTCGTATCAAGTACAAGTATATTTAATCGTGTGATCGAATTTCTTCAGAAAAAGGAACCTCTAAAACTTAAACCCTGCATTCTCAACTTGAATTGTTGACAAGAACAATTTTGGGTAGGATCTACAAAGAGGAATTTATTCGAGGTTTGAAAATGGCTAAATTGGAAGATAATGTCCTCAGAAACTGTTGCCTCTGGCAGATATTGTGATTGGAGATCAAATTTCTAGAGCGCTACAGAATATAAAAGAGAAGGAAAGGAATTTATTTTTTCTAAGGGCTCAGAATCATTACAGTGCCAGTGTTAAATATCTTTTGAAGAAGTCCTCCTTCAGTTCATCTCTCCTTAAAAGTTTATCCTGTCTTGGTCCTCTTGAGAGACTCAGTAGCGAGAGTGTTCAACAAGTATTAGAATTTGCAAGAGCAATGCTATGGGATGTCCCAACAGACATACTACTGGATGAGTGGAAATTACTCAAGAGAATTTGAGGAAGAAGGATTTAGAATGAAGCATATTGATGTTTACTGGAACCATTTCTTCAGACTGCGAGAAATTAGCAGAGTTGCCAAGTGCTCCGAAACTTCCAGAGTTTCTACACTAAAGAATCGAAAATCCGCAACTCCACATAATCATTGGTTCACTCCGGAAATCGCTTTGATGCAGGGAAAAGAAATAATTCGTATAATCCTGTAATTAATAATTCGTATAATTAATAATTCGTATAATCCTGAGTTGACTTTCCAGTGCGTGACGTCGCAGCGAGGGCTTCGCCCCCTCTTCGGTTATGCTTGACCGCCCTCGGGGATTGCTACGTAGTCCCGTTTGGTTTGCTTCGCAAACCAATACTCCTTTCGCAATTGATTTCACTTTTTTTTTTACTTTACACTTATTGCACCCTAAACTAATAGCCGCATCAGTAAAAAACCTTCTACGTCTTTTTTCCTGTACAACTTTAAGTAAACCGTGTTAATCTCCTAACTTTACAATCTGTACTTTGTCCATAAACCGTCTGAGAGCAGAGTGAAAAAAGCGAGTCATTTTCCTCGCCAAATGAAAAGAAATCGTTTTATGGCAATTGTTCATACGATAAATTTGATATTTGGCAAACCCGATAGTCAAAAATACAACCCACACTTGACTGCGAAACCTTCTCCGCGAACTAAAAAATATGAAATTTGTGACTAACTTTTGATTGCATCGAATTTATTTACGAACCAAAATTAAAAACTAATAGTAATAAGATATAGATGTGACAGGTAAAAAAAAAAGTAACGAAAATGTCCCGATTTTTCCCGAATTTCAAAAAAAAATATTATTAAGAACCAAATTGGAATTTTTAAAAATACTCAACGAGCTGCAAGAATTTACGTTGAGATGTACTTTTTTTAAAAAAACTCACGGCTTAAGACTGAAAATTTGTATGTGTTTTGCTCACTCGCGGAAGAAATTTCGCTTCTTCAATTTTGACACTTAATAAACCCTAAACTAATAGCCGCATCGGAAAAAAATCTTAATAATTGTCCAGGGAATACAATAAAGAACAAAAAATGTTAATTTCATATTTTTCTGATCCGAACTTTCTAGGGAAACCGTCTAAGAATCGAGCTAAACAGCACAGTTTTCAATCCTGCGGCGGCGGAAACTTTTTTTTTAATAAAGAGAGATATAAAACGTAAGGCACAAGAAAATTTAGAGATGGACTGGGAAGAAAAATATAAACTGGAAGCAGAGAAAAAAATTTAAAGCAGTTGGTAAAGAAAAGAATGGTGATAGAAGAACAATAATTTAAAATTATGCGTAATGAAGAGGAGGAGCCGTTGGATAGTGCTTCAAAATTATTAAAGGAAGCAGCACGTGTTCCGGCAATGATTGAAGGAACGGCTAAAGTCTCAGATGATGCTGGTCAGCAAAGACAGACTTTAAAAAAATGCACATTCTTCTGTTGAGAAGAAAAAGACAAAATTAATTTTAGTCTTTTTCAACAAAAAAAATTAAGACATAACTTTTCAAAGAAAAGGAGGAAATTCTTCAAGCTGTGTCAAAAATAAACAAATTAAAAAATCTTAATTCCGATTTTTTTTTTTTTTTAATTTATGTTAATATTTTAAAATGATGTAATTTTTAAATGAAGAAAATAAAAATATCCTTCCAAAGAAAGGAAAAGAAAAGATAGGGGTAGCTTGGGAGGATCTTTTTATTTTTTATCTTTATACCAGAATATGTTTAGCATTATTGTTATTTGTTACTTTTTTTTTCCTCGATTAGTCACTTTTTGTCACCTTTTTCTACTTGATTAGTCACTTTTTGTCACCTTTTTGGTTTAATTTGTCACTTTTGTCACCTTTTTGGACCTTGAAACCTGTTAGGAGCCCTGCTATTATAAAAGGAAGGGTTTGTTTTCTGGTTTTCGTTATCACAGTCCTGGCGAATCTACGGCACTTACAATAATGGGATTTGGCACACAGATAGTCCAAATTAGTTGCAATTTTTGAGTCGCCGCGAATTTTAAAATTCAATCAAGAACATTTTTAAATGAATGTAATGGAATTTAATTATTATTGTTTTCTTTGGAATGGCAACAGCATAAAAGATCGCAGATTCTAAATTTATTTTATTCGTTTCCGTTTTCATTTTGCGTAGCGAAACAATTTGTCAGCAGACTAAAAAATAAATAAAAACTTTTTTTAACATAAATGAACGTTCTTATTCGTCATGTATGATCCAAATGAAACAAAATTTTCCTATACTCTTTTCGTCTGAATTTCAACGTACTTTTCAAACAAGGAGAGAATTTCAACCAACTAACAGACAGACAGATGTCCACCTATTGTTCTTGGGGAGGAAGAAAATTGAGGGGGTGGGTAACGCCGATGAGATGATCCAACGCAAAAGAGAAATGGGAGGAAAGTAAAGGCTTAAATTTCAGGTCCTTTCCGGCGTCGCAAAGACTTTTTTTGGTTCTGGCCATTCCCTGTATTGCTCCCCGCCTCAAGAAATGTCACAATTACTATTAAAAAAACACGATAACCACATTGAAAAGATTAAGAACCGACCATATAACCAATAACCAGGAAAATAAAATGACTATATAAGCGGTGCGCTTTAACACATGTTTCCTATTAAGTTAGATGGGACTTTAGAAAATGGACCATATAAGCGGCCTGACCATATAGCCGGTACTGACTGTATATTAATTTAATAATGATGAGAGGATTTTTACAAATTTAGAGTAGTAATATACAGAATGGGTCATTTTATCTTATTTGCAATCCATTTTCAACTCGGAATTGACTCTAAATGGGCTCTTTAATTTTCTTGGAAAAATGCTCTTTTGATACGATTTAAAATACATTATTTTTGAATGATTGAATTTTTTTACAGCGTATTCATACAGAATAATGATTTGTAGTTGCACATGTGTAATCCAATTCCTCGTAAATAAAAATGGTTTTTCCTTCGCGTAAAAAGCCTTAGTGGCCCATAAAGGTGAAAATTAACGGTCGCCACGTGGCGACTGAATGTTTCAATTTGGAGACTAAAAAATTTTGCTACAGTCGCCACACTTTCTTAAAAATATTAGTTTATATGGTGGAACCTCCGCTTTCACGTTTTTTTTCTTTCTGATGACCTTAAAATAAATTTAAAAGAAAAGAAAGAAGAAGAAAAGTCTGGACACACATGTATAACGTGTGTGTATTTTACAAAATTTCTGAATTTTCACCTTTAGTGGCCCAGTTGGAAGGTTGCGATTTCGAAACGATCCAACCAAAGTCCATCTCGTAAGCAGGGGCTGATGCACGTTAAATATGTCGTGGTGTCAAACGTCCTTACGTTGGCGTGGTTTGGAAGTCGGGGTACCAGCTCGTGTTGATCTAGTCATCAGACCGTGGTTCAGATTTGCCAGGTGTTGTCCTCGGATCTTTCACTTCGGGATTGATCCCGGATAGTACCGATAGCCCAATGTTTTTCTCTCCAGTGGGACGTCAATTAACTATCTACTCTCCACGTAAAAAATACAGAACCGCGGCATGACAGAAAACTTCTATTAATTCGATACAATTTATTTCAAAACTATTATGACTTATTTTTAGACTAGGAGAACGTTGCCTTATCCTCCAATTATTTGTGCAAATGCAAAATTCGAAGGTTCACTATAGCAAACGATAAAAATATATTTATATCCACCATATCTGTCCATCTGCGAGCCAATTTATCTTTCACGCTTCAATGTGTGTCGGCTGACCTCCAAGGAAACGTTTCTAGTTCTGAAAGTTCCCTATATAACTGTTTCCGGTATTTGTTTTCGATCGTCTGCAATATAGCAGCTTGATAAAAATTCGCTTTGAAACAAAGCGGATTGCGTAACAGAACTTTCCGAGTTTGTTTGGAATTCCGATTTAAACGAAAACTTTAGTGGTTGCAGTGTTCTTGGATGCTGTTAGGCATTGATGTTTTTTAGGTTCTGATGTTGATGTGAAAAGAATTTCGAAACTATTCCAAAAATCTTTTCAGTAGAACAGTTTTCAGGTTTAAAAAATTCAGTGCTCTATATTTCATTTTGAAAATATAATGTGGGTAGATAGTTAATTAACGTCGCACTGAAGGATCTAAACGGGCTATTGGCTACGATCCGGAATCAATCCAGGAGATCCGAGAACACGGCGTAATTTTGAACCACGGTCAGATGACTAAGCAACACCTGAGTTGGCACCCCACTCTCCAAACTTCCACACCACCCTAAAGTGGGGACATTTTAGGTTGCATCAGATTTAGCGTTCACCGGCCCCTTTTGTTCACGACGGTCTTTGGTTGGATTCGAGCTCGCAACACTACAAGTTTATTTAAATTTTCTCTTATGATTTCTGAGCAATTACATTTGTCACATTTTAAGTATGCATAGCTCTGTTTCATTCTGGAAGTAATAAGACACTTTATTCTACCCCTGTTCAAGGAAATGTTCGAGTTTAAAATTTTTTAAAGTTGTGAATTTAATAAAATATTTTAGATTGCTGTTTTTACATAGTTATTCTATAACAGGTGTTAAAATATTTTCAATCCATAGTTTAAAAAATTAGTGTAGTATTTATTCTAATTTTATTTTCGCTATTTGTTACTCTTTTCATTTTCGAAAATAACACATCAACCTTCTGATGTAAATGTCAGATTAAGAGCGACCTTTTATTTTGTTTTTCCTCCGTTAAATATAGAAACATAAAACTTATAACAAGTAGTTTGGCTGTTATGTATAAATTCTGAAACCAAATAATTTCGTCTTAGTATATTTATATGCGTACGATACCATCATTTAATCTATCCTACGGATATTGATAAATATTCTCTTTTATATGATGATGTTCTACATAAATATTTAAAAGCATGGATTATGTCAGATTCGATCAGAATAAAAAATGTATCAGATTCGATTCAATTTACTGTTTGATAAAACCTTTCATTCTCTTCTGGAAAAGCCCTTTTCATAATAATTCTCGCACGATCCACCGAATAAATTTATTTTGACAATTTAATCCTTATAAATCCCTTGAGGGAAAAATTATTAATGCGAAGATTATACTTGATTCATGTATCTTATCTTCCACCTCGCTGGTTTTTATTTTGTACATTTCGTGAAAAAACGTCCACCGTGGAATCTCCTACCCCCAATGGAATTAACTCAACAAGGAAAGTGAACTCAGAAAAGGTTTTCATTTTTTATCTGTATTTCTTGTTCTTATTTTTTATTTCCTTGTTAAAATTCGATGATTAAGGAGAAATAGAGTGATTTTT
Organism: Metellina segmentata; assembly: GCA_947359465.1. Lineage (NCBI taxonomy): Eukaryota > Metazoa > Arthropoda > Arachnida > Araneae > Tetragnathidae > Metellina > Metellina segmentata. Next base: position 84,073,219 of record OX375877.1, read on the forward strand.
AAAATTTTCCCCAGCAACTTCGAATTTTACACATCATTAACGCCAGTTCGTTTTGATTCCGCGTCGCAATTTTCCCCTTTTCGTATGGCCTTTTCTACCGCTATGGACACATTTCCCCCTTAATGTCTTTCTAACGTCTGTTTTGTGACCAGATCCTCTTTGAACGGAAAGCTTGCGTTTTGCAGAAAGTGGAAGGTATCACGCAATTATCTATCGATTCTCTGATCTTTGGTACTGTCATCGATTTGCGGACATTTTGTTTCTTACAAGCAGTTTGTAGTTAGCAAATGTAGTCTGTCGTTGACGGATGAAGATTACCTCCCGGTATAAATCAACTTTCTGTTAAAACGAGACTGTTGAAGCTCTTTTTACCAAAATATGTCAACAGAATTTGAATTATCTTGTCTTAATTGTTCTCATGCAAAAAAAAAAAAACACTTCGCCATTTCTCGTCGTATTTTTCAAAATTCGAACACCATTCTTTTAGTCTTCCCAGGTTCTATGACAAGGCATAAAGTGTTGAAAAAAGTTATTTTCTTTTGTAAAAAATGTGACGATATATATATATTTTTTTTAATAATCAGTTACTGTCACTTTCGAATTTGTGGCATCGACTACATTTGGGCAATCAAGTGCCAAAAGAAGCAAGCTGGAATATCAGGGAAATCTATCATTGATTAAATGCACGTACCTGTAAGTATCAGTTTCTATGGGAATGAGTAAAAAAAAAAATAGAAAATATATAATTAAGGTTCGTCTGGGGTCAGTTCATACTGTGCAAATTCACTTACCGGTTGCAAGATATGTTCACTTGATCTTAATAAACTGGAGGAGTTACTCGCAGATTTTTGGCTGCAGCTGAACTGAAACAAATGAAAAAGAGAAAATTGCAAATGATGCAAACTGCAAATGATGAAATTGAACAATTAAGACAAAGAAGTTATGCAAACTGAAATGAAAATGGTGTAACTTCCCCATTCCAACCAAATTCGGAGACTGTTTTTTTAAATCCCCTAAATGGACCAACAGAAATTTAGTAGACACCCTGTTTTAGTATGTAATTCAAATTAAAAAAAATTATTCAAGGATTTAAAAAAAAAATACGAATTTATAAGTATCATAAATTTTTAGCATAAAATCCGTAATAGTCCTCGCCTGTTTTTATTACTTGATAGACGATGGTCATTTGTATCTTGGGATCTGCCCAACAGCTGTATTTTCACTGCAACAAAGTGCGTGGGAAAATGTTTTACTGGAGCGTCTAAAACCACTATGAGAACCGAATGCCTAAACCTGCTGATTAATCGACAATTTTTCGAATCTCGACTTCGAAACGGAGCGACACACACTCCACAATTTGAAATATGACACTCTCCAATCTTATTCCCTCGGAACACACAAAACCTCGCTCTTACCCTTCATTTCGAAACCCCAACCAGCAACACCCCTGACTTTGATAAACTCTCTCCCTAACACACGCACGCGTTACTTGGCCCTCTTCCTTTCGCCTGTATTAATTACACTCCAAAAGCAATTATCTGCACCATCTCGAAACACCTCCGCACTCGGAACACATCCCCAGACGAGATGGGGGGGACGGAATCCCTTCGCCCGCACCCCCCTTCCATTTCGTATTCCGAAGTCAAGTCAGATCAGAGGGGGACGTTGTACTTAGGGCGCGGTTTTGCTTCACCTGCCTTTATTATAATTGCCGTCTGCATCTGTCTCCCCTCAGGGATCGTAAAGAAATGTCTTTAATGCGCCTAATCAGGCGTTTATGGCGAGAAATCGAAGTGTAATTGTTTGTAGAAGGGTTTTTTTCCCACAAATATCGCGTGTTTATTATGTGTTTTTGATGGGTTCCGTTATTGCCAGATAACGCGGAGGAGTAAGCACCGTAGGGAATATTTTATCTGGACCGTTAATAACCACTTGGGGGTTGTGGAGGCAATCAATGGCATTGGCGGTGGGGGTCTTTTTTTCGTCGCTGTTTGTTATTAGGCGACGCTTGTCTGGATAGCTTATTGATTGTCGTCTGTTTTGAATGGTGGTATGGCTTAGTTCGTGCTTTTTTTTGGTGGGGAGGAAGACCGTGGCCAATTTTGTTTATGATCTCGGTTTAAAGACCATCTTGATCGGTACTTCATTCAACCTTTTTCCAAATCCATTAGCCGACCAACCGGCAGAGTGGTTAAGGTGTTAACCTCTAGATAGGAAGGTTCCTGGTTCGAATCCGGGCATGGATGTTTGTAAGCGTATGGTGTAGAGGCGGCTGGTGCACCTTAAATCTGTCGTGGCCAAAAGTCCTGACGTTGGGTTGGTGTGGAAGTTTGGAGAGTGGGGTGCCAGCTCAGGTGTTGCCTCGTCATCTGACCGTGGTTCAAAAATACGAGGTGTTGTCCTCGTATCTTTCCCTTAAGGGATTGATCCCGGACCGTCGTCAATAGCCCGTTGTGTTGCTCTAATACGACATTAATTAAAAATTACCAAATCCATAGTACAAATTTTCTTAGTTTTGGGGCTCCTATACTTTTTAGGCAATGGTAATTTTAGTTAACGTCGTACTAGAGCAACACAACGAGCTATTGACGACGGTCCGGGATCAATCCACCTTTATTTTTTAGGGCTCGTTTGGAAGGATAGTTGGTAATAAAGTTAACGTCGCACTGGAACAACACAACGGACTATTGAAAAGGATCCGGGAACAGCACCTCGTAATTTTTTAACTGCTGTCAGATGATGAGGTCAACACCTGAGCTGGCTCCCCACACCACGCAAACATCGCCCGTTTGAAAAAGTAGCGATTAGCAACCGGAGGGTTACGAGTTCGAAACTCGATGCAACCTAAGACCATTGGTTATGTGGGGGCTGGTTCATGTTAAATCTGTCATGGCCTCAAATGTCTCTCTCCTTACTTTGGCGTGGTGTGGAAGTTAGGAGTGAGATGCCAGCTTGGTGTTGACTATCTTCGCGCACACCATCCGCCGCGGGTCGACCATGTCCAGCCTATCCCGGGTGGACGAGGGAATTTTCCGATGGCGAGTTCTATGGCTCTTCTCAAGTTTCCTACGCAAGGCTTTCCCTAGCCAGTGGCTAATCCGCTTTGGATTTTCAATAACCCGGTACGGAGGGGTCTGCTTCCACTCGGAACGGAACGTCATCTGACCCTGGTTCAAAGTTACGAGGCATTGTCCTTGGGTATTTCCCGCACCTTCGCCAATAACACGTTGTGGGTCTAGTCCGAACTGAATTGACTACCTAAATAGTTTAGTAACTCATTTTTTACAATTTGTGAATGGCATTGTTTATGAAAGAATACAGTGATTGCCAAAGAAACATTGTTCAATACGATTTATATACTCAATCGGGAAAGTAATTGGTAATTTTTTGTTAACGTCGTATTAGAGCAACACAACGGGCCATTGACGACGGTCCGGGATCAGTCCCTTAAGGGAAAGATCCGAGGACAACACCTCGTAATTTTGAACCACGGTCAGATGACGAAGCAACACCTGACCTGGCACCCCACTCTCCAAACTTCCACGCCAACCCAACGTGAGGACTTTCGGCCACGACAGATTTAAGGTGCACCAGCCGCCTCTACACCATACGTTTACAAACATCCATGCCCGAACCCGGATTCGAACCAGGAACCTTCCGATCCAATCGGGAAAGACAATACTTTATGCAGATCATTAAAATGTATGAGTTCATGGTAGATGTTTGGCAAGTGAAAAGGATGAGGCCGGCTTCTAGATCAAGGCAATTTGTCCTGAGTTCTGATGGTCCACGGTAGCCCGGTTATAAGAGTAACGAGCAACCGGAGTGTTGCGAGTTCGAATCAAACCAAAGACCGTCGGGTACACTGGGGCACGTTAAATCTGTCTTGGCCTCAAATATCCTCTCTTTGGCGTGATGTGGAAGTTTGGAGAGTGGAATGCCTGCTCAGGTGTAACCTCGACGGTAATCTAATCGTGATTCGAAATTGCGAGGCGTCCTCCGATAATACCCTTCGGGCGTTAATTCCGGACCGTCGCCAATAGCCCATTGTGTCGCTCCAGTTCGACGTTTTTCAAATACCCACCTATTTTAGTTTTGATTGCTGTTTGTACAGCGATTATAGGTAGTTGAATTAACGTTGCACCAGACTAATGCAATTGGCTATTGGTAACTGTCCGGGACCAATACCGAAGGGAAAGAATCGAGGTAAGGTCAAAAACTGAGTTGGCATCCCACTCACCAAACGCCAATGTGAGGACATGGGTGACTACGACGAATTTAACGTGCACACCAACCCCCACATACACGGTGTCTTTGGATCGAGTTTCGAATTTTTCCAGTCTCGAATATTTTCTTTCGTGATTCATTTCGGACCTTCGGCAATAACACGTTGTTTTGCTCCAGTGCCATGTCAATTCAACTTCCTCTAGCTATTCAGCAAAATATCCAACTGCAGGTAATTAAAAATCTATCCAAAAATGCTGGAAAAAAAAGACGTACAAATATAGTTGGATAAGAGGGATGGGGGAAATACCTCGTTGAAGGAGATTACAAATTTATTTGCATTAATATTGTGGCATACATTTCATTCTTTTGATTTTTCATCCAATCGCATATTCATTCACCCATTCGCTGGCGACAGGTGTTCTCGTATATCTAAACCGGATAGCGAGGCTACTTCCAACTTTTGCCTTCTAAAAGTGTTTCCTCTCTCAAATCCAAAATAATAGCTTTGGAAAATAAAAAAATTTTATTTGACAGCTATTATTTCCCCTCAAACATACTTTCGGATTAACAATAGGAAAGTTCTGAGACTGCCAGTTTATTCCATTCCAGCTCATCCAATCAAAACTCGCTACGCCCTTTTGTTTTCTTACGTTTAAATTGAACTTCCCAAAAGTTAAGGGCCGCCCCATTGTCTGGGACCCAGACATCTTTATGTGCCGATGTCCCGAAAAGTACTTTTTCGGACAACGGCAAATTATCCGGCCTGCAGATCTAAAGTACGGTGACCGACCGGCGAGACGCTTGCCTCGTCGCCATGGCAACGCGAATGACCCAGTCATGATGGCGCTTTGTTGCCCCCTTCTCCATTTCACCCCTCGCCTAGCACGATATAAGTCAATATCCGGAGACACATGGTTTCTATCAGCTGTTGTCTTCTTGATAGAAGAGTTTTAAAAGCTCAACAAGGTGTCTAACTGAAAACCTGTAAATCTTCACATGGTAATCATCTGTTGCAAATAGGTGGTATCTGAATTTTATTAATTCTCTAGCAAAGAAATAGTGTCTCACATTCTGTCGAAATTGAAATTTACAAGACAGCTGAAAGTGTATCACAAAATGGCATTTTTCGCCTTATACTTATTTACGCCTTTTCCATATTTCCCGATTTCATTGTTTGATTGCTTATTCGATTGTTTTCAAATTCATTTTTATTTTAGAAAACTCAATTTCCATTTTGTATTATGACATTTCCAGAAGAAGGTGCAATATCATTTAGTACCTCTGTTAAAAATCTATTAGTCCCTCATCAACTTGATAGAATTTTCCATGATCAACTTTTAACATTGAATATGCAATGCCATCTATTCAATGTTTCAAATTTTTTTTCTCAATTCCATTTGTTCTAAAAAATACAAAGAACTTTTTAATGAAATTTATTTTGAATGGGTGCATGCAGAAAGGATGGAATAACGACTTGAGCAAGGTAAAGTGTAACTTAGAAAATTGAATTTAAATCAAGGAGTTAAATCTTGTTCCAAAGACCAAACTAGAATTGGAGGTTTTTTGCAATATATAATACAGTAGTTGGAAAAGTAATGAAAGGTGAGCAATCAAGAGAAAATAAATGTGAAGTTTTTCTCTGGTTTGAATCAGTTACACATTATAATCTTTATTCAAGACGGAACGAAATTATTTTGATGCAATTAGTTTCTATTAGTCCAGCATGTTGAACCACGACCAAGTATTTTGGAAATCAAGAATGCCAAGTTCTGTTTTTATGAATAAAATATTTTCACCTCGATTCAGTTATAGAAGTTAATTTAGGATCTAGTGTAAATACAAGTGGTGTGTTTCAAAAAATTTAACTTAAGGGATTGGTTAGTCATTAATAATATTAATTACATACATTAATGCTTTATGGAATTCAGATGGCAAAAATATAAGAATATATTCAAAAGCATTTATCAAGGGGGAAAAAAGAATTTAAGAGACAGTTTGATTGACCAATACTTTGTTATTATGTTTATCAATTATGTGCGCCCACAGTATGACAAATCTTTTTCTCAGGAAAACAAGCAAAAAATTACTGTGGAAATTAATGTGTTCTTATTAAAATATATACAGTTTGTAATTAGGGTATAATTTTATTTTATAATTTGTGATTGTGTACAATTATAAGCTGTATTTTTTGTACCCTAAGCATTTAAAAAAAAAATTCATTTTCCTCTACACATTCGTTTTAATATTTTTGAATGTCTATTTTTCAGGAATATTGGATTTCAAGTCTTGGAACTAAATGCTGTAGACATCTTTAAACGTTATGCTTTTATTAACACTCTTTGCTGCTTTTTTACCTGCAAGTAAGTAAAACGGTTTTTCATAACCAGACCTTTGTTCTGCATGCGAATTTCAATTGTTTAATTATGTAATATCCTCAACTTTTGAAAAATAGGTTCATAGTAGTGGTTGAATTTCCGTTCTATATGAATGAAATTGGTTACACTTTTTCCTCACAAATTTAACTGCCCGGAAAGTAACTGAAGAATTGATTTATTTCATTTGCAATCTTTTGGTGCTGTTATCCTGTAAATGTGTACTGTTGTTGTTTTGGTTCACTAATTTAATTTATTGGTAAAAAAATCGGACCAAATTTTTACCAATTTCACAAAAATTTTAGTTTACAATGTGGCGCCATCTATCGCGATAAAATGCAGTCAGCATCTAATTTTTTAATTATAACGAAAATTAAGTATTCAGATGGAGTGTATAGTGATGGAATGTTCAACAAAATTGTAGTTTTTATATTTTATTGCTATAGAAATTTCATTTACAAGTGTTTGGAACTCTTTGTAAAGTATAATTAAAAAATCGTTTCTGTAGTATTTAAGTAATGCATTTTAAAACACAGAGTTTAATAAAAACTTTTACTAAATTCAAAATGTTACATTGATGTTAATCAATGCTACTCAAGTGTTATGTTTGTGATTTCGCTCATTTGGCAGTTGTTAATTTGTGCACACATTAATACTTCGAATGCTAGTACACACATTTTGGGAAAATAGTTAATAACATCTGTGGAAAAATAGTTTTAACACGAATTCACATACTACTAACACATTCACTAATTAGTAGCTTATTTTGCATCTATTTTACAGCTTTTTGTTAAATTAAAATGCATGAAGTTTCTTGCAAATTTTTTAAATGTGTAACGAGACATAAGAAATTTATACCACAACAAAAATCACCTTGAATAGTACTACCTCTAATAAAAATAATTTTTATGGAAAATACGAACTTCCTTTTGATATTATAATTGCCTAATAATTGTTTTCCAATTTCTGTATAGCCTTAGCTGTGAAATGTTACACATGCAGTTGGTCGCCAAAAGATGCACCAAATCGAACTGTTATGTGCAACGATGAACATTTTGAGGCGAATGCTGTAGCCATATCAGAATGCGAAAAGGGTTGCCAGACGTTAATCCATATGGATAGTAACAGTAAGTATAGTTTTATTTAGAAGTCTTTATACTTGGAAAAGAGCTTCTATGCATATTAAGATGAATTTAGCCACCACTACAACAATTAACTTAGAGTATAATAGCAGTATGTAGAAGTGTTTCCTAATGTCACCATAAAGTATCTTGGTAACTAAAGGTGCCCTATCTTTTATGCTCTCTCCTTGCAAAAATGTCATCAATATTTCAAGATGAACAAAGCATGGTTTCATGTCCATACAATGCTTACATAAACAATCTGCTATACCCTCAATTAAAAGCATATAGAGCCGTTTTTGATATGCCTTTAAAGTATTATCATTTCTAGGATACTACTTTTTATTTATTACGAATGTATAAATTAAATCTATTTGTTTATCTTTGTCATGTTACCTTCATTAGGGAGTCTAAAATTTCCATTAAAAAGTAATGTGTTTAATTATATTACATTTGTAATTGTAATATTGTGAGTTAAATAGAATATAGTAGGGCCAGATATAAAATCTCATATTTTTTTCTTGATCAATGCCTTAAAAAGTAATTAACAGATGTTTGAGATGTGTTTTTCAACAACAAACTGTTATTTCCTTATCAATCCGCAATAAGAATGCAATCTATTATGAAGGATTTTCTCATAAACATGTATGTCTTTTATAAACTTATTATCAATATATCTGTACCATATATCTACACCTTGGTAAATAAAGTGCTAATGTTCAATATTCCTGATTTTGAGTCACTTCAAGGTGTTGGAAGTTTTAATAGAAAAAGTGCCAGTGTCCTCTCTTGTTGATGCATTATGAAATAATCAAAATATTGGAAATAGTATTTCAATATGCTGTGTTAAAAATTAAAATAAATATATTGTTTTTATAAATTATAAAATTCGATGTTATCAAAAACTTGCTAAATGGCCCCTGACCATTTTTCAACTAAGGTACAGAAATATGCATAACATTCTAAAAGATTTAATATCATGATTTTGGCTAATTGTATGACTCGCTCCTTTGTGCCATATCATGCATTTTGTGCTGTATTGTATTGAGCTTTTCCTTCTGCCATTTTTATACCTTTTTCCATTGTCATATAAATGAATTTTTCTGTATGACTGTTTGAATACTACCAACTTTTGTTGTACATTTTTGCCTTTATGGTGTGACTAAGAAGCATTTTATTTTCCAGGGGTTGTTGAACAGGTGCGAAGAAATTGCCTGCAACCAGAAGACGAAATGGTAGGACATTGCGTCGTGGAAGAAAATAAAGCTTTCTCACACAAGAGGTGCACTTGTAACTACAATCTTTGCAATACAGCCTCGTCCTTCTGTGCTTCCTTTGCCACTCTGGTCTTACCAGTCATGTTTCTACTACATTCATTGAAGAATCTCATATGAAGAGACAGTTTAGTTGTTGCTCTAAATTTCCTGACACATCAGAGCTAAAGTGATATGATTGGATCATGTAAACTCATTGTCATTCTTATATTGCGCCAGGGCTCGTTGAATCTCGTTTTTAAAGGAAATTGCACTTGCATTCATGTTATGGACTAAATGTTTTGCGCAATAAGTTGAAAGTTTTCATTTGCTGATACTGAAATGGTAGTAATTTATTTTGCATTTATTTCATTGTTTCAATTATTACATTGTATCATGTTGCTGGCTAATATACTGGTCAACAATTCAACAAAGATATGTTCCTGAGGCTGAATATTGTAATAAACCAACTACAAAAATATTTAATGTTTTGAAACTAATCAGCATATAATTGGTTTGGCAAATCCCTTGATAGGTACATGCCGAAAATTTAATGTCATTGTTTTTCTGAATACTAAAATTCGTTATTGTACTATAAATTACAATGCTAACCAATTTTTAGATTCAAAAAAATTATGCATGAAATAAAATGCACACAGTTGATATCTTTATTTTAGTTTCTCGGTTTGATTATCATACTACTAGATTTATTTATTCAGTTAATTCTTAGTATAAACATGTTTATCAGTCATTTCTTCCCTGAGTCATTTAATGTATCAAGCTGAAATCCACTCAAAAGTTTGTCCATTCTCACAACTTCATGATTGAAAAATATTTTGTATTTTTTAAAATGATCATGATTATTTTAAAATTAGAAACTACTTGCAAACATAATGTTCCTTATTAATAAATCACATCTTCTATTATTTAGTCTATTGACAGAAAAAACTAAAAAAAAACTTTTGAATTAATTCATATTTTGAATTACTCTTATAAATCAATGTATGCTGTATAACTTTATACACCTCCCCTAAACTACAATTATTTTCAAATTAAAATAACTAGTGTGGCATTTATTTTTATTTAATGTGTTTATACACTGGTTACTTATCTTTAAAATGTCTTAAAGAGGAAACTTGCATAAGTATTTACTGCTTTTAACACATGCTTCTCATTGGAACTATACAATTTTCAAAGTATTCTTCAGAGGACCAAATTAATGATGCATTACCCTCTTTCAATTAGCATCCAATGATGTTCATTCAAGGCATTCATATGTGTATTTGAAATAATTTATAAGTAGAAGCAGCATTTGGATTTAGTGATGAAAGATTTTGCTACATAAGAAATTTATAGTGCATTTGTATAAACTTTGCATACTTCAAAGTGTTTCATATTTATAAAGTATAAGCAATGCTTCATGTAAATGTTGTGTATATCATATGTATGTAACTATTCAGCAACTAGCTTTCCACTGATCGAGTTCCATGACTTAAGCAGATTTCTTATCTTCTGATTATTATCATTTGATTCCGGTAACAGCATTTTCATTCATCTTTCATTGACACAATTTCAATTCACTTTCTACTATATTTAATGTAATGTATTCTTACTGTAATTTTAATGGTCAAGTGTCAGGATGTAAGTGAATTGGAATAAATCAAAGCCGGATTTATTTGTTTGAAATTCAGAATCTTTAGCTTAATATGGTTACTATTTTTTTTTCAAGCCTTGGATAATTTTATATTGAGATCTTTAAGCCTTGTTAAATCAATCAACTGAACAAAATGTTTTCAATTCGATTATTCCTCTGCAATTTGTATTAGTGTAAATGGAAATGTTGTGCAATATGATATGTACAACTTTAAGTATTTGCATAAAATTAACTTTTACACAATGGACTGTCCTCAATTGCAAAGCATGAATATTAAAGAAATTGGCTACAGCAGGACGATATACCCCTTCTTCATAAACTGATTAATGAACATATAAATCACTCAATATTTTTCTTTTTCTCACCTAATCTTATTGATTAATGTTTCTTATTTGTTCTGAAGTTTTGTCTTTCCTTAAATTGCTATGTGTTATGCATCAATTGGGAAACAAACTCTTAATAAGTAAATTGATTCACTACATCAAGACTATTTCTTTGTGAAAAAATGTTAATTTTCGTTGGAATTGAAGTTCCAATGCATTTTAGAGATGACATATCATTTAATTTTTGTTGAAACCGACAAAAAATTATAGCAGGTTTTCGATTCTATGTGCTTGTAGATTTTTCTTGGAACTTAGTTATTGTTTAGTTATTTATGGAATTTTTTTTAAGTATTAGAAGCTACATATTTTTAATTTCCAATGACAAAAAGCTTGATTCACATTTTAGAAAAGTTTGTTAGGATTATTGTCAAGTTTATAATAAGTTAAGAATTTCTGTGATGTACTAGACTGAATAGTATCTGAAAGTAAATATGTAGTATTGTGTAAAATAGTCATTTATACTGCTTGTGATAAAAAAAGATCTTAGCAAAAATAAATGCTTTATCATTTTGTACCTATTTTATCATGAGACTTTAATCTAATGAACTATTATATTGTTTTAAATTATTCCAAAGGTTAGGTTTAGATTCACTACAGGAGAAAAGTTTTTCAGCCATTTGAAAACTTCTTTTACATGCTACAGATTTTCTAAAATGCATATTAAATCTGTATTCTTTTGTCACTATCCAATGGAAACTTCTGTTGATAAAGTAACTAAGAAAAATGTTGTCTTGCCTTGTTTACCTTTCCATACTTCCCAAAAATGTCCCTACTTTTATATGGTTATATTTGCTCTACATGTTTTAACACATAGCTATAAAATGTTTTATAATGTTATCGCTTTTGAGAATATCAATGTAAATAACTGTCATCTTCAGTTCTGGATTAGAAAAGACTCCTTTGTATAGCCCATTAAAGTTGTACCAGTACATCAATTCAACTACCTACTTTACACTATTTTGATTTTTTGACTTATACATCAAACTTTCCTTGGCAAAACTAATTCTGTTTCAAGAATTAATAAAATTAATTTTTAAATATATATATCAAACTTGTCGCATCTCTAATAGGGTGTACATAGCTGCCAATCCTTCCGGATTACCCGGAAACTTTCTGATTTTTCATAATTTTTCCGGACGGAAACAAGCTTTTTCTGCTTTTTGCATTTTTTAAAGATTATTGCTAGATTATAGATTACCGAGCATTCCCAACTTACGTGTTACCCAAGTAATGTGTTAATAAATATTATAATCAAGAATTGTGCATTTAAATTATGCTATTATTAAGATACAAACAGATACCTGATGTGTGTTAAACTGTTATGTATACAACTTAAGGTTCATAGTTATTTTCTAAAATTAGTTTAAATTGAGGTTAGTTTAAGTTTTCTAAAGGTTGTTTTGATACATTGTATTACTGATATTACTAAATTTTTTAATTTAAATCATAAATTTCTGCCCTTTGGTTCATATTTTTACTAAAATGTCCATGCCAAGTATGAATAATAAATTCTTCTGTTTTTTACCCAAAATCTTCTGTTTTTTTACCTTATCCAGTTGGCAGCTATGGGTGTACTTTTTGTCTTCAAGGAAACTGTTAGCCATACTTCACTTTACTAGTTTATCTATCAGATTAAGCTTATATGGAAATACATTGACCCTCCCGAAGCCGAGTACCTTAATGCTATTCATGATAGAGAAATTGTATCATAGAATGAGTTCGATTTAAAAATGTCTGGTATACAATGCTTTCATTATCTTGTACGAATCTCGTGGTTTTTCTCGATTACCTTAATCCAACAAAATCGCATTTGAACTGTTCCAGCCTATTGCCTTTATTCACTGTATCATAAATGTTACTCTCATCAGCAATGTTGATTCAATAGGAGATGAATAAGATGTTTGCTACTATGTGATGTTACTCTGGTTTTGCGTAATGTAATTTTTTTAATTGTAATCAAATAAAAATCTGGTGTTAGATGGCTTATAGTAGTTGTATGCTTGTGTTTCACTATAAAGGAACTTGGATTTTCTATGTATAGCACAAAACACTGTAAATTATTACATCATGAACAATTTGTTGATTGGTGGTATAGATCTGATTCAGCTTTTCAAGTTGGTAAAACAAGGGGACACAGAGGGCTTAAATTTCAATTAGGATAACAGAACAAGGGGCCATGGGTATAATTTGAGTAAAACACATTTTAATCGAGATTTTAGGAAAAACTACTACAGGGTGGAGCACAGTAATTTACTGATTTGGGAATGAAATAAAAAAATAATGAACACTTAGAAACTTGCATTTTTATTTTTCTCATATTGGACAATAATGGAAGCTTCTAACAGGGTGGTAACAGAACCGGGAAATCAGGGAATTCTCAGGGAACTTTTTATTTCTGGAAATCTCAGGGAAAATTTCCAAATTTTACAAAAAATCAGGGAAATTTTGACAGTTTAAACGGCTACCATTATCGTTTGTCTTATTTAGAGATGCGCAATTACTAGTACTTTTGAGAATAGAATAAATCGTATTCGCCGAAATTGTAATTCGAATAAAGAACCTCAGCGTCGTAATTTTTTAACGCCGCGAAAACCGACGCCGCCATTTTGTTCCCAGCTGCAGCGTCTTGGTCGCCGTGAGGCTAGCGATACAACTTGTTGGATACAATTTGAAATTTGTGTAACAAATGATGTTTTTTGTGTATTAAATAAATTTTTTTTTTGCATTTACATTTTTGTAGAATTTTTTATGTATATTTGCATTTGTTTTCGATAAATAGTGTGACAATGTAGGGTCAGGTGTAAAAAGTTCACAATCATAGTATTTTGCATTTTTTCTCCAGTTTTTTCAATTGCAATTATAAGAGTTTCATTAAGGTTTCCAACTCTTACAATAACAATTGAAATATCTGTAGAGAAAAAATACAAAATCTTTGTGGATAATGATCCTTTTACACTCTCTGACCCTGAATATTTAAAATAGTGTTGTGTGGATACTGTATATTGATACCAATCACGGATCACATTTCTTAAGAGAATTGGAAAATCAGGGAAATTTTTGGGAGACTATCATGGAAATATCAGGGAACTTTTTTTTCTAGGATATTGTTGCCACCCTGTCTAATTACATGGTTTTAAACAGTGTATCTGGAAAATGTCTACCTTCACAATCCACACGCTGCTGCAGTCGTTTTCTGAAATTCTCATGCACTCTTTCAAGCATGTCTTCTGGTATTCTTACAATTTCATCCTTAATATTGTTCTGTAGGTCTTCCAGGGTGTTGGGACGGTTGCAATACACCTACTTCAGGTAACCCCAAAGAAAAAACTCCAGGAACACGTCCGCGTGGGGAACTGCAAATCGCAAACGAAAAGCACGCTGCACTGCAATGATCGAGTGGGAATTTGAGAAATACACTTCAACACAAAATGAGCGCTCCTTACGTGTCCACTGCATTATGGCAACTGTGCAGCAGATGAATACGAACCTCCCGTCGGTCACTATAAACCATGCCTACTCTCCCCTCTCTTCGACCAACAGCGCCGCCACAGCGTGAATTCTAAAAAAGCAATTTACCGCGCTCCACCCTGTACTTTATTAGGGTAATAGACAAATGGAACGAGTTGCCAGAAAATATAGTTAATTCAAAGGGAGTGTACGAATTTAAGATACAATTGGGTAGTCAGTGAGAATTGGGGAATTCATAAACAAAGGACCAGCCTCGTTGGGCTTGAGCCTGTAGCTGGTCGTCAATATTTGTATTTGATCTTGATTTTTTTAAGAGATATTCTGTAAATTTGCGACAGGTATTAAGAGACATTTTCTGTCAATATAAGTGACTGTTGTGCTTCTAGGCCAAATCCGTTCTCTGAATGTTCCAAATGTAACATGAATTGGCTTGTTTTTCAAATGATTTCAGCACTTGGCCATTAAAAATTCTAAAGAATATATAGATTAAACGCCAAATCGACGATAAACTACACATTAGGGTAATCCCTAAATATAGCATGCTAGAGCATTTGGGCAGAAGTAAAATCTTTGCAGATTTGTTTTTATACTTAAAATCCGTCGTTATTTACAATTTCTTTGCCTCATTCTCACTGGCTAAATCTATATTAATATAAGGGGGAAATAATTTTAGGAAGACTGAACAAATCCGGATTACAATTTTATGCCTCTATAACTAGTATATTGGCTGCCAGTTGATTGTCTTTGTCTAAATATATTGATACCAGCTGTGATAAGAAAACAAGATTGCCACAGGGGGTAAAAATAACCGTTTTTTCATTTCAGTTTTTAAAATGCCTTTTTTGTTCAGTCCTTAAAAATGCTTGTGTTTGCTTGTGTGTGTGTGTGTGTGTGTGTGTGTGTGTGTGTGTGTGTGTGTGTGTGTGTGTGTGTGTGTGTGTGTGTGTGTGTGTGTGTGTGTGAAAAGCCTTAGTTTTTTTACAAAAACAAACATTTAATTTCATCTCAACCAAGATCAATGATATTGAAGATGAAGTATCAAAACATGAACACATGGTATTAAAACTGATTCAGACAAGTCAATTAGTGATGCGTAGTTTCCATTGAGCCAACACCACCTAGATGGTGTTGATTGAGCCCCCGAACACTCAACAGAGCTTGTAACACGTCACCATTTTGACATTTTGTAACTATTTCAGGTTTTTGTTCTTAAATTCTACTTGGACACAATCAATTTTTAGTACGCAATTTGAAAATTTTATTTTTCCTCTATAAAAAGTCAAATTTTAATTAAATTTAAAAAATTAAATTTTTTTTTCTGCACATGTATTTTTTTTTTTTTTTTTTGTAAAAAAAATGGGAGATTATTTTAAATTGGCCAGCAATTTCTTTCTGTATTTTTATTTCCCCCAATTATGATGACCTGAGGCAGTGTTCGTTGGAGAGACGAAACTTTTCACTCACTATTTCATCAAGCAGGTGTCTAAACCTAAAGGTTTCTTGAACATTGGATTGCAGTGCGAAAATATTTCCTTGACTACATTCCAATGAAGAAGCCAAGCATGATACAAAGACAGGCTACACGAAAACTGTTCATTTACTTAGAAGAGAAACTAAAGGCTGAGGTGATAGTTGCCGTATTAAGTGCAAGTATATTTAATCGTGACCGAATTTCTTTAGAAAAAGAAACCCCTAATATACAACCTTCATTCTCAACTTGAATTGTTGATACCAATTTTGGGTAGGATCACAAAGGAATTCATTCGAGATTTATGTCCTCAGAAACTTACCACTGGCTGATATTCTGACTGGAGATCAAATTTCTAATCATTTCCTTTTTTCTAAGGGCTCAGAAGTATTATATTGCTAGTGTTAAATATCTTTTGAAGACGTCCTCCTTCAATTCTTCTCTCCTTAAAGGTTTATCCTGTCTTGGTCATCTTGAGGGACTGGTGAGAGTGTATTAGAAGTTGTGCAAGAGCAATGCCATGGGAGGTCCCAACAGACATACTACTTTCGGATGAGTGGAAATTACTCCCAAGAGAATTTGAGGAAGAAGGATCTAGAATGAAGCCTATTGATGTTTACTGGAACCAGTTCTTCAGACTGCGAGACATTAGTGGTGTGGATCCTAAATACCCAGTTGTGTCAAAGCTAGTGAAGGCTGGTCTGTCACTTTCTCATGGTTGTGCTGACATTGAACGTGGGTTCACAGGAAGTGCTTTGACAGGACACAGAGCTTCAATGTCTGAATGCACACTCAACGCATTGATGACGATCAAAAGTAGCTTGGCAAATTTTGACAATCAACCTTATTTGGTGCCGATCACATCAAAGCTAATGGAAGAGTTGTATATAAGGCCTACAATGCCTGTTTAGAAGATATAAAACGGAAAGTGCAAGAAAAATTAAAGGACAGGAAAGAAAAATTAAGGCTGGAAGAAGAGAACAAAATTTAAAGCAGCTGGCAAAGAAAAGAAAGGTAATAGAAGAAGAACGAAAACTTAAAATTATGCGTAAGGAAGAGGATGAGGCGTTGGACAGTGCTTCAAAATTGTTAAAGGAAGCCAATGATAGGCTCACGAGTAGTATTACACTGCTAACAACTGGCTCACTTGCAAAACCTGCTAACAACTGGCTCACTTGAAAAACATGCTAACAACTGGCTCACTTGAAAAACCTGCTAACAACTGGCTCACTTGCAAAACCTGCTAACAACTGGCTCACTTGAAAAACATGCTAACAACTGGCTCACTTGCAAACCCTGCTAACAACTGGCTCACTCGCTTGACATGTTAGTGTCTAACTTACAGTTCGACATGTTGATGGTATTATTGTTTGGCTCACACACGCGTAAAGTGTGTTATTGTTTGACTCATGTGAAAGTGTGTATGCGACAACATGCGAGTATTAGATGAGAAAAATTGTTAACACTGTGTTAATAGCCCTCCCCTGTTTGCGAGTCGAAAGAGCGTAAACCGTCCCTTAGGGGCAAGCCGACGCGAATGAATTCACTTCCTGCTTTCTGTAGAAAGTTAGCGCGTGAGGAGCGGAGGAGAGGTTTTTTTTTCAAGAGTAGAAGAATTTGTTCCCCTCCTTCGTTGTTGGAGGTGTTCCGTATTTAAACGGAGAGGGGAAGGAGAAAGTTCGCAAGAGGTCTTTGATGTGAGCTCGGAGAGGAGGGAAAGTCAAAATAAGGAAACAGCTGGATATTTATCTGCGGGAGAGGGTTTGATAGAAAAAGATTTTTACATTGCGATTCAAATCGTATGAAGTAGAAATGGATACTTACGTTGTTTATAAAGGAAGATGATTAATCTAATGAGGCTCATTTCCCATTTGTCGTTATGGTATTCAACACGTTAGGAGATAGAAGCACCTAATTGAGTAAAATGTTTATTTTTTCGCCTGCGCTTAAACAGAGATATGTGTTGGAATTGGGGTTAGCTGTTATTTGTATTTTTGCTATTGTAACATTTCTTTCCATCTTTTACGTTAGCGATAATTGCAAGTATGATGATCAGATTGATTTAACAAACACCTCCTGTGTCTATTCGGAAAAGTTGGGAAGAAGACTCTATTTCCACATTTGTAATAAAGAACATTCTAGAGTGTATGACATTCGTTATTTTTGGAAAGAGGAATTGAATAAGATAAACCCTCAAATTATTGGCGTACAGCTTAGCGAATATGAATTTGGAAAACTTTGCAAACACAGTGTTAAATTTTAAACACCCCAGCACTTGTTTAATTGTAGGACCAAGTCAATCTGGTAAAACATCGTTAGTGCGTAAGATGATTAAAAGCAACATCTATGATCAACAGATGAAAAACATAAAATGGTGTTACAATTATTCTTCACCTTGGTTTTTTGACGAACCTGGGATAGAGTTTGTACAAGGTTTACCTGAAAATTATGAAGATGTTGACTTCACGGTTATTGACGATCTGATGCATCGTTTAAATGAAAATATTTCAGAGTTGTTTACTGTGGTATCTCACCATAGGAATATAAGCGTTTCTGCGGGAGAGGGAATTGAATAAGATAAACCCACAAATTATTGGTGTACAGCTTAGCCGAGTATGAATTTGGAAAACTTTGCA
This sequence comes from Metellina segmentata, assembly GCA_947359465.1. Lineage (NCBI taxonomy): Eukaryota > Metazoa > Arthropoda > Arachnida > Araneae > Tetragnathidae > Metellina > Metellina segmentata. Next base: position 84,091,801 of record OX375877.1, read on the forward strand.
AACACAATGTTAAATTTTAAACACCCCAGCACTTGCTTGATTGTAGGAGCAAGTCAATCTGGTAAAACATCACTAGTGCGTAAGATGATTAAAAGCAACATCCATGATCAACAGATAAAAAATATAAAATGGTGTTACAATAGTAGTATATGTTGTTGACACTGACACCTGGACTAAATATCGTGTGGATAGAAAAAGTGTTGACACGTGGTCTAAATATTGTGTACAGATCCCAGTTTAATAATTCCAGTTAATAATGTTAATTGAGTCCAGATGTTTGGTTCATCATATATGTATATATATATAAAGTGAGGTGAGAGTACATCAGAATTCAACACAGATTACAAGAGAGTGTTCATGTTGGTCTTAGGAATCGTCTCAATTGCATTAGTGATATTTACATTGAGTCTGAGAAACGGCATTAGTGAGGTGGAACATTTCGAATTCAACGTGTTATTATTCTGAACGGTTAGGTGATAGAAAGATTTTGTTTTTTCATGTTTGTCGGAAAGGAGATTCACACGTGTATGATATACGTTATTTTTTTAAAAGACGAATCTTTGGGTTTAAAAGCAAATGTTGTAGGAGTACAACTAATAGAATTCGAATTTTGTCAGTTATGTCAAGTATGCTAAAACTGAGACATCCTTCGACCTGCATGGTGACAGGACCGTCACAGAGTGGAAAAACACAACTTGTGAGAAAAATGTTTATTTTTTCGCCTGCGCTTAAACAGAGATATGTGTTGGAATTGGGGTTAGCTGTTATTTGTATTTTTGCTATTGTAACATTTCTTTCCATCTTTTACGTTAGCGATAATTGCAAGTATGATGATCAGATTGATTTAACAAACACCTCCTGTGTCTATTCGGAAAAGTTGGGAAGAAGACTCTATTTCCACATTTGTAATAAAGAACATTCTAGAGTGTATGACATTCGTTATTTTTGGAAAGAGGAATTGAATAAGATAAACCCTCAAATTATTGGCGTACAGCTTAGCGAATATGAATTTGGAAAACTTTGCAAACACAGTGTTAAATTTTAAACACCCCAGCACTTGTTTAATTGTAGGACCAAGTCAATCTGGTAAAACATCGTTAGTGCGTAAGATGATTAAAAGCAACATCTATGATCAACAGATGAAAAACATAAAATGGTGTTACAATTATTCTTCACCTTGGTTTTTTGACGAACCTGGGATAGAGTTTGTACAAGGTTTACCTGAAAATTATGAAGATGTTGACTTCACGGTTATTGACGATCTGATGCATCGTTTAAATGAAAATATTTCAGAGTTGTTTACTGTGGTATCTCACCATAGGAATATAAGCGTTTCTGCGGGAGAGGGAATTGAATAAGATAAACCCACAAATTATTGGTGTACAGCTTAGCCGAGTATGAATTTGGAAAACTTTGCAAACACAATGTTAAATTTTAAACACCCCAGCACTTGCTTGATTGTAGGAGCAAGTCAATCTGGTAAAACATCACTAGTGCGTAAGATGATTAAAAGCAACATCCATGATCAACAGATAAAAAATATAAAATGGTGTTACAATAGTAGTATATGTTGTTGACACTGACACCTGGACTAAATATCGTGTGGATAGAAAAAGTGTTGACACGTGGTCTAAATATTGTGTACAGATCCCAGTTTAATAATTCCAGTTAATAATGTTAATTGAGTCCAGATGTTTGGTTCATCATATATGTATATATATATAAAGTGAGGTGAGAGTACATCAGAATTCAACACAGATTACAAGAGAGTGTTCATGTTGGTCTTAGGAATCGTCTCAATTGCATTAGTGATATTTACATTGAGTCTGAGAAACGGCATTAGTGAGGTGGAACATTTCGAATTCAACGTGTTATTATTCTGAACGGTTAGGTGATAGAAAGATTTTGTTTTTTCATGTTTGTCGGAAAGGAGATTCACACGTGTATGATATACGTTATTTTTTTAAAAGACGAATCTTTGGGTTTAAAAGCAAATGTTGTAGGAGTACAACTAATAGAATTCGAATTTTGTCAGTTATGTCAAGTATGCTAAAACTGAGACATCCTTCGACCTGCATGGTGACAGGACCGTCACAGAGTGGAAAAACACAACTTGTGAGAAAAATGTTTATTTTTTCGCCTGCGCTTAAACAGAGATATGTGTTGGAATTGGGGTTAGCTGTTATTTGTATTTTTGCTATTGTAACATTTCTTTCCATCTTTTACGTTAGCGATAATTGCAAGTATGATGATCAGATTGATTTAACAAACACCTCCTGTGTCTATTCGGAAAAGTTGGGAAGAAGACTCTATTTCCACATTTGTAATAAAGAACATTCTAGAGTGTATGACATTCGTTATTTTTGGAAAGAGGAATTGAATAAGATAAACCCTCAAATTATTGGCGTACAGCTTAGCGAATATGAATTTGGAAAACTTTGCAAACACAGTGTTAAATTTTAAACACCCCAGCACTTGTTTAATTGTAGGACCAAGTCAATCTGGTAAAACATCGTTAGTGCGTAAGATGATTAAAAGCAACATCTATGATCAACAGATGAAAAACATAAAATGGTGTTACAATTATTCTTCACCTTGGTTTTTTGACGAACCTGGGATAGAGTTTGTACAAGGTTTACCTGAAAATTATGAAGATGTTGACTTCACGGTTATTGACGATCTGATGCATCGTTTAAATGAAAATATTTCAGAGTTGTTTACTGTGGTATCTCACCATAGGAATATAAGCGTTTCTGCGGGAGAGGGAATTGAATAAGATAAACCCACAAATTATTGGTGTACAGCTTAGCCGAGTATGAATTTGGAAAACTTTGCAAACACAATGTTAAATTTTAAACACCCCAGCACTTGCTTGATTGTAGGAGCAAGTCAATCTGGTAAAACATCACTAGTGCGTAAGATGATTAAAAGCAACATCCATGATCAACAGATAAAAAATATAAAATGGTGTTACAATAGTAGTATATGTTGTTGACACTGACACCTGGACTAAATATCGTGTGGATAGAAAAAGTGTTGACACGTGGTCTAAATATTGTGTACAGATCCCAGTTTAATAATTCCAGTTAATAATGTTAATTGAGTCCAGATGTTTGGTTCATCATATATGTATATATATATAAAGTGAGGTGAGAGTACATCAGAATTCAACACAGATTACAAGAGAGTGTTCATGTTGGTCTTAGGAATCGTCTCAATTGCATTAGTGATATTTACATTGAGTCTGAGAAACGGCATTAGTGAGGTGGAACATTTCGAATTCAACGTGTTATTATTCTGAACGGTTAGGTGATAGAAAGATTTTGTTTTTTCATGTTTGTCGGAAAGGAGATTCACACGTGTATGATATACGTTATTTTTTTAAAAGACGAATCTTTGGGTTTAAAAGCAAATGTTGTAGGAGTACAACTAATAGAATTCGAATTTTGTCAGTTATGTCAAGTATGCTAAAACTGAGACATCCTTCGACCTGCATGGTGACAGGACCGTCACAGAGTGGAAAAACACAACTTGTGAGAAAAATGATTGCAGAGCAAGTTTATGAATGCAATATGAACAAAATTGTGTGGTGTTACTCAGTGTGGCAACCTTGGTTTGTCGAAGAGAAAAACATAACGTTTGTTTGTGGTTTACCACCGAAGGAAAATACATGCAATTTGATCGTAATCGATGACATGATGAATGATCTAACAAGTGTTATTTCATCCATGTTTACGGTTGGTTCACACCACGAGAATTATAGCGTGATTTTAATCACACAAAATCTATTTCCTCGTGTGAGAGTTATGCGGGATATCAGCTTAAATACACACTATTTGATTATGTTTCGCAATAGCCGGGATCTATCTCAGGCTGCTTGTTTCTCTAGGCAGGCATTTCCTGGAAAAGGGAAATATTTCATGGATGCCTATAAAAAAGCAACCGCAGAACCTTTCTCCTATTTGCTTGTTGATGTTCATCCGAGAAGTTCAGAGGAGCAACGTCTCCGACAGTCTATATTTCCAGATCGTGGGCTTATTAATTGGGTCTTTTTACCGTTGAAAAATGAATAGAGTGAGACGTCATGTACATTTACTACACTTACTCTCCAATGCGAGTCCCCAACAGCGAAAAGCCATTTTAAGAACAGCGTCAAATGAACAAATTCAATCATTGTGTGAAATTTGTCAGAATTTGTTATCGGGAAATATACCCAATGCTAAAGTGAAAAAACTTGGATATTACAAGAGAGTGATTCGTCAGTTGGCAGATAGAAAAATACCAATTACAAGAAAACGCAAATTGTTCACGAAACAAACGGGTGGATTTTTGCCTTTGATTTTACCTGCCGTGTTGAGTCTGTTGGGGGGAATTGCAGGTAAAGCTATTGGTAAACGCATTTGAAAATGTCGAAGAAAATGGCGTTAGTACCACCGGAGCTGGTATCTGAATATTATCAGTTAAATAAACCCGAAATTCGATTGGAAGACAATATTCTTAGTTTGTTACAACAGAATGAAATGCCTGACGATATGAGGGCTAAACTTCTCTCTCAGTTAATACCCAAGTACCAGAGGGCAATGCAACCTCCGCCACCTCAGAAACCGTTTGAAATTCCTCCTGAATTGTTGGAGAGTATACAATTGCCCGAAACAAAACCTTCTGAAGATGTTTCTATTCCTAGTATGCTGGTTAAATACCTGGGATATGCTGTTCCGAAAACACTAAAGAAATATGTATTGCCAATCTTGGAAAAATTGAAGAGTGCAAGCTATACATTTAATGAAAACAGTGAATTAGAAGTGAATGGGAAACCAGAATATCGAAGCAATGCTATAGATCTTTTTAACTATCTGATGAGAGACACACAAAAAATCGAACCTCCTCCGAAAGGCTTTGATAAATTTTTTAAAGGCATTTACGAAATTAACATTCCACATCAGTGGATTGGCAATAAAAGACTTCGAGAGCAGTTAACTGTTTCAGAAATGAATCCACTGATGAAGAGAACGGGTTCACTCTCTTCTGTCGAGACTAAAAAACCAAAATGGGAAGCATGGAACGAATGAGAAAACTTTACTTCAATCCCAAAGAGCCCGCTTCGTTTGGAGGACTCAGCCGACTGTCAAAGGCAACCGGTATTAATAGGCACGATGTCCAGAAATGGCTTTCGCAGCAAGATGTCTATACTTTACACAAACCAGTGCGCTACAAATTTCAGAGACGGAAAACAATATCTTACGGTGTGAATGAGTTATGGCAAAGTGACTTGGTAGATGTACAGAAACTATCACGACATAATAAAGGATATCGTTATATTCTTACCATTATCGATGTGATGTCACGATTCTTTAGAGCCATTCCTATTAAAAATAAGAAAGCAAGTACGATGGTAAAGGTGTTTCGAAATGTTTTCCAAGAAACGAAACCTTCGAATTTACAAACCGACAAAGGAAGTGAGTTCTATAATAAAAAGGTTCGGGATCTGTTCAAGAAATATGGTATTCATCATTATTCCACTAAAAGTGAGACCAAATGTGCTATTTTAGAACGCATGCATCGAACGCTACGTGCGCGTATGTATCGAGTTTTCACTCATCGTAACTCATATAAATATTATGATATTTTACAATCTCTTGTGGATTCGTACAATCATTCCGTACACAGTAGTCATGGTTTCAAACCGGCTGAAGTAACCACTGATGATGAGCCGACCATATATAAACGCCTGTATGAGTTCAGTTCTCTAACCAAATTTCGTTTTGGTGTAGGTGATGTTGTTAGAATATCGAAAGCTCTCAGAACGTTTAGAAAGGGATATCTACCAGGGTGGACCGAAGAATGCTTTAAAATCTATAAAAGATATCCTACAAGTCCACATACTTATGTTCTACAGGATTTGAATGGAAAAGAGATTGACGGACGTTTTTATGCTGAAGAGTTACAAAAGATAGAAAAAACTCCAAATGGTTACTGGGCAATTGAGAAAATTATTCGTACTAAAGGTAAAGGACCATCTCGTCAACTTTTGATAAAGTGGCTAGGATTCAACGATTCCTTCAACTCGTGGATTAAAGCAGAATGGATCAGAACATAGAGGATTTCCATGTCATATTACCTTCAAATGCTAGTATGAACTACTTTCCGAACAACACTCCTGATCGTTATCGGACTAAATTAGCTTATCCGATCACTTTAAATGGGACATGGGAATGTTGTTTAGCAGAAGCAACCATACCAGGTAGATTCTTTACCATTCACCCCGGTTATAATGATGAATATTCTATAGAGAAAATAGTGGAAGTAGAAGGTGTAACAACTTTACCTAAATATAACATACCACTTTATAGTGAAGATCATGCAGACTTTGTGGAAGGAGTCAATGCAAATCTTAAAAAGACATTTACAGATCCTCCTCTTATTCTTTTTCTGAATGCGTCAAGATCACGACTTCGTATAACATTAAAAACAGGATGGGATATGTACATTACTTCACAACATGCTGAACATTTCTTGCAGTTTTTAAAATTGAACCCAAAAATTGATGATATAACACGTAGTAGAACTATAGACTATGTTTACAACTTGGACTATCACAAACCGAATTTAGAGAATTTTCGAAACCAGTTTATAACACTTGTCGCCAATAAACCAGTACCAAAACTCACTTATGATATATTACTAGATAAAATGAATGATAATGTATTTGAACAAATCAATAGAAAGATCGTTGCTACAACAGCGAATAGTCTAGCACAGTTCTTACGACGCGAAAATAGTATAGTTGTAAAATTAAAAGAACATATAGATATACTTCTTGAACGTGACTCCTGCCCCAATTTAATGAGGTCTCTAGGCATCGATGAATCTTCTTACATTATTAGTGGTGATAAAAAAGAAATCACATTCAACTACTCTAATCCATTAAATGGAGCTGAAGGTGAAAAGTTTAAGATTATTGTCAATGAAGTATTTCCAACACTTCATCATGAGCTTAGAACATATAATTTTAAAATACCCAGTGGCATGTATCGACAAGCCAAAGACTTCTTTAGTGAATTCAAATCCATTCAATTCAAAGTACTACCTAATTCTAAAGTCAAACTGATTGTACCACATGACACCAAAGTAGTGTTTGAAGATAAACTCTCGGATATATTAGGATTTACGCTAAACACTTTCACGGAAGGAGCATACATTTCCGATTATAACTTGGAGTTAAATGCGGGTATAACAGAAATATATGTATATAGTGATATTGTATCTTCATCGCTTGTTGGTGATTCATTGGTTCCGATTTTAAAAATCATACCAATTGCGAATGAACGACAGGATCAAATTGTGAAACATTTTCCCGTACCACTTTACTTTCGCGTTAAAAAGCAACACTTCGATGCTATTGAGATCGAACTGCGAACAAGTAGGGGTACACCCATACAATTTATATCTGGAAAAACGAGCTTGGTGCTCTCCTTTCGAAAAAAATCGTTATAAAGCGGTGTACAAACGACCCTTCCTTCATATATGTCTTTCATCATGCATAAACACGGTCGAATGCTAGATCCCCAGGACTGTATTGATTACTATTGTAATCAACAATCAGGGAAAGGGGGTTATTTTTCATCAGATTTCCCCATACAGAGAGGATATGGAATATTCACTAATTTGCGTCGATTTGTTCAACCACTTATGATCAAAGCGGGGAAATATTTAGGCAAACACTTACTAACCGCAGGAGAGAACGTACTACAAGACCTTTCACATGGGAAATCCTTCAGAGAAGCCTCCCGTAATCGATTACGGGAATCTGGCAGAGAGATCCAACACGATCTACTTCGCAAACTGAGAGGTGGTGGGGGTATTAAAAGAAAGAAACAAACGAAAAAAACTCAGATGAAACGCCGAAAGAGGTGTTCGAAAGACGTGTTTTCTAGTCTCTGAGAAAATGGAAAACTGTTATTGCACAAAAAGTGAACTAGATTTGTTCGAAACATCACGAATTCAGCTAGCAATTGACCGGTCGACGTTCATAGAAGTTCATCCTGTAGCATCCATTTCGGACAGCAATACAATTGAATTTGCCATATCTGGATTAGGTGAATCATATTTTGATCTTTCCCATGTTTTCCTCAATGTTCAAGCAAAGATTGTAAAAGCAGATGGTAGTGCATTTGTTGCTGCCGATCAATGCGGGCCTATCAATTATCTTTTAAATACTATGTTCTCTGAATGCCATGTCTCCTTTAATGATAGACAAATTTCCTCAGAAAACAATTATGCCTACAAAGCATATATTCAAAGCATATTGTTTCATCCAGAATCCTCTCAAAAGAATTTGCTGAGTGGTGCAATGTTTCATAAAGATACCGCTGAGAAGTATGATGATTTGGATATTGCAGCGGGGGGAAACAAAGGATTGAAGCAAAGATGGAATCGCACTAAGAACGGAACCCTCTTTGATATGTATGGTGCGCTTCATTTGGATTTAGGTAGTCAATCCAAATTATTAATAAACGGTGTGCCGATACGCATCAAGTTAGAAAAAGCGAAACATGCATTCAGCCTATTGACAAATAACGGTGAATACTGCCTTAATATTGAAAACATAAGTCTCTTTGTGAGACGGTGTGAAGTATCGAGTTCAATACTTATTGGACATGAGAAAGCGTTGGAACATTCTCTCATTCAAATGCCATTTACAAGAATTGAAATGAAAACATTCACGCTTAGCTCGGGACTAAAAAGTATTACGATACCAAATGCAATCAACGGTGCACTTCCCAGTCGAATCATTTTGACTATGATATCTAATTCTGCATTTAACGGTGATTTTAAAAAGAATCCTTTTAATTTTAAGAATTATAACCTGAACCATATTTCTCTGACAGAGAACGGTGTACAGATCCCGGCCACCGCTTATGCACCAAGCTATGCAAAAAATCTTTATGCTCGAAATTATTTAAGTTTGTTTACAGATCTTGGTAAACATGACACAAATATAACATTCAACGAGTATAAACATAATTTATGTTTTTACGTATTCGATCTCACTCAAGACTATTCTGCTAGCGATCCATTTGCAAACGTAACTCGAAGTGGTGATCTATCGATTCATCTGAAGTTTGAGACAGATCTCGACGAAACGGTTACATTGATAGCATATATGGAAATGCAAGCTCTTATAGAAATTGATAAAAGCAGAAACATCTTTACTGACTATTAAAATCATGGACACCTCAATGTTGACTAGACTTGCGTATAGCGATCATAAGATCAGAACTACTTTCGGAGGTGTATTCGCAAGTGATATGCTTCCTTCAAAAAGAAAGCGTTATCGTTCCTTCATCGTGAACACCGATCCTGCACATTGTGAAGGACAACACTGGCAAGCTATGTACTTTGATGAAAAAGGATACTGCACATTCTTTTGCTCTTATGGCACACCACCCGGTCGCAATATCAAATCCTTCTTAGTCAAAAATTCAACTCAACTTGAGTGGAATAGACAAACGTTGCAACATTTTAAAACCAGATCATGTGGACTATTTTGCCTCTATTTCTTATGGCATATCACGAGAGGGTTATCCATTGACAAACTACGAGTTACAGATGTATGTGAAAACGAACGAATCGTTCAAAGTTTTGCCCATCAATGGTTCAAAATTGGTAGCGCACCAGAACTGTCTTATAATCAATATTGTCAACCTCTTCGTAACGCATCAAAGAATCTACACGAATGAACTAGTAGTAATAAATACACTATCGCATCACGAATAAAGTTATTCAACAGCTCACCATGGAGCGATATGGTTATATCATTCTGAATGCATGCGATAAAAAGGTTAAAAGTGCAAATAAAGTATTATTTGATGATATCGTACATTGTGTAAAAAGTGGGATACTTCAAAAGATCGACAAAGATGAACTGCTCGTGTATTTTCAAATCTTAGAAAATTCAGAAACGATCAAATTAATGCACAGAGATCCAATTAGTTGTAGATATGGATACATGTACTTGTATCAACCCTGTGATTCGGAGCAACATATGATACTTGAAACTGCATCAGATATTTTGTTTTCTAACTTACTGGATTGCATTATCAGTGCGAAAGCTTATGGTTTGGAAGTTCCTTGTATATCCAATCTGAAAGTAAAAATTGGATATTACAAAATTTTTGACAGTGACGAACTCATGAAAGAGCTTCACTTCCCCCACTGTATGGAGAGAGCTTAATACAGGCTCGTAAAATGGAGAGAATCGTGTCAGTACACGTTTCTAACTTTACGAACTATAAGTATGTACTCTAGTAGGAAATTCATCATTTGAATTCCAACATGGAACGGTATGGATATCTCGTTCAAAGCTCAGAGAAAACATATGATTATATTCACTACGAATTGTACAATAGTGTGTTCGATTGTGTCCAAAGTGTATTGGCATCTCTAGGACTAAATCAAGAAAACAAAAAAAATGTACGCTATTTTAAAATACTCACTAATGAAGACATAGTGAATTTGGTCCATGAGGATGACAAAGAACATAGATTTGGAGTGTGTCATCTACATCGCATGTCTCCAAATAAAAAACTCTCACTGTATGGAAGTGGACTCATTTTGTACTCAAATATTCTACAATGTATTGAAGCCACGAGTGATTGTATTTGCCAGATAGAAATGAACTTTCCAAACTGCATCCTCAAGTATGGTTACTTTCAAATTTTAAATGAGGATGAATTTGTTAACTTGTTAAAAATGTAAAACAAAAAGCCTGCGAGCTTTTCGATTTTTGAAAGTGTAAGGTAAAAAAATGTACTCATCACTGGTTTTTGTTTGAAATAAAGAATGTTTTCAAAATTGTGTTTTGTCTAAATGTTTCAGTAGATTGATATGTATGTAAAATGATATGTATGTCCATGGAGCATTTTGTATGATACATATTCGAAAGTTTTTTTACTTTTATTTGTATACTTATATTTTCAAATGCTTAAATAAAGAATTGTAAGCGGAAATATGTATGTTTCTTTTGTTCTTTCATTAATATGTAAAATAATATGTACAACTTTTATATCATTACAAACCAAAACATCGAACTCTGAAAATATCTTAGAGTCATTCATAGTGTAACTACTTTTCGCAAAATAAGAACTCTGGAGTATTTTTACAAATTGTAGTATCACAATGATGTTCATGCTGACACCTATAGAAAAATTCTAAAAGCTAAAAATTAAGATAAAATTAGGATTTATGCAGACTTGAACTTGAGACTGTAAAAGATACTCATGCTCGAGTGTTTGTTCATCTAAAGCACTCGACCATGAATATCTACCAATGGGTGGTGTATAAATCTAATGATCAAACGAAATTCCTCTCACAACAGTCCTTCAATTCCTAGTACATTTAACACTCAATAAACGGAGAAACATACTTTTTTGTGTCAGCACTTTTTCTATCCACACGATATTTAGTCTAGGTGTAAACACTTTTTCTATCGACATGATGTTTAGTCTAGGTGTCAACAACATTTTTAGCGACAGACCATTTAGTCCAGGTGTCAACAACATATACTACTTACAATTATTATTCACCTTTGCTCTAAGGGATGGTTTACGCTCTTTCGACTCGCAAACAGGGGAGGGCTATTAACACAGTGTTAACAATTTTTCTCATCTAATACTCGCATGTTGTCGCATACACACTTTCACATGAGTCAAACAATAACACACTTTACGTGTGAGCCAAACAATAATACCATCAACATGTCGAACTGTAAGTTAGGCACTAACATGTCAAGCGAGTGAGCCAGTTGTTAGCAGGGTTTTCAAGTGAGCCAGTTGTTAGCAGGGGGTTTGCAAGTGAGCCAGTTGTTAGCAGGTTTTGCAAGTGAGCCAGTTGTTAGCAGGGTTTGCAAGTGAGCCAGTTGTTAGCAGGGTTTGCAAGTGAGCCAGTTGTTAGCAGGGTTTGCAAGTGAGCCAGTTGTTAGCAGGTTTTGCAAGTGAGCCAGTTGTTAGCAGGACATACAAGTGAGCCAGTTATTAGCATAGTTTGCAAGTGAGCCAGTTGTTAGCAGGTTTTTCAAGTGAGCCAGTTGTTAGCAGGTTTTGCAAGTGAGCCAGTTGTTAGCAGTGTAATACTACTCTCACGAAGGCGATAAAAAAAATAAAGATTTTAAGGAAGCTGTGTGTGTGCACTTGCTCAGGCAATGATTGAAGGGGCGGCATAGGTCTCGTATGATGCTGGTCAGCAAAGACAGACTTTAAAAAATGCACATTCTTCTCTTGAGAAGAAAAAAAAATTAATTTTAGACTTTTTCGACAAAAAAAAAATGGGCAATCTTTCAAGGAAAAGGAAGAAATTCTTCAAGCTATGTCAAAAATGAACAACTTATTAAAAAATCAGGATTACAATTTTTTTTGTTAATATCGTTTCAAAATAATTTGCTTTTTAAATGAAGAAAATAAATATCCTTCCAAAGAAAAAGATAGGGGTGAGATCTTTTTCTTTTCTATCTTTATACTTGAATATGTTTGGCACTAGCCCGAAAGCTTTGATGAAAAAAAGCTTGGCATGGTTCCAAGGTTGGCGGCAAGGTCACGTGGGTAGAAACAGTCAAGCCTGTTGTATTCCTTCTTTCGCGGAAGAAAGGCGTTGAAAAACCGATGGAGAATACAACTATTAAATTCTTTTAAAAATCTTCTAGATTGAATTTTTAAATTCGCCACGACCCAAAATTAGCAAAAAATTCGGACTACCTGTGTGCCAAATCTCATTGCTGTAAGTGCCATAGAAACGTCATTATTTTGCGGCCCCAAACAGACAGACAAACACTTCCTTTTATAATAGTAGAGATTATTGTTATTTTTCACTTATGGTCACTTTTTTGTTCGATTAGTCACTTTTTTACACCTATAAAACCCGTTATAACCCCCTGACACTCAATAAAAGAAATACATCATGTATATCCTTTTATATAAACTTGAGATCTAACGTACAATTCAAATGTATCTGGAATTTTAAATTGAGACATGTGAAACCTTATCTTAAAATTGCCTTAATATGAGTCGAGTAGCACCATTTGGAGTAAAACGAAGTAAATTGCGTTATTTAAGGACTACGTTCGTAGAGGAAATCCTCATTCTTTTTTTTTTATTAAAATATAATTTTTATTATTTTAATCAATTCAATGTCACTCGACTTAAATTTTGTTGAAAAGGAGACACGCAAATCCGTAGTTTCTAGGTTTTTGTTTATGTTAAACATTAATATATATAACGGTTTAGGAAATATAGCAGGGTAAATTTCTGTAACATTAAAACATGGCATTGGAATCAACAAAGTTAGTGATGTGATAGAGTAAATAGAAAAATCGCAAGTATGAGCAAATGTTTTTTTTTTTTTTACCTGGTTCACAAGATATTTAGATCACTGATTTTAATCGGTGATGTGACATTTTTTAGAAAGATAAATAAAATAGCGAGTTCTACAAACACCATGTAAATTTTTGAATTACACTATTAAAAAATCATACAAATTTCAGATTTTTTTACATTATATATTGGAAAAATGTATACTATAATTTCTTTTGGGGTATTTTCATAAAAAAATAATTAGTTTGAAACTTAGTTTTGAAAAAATTATGGAAGGGTTCCATGAATAGAAAATAAAATAAACAAAATTTGTATCGTCTCATAATATTCCTACTCTTCGTTTTGCTAGCAAAAAGTACTTTTTTTAAAACAAAATGTTTGTCAAACAGTGAAAATGAGACAAGACATGAAAATACATAAATTAAAATGCCTATCTTTTATTCTCTGAGCATAAACAAATATTTAATAGCTGAATTCCAAGAACATGTCAACAAGCTTTAGTCACAGCATACAAGAAAATGAAGAGAATTCTATGGAATTTCAATGAAAAATCAATCATTAAAATAGCTTTCCACTTCAATCCATAGTTTATTTTGTTAACATAGCCAATCAATCGTCAGATGGGCAAATTCACACTCTAATTCTATAAGTACAGATTAGTTACACTATCAATGAAAAATCAATCATTAAAATAGCTTTCCACTTCAATCCAAAGTTTATTTTGTTAACATAGCCATTCAATCGTCAGATGGGCAAATTCACATTCTATTTCTATAAGTACAGATTAGTTACACTAGCAGGTCTTAAGTAGTCCTTGGGATCAATGCATAAAATTTCTCAATAAAATTTCGATTAATATAAATTAACGCATTCTTAAAAAGATTAAAATTGCCAACTATAAAGATTGATGTGCAAAACGAATACTTTTGAGACGTTGCAGAAAAATCATTTCGTTGTGACTAGGTGTCTCTTTTACCATGAAGACTACAATGCTAAATAAATTACTAGAACACCTAAATTAAGAATACAAGTTATCAAAGTTTTAATAACTTGAATGAATAATCTGAGCATCTTTACACATCACATGGAGAAGGGCGGTTAAAAATTGTCCACATGAGATTTTATAACCACATGGAATGTTTAAAACAAAACCCAAGCTGGTGAACAGGCTTGTGATTGATACTTGTTGGTCAATGACCCAAGAGAAAAATACATACTAATCTGGTAATTATGATCCCAATCAACGAATACTGCTATTTAGTGCTTTCAAAGGGAGAATGACTTTGAGTAAACCTTTTGGGGTAAAACGAGTTAAATCAAAGATCCAACCTTTTGGGATACAGCAACATACGTATTTTGTTCATCAGGGAGCAACATACATTCTAGGAGCAGTGAACCCATCAAGAGAGTATACTCTAGGGATGCGACATCGATGTCGATGTTTTTAAAACATCGATGTTTTTTTAAAAACACCGATGTATTTAACATCGATGTATTGGGGTCGATGTTTTTGTAACATCGATGTTCATACTTGTCAATGTTTTTACGTCTTCGATGTTTTATTTTTAAATGAAAAAAGTACCACTGTAAAAATTTTAAAAATAACCAAGTAGCATAATTTTCATAATTAGCAAATTGAACATACTTTTAGACCAAAGTGACCAGGGATGAAGGGTCGGAAGAGCAGAAATGCGACATCGATGTCGATGTTTTCTAAACATTGATGTTTCAGAAATAAACATCGATCTATTGAAGCCGATGTCGCATCACTAGTTGCTAAACCAGTTTTAAGAAATGGGGAAACATGTTTAAATACACTGAACTTTAAAAACATCGATGATTTGGGGGCGTTGTATTGTCAACACCGATGTTTTAATTTTGGACATCGATGTTTTGCTGTCGATGTCGCATTAATAGTTGCTAAACCAGTTTTAAGAAACGGGGAAAAAAAGTTTAAATACACTGAATTTTAAAAACATCGATGGTTTGGGGGCGATGTATTATCAACATCGATGTTTTAATTTTGAACATCAAAGTTTCAAAACATCGATGTTTTGCTGTCGATGTAGCATCACAAGTTGCTAAACCAATTTTAAGAAATGGGAGAAAAAGTTTAAATACACTGAATTTTAAAAACATCGATGTTTTTTAGTCGATGTATTATCAGCATCGATGTTTTAATTTTGAACATCGATGTTTCAAAACATCGATGTTTTGCTATCGATGTCGCATCCCTAGTATACACCAGACAGAGAATATACCAGTCAGAGTGTATACCAGGATAGTATACCAGTCAGAGAGTATAGCACCGACATCAAGATGGTGCTATACTCTCTGGATGGGTTTTACTATCCCGTCTGAAAAGATTTAACCGACCTGTTGAAAAGGTAGTTCCGGCCCTGACACCATATACGGCTCTCTGAATAGGTGTACCCATTGATGTAATATAACAGAGGCTTTATTTTTGAAGGTAAATACTCAGAGTATTTTCCCAAAGTGGGTACTTAAAATTTTTCATCAGGTTTAACTACTCAATTACTCACAACAAGTTTATTCATAACATATGATGACTACATTGAATAGTATCAAAGATTAAAATGGAAAAAAATAAATAAAAATTTAACTCATCTTAAAAAGTCAGTATTTTAAGGTGATTCATTGATGAGTTTCACAGGAAGACAATAACAATTACACCTTTATGAAACATCGTCATTATTTTAAATCAAAACACAGCTTTCTTTATTAATTTACAATATTAATAGCACATGCATATACACAGCATAGCTCATCGGTATTATATCGTTGGTAATGTTCTATTCATCTGAATCGGGAAGTAATTCATACGTCATAATCAGAATCGAACACAATCTCTTATAAGGTAGCTGACACTTGGAGAAAAGTTTATAAACAAGTGTATAGGGTAATTTTATTTTAAACTCATTACGGAAACATAAATATTGCTTTAAAACCCTGCCTCACAAAATTGCCCTGTGTTTTGAAGCATTTTGTGAAAAATCTCCTTTTTTCATGAAATGGAAGAAATAAGAAAATTTAGCCATGGCAGGGGAATTATCCTTGCGATACAGTACTTCACCTTGCCTGATTAAACCAGATTGCCTCCTACTGATTACATAACATTATTGCATTTAAAAAAAGTAATTTTAAACACAATTTCACAAATTTGATTTAAAATTATATAATATATTTCTTAAACATTAGTGGTACGGTATTGTTAGATGATATTTTTTGAAAATAGCCTTTTTTGTGTGTGTATTTAAGAAATGGGTAAATGCCCTGGTTATAACCCATCTATATTTATCCTACCCACCGGGTAATCACCCGATCCACATCACTGGTAGAGATGCGACATCGACTACAAAACATCGATGTTCAAAATTAAAACATCGATTTTGATAATACATTACCCCCAAACAATCGATGTTTTCAAACATCAGTGTGTTTAAACTCCCCTTCCCCCATTTCTTAAAACTGGTTTAGTAACCTAAAACATTAATGTTCGCCCTATAGGAGGGATATTTAATTTGTCATTAGCCGTGTTAATTAATTTATAACTAAGATTTTTTTTAATTGTCAGTACAAAGTCAAAAAATTTGATAAGAATAATAATCTTATACGGTTATTTCACATACGGCAACATTATCTTAAAATCTATTATTTTATTAGCATATACATAAATGTATTACATTCTTATAACTACATATTGCATTAGGGATGGTTGCGACATCGACAGCAAAACATCGATGTTTTGAAACATTGATGTTCAAAATTAAAACATCGATGTTGATAATACACAGTCCAGTCACATTAATGTGACCACCACCTACTTTCGACGTCAACGTGAAATAACCTATCACAAAAGGCAGGTGGCAGCACATTGCAGTGGAGTGTATACAAAGGATGCCCTAGGGCATCGGAAAGCATTTCAATCGTTGGCGTAATGCAGAAACGTAGCGATTTATCCGACGTCTAAAAGGGCATGATTATTGGCTTTCGGGCCAAGGGTGGAAGCATTTAGAAAAAGGCTAATTTTGTGAACTGTGCCGCCGTGGTAAAAGTATACCGTGCATGGCAAAATGGCACTATCCAAAATCAGCGGCATGGCACATGTGGTGCACCACGGGCTATAGATGACAGAGGCGAACGAAGGCTACGGAGATGCGTTCGGGCGAATAGGCGTGCAACTGTTGAGCAACTGACCGTCCAGATGAACCAAGGGGCTACCAAGAGTGTATCCTCAACAACGGTTCAGCGACAAGCTCGAAGTGTATGTGCGTGGTTCGAAGAGCACCAGGATGAGTTTACCGTACTCCCCTGGCCAGCAAACTCACCGGATTTAAACCCAATCGAGAATATGTGGGACCACATCGATCGGGTTGTTCGCGCCATGGATCCTCAACCGTGTAATCTAGCCCAGCTGGCCACGGCACTGGGGTCGGCATGGTTCAACATCCAAGTGAACACCTTCAAAAACCTAATTGACACTCTTCCTGCACGTCTCGCAGCGGTTCGCTCTGCCAAAGGTGGTTATTCTGGCTTTTGACAGGTGGTCACGTTAATGTGACTGGACTGTGTACATCGTCCAAATACCATCGATGTTTTTCAATATCAGTGTATTTAAACTCCCCCCCACCATCTCTTAAAACTGGTTTGGCAACCTCAAACATTAATGTTCGTCGGAGGGAGATTTAATTTGTCATTTGGCGTGTTTATTAATTTATAACTAAGACTTTTAACTGTCAAAATAAAGTTAAAAAATTCCTAAGAATTACCAAATTCTTTGTTTTCAAATTGAATACTATAAACGAAAATGATATTTACAACAAATTGATATTTACAACATAGGTACTACTAACTATAAGTATAATTAGGTAGATACATAACAATAATTATTGTTAGTTATTATTAATTATTTATCAACTTACGGGGGGGGGGGACACGACAAACTTATTTTTTATTTACTGTGTATAAAGAATATTGGGGCCTATAATCATATATGCCACAATATTTGTTATTTACAGTTTGTATAAAAAAAAATGTTTGTTAACTTTCACCCCCTTAAGTCGACTTCTTTTTTCACTAACTGTCCACCAGTTAGGGTAAAAGCTCTTTCTGATGGGATGGATGTCGCCATCACTGACAACTACTTAGTTGTAGGGATGCGACATCGATGTCGATGTTTTCAAAACATCGATGTATTAGGGTAACATCGATGTTTTTACGTTGTCGATGTTTTATTTTTAAATGAAAAAAGTACCGTTATAAAAATTTTAAAAATAACCAAGTAGCATAATTTTTATAATCAGCAAATTGAACATACTTTTAGACTAAAGTGACCAAGGGTGAAGGGTCTGAAAAGTAGGGATACAACATCGATGTCGATGTTTTCAAAACATTGATATTTTAATTTTGAACATCGATGTTTTGCTGTCGATGTCGCATCACTAGGTGCTAAACCAGTTTTAAGAAATGGGAAAAAAAGTTTGATTTCACCGAATTTTAAAAACATTGATAGTTTGGGGGCGATGCATTATCAACATCGATGTTGCATCCTTAGTTGCTAAACCAGTTTTTTAGAAATGGGGGGAAAAGTTTAAATACACTGAATTTTGAAAACATCGATGTTTTGGGAACGATGTATTATCAACATCGATGTTTTAATTTTGAACATCGATGTTTCAAAACATCGATGTTTTGCTGTCGATGTCGCATCCCTACTTAGTTGCACGGGTATTTTTTAAATTTTCGCAATGGTAGTTCTTTCATTCAAAAATAAAACATCGACAGCGTAAAAACATCGATGTTAAACAAGCATCGGCTCCATTTAATCGATGGTAAATAAATCGATGTTTTTTTTGTAAAACAACGATCATTTGAAAACATCGACAACGATGTTGCCACTACAGGTTCAGACGCGAAGGTAAATCCCCAGGAGGGTTAAATACTTGTGGTCTGATCCTCCAGACCTCAGATTGGTTCGTTGGGTTTTATGGTGAAAGGTCATATTTGGCCATGCTTCGGCAAACACATCAAGTGATGGACATTAACACACAAAGAAGTTTTTACAAACACAGAGTCGAACCTACATTTAGTAAGTTTGCTAACTTACTAAATGTAGGTTCTTACTAAAGTTTGATAACATACAAATGGTCAATGATAAATTCTTCTACAGCTAACGAATTCATCGACTACTGCTTTCAGTTTTCATTAAACTTTGGTGGATTATCTAACCTACATTTAGAAAGTTTGCTAACTTCTAAATGTAGGTTCTTACAAAAGTTTGATAACATACAAATGGTCAATGATAAATTCTTCTACATCTAACGAATTCATCGACTACTGCTTTCAGTTTTCATTTAAGTTTGGTGGATTATCTAACCTACATTTAGTAAGTTTGCTAACTTACTAAATGTAGGTTCTTACTAAAGTTTGATAACATACAAATGGTCAATGATAAATTCTTCCACATCTAACAAATTCATCGACTACGCTTTCAGTTAGCATTAAATTGTTTTGAATTATCTAACCTACATTTAGTAAATTTGCTAACTTCTAAATGTAGGTTCTTACTAAAGTTTGATAACTTACAAATGGTCACTGATAAATTCTTCTAAATCTAACGAATTCATCGACTACTGCTTTCAGTTTTCATTAAACTTTGGTGGATTATCTAACCTATATTTAGAAAGTTTGCTAACTTCTAAATGTAGGTTCTTACTAAAGTTTGATAACATACAAATGGTCAATGATAAATTCTTCCACATCTAACAAATTCATCGACTACTGTTTTCAGTTTTCATTAAAGTTTGGTTTATTATAACTGAACACATTATGTTCTTCAAAAAGTTTGCCTACAGTAGAACCTCATTATAATAGTTCCTATTATAACGAAAGTAGCTTATAACGGATGTAGCTTATGTAACGGACAGTGAGCGAAATGAAAGACCAGTGGCATACCCACTGACTACAGCTCCTCTCAGGGCTTCAGAATCAACACCTAGTATTGCGTCCTTTTGATAGGAATGGAAAACCGGGGGTGGAAATTGGGCCAGTTCCGAGCATTCCGAATCCATAAAACAGATAAGGCACGGATATTGCAACGCCCTGTAACTCTTATCTATTCCGTCTAAGCAAACGGAATCGCCGGAAGCAACAAGACATTCATCACATTTGAATGAAAGGCCATTCAAAAGTCCAGGAACGAACCCTGCATAATTTAGTCCCGGAATCCCTTACTCATAATGACTAATTCCTTTAATGGAAGGCGTCTGGAACGAGTGTTTTTCCTTTTGGAGCGAACCTTATCAGTCACCGGCGAACGTTGCGGTGATAAGACCCACTAAAAAATGCACTTTTCCACACCTTTACCTGTGTTCCCAGCGAGCAGTGCGCGAGGCAACGCCTTGTTCCAAGTGTACTCTGAGCTTTCGACCATTTTTTTTTCTATTACCCTTGTTGGTGCGTTCCTTCCTTCCTTCTTTCACACTTTCGGCTTCATCAAAAGGCGTTCGAAAGGAAGTCGTTGCGGCTCGGCTCCAAGCGAGGATTAGCCACTACAGGTCATAAAAGAGTAAAAGAACAAAGAGAAGGTTCGGTATGGGGATCGGGAAAAGAGACGAAGAGAATCCGGGTTCGGACGAGGAGACCGAGAAGGAGGCAGAGTCGAAGAAACTCAACCCCGATGTCGAAGAGGGGATGGAGCTGACGAAGATACCCGTCAAGACCAGGGATGGAAAATATCCGGAGATGATCGCAGGTCAGGACGATCCGCTCATCAAGGCCCATCACCTGAAGTACCTGGTGCTCGGCTTCAACTGCTTTCTGACGGTGAGTTATCGCTTTCAATTCCTCCTTTTCGTATTTCACTTTGGCGTGGTGTGGAAGTTTGGAGAAAGGGGTGCCAGTTCGGGTGTTGACCTCGGCATCTGACCGTGCCCTCGGAACCTTGGGAATCGATTCCGGACCGAGGCCAACAGTCCGTTGTATTGCTCCAGTGCGACGTTAATTCAAACACTTGCATTTTCTTATTTTTTTGGGGTGGGGCTGTGGTAGCTCAATTGGTAGAGTAGCCGTTTCGAACTCGATTCAAACAAAGACAGTCCTGTTCGTGGATGCACTTTAATTCAGTCGTGGCCTCAAATGTCCTCATGTTGGTGTGGTGTGGTAAATTGGAGAATGGGGTGCCAGCTCAAGTGCTGATCTCGTCAGCTGACCGCGGTTCAAAATTACGAGGGGTCATCCTGGTATATTTAACTTTGAGATTGATCCCGAACCGTAGCCAATAGCTTGTGTTGACCCCCCACCCAGTGAAAAATTTCCATAAATTCAAGTACCTAACTTTTCTTGTTTATTCTTAATCTCCACAATTTGGGGTTTTCGTGGCTGGGGGGGTTTGTTGAATGAGCTAGAAACCTGCTAGTTGTGACCGCGAAGATTCGTTTCCTATTAGGTTCGGTTCTTTGTGTGTGGTTGGCCGAGTTGTGTTTAATGGTGCAAGGGCCATATTTGGGCTATGCTTCCTTGTGTCTCTATGCCCGTTTACCTGATGTTGTTCTGACGACCAAACCACTATCTCCACAATTTGAAGTTCTTTACCCGACTACACACGGTTACAACGTGCAACAAAAGAAACGTAATGCGCATGCGTACTCCTTTTTTATGCAGAGAACATATCGGTGCACAAGCATATCTCGAATAATTAAATGTCGAACCAATGTGCTGCCTGCTTTCATCCTGTTGCTAATTGCTTGTACAAAAGGGTCATGTAGAGAGGGAAAGCTGTAAGTGCTCAAATCCCTGCATTTGCTTTGAGCAAAAAGAGACATTTCGCAATGTGTATGAAATTCTAGCCTTGAAACTAATTTCTTAGCATTCTGCCCCTCGATTCAACAAAGTCTGGTATTGAATTGTTGTTAAAGCATGGATATTCATAACATCCGGAATCCAATTTAAGCGTTAGGCCCTGCTGATTGGTCATTGTATGGCAAAAAATGTTTGTAGAGTAACAAATCACCTAAAAATTATAAAATTGTGCATGATTCACAAAATATTTAGTAATATTAATATTCAAAGGCATTCTATGGTACATTTCGCTATACTCTTATACATACCCTATCCAAAAATCCTATTATTTCTAAACTAAAGCTGTAATCTTGATTCTAAACACTGTCCTAATACTCTGACATATTTAACTTTTCATAAACAGCTTTCAATGAAATAGTGTACTTGTAAACAGTCGCATGTATTTGTTTGAAAAATGGTTTAAATTTTAGTTTACTTTTCACAAGGCTACGGTTAATTAGGACTAATAATTCCGAGAAATTCCCTTTTAAAAAATATGCACTTCTGTCTCTCCCCCTAACTCAGCCCCCTGATAAATTCTCCCTGAGCTGCCCTGATTTAAATTTTTTGTGAAAACTACATTGGTTAATGGTACATTCTTCACACCTAAGCGCCTCTGGAGTTTTCATTAAACTTTGATCGAGATTACAATGGAATACATTCTAAAGCCAGTTTTGGTTATGTATGGTTTACAATTGTTACATGCTAAGTACATAATATCTTATATCTCATAACTCTAGAAAACAGTAATATTGTTAAGTTTCGGATACTGATATATGATATGGAAACCATTAATCCAAAAAACGACCAGGCTTAGAGATACTATTTTTATGTGTACAATGACAGCATACTGGATATACATAGTCTAACTTTTTGAAGAACAGAATGTGTTCCATTGTAATCCAATAATGGTAATTGGTAATTTTTAGTTAACGTCGTACTAGAGCAGCACAACGGGCTATTGACGACGGTCCGGGATCAGTCCCTTAAGGGAAAGATCCGAGGACAACATCTCGTAATTTTGAACCACGGTCAGATGACGAAGCAACATCTGAGCTGGCACTCCACTCTCCAAACATCCACGCCAACCCAACGTGAGGACTTTCGGCCACGACAGATTTAAGGTGCACCAGCCGCCTCTACACCATACGTTTACAAACATCCATGCCCGGACCCGGATTCGAACCAGGAACCTTCGTATCTAGAGGCTAACACCTTAACCACTATACCGGTTGGTCGGCGCCAATAATGAAAAATCCAAATAGTAGTCGATGAATTTGTTAGACAAGGAGGAATTTATCATTGACTAATGTAGTTGGAGCCAGCACAAAAATTTTAATGTTTTTCTTGTGATCCTTTCATTTATACTCCTTTAAATGACTTCCAATGTTTGACTTTCAAAAAATATGAGCATTTACAAGAAATTTTTACGATCCAAAATGCATAAAAACTATGATGTGTAAAGCAATTAAAAGTGAAACTCAGCGATAAAAAATAGTTTATCGCTTTAAAATACTTTTAATAAGTTAATCATATGAGATATTTGTTCGAGATGATATTTCTTCTCTTACTTAGTCTTTTTGATTCCTGATTATTATAGATTCGGAGCTTCCTTATTCTTCCTTTTTGTTGTCTTAAAGGTTTAAAAATCACATTATGTGTCACAATGTTACATTACAACTTAAGTGTTTCGTTTTTCACGAAATATAGAAAAATGCCTTAAAAAACATCAATTTAAAATTTCGTGAGAATAGTGATCAGAACGTTTTCATAAAAGCGGTTTGATGAAATAATTTGAGATTACACTTCAGAATAGGGAATCTCCACCAATCACAATTCCTCACTGAAGAACCTGTCGATATGTTTGACAAGCAAAAATACGAAAGAGGAAGCTATCAGTATTGCTCTAATCTCACTCTCACAATCCATCTGAGATATTTTTGAGTGATTTCGATCCCTTGCCCTTTGTACCTCTCCCAGTATATCTGTGCTGTAACATCGAGAAAGAAACTTTTTTTCTATAATTTGGAGAAACGTCTGTGGTAAATATGGATGTGCCATGACCCTATTTTATTGTTTGTGAAAGAGGTGAAACCAAAATCACTTCCGCAAACCTGTAGTTTCTGAGTCAAATTCGACATCCTTCGAAGGGAAGGATTCAATGAGGGAAGTTAAGCCTCAAGGATTAACTAAACGAATTTTGAATCTGTTGGCTAGTGGCTGAAGATGCAGACTGCTTCAAAATGACGTCGAGAATATATCATGGATGTTTTACAAACCTTTTATAAGTCATCTTAGTGTAAAAAATTACATATTTATCGATTATATTTATCAACAAAATAGAATTACATATTAATCTTTACGCTGCAGCGCTTAGACTTTTCAATCGTCTCACAGAACGGATCTTAGGTCTGACTCTCCGAGACCCGTTGCCTAGTTACCAAATTGAGCGATAGGGCCGTGAGTGGCATTTTTGCGACTGACCCTTTCCTTTCATAGTATTGTGTGGCGTGAGAAGAGATATCACCGGAGCGACTTTCTGCTTTTCCCAAAGCGTTCACACCTCACGGTCGGTAGTGTAGGGGGGCACCGAACAAAAGGAGGGACCCTCTAGAAGGTCAGTTGCTGATAGCTCGTAAATGGTGATCGATGCCAGAGATCACTGAAAAGGGGGAGAATATCCGCAGTATACAGATCAATACCATGCCGCTGGTGTATACGAAATTTTAGTGGTAGCAATTGTTTACCTGCCGCAGCGTAAAGGTTAACCCTAAGTGGTTAATCTTTGAGTTGAAAATTGCTCTGTAGAGCAGAGTCTGTTCCAAAATGTCAACAGTTCTAAGCAAGAGGCAGTTTGTTTTTTCTACTTGTATCTTCATTCCTCTTGGAAAAATAGGGTAGTTTTGTATCGAGGAGATATATTGTCCTTAGCGAATATGATCAATGTATCTCATCGAAACACTTGAGGGGGTTAAAATTTTAAAACAATGCTAGTTTTCTTTGCAACAAAGAGTTGCAAAATTATATAAACAAATGATTTAAGTGCCTGCGTATGCACCAGGATTTTCAACCAATAAGAAGATCCGAGTTGGGCTACAACACTATTTGATATAACTTCTCCCAATCCGATATCATGACAGCTCTACATTTAGCATAGCTGCTTTATTTTATTTTCAACTAGTCACTGCGTGGCTAGCCCGGCGTTGCCCGTGCCCGTAGTGTAAGGTCTGGTGTAAAATTTTCCGCAGATTTCAAATGCGTTGCAGATTTATTCAATTTAAAAATTATTTACTTAAAGAAAATCATATTTTTAGGTATCAATCTAAAGTGAAATTTTCCTCAGATCTCAAATCCGTTGAAATATTTACTCTATCTTTAACGGTCTAGGAGATATAAATAAGAAATGTGACTCCAGTTAAAAGATTTATTCACTTGCTGGAAAATCATTCATCCGCGCATAATCAACACGGAAACGAAAAAATAATTTCTCCGAGTTCCCCGCGATGAAAAAAATTTGGCATGGTTCCAAAGGCTGACGGAAAGGTCACGTGGGTAGAAAAAGCTAGATTCGTTTGTTTCTTTTTCCGGAAGAAACGCGTTGAAGAACCCGCTAGAGAATAAAGCTATTAAATTCATTTTAAAATGTTCTAGATTGAATTTTAAAATTCGCCGCGACCCAAAAATTGCAAACAATTTGGACTACCTGTGTGCCAAATTTCATTGCTGTAAGCGCCATAGAATCGTTAGGATTTTGTTGCAAGAAACAGACAAATTAACACTTCCTTTTATGATAGTAGAGATAAGGGGAGCTTTAACAAATTCCACACATTCTACATAGGTAGGGATGCGACATCGATGTCGATGTTTTCAAAACATCGATGTTCTTTAAAAAACATCGATGTATTGGGATCGATGTTTTTGTTACATCGATGTTTATACTTGTCGATGTTTTATTTTAAATGAAAAAAGTACCGTTATAATAACTTAAAAAATAACCAAACAACATAATTTTTATAAACAGCAAATTGAACAAACTTTTAGACCAAAGGTGAAGGGTCTGAAAAAGTAGGGATACGACATCGATGTTTTCAAAACATTGATGTTTTATAAAAAACATCGATGTATTGGACTTGATGTCACTATCACTACTAGCTAAACCAGCTATAAGAAATGGGGTAAAACGTTTAAATGCACAGAATTTCAAAAACATCGAGAGTTTGGGGACGATGCATTATCAATATCGATGTTGATGTTTTGCTGTCGATGTAGCATCACTAGGTGCTAAACCAGTTTTAAGAAATGGAAGAAAAAGCTTGAATTCACTGAATTTTAAAAACATCGATTGTTTGGGGGCGATGCATTATCAACATCGATGTTTTGCTGTCGATGTTGCATCCTTAGTTGCTAAACCAGTTTTAAGAAATGGGGAAAAAAGTTTAAATACACTGAATTTTAAAAACATATCGATGTTTTTGGAACGATGTTTTATCAACATCGATGTTTTAATTTTGAACATCGATGTTTCAAAACATCGATGTTTTGTTGTCGATGTCGCATCCCTAGTAGTTGGTAGTTGAATTATATACTGGAGCAGCACAATTGATTAATCAGGGATTGATTTCGAAAGGACAGATTCCAGGACAACACCTCATAATTCTAAACCACGGTGAGATGACACAGTCAACATCTTAGCCTGCCACTCCACTCTCCAAACTTCCATATCTTGCCAATATGAGGACATATGAACCACGACACATTTTTACGCCCACCAGCCCTGTGTACATGACTGTTTTCGGGTAAATTGAGTTTCGAACTCAGCCCTCAGGTCGTTAATCTGCAACTCTACCAAGTTTCGAAAATGGAAAATCAAAAATCAACTTCAACTTCAGTGGAGCACATCTGTAGTAAAAATAATGAAAACAATTTATCTGAACAAAAAAAATTTTATAATGAAAAGTAACGACGAAAATCTCAAAAACATATCAGCTATTTTACTTCACAAAACTATATTAGAAATGGTTGGAGAGACAAAAAACATAAAAAAACACTAGCAGGAGATGTAGTGGTAGAAGTTTCAAATAGAACACAGGCCTTAAACATCCAAAAAATAAAATTCGTCTGTCCAATAGAAGTAACTGTAACACTCCATAAAACTTTGAATTCATTTAGAGGCGTAATTTCTGAATCAGATTTAGTTCATGATACGGAACACACAAGACATCTTAGAATCCCTGTGTGAATAATCTGTAATTAATGTCAAAAGAATCACTATTCCAAGAAATGGTCAAAAAATATCCACCAAACATATAATATTAACTTTCAATGCACCAACTATACCAAAACACGTAAAAATAGTCTATATGAACTGCCCGGTTAGACCTTTCATACCTAATCCAGTTCGTTGCTTTAAATGTCAAAGATTCGGCCACTCTTTCATCGCTTGCCGTGGCAAAGAAACTTGTGCGAAATGCTCTAGTACAGAACACAAGACCGATGTCTGTACGTCATCATCCCTTTGCTGAGTGAACTGCAAAGGTGATCATCCTGCTTACGCCAAGTCTTGCCCTAAGTTAGAAACTGAAAAAGTAATTCAGACAATTAAAGTACAACAAAACATTTCCCCGAAAAATTGTTAATGATCGCACCCCGAAACCTAGAATATCTTACTCTTCAATAGTAAAAAAACCCTTCAAAACTAATAGAACTCAAACCGATGTAACTATGTTTAAGCCATCTGACCAACATAAAACTTCAACGAACCAACCTATAACGCCTTATTTTTCTAAAGCCTCAGCTATAACCTCATCAAATACAAAAAACATAAACCAACCAAACTGATCTATAAATACTTCTTTAAAAAGAACCTAACTAACTAACACCAACACACACTCCCGTGCCTAGTATCAAGACTTTAAAAAGAACCATATCAATTGAACAAAATAATATTAAAACAGCAAGAAGTTCTTCTCAAACCTCTCTTCAGCCTGGATCTGGATATAGCACCATTGGGCCAGGCTAACTAACGGGCCATTTACAGCCTGATGTTTCATCCAGAAACTCAATAACTGGTCCTTCTACTAGTGACCTTATAAATCTTTATAACACCGAAAGTGATATTTCCTTTGTAGAAGGTGAGGACTTGAAGACTTTGCCACCCAAGTCCAAAAAGGGCAAACCTCGTCCTAGGACGAAAAAACACAAGCAGTTTTTCTTTCCCTTTATATTATACTTTTATAGCTTCCTTTCTTTCCTGGAACTACCGGTGTTTTCGTAAAATATTTAATGATGTTAAAGACATCATAAACAAACATAAGCCAGCTGCAATCGCCATCCAGGAGACCTATCTAAGAAACAATGACACCACCAACATTCGTTATATCACTTTATTCAGAAAAGATTACGATGATGGCCAAAGAGAATGTGGAGGTGTTGCATTGCTTACCTCCCATGACCTACCAGTCACTCAAATTAACTTAAAACAAATCTCCAAGCTGTTGCTGTAAGATTTCATGTCAATATTTTAATAACAATATGCAATTTATACATAACTCCTAACACCCATATCGCCACTTTTGACTTAAATAATCTGATAGATCAACTTCTATGACCATTCATCATACTTGGTGACCTAAATGGCCATCATATTCTCTGAGGCATTTCAGACATATAAATCATAGAGGCAAACAAATTGAAAAACTACTAACAGACAATAATTTATGTGTTATGAATAACGGCCAACCTACTTACTTTCACTCACCTTCTCTTACTTACCATTCAATAGATCTGACAATTTGCACTACTTCAATTTTGTCATTTTGGACTTTTTCTGTGGATCTTTACCTTTACAATAGTGACTATAATCCTATAAAACTAAAATATGCAGGCCAATACCAACCCAACTCTGTCAGTAATATCAACTATATTTTTGAAACTGCCAACTGGCCATTTTTTACTAACCTTGGCGATATTTCTAACACGGTAAAAATTGATGACATCGATGAAGTTACTTTAAAAATAATAGACACAATTATAGCAAGTGGCTAACGCTTCCATTAAAAAGTCATTAATATGCTAAGAAACAAAAGAAACCTTTGTAGAATGATGATTGTAGGGATGTGTATCGGAAACATAGGAAAGCATGGAATATCTTCAATAGATATCCAACAAGTGAAAACTATATTATTTATAAAAAAACAAAAGCTGCATTCCGAAAAATACAAAGACGTAGTGAGAGGGATTCTTGGACGAATTATGTAAATGATATAAATAGTAAAACCACAACTAAACAATTATGGAACAGGAATAAAAGAATTTCCGGTGTTTACCCCCAATAGATTAATTCCTATTCAAGAAAACAAAAAACAAATACTATCAGCACCCAAAGATATAGCAAACACAATGATTTCATGCCTTTCCGAAATATCCAGCTCCAATAACTACTCTGAAGGTTTAAAAAAATTAAAATTGCATCTGAAAAGAGTAAAGTTAATTTTACTTCAATCCGTATATTATCATAGAATTGTGAATTTTCTTTTTGCGAATTGATAAAGGCTTTATCCTTAGTTCACAAATCAACACCTGGGCCAGATAATATTAGTTACATCATGCTACAAATAGTTCTCTAAATAATCTCCTGAAATTTTACAACAGAATTTGGATCGAGCACACTTTCCGTAGTCATGGAGATATGCTAATATAATACCCATTCTAAAACCGAATAAAGTCCCCAAGAACCATTCGAACTATCGTCTAATAGCCCTCACAAGCTGCTTTTGCAAAATTTTAGAAAAGATGGTCAACGCGAGGTTAATGTATATTTTAGAAAAAGATAAATGTCTCTCTCCACTTCAAAGTGGTTTCAGAAAAAATCGATCCACTATTGACAATCTAGTCGCTCTCGAGACTGAAATAAGAAATGCATTTGTTTAAAATAAACATCTCGTCTCGATTTTTTCGATATTGAAAAAGCTTACAATCAAACATGGAGACATGGAATTTTATTAAACATTTTTAAAAATGATAAAAAAGGAAATCTGCCGATTTTTATTCAAAAATGTTTTGAGAAAAGATGTTTTAAAATAAGAATTGGATCGATTTTCTCAGATGTTTTTATTCAAGAGGAGGGAGAGTACCACAAGGCAGTGTTTTAGTTGTAACTTTATTTATTTTAAAAATCAATGATGTTTCTCAATTGCCTCCATCAGTTAAAGGTCTTATTTACGTTGACGATCTGCAAATTTCACGCGCAGTAAAAGATATTATTTTAATAAAAAGACAACTTCAACAGGCTGTTAACAAAATCACAAATTGGACAAAAGAAAATGGTTTCAGTTTTTCACCTTCCAAAACCGCATATGTTCATTTTTGCAGAAAACGAAATCTTCACCTTGACCAGGAAATATTCTGCAAAGAAATTTTAATTAATGTTGTGGACAGTGGGAAATTTTTAGGTATTATATTTGACAAGAAGTTGACTTTTCAACCGCATATTTTAAATCTACGCAAACGTTGCGAAAAGGCTCTTAATATATTACGAGTTTGATCAAAATTATCATGGGTATATGATCGTACTTGACTTTTAAAAATCTATAGAGCCCTAACACGATCAAAATTAGATTACGGCTGAGTGGTGTATGATTCAGCCAGAAAATCTGCACTTGAAACTCTGAACAATATCCACCACACAGCTTTACGTTTATGTTCTGGTGCTTTTAGAACTTCACCCGTAAGCAGCTTTTATTTAAACTCTTTTGAACATTCCCTGGACTTATGGCGACAGTTGTTGACCCTAGAATATTATTTTAGAATTACCTCAACCCCTCATCACCCATTGCTTACCATTCACCACAGTTCACATTTCAAATGCCGTTACCAAGTAAAAAAAAAAATTCCTCCCTACATTCCACTTAAGAATGCAGGATTTGATGAACGGATCTTAAATTTCTTCACTTGACGTCAACCAGAAAAAACTATATGCTTTCTCTCCTTGTTTTAATCGTGTTTTTGAATTTCAAAACCCATTCCAAAATTTCTATAAAGCAGATATCTCTGATATTATCTACAAACAACTCTTTCAAAAGTATATAGAAAAATACCCTAATTTTATACAAATTTACACGGACGGATCTAAAAAGGCAAACTATCTTGGAGCTGCGTTCACTATTAATGATTCCCTTCACAGTTTTAAACTTCATTCTTCATGTTCTGTTTTTACAGCTGAAATAATGGCCATATATAAAGCATTAGAAAATATATCTGATCATTGTCATAAAAAATGTATAAATTTCACAGATTCATTAAGTG
Source organism: Metellina segmentata (assembly GCA_947359465.1). Lineage (NCBI taxonomy): Eukaryota > Metazoa > Arthropoda > Arachnida > Araneae > Tetragnathidae > Metellina > Metellina segmentata. The sequence goes on from OX375877.1 coordinate 84,123,327, forward strand.
TTTTACAGTCATTGAAATGTCCTGAACATGCCAGTCATCCCACTGTCTTGGTGTCACTGAAAAAATTTATCATCCTTCTTCAAAAAACTTTAACTTGGTATTTTGTTGGATCCCATCTCACGTTGGAAAGTTAAGAACTGAAATAGTTGACAAAGCCGACAAATCGGCTTTAAGTAATATTAACTATACCATCCTTTATCGTGACTTAAAATCTAGCATTTACAAATTTTCAGAGGAAAAATGGCAAAAGGAATGGAATGAACAAACGAAGAACAAACTTCACTCTATTAAACCAAATACATCTGAAAGGAAATCGCTACCTTTAAGAAGACAGCATGTAGCAATAACACGCCTCCGTATTGAACATACTCGGATAACCCATAGACACCTCCTCCTCGGAGAAGATAATCCAATTTGCAATTACTGCATTTGCCTACTAACAGTAACACACATTTTGATAGAATGTTCTCATTTTAATAGTCAACGGCTTAAACATTTTAATTGATATGGCTTTCGAAGACATATTGGAGAGAATCCTTATCCAAATATTTTTAACTTTTTACATGACATTGGGTTTATCCATCACATATAACTTTATACAGGGTGGTCCCGAATTCATGGTACAAACTTTAATGGTAGGTACAGGACATTGTAACAATGATTTATTGTATAGGAATGTATAGTCGCAAGTGACGCGGTGAGGCGAAAACAGGGGAAATAACGGCCGAAAGGAAAAACAAAGATTTTATTGAAAGCGTTGTTGACAAGTGTCATGTTTACAGTAATTGTTCAAAATTGCGTCCACCAGTATCGATACATGCTTGACAGCGTCGGTGGAGCGATTGGCGTACACGTTCAAAGATGCCTGGTATTTCACGCACACCTGCAGCAGCTACAGATAAGCGAGCGACGAGATCCTCATCTGAGTCAACTGGAGTCTCATAAACAAGATGCTTTAGATGTCCCCATAAAAAGTAATCGAGGCTCGATAAATCGGGAGATCGGGGTGGCCAAGGGACTGGTCCACCACGCCCAATCCATCGAGTACCAAACGTGGCATTCAGGTAATTCCGTACATCAATGCTGAAGTGTGCTGGCGCCCCATCGTGCTGAAACCACATGCGGTTACGAATGGCGATCGGAACATCATGCAGCAGTTGTGGTAACACTTCTTTCAGAAAAATAAGATAGCTTCCGCCAGTGAGCCGCGTGGGTAGTAAGTATGGGCCAATCAAAAAGTCGTTCACAATACCAGCCCACACATTAATACTGAAACGTTGTTGAAACGCATGTCGACGCGTTGCATGTGGATTATCGGTTGCCCACACATGGGAATTGTGCGCATTAAAGACACCCTCGCGTGAAAATGTCGCTTCATCTGTAAATAGCATATAATCTACGAAATCCGGCTGCAACGCACATTGCTGCATCACCCACAGGCAGAAGTTCACGCGGCGAGGATAATCTGCCGGATTCAATGCTTGTACTTTCTGAAAATGGAAGGGGTGTAAGCGATTTTCATTTAACACTCTGCATACAGTCTGATGACTCACACCTACGTCACGCGCAACAGTTCTTGTGCTTGACTCGGGTCTATCAGCCACAATGTTCAAGATGCTTTCTTCCAGCCTTGGAGTGCGTACAGCTCTTACTCGACCAGCGCCATGTCTGTTGACGTCGAACGCACCTGTTTCACAAAGTTGACGATGTAACCGTTGAAAAATTCTATGATCCGGCATTCGTCGATCAGGATACTCCGCGCGATACATTCGTAACGCAGCTCTGCCGTTACCATTTGCACGGCCGTACATGTAATGCATGTCTGCTTTTTCTGCATACGTAAAGTCACCCATCGTCTACGGCAGCACAATTGTGAATGGCGCTTTTCCCTACTGCGATGCATCATGTTCAACAGCGGCTAGACATCTACTGCCCTCTACCGGCAATGATACCAACCGATCACTCCATTTCTCTTTCCTTTTATTTCCCCTGTTTACGCCTCACCGCGTCACTTGCGACTATACATTCCTATACAATAAATCATTGTTACAATGTCCTGTACCTACCATTAAAGTTTGTACCATGAATTCGGGACCACCCTGTATAATATTCATTTTATTATGACATGACTCATTTCATTTTATTATTGGATTATATATCTGATTTTTATCTTGAGTTTGGCATAATATGTCCCAAGAGGACTCAATGCCACAAAATCAAATACAATCCAATCTGTTTCTTTCCGGACCTTCGTCAACAGCCCATTGGTTAGAACTAAGCCCATTGCTTTATCTACTTGGTACCGTGAACGCTGACGTTTTGGATATTTGAAATGACGTCTTGGATTGGCCTTGCCTGCACTATGGCGATACTACGGCGGTGATGGTCGTTTCTTACAATAGGATCGAGCTCCATGTCATAGTGCAAAACGTGTGCTGGACTGGTTTCATGAAAATGAAGTGAATTTGCTTAAATGGCCTGTTCAGAACCCCGATCTCAATCCGATCCGGATAAGGACGTTATCCGGATGGTTTAAAATTGTTCTTTTTCTTATTGTTCTGAATAGTTTAAAATTGTACTGTTTTGTGTGTTTGCTATCTAATGGTTTTTTGGGGAGGGTATGATCAATTTTTAGCTTATTGATGCTCATAGGAAGTAAACACCATTTTGTGTTGTCTGCGTCAGACTTCCTCCATTATGACGTCCTGATACACCAATACTTTTTTATTTTCGAAAATATCTTTTTGAAAACTTTTTTTACTGCTTCTAAACATTTTATTTTTGGTTTTTATATTTTAATGTGAAAATAATTTTTGCTTTTGTTTCTTAAATGTATGCGTGTTTTTGTTATACGAGCGTTGAAGACAGATTACGGAAAGTGCTTAGTGTTATAAGGGATCTCAGAGGACCCTTTTTACGCTGCAGAAATTCTATTTCGTGCCTCGATTGCCTTTCGAATTCCGTTTGGTTTCGATAAGTGAAAAAGTTTCCTTAGAATCAGGAGCACCAGTACAGGTAACGTTTTCGAAGTGCACCAGATAAGATAATGTCCTTTTTTCTTGCATTTTCTTTCCGAAGAGCAGTGCAATCGTCATGACTGTCGATAGAGCAGCATAGACTAACACTGTAATCTTTGTCATTTCTTTCTTTGATAAGAAACTGGAGTTCATTTTTATCTTAAGCTAGACAAACACGAATATTTCAAGCTATGATTCATTTCATTGGCCCACTCTGTAACTGAATTTAAAATACCGCGGCGAGTAGCAAGACAATACGTTTCATTTTATTTAAACTATTCTTACTCGCATGTTTTTTCTGAAAAGGAATCAATTCAAAAATATGATCAGTACACTTAAGAGTTAATATAATTATATGGTTTTTCATTACAATTTTTAATTGACTTTGATATTTAACCTTTAACTGCTGTCATGAGTGTCACAAACTTCGAGTGATTTTTGACAGGTCGTTTCCACCCCTTAAAGTGAATATTGGTCCCTGTCCTATTCAGTACCTTCCTACTACGTCCAACAGAAGCCATATTCCAAGACTGGTTTGGCTGACCCAATTATTTCATGTTTTACACTATTTGCATTTCCCGCGTAGTCTCTTAGACCCCTTCAATGCATTTGCGTTACCGTTATTGTTGAATGAAATCGTCTAAGTTGGAGTAAGTAATTTCGGCAGAGAGCAAACTTTACTAAAAAACGAACTGCGTATCGTTCATAAAAAGAAATTCAGGATATTGTTGATAATTTTATTGGAAATAGAGTACTGGGACAGTGAAATTTTGGATAATATTATTGAAAGCGAACACGAAACGGATTCGGAAATTTAGGCAGATGAAAACATTTCAAGTGAGTCTTCACAAGAAGAATATTTCTACGGAAAAAAATAACTTCAAATGGGATGCCCCGGAGGGAAGGGCATCTAATCGTGACGTTCGAACAACAAAACACAACAGACGTCATGGTCTTTGGAGCTTGAATGCATATGAATTGTCGCGAGTTTTCATTGAAATATAAAACGTTTTCGTGCTGCCATCTATTGGCATAAATATAAGAGATTGGGAGATTTTGATACTCCGCCAACTCTTTTAACTGAGAACTAGAAATATTCACTTATTTTATGTATTCAGTTTCTTAACCTCTTTGGCACCCTCAATTTGTAGCACAAAAATATTATTAATAATTTAAATAAATGAACTTGTTAAAGAAATGCTCTTTTACTAATGAAACTTTAATGACATTCCAATTATATCCAATCCAATAAGGAACTACAAAGTAAAAAAAATGTGTAAAATATAATGACTCGAACTTCTCAATCTCACAAGTCTTGTTGAATTGTAACATTTATTTGATTATTCATTAACATTGCGCATGTTTTCATATATAACGAATCAATTTTACGTTGCCACATGTTTCCATATACAACCATAACGAATCAATCTTACGTTTCATCAAATTTACAAACATTGTGTGCAAATATGTGTGTTTGAATAGTGTTGCAAAGGCACATTCTTCTAAAATCAATGAATTTAGTGGTATATATATATCGGAATCTCTACTTTTCTTGGACTTTTTGGGGGTTTATGGACTCGTGGACTTGGTCTAATTTAAAGAGAGGCCATGTAGGGAATTAGCAACAATAACAACACTGGGATATAAAAATTGACCTGACCAAAGCAGTATTAACCAGTAGGTATGCGACATAGACAGCAAAACATCGATGTTCAAAATTAAAACATCGATGCTGATAATATATCGTTACAAAAACATCGATGTTTTAAAAATTCAGTGTATTTAAACTGTCTCCCCCATTTCTTTAAACTGGTTTAGCACCTAGTGATGCGACATCGACAGCAAAACATCGATGTTCAAAATTATAACATCGATGTTGATAGTGCATCGCCCCCAAACTATCGATGTTTTTAAAATTCAGTGCTATTAAACTTTTATCCCCATTTCTTATTAATGGTTTAGCAACTAGTGATGCGACATCGGCTCCAATACATCGATGTTTTTTATAAAACATAAATGTTTTGAAAACGTCGACATCGATGTCGCATCCCTACTTTTCAGACCCTTCACCCTTGGTCACTTTGGTCTAAAAGTATGTTCAATTTGCTGATTATGAAAATTATGCTACTTAACGGTGCTTTTTTCATTTAAAATTTAAACATCGACAACGTAAAAACATCGACAAGTATAAACATGGATGTTACAAAAACATCGACCCCATTACATCGATGTTAAATACATCAAAACATCGATGTTTTGAAAACATCGACATCGATGTCGCATCCCTACTTTTCAGACCCTTCACCCTTGGTCACTTTGGTCTAAAAGTATGTTCAATTTGCTGATTATGAAAATTATGCTACTTAACGGTGCTTTTTTCATTTAAAATTTAAACATCGACAACGTAAAAACATCGACAAGTATAAACATGGATGTTACAAAAACATCGACCCCATTACATCGATGTTAAATACATCAAAACATCGATGTTTTGAAAACATCGACATCGATGTCGCATCCCTACTTTTCAGACCCTTCACCCTTGGTCACTTTGGTCTAAAAGTATGTTCAATTTGCTGATTATGAAAATTATGCTACTTAACGGTGCTTTTTTCATTTAAAATTTAAACATCGACAACGTAAAAACATCGACAAGTATAAACATCGATGTTACAAAAACATCGACCCCATTACATCGATGTTAGATACATCAAAACATCGATGTTTTGAAAACGTCGACATCGATGTCGCATCCCTACTTTTCAGACCCTTCACCCTTGGTCACTTTGGTCTAAAAGTATGTTCAATTTGCTGATTATGAAAATTATGCTACTTAACGGTGCTTTTTTCATTTAAAATTTAAACATCGACAGCGTAAAAACATCGACAAGTATAAACATCGATGTTACAAAAACATCGACCCCAATACATCGATGTTAAATACATCAAAACATCGATGTTTTGAAAACATCGACATCGATGTCGCATCCCTATCGACCAGACCTTAGACGAGGAATCTCGTCGAAACACTTGGTGGGTTAAATCCTCTCTTGCGATTGTTGCGAGAACGTTGTTTGGTCCCATGTAATAGATATTGTGTTCCCCACAGGTGCTGGGACTGGTGCTGCTGTCTCTGTCGATATGGGTCCGGGTGAATCCCGAGTTCCGGGAGTACGAGTCGTCGCTGGACGTCGACAACTTCAAAACAGTGTGCATCATGTTCATCGTCGCCTCTCTCGTCATCATCGTCGTGGGATTCGTGGGATGCTTCGGAGCTGCCACCGAGAGGAGATGGATGCTCCTTATTGTAAGCACCTTCAGTCCTACCTTCTTTAACATTTAGATAAATGATTCTCAACCACTGTGCCGCGGCACTTTTGTGTGCCGCCAAATTTTAGAAATGTATATAGTAAAAATTATAATCCTTTTTATATTACGAGTAAAGTTTGTTTAAATTAAAGAAAAGTACGCTGTAAAAGAAAACTGTTGTTTTTACAGTTAAATACCATATTTTTAACTGTTTTTATCTTCGATAACTGTGACCTTTCATAAAGTGAAATATTCGCCACAACGTGATGCGATTATCCCATGATAGTCAAAAAAAGCTTTAAAAATATTATTATAATTTTCGACTATCAAAAAAACATCAAGCTAAAATTTCTCAATAAAAATATTCTTATAATTACCTTGTAATTAATCCCTTAATAAACGTACTGTTGTTTTTTTATATATATTATATTATTTTATTTTACATTCAAAATTATTATCATTAACTATTTTACACAGTGTATTATAGGTAAGTAAACAACTTTTAAACTTATATTTTTCTTTGTGTGCCGCCAAATTTTGAAATCGTTAGAAGTGTGCCGCGACAAAAAAAGGTTGAGAATCACTGATTTAAATAAAGGATCATCAAACCGTAGCCCGGGGAGTCACGAGTGCAATAAACATCTACCTTGCTGCAATGTACCTTATAGCTAGGGCAACTTTTTTGTTGCAGTAAAAATGGGAAAAGTTGCATTTATCATTCCCTGAAGTTGAATTTATGGAAATAAATTTATTTTTGATTCACTAAATTCTAAAATAAATTAATCATAAAAAATGAAAAAAATGAAAAATATATTGACAATTTTAGTCGTGTACAACAGTATTACAATACATTCTTAAACACAGAAGAACGTTGAATGGCCGATCTTTGGCCAGTAATTTCTTTAACATTGAAAAACTGCGCCAGCCGCAGTCGTATAATGTGCTGTATCGGATAGCAGAAGCGCAAAATCCTTTCGTTAAACATTCAGATATTTTAAAACGTCATCTACAAGGCGAACATATTGATGATCGACACTCGCCTCGCTAACTCTGCAGTCGATTACGATAGTTTCCTCTGGATTATCAAGAGTGCCAACCAATGTGTTAAAAGTACTTATCATTTATTTCACTTTCGTCTGCTAGGACGAACACCTTTTTTCCATGAACTTCTTGTTGGATCCGCAATACTTCGGCGTTCGCAAGATGAGACACACGTGATCGAAGGGTTGATTCAGAGAGCAAAAAGAGAAATAGTAATTTCATATTAATTAAAAATAAGGGATTCATCCCGGACAGTCGCCAATAGCCCGTTGTGTTGCTCTAGTACGACGTTAACTAATAATTGCCAATTACCATATTAATTAATTTTAAGCTAAATTTTAAAAAGTTGCAGGTAGTTGCATTTATGCAGAAAGTTGCATTTATGTTGCGGTTATAACTCACTTACAATACACCCCATGTAGGATTAATTTTTGTTTTAGTACTTTACATGCAGCGTAGAACGTGTGAAAAAAAGTTGCATTTGTTGCAAAACGTTGCCCTACTTATAGTCTATTCAAACGGAGCGTTCCGATCATAGAGTAAATAAAAATATAGAGTGGGCAATGGTAATCTTTTTATGTGCCCAGGAACATGTAATGAAAACTAGTAGTAACGGGATCTTTGACTACTTTTGGCGGCTGCGTGGAACCAAACATTCGTCATCTGATTGGTCAGAGTGACATTGTTGATGTAATGATATAGTACAGGCCTCGAAATATATTTTTTAATACAGGTGCACAAGGTGCACCTAAGTTTTTAAATTAGGTGCACAGGTGCGCCTAGCGGGAAAAAATTAGGTGCACAATTTTATTTTCATGTGCACAGTGCACCTGTGCACCCGGGTATTTCGAGCCCTGATGTAGTATATATGTAATGTGCTCTAACATTCTAGGTAGACATGTCACCTCGGTGGCATGCTCCTACTCATCCAACCACACTTCTTTAAACTGGTACAGTGTCTGGTGACACTAGCCACGGGTGTGTGTGTTGGTGTTAGTTAATTAGCTGCAGACTTTGGCGATTTCACCATTTGCAATTTGGCAATTTGGTCGCCACTCTATTGAAACGAGCATACAAATACCAACCTTGTCATTAGATGTTGTATCGTCAAACAAGACGGTCAAACTCTGAAATAAATCATTTAATCGTTCTGAAATTTTAATTGTTTGTTTTTCTATGTACGTTCTTCCCATCCACCAATTTTTATCGCAATCGGACAACTCCTTTTTGGTGCGTCGATTTATTTTGTTATAGAGTTGTAAGTGGGAACAACTTGCAATTAAAAATTATTATTTTCACTCTAGTTAAAGTTGTGAATTTTCATTTTTCGATTTAAAAGTATTTGTTATATAGCGTGTGTCGAGTATATATTGTTTACCAAAGACACGAATTTTGGCTGTATTTGTCTAAATGCATTTTCTTGCCTACTACTCAGTTTTATATTGTTTTAAACGCATCAACATCTTACTGATAAGCAAAATAACTGAAATTGGTACCTAGCTTTCAAATATAAATATTTTTTTCCTAACATTCCAGATGGTTGGTATTTCGTCATAAGCATAAGCTGATCAGATCTTGATCTCGTCATTATAAAAATATCGGCAGTACCTTGATGACGAGGTATCTCGTCAAATCTTACAAAACGAGATATCTCGTCGAAACTATTTGGATGGTTAAAGCGTGACGACGTGTTTTTGTCGAAACAATGACTCCCTTATCCGTTCCTTTGGTGTGAATTCGATTATATGTATGCATGCTACGTATGTTGTGAAAAGGTATGCCTTTTCACCTGTGTTCGTTAATAAAATATTAATCTTTTTCAGTTCATTACAATTTTCGGATTAATTTTTCTACTGCAGTTGGCCGCTGTGGTAATGATGTGGAGTGCTCCATACAGCAAATCGGTGAGTGCTTCAAGCTTTTCGTTACTTTTATTTCTCGCTCATTGACGTTTCTTGAGCTTTATTAGTTCCTCCGGTACACTCTTGGTATCTTGGGAATCGCTCCGGAATATATCTTGCTCTCAGTTGCGAGATTTACTCAAACAGTATGTGGCAACGTCTTCATACGACACGACGGAGTGAGCAAACCGCTACAAGCATCATTCAAAGATCCCTTCCTGTACTTGCAAGGCATGAACGCAATTACACCATCCAGATTGGCAACCGACACTCCAGAATCAGTGTAGACCTTTTGAAGCCAGCATTTCTCTTGGTGCAAGCACCTCCAGAGATTGCTCAAGCATAGCATAACTCTACGACCAAAGAAAAAAAGCCCAGAAGCAGAATTATATTCAGTGTTCTTTAAAACAACTCCAAGCAATTGCAATTGTTTTGCAGGCATTTTGTCTGAATTTTGAAAACTGCAGTAATATCAAAAACAGACGTAAAACGCAATTATCGGCTTAAATATGTATTACAGATTTATTATAAAACACACATCAAAATTAATTATCTTACTTTATTTAAAACCAAGTACTTTCAGGATTTGGAATTCCGTCGATAACTTTTAAAGTTAAATATTTTGTCATTGACATAGAAGATGTGTTATTTATAAAGTATCTGTGGTAATTTGGGTGGTGTAGGGAGGTTGTTTCGTAGCTAGAAAAGGGAAACAAGGTGTGTCAAGGAGCCCGCTTTGCACTTCAGAACATAGTAACTTATGATTAAAAAGAAATCTTCCAAAATTTTGATAAAAGGAAAAAATTTTCTGCAAAGACTTTGTTCTGCGACGTGCGTCGCAGTTTTAAGCACTTTCTGCTTCCTGGGAAAAAAGTAACTTTCACTATGTGATTCCTCGTTGTAAATCCCATTGGTTCACAACTGGAGAAAGATGTTGTGGCAACAATTACTATAAAAATTTCAAGCACATTCGCACGCTGTTGTCACCTGACAGCTTGTCACCTCTGCTGTCACCTGACACCAAGTATAAAGTCCCTCCGTGCGTGTGCTATTATCTCTCTTACTCACTCACTCGAAAATGTAATTTTTGTTTCAGATATCTTTTCTCAAGAGTCTGATTGTCAGACCGTTTGAATCTTCTGGTGATCCCAAAAGCATTCCCGCTCTTTGAGTGACCATCTAAGATGACTCACGTTTAGCTGTGGTCGCAAGATTCATCCAATTTACCTTTAATGCCAGTCTGACCAGCCTCAATAAGACATGCAGCTGTGTATAGGGGGCATTTTGCAGGATTGTTGGTTGAATGCGGCGCTTAGGTAATCGGCTGACGCCCACTCATGAAAGAATCGGGAGTTTTACACTTTTGAGAAGTGTTAAAAACCAGATTGGTTTTTGATGGTCGAACGTTATGAAGCTTCTGGAGGCTCACAATACCCGGATTCAATCTGTAGGTTTGGTTTTTTTCTGGTTTATGGCGAAAGGGCCATATTTGGTCATGCTGCATCAGGCACAAGACATGCAATATTAAGTAATAGTATTCAGTAAAACTTTTACTGAATCTTGAAATTACTGAAACAAAGAAGAAAAATAAATCCAGGGTGGAATATACCTGACAGGAATCGAAACTGCACCGCCTACTACTCAAAAATTGCTAGCGCAGTGGACATACACACTTGAGCCGCGACTGCCCAATTCAATCTAGGTAACTGTGTACACATATATAAAATATATTTGAATTTAAACTGTTCTTTCTCTTTCTCTCTTATATGTTCTTTGGCTAGTGGAGCTTGCTTTGTTTTCTATGGAGTTCTTGGAAACTTTACTGGGAGAGGGTTCAAACCCTGTGCTCTATATATGGAGAGAGTTAACTTTTTTCCAAGCCCGGCAACCGATTTCTTGGTCTTCTGTACTAGATGACGGCTTTATGTGAAGGATTGCTCAATTTGTCAGCTTTTGATACATTTGAATATATTTGATATTTGGATACATTCGAATTTAAACTGTTATCTCTCTTATATGTTCTTAGCTCGTGGAGCTTGCTTTGTTTTCTATAGGGTTCTTGGAAACTTTACAGGGAGAGGGTTCAAACCCTGTCCTTTATATATGGAGAGGGTTAACTTTTTTCCCAGCCCGACTACCGATCTCTCGGCCTTCTGTACTAGATGACGGCTTTATGTGAAGGATTACGCAATGAGTCAGCCGCCGCTAAGCCTAACGAGGACAATCACTAACATACATACGTTTACAAACTGTTATTTGAACACGTGGTCTACTGCAGACAAACGCCGCTATGACCACTATACCAATTACTCTTAAAGCTTAGAGCCCTTTTGTAATAATATCTTGACTATGAAATCTTACAGAAACAATTACATGATTTGTTGTTACGTACGCACACATATATTTTGCTTTGCATAAATAAATTACACCACGTTTATTATCTCGTGAGATTTGATATCCTCAAGAATCATCCCAGGACGATGAATTGGCTTGAGGGGCAGCCAAGATAGAAGAGTTCAAATGGAAGATGGCCATTGTAGAGCATTGCAACTTCTGTTAATCCGTAGACGTGCGGCAACCAAAAGGAAGAAGTCCATGTGATTTACAAAATATCTAGAAATAATTTTGTTCAAAAGCTTAGGTGATATATATGTTATTATTTAGTTAGTCATGGTCTCGGTTCTAAACAAAAACCTTATGAATTGGAAGTTTGACCTGAAGTACAGCTACTTGAAAAATATAAAAGTATTAATAAAGATGGAAATCTTACCATGGATGGGAGGCTTTTTCATAGAACTTTAAACGCACACAATCAGGGAGCGAGTGAAAAAACTACGAAAACTTTTAGGGATTGGGTAAAGCGTGAACAGCTAGCTTTACCGTTGTCAGGCAGCCTAGGACAAACACATTCCTTGCATACTAACTGTCTGCGAGAAAAATACTGTGAAAAATATCATAGATTGGCTAAATTTGCATTGCTAACTCTAACGTGGTAAAGCACAGGCTAGGACAAACACATTCCCTGCATACTTACTGTCTGCAAGGGATTGGCTAAAGCGTGCATTGCTAGTTCTAGTGAAGTAAAGCAGGCTTGGACAAACACATTCCCTACATACTTACTGTAGGGAGAGAAAATACTGCCAAAACCTTTAGGGATCGTCAAAAGCGTTCATTGCTAGCTCTACCGTCCTGAGGTAGGCTAGTACAAAAACATTCCCTGCATACTTACTGTCTGTAAGGGAAAATACTGTGAAAAATTTCCCAGATTAGCTAAAGCGTGCATTTCTAGCTCTAGCGAGGTAAAGCAGGCTAGGACAAACACATTCCCTACATACTTACTGTAGGGAGAGAAAATACTGCCAAAACCTTTAGGGATCGTCAAAAGCGTTCATTGCTAGCTCTACCGTCCTGAGGTAGGCTAGTACAAAATCATTCCCTGCATACTTACTGTCTGTAAGGGAAAAAAAATACTGTGAAAAATTTCCCAGATTAGATAAAGCGTGCATTTCTAGCTATAGCGAGGTAAAGCAGGCTAGGACAAACACATTCCCTACATACTTACTGTAGGGAGAGAAAATACTGCCAAAACCTTTAGGGATCGTCAAAAGCGTTCATTGCTAGCTCTACCGTCCTAAGGTAGGCTAGTACAAAAACATTCCCTGCATACTTACTGTCTGTAAGGGAAAATACTGTGAAAAATTTCCCAGATTAGCTAAAGCGTGCATTTCTAGCTCTAGCGAGGTAAAGCAGGCTAGGACAAACACATTCCCTACGTACTTACTGTAGGGAGAGAAAATACTGCCAAAACCTTTAGGGATCGTCAAAAGCGTTCATTGCTAGCTCTACCGTCCTGAGGTAGGCTAATACAAAAACATTCCCTGCATACTTACTGTCTGTAAGGGAAAATACTGTGAAAAATTTCCCAGATTAGCTAAAGCGTGCATTTCTAGCTCTAGCGAGGTAAAGCAGGCTAGGACAAACACATTCCCTACATACTTACTGTAGGGAGAGAAAATACTGCCAAAACCTTTAGGGATCGTCAAAAGCGTTCATTGCTAGCTCTACCGTCCTGAGGTAGGCTAGTACAAAATCATTCCCTGCATACTTACTGTCTGTAAGGGAAAAAAAATACTGTGAAAAATTTCCCAGATTAGATAAAGCGTGCATTTCTAGCTCTAGCGAGGTAAAGCAGGCTAGGACAAACACATTCCCTACATACTTACTGTAGGGAGAGAAAATACTGCCAAAACCTTTAGGGATCGTCAAAAGCGTTCATTGCTAGCTCTACCGTCCTGAGGTAGGCTAGTACAAAAACATTCCCTGCATACTTACTGTCTGTAAGGGAAAATACTGTGAAAAATTTCCCAGATTAGCTAAAGCGTGCATTTCTAGCTCTAGCGAGGTAAAGCAGGCTAGGACAAAACATTCCCTACATACTTACTGTAGGGAGAGAAAATACTGCCAAAACCTTTAGGGATCGTCAAAAGCGTTCATTGCTAGCTCTACCGTCCTGAGGTAGGCTAGTACAAAAACATTCCCTGCATACTTACTGTCTGTAAGGGAAAATACTGTGAAAAATTTCCCAGATTAGCTAAAGCGTGCATTTCTAGCTCTAGCGAGGTAAAGCAGGCTAGGACAAACACATTCCCTACATACTTACTGTAGGGAGAGAAAATACTGTCAAAACCTTTAGGGATCGTCAAAAGCGTTCATTGCTAGCTCTACCGTCCTGAGGTAGGCTAGTACAAAAACATTCCCTGCATACTTACTGTCTGTAAGGGAAAATACTGTGAAAAATTTCCCAGATTAGCTAAAGCGTGCATTTCTAGCTCTAGCGAGGTAAAGCAGGCTAGGACAAACACATTCCCTACATACTTGCTGTAGGGAGAGAAAATACTGCCAAAACCTTTAGGGATCGTCAAAAGCGTTCATTGCTAGCTCTACCGTCCTGAGGTAGGCTAGTACAAAAACATTCCCTGCATGCTTACTGTCTGTAAGGGAAAATACTGTGAAAAATTTCCCAGATTAGCTAAAGCGTGCATTTCTAGCTCTAGTGAGGTAAAGCAGGCTAGGACAAACACATTCCCTACATACTTACTGTCTGCAAGAGAACATACTGCCAAAACCTTTAGGGATTGTCAAAAGTGTTCATTGCTAGCTCTACCGTCCTTAGGTATTGCTAGCTGTACCTAGTGGCTAGGCAGGCTAGGACAAACAGATTAATTACATTATATTTGTCTATCAGTTGAACTGCTCTAAACATAGAGTATAGAATGTCTATTGACCTAGGGAGTCTAATATTTTATCATGGGTCTTCTAATATTTTATCATAGGGATGCTTGAATGGATTCAAGTTCGTCACATTGACATTTTAATAACATTTTGGAACTATATTTCAAGATTTTTAATTGGTTGCAGAGAATATCTATATTCGACACAATCACTTTCCTCCACCACCGAAATAAACATACGTCATCAACCGAGAACACACACTCAAAATGAAAGATCCCTGTTTCTATAGCAACCACCACTGCCCAGACCAAGTGTCTGTAGCAGTTCTCGTGGTGGACAGACAATATAATATATTGCTATCGCAGATACCATAGTTATTTATTTACAGTAAAATATTTATTTTCTTCCGACAGATCACAAAGGAGCTGGAGAGGCAAATCCAGAAACAGATCGATCAGAGAGCCACGGACGACTCCTCCAGAAATTTTATAGATTACCTTCAGGCTCATGTGAGTAGAAAATCTATATTCACAAGCTTATGCAACTCTCCTGCTGGTTGGTAAAACTGACCAGGTATCTTGTCGCGAGAGAAACACTGGTCTGATCTTTATCTTGTCGTCATCAAAACATTGATAACAGCTTTATGTAGAGACATCTCGTAATTAACAAAATTGATCATATCTTGATGGACGAAATATCTCGTCGAAATCACTTGAAGGGTTAAAGGTACGACTGTTAGTAGACGTGCAAATCATTGAGCACAGTTATCCCATAGAAACACAATACAACTGATTTTAATTTATGAGTATTGTTTTAAAAACGTAAATGCGAATTTGATTGAAACGATTCTATGCGAAACCAAAAAGATCATCAGATTTTTCAACTTAACCCTATAAGATGTTTCGACAAGATATCTTGTCTATCAATATCTGACACATTTTGCTACTGACATCAAGATATTGCCGATTTTTTTAATGATTACGAGCTCAAGATCTGGTCAGTTTTCTTCTAATGACGAGATATCTCGTCCATCAAGATCTGGTGGGTTTTAAGAATTACGAGATGCCTCATCGAGACAACCACCAGGAGGGTTAAATTTACTTAACCTTAGGACTATGGCTATAGATATAACAAGCACGAGAGATTCTTGTGACTTTCTAGGTACTACTTCTGTAGTCTAAATTCTTTCTTGGCGTGATTCTTATGACGTTAAAGATTGTATTGGCTGCAGTCTAAATTCTTTCTAGGCGTGATTCTTATGACGTTAAAGATTGTATTGGCTGCAGTCTAAATTCTTTCTTTGCGTGATTCTTATGACATTAAAAATTGTATTGGCTGCAGACTAAATTCTATTTTGGCGCGATCAAGGTACAACTGCTAGACCGGTTGTAGTCTAAAGGCTAAAATAAATTTGCTTGTATTTGATCATATTTGGTTAAATTCCCTTTGTATGACGTTACACACCTCCAAATATGTTATTCAAAGATGCTGACCAAAAGGACCATATCCGAACCCAGAGGATGGCAAAGTAAGACGAAAAATTAGAGGGATACATTTAAGGCATTTTCAAACACAACGGCTTCGTCCATTCGAGATGAAAAAAAGTGTATTTCTTCACTAGGAGTGGAATATGAAAAGAAATAACTGCCTTCACACGAGAGGTTTAACTCTCATTGTCTCGTCAAGGTATCTATCTCTTCATTAACAAATCTAGCCAGATCTTGATGGAAGAGATATCTCGTCATTACTAGAAAATTGGTCAGATTATAATCTCGTCATAGAAATGCGACAAAATCTTGAACACGAGATACCTTCTCATTAGCAACCTAGGTCAGATCTTGATGAAAGAGATATCTTGTCGAGAATGCATTCTGAGGGTTAAGGGCACAGTCGCTGTGGGGCAACCGTAAAAGCACCTACGGAGCAAAATTGCAAAATAAGTTGAATCTCGTCTATCGCAGACTGACATGTTATCAAAAACTGCCACTGTTGCATCATTTGTAATCTGTGTGATGTTAGGTGGGCTAGTCACAATCTCCGTGGAATGCTTATCAAAAAGGACAATTAATATCAAAGCGCTCCCGATGCCACTAAAATGCACCGACGGACTGACGAAGAACTATCTGGAAAAAGGCAATTTTCGAATCGAATTTTATGTGTTAATCTTTAAAGCTAATATATTTTGTCACTTGATCCTAGTTAACCCTTCTGATGGTTGGATCGGTCAGGTACCTCGACATTAGTAAAACTGACAATATCTTGATAGACGAGATTTCTGATCAATAGAAGAGAGACTAGATCTTGATATAGGAGGCATCTCATCATTAGAACTGACTGGATCTTGATAGACGAGACATCTCATCATTAGAAGAGAACTGGCAAGATATAAATAGACCAGACATCTCACCAATGTTGCCATTCCAAAGAAAACAATAATAATTAAATTTCCATTAAATTCATTTTAAAATGTTCTCGATTGAATTTTAATACTCGACGCGACACAAAAATTGAAGAAAAAATTAGGACTATTTGTGTGCCGAATCCCATCACTGTAAGTGCCATAGATTCGTCAGAACCAGGCGAATTTGAAAATTCAATCTAGAACATTTTAAAATGAATTTAATAGGGTTTTTTTCACCGTTCTTTCTTTTTTCGGAATGTGACGTCACACGAAGAACCACATACATATTGACTTTTTCTCCCTCTGGGACGTCACTATTGACGACACCCTTTGGAACCATACCAACTTTTTTCACCTTTGTGTATTCGCAATAAATGGAAATGTTATCAAACAGATTCGAATACCCTCTTCGTTTGATTCAAGATTAATTCATTTTGACTTCCTGAGAAACGTATTCGAGTGAAGCAAAAGAAAATATTAGTTACTAGCCACTGCGTGGCTAGCCCGGCTTTGCCCGTGCCCGTGATGTAAGGTATTATCTGGTGTAAAATTTTCCGCAGATTTCAAATCCTATGAAGATATATTCAATTTAAAAATTATTTATTTAAAGAAAATTATATTTTTAAGTATCAATCTAAACTGAAATTTTTCGCAGATTTCAAATCCGCTGAAATTTTTAATCTATCTTTAGCAATTCCGATTTTACGAAAAAAAAGCTTAACAATCCTATTCAATATGTTTTTTATTTCTTTCTCACATTCGCGGAAATGGAATGGGACAGGAAATGTAATCTGTTTCTTTATTTTTCAACGCAAAGGGCAGAAGATGCAATCTGTTTTAACAATCCATTCAAAATGTCGCTGTGGAATCGTTTGAGCGGAGACTATGTATTCCCATTCAATTGCGAAGAGCGAAATGAATTCGGCATGGTTTCAAAAGCTGACGTCAGTAGTGACGTCAGAGAGGAAAATAGAAGAATTCCGTTGTTTCTTCCAGTTCCGGAGCGTGACGAAACAAAGTTCCAAGAGAGAAAAAACTATTACATTCATTTTAAAAAGTTCTAGATTTAATTTTAAAAATCGCCGCGACACTAAAATTGCAAAAATTTTGAAATACCTGTGTGCCAAATCCCATTACTGTAAGTATTTATAATAGATTCGTCAGGACTTTGATCACAAGAAACAAACAAACAAACATACAGACAAACACTTCCTTTTATAATATTAGAGATCACTGGCGTTCTTCAGTGCTTCTTTCTATCTCAGCGATCGTTAAAGATGGAAATTTTAACGGACTAATAAATAATTTTTAAATTAAATATTTATATTTTAAAAGAACTGTCACGGGCAACTCCGTTATGGCTGTTATCCAATAGGCTGCGAATTCCCATTTAGTTTGCGAAGCAAATTAATAACCCCACAAAAGCAACTGTCACGGTCAACGATGGGCTAGACACGCAGTGGCTATTGAAAAAATACGGAGGATGCAAAGCCACTGTGATCAAACGTGACAAAAGATACCATGTATGTAAATCACTTGACAAAGAATAGCAATGTGTGAAAATATATTTTTTAATCAAACAAACAAAATGGAAAGGAAACAGTTATTGATGCACTTAAACTAACTGCAATGAAAGAAATCCGTGAAAATATTTTTTAAATCGTCGATCTTCCATAACATTAAACTTGGAGTTTCTCGGTGTTACAAGGTAATTCTTACTGAGTAAGGAACCTTTCAGAAATAAGAAACTTTTTTTCTGGAAACTCACGAGTGAATGATTCTGTCTTGAGTGCGTTTATTTTCGGCTTTGTTTCTGAGTACCGTAATTTCACGCAACTATGGTCCAAACAGCAGCGTGCACGGAAACACCGATATTCGAAATATTGAATCTTGTGAACAGTTTAAAAAGTAAACGACATGGCGTATATTTAATTATATTATTATGGCAACGAAAGCAAGAACCCATTACAAACGATCGGTTAGGCTCGGCTGAGCACGTTTGGGCCAATTTTCTTATAATGGATTTCTATGGAAGGTAACATATTACGAACTGTCGGTTGAGCTCGGTTTGACTGGATTCCCTACCCATTATATTAATTCGGTCTTGGCTGTTACGCAGAGTTTTCACGCTTTCTTTTTAATAAAACCACTATTCATAGCATGAAAATCTGTTATTTAAATGGTATCTAACACTGACCTTCGAATCTTCTATTAACCTTTTTCGTTTATTAAATCAAGATTATTATTTATTTTCCCCTTCAGAGTTTCCCGTTTGACTCGTATACAAATTTATACACTTCTTTTAAATCACGTTTTTGTTATTTAATTTCTTACTTTGCTGTCTTTATACGTATTAAGACATATGTATAAATGGAATCAAAATTCCCCGTTATAAACAGAACAAACACCATATTGAAGCATGCTGGTCTCTGCTGGGCCAAGCCAACAGGCCAATTGTAATGGGTTGCCTGCTTAACGCGCAGTGTCCATCATTACTGAAATACGTTCTCAAAACTACGGTCTTTTATCGCTTTATGAAAGTAAATATTCAATAGAAATTAACTGGTAGGTAGTTGAATTTCCATCGCTCACTGGAGCAACACAGCGAAAAAATTAACAAGAAAATTATACAAGAAAGGTGTTTAATCTAGCGGTAATATCAGCAAAAGAAATATTTTTTAAGTTTTATTTTAGAATCTATAACGCTTATTCTAAAACATAGGGCAATTTCGGACACTGTTGTGTATTTAATTAACTCTCCCGGTGGTTGTTCCTATGAGGTATCTTCTCATCAGCAAAACCAACCCGATCTTGTTAAACGAGATACCTCACCAGTAGCAAAATCGGTTAGATCTTGCTGGACAAAATATCTCGTCGATAACAAAATCAGCGAGATCCTGTTGGACAATATATCTCGTCAATTTCAAAATTGTCAATATCTTTTTGGACGAGATGTCTCGTCCAAAGCAAAATCGGTTTGATCGTGTTGGGCGAGATATCTCGTTAATAGCAAACTCATCCAATCTTGACGGACGAGAGATCTCATTAAAGCAAAATCGGCCAGATCTTGTTGCAAGAGATATCTCGTTAATAGCAAAATCGGCCAGATCTTGTTGGACAAGATAGCCATAGTTGGACATCAATAGCAAAATTGGCCAGATCTTGTTGGACAAGATAGCCAAGATAGCCATAGTTGGACATCAATAGCAAAATCGGTTGGATCTTGTTGGACAATATATCTCGTTAATAGCAAACTCATCCAATCTTGACGGACGAGAGATCTCATCAATAACAAAATAGGCCAGATCTTGTTGGACAAGATAGCCATAGTTAGACATCAATAGTAAAATCGGTTAGATCTTGTTGCAAGAGATATCTCGTTAATAGCAAAATCGGCCATATCTTGTTGGACAAGATAGCTATAGTTGGACATCAATAGCAAAATTGGCCAGATCTTGTTGGACAAGATAGCCAAGATAGCCATAGTTGGACATCAATAGCAAAATCGGTTAGATCTTGTTGGACAATATATCTCGTTAATAGCAAACTCATCCAATCTTGACGGACGAGAGATCTCATCAATAGCAAAATGGGCCAGATCTTGTTGCAAGGGTTATCTCGTCAATAGCAAAATCGGCCAGATCTTGACGGACGAGATATCTCGTCATAAGTAAAACCAATTCCATCTTGTACGAGATATCTCGTCAATAGCAAAGTCGGCCAGAACTTGAGGGGCGAGGTGTCTCGCTGAAACCACTTGGAAGAGTAAGGTATCGAATTCGTTTATCACAGTTTCTACAATTGTTTGAAATCTTTACTAGAGCTAAAATGTTAATTTTTGTTTTTCAGTTGGAATGTTGCGGCTCTGTGAGTTACAAGGACTACAAAGATGATCATCCAAACTCGTGTAACAGCAGGTTAACTGGATCTGTATACGAATCGGTAAGTGACGATAGAATAAGGAAAAGTTTGAATAACACGATAAATATATCAATAAAGTAATGCAGTAAGAATTATGCAGAACTAAGATACACTGATATCCTTACAGTACAACAATAACAAGTCCTACAAGAATAAGGCAATTCTTTATCTTGAGACACTAAGAATATCACTCCAACGAATAATCTATTTGTACTGACTCTCTTTTCCTTGTGTACAAATACCACCCATGACAAGCAATTTTAAGACCCAGCTGCTGGGCTATATATAGTAGAACGAATAGATAGAAAATATATAGGAATCAAAGTTCTTTTATTTAACTAACCCCAGTTAGAGTCTCATATAAGGTTAACCAGAAGGGCAACAACCTCCGGTCGCATATGGACACAGATGAGGAAGTCTTTCCAGTCTATGATCGCCAATGCCAATGTTCACAGTTTGTTTTTTACACCGTGTGGAAACCTTATCTCGTACGTAATCGTTGAGACCTTTGCCAGAACTCTATGAGGGCTCCCCTATATCTGCATTAACTTCAGCTGGCCGGGGCGGAATGTCTGCGCCCCAACTAAGACGATGGTTCTAAAAGTGGCATGTAATGCATACTACTGTTTACTAGGATTGCCACCTCGCCCAGTTTTCAAGGTTCCAGTTCACTATGTTCACTTGCAACATTTGGTCGACTTAAAATTAATACCATAAATTAGAGTATTAATTACAAATACAATTGATTTCCCATATTCTTTTCATGCAGAGAATATTTTGGGATTGTGAAACTTGTAATCGTAGGATTTTAATTTTTATGTAGAATGATTTTTAAGGTTCGTGCGTACGATTTTAAGGCTTTTTTGGGGATTTTCGCAAAACTGTGAAGTTTTGTGGGTGTGTTCGAATAAAATTATGTCATACGAGTTACCACAAGTTCCTTCAATTTTTTTTAGATGGAATAATTTATTAAAGTACTACTGGGTAACTCAAATATGATTTTTAACATTCGAAATAAAGTGATAATTCTCTACTCTTTATTTATTGATTTCTTAGGAAGACAATTCATTTGTATCAAAGCTATAATTGATGGGTACATGTTTTTGATACTTTTTACTAACGATTTTTTTTAAGTTAGACTTTGTAGGCCTTTTACTTATAAAGCTCTGGTGTATTCTAGGGGTTTCCAAATTTTCTGAAACAGCTTCGCTTTTTAACTGTCACATTTTTCGTGTGAGACCAGTACTCAATATACGTTACTACAATGACCGCGTAAAGCACCTTTAACTGCTTATGGTAATTTCTAATTCTCTCGCACTTACACGCTTTGATTGTAAAAATTCCTTAGCTAACTCTTATCGTTATTATCGATACTTATGTATTTACACACATTTATGCTATCCTACTTTCATTTACGATTTCAAATAGATTCAATAAAGAGTCACAGTCAGTCTTCATTTTTGACTTAATTTTTTTTAGCCATCAGACACAATCCCTATGTTGTGAGACTCTACCTAGATTAAATTATTCAGCCATTCTCTATAAAAGTATACTTTAATTAATCTGACTCCATAACTGCTACATTCATCCACGTCACATATGCTCATTCCACGTCAAATGAGCAAAAATCAGAAAAAACCTGTGGCCGTATGGTAATGGATTTTTATGAAATTTGTTACAAGGGTTTAGTTTATGCATAAATAGCGATATCCAAAATATTTAGATTGAAAATTAAATATTTTTGAAGTTTAAGGCATTTTAAGGACTTATAACTTTAAGGCGCAATTGTGAGATCGCTTAAAGTTGCATGTTTGAAGTTCTGTTTCTCAAAAACTACTTAACGTAGACAAACATGTTTTACATTTTTACAATCTGTACTAAATTTTCTTTTTTTTTTCACTTCAACAACAATTTTAAGCATCTTATTTAATCTAAAATGTAGTTGCAAAAAATGGAAAATTGTCATTTTTGACAAAATTAAAAACATTTCTATAGACTAAAAAAAATTTAAGACATCCTTTAAATTTATGCAAGTTACATTGCTAGGTATGATGATATTACTGATAGAGTTTGGAAGTCGCATTTTAATTCTTTCATCTTCAAAATAACTAACGAAAGTAACAAAATGCCGATTTTCTACTCTAAATCGGCATGAGAAATCAAATGAAGGACAGTTCTGACAAAACCGACATTTCACAGGAATACAGTTTAATATGTTTATTACTTGTAAAAAAATTCGGGATATTAATCTGAGTCCTAAAGCAACAATAATAAAATCAAAATCACAACATTTGCTTCCCGGTCTATGCATATTACGAGAATTTCAATGTTAACAGTGAAATTAAATACAGATAATGAAACCCTATATCAACAAAGAAATACTAAATCATTATAACTTAAAAAGTGAATTATAAAAGCCGAAAAAATTAGTGTCAAAACAAGCTTAAAAATTTAAACTTAGTATCATAGACATGACTTTTAACTTCTTACCTTTTCAAATTCCCTATGTGCTTAAACTTCCATGCTAAATTTTGCATCTTCTATAATTAAAACGTGGTTATTGTGTGCTGTCGAATTCTTTTTAAACTCTTTACTTCTTTTGCTGGTGATTGTAATAAATATGAAACACGAATTTGTGACGTACAATTGGGAATAGAAATGTAGCAATGATAGTTACGCATTCCCGTAATGGCTGGCGTTACTTCATTAAACCTTAGTTGAAGCATAGACTCAATTTGAATAACATCAGTTGAAGGCACATACACAGTCTAGTCACATTAATGTGACCACTATTCAAAAGCCAGAATAGCCACTTTTGGCAGAGCGGACCGCTGAGAGACTTGCAGGAAGAGAGTCAATTAGGTTTCTGATGATAAGT
The DNA here is from genome assembly GCA_947359465.1 of Metellina segmentata. Lineage (NCBI taxonomy): Eukaryota > Metazoa > Arthropoda > Arachnida > Araneae > Tetragnathidae > Metellina > Metellina segmentata. Next base: position 84,147,027 of record OX375877.1, read on the forward strand.
GCACCCAGTGAATGCCAGGAAAACATTCCCCAAACCATACTGCTCCCTCCTCCAGCCTGGATCCTTCCGGCAATTGTTGCAGGGTGTTTGCTTGCAGACGTTTCACGCCGTATACACCAACGTCCATCTGTCCGATGGAGCATAAAACGTGATTCATCTGTAAAAGCCACCTGTCGCCACTCTGTGGACGTCCAGTTGCGGTACTGGCGTGAAAATTCCAGGCTTCGTCGCCGATGAACAGCAGTCAGCATAGGTGCATTAAACAGGCGTCTGCTGCGGAGGCCCATGCGCAGCAACGTTCGCTGAACCGTTGTTGAGGATACACTCTTGGTAGCCCCTTGGTTCATCTGGGCGGTCAGTTGCTCAACAGTTGCACGTCTATTCGCCCGAACGCATCTCCGTAGCCTTCGTTCGCCTTTGTCGTCTATAGCCCGTGGTGCACCGCATGTGCCGCTGATTTTGGATAGTGCCATTTTGCCATGCACGGTATACTTTCACCACGGCGGCACGCGAACAGTTCATAAAATTAGCCGTTTCCGAAATGCTTCCACCCTTGGCCCGAAAGCAAATAATCATGCCCTTTTGGACGTCGGATAAATCGCTAGGTTTCTGCATTACGCCAACGATTGAAATGCTTTCCGATGCCCTAGGGCATCCTTTATATACACTCCACTGCAATGTGCTGCCACCTGCCTTTTGTGATTGGTTATTTCACGTTGGCGTCAAAAGTAGGTGGTGGTCACATTAATGTGACTGGACTATGAAAAGAACTTGATGTTTGAAATGGTTGAAGTGCAGAAGGAGAATATTTGTTTTGCATTTAAAATCTGATTGTTGTATGGTCTCAGTTTACTTTTTCTTTGGGGAGGGGGGGGGGAACCGTTTGATAGTTCGACCGATTCCATAGCATTGGCTTTTGCCATGAATTCTGGATTGCCACTAGAACATTCGCCGGTGTTCGAAAGCTTTCGGTTCAACAGAAAATTGTCTGTTTAGCAAATCAAGCATATTTATAACCATAATTCATGTGTAATAATGTTTATTTATTCGGTTATGTGTCCTCGAATGTAATAGCATCTATTTCAAAGGCGGATATAGATGTCTTACTGGCGTGTATGCGATCAAATAAAACGATAATTTCCATCTAGTTAAAAATTTTCTTGGGACGAAAATAAACAAATTACTATGATGAACATTTTAGGACAGATAATATACATCTTGACAAATAATACTGAAAATTTGTGTTTTCGGAGCTATCCTTCACAGTAAAATTTGTATTAAAAAAAAAATAGAAAAATCGCTGTTTTCAATTATTTTACTTCCTTATTATAATTTTACTTAACTAAAGAATAGAAGCACAGTCACTAAATTATTCCAATCTTTTAGATAGAAGAAGTGATTTGTTAAAAATAATTTTTGATACTGTCTTTCCCCATTTTTAGAGGTACTAGAGCAATTTGAAATTTGCATCAAATAGGCAAAATCTCTATTTTTGCTGATACATGAGAATGAGCAGTGACGGATATAAAACTATATTCTGACATTTTCCAAAAGACCTTTTACTGAAGATTATAAGAATATAAAATTTTGTAATCTGTGTCAATAACTTATTGAAAAAGAGGGTCTCAAACAGGTTACTATTAGAGCTAAAAAATCTACATTTGTATGACCTTGAAATTTAAAATTCAATAAAAAATCAACTATACATTTTGTACATCTAATATTTGGCAGTTCCTCCTTACTATATGTGACCTATTTAAATTTGATTAAAATCAGTGATGTGTCAGCCACAGCCGATTTGCTCATTTTGCGTGAAATGACCCAAATACAGATATTTACACTGTTGTCTTATCAGATATCCTTTTTAGAATGCAATCAAAGAAAATCTTAGCTCCTGTGATCTCTCTCGCCCTGTTGCCATTCATAGGAAACCAAATTGCACAAAAATATGACAATAACTAAAATGAAAAGGATATTTATAACTTCTTTTTACACATGTTTTAAGACCTTTCCACTGTTATCTGGGTTAGCACTTGGATTTGCAACATGTAATGGATGGTTTAATCACATTGTCGCCCATGTTTATGAGACCTGTAACGTCGTGATAAAAGAAATAGACTTTTTTAAAGAAATAAAGAAAAATTTATTTACAATATGGTAGCGACATCACCGTTACAACTACCTCTCATCATACGTTTTAAACATAACGGCCGAAACACGCCATTCGAACACTGCACTCCGTCCACACTTCAACGAAGCATCCAATCGACTCTAAAAAGCCGTTACAAAAAAATATCTTTTCACCAACGTTATACATAAAAGAAAAAAAATGAACTTCCGGGAAAACCATTTAAGCTCACATAAATATGTCAAAAGAAAAGATATCCTTTCCAAGAGTAATAAGAAGTATAAATAAACACAGGAAGTATCACAATATCTTGGAATAAGGAAAAAGAAATATTATCATAACATTTAAAAGATATTCCGGAAGTGTACGTTACAGACCTAACGGTACTGATGAAAATCGACGAGTTCCAGGGGTATAACATGTATAATGTAAAATCCATACAAAATGCAAAGATGTTATATATATAAAAGGGACTGGTCCCAAGTACCAGTGTATACGAAAATATACATTTTTACTTTGCTGATTAAAAATTCTGTAAAATTGTAGATATATTTCTTATTAGCTTCAAGTTTCTAAAGAATTCTAATTGCCCCATTCTCAGAAATCGGGCGAGACGACTATCGCATGTGAACAGTGTGTTGAAACATGTGGACAAAGAAGCGCGTGCAGTGCACTTTCTTTTAGGACCTGCCAATGATTCAACATACGCCGATTATACTGTGTTTGCAATTTGGAAGCAGAACCAGGAACGACTCCAGTAAACGCTGGTACGAACTTCCAAATTCTCGATCACGTAATCGAAATAAATTTTGACAGCTTGCCAAAAGTAATGTTTGGGAGTTTCAAACTTATTTTAAAAGAAAACACCTGCACTCGCTTTCTCATAGCTAGTGGTCCAAACATTATTTACACTTTTTGTTCTACAACTTTATTAAGGGGGTCCGGGACACAAAAATCGTCACATTTTCGAATTTTTTTTTTATATATATTAAAAAATTCTTTGTGTCTTTTTGCTTAAAATAACGTCTGGATCATGTTTCTATCTTAATTAGAACGAGAGATAGAATTAATTTTGTGGTTCGTTGGTTTGAAAATCTGACACTCAGACAGCTGTTGTCATGGCAACAACGTAATGTGTGAAAGACGTTAAGTCTACGCAGACCTTTAAACTATGCCGAAAAAAGGTAGAACTTGCAAAAATCAAACTAAACCAAATTTTTTGAGGAAAGAAGGAGTTAGATACTCACTTGGATGCTCTTAAAGGTCTTAAGCTCTTATTTAATTGATTGCAAATCTGTCTTTAAAACTTTAAATGCGTTTTTCTCCATGATGCAATTTTTCAAGATTTCATGTATTCAAAATTTTATAAGTCAAGAACCGATAAAGTTCAAGGGTTGATATTTGGAATACATCTTTTTCAAACATTACACTTTAATTTCGATTCAGCAAATTTGAAACAAATATTTACTTTTAAAAATATAACTTTAAAAAAAAAAGTACCTTAAAATTTTTAGAAGTATTCATTCAAATATTTTTAATTTTTTATTTAATTAATATTTTTAAATTTGCTGAATCGGAATTAAAGTTCATAAATTTGTGAATAATTTACTGCAAGAATTTTGAAAATTGACCAAGAATATTTTAAGTTTTAGCAATTTGAAAAGACCCCTCTTTTTTTCAAAAAATTTTAATTTTAAATTAAAAAAAAAATTGGAAAACTTTTGTGTTGTGATTTTGTTTATTAGTTAGATGGGTAATCAATACAAAAAATTATAAATTAATTGCCCCGGACCCCCTTAAACAAAGATAGGTGGCGGCCGCATGCGCATGCGTTGAGTTGGCGCGTCTGTGGTCACGTGTAATGTACTGTAATCACGATCGCGTCAGTTGTCTTCTAGCTACAAGAGCGTAATTATGTCAGCTTCGCTAACAGATTGCACCAAAGAGGAGCAACGAGGAGTGATCAGATTTTTGTGGTTAGAGGGTGTGAAAGGTTCTGAAATTCACCGGAAATTTTTGTCACAGTTCGGAGAAAGTACTTTATCTCGTAAAACAGTTTTTCCTTTTGTGGATCTAAATGTTTAAAAGTGGCCGAACGAACAAAACACAAAAAGAGGGAGCTGGAAAAAATTCAAGACCTCGCCATCGGCTGGGAAGATTAAGCTAACCCTGTTTTGGCCCTATATTGAAAAGGCCCTATACTGGACGACTACTTGGACAAAGGTACTACCGTAAATAGTACGAGGTACAGTGATTTGTTGGCCAATAAGCTGAAACCAGCAATGCGAAACAAACGCCGTGGTCTACTTTCAAAGAAAGTTTTGTTGTTGCAAGACAACGCACGGCCGCAGACGGCCCATAACACCATAGAAATAATCAACAGGTTGGGCTTTGAGACCCTGGAACACCCTCCCTACAGCCCAGATCTCGCTTCCTCAGATTGTCATCTCTTTGGGCAGCTCAAGGTAGCTTTGAGAGGTCGTCGATTTGCGTCAGACATGGACGTTCGGGATGCGGTGCAAAAGTGGCTTCACAATCAACCAAAAACCTTCTACCAGGAAGGCAAACGGAAGCTTGTGTATCGCTGGACTCAAGGTGGAGACTGTATCGAAAAATAATGTATCTGTTGCACACCTAAAATTCTAATAAAGTTGCACAACAATAAGTGTACAACATACACAGAACATATGTATGTATAATGTATATGTGTGGTGCTACAGCAGTCGTTCCAATGAGATTTCCATTCCCTGTAATAAATTTCTTTATTCATTAGCAAACACCGCAGCTATATATATATATATATATATATAGATAGATAGATAGATCTTCCTTTTTTCAAAGATTCGTTTGAAAATTTCTTAAATTTCCTCTTGTTTTTTTTTAAATTATGTATACAATTGTTCTTGTTCATTTTTAGGGATGTGCTGCCAAAATGTTGACTTATCTGAGAAACAAAGCCGGCCTGATTGGAGGTTTCGCCCTTCCTATTCTCCTACTACAACTGCTGGCACTTTTAGCTGCAGGATGTCTTATCAAGAGTTTAGATGTAGAGTCACGGTACTTTATGTAAATGGGACTTGAATTCCGTCCTGTGTGCAATATGAACTGTGTACAAGACGGCATTGCTGAATGCCTTAAGAGAATCCAAGGAAACAACATCTGCCTTTGTCACATTTCTTGAGAAAGAAGTATTTTAAGCTTTGTGCAACCAGCGTGTTACCTGTAAAGTCACTTTAAATTTTCAATCTTGTTTAGTAAAAGAAGAAACAAATTTGATACATCGAATGCATGACACCATATACTGTGTTCATAACAATGTGTAGAATGAATGTCCTTATGAAAAATCTGAAATAAAATGTTTATGAACTTTTTGAAAGTGTCTCTATTTTCCATTTGTGTAAAGATTAGAATTTACCAATTTTATAAATTATTTGCCCTGAAATTATTTACTTGAGTAAAATATTCTTTCAAACACAAACTGCACTGTGATTATATCCTATGTACACACACACAAAACTTACATACATTGTACTAAAGAATTTTACGCTCTCCTACTTTTAAATTGAACTAAGCTACTGGGTACAGCTAGGTTACATACATACGATCAATATTTGAGACATTGTGTAGAACAATAGGATTCAATCTAGAGAATGTTTAGCTTTTTGGTTGTATCTATTTAATTCATAATGGGAGAATTAAAATTAGTTTTCAAATTGTTTTGATGTTTTCGAACAAATTCTGATTTTTTAACGGCACGAAGTATTCTTGTTGCCGTTTAAATATAACTCGTGTATAGAATTTCTTAATTTAAAGTAAGAACTACTTTATAATTTCAAATTATTCTACCTTCTAAAATTACAAAGTCAATTGTAAAAGATTCCTTAACATAAATTAGAAAAATATTTATCAGTTAAAAATATATAAATACTTAAAAAAAATTATCAGTTAGAAGAATAAAAATATTTTGAAGAAATATTTATCAGTACAAATATTTACATCAGCAGGAATATTTCCTCTTTGTGCTGGATTCGTGGAAACGATGTTTTTAGAATTGAGTAAAAAATTCGATGCCCTTCCAAAAAACTAAACAAAATGTAAACAATTTTTTCAGGATTTTTTTTAACTTTCAGTCTTTCTTTTCTTAGACTATGCATACATCATTTATGTTTTAAACAATTTCCTAGATTAAGTTTTATTTATTATGTATTTCATTCGATATAGTTTGAAATTGACTCAGAATTGCTAAAAAACATTGGAATACAAAATATCAAATTTTGATGTTCCATCAGGAAGTTCTTTTATTCCATGAAAAGTACCTGTTGTTCCAGAGCAACACATATCTTTGTAAGAAAATCTTAGTTAAAAATTTTATGATGTTAAAATTAAGCCCGGAGTAAGACAAAAGATGTTAGGGCGCAGTGTTACAAGATAGGTTAATTTTAGTCTCACCTCTATGTTTATATCTTCCTTTTGAGACAAAAAAGGCTCAGTCTGACTATCGAGGGGTCCAAAGAAGTCAAACGCATCATTAATTTAAAAAATAATGACCATGCTTAAAATCGAAACGAAATCAATATAGGAAATCAAATTAAAATTACTTGTATCTTCCATGCTTCTTTTTCTTCCTATGACATATTCAACTTAAAATTATGAAAAGTAGCGATTTTGACTTTAGTAGGTTTTATGCTTTGTTGTGTGTACGTGTCCCTTTTGCACTTACACGTAAGATATAACAAATGAGATTGTTCTTTTTGTAAACTTGTTAAACATTGCAGCAGACACTCCACATCATCAACTAGTTTGGATGTTGAGTCCCTCAAAAAATTAAAAATATGCATTTCAAGTACTCAATGTTTAATTTACACAAATGTAAATTTATTCTCTCCTTTTCTTTTATGCTTAGTTTGAGCTCAGACGTTATTCTCGACACACGACCGTGGTTCAAAAGGCGTGGATCAGGCGTTGTCCCTTAGGGATTGATCCCTGAATGTTTCCAATAGCCCGTTGTGTTGCTCCAGTACGACGTTAATTTACTACCTACCTTATGTTTTGTTGTGCACGTACCTTTTTATTTTCAACATAGCAAAACGTATGACTTTTAAAACTTCAAAAACAGACTGAGCAATACAGTGCAAAAACTGTTTCATACTTTTTGGCTCATACCATTAAAACTCAGATACCTGTATCATGGTATTGGAGACTCCCCTATCATATGGGACATTTTCCTAGTTGGAAATACAGTTACAGGGTAAACAATGTCTATTTCCTTCAGATTCTCAGTCTACGATTATTCACCCTGTGGTCCTAGGATTATCATAATCTATATTAATCTTTATCAACAAATGGTCACATTTGGACTTGGATTAACATTGGCTGGTCTTAGTGGGAATACGCGACAATTTCATGAAGTTTTAAATCCTATATTGTATGGTTGAAGCCTTGTGAAGACTCGATTTTTCTTGGTCTGATCTACAACCATTTATAACAGGAGTCATTGCATATGCATTATAAGCTTCAGCGGAAATGAAACATTTATTAAACGTAAGTGTAGAAAGTAAAGATTGGCTCATTCCTTATAATTCAACGCCTTTATCAGTTTGCTTCCATTTAAAAACTCATACTTCAAACATACCAACCCAAAGCTACATTATCAGCGTTACCTGGACGACTCCTGATACCGTGGATGGAACTTTATTCGCATCAACACATTTTATCAGCTAGCGTCCGCCATGCATACCCAACGCATTTTTTGAAATCCGTTATCGCAATTTTCCCAAGTTCTCCTTTCCGCTATTTGCAGCTTTGTTCTGAATCTCCAATCAAATCAGTTCGATAATTGACAATGGCCGAGAAGAAGGAGGAAGATAATGGCACCAAATCTGAGGACGCTGCACCGATGCCGACATCAAGTGAAAAGGACAGTAGCGCCACCAGTGACAAGCCTCCGAATCCGCCGAAAAGAGATTACTCGGTCGAGAGCGCAGAAACTCAGCAGGACAACAACGACGAGTACGCGAGTGTGAAAAAGCGAAAGAAATTGAATTCGTTTCCAACGAGACCGGAGTTTGTTTACAAACCGGAAAACCCAGAAGCCCGAATGGCGTGCATTAAGAATATCCTCGTGATCATCAACCTCTTGATATGGGTGAGTGGTCTTCATTTTGTTACGTATTGTGGCATATCCCTCCGTGGATCTCCCAAATCCGTACGAAGTATGTCGTCCTAAGTAACAAAACTGATCACATCTTGATGGACGAGATATCTCGTTATTAGTAAAATTAATCAGATCTTGATGAACGAGATATTTCGTCGCAAAAACATGGAGGGTTAAAATTTGTGAGATCTTTTTCCTTGTGAGATTTTTATAGACAGTATCGAGATAAATTGCCCTATAATTTATTTTCACCCCCGAGAGAGAGAGTTGATGATCAGTGATCGACAGTGAAAACAATTTATAGGGCGATTTATATATAGCATTAGAATGGTAGAGTATATTGGTGAATATTCATATCTTGATTTGTGAGCAGAGTAAAACCACGTTATCAGTGAAACAACTTTATGGGAAGTTTGTTTTGATTGCTTATCTTATCTTTCCAGCTTAAAAATAACGGTGATAGATAATTTCACAAATTTATTTAAATGCGCTATTAATTTTTAAATTTTTGTTTATCTTTTATCAAGCTTATCTAATACCTAACTTTTATGAGGTTCGACGGTAAGCAATGAACGTTTATAAATAGATACGCGAGGTAATTTATTTCAATCTTTAATTTTGGAATATTAGATCTCAGATTAAAAAAGTTATATATATATACTAACCCTTTATCAAAACATAGAAGGGTCATCACACGTGAAAGGATCAAAAATCAGGAAAAATCTGTATATATGGTAAAGGATTTTCATGAAATTTGGTACAGGGGTTTAATTTATGCATAAATAACAATATCCAAAAAAAATTGCATAAAATTAAATACTTTCGAAGTTTGAGTTATTTTAAGGACTTACGACAGTGAAGAGCATTTGTGAGATCGCTTAATGTTGCATTTTGAAGTTCTGTTTCTCACACACTATTTAACGTATACGAACATGTTTTACATCTTTATAATTTGTACAAAATTTTCTTTTTTCACTTTTGCCTCCCCCAACAACAATTTTAAACACCATATTTAATCTAAAATTTAGTTGCATAAAATGGAAAATCGTCATTTTCGACAGAATTTAAAACATTTTTTATGGGCTAGAGAAATTTTAAGACATAGTGTGAAATTCATGCCAGTTACAGTGCTAGGTATGATAATAATACTGATAGAGTTTGGAAGTCGCATTTTAATTCTTTCATCTTCAAAATAGCTAACGAAAATAACAAAATGACAACTTTCCACACTAAATAGGCATACGAAATCCAATGAAGGACAGCTCTGATAAAACCGACATTTCACAGGAATTCAGTTTAATATGTTTATTACTTGTAAAAAAATTCGAGATTGTAATCTGAGTCCTAAAGCAACAATAATAAAATCAAAATCACAACATTTGCTTCCCAGTCTATGTATATTAAGAGAACTTCAACGATAACAGAGAAATTAAATACAGGTAATGAAACCCTAAATCAACAAAGAAATGTCAAATCCTTTTAAACTTAAAAAGTGAATTAGAAAAAATCAGTGTCAAAACATGCTTAAAAATGTCAACTTAGTAACAGAGATATCATGACTTTTAACTAATTACAAATACAATACAAATGCAAATATTGACGACCAGCTACAGGTTCAAGCCCAACAATGCTGGTCCTTTGTTTATGAATTCCCCAATTCCCACTGACTATCCAATTGTATCTTAAATTCGTACACTCCCTTTGAATTAACTATATTTTATGGCAACGCTTTCCAACTGTCTATTACCCTATTAAAGTAGTTTTCCTTTAATCCCGATTGAAATGTGTCTTATTCAATTTATACCCATGGCCCCTTGTTCTGTTATTCCTATTGAAATTTAAGCCCTCTGTGTCCCCTTGTTTTACCAACTTGAAAAGCTGAATCAAATCCCCCCTCCTTCTTCTTCTTTCCAGTGTATACATATTTAGCTTTCTTAAACGTAGTTTAGATTTGCTATCGCTTTATCATATATTTTTGTAGCTCTGAGCTGAACCCTTTCAATTAATTCTGTATCCTTTCTCATATATGGAGTCCAGAATTGTACAACATATTCTAGATGTGGCCTTACTAAACCCTTATATAACGGCAAGATTATATTCTTCCAAATTCACTATGTGGTAAAACCCATGTTAAATTTTGCATTTTCTATAATTGAAACGTGGTTTTTTGTGCTGTCGAATTCTTTTTAAATTCTTTACTTCTTTTGCTGGTGATTGGGATAATTACAAAGTACGAATTTGTGATGTGCAATTGGGAATAGGAATGTAGCAATGATAATTAAAAGTTGTTCCCATATTAAAAATGCTTCTCGGACGAAAAAATACAAATTGCAATGATGGAAATTTCAGGACAAATAATATACATCTTGACACATAATATTGAAAATTTGTGAGGTTTTCGGAGTTGTCCTTCACATTATAATTTGTATTAAAAAATAGAAAAATCACTGTTTTCGATTACTTTACTTTTTCATTATTTTTTCTCAACAAAGGAATAAATAGAAACAAAATAACTAAATTATACCAAACTTTTAGACAGAAGAAGTGCTTTCTTAAGAATAATTTTTGATACTGTCTTTCTCCATTTGATATTTTGTACCATGTTACTGTTAAACTACCCAAAAGAAATCCACTTAATATTTTATTTTAAAAATAGTTTTTAGTATGCAATAATAATTATTAAATTAATATTCGAAAAAATTATGAATTGAAACCTTAGTATGATGGAAATCGATTGAAAAGAACTAATATATCCATGCCAAATTTCATCTCATACCGATAGTTAGTTTTTGCGCTACATTAAATATTCCTCATTATTGCGATTTTAAGGGGCAATGAAAAGTTTTATCAAACGCATGGCAAATCACGAATTATAGTTTCTCGGATCGTTTGAACTTGCATAGTAAATATAACACTGTAATTCTCAAATTTGTGTTTGCGTAAAAAATGTTATAACTCTAGGATCGCTGAAAAATACATTTTAAGTAGTGATAAAATTTAAAATTCGGGTATTTATCACTAACATAAATCTGAATCTACAAGTAGCGACTTTCTATTTCGAGAGGATCGCTGAAATTTGCACAAACTTTAAGATTTAATATCTCGGTATATAAAGGTAGTGAAGTCATGAAATTTCATAGTTAGACGAATTTAACGATGCAGAATCTGATTATGGAATCAAAACATGGTGTTTCTATTAAAACTTTTGTTGTTTGTACATAAATTGATATGAAGACGCCCCTTTATGCAACTTTTTTGGATTTAATTCATATTTAGACTAATTTAACGATGCAGAATCTGATTATGGCATCAAAACATGGTGTTTATATTAAAACTTTTGTTGTTTGTACATAAATTGATATGAATACGCCCGCTTATGCAACGTCTTTGGGTTTAATTCATATTTAGACTAATTTAACGATGCAGAATCTGATTATGGAACCAAAACATGGTGTTTCTATTAAAACTTTTGTTTATGCGTAATTTGATATGAAGAGGCCCCCTTATACAACTTTATTGGATTTAAATTTGTATAGGACGTTATTCCCTATTGAATGAAATATCTGAATTTGCTCTAGTATGAATCGTTTTCGAAATAAAGGTTCGTTTTTTACTCCGCAACTGTATATAATTACATATGTAACATAATAATAGTATAATGTAACAAAATTTAACCTTTTACATTTTGCTTTATATTATATTTACGCTATCCCAATCTCGCTTATTTCCCGTGATTGTTTTTGTATGTGTTACCTTGGTAACCGTCAACCTTGATTTATTCCTGATCTATGTTCTTGACACCTTTCAACTGTGAATGTAACAAACAGCTTTTAATGTGCACAGCTGTTCTTTTCCTACGCTTGATTAAACACAAATCGAACTCGATTCCACTTGCGCGTTTGAAATGAAGGGCACGGTTAATTGCACGGATAATACTTTATCGTGACAGATGCTACTATCCAGGCTCGCAGAGCGTAGTTGTAAATAATAAATCCGGTTTTTTATGAGAGGGATTTTGAGTGTAAACACAAATAAGCCAGACACTCTGCGAAAATCTTACTCTTACTATCCAAATGCTCTTGCATGATACATATCGGGGTTGCCTTAAAATGTAGTTTATTGCCGTTTAGGCACCGTTTGGTGTTTAATATAATCGGTGTTGATAAATCAGCTGCCATGTCAATCCGGAAATTCCTTAAAATTTCGATTGGCGAAGTGATGAAATCGTATTCGAAAAACAATGCATCGACCTTTTTTAGGAAATAGACGGATATTGTTTCTACCAATCGCTATGTTTGAGTATCTGTCACGGAAAAATTGTTAGAATGCCCGAAGCATAATCTACGATTATTCATTGATACAGAAAACACGCACCGCCAAAGAATCCCTACCGCCACCTTTGACAGAAAAATCCTCTTATAGAGATTTACCCAATGAAGTTATAAATTTAACAATGAACACCAAAATATCATGTTAATTCTTATGTAATAGTTCTCAACATTTTATACTTTACGCACCTTTTGGAAGTGTGTATGTAACTGGTGTACCCCTTGTATAGAGATAAAACTGTAGTTGTAATGCATCAATTGGAATAAAATAAAATTTATGAATATGAAGCGATACTAAAATTATCCCCTTAAAATGTAATTTTCACCTCAGACAAGTCCCTAAACGTTCCAGAATAACTTGCTCTTTTTTCTTTTCTCACTCGTTAGTTCGTTTCATTGCTACCATCACATGTCCCCAATACATTTTGACACCACTTTCACCTTTTCATGTGTACTCAATAGGTGTACCTCAATAGGTGTACTCTCCCCACCTCGGTAACTATGCCTTGAAACAGACCCGCTCAGTCGGGATGTTTGTTCCTTCTTCCTTTTATATAGCCAGTATATACACAAATATAAACGACATTCATATATATTATAGACATACAGATAACCCTCGTATAGCACGGTACTTCTATAACACGGATTCTCTATTACACGCTACCAAAATTGCTCCATATTACACGGTTTACGATAACAATGATAATCTATATAAATATAAATGGAGTGTTTGTTTGTAAACATTGAATATTTTCGACCCATTTCAAGATGTCTATCCGTTTGGGACCCTTCATATGCAAAATCCACCTCTTGCGCGTCTGTTTTTTTAACCAAATTTAACGATAAATTTAAGAATATTTGTATTGCCTGTCTATTGTTCAATTCTTGGAAATTATGCAGAGATGTTTCGAGCTTTTAAAAAGTTCTTCCTGCCGTTTATACTTTCTTTTGTTATGATTTTTAGTTTTAAGTTGAATGTTCCTATATTTTTCTGACGATTTGCAAGTGAACACCCATTACACCACTCAGAAACGATCATGAAAGGAATGTTTTTAGAACATATCTTGTTGACTATCTCATCTTAGCCCTATAATCATCAACCCTATTTTGACTAGGAATTAAACGGTTCAACTACATTTTCTAAAACTAATTTTACAAGAACAGTATTAGTGGTTATTGCTGATTCGCAATAGCAGTTCTTGTTAAGGTACATTTCCGTTATTCCAATATGGTGCCAATTTGGCACATTTTGCTTATTTTTTGGCGCTATTTATTTCCATACCAGCTTTTTATTTTGGGGCGCCATTTTAGCTTATTCCATCGTTAGCGCAATGGACTTCGTGATTTGGGATATTCCAACAGATGAACAAACGGCAATACTATTCTTCAAGAAAGAAATATTCTTTACAAAGCAAGAGTGTGTTCGCATAACCTTCTAATGAAATTAAAATGTGACTCGAAGCCGAAATGGTTATGTAGCCATCGTTCATGCCGGGAAGAAAAAGGTATCCGAACAAAAAATTTAATGAATCACGCATTCCTTTCGTTACTGTCGTATGGTTAATTTATTTATGGTTGGTTTGGGGGGTTTTATGGCGCAAGGGCCATATTTGGCCATGCTGCGCTAGTTTATTTATGGCATTAAGAGTTAACGTCTATAAAATTCTGCAAATTACAACTTCAAATGAATTACAACACAACGGTAGATTGGAATAATTATATGCGAAAAGTATGCGTCAATTGCACAAAGAAGCTAAAACGGCTCCCTAAAGATGGCATGGAAACAAATAACGCCAAGATATAGGCAAAATGCGCCAAATTGACGTCGGAGTTTATTGGTATAGCTAAAACGGAAAAGAGTGCCCTTATTAACAGTCGCGTCAACAGTTAATGAAAACTCCGTCTAAATTATATGTTATTAACCGTCCAGATTTTTAAGTTATTAACTGTTTTCACTGCTATCGCAATACAATTGTTCTAATCTGTTAATATTTTCGATAATAGTTGCGAACTGCTGCTTCTATACTACTAGCCACTGCGTGACCAGCACGGCGTTGCCTGTGACAGTTCTTTTCGTGGGGTCAGATGTGACCACAGCTCGCTAACTCCTGGTGATTGCAACGAATTCCCATTTGGTTTGCTTCGAATTTACAATTTGAAAATTATTTATTTAAAGAAAATCATATTTTTTAGGTATCGATCTAACGTAAAATTTTCCGCAGTTTTCAAATCCGTTGAAATTTGTACTCTGTCTTTAACGATCTAGGAGATAGAAGAAAAAAAACTACACAACTCCAGCTAAAACTGTTTATTTGTTTTGTTCGTCCGCTGAAATCGTTGCTCGGAAAATGAAACATAAAAAATAAATTTAGAATCTGTAATCTCTTTATACTATTGCCATTTCAAGGAAAAAAAATAATAAATAAATTCCATTAAATTAATTTTAAAATGTTCTAGATTAAATTTTAAAATTCGGGTGCTACCATAATATCATTAAAAAATTAGAACTACCTGTGTACCAAATTTCATTATTGTAAGTGCCATAGATTTGTCAGGACACTAGGTACAGAGAAAGATACAAAAATGCAGACAGGCAAACACTTTTTTTTATAATAGTTTAATTCTTGCTATCAGAATAACAATCCATTTCTACTGTCTTTAATATTGACTTGTGTTTCAGCTTTTAGGGGCTGTGATCACAGCGCTTGGTATATGGATCGCAGTGGACAGTGACTTCCTTGACTTCCAGACCAACCTGGACTTGAAGCAGTTCACAACGGCTAGTTACGTGCTAATCGCTGTAGGAGTCCTCATCATGCTGGTGGGATTCTTGGGATGTTATGGAGCCATTGCTTCGAAAATGTGCATGCTGATCATCGTAAGTATACGTCAGATTTGTCACTTTCAATCTTGGATGGTGAATAAAGAACAACACCTACTTGAAGACAGTTGAGTCAACCTATTGAGTCTGACCACTTTGGGTACCCTAAAACTCTTTACTTGGGCCTGCCTGTCCAAAAGTTAGTAACAAATACCTATAGGGATAATATGTGTATGATTGGTGTACGTCCCATGAATTTCTGCTAGTGGAATTTTGTTTTCTTCAAATTTTTACCATAGATAGACATGGCAGTGAAACCCATAAATTTAATTCATAAATATTTTATCCAACATTAGCTGAGGATTTAAAAATTTCTCTATTTTACAAAATGGCGGTGATTTTAGATTTGCCACATTGCCTATAAATGGTCCTAACTTGAGAATTAATATTTCAAACAGTTATATTAGTACCAAATAGAAGCTTTTTATTTCAAAAGTGTACACAAATGACAATTTTTGGTTTCTGAATAAAAGCTACGTATTATAATGATAAAATTGATAGAATATGTATTTCAAAATGGTGGTCATATTACAGTGCGAAATTGACGATGTAGTGAAAAAAACAATGGACAAATTTGAATTGTATGAAGTACTAATATTCAAAGGTTTACATTAAAGGTTTAGATAACAGCACAATAAAAAATTACAGTCATAAATATTTTTAATTAATTTTATCACATGATGTCTTTGAAAAAGCATATTAAGTACCATTTAATAAAATTGTTTTTATTTATTTTAATTATTTTTTAATACCTTTCAAAATATGTGTTTTATAATATTAAAAAATAATATTTCTGTTAAACATATTTAAATTTATATTTAGGGACATTGTTTATAAATTTGCGAAATTGCAAGAGAATTTTTATGCCTTTCAGTTTGTTACCTTAATTATAAATACCAAAATAATTATAGCCCCAAATGTATAACACACTAAAACTCATTATTATACATAAATAAACATAGGCTCAATATAATGCAAAATATATTACAGTTGCCATTACTGAGATATTTTAAGCTCGTCCAGCACTTTTTTGAAATTTTGTAAAAAATGTAATCATGTACTTAAAATTTAAAAATAAGATTCAATATTCTGTGTTCCGAAAAAAAAAATTTCTTAACGTTGAGGTCTTTATAAATTAAGGGAGACCACAAATTTCGAAAAAATAATTCCAAAAAGTGTTTTTTGGTTTATTGGATAAAACGATGCATCAGATATTCAAGAACAAATGGACAAAATTTCAGAGTCGAAGGAAATTGCTACCAGCTGCTTTTTAACTTTTATTTGACCTTCCAACTACATAATCGACTGCCAACCATTGGCTTCGGTTTCCATGAAAACCTCCATCTATGCAACATTATATCATAGTGTATCTACCGACGACTATCCCAAACATTTTAAATACCCATAAGGTGTAGGCTCCTGGTTTTTCTATCAATTGACGAAAGCTAAAGGACAAAATCCAGGTCCTCATGTAAAACATGTGGTGATGCCATTGAAGGAAACACATTCAAAAAATAGCGCTAAATTTCGTAGCATTCGTATCAATACAAAAAAGGCTCGTTTACAGAAAAAAATAACTGTAGAAAAAAAAAGAAGATGTGGTTTTCAAGTGGTGGTTTATTTAAAAATAGTACTGATACAATAAAATATATATTTTTTCAGTTCATTAAACAAGAAATGAATAATTTTTCAGTGAATTATCACAAATCACTCAATTGTCATCAGACATAAAACTGGCTTTAAAAAAATATATACGAGCTTACGGTAAAAACTCTTGTTTTGATAAGAGTCTTAATGTAATACAAATTACTAAAAGAAATAGTACTTTCAAAGTAAGTTGTTTTCGTTAACTTCTGTTGTATTTTGTACTTAAAATGCGATTATCTCAAAATTATTTTTTTTTTGCAATTTTGCCCAAAGTTCAAAGTACTAAGGCTTTTGATAAATGCACTTAGAGTTAAACTGTTTACATTTTTTAGGTATTGAATAACTATTTGATAGACACAGGGAGAGCTTTTTGTATGAATAGTTCAGAAAAATGTATAAAAATTAATAAACATAAAAAATTGGATATCTTTTAGAAATTTAACACATAACGAGTAAAATATTTTTTTTATGAATAATCGTTAATAATTTTTTTTAATCTCTCCCTAGGTCTTTTGCATATACTATAACAATATTGTAAAAATTTGTTTCATACACAAATATTGAAAATTGACAGAGGAGTAAAGTTTATAAAAAGTGTGTAAATCGGCTGAAAAAAAAACATATTTAAATCGTAATATAAAATATAATTGCAAATAAAAACTAAATTTTTTTATTGATTATTGTTTGTGCTTAATATGTGCTTAATTATCACTAAAGAAATAGGTAATATAAAATGAATAATAAGAATTTCGGAATTTTCCTTACGGGTCTCCCTTAAAGAACTATGTGAACAATACACGATCTGGCCATTCGTCACAGGACACCCCATACTATTAATTTAAAGCGGACCCAACACGATATCAGTATCGTCTAAGGCCACCTGTTCGAGGAAGACTTTCGACCAATTTGCGATACGTTTCTGTAGGAATCTTGCTCCATTCGTCCTTCAAATTGGCAAACTGCTCAGTGGTGTTTTTTGATCGGGTTGGCCTGACTCTCAACCGGCATTTTAACTTATCCCAAAGGTGTTCCAAGGGGTTGAGAACTGGACTTTGGGCTGGCCAACGACGTTTTTAAACACCCATTTCCTCAAACCACGGGTTAATAACACCTGCTGTGTGACATGGAGCACTGTCCTGCTGAAGTAGATATAGGCCAATATCAAAGTGTCACAATGTCGGTAGCGGAGATGAATGCCGATTCGTACAAAACAGTTCTGGATAATTCTGAACTACCGACATTGTGGTAATACTTTGGTTAATTATTTTCATCGATATATCATTATAGGTTTTGTGGATGAGCCAAGTAACATTAGAACCTTTACATTAGAAGAGTAACAAGTAAAGTCATCCCAACAAAAACGTGAGAAATGTGACAATGCAGAATCCAAATACTTTTTTAAATTTCATTCCATATTTTAAATATTTTGATTTTGAAACTGTACGCAAATTTAACTTTTGTTCTCCTGTTTTTATTTTCGCTCGTTTTTTTGTTTTGTTGTTGTTGAAACATTGCTATAATTAATGCATATTTAGAAACTGTTTGCAAGCAACAAAAATTGAAAGTTCCAAAACTTTTAATCAAATTATGTCTTTTTCAGTTCTCCATTATTGTTAGTATTATCATTTTGCTGGAAATAACAGTCATGGCGATTGTGTGGACGGCAACAACCAACAAAAATGTAAGCATGAATTTATTTTCCAGTCTACTTGTGTGCTCCTTTTTTGTTTCTTTCGCTAGCTATTACTGAGAGATAAGAGGATTTAATCTCAATCGAACAATCAAATATCCTTTTTCTCATGTAACCATGTTATAAGTAGTCAAGATCGATTCCCAGATGAATAGTGAAAAAAATATTTGGACGGCTCATATCTTAAAATATTAATAACTTTTATTTATTTTTAATTCGTAAATTTTTATTTTTGTTTTTATAAATATACTTGTAGTTGTTTTGTGTCGTATGTGCAGTTATGAAAAGGACATTTCAAGCAATTTTTAGACCTTAGAAATCCTATGTCTAGCAATACCACTAGATTTCTAGTAGATCTGAATAGAAACACTCGTTCGAGTGACTATAATTTTTTTCCCCTTTTTAGTTTAAAGAAGACATTAAATTAAAAGCCACCATAGCTATGAGAGGAATGATGCAAGACAAAGAAAAGCAATATTTCTTCAATTTATTACAAAAGAAGGTGAGTGATTCAACAACAAAATTAATTTTTTATCAGCCTGTATGTAACTCTATTATCCTATCGTGCGAATCAAAAAGGTAGACCTCAAAACTTTAGTTTTTTAATCGATTGTTACATGTGTAGTCAGCTTATAATTCTTCGTCAGTTGGCGTAACCATCGTTGACGTAATCTCTACTGTAAAAAAAGGAAGTGTCTGTTTCGCAACCGCAAAACCCTGACGATCTATGGCACTTACAGCAATGAGATTTGGCACACAGGTAGTCCAAATTTTTTGAAATTTTTGGGTCCCTGCGAAATTTTAAAATTTGATCTAGAAGATTTATAAATGAATTTAATAGTTTTATTCTCCACGTGATTCTTCGTCCGGAGGAAAGAAAAATAGCCCCAATCTTGACTTTTCTCCCCACGTGACCTTCGAACCATGCCGTTCTTTCCATCGCTTTGGAGAAGCTCGGAAAATTATTTTTTTAGTTTCCGTTTTGATTTTGCGCGGAGAAATGTTTATTCAGCCAGACGATAAATCTTTTAACATAGTCACATTTCTTTTTTCTATCTCCTAGACCGTTAAATGTAGAGTAAAAATTTCAACGGATTTGAAATCTGCGGAAAATTTCAGTTTAGATTGATACCTAAAAATATGATTTTCTTTAAATAAATAATTTTTTAATTGAATATATCTTCAACGGATTTGCAATCTGCGGAAAATTTTACACCATATTAATATCTTACATCACGGCGTTGCCCGTGGTGTTGATTTGCGAAGCAACGCCGTGAATATATGTATGACATATATGTATGTAAATGTAAACTAAGAACGCGATGTAAATGCCAATACGAGCGGACGTTCCGCAGTAATGCTCCTAATAAATATTTTCTTAATGTTATTGGCCTATTTGAATCCCCAGAAACGTAGAAAAAAGCCAACACATGTTACGTATATAAGTATATGGTAGGCACACAAATGGTAGAAAACAATATTATCACTTAAGCAACTATTGATGAAGTGAGGTCCAACTGTTTTGCAGCTTTTTGAGGCATCATATGATTTTTTGTGTATTACTTTAACAGCCGTTAACCCTATAGGTAGTGAATGACTTATTGACCCTCAGCATGTGCGCCCAGCTTTATGTTGTTTCACCTGATCGCTCGATTTGAAGATACGTCACTGTTATGGGAAAAAGCATGAATTCTAATGTGGTCTAAATCATTGATTGGTAGTGATTATCCAACATGATTAGAAACACTAGTCTGCGTTTCCATAGCCAATCGGTCGAATTCTATTCGTATGGTCGCGTTATTTGCCCTTCTGACATCTTACGACAGCGACTCCGCCAACGTACTCTGTCTATTTCATTGGAAGGTCGATGTCTTGACCACCATGACATCGTCTCTTGTACAAAGCAAAATATCTGTGTATCTGACGCAGAAAAAACTCTCGAACGCTGAGTTCTGGAGATGCAATTTGCAGTTTACTCAGTGTGGAATTTCTCTACGTCAAGCAGCTATTTTTAACTGCTACTATGTTACTTATATAACCAGAGAAATAAAATTTAATGTAGAATATTGCACAGGAGACCAAATTTGAATCATATTATAATCAACACAAAAGCTGTCACGTACAGTAAATATCTCTCATCTTAAGTATAGATGAATGGTATAAAGGAAGAATATCTTAAGTTCCAGTGAAATGTGTGAGTTGATACCCTTAGGGATAGAGACTGATTTTGCTTACCTTTAAAAGGGTGATATTTTAAAGCTTTGTTGACAATCGAGCCACCCGAAGAAAACATTTGTGAGTACAACAAAATCTAGTACAATAGAACTTCATTTGACGGACTAGTAGGGGCTGAAAGTTGTCCGTTCTAATGAAGGTCCGGTTTATAACAAATAATTCTTATAGAGCAGGTCTAGAAATAGATTTTTTAATACAGGTGCACCTAAGTTTTTAAAGTAGGGGCACAGGTTATATTTTAGGTGCACATTAAAAAAAAATGTAGTATAAGATTATTAATGTAATGTAAACTACTTTACTAGATGGGTATGTTTACAGGTTAGTAGTAGATAGTAAATATAAATATTTAAACATCTAAATTCTCCATTCTCTGGGGCACGTTTTCACGACAGTCGCTTCAACAGAGCCATCTGGAAAATGTTTCAGTCATCGGAAAGTTCTCGTGGCAGTGGCACAAGTAAACCTTCCTCCTGTATAAACCCGTTGCGGCCCAGCGATTTTGTTTTCGCATAGTGTGTGTTTAGGAATTTTAATTACGTTCCTTTAGAGCGAGAGAGGTCGATACTAATATTTTGATCAAACATCAAAATAACATAAAACACGTTTCATCCCCCTTTTTTTAACGTTAGGTGCACGTGCACCTAACGTGCTTTAAAATTAGGTGCACAATTTTATTTTCATGTGCACAATGCATCTGTGCATCCGGGTATTTCGAGCCCTGTTATAGGGGTATAATGCAACAAGGTTTACATCAATGAAAGTACAGAAGTTAGCTACAAAATTTTTATTATGTATCAGAGAGAAAACAGCCTTCAACATAGGTTGAATTGAAAAAGATGTGTACATATACACTGCATTAATCTTTAGAACAAGAAGGTTGTTGGCTGATGAATGCCATTATTAGTTGTTGATTGATGATTATGTTAATTGCTTGCATTCATTGGTTTAAAAAAATGTATTTTGTGCTGAGTTTGATTGCTGCCTATTTCTACAGTTATTAACTGACAGAAGTGTCGTAAGGCTGTTAATAATAAGCAAACACATTTTCATTTCCCGATTGTTCAACATATTGAATAACAAAATACTGCAAGTTGTTAAAATTGTTGAAGAAATTGTCCTGTTCTCTTGCATTTTCTACAAAAATTATTTCTTTAACGATTTGTTTTTCGAAAAGAGTCTAGACTCAACTGTAATTGATAGTGCAATCGCAGGTTCAAAACGACCGGACGATTTCATGATCAAGATTGAACGAACATTAATCGGGACTTATCAGTAACAATTTAATTTTTGCTTTGTGTGTTCAATTGTCTTGCACAGTTAACTTAAAAACTTTAGTGCTGCCATCTATATTTCAAATTAGAATACTTAAACGGATTGGTGAAATATTTTCCTGTCTAATTTTATAGTAGCACAATATATTGGCTTACTAAATGAAAAAAATATATATATAATCCTGTTGTTTTGCAAGTAAATGGCTTGATGAGCCAAGAAAATATGAAGTATTTCTGTCGGAAGTTTTTAAATGACAAATATGAATAGCCTAATATCGAAATTGTATTGATGTTGACACAATATAAAATAAATATTATGGATCATAGCTCTCAGCATGATTGTATATCTTTCTAATTTTAAATGTGTTTCAGCAACAAATTGTTAAAAACACCGTTTCATCTGTTAGAGTTGCAGTTATTGTTGCAGAGCACTGTATAGAGAGTAGTTATAGAGTTGTATAATTGCCACAAATACAATTATGATCTCGTATTTTATTGTAATTTCTACTACTCCTACTTCACTTTAAACAGCATTTCGTCACCATTGTATAATAACTATGTAGTAAATAATAGTTAATTTATTTCCTTTTACAGCTGAAGTGCTGCGGAGTCAACAGTAAAGAAGATTATAGCAGAGATGTGTTAAACCCGACAGAAATACCCAGTTCCTGTATCGATAAAGATACTGCACAACCTTATGAAAGAGTAAGTTATTCTTCATCCTTAAAATAGAGACTAGAGTAATTTGATCGAACTGAATACGGGATAGCGTTCCAAATTTGGAAATTGGTACAAGGTCATACCACTGCCTTTAATCATGACAGTTGCTGTATCTTTTATTATTCTTTATTAATAAAAAACAAGTTATTTAAACTATTTTTCTTCAAATAAGCTTATCCAAATAAAATTTCACTGTGCTTTTTGTCATTACAAGATGAGCTAATGTAAGATCATCACACGTATAACACTAATTAATGTGAAACATGGCATAATAAATATAGGACAGGGATGGTGGTTTGAGTTCGAAAAGTTTTTTGATTGTTTAAAGATAAAAAAGGAGGTATTGGTCATTTCCATGGTTAAAATATGTGTATGATTGTTCCATGCGTGTCAATGGAATTTTCCTGCAATCAAAACACTTTCCCACGCATAGGTTAAATTTCTATTTTGACCCTTTCAAAGGGGCGGTGGAGTGTCTGATGTCCCGTCTCTTGACATTTAAAGTCTATGCATATAATTATTCTGAGTACATTAAGACTACAGGCCGACCAACCGGTATAGTGGTTAAGGTGTTAGCCTCTAGATCGGAAGGTCACCGGTTCGAATCCGGGTTCGGGCATGGATGTTTGTAAGCGTATACCAGCTCAGGTGTTGCTTTGTCATCTGAACATGGTTCAAAATTACGTAAGCATAAATTGTTAGGGGCAATGATGGTCCTCCCACTGGGTGCTCCTTCACAAGTGGCCATCACTTCCGGCCTTGTAGTGGCCAATGACTTAGGTCAAATGTGCCCGCCATTAGAGAAAAAAACACATTAAGACTACTAAGGTATATAATTATTCTGAGTATATTAAGGCTTCAAAAGTATCTACTTTTCTTGGTATATTAAGACTGCTAAGGTATTCAATTATTCTGGGTATATTAGGTTTTCTAAGGTCTGTTCTATATTCTGGGTACATTAAACTCTGTTATAGTACATAATTATTCTTCCGATTTCCTGATACCTAGGAATGTTCAAGATAGAAGGTGGAAGTATATAATGCCCCCACTACCAATTTAAATTCTTAAAACTAACTAATAACTAACCTAAAACTAATTTCTCTTATGTGCACATTCATAAGATATGATAGGTCTGAAATCATAAAGTATTTTAAAAACGTTTTTTGACATTGTACCTTTTATATGATTGTGTGTGTGCTCATAAACACACTTTAGGTTGGAAAATAGTTCGTTTTGATATTAATTTTATTGGAAATTTGCGAAATGGCCATTATATATGGGACCTACCTGATATTTACTCAAATAAATCAAACAAATATTGCATCCCAGTGAATAAAAGATATTAATAAATCGAAACTTTAAAACTATCATAATTCTGCATTATTCTCTTTCTGTATACCTGTCTGTTTTCAAAGGTTTTATTATTTACAAATCATAAATAATTTAATTCGACCAATTCTGATTTAAATTTAAAGCGCCGTATTATAAAAGATGTAATAAAATTACGAGACACTAAAATTATTCCATGAACAGTCTGTCTACCACGAGAACTGCACCCGACACCAAGCCTATGGTGGTGGTTGCTATGGGAATAGGACTCGTACATTTTTAGTAGGATTGGCTCTAGGAGATGACTTAATTCTAGCATGTTTTTCTAGTTTCGCGAATGTTCGTGGCTAAAGAGGTAGTTTTCTAGTATGGATTGCCGGGACATTTATGTGGTGATTCAAGCCTAAATGTCCTTGGAGAGGAAAATTCATTACATTCACTTTTTTGGATCATCATAATATCAATTCGATTTTTAAAAAAATTGTAGATAGACTGTTCGGTGTATACATAGAGAAGAACGTTTATTAAAACAATTAACAATGTAAGAAAACTAAAGGTGAAACAAAAAATAAAGGAACAACTCACTTTTTCAGTCCCTCTCCCATTCTCAATTCCCGAATTCATTTTTATCACATTCAAACATTTCAATCGTGGTTACAGTTCACAATTTTTTTCGTTTACGCTTGCATACTAAATATACAGGGTGTCCCAAAAAGAGCAGTACAACTTCAAAAATTTATATTAAAAAAAAGAATAGGCCTACAGCAAAACTAGCTTCAACCATAGATAGAATAACTCAAAAAGTTTTTTTCTACAGTATGTTTCTGATTATAGATAGCGCTGCACAACACGCATACGATTATTAAAGAATTCAGTTATTCAAAATGGCGGATCCCGTGAAGAAAGCTCAATGTGTCGAGTGGTTTTTCGAAACAAAATCCGATACTCAAACGCAAAGAATTATGTGTTAAGATAGGTAAAATTGTTATGTGAAAGATGCTGTGAACCGAAAAAAAGTTAACAGCGTCGTGGAATTGAAACAAAAAAAAAAAAAAACGATTTAAACAGCTGTAGCTACTGTTGATGTTAGCATACTGAAACGTTCGTGGATTGAATTGGAATATAGTCTTGATATTCTTCGTGCTACGAAAGGATCTCATGTGGAAATTTACTAAGGTAGTAGAAAAAACTTTTTGAGTTTTTCTATCTATTGTTGTAACTAGTTTTGCTGTAAGCCTATTCTTTTTTTTTTAAATAAATTTTGGAAGTTGTACTGATCTTTTTGGGACACCCCCCTGTACATTACGCTTGCATACTAAATATATTATAATAATTCTCGAATCGTTATCAAGCGTTCAAAAAAATTGGGGATCGCTGAAAGCCGCTCGAATGGATCTTCTCAGTAACAAGTGGAAATCTGTACAAATACATATGTATCAAATTTGTCATTAAGTGTGCTGATGTGACAAATTTGAATGCATTTCTTCAAGCATCCCCAGTGAAAAATAGGATAGTGTGCTTTTGCAAAAAGCATCTTCGACTTGGTGGCGGAGGCACTTCTCATGGTATAATCCAGTTTTTGTCAAAGTGAATAGAAAAATAGTAGATAGAAAAATATAAGACATCATTGTGTGGGGGTAATATTTAATTCGGTTAACTTGGATTACCTCATAAGGACTAAAACCAAAATTCCTCCTACATGGGGTGTATTGTAAGTGAGTTATAACCGCAACATAAATGCAACTTTCTGCACAAATGCAACTTTTTGCATAAATGTAACTACCTGCAACTTTTTAAAATTTAGTTTACAATTAATTAATATTAAATTACTATTTCACTTTTTGCTCTCTGAACCAACCCTTCGATCACGTGTGTCTGATCTTGCGAACGCCGAAGTATTGTTGATCAAACAAGAAGTTCATGGAAAGAAGGTGGTCGTCCTAGCAGACGAAAGTGAAATAAATGACAAGAAGTACTTTTAATTCATTTGTTGGCACTCTTGATAATCCAGAGGAAACTTACGTAATCGACTGCAGAGTTTGCGAGGCGAGTGTCGATCATCAATATGTTCGCCTTGTAGATGACGTTTTAAAATCTGAATGTTGAGCGAAAGGATTTTGCGCTTCTGCTATCCGATACAGCACATAATACGACTGGCGCAGTTTTTCAATGTTAAAGAAATTACTGGCCAAGGATCGGCCATTCAACGTTCTTCTGTATTTAAGAATGTATTATAATACTGTTGTATACAACTAAAATTGTCAATATATTTTGAATTTTTTCATTTTTTACGAATAATTCATTTTAGAATTTAGTGTATCAAAAATAAATGCAACTTTATTTCCATTAAATGCAACTTTAGTGAATGATAAATGCAGCTTTTCCCATTTTTACTGCAACAAAAAAAAATTGTCCTAGTAATTCCGTAAAAGAAAATACAGGGTTAATAAAAAGTGAAGAAACTATGGAAAAGGTACTCAAAGGCAAAGAAGTTTGGTGACCCCTGGTATAAACCAACAGACAGCGGATTGTTATTATTTTATAAATATATTGTTGCTTCATTTCTAGGGTTGCTACGATAGTGCAGTGGAGTACTTTAAAGGAAAAGCTGCCATTGTTGGTGGTGTAGCCCTCGCTGTTTTTCTGCTACAAGTAAGTTTATGTGAACTGTTCTTAAATCTGTTCTATGTATCTTCATCCTACATCATCGTCACGCAGAAATTTATATCCCAACTTTTTTTCTAGTTTATTAAAATGTGTGTTCTTTCACTCTTTCTAAGTGTAAGTTGCAAAGAATACAATGTCATCAGCTCTTTGGTAATCTGGAAAATTACTCCGTCAGTGCTTTGTGATTAAGTACGCAAAATTTTAACGACAGCGAAAAGCGACATAAAAGCAAACACGATCGACTTTAAACATATTGATATCGTTTTATGCCAGTAAAAAACATGTTAAATGTATAATTACTAACGCACTTTAAAAGTAAAGCGTTGTTGTAATTTGTTTTTATTAGAGTAAAATTAAAAAACTAAGAATAATTTTTTTTTAATCTATAAATATCACGACCGATTTTTTAAAGAAGGAAAACACGTGATCAAGTGAAATAAAATATCCAGTAAGTATAACTGGGAATTTCCATGCTACTAATTTGTAAATCAAAATATTATTCCAAAAAGTAATTATTTTAAAAATCTATGAAGATCACGACCATTTTTAAAGAAGTAAAACATGTGAACAAGTGAAATATAAATATCCATCACATAGAATTAGGAATTACCATGCTACTATTTTGTTTAAGGCAAAACATTATTCCAAAAAAGTCCACAGTAAATTACGATTTTTGACCTCATTTACATGTTCAAATCTTAAAAATTATAATTTCTGCATTATAACATCGGCTCTCTCATAATACTTATTAATACATCTGCAATGACGTTTAATGCTAAGTTTTTCTGTCAAACTAAATGTAAGTGAGGTTGTGTTTTCGTGACGGAACATATTTTCTGTACATGTTCCGTGTGTGACGTAACATGGCTTTTTTTTTTTCCTAATACGGTTTCAACGGATTATCAAACGAAATTCCAATTAATGAAATCTGAATTGTATAGAAAAGTAAATTGAGGCTCCATTTCCATTCGATTTTGAGCCAAACAGCAATAAACTACATTTTAATGTAAACCCTTTTCTTAGCATTTAGGTAGCAGGAAATCTTTAGTCTGGTTTGTTTATACAGACTGAAAATACCTCCTACTCAAGTATTAATTTTCCTTAATCTAAAATACGAAAGAACCATACATCTGTAAAACAATCTAAATACTTTTGGTCCTTGCCAACTTTACATAAAATCTTAATAGAATTTTAATTTGCAGTAATGTACAATTAGAAGACATGCTTTTACAAAATGAAAATTTGAATACGAATTGCGTAAACAAAGATTCTGCGAAGACTTTACTTCGAAATGCTATTGCATGATAGACATCGGGATTAAAATGTAATTTATTGCCGTTTTGGCAACGTTTGGCATTTAATATAACTAATGTTGACCCATCAACTATCGAATATCAATGCGAAATTTGTTCTTTGGAATTTTTATTGACAAAGCGCGGAAATCACATTCGAAAGACGGGCCAACTTGACGTCATGTTCAGAATACGTATAGGAAACAAATATCGCCGCCCAGAAACACTATCGTCACCTATATTTAGCTTCACAGAAAATGCCTCTCAGAAGATAATATGTTAGTTCAAGATTGTTTATCAACCCCAGCTTTACAATTGTTAAATAAAACAGTGAAACCGTTAAATTTTTGTTGTATATGATCATCTGAGTGTCGAACGGTAGTAAGCACAACGGTGCATATACTAATGTTACTATGCGGCCCATCTAAGTTTTCATTATTTTTAAAATGTATTTTTTTACATTCATAGATTTATCTGTTTCGTTTTTGTTCTTTACAGCTCGGCCTTTTGGTGTTTACTATCTTCTTCATATGTGGAATAAAACAATCTTCAGACAGTATCTTTTGAAGAGAAATATTCTAATTTATACTATCACTTTTATTACTATGGAACTTTTTTTTATTTTGTGTGTTTGATCAAAATTAATATTTTTGTATTTTTGTAAAGCAATATAGCCATCAATTTCATCATCCGTCATTCGTTGCACATTTCTTGATTATTTTTTCATCTATTATAACTGTAACCACGTTAGTCCCAGACATTGTTAGGTACACATAATACAGGGTGGTCATAAAGAAACTTGGCCGATATATGGACCACTAGCGGCCGTTACGTTCAACCGATCGAGATGAGAGTTGAGGTATAGTTATTCAGAGGTATGAGCTCGGGATTCTGTGAACGACAACAAAGTGGCACTCACGGTTACGGTAATAGGTAGAGAAACTCGAAATTTTCGAATGGCAACGCCCACCTTTTTTTGTCTCAAAATGCTCAGCGCATGCGAAAACCCAAAAGAGCGTTGGAACGGTACGTGTATCACAAATAACGGAAGCGTTAAATACGCACAAAAAACAGCTCATCAACGGCCAGCAAAATTATGATCGGGACGCACGGAGGAAATTTGCTTATGTCGGAAGCAAGACACCAACCACAGAACGCCTTTTGCCAGATATTCACCAGACCTTCAGTCTGCACCTCGCACATGCCAACGAAATGATTCTGTCAGCGAAAGTTCGTGGGGAATTGGTGAAACTTTATTATCAAAATGGGATGAATGCCACGGAAACTTTGCGTGTTTACCGTCGAAACCATCGTCAAATACGTGGCCCGTGTACCCCGAAAGCTCTGTGTGTTTTAGAAAAGAAATTCGAAGAAATTGGCTGCACCTGTGATAGACCGCGATCCGGACGACCAACTGTTCCTGAGGACGCTGATACGGAAGTGCATCACACAGTGACTTCAGGGCATATGCAAACTGCAAGAGGTACAGCTCGTGTATTGGATATACCGAAAACAACGGTCCTAAATATACTGCGTTCTGTACTCCGCATGTTTCCATAGCGGTACCCCCGCGTCCGAGTGTTGCACGCTGGGGACCAACAACAACTTATCGACTTTGCAAATGAATTCCTTAAGCGATATGATGACGATAACGACTGACCTCTTCTCATATTATGGACGGACGAGGCGCATTTCACCTTAAGTGCAACGTTAACACCAAAAATTATGTACACTGGGCAGACACGAATCCGCACACAGTGGCACCAGTACCTTTATACGACGCCAAAGTTACTGTATGGTGCGGCATTGCAGGCACAATTGTTCTCGGCCCGTACTGCTTTGAGGAAGCGACACCAACGGGGTTTGTAACATGTTCTGTGACAGGCTCTCGCTCTAGAGACATGCAAAACTACGTCATACCAGAATTGCTGCAGCGAAATGCACTGAATGATATCGTTTGGATGCAAGATGGCGTATCTACACATATAGCGACGTCTGTTCGCAGGGTTTTGGAACAGCATTTTGGCGACCGAGCCATCTCACGCCATTTTCCATTTCCGTGCCCTCCTAAATCCCCCGACCTCACTCCTATGGATTTATGGTTCTGGGGATATCTAAATCTAGAGTGTACATGTGCAATACGCAAACTTTGCTGGATTTGAAAGACTGTCAAACGTGAGATTGCAAACATCCCTCCTGCTATGTTACATTCGGCTTCACTCTCCAGTCTCCCCCGCATGCAATGCGTAATTGCCTGTGATGGCACACGTGTGGAAAATGTGTAATCCAAATATAAGTTTTCCTTTGTCCGATCTGTGTTGTCATCGGTAATTGGTGTCTTGTCTCTGTCATTTGCAAATTTCCTCATTTGCAATTTTTTTGTGCGTGCATAACGCTTCAGTTATTTGTGATGCACGTACCGTTCCAACCCTCTTTAGGGTTTTCGCATGCGCTGAGCAGTTTGAGACAAGAAAAAGTGGGCGTTGCCATTCGAAAATTTCGAGTTTCTCTACCTATAACCGTAACCGTGAGTGCCACTTTGTTGTCGTTCACAGAATCACGAGCTCATACCTCTGAATAACTATAACTGAAATCTCATTTCGATAGGTTTGAACGGAACGGCCGCTAGAGGTCCATATATTGGCCAAGTTTTTTTATGACCACCCTGTAGCTAGAAGCCAGTAATTTATATTACTTTGCTACTGTGGCAATGCTATCATCGAACACGGGTCTTGTTGCTGAAACGAATCGTTTCATTTTGGCTAGTTCCAACTAGCCAACTTCCTAGATATTTGTTGAATGAAAAATAAGAACATATAAAAATAAGCTCACTGGAAAGTAATGTTAAAATACCAAAATTACGATAAAACTTTCATTTTTAAGAAAACAACAATATTTTCAATAAAAAATATTCCGTCAACGGGCCGGGGAAACCTGCCTGGAGGACAATATCTGGTCTTCGGAACACGAGAGAAATAACTATCTTTCTACAATTAACAAGATTTTCACATTTAAAATGCAATTCCTATAGCACATCTGACGCAGAGCACTGCTACAATGGGATGTTACAGGTTCATTGGGGATCAATTACATCAATCCTCAACCGATTTTACACATGATAAATCATATTAAAGAAAACAAATAGTTCTTTATAATGAGCTACAGTATGAAACATGAAAATTCGTTAAGAAATGAAAGTGCTGTAATAGGGTTAAGTCGGAAAGATTATGGAACTGTTTCCCAGAATGCGTCAGCTATGGAAGCGTCAACTATGCGTCAGTCGTACTGCATAGACGCACTACGTCAGACGCGCTACAAGAATTGCCTCTTTAGGCAATTCCTGTAGCACACATCCGGTTTTTCAACGTGTGGCGTCGCTGCTACACCGAAGCCTAACTATGCATACATATCCGTGAAATGACGCAAATACTCATTTCGCGCCATTTGCGATAAATATTCTATCGAAAAAACGTGTTTATTTCGCTTACTTGGAGTAGAAAAAGTATATTTTGAAACAAAATAGACGTTACTGGATACAACCAATTATTAATTATTATTTATGTTCCATTTTTTTATGAAAGCAAGGTACTTTAGAACGGAGACTCATGTGCGGCGACCGTGCGGCGCCATGGGGAACTTCGGTACAAATTGTACGTAAGCTGGACATGTGTCGCCCCAGCGGCGTTGGAGGCATGTGTGCACTGCTCCATTGGATTTGATGTATCTCAGATCGCACTTGTGTTGCGGCAGCGGCGCCGCATGTTGAAAAACCGGATGTGTGCATCGGGCCTTACGCGGACCGCGACGGCCCATTTGGTAGAGTCGCCTGATTAGCAACCGGGGGATTGCGAGTGAGTTTGATTGGAGTATGTGATTTTCCTGATTGGGGGGTATGTATTCAATGACTGATAAAGAAAGATGTATGAATACGTAAATTTTAGAGTGGCGACAAGAATAACGAGATGTCGCGCTGGCCAATCAGATGATGAATCAATGAATGGGTGTTTCTAATGCAGCATGGACCATTCAGATTAATAATGTTCGTTTCCATCCGGCAGAAAAAAGTAGTCTAAGTATCACATTACTACTACTTTTGGTCACATGACCCTGAGCACGAAAAATACGTTGCTCACATCATACTTTCACATTTCCTCTGTGTTTGGATCTTTCCCTTAGAGATTGTTCGAATCAATAGCTGTTAATTATTGTCCGTACCATAGACCGTTTTGTTGACCGTTACGTAAATTCCAGCATATCCCCTTCACATTTCTTCAAACCTTCAAAGATTATTTTTATGCTTCCCCTGAAAGAACAGATGAAATACGAGGTTACAAATTAAGGTTGAGTTTCATGTCCAAGCGACTACTTGCACAAATAAAATTTCTGTAGTTTTTTGCAACCTTTTAATCTTTGATAACTATTGATCATCTTCAAATACGTTTTAGTTTGCCTATATACGGGGATCTCTGCAAATCAATGCTACGGTTTCTTATTATAGTTTCAAATTGTAGCAAAATTTCTGTATCAAGATGAAGAAAAGATAATAGTTACATCATTCTAAACTAACACTCTCCATTTTTTTCCCAACTTCCGTGTTTACAATTTGATATCCAAGGACAGAATTTTACACACAGTGGACAAAGAATATTTACTATCATCGGATAGTAAATATTCTTTCAAGGACGAAACGAATTTCGATTAGTTTCTGTTTGATAAGCTCACAAACCCTTGGTTTTTATCTTTCTATCAGTTCGTTATGAATGTTTTTACTAGTCTCTTTTTAAACTGAGATTGTGTTTCATGTATCGTGGATTTTAAATATTTCTGTGCGACATTACAACACAAAGTGATTTAATAGATATACATTTATTAATTAACTAGCAAAATACCCGACCTTACCCGGTTAGAATTGGTTTACTCTAGATTGAAGAGGTAAGAAAATATATAATGACTAACGTTTATCGTAGAATAAAATAATATTTTAACACCTTTCGCCATCTTTATAATTTCTACAACTTACGTAGGACACAAATCCTACACATATATATTCATTCATGTACATAATGCATTTCACATACATCGCACCCTTGCTGTATGACAAAGCTACAAAATGGCAAAAAGTGACATTAAGGGGTCCGGGACACATTGAAAAAAAAATTGTATTAATTAATTTAGAATTTTGAAATTTTTTGTACTGATTACCCATCTAACTAATAAGCAAAATCACAACACAAAAGTTTTCCAAAAGTTTTTTAAAAATTTTAAATTAAAATTTTTTGAAAAAAAGAGGGGTCATTTTAAATTGCTAAAACACAAAATATTCTTGATCAATTTTCAAAATTCTCGCAGTAAATTATTCACAAATTTATAAACTTTAATTTTGATTCAGCAATTTAAAAAATATTAATTTAATAAAAAAAAATTTTGAATGAAAATTTTTGAAAATTTTAAGGTATTTTTTTTAAGTCAAAATATTAAAAGTAAATATTTGTTTTAAATTTGTTGAATCACAATTAAAGTATAATGTTTGAAAAAGATATATTCCAAATTTCAACAATTAAACTTTATCGGTTTTTGACTAATAGCAATTTGAATATAGGAAATCTTGAAAAGATGTATCATGGAGAAAAACGTATTTAAAGTTTTACAGACCGATTTACAGTTAATAAAATGCTTAAATACCTTTTAAAAGCATCCAGATGGGTATCTAACTCCTTCTTTACTCTTAAATCTTTGGTTTAATTTGAATTTTGTAAGTTCTACCTTTTTTCTATACTAGGGGGGCTCTACCCCCTGCTCGCTTCCGGTAACATTTTTTAATATAGAGAGATAGTTTAAAGGTCTCCGTAGACGTCTTTCGCAGATGTTGTTGCCATGACAACAATTGTCAAGAGTGTTAGATTTTCAAAACAACGAATCACAAAAATAATTATATCTCTAGTTCTAATTAAGATAGAAACAAGATTTAGACGTCATTTTAAGCAAAAAAACACAGAGAATTTCTTAAAATAATAAAAAAAAATTGACGGTTTTTGTGTCACGAACCCCTTTAAGGTTACTACTACAAAAGACGATTTTAAAGGAAATTTGGAATTCCTTTTCTGTCGTTCTTTTTATGTTCAACTCAATTATTAAAACGATGATTACTCTTGCACTCATAGTCAACAAAACAATAATTATTTTACTTGTGGCACTCTTGCATCCGGCATACGACATTGTGGAGTTTCGCAATCTTCTCCTGTCATTATGACAAATAATTTCTTAATGTTTGAAAAGTTCTAGTTCGGTTTTTTAAACATTATTCTCTCAATAACGGCATTATTCTTTCAATAATGGCATAATTACCCTTAAAATTTGCTTTATTCTGACTGTGTGAGGAAAAAATAAACACAATTATTAAGATAATAAAAATTTTAAACAGAAAACATCGAAATAAAACAAAAATAAAAATGTCGGGAAAAAGTTGATCCAAAGATATTAATTTGTGATTCCTTTTGATCCCTTGATCTTTTGATCTTGCAGTTGCCACAACTTACAACTATAAAATGCACAACATTTAGAAATGTAAAATTAATGCAGAGCGAAAGAAACACAAGTTTCCGTTTTATTCCCGTTCGTTGAAAAATATCGTCTGTCCCAAATTTTCGGAAATCATTTACATTGCGCAAAGAACAAAAATAAGATTCGAAATAAATGAAGTATCAGAGCAAAAATTCCATAAAAGAAATAATTTTATGAAAAATAATTGGTTTTTCAGCAGTACTGGTAAAGTAAATCAAAGTAATCGAAATACTCAATGTACAGTCCGATTTTTCCAAAACTACCAAATTATGGTTGATTTAAGTATACTTACTCAGGTGTTTTAGCATAAAAATCATCTAAATATAACAATAAATTAATTTTTAATATTGCATTCACTAAACTATGTGTAAAGATAATGTATAAAGTAAAATACTTTGCAATTAAATATCTGGAATACAATTTATGTGATGCTTGCACAAACACACAACCAAAGAATCGAACATAGAACAAAAAGACGAACAGACAGACTTTCGCAACCAAGTGCACTCACTAATTGAAGATAAGTACTCACTGTACCATGAAAATATATTAATCTGTGTGGACGTGTATAGGGCACATACATACAGACAGACACCAAACGCGCAAGAGGCGGATTTGGCATCAGAAGGGTCCAAAACTGATAGAAAACTTTAAATGGGTCGAAAATATTCAATGTACAAACAAACATTCCATTCTTAATTACATAGATAAGATTTAAATTTTCAGTTAAGAGTCGTTTCAATTATTCCAGTAGTAAATTCAAAGCTAAAGAAATTCCAACTGACGCTTATTTTCTTTGCAATATTTGGTCACAGAGTTGCACATCAAAAAGTTCTGATAGAAATAAACAATAATTGTATAAGGGATTGTTGTAATTGATTATCGTTTGTTTTTATTGCCAAAATAATTTAAAGCATGTTAATGGACAATATGCATGTTTTTCAAATTCATTTTAAAATGAAAGAGCACGAAAAACTACGTAGAAAAATGCCACTTAAACTGCAATATGTAGACATTAATTATATTTAAAACGCTTTTTAAATTGCTCTGGCGTCACTTTCAACGAAAAATTGTAGTCGCTGACGATTTTTGTCTGTGACGTCATCGTACACGATTTTCCCATCGAGCGTTCCTTGAACTGTGTTGTCTCTATGGGTATCTTTTTAAGGGGGTCCGGGACACAAAAATTGTCAAATTTTCGAATTTTTTTTTATTATTTTAAGAAATTCTCTGTGTTTTTCTGCTTAAAATGACGTCTAAATCATGTTTCTATCTTAATTAGAAATAGAGATATAATAATTTTTGTGGTGCGTTGTTTTGAAAATCTAACACTCTTGGCAGTTGTTGTCATGGCAACAACACCTGTCTTTAAAACTTTAAATGCGTTTTTCTCCATGATACATTTTTTGAAGATTTCCTGTATTCAAATTGCTATAAGTCGAAAACCGATAAAGTTTAAAGGTTGAAATTTGGAATATATCTTTTTCAAACATTATACTTTAATTTTGATTCAGCAAATTTGAAACAAATATTTACTTTTCAAAATATGACTTTTTTTTTTAAAAGTACCTAAAATTTTCAAAAATTTTCATTCAAATATTTTTTATTTTTTATTAAATTAATATTTTTTAAATTGCTGAATCGTAATCAAAGTTTATAAATTTGTGAATAATTTACTGCAAGAATTTTGAAAATTGATCAAGAATATTTTGAGTTTTAGCAATTTAAAATGACTCCTCTTTTTTTTCAAAAAATTTTAATTTAAAATTTTTAAAGAACTTTTGGAAAAATTTTGTGTTTTGATTTCGTTTATTAGTTAAATGGGTAATCAGTACAAAAAAATTCAAAATTCTAAATTAATTAATAAAAAAAAAATTTTAATGTGTCCCGGACCCCCTTAAAAGTCTTATTTTTACAGATTTTTGATTAATTCAGCAATGGAAGATTCGAAAATAGTAAAAAAGAAGAATTACAAATATTGTATTGTTACGTTTGTGTCATAATTTAACGATTAAAACACCAAAAAAGTATTTTTTGCTGTACCAAAATATGAACAAGTTCATAGAAGATGGTGCAACGTTATGAAAAGAGATGAATAGAAAAACTAAAAGCTGTCTTCTACTTCTTGCTTGCATTACTGTCAAGATCATTTTTCGGAAAGTTTAAAATACCAAAAATTATTTGTATTTTTAATTGTTTTTAAATAAGAATTGTGTGATTCAAATCTTGTTGATGACTACTTGTGTTTTTGCTAAAACGAAAACATTCTTTCTGTATCAAGTCACTCTTAATGCGGAATTTCTTGTTTCATGGAAAAAGAATTTAATTAAATAAATATAGAAATACTATATATTTATAAATCAAAACTGGTTAAAAAATATAGAGAGAGAGCTAACATCAATAAACATTGATTTATTATACTCATGATAATTAATTTTCAGTTATTCATACACTTGGTAAAACTGTGTCATATTTCTTCTTTAAACTGAATGATAATTATTATGGAATAAGTGTCATTAGAATTAAGATTTATAAATAATAAAAAAAATTCTTCTAAATTTGAAATTTAAAATTTTAATATTTTTTTTACATTACATAAATGTATATAAATATAATTATTTTAAAAGAGAAAAGTTAGAATAAACGTAAAATTAATTTATTAAAAAAGCAGTGTACAAATATTTCTATTAAATATAAGAAAAGAAAGTTAAAAACTAGTGTTAACAAATTTTGATAAATAGTGCTACAAGTGAAAATTTTAATTTATATATTACTTTATTAAAAAGTTGGAGAATGACATGAAAAACTACTGGGAGTATTGTCTCTCTTGCAATACGAAGCAACATAGCTTTCACCTAATCTGTTTAGCATTAAAACTAATATTTTTAAACAATTACGAATTTTGTTTTAAATTTGCATAATTTTATAAAACTGCAAGGCTTCATATTCTTTCAATTTCAATCAAATTATCACACTACCTTCTTCATGGTTTAAAATGTTGGACTACCAAATGTTGTGTTGAATATTTAATGCAGTCGCAACAAGTTCCTCTACACATGTTATTTTTGGATCATCCGGTACATTACGTTTAACCGCTAAAAAATATTTAAAAAATCATTGTTTATTAACTAACCAAAAATTATTTTGCTAAAAAATTAACGTAGAAAATTAATTTTAAGTTAGCTTTCAAAATTTACTATTTTGATACCCCTATAATTTTAATCTAGTTTGAAATTATTTTCCTAATATAAAGCTCTTATTTGATATACTATTCTAATTATCTATATAAAAAAAAATCTATTTCAGAATGAATTGTGTTACTTATTAAGGAAAAGAGAACAACTATTAATATTCTATTTTCTTAAGAACAACTTTTTGATAATAGCTCTACTCTTTAAAAGCAATATAAAAAAATATATTTTTTTAAATAAATACG
This sequence comes from Metellina segmentata, assembly GCA_947359465.1. Taxonomy (NCBI): domain Eukaryota; kingdom Metazoa; phylum Arthropoda; class Arachnida; order Araneae; family Tetragnathidae; genus Metellina; species Metellina segmentata. The sequence continues at coordinate 84,185,366 of OX375877.1, forward strand.
TTGTACAAAATATTACCTTACTCTTCGCTTTCACGCCTTTCATTTCTACTCCCATAAAATTTGGATGGTTTCCCAGAAAAGAAAACATGGATATACCATCCAATTTATGTAGATTATCCGACGGGCCTTTCACAAAGCCTTGTTCTACAATCATCATTTTTAAAGAAGAAATCTGTATAATAATAATAATGTAAAGATAATAATTCATCACAATTATTTAAAAAATAAAATTAGCGTAAAATCAATGAAAGCAACCTGCAATAACATGAAGCCGGCGAATGTAGCGAGAGATTCCATGTACTATGACGTCATACGAAGCGACACCCCGTTTTCAGTCACGTAACTTTGACGCGTTTTTTTAGTCGCTTATAACGCTGAAATTAAAACTTTTTGTTATTTTTAAAGTTGATTTTTGGATTGTTCATAATCGAATTTGGAAAATAAGTACCATTTTAGGACGTTTTGTGACATAGTGCATATTCCCTATTCTTCTCTCCGGAGATAATATTTCTCAGTTTTTTTCGTTTTAAACGCGTTAAGATAAAAAATGTTTAAATGGTGAAATGTTTAAATGGTGACAGAATTTAATCAAGTAAAATTCCTGTCCAACAACGTCATTCCCTATATTGACTAGTTATTCTTAAGCTGCCTTACAGGTTATTCGGGCGGGAGTAGCGCAGTTGTAAAACTAATGAAATATTAACCGGAGAGTTGTGAGTTTGAAATTCTATCTAACCAAAGACCGTCATGTACTCGTCGGCTGAAGTAAGTTAAATCTGTCGAGGGCCTCAAATGACCTCACATTAGCATGGTGTAGAAGTTTGGAAAATGGGGTGTCAGCTCAAGTGTTAACCGTGTCATCTAAACGTGGCTCGAAATTATGAGTTGGATGTCCTCGGATCTTTCCCTTCGGTGTTGATCCCTGATCTTCTCTGATAGCCCGTTGAGTTACTCCAGTGCTACGTTAATTACCTACCCAAAATGCTTCTTGTAAATAAAACTCGTATTGGAAATGCAAAATGTGTGCAAAAAAATTATTGCTTGCATTTTTCTTTGTTTTGTAAAATGCATTCATAAAATCAAAACATGTACTGTATGTCAAACGCGTCCGTGCTGTAATAATTAAAAGATTCAACTGCTCAAAATACATAATTTTAATCTAATAAACTGCAAAAATCAGTTGCGAAAAAATTAATCCGTAACAGGTAAGTGACAGGTACAGCACCGCCTATGGAGCTATAAACCTCTACGATTTGTGGAACTTTAAAATGATAAAAGATTATCTTAGTTTCCGTAAATTTTCCCCCATATTTGTTTTTATTTGTCAGCGTTCGTGTTGGTGTTTGTGTATATATTTGTTTCAAATGGCTTGTGTTGGATTGGAATGAGCGATTCCTAGTTTCTTCCATTTCTGTTTTCTTTTATGGATATGAATGATCTCAGTCTTACGACTGTCAACTATAATTCCTTTGAGAAATATAAATTTAAGAATTTTAAAATTTGTCATAGACCATACGTTGTCAATAAAATTATGTTAATAACTTTGAAATAAATCTTATCATGTTATAGCGTGTAAACTGTATAGGAATATATTTTATTTAAAATGCAATAGTTTTTTTGATTGGCTTGTCGTTCTACAATCATCCCTTGGTACTTTGAAATGCTTCCATAATTTCTAGAGTCACATCATATTACTTGGTAGAGTTGGATTCATTCAAAAATGGAGATTATAGTATGATTCTGTATACAGAAATATTTTGTTAGTAGAGGAACGATTTTCAAAACTTAAAAACCTCTGACTTAATAGAAAGAATAAAAATGTATTGCTGACTTTAAAAACAACTTTAGAAAATTAATTCTCCATGAAACAAAATATGAAAATGCCCTGTAAAATGAACGAATAAATTAACATATATTTATTCCAATCATAATTATTTTAGATAGAAGGGTTGGCATATGAAACAAAACAAAAATAATCCAAAAAGTGATAACAATCTATAGACTGTTGCTATGTGGGGAGTACAGAAATTCCTTTTTTACAAACCAAATATAATCCATGAAACAAAATAAACGACACGAATTTGTATTTTACAATATTTGGTCAAAATAACTGTTGGCTAAAATCTTTTTAAGGTAAAGAATAGCTCTTTTATGTCAGCCTGATAAAAAAAAGGTTGCTAAAATGTTGATTATACTCTATGGTTTTAACCTTCCTTTAACTGTCATGTGTAGTCGTGGTTGCTTTTCACTCGTATATAAATATTGATAGACTTCTAAAAGCACGTATACTGGGGTACATATATTAATATGAAAAATAGTGTGAGTTTTCATATTCTAAAAATTAATTAACTAGTTAATTATTTTGTGTCTTGCTAATTAGACTTTGTACCACTTTGATGAATTTTTATCTACAATATTCTCAACAAAGGCATCACGTGCTTCTTATAGATATCCTATCGCGAGGCTAAGAAAACATAATTTATTTTAATAATTTAGATTATCCATTACATTCAATATTGAAATTTTTTGTATTTTAAAGCTTAATTTTAATATTATCACGAGTATGGAAGAGTATTTCACACATTAATTAATGAAAAATTTCATAAACAGTATAAATTTGAAAAATAAGTGCTGAAATAGTATTTTTACTAACGCAATAGCAGCAGAAGTGGACTGTCTACAGAAGAATGTTTTGTTTTTAATTTAAGTATCTTCTTTTCTAATTTGGCAACACTCTTAAAGTATTAGAATTTTTTTATCAACAAATCTTCGTCAACCTATTCTTTAGGGTTACGTTTTAAAAGAAAAAATCCAGTTAAGCTACTAAATTTACCATACAGTAATTTTTCTCATCAAGGAACTCACAAGATCTTAGACGTTTCTTAAAGACTTCAAAAACGATTCGACGTCCTTTTGCATCTCCCAGCAACATTTAAACAATGTCCACAAAATCGAGCAGATGTCAAAAAGATATTATGTACAGCCCGTGTATAACTTTCGAATGTAAACTTTGCTCTATGCGGTTTTATAACAAGTCTTTGTTCAGAGGTCACTGTATTTCCCACAACGGAGGTACTCCTTTAATCTGTGAGTTCTGTGACAAGGAATTTCTTTACAAGAGCAGTCTTCAGCGACACTACATAGTTCATGGCGACCACAAACCTTACATTTGCTACTTATGTAACGACAAATTTTCAACCTCCTTATCTCTAGTAGAACACTACCAGTCGCACAGTGGTCGAAAGCCGTATACATGCGAAATTTGCCACAAGGGTTTCGATTTGAGCAACTCCCTGAAGAAGCATGCCGAAACACATGCAGAAAAGCAGTTCATCTGCGAGCACTGTGGTAAGAAATTTTCAAGGAAATCCAATTGCGATAACCATCGCAAAATACATAAATTATTCTATATATAGCCAAATTTTAATCTGTTTTTACTATATAGTAGGAACAAAAAAAAAAAACATTTACAGTAAAATTACAAATTAAATCCCGGGTCATTTTTTCATGAATAATGTACATTTAGTCAGTTAGGGGTGAATAATTATGTATTAGTCTGATAAACTCCGGCAATATTTTATGCCCGTTAAAGAATTATTTTCTTTGAAAAAATAATTTGTTTTGAATAAATTTTTGATGGTTTATGAAAAGGACCAATCGCTGAGGGTTAATTGCTTCATAAAAGTGTGGTATACGAATCGTATATAAAGCAATCTCTTATTTCAAATTTATATTATTGTACAACCTTAGTTACAATGTTTAAAATCCTAAGACCTATAAATTTTAAAGATAATAATCAGATTCACAGTATTTGATTTTGTAGTTTAACCTTTTGTTTGCTGTTTCTGAAATTCATAGTTTGACCTTAGATTCTATCCGATATCCCTAATATGATCTGGACAGTAGCATCAGCGAATATTGTCAATAAAAGGTAGCATTGGTTTTTACTATTAGTCAAGCATCCTCTTAAATTCTTTTGCTCTTATTTATATGCAAGTAGGCCTCATTATTCTGTTTCTCAAAATCATGTAATTCAAACAATGTGTAAAATCCAAATGAAGCACAGAATTATAGACACTCGATACCTAAGTCGTCGAACAATTGTTGATTGATTGTTAAGTATCAGAAACACCACATGAGAAAATAAAACTTTCCCACGGCAACTTGAAAAAAAAATGATCTAAAGTTGATTCGGAGAAAAACCTGAAGCAGTTTTAGATACTTTCTTGCACTCCCCTCGTTTCTTTTTTTAAGAAAAGTACTCTCTTGTTTTACAAACCCGTTGAGTATAAATATCACTTTGGAATATCGATTCTGAAGATTTGGGAGTCAATGAACGATAGGGTTGTTATCTGTATGTATCACGTATTCCGGATGCTGTTGATCGTTCAAGTTGGGTCCTGTGAGGTCTCAACTTTTATCATTTGGTTCAAGTAGATCACTGAGTGATCCTGGAATTGATACTGGATATGCACGTGTAATTCTTTTACGAACTTTCGGGTGTCCCGTGTAGTTAGGGGCATCAACAAATGAATCAGTACATGAAGGTTCATCTGCCCAATAGGATGTGATGGATGTTCCCGGTCCGTTGTTACTTGGTTTAGTTCGTCGTTTTGGGTTCATATTTTGCTGCCAGAGCTAAATAATAGTGTCGTGTAGATTTATTATAGGTAAGCTAACCTCTTCGTGTATATTTGCAAAAGGCAAGCGAGGACAAAGATTACTGATCTCAACTCGAGACTTTATTATTCACTTGAACTGAGTGACACATCTCCTTTTATACCTTTTCCGAAAATGAATCGAACATTCGAGAATTCGAAAGTTCTAGAAATTAACATAAGTATATTACTGAAGAAGTGAGAAACAAACAGAAAGGAAACTTTAAAATGAAATCGACTTTTAGGCCACTTGCCTCTAGTGGGATTGGAACTCCGTACCTTCCGATTCGCAGTAAGGTGCAATACCGACTGAGCCTCGATTTTCAGACGAAGTGAATAAGTTTCGCTACAATAGTTTTAACAGTCCAAAGCTGTAATCGAAGACTTGGGGATTTTAGTCTGAGTCGAGATCAGACATAAGCATAGGTTGATTGGTTGATTGTTTTCAGGTTTTATGGAGCAATGGCCATATTTGTCCAGACTGCGCCAATCACAAAGACAATACAATGAAGGTAGGGGAAAAAAGCAGAAAAGTAGGCAAGAACAAAAATGAAAGGTGAGAAGAGATCACCCTGGTACCTCGGTGTTGCCCATACATACCTACAGAAGATGTGCCCCTAAGAGCAGATCATACAATGTTACCAAAAACGAAACTTGAGTGGTACACCATTTTAATTTTCAGGTTCCGAAACTTTAAGAAACATCATCAAGATATCTAAATATCATATTTTGAACTAAGTAACATTTTCTTATATTGTTACGTGTTCGCCGATCAACAGGTATAATGGTGAAGGTGTCAATCTCTAGATCGTGGAAGGTTCCTGGTTCGAATTCGGGTCAGGGCATGGATATTTGTAAGCGCATGGTGTAGAGGCGGCTGACGCACCTTAAATCTGTCGAGGCCGAAAGTCCTCACGTTGGGTTGGTGTGGAAGTTTGGAGAGTGGAGTGCCCGCTCAGATGTTGCCTCTTCACCTGACCGTGGTTCAAAATTACGTGGCGATACACAGAATGGCTTAGGCTGGGACGGTGGTAACTTCTTGAATATTGTTACATGTACAACAGAATCAGCGTTTGATGGGTAATGGGTTCATGTTCTTGTTACTTGTTTCCTTTATACATAATGCTTTCATGAATGAAAAATAACATGTCGATATATTTTCTGTCAAGTATATAAAATGAAATAATATAGCATGGAAAACAATGACGTTAAGCTCAGAGACGTTGTCACTTCTTTAAACGTGGTCAAAAAGATTAATTAGCTCCCTCTTTTATGCTCCAAGGTGTTGGCTCAGCTTATGGTCACTATGTTAGGTATAGCAATGGTGAATCTCTATGCTAATATACCTGAGTAAAAAAGTGCAAGCCAACTAATAAAGCTGATTCTGCGTTTGACGCGATTTAGTTTTTCAGATTTCTCCTACAGATAACATTTTTGAATCGATTAAGAATAATCTAGACAATGTCTGATAGTAATAGCCAATATATGCACTTGGTACGTAACAAATCGCTGCGAAATCACTTCTCAGAAAGTAGCAAGTCTTCTTAAAAATCTAAATTAGCGTCTATGAAGTAACTTGTCTGGACATAAAAAGATCCAGACAGGGTTAGTTCACATTCGTAGGGGAGCCATTTACTTATACCGAGAGTTTGGTAGTTGTAAATTAAATAATGTCCCACTGGAGCAACACAGCCAGGCTATTGTCGAAAGTTCAGGGCAATACGACGTAATTTTGAACCACTGTCAGATGACAAGGTCAACAACTGATCTGGCATCCCCCTCTCCAAACTCCTACACCACACCAATGTGAGGACATTTAAGGCCTCGACAGATTTAACGTGCACCAGTTCCCGTGTATACGACGGTCTTTGGTTGGACCTAGTTTTAAACTCGGAACCTTCCTATTGCTTTCTTATCACGAGATATTAGCACCAGCAATGTACATTCTAGTCTCCAAATAATATAATAGTCGACTGTATTTTAATAGTTCTGTCTGGATCATTAAGTGCAGTGTGCACATTTAGGTGTTCGTTGTGCATAGGAACTTCAAAATAACTGAGAGAGCAGTCGGGAATATTCCCGAGTCCAAAGCGAAACAAATAGGTATGAGGACATGACCATTCTACTGGCGAAACAGCAGCAACCTGAATACAAAGAAGTTGAAATTAATAACTTTAGATTAGAAAGGGATTATCCTTTTTCTTAGACCTTCATTCATCATTTCAGTTCCAAACATCTTCTCTTGAACTCTAAAAGAAACTCTGAGAGCGTATAAATCGCAACCTTTGACAAAGCTTCAGTTTGTGATTCTTTAAGGTTTTCTAAATAATTTACTTACTTTAAAAATAATTCTCTGACTTAGTACGCCATACTCAATGGAAAATTGTTCGTAAGTAGATAGATCTAGATCCTATAATATGTTTTGTTTTGTAGGTATACTGTTATGTTTACTATATATATATATATATATATATATATATATATATATATATATATATATATATATATATATATATATACTAGTTTGTTTACTGCTAGTTTGATCTGCATAGTTTTTTAATTTAAAATTGTTTTTTCACATAAGGTGCCTACAATACTAAAAAAATTACAGTGTGTTTATCTATTTGGGAAACTAAACTTGAATTAATTTTTAAACTTATTTTATAAAGCATAAATACTTTGCACAAAATGGGACTAACTATTTTCAACAAAATGGGTAGTTAGACAAGTAATGGAATTTACATCACACTGGAGCAACAAAACGGGCTGTTGGCCATGATCTGGGGGAAAAAACCCTATGGGAATAATCCGAGGAAAACAGCTCGTAATTTTGAACCACGGTCAGATGACGAGGTCAACATCTGAGGTGACACCCCACTCTCTTCAAGCCCCTTCCTCACCACGCTATCTGCAAAAAATGGGGTAGTTGACAATTATAATTTGCCCACTCGTATGTGTTGAATCAGTTTCAATAGTTTACTAGTTTTAGACATGACGGTTTCCTACAACGGTATATAATGCATGACATATTACCAATTTATTCGCTTAAGTAAAAATTCATTAGAGAAATAAACTCTGACACAGATAATGTGTACTCAAAACTTGTTCTCTAACACTTAACAAAACCTTATTTGTTCCCAAAACATTTTATTCCACAAATGATCAACCTAGAATTATCAGCGTAGACATCGCAACCGATCAGAAAATGTAGACTCTAAACGAAAAATGGCAACTGGCTTCGTTGTTATTTTTAATGAAATCTCCTTAACTTGTCCAAAAGTGTTTGATATAAAAACTTTAAAGTATCATCAAAGTGTACAATTAATTTAATAATACTTGAAGCAGTGACAAAAGACAGTTTATAGTTTCGAACTATTTATTGTTAGCTACGAATTTATTATTCATTATCATCTACGAACGTAATGTGTGCTGAAGATTAATAACGCGTTGAGAATCCAAATTTTGTATAAAATTTTTAATTCATTAATGCGTTTTAGTTTTCAACCAGTTTTAGAAAGTGTTTTATATCGATCTTCTTAATAAAACTACAGACATCTTATGTTCTTCAATTAATGGTAATGTTTAAGGCCCGGTGCACACATCCGGTTTTTCAACGTGCGGCACAGAAGCCTAATTATGCACACATAACCACAAAATGACGTAAACACTCATTTCGCGCCATTTGCGATAAATATTTTATCAAAGAAAACGTGTTTATTTCGCTAACTTGGTGAAAAAAATATATATATTTTGAAACAAAAGTAGACGTTACTGGATACAACCATTTAATAATTATTATTTACATTCCATTTATTCATGAAAACAAGGTTTATTTCTTACCGAAGAAGCGTGTGCGGCCAACTGCGGCGCAGTGGGGAACTGCGGTACAAATTGCACGCACATTTTCATTTTAGTGCTCAAATTAGGTTTTATTTTAGTAAGTGATGGCAAATTTACTGTCACAATATTAATTAGTTATCTGAACATACAATAATATTAATATTTGTTCACATTAATTCAAATAATTTCTATTATGGTGGATTTATTTGCACTTTTGTACATTTTTTTTCTCATTTGCACTGAAATTGTCTTATTTAAATTTGATCATGTACAAAAAAATATTTGATAATTTTGATCAAAAACATATTAATCTGGCACATATTTGTTAGGGTAATCTGGAAAAAAAATAAGGAAACACTTTAAATGAACATTTAATTACTTTTTTACCTAAACAAAATCTTTAAAAGGCTTTTTCTCGGTTTTGTTTTTTTGCATACTATATGATGGTTAAAATGCTAAGGCTTTTTCAAATATGTACCAATTCACTTTAAATTTTTATGACATGTTTATAATAACCTACTTAATACAACCTGTGAGGGACGTTTTTGATAAAATAATTAGAAAATTTTTTATTGCAATTTAACTTTAAAAAATTTACATTATCGAGATTTTTCTAAGATTTTCAACTTTAAATTTTTTTTTCAGAAACTAATAAAGATATCAAAAATCTTCTCCCAACAAGTGAGAAGAATGGTTTAATCTTTCTTGTAAAAAAAATCAAGCAAAAATCTCACATTTTAAAAGAGGAGTAGCGTTTTAAATTTTTTTTTAAATTTCTAAATTTTAAAAAAAATTAAAGGGTTATGTTAATTTTTTTGCATTTTTCTTCAATAATACATTAAATTACATTCATAAACATAAATTATCAGTCAATACATCTTGAATTATTTTCAATTTGAGAAGGTGGATATCCACTTAAGGTCCACTTAAGGGCTCCTTCGGTCTGTAATTCACGAATTCTTGACACCAAGATGTGACACCCTCCTTTCTCATGCAACATAACGGATACACTATTTCGTTTTTAGTGACTTTGGTGCACTTCTCACACAGGTTTCGGATTTTTCCACCATGTCTGTAACAGAAAAGTAATTATTAACGATACACCCCCCCAGGCACGTTTTCAGAAAACAATTTTAGGTTTGGCGCAGACTTCACTTCCACCGTAATCTTGCTTTCCTTGCATTATTATAACAAGTCATAACTATAAAAAGAATGAATTTCTACTTTTATGTGTTGAAATGCATCCTTCTACACATGCTGAAAAACAGTCACAATTTTCCTCTACTGAAATATAGAATTGTGTAAGTTTTGCTATCGCTGAATTGCAGCCATATCCAACAGACAATGTACTGGATATGAGAAAGGAAATGTTCTTTCCCTTACTGCTTTTTTAGAAGATTGTTGGTATTTAAAAGCTGTTCTTTCTACAAGAAATAGATAACAATTTGGATAATCTTTTTGTGTTTGGGGAATGACCTATTACAAAAGCATATCTACGTAGGTCTTATATGATTAACTAAGTATAGATTTGCGTTGATTCAATTGGTTTCAGAATGTATTTTTAATTCTTTTTACAAAATTTAAATAACAGGATGGATTCTTGACCCATGAGCAATCGTCTTTAATTTGTCCCTACGTCTAGAGGTATAAACAAGAAGCCAAGCATAAAGTTATTTATTAGCATTATGCTAGAAGAATATTTGGTTTGGTAAAGATATAAAACTATTTTCAAACCTGTCTACTTTTGTCTATTGACAAGTTTAACAAAATTTCGATGTATATAGATTGAGCTGACTTCAGAGTTAATTTTTCCAAAACCATGAACTTTTCCTTGGATGCCCGGGACCCTTTAGGCCCTTTCTTAATACAACATTGATTAGATGTGAAAGCGCATAGAAAAACGAGGGGATTACTATCAAGGGTGATTAAAATTACGAGTATTACATGCTTTTGGGGAGTAGCGCAAAAATTCATAACCGTCAGGACCTCCATCGACTGTGTCCTTATGTGGCCGTCGTTCAAAATTATGAAGTGTTTTCCTCAGATTTTTTTCCCTTCAGTTTTTCACGGTCGCCAACAGACCGTCAAAGGTGATGCAGTTTGGTGTAAATTCAACTAACTTCTACCAGACGGCTCTGAATGCCAATGGCTCAGTGGAAAGAGCGTTAACTTATCTACCCAGAAGACATATTACTTTCCATGCTCTGTCTACAATTAGATATGTAAATCAGTGCTTTAAATGCGTTATTTTAAGTGTCGCATCAGCTCAAAATGTAGATTATGCTTTGGAGATGTAAAAGGAAACGTTATCTTTCAACTAATGTTGTTTTAAAAAAAAGTTGGATTTAAGAGGTGTTCTTTCTAACAAGAAATAGATTTTAATTCTGAGAACCTTTTTGTGTTTGGGGAAATATAAAGACCAATTACAAAAATGTATTTATCAAAGTGAGTAGTAACGAACTAAAGTGAAAGCTTGAGAACTCAATTCTGATATTTGGCGTAGTGGTAATATTGTTCTGTACTAGAAAGATGCTTAAAACCTATTTTCTTCCACATTCTGTTAATACAATATTAACCAAACGATAAATTCCAAAAAAATGCTAGAAAATGACATTTAGTATTTACACAGATTTGAATACCCAACAAAAACATACGAACACACAAGAATATAATTAACGCAAGCGTCATGGTTAATTCATAAATACGTTTGTAGGGTATTATTCGTTGTTAGGATCATAAAAGAAATGTCGATGCAATGTTAATATAACCTTAAAGTGTTACTTCTACAGTATTATTTTCAAAATAATGTATTTTTTGTTGAGGCACGACGTTAAACGATCAATTCTTACAAGCATCGATATCGTACAGAAAATGAAAGATTTGGCAATGCAGTGTCCATCTCAACTGAAATCATCCTACAGTGTATCACAGTAGCTTAGTCGATACAAAAAGTCGTCCGAGAAGCCGATGCTCAGGAAATATATTCACAAACCATACACATATGGTTTTAGTTATAATACACTACCCTGCAATAATGGACCGGAGCCAGAGGAATTGTATAAAATCCGACTACTTGTTTGGGGGTGTTTTTCTTGGTATTGCCTGCGACCTTAGCATGTTGCTCCTGGTAAATTAAACACCGACGCCTACATGAACATTTTAGACAATCAGGTTCTTCCTACGCTCTGGCAACTTTATGGAATGGACGAATGCTACTTCAAAAACGACAACGATCCGTGTCATGTTGTAGCCTCTGTCAAACAGTGGTATCCAGATATGGATGTAAAACGTCTTCCCTGGCCTGCTCATAGTCCGACCTAAACCCCATAGAACATTTGTAGGATCAGTTAGAGCGACGCTTAAGGACCAGGAAACTATGTCCGAAATCTACATCTGAGCTGGCGACATTTTTGCAGCAAGAATGGACACAAATACCCTTAGCTGTGTATCAAAACCTTGTTGAAAGTATGCCCAGAAGGGTTGCTAGTGTAATTGCAGCACGTGGGGACCATCCCCCTATTAAGGAAATATTATTTCCCTTAGACCGTCACATCTTGCAGTCCGGTCCATTATTGGAGGGTAGTGTATAGATCATGTTGTCCATAGAGTGTAAGTGCACCTACCTGCATTCGTTGTTTTTGCTGTTCGGGAAGTCATGAAGATCTTTATCTTTGCACGTTTTGAGGTATTCCTTCCAGTTTGTGTACTGAACAGTTGAGGACTGGACTTCATGAACTGTACTGGTCAGGAGGACGGCCAGCACACACAGGAACATAGTGAGTACGATAGTTGCATGCATCTGTAAAAGAAGATTAAAATTTTGGATTATCCAACCGGAAACAACATCATATCTCACAGCATGTTTATAAAGGAAATCTATGTGTGCCACTCAATACATTATCATAAGCAAACACCAGAACTGTCTATTTATAAATCTCCTTATAGATTATATATATATATAAGGTTATGCATGTACAATCTATGAAAAGGCAAGTGGTATAATACAATAGACAATCAAACGAATTTCACAGTTTTCTTATTGAACGTATACAAGATAAGAAAGAAATTCTGTGGAACGTCCTTCGTTTCCATAACACAGTGATTTTATATCTTTTCATCTCATTGCACGCATAAATTAATAACTAAATCTCTTCAGCACACCAAAACTTTCATTATATTTTGTGCCGATCTGATAACAAAAAGGAGCATAATTTTGATTAATTTACAAAAAAAAAATAACAATAGTAAATACCAACCATTTTAACTCTTAAGTGATTTTTAAAAATAAAAACTATTTAATCTTTGTTATAAAAAATTAATACTGAGTTCAAGTGGGTTCGATTGTAATTATTTTTTGATATAATTGTCAAAAGTTCGAAAATTAAACAGTTGAAATGAAGTAAATCTTATACAATTTAAAACGATTCTTTGTCCGTAAGACACAACAGTGCCATTCATGCGGCAAACCAGTTGAAAATCACTGCGTTTAAAGAATAGCTTTTAGAATAACATATTAATAAATTCAACTGAAAAGGAATGTGAGTTAATAAACTTAATGTTTAAAAATGTTGCAACGGTACCAATTTCTGGGTTCTATTCATTCTCTAGAACATTAGGTTTGAATAATGAAATACAAAATCATAATTTATCTATATAAAATAGATTTTTTTTAATAAATTCGTCCATTAAAGGGGTTTAATGACCAATTTGAGTGGAAAATCAATATATATTTAATTTCATTCGAAAAGAGAAATATTGAGCAATAAAAACAAAGTGGAACACTAACATACGTTCTAACAAAAAATAATTCAACTTCATAAACAAAATAAGACACCAATAAATTCTTGAAAACAATACAAGAACTAACACAAAAAGTAATGCCTTACTGTAAATTCAATGGCTACGCTTCTCGAGAAACAAATGATCGGAAAGTTAAAAAACATAACCGCTCAAACAAATCGCGTATAACAAACACCAATTCTAATGAAATTGGAAACAAGACGATCTTAGTTTAAAATATGAATAGATGAATTGGGTTATAACTTTCAGAACCTCTCACTAGCAGAGGACGAAACAGCGAGAACCCAGAAGACAGATTCTACACACAGAGAACTGAACAATCCAATCCAAAAACGCGGCTCTCTCTCAGCTGGGAAAAATCTTCCTCAACAATAATCGAGATGACCAAAATCCGTTATTTATATATTTCTCCCCGACGATCCTCACCTCGCGAGTTACGTTCAGATTGTCTATGTAGGTTAGAAACCTTTATCTTCCATGACCCCCTTTTATAAAACACCCTGAGATGTGTCGAAATATTGAAGAGGGTTAAACTGCATCCTCAGGTACCTTAATCCATTTTCGGACTGTAAGACAGATTCTGACGCTAATTGCCAAGAACCTACCGAGAAGATGAGTTGACTTTTGCGTGGGAATAAGATAAGGGGATCCTAAACGAAACGAAACAATCAACATTTCCACTTTCTCTAATTTTAAAATTTAAGGTTGGAACAGCTATGCAAATGGATCGAGTGCAGATAGAGGAACTATCGAATAATCGAGATCGACTTTTATTCAGTTAAATGATGTGACTAGTAGTCCAGCAAAAAACATTTTTTATAGTCGAAAGAAAAGTATCCATTTAGACCCGTTGCACAAATCCGGTTTTTGAACGTGCGGCGCCGCTGCCGCAACGCAAGTGCGGTGTGAGATACATTAGATCCTACGGAGTAGTGCACACATGCCCCCAGCGCCGCCGGGGCGACGAGAGTCCAACTTGCTTGCAATTTGTACCGCAATTCCCCACGGCGCCGCAGCTCGCCGCAAACGAGTCTTCGTTCTGAAGTCCCTTGTTTTCATAAACAAATGGAATATAAATAATAATTAATAAATGGTTGCATCCAGTAAGGTCCATTTTGTTTCAAAATATACTTTTTTGCAAAAAGTAAGCGAAATAATCACGTTTTCTTCGATAGAATATTTATCGCAAATGGCGCGAAATGAGTTCGTGCGTCATTTCACGGTTATGTGTGCATAGTTGGGCCTCGGCGCCGCTGCTGCAACGCAAGTGTAATCTGAGATACATTATAACCAATGGAGCAGTGCACACATGCCTCCAGCGCCGCTGGGGCGACGAACGTCCAACTTGCGTGCAATTTGTACCGCAGTTCCCCACGGAGCCGCACACGAGTCTTCGTTCTGAAGTACCTTGTTTTCATAAACAAATGGAATATATATAATAATTAATTAATGGTTGCATCCAGTAACGTCCATTTTGTTTCAAAATATACTTTTTTTGCACCAAGTAAGCGAAATAGACACGTTTTCTTCTATAGAATATTTATCGCAAATGGCGCGAAATGAGTTCGTGCGTCATTTCACGGTTATGTGTGCATAGTTGGGCCTCCGTGCCATAGTGGCGCCGTATGTTGAAAATCTGGATATGTGCACCGGCCTTAACCCTCTAAGTGGTTTCGACCAAATATCTCATGCATCAAGACCTGACCAAATTTGGTGCATCAAAATATAGTCCGTTTTTTATGATGAAAAAAATCAAGATATGATCAGGTTTTTTTTAAGGACTGTAAATCAAGATCTTTATGGGATATCTCGTCGTTAGTAAAGTTGGTAACATCTTTATTGACGAGATATCTCGTCGAAACTCTTTGGGGGTTTAAAACTAGTAACAACCAGCTTCACATATACGACTGTACTCCCTTATTGATTAATCCCTCGTAGAAGCCTTGTAAACACACGTTTGGTTTTTCGGTTACTAAGTAGAATGTCTTTTCTAATAAGTTTTACTTTAAAAGCAAATTCACAGGAATTTTAACAAAATCCAACAAATGTGACGATGATTTATCCATCTGCAGTTATTAGGTAAGGAATCAATTCAACAAATCTTTATTCAAAAGAGTAGTCTCCATCATTAGCTAATGAAAAACTCTGTTTGATTTGGATTGGATTGGATTTGGGGGTTTTCATGGAACAAGGTTCTCTGTTACCATATCTGGTCCACTAATCTGCATGCAAAGTTAGGCAGGAAAAATTAGTATTGAGATCCACGTGCAAATATTTTCTTTGTGAACTTATTCGAAATCATGACTTTATTTATTATTCTTTCGTGCTGAACAGAGAAGTCTGAGGGTAAAAAAAAAGTCGTAGTGTTTTAATACATTACCCCCTTTTATGTACATCCTAATGTGCAGCAAAATATCAATAATTAGAGAAACCTCTTACTCCCTCTTACATATATGGAGACGAACGCTTCTTAGAAAATTAAGACATTTATTAATGAACTAACGACGATAAAAAATCTCTCTATATTAAAAAAAAGTTACCGCCGCCGCCGCCGCCGCCGCCGCCGCCGAAGAATTGAAATTTTTGTTGTTTAGCTCCATTCTTAGACGGTTTCCCGAGAAAGTACTGATCGGAAAAATATGAAATTAACATGCTTTGTTCTTCATCGTATTCCCTGGATAATTATTAAGATTTTTTTCCGATGCGGCTATTAGTTTAGGTTTTATTAAGTGTTAAAGTTGAAGAAGTGAAATTTCTTCCGCGAGTGAGCAAAACACATTCAAAATTTCAGTCTTTAGTCGTGAGTTTTTTTTTAAGAGTACCTCTCAACGTAAATTTTTGCAGCTCGTCGAGTTTTTTTTTAAATTTAAATGTGGTTCTTGATAATATTTTTTTGAAATTCGGGAAAAATCGGGACATTTTTGTTACTTTTTTTTTAAACTGCCGTATCTATATCTAATTACTATTAGTTTTTAATTTTTAAAATATCGCAGTATACCTCAGAATATACTCTTTCTTACGGTACTTTTATTTTTGAAATCGGTTAATAATTAAATTGGATGCGATCAAAAGTTCGTGATACAAAATTCGGAATCTTCGGATATTTTCGCTACGTTTTGTTAAAACCATTATGTCTACGGCAAAAACCATTATTTTTTAAATTTGAGAACATCACTGAATACACTACATTACACTCTTTCTTATGGTACAATTATTTTTCAAATTGGTTAATAAACAAAATCGATGCAATTAAAAGTAGGTCATACAATTTTCGGAACTTTCAGATCGTAACTTCCGATACAAAACTAAAATGGTCATATCTATATAGTATTACTGTTAGTTTTTAATTTAAAAAATATTGCAGTATACCTCACAATGTACTCTTTCTTACGGTACAATTATTTTTAAAATTGGTTCATAAATAAATTCGATGCAATCAAAAGTTGGTGACACAAATTTCGTATTTTTCAGTTCGCATAGCTGGTTCGGCAAACAGCAGTGGGTTGCATTTTCTACTATCGGGTTTGCCAGATATCAAATTTATCGTAGCAACAATTGCCATAAAAACGATTTCTTTTTATTTGGCGAGGAAAAAGGCTCGCTTTTTTCCCTCTGTTCTCAAGACAGTTTACCGACAAAGAACAATGTATTGATATTAACACTGTTTACTTAAAATTGTACAGGGAACAAGATACAGAAGATTTTTTACTGATGCGGCTATTAGTTTAGGGTGCATTAAGTGTTAAAGCAAAAAAAAGTGAAATCAATTGCGAAAGAAGTATTGGTTTGAGAAAGCAAACCAAACGGGATTGCGTAGCAATCCCCGGGGTCGGCGAGCGTAAGCGAGCAGGGCGCGAAGCCCTCGCTGTGACGTCATGTACCGGAAAGTGAAATCAGCATAATACGAATTATTCAGATAGTTTCACTCTGTGAAAGGAATGTTGGTTTGCGAAGCAAACCAAATGACATCTGTGAAAGGAGTGTTGGTTTGCGAAGCAAACCAAATGGGATTGCGCAGCAATCCCCGGGGGTTGGCGAGCGTAAGCGAGCAGGGGGCGGAGCCCCCTAGTTATAAAAATAAAGAATAAACTATTTTACACTCAACCTCCAATTCTTTCAAACTACAAATTAATTTTTTTATCTCGCTCTATGTCAAGGTTACAATTTATATGTGCATAACAGAAACTATAGTTTACACGTGATTAATAAATTTAATATCAAGACAACGTTTACAAATATGCTAGGTAGTAGTTACATGCTCAGAATAAATATTAAATTTACGAAGCACTTGGCATGCGCTCAGAGATTGTTAAAGCACTTTGCTTCAGATTTTGTAAAATGTAGGATATCTGAGTTCTAGTATCCTTGCAACCCTTCATCTAGTACCCTTCATCTGACAATAGTTCAAAATTACGAGTAGTTGTCCTTGGATCTTTCCCTTCGGGATTGATTCAGGACCGTTGCTATAGCCTTTTGTATTGCTCAAGTGCGAAATAAATTCGATTATCTACCTACCTTCTTTCCTTGCAACTGTTTTCTGGCGTATTACAATTAATGTATACTTTCAAAAAAAGTTTTGAACAACTACAGATTTACAGATTTTTGAAGTTCTGTACTGTCGGTTAAAGCAGCCACTTATTATATGACAACAAAATCGAATGTTACTGTACAGCTGTTTTAAGGCAGCTTCTTTTTTTTAAGTCAAGAAATGAAAACAATAATCATTTCGATGATGTAATATATTTCAAATACATTGCAAGATGACAATGCCTCCATCATCTTCATGAAATAGAACATTCAGATGTCAAAATGTCAGTTAATGCGCTTCTGTCCTAAGAAAATAAAGACGTATTTTCTTAGGACAGAAGCGCATTAACTGACATTTTGACATCTGAATGTTCTATTCATACGTCTTTAACAATAATACGAAATTTGAATCCAATCAGACAGTTTCCATTTGTTTGTTGCTTATAAACGCATATATATCGAACATTTTGGAGTGGCATATGACGACGACTGTTTGCTTAAATACAACGCATTCACAAAAAGTATTATTCAACCTAAAAACTGAACGATCTTGGTCATTTGGAGTAAACACGTAACTACTCAAATAATTTCTGAATAATCACACGTTTTCCATGTCGAGACTGCGGTACAAAGTCGCCAGAAAATAAAGGAATACGTTCGATTTCAGCTTCAACACAAATGAATGGATGAATTTTCCAAGAAGCTTGCTCATACTACATCACATCGAGAAAAACAAGGGAGATAAGGCTTCAGAACTGTCTACTCATTTCAAATCTAACCCAACAAGTCAAAACAATTCTAAGACAAAAGCTACATGTACTTGGGGAAAATGGTACGGATAAAAACTATGCCTGTTCTTGTGAAAACTGTATGGCTTGTACCGCAAGTTTCACACATAAAAAGACGTTTACGTTGTTCTATTTATTGAAGAAGCATTTTAGTACTGATGGTTAACTTTGGCCACAATAACTTCCCCGTTAGAACATAAGGTTAATAATTCAGTTTAAAACTAATCACAGTGCGAAGGATTTAAGTTTCAGATTCATCCAGCTTCATTTGAGTGCGTTTTAAAACCTAATTTTTTTGCTCTTTAGGGAAAAGGAATTAACTATACCATAAAAGGCTAGATTCAGATAATTTTCTTTAAGTGATGTTCGATTCGCTAATATTTTATGCTTCAAATTGATTAACCATCCTAGTGGTTGTCCCGACAAGGTATCTCGACATTCATAAGAATAGATCAAAATTGACAAGATGAACGAGATATTTCGTCAGTAGAAGAAAACTGACTGTATCTAGATCTCGTCATTATAAAAAAAGCGGCAATATCTTGATGATGAGGTATCTCGTCATCAGCAAAATTGATCGGATCTTGATGGCATCCTTGAATCCACCTTGAAGGTAAATTCAAAAACAAATTTCTTGAAGTGCTCTATAAAGTCTATTAGGTCTAGAATAGTCAGATAGAGTCATTAATTCAAGTACTCCTTCTCGAGTCATTGGGTCTTCATCTTGTCATCCCCCGTCACACTGCACCACCGGATATTCCTAGCTCGATAACATCATTACAGTGTTTGTTTTGAAGTTTAAAAGTTTGGGGGTTTCCAGTGTTCGCAAACGAACCAGACTGTGTGCGAATGTTTGTTTAAAAAAATACGTATAAAAGACATTTTTACAACAGGCTACGCGCCAGGTAGGTAGGTTGAATTTACGTATCATGGAACAACACAACCGGCTATTGGTAACATCAAAACCCGCTTTTTGTTCTTTATACTTTTCAAGATAACCCCGATAAAACTTCAGAATTTTATTCGTTTCACTAAATAAAAATCAGGAAATATCGAATAGTGTATAATACATTTGCGTTCATCGTGGTTAGTAAATTCATGGCAGAATACTAAAAAAATGTGCAAACTGTTTTATTATTCAATAACCGTTTAAGTTAGTGTTCACGCTGAATAATTCCTGATTAAGTACTTACAAATGTAACTTCTCTATCTTGTATCTGCAAAATACAACTAGATTCCACTAAATCTCGAGAAAAAGTTATATCGATTTCAGTTTGTCTTGTAGCAACATTTTCTATTTAAATTCTATGAATAAGGAAATTTCAATACACAAACTTTGGATATGAAATAATCATGAACACTGCAATTAAAGAAAAATAATACAGCTTATTAAATTTAGTCAGCTATTGAGGAACTACTAACAAATGACAATGTAATTATATTTTCACCCGTGATTGAAGCAATTGAAAACAATTAATATGTTGAAAACTTAACATATCTACAGACTTAATATGAGAAAATAGATTAATATTAAAGTTTTCAAACTGGAGTGACTAAAAAGTTAGATGTAGATATTGGAAATATTCATGCGTTCGTAGAAATGTATCGAAACAATTCAGGGCGGAGCAAAGAAATATGTTCTATCTCCACAGTTTTAAAATATCAATTCTATAAACATTATGTAATGGTTTTATTTTTATTATACGAAATCATTTTGGTTATATGCTGCTTCAAAATTGCAAAATCCTTCTAGTACTTGAATTTAAGAATCTTGCCCAAGAGGTAAGTGTTATATAACATGTCAATGAATACTGTTATAGTGAATGCTTAAACAAAATGAAGAAATATTTGTATTGAAATAAATTGTTTTAAATGCTGACATTTTAATAATTGCTCGTTTTGAAAATTATTATATAATAGATAACATTGAGTTGCAATTATACCAAGTTGATTGGATTGGATTTTATGGCACAAGGGCAACATGTGACTACGCTGCTTCAAACAGTCGAATAAATGAATATTCACAAGGAAAGTTTTACTGACTAAGGACATAAATGTATGCAGACAGGAATCGAACGTGCACAGCTCACAACTCACAGGTTCGCAGTGGGCAACCCAATGAACAAGAATCAGGGTTAACCATATCAGGATGACCTCAAGACTTAATTTTAAAATAAACTGATGAAGTTAAATATATAAAATTACACATTTGAAAGTAATGAAATCATGCCGGTTGATAAAGAAGTCAAAAATATTTTTGAATTAAATATTTCGGGTAAATATAATCTTTCTAAGAAGATCAAGTGCAAAATCATGAAAACAATATCCTTAATATTTCTAGAACTTTGCTTCTTAACTAAAATACTCGGAAGCTTTGCGTGTTTACCGTCGAAACCATCGTCAAATACGTGGCCCGTGTACCCCGAAAGCCTCTGTGTGATTTAGAAAAGAAATTCGAAGAAACTGGCTGCACCTGTGATAGACCGCGATCCGGACGACCAACTGTTCCTGAGGACGCTGATACGGAAGTGCATCACACAGTGACTTCAGGGCATATGCAAACTGCAAGAGGTACAGCTCGTGTATTGGATATACCGAAAACAACGGTCCTAAATATACTGCGTTCTGTACTCCGCATGTTTCCATAGCGGTACCCCCGCGTCCAAATGTTGCACGCTGGGGACCAACAACAACTTATCGACTTTGCAAATGAATTCCTTAAGCGATATGATGACGATAACGACTGACCTCTTCTCATATTATGGACGGACGAGGCGCATTTCACCTTAAGTGCAACGTTAACACCAAAAATTATGTACACTGGGCAGACACGAATCCGCACACAGTGGCACCAGTACCTTTATACGACGCCAAAGTTACTGTATGGTGCGGCATTGCAGGCACAATTGTTCTCGGCCCGTACTGCTTTGAGGAAGCGACACCAACGGGGTTTGTAACATGTTCTGTGACAGGCTCTCGCTCTAGAGACATGCAAAACTACGTCATACCAGAATTGCTGCAGCGAAATGCACTGAATGATATCGTTTGGATGCAAGATGGCGTATCTACACATATAGCGACGTCTGTTCGCAGGGTTTTGGAACAGCATTTTGGCGACCGAGCCATCTCACGCCATTTTCCATTTCCGTGCCCTCCTAAATCCCCCGACCTCACTCCTATGGATTTATGGTTCTGGGGATATCTAAATCTAGAGTGTACATGTGCAATACGCAAACTTTGCTGGATTTGAAAGACTGTCAAACGTGAGATTGCAAACATCCCTCCTGCTATGTTACGTTCGGCTTCACTCTCCAGTCTCCCCCGCATGCAATGCGTAATTGCCTGTGATGGCACACGTGTGGAAAATGTGTAATCCAAATATAAGTTTTCCTTTGTCCGATCTGTGTTGTCATCGGTAATTGGTGTCTTGTCTCTGTCATTTGCAAATTTCCTCATTTGCAATTTTTTTGTGCGTGCATAACGCTTCAGTTATTTGTGATGCACGTACCGTTCCAACCCTCTTTAGGGTTTTCGCATGCGCTGAGCAGTTTGAGACAAGAAAAAGTGGGCGTTGCCATTTGAAAATTTCGAGTTTCTCTACCTATAACCGTAACCGTGAGTGCCACTTTGTTGTCGTTCACAGAATCACGAGCTCATACCTCTGAATAACTATAACTGAAATCTCATTTCGATAGGTTTGAACGGAACGGCCGCTAGAGGTCCATATATTGGCCAAGTTTTTTTATGACCACCCTGTAGCTAGAAGCCAGTAATTTATATTACTTTGCTACTGTGGCAATGCTATCATCGAACACGGGTCTTGTTGCTGAAACGAATCGTTTCATTTTGGCTAGTTCCAACTAGCCAACTTCATAGATATTTGTTGAATGAAAAATAAGAACATATAAAAATAAGCTCACTGGAAAGTAATATTAAAATACCAAAATACAGATAAAACTTTCATTTTTAAGAACACAATAAAAAATATTCCGTCAACGGGCCGGGGAAACCTGTCTGGAGGACAATATCTGGTCTTCGGAACACGAGAGAAATAACTATCTTTCTACAATTAACAAGATTTTCACATTTAAAATGCAATTCCTATAGCACATCTGACGCAGAGCACTGCTACAATGGGATGTTACAGGTTCATTGGGGATCAATTACATCAATCCTCAACCGATTTTACACATGATAAATCATATTAAAGAAAACAAATAGTTCTTTATAATGAGCTACAGTATGAAACATGAAAATTCGTTAAGAAATGAAAGTGCTGTAATAGGGTTAAGTCGGAAAGATTATGGAACTGTTTCCCAGAATGCGTCAGCTATGGAAGCGTCAACTATGCGTCAGTCGTACTGCATAGACGCACTACGTCAGACGCGCTACAAGAATTGCCTCTTTAGGCAATTCCTGTAGCACACATCCGGTTTTTCAACGTGTGGCGTCGCTGCTACACCGAAGCCTAACTATGCACACATATCAGTGAAATGACGCAAATACTCATTTCGCGCCATTTGCGATAAATATTCTATCGAAAAAACGTGTTTATTTCGCTTACTTGGAGTAGAAAAAGTATATTTTGAAACAAAATAGACGTTACTGGATACAACCAATTATTAATTATTATTTATGTTCCATTTTTTTATGAAAGCAAGGTACTTTAGAACGGAGACTCATGTGCGGCGACCGTGCGGCGCCATGGGGAACTTCGGTACAAATTGTACGTAAGCTGGACATGTGTCGCCCCAGCGGCGTTGGAGGCATGTGTGCACTGCTCCATTGGATTTGATGTATCTCAGATCGCACTTGTGTTGCGGCAGCGGCGCCGCATGTTGAAAAACCGGATGTGTGCATCGGGCCTTACGCGGACCGCGACGGCCCATTTGGTAGAGTCGCCTGATTAGCAACCGGGGGATTGCGAGTGAGTTTGATTGGAGTATGTGATTTTCCTGATTGGGGGGTATGTATTCAATGACTGATAAAGAAGTATGAATACGTAAATTTTAGAGTGGCGACAAGAATAACGAGATGTCGCGCTGGCCAATCAGATGATGAATCAATGAATGGGTGTTTCTAATGCAGCATGGACCATTCAGATTAATAATGTTCGTTTCCATCCGGCAGAAAAAAGTAGTCTAAGTATCACATTACTACTACTTTTGGTCACATGACCCTGAGCACGAAAAATACGTTGCTCACATCATACTTTCACATTTCCTCTGTGTTTGGATCTTTCCCTTAGAGATTGTTCGAATCAATAGCTGTTAATTATTGTCCGTACCATAGACCGTTTTGTTGACCGTTACGTAAATTCCAGCATATCCCCTTCACATTTCTTCAAACCTTCAAAGATTATTTTTATGCTTCCCCTGAAAGAACAGATGAAATACGAGGTTACAAATTAAGGTTGAGTTTCATGTCCAAGCGACTACTTGCACAAATAAAATTTCTGTAGTTTTTTGCAACCTTTTAATCTTTGATAACTATTGATCATCTTCAAATACGTTTTAGTTTGCCTATATACGGGGATCTCTGCGAATCAATGCTACGGTTTCTTATTATAGTTTCAAATTGTAGCAAAATTTCTGTATCAAGATGAAGAAAAGATAATGGTTACATAATTCTAAACTAACTCTCCATTTTTTTCCCAACTTCCGTGTTTACAATTTGATATCCAAGGACAGAATTTTACACACAGTGGACAAAGAATATTTACTATCATCGGATAGTAAATATTCTTTGAAGGACGAAACGAATTTCGATTAGTTTCTGTTTGATAAGCTCACAAACCCTTGGTTTTTATCTTTCTATCAGTTCGTTATGAATGTTTTTACTAGTCTCTTTTTAAACTGAGATTGTGTTTCATGTATCGTGGGTTTTAAATATTTCTGTGCGACATTACAACACAACGTGATTTAATAGATATACATTTATTAATTAACTAGCAAAATACCCTACCTTACCCGGTTTGAATTGGTTTACTCTAGATTGAAGAGGTAAGAAAATATATAATGACTAACGTTTATCGTAGAATAAAATAATATTTTAACACCTTTCGCCATCTTTATAATTTCTACAACTTACGTAGGACACAAATCCTACACATGCATATTCATTCATGTACATAATGCATTTCACATACATCGCACCCTTGCTGTATGACAAAGCTACAAAATGGCAAAAAGTGACATTAAGGGGTCCGGGACACATTAAAAAAAATTGTATTAATTAATTTAGAATTTTGAAATTTTTTGTACTGATTATACCCATCTAACTAATAAGCAAAATCACAACACAAAAGTTTTCCATAAGTTTTTTAAAAATTTTAACTTAAAATTTTTTGAAAAAAAGAGGGGTCATTTTAAATTGCTAAAACACAAAATATTCTTGATCAATTTTCAAAATTCTCTCAGTAAATTATTCACAAATTTATAAACTTTAATTTTGATTCAGCAATTTAAAAAATATTAATTTAATAAAAAATAAAAAATATTTGAATGAAAATTTTTGAAAATTTTAAGGTATTTTTTTAAGTCATATTATAAAAATTAAATATTTGTTTTAAATTTGCTGAATCTAAATTAAAGTATAATGTTTGAAAAAGATATATTCCGAATTTCAACCCTTAAACTTTATCGGTTTTTGACTAATAGCAATTTGAATACAGGAAATCATGAAGAGATGTATCATGGAGAAACACGTATTTAAAGTTTTACAGACCGATTTACAGTTAATAAAATGCTTAAATACCTTTTAAAAGCATCCAGATGGGTATCTAACTCCTTCTTTACTCTTAAATCTTTGGTTTAATTTGAATTCTGTAAGTTCTACCTTTTTTCTATATAGTTTAAAGGTCTCCGTAGACTTAAATAACGTCTTTCGCAGATGTTGTTGCCATAACAACAACTGTCAAGAGTGTTAGATTTTCAAAACAACGAATCGCTAAAATAATTATATCTCTAGTTCTAATTAAGATAGAAACAAGATTTAGACGTCATTTTAAGCAGAAAAACACAGAGAATTTTTTAAAATAATAAAAAAAAAATTGACGATTTTTGTGTCACGGACCCCCTTAAGGTTACTACAACAAAAGACGATTTTAAAGGAAATTTGGAATTCCCTTTCTTTCGTTCTTTTTATGTTCAACTCAATTAATAAAAACGATGATTACTCTTGCACTCATAGTCAACAAAACAATAATTATTTTACTTGTGGCACTCTTGCATCCGGCATACGACATTGTGGAGTTTCGCAATCTTCTCCTGTCATTATGACAAAGAATTTTTTAATGTTTGAAAAGTTCTAGTTCGGTTTTTTAAACATTATTCTCTCAATAACGGCATTATTCTTTCAATAATGGCATAATTACCCATAAAATTTGCTTTATTCTGACAGTGTGAGGAAAAAAGAAACACAATTATTAAGATAATAAAAATTTAAAACAGAAAACATCGAAATAAAACAAAAATAAAAGATGTCGGGAAAAAGTTGATCCAAAGATATTAATTTGTGATTCCTTTTTATCCCTTGATCTTTTGATCTTGCAGTTGCCACAACTTACAACTAAAAAATGCACAATATTTAGAAATGTAAAATTAATGCAGAGCGAAAGAAACACAAGTTTCCGTTTTATTCCCGTTCGTTAAAAAATATCGTCTGTCCCAAATTTTCGGAAATCATTTACATTGCGCAAAGAACAAAAATAAGATTCGAAATAAATGAAGTATCAGAGCAAAAATTCGATAAAAGAAATAATTTTATGAAAAATAATTGGTTTTTCATCAGTACTGGTAAAGTAAATCAAAGTAATCGAAATACTCAATGTACAGTCCGATTTTTTCAAAACTACCAAATTATGGTTGATTTAAGTATACTTACTCAGGTGTTTTAGCATGAAAATCATCTAAATATAACAATAAATTCGTTTTTAATATTGCATTCACTAAACTAATAGATAATGTATAAAGTAAAATACATTGCAATTAAATATCTGGAATACAATTTATGTGATGCTTGCACAAACACATAACCAAAAAATCGAACATAGAACAAAAAGACGGACATACAGACTTTCGCTACCAAGTGCACTCACTAATTGAAGATAAGTACTCACTGTACCATGAAAATATATTAATCTGTGTGGACGTGTATAGGGCACATACATACAGACAGACACCAAACGCGCAAGAGGTGGATTTGGCATCAGAAGGGTCCAAAACGGATAGAAAACTTTAAATGGGTCGAAAATATTCAATGTACAAACAAACATTCCATTCTTAATTACATAGATAAGATTTAAATTTTCAGTTAAGAGTCGTTTCAATTATTCCAGTAGTAAATTCAAAGCTAAAGAAATTCCAACTGACGCTTATTTTCTTTGCAATATTTGGTCACAGAGTTGCACATCAAAAAGTTCTGATAGAAATAAATAATAATTGTATAAGGGATTGTTGTAATTGATTATCGTTTGTTTTTATTGCCAAAATAATTTAAAGCATGTTAATGGACAATATGCATGTTTTTCAAATTCATTTTAAAATGAAAGAGCACGAAAAACTACGTAGAAAAATGCTACTTAAACTGCAATATGTAGACATTAATAATATTTAAAACGCTTTTTAAATTGCTCTGGCGTCACTTTCAACGAAAAATTGCAGTCGCTGACGATTTTTGCCTGTGACGTCATCGTACACGATTTTCCCCTCGAGCGTTCCTTGAACTGTGTTGTCTCTATGGGTATCTTTTTAGAAGTCTTATTTTTACAGATTTTTGATTAATTCAGCAATGGAAGATTCGAAAATAGTAAAAAATAAGAATTACGAATATTGTATTGTTACGTTTGTGTCATAATTTAACGATTAAAACACCAAAAAAGTATTTTTTGCTGTACCAAAATATGAACAAGTTCATAGAATATGGTGCAACGTTATGAAAAGAGATGAAAAGAAAAACAAAAAGCTGTCTTCTACTTCTTGCTTGCATTGCTGTGAAGATCATTTTTCGGAAAGTTTAAAATACCAAAAATTATTTGTATTTTTAATTGTTTTTAAATAAGAATTGTGTGATTTAATCTTGTTGATGACTACTTGTGTTTTTGCTAAAACGAAAACATTCTTTCTGTATCAAGTCACTCTTAATGCGGAATTTCTTGTTTCATGGAAAAATAATTTAATTAAATAAATATAGAAATACTATATATTTATAAATCAAAACTGGTTAAAAAATATAGAGA
The DNA here is from genome assembly GCA_947359465.1 of Metellina segmentata. Taxonomy (NCBI): domain Eukaryota; kingdom Metazoa; phylum Arthropoda; class Arachnida; order Araneae; family Tetragnathidae; genus Metellina; species Metellina segmentata. Next base: position 84,213,217 of record OX375877.1, read on the forward strand.
GAGCTAACATCAATAAACATTGATTTATTATACTCATGATAATTAATTTTCAGTTATTCATACACTTGGTAAAACTGTGTCATATTTCTTCTTTAAACTGAATGATAATTATTATGGAATAAGTGTCATTAGAATTAAGATTTATAAATAAAAAATAATTCTTCTAAATTTGAAATTTAAAAATTTAATATTTTTTTACATTACATAAATGTATATAAATATAATTATTTTTAAAGAAAAAAGTTAGAATAAACGTAAAATTAATTTATTAAAAAAGCAGTGTACAAATATTTCTATTAAATATAAGAAAAGAAAGTTAAAAACTAGTGTTAACAAATTTTGATAAATAGTGCTACAAGTGAAAATTTTTAATTTATATATTACTTTATTAAAAAGTTGGAGAATGACATGAAAAACTACTGGGAGTATCGTCTCTCTTGCAATACGAAGCAACATAGCTTTCACCTAATCTGTTTAGCATTAAAACTAATATTTTTAAACAATTACGAATTTTGTTTTCAATTTGCATAATTTTATAAAACTGCAAGGCTTCATATTCTTTCAATTTCAATCAAATTATCACACTACCTTCTTCATGGTTTAAAATGTTGGACTACCAAATGTTGTGTTAAAAATTTAATGCAGTCGCAACAAGTTCCTCTACACATGTTATTTTTGGAACATCCGGTACATTACGTTTAACCGCTAAAAAATATTTAAAAAATTATTGTTTATTAACTAACCAAAAATTATTTTGCTAAAAAAATTAACGTAGAAAATTAATTTTAAGTTAGCTTTCAAAATTTACTATTTTGATACCCCTACAATTTTAATCTACTTTGAAATTATTTTCCTAATATAAAGCTCTTATTTGATATACTATTCTAATTATCTATACAAAAAAAATCTGTTTCAGAATGAATTGTGTTACTTATTAAGGAAAAGAGAACAACTATTAATATTCTATTTTCTTAAGAACAACTTTTTGATAATAGCTCTACTCTTTAAAAGCAATATAAAAAAATATTTTTTTTTTAAATAAATACGTTGTACAAAATATTATCTTACTCTTCGCTTTCACGCCTTTCATTTCTACTCCCGTAAAATTTGGATGGTTTCCCAGAAAAGAAAACATGGATATACCATCCAATTTATGTAGATTATCCGACGGGCCTTTTACAAAGCCTTGTTCTACAATCATCATTTTTAAAGAAGAAATCTGTATAATAATAATCTTGTAAAGATAAAAATTCATCACAATTATTTAAAAAATAAAATTAGCGTAAAATCAATGAAAGCAACCTGCAATAACATGCAGCCGGCGAATGTAGCGAGAGATTTCATGTCTTGTTTCATGTCAAGGCCAGTTTCATGTACTATGACGTCATACGAAGCTCCACCCCGTTTTCATTCACGTAACTTTGACGCGATTTTTTAGTCGCTTATAACGCTTAAATTAAAACTTTTTGTGATTTTTAAAGTTGATTTTTGGATTGTTCATAATCGAATTTGGAAAATAAGTACCATTTTAGGACGTTTTGTGACATAGTGCATATTCCCTATTCTTCTCTCCGGAGATAATATTTCACAGTTTTTTTCGTTTTAAACGCGTTAAGATAAAAAATGTTTAAATGGTGACAGAATTTAACCAAGTAAAATTCCTGTCCAACAACGTCATTCCCTATATTAACTAGTTATTCTTAAGCTGCCTTACAGGTTATTCGGGAGGGAGTAGCGCAGTTGTAAAACTAATGAAATATTAACCGGAGAGTTGTGAGTTTGAAATTCTATCTAACCAAAGACCGTCATGTACGCGTCGGCTGAAGTAAGTTAAATCTGTCGAGGGCCTCAAATGACCTCACATTGGCATGGTGTAGAAGTTTGGAAAATGGGGTGTCAGCTCAAGTGTTAACCGTGTCATCTAAACGTGGCTCGAAATTACGAGTTGGATGTCCTCGGATCTTTCCCTTCGGTGTTGATCCCTGATCTTCTCTGATAGCCCGTTGAGTTACTCCAGTGCTACGTTAATTACCTACCCAAAATGCTTCTTGTAAATAAAACTCGTATTGGAAATGCAAAATGTGTGCAAAAAAATTATTGCTTGCATTTTTCTTTGTTTTGTAAAATGCATTCATAAAATCAAAACATGTACTGTATGTCAAACGCATCCGTGCTGTAATAATTAAAAGATTCAACTGCTCAAAATACATAATTTTAATCTAATAAACTGCAAAAATCAGTTGCGAAAAAATTAATCCGTAACAGGTAAGTGACAGGTACAGCACCGCCTATGGAGCTATAAACCTCTACGATTTGTGGAACTTTAAAATGATAAAATATTATCTTAGTTTCCGTAAATTTTCCCCCATATTTGTTTTTATTTGTCAGCGTTCGTGATGGTGTTTGTGTATATTTTTGTTTCAAATGGCTTGTGTTGGATTGGAATGAGCGATTCCTAGTTTCTTCCATTTCTGTTTTCTTTTATGGATATGAAAGATCTCAGTCTTACGACTGTCAACTATAATTCCTTTGAGAAATATAAATTTAAGAATTTTAAAATTTCTCATAGACCATACGTTGTCAATAAAAATATGTTAATAACTTTGAAATAAATCTTATCATGGGTGGAGTGGTCGTTCACGGTAAGATGTTTGTCGCCAACTAATTTTTGTCGCCAAATCAAGATGGCTGCCGAATTCCGTAACAGCAGATAGGGTTGCCATAACAAAACGGCAGATGTGAAGAAAAACCGCAAAAGGTGAAGGTTACCATATTTGGCGACAAATCGCCTTCTTACCGTGAACGACCACTCCACCTTATCATGTTATAGCGTGTAAACTGTATAGGAATATATTTTATTTAAAATGCAATAGTTTTTTTGATTGGCTTGTCGTTCTACAATCATCCCTTGGTACTTTGAAATGCTTCCATAATTTCTAGAGTCACATCATATTACTTGGTAGAGTTGGATTCATTCAAAAATGGAGATTATAGTATGATTCTGTATTATACAGAAATATTTTGTTAGTAGAGGAACGATTTTCAAAACTTAAAAACCTCTGACTTAATAGAAAGAATAAAAATGTATTGCTGACTTTAAAAAAAACTTTAGAAAATTAATTCTCCATGAAACAAAATATGAAAATGCCCTGTAAAATGAACGAATAAATTAACATATATTTATTCCAATCATAATTATTTTAGATAGAAGTGTTGGCATATGAAACAAAACAAAAATAATCCAAAAAGTGATAACAATCTATAGACTGTTGCTATGTGGGGAGTACAGAAATTCCTTTTTTACAAACCAAATATAATCCATGAAACAAAATAAACGACACGAATTTGTATTTTACAATATTTGGTCAAAATAACTGTTGGCTAAAATCTTTTTAAGGTAAAGAATAGCTCTTTTATGTCAGCCTGATAAAAAAAAAGTTGCTAAAATGTTGATTATACTCCATGGTTTTAACCTTCCTTTAACTGTCATGTGTAGTCGTGGTTGCTTTTCACTCGTATATAAATATTGATAGACTTCTAAAAGCACGTGTACTGGGGTACATATATTAATATGAAAAATAGTGTGAGTTCACATTCTAAAAATTAATTAACTAGTTAATTATTTTGTGTCTTGCTAATTAGACTTTGTACCACTTTCATGAATTTTTATCTACAATATTCTCAACAAAGGCATCACGTGCTTCTTATAGATATCCTATCGCGAGGCAAAGAAAACATAATTTTTTTTAATAATTTAGATTATCCATTACATTCAATATTGAAATTTTTTGTATTTTAAAGCTTAATTTTAATATTATCACGAGTATGGAAGAGTATTTCACACATTAATTAATGAAAAATTTCATAAACAGTATAAATTTGAAAAATAAGTGCTGAAATAGTATTTTTACTAACGCAATAGCAGCAGAAGTGGACTGTCTACAGAAGAATGTTTTGTTTTTAATTTAAGTATCTTCTTTTCTAATTTGGCAACACTCTTAAAGTATTAGAATTTTTTTATCAACAAATCTTCGTCAACCTATTCTTTAGGGTTACGTTTTAAAAGAAAAAATCCAGTTAAGCTACTAAATTTACCATACAGTAATTTTTCTCATCAAGGAACTCACAAGATCTTTGACGTTTCTTAAAGACTTCAAAAACGATTCGACGTCCTTTTGCATCTCCCAGCAACATTTAAACAATGTCCACAAAATCGAGCAGATGTCAAAAAGATATTATGTACAGCCCGTGTATAACTTTCGAATGTAAACTTTGCTCTATGCGGTTTTATAACAAGTCTTTGTTCAGAGGTCACTGTATTTCCCACAACGGAGGTACTCCTTTAATCTGTGAGTTCTGTGACAAGGAATTTCTTTACAAGAGCAGTCTTCAGCGACACTACATAGTTCATGGCGACCACAAACCTTACATTTGCTACTTATGTAACGATAAATTTTCAACCTCCTTATCTCTAGTAGAACACTACCAGTCGCACAGTGGTCGAAAGCCGTATACATGCGAAATTTGCCACAAGGGTTTCGATTTGAGCAACTCCCTGAAGAAGCATGCCGAAACACATGCAGAAAAGCAGTTCATCTGCGAGCACTGTGGTAAGAAATTTTCAAGGAAATCCAATTGCGATAACCATCGCAAAATACATACAGGAGTGAAGCCTCACGCTTGCAAATTCTGTGCTAAAGTGTACTCGGACAAGAGTAACTTAAATGCCCACTATCGATACCATTCGAACGACAGGATGTACTCGTGTGATCTTTGCGACAAAGAATTTGTTTTCAAAAGCCAACTAGCAGTTCATGTAACTAGGTATCATCAGACGAAAACAGAATAATCCATTGATGCGTTATCTTACGTAAATGTTGTCATGAGCATATGCAATGTCATGATAGGACGATCTGGTTTTGTTGTTAAACTATTTACGGAACTAATAAGATATTGTGTATCGTTTTATATAATACTTGTGCTAAATATTATTGATATTGATATTCACATTTCATCTTTGACTTTTTAAATGCCTTTTTATATTATGCGATAAATTGAATAGCCTGTTTGCTTTTAGAAGAAAAAAAGACATTAGTTCTACCTCACATCGTCACCAGCAACGTTTTGATGGCAGTATCGAACGCGTAATATATAATGCTATCCAACCTAATGTTCTGGCACTGGAACTAGATGTGTATTGTTCAATTACTGATCAAATGCTCTGAATGCTCTGAACTTGGTATAATGCTTGATATAATGCTCTGAACTTGGAGAAAAATATTTCTATTAAGCTACCGAATACAAAAAAAAATTATTCTATATATATAGCCAAATTTTAATCTGTTTTTACTATATATAGTAGGAACAAAAAAAACATTTACAGTAAAATTACAAATTCAATCCCGGGTCATATTTTCATGAATAATGTTCATTAACTAGTCAGTTAGGGGTGAATAATTATGTATTAGTCTGATAAACTCCGGTGAAGGTGTCAATCTCTAGATCGCAGAAGGTTCCTGGTTCGAATTCGGGTCAGGGCATGGATATTTGTAAGCGCATGGTGTAGAGGCGGCGGACGCACCTTAAATCTGTCGAGGCCGAAAGTCCTCACGTTGGGTTGGTGTGGAAGTTTGGAGAGTGGAGTGCCCGCTCAGATGTTGCCTCGTCACCTGACCGTGGTTCAAAATTACGTGGCGATACACAGAATGGCTTAGGCTGGGACGGTGGTAACTTCTTGAATATTGTCACATGTACAACAGAATCAGCGTTTGATGGGTAATGGGTTCATGTTCTTGTTACTTGTTTCCTTTATACATAATGCTTTCATGAATGAAAAATAACCTGTCGATATATTTTCTGTCAAATATATAAAATGAAATAATATAGGATGGAAAACAATGACGTTAAGCTCAGAGACGTTGTCACTTCTTTAAACGTGGTCGAAAAGATTAATTAGCTCCCTCTTTTATGCTCCAAGGTGTTGGCTCAGCTTATGGTCGCTATGTCAGGTATAGCAATGGTGAATCTCTATGCTAATATACCTGAGTAAAAAAGTGCAAGCCAACTAATAAAGCTGATTCTGCGTTTGACGCGATTTAGTTTTTCAGATTTCTCCTACAGATAACATTTTTGAATCGATTAAGAATAATCTAGACAATGTCTGATAGTAATAGCCAATATATGCACTTGGTACGTAACAAATCGCTGCGAAATCACTTCTCAGAAAGTAGCAAGTCTTCTTAAAAATCTAAATTAGCGTCTATGAAGTAACTGGTCTGGACATAAAAAGATCCAGACAGGGTTAGTTCACATTCGTAGAGGAGCCATTTACTTATGCCGAGAGTTTGGTAGTTGTAAATTAAATAATGTCCCACTGGAGCAACACAGCCCGGCTATTGGCGAAAGTTCAAGGCAATACGACGTAATTTTGAACCACTGTCAGATGACAAGGTCAACAACTGATCTGGCATCCCCCTCTCCAAACTCCTACACCACACCAATGTGAGGACATTTAAGGCCTCGACAGATTTAACGTGCACCAGTTCCCGTGTATACGACGGTCTTTGGTTGGACCTAGTTTTAAACTCGGAACCTTCCTATTGCTTTCTTATCACGAGATATTAGCACCAGCAATGTACATTCTAGTCTCCAAATAATATAATAGTCGACTGTATTTTAATAGTTCTGTCTGGATCATTAAGTGCAGTGTGCACATTTAGGTGTTCGTTGTGCATAGGAACTTCAAAATAACTGAGAGAGCAGTCGGGAATATTCCCGAGTCCAAAGCGAAACAAATAGGTATGAGGACATGACCATTCTACTGGCGAAACAGCAGCAACCTGAATACAAAGAAGTTGAAATTAATAACTTTAGATTAGAAAGGGATTATCCTTTTTCTTTGACCTTCATTCATCATTTCAGTTCCAAACATCTTCTCTTGAACTCTAAAAGAAACTCTGAGAGCGTATAAATCGCAACCTTTGACAAAGCTTCAGTTTGTGATTCTTTAAGGTTTTCTAAATAATTTACTTACTTTAAAAATAATTCTCTGACTTAGTACGCCATACTCAATGGAAAATTGTTCGTAAGTAGATAGATCTAGATCCTATAATATGATTTGTTTTGTAGGTCTACTGTTATGCTTACTATACTAGTTTGTTTACTGCTAGTTTGATCTGCATAGTTTTTTAATTTAAAATTGTTTTTTCATAAGGTGCCTACATACTAAAAAAATGAGTGTGTTTATCCATTTGGGAAACTAAGCTTGAATTAATTTTTACACTTATTTTATAAAGCATAAATTATTTGCACAAAATGGGACTAACTATTTTCAACAAAATAGGTAGTTAGACAAGTAATGGAATTTACATCACACTGGAGCAACACAATGGGCTGTTGGCCATGATCTGGGGAAAAAACCCTATGGGAATAATCCGAGGATAACAGCTCGTAATTTTGAACCACGGTCAGATGACGAGGTCAACATCTGAGGTGACACCCCACTCTCTTCAAGCCCCTTCCTCACCACGCTATCTGCAAAAAATGGGGTAGTTGACAATTATAATTTGCCCACTCGTATGTGTTGAATCAGTTTCAATAGTTCACTAGTTTTAGACATGACGGTTTCCTCCAACGGTATATAATGCATGACATATTACCAATTTATTCGCTTAAGTAAAAACTCATTAGAGAAATAAACTCTGACATAGATAATGTGTACTCAAAGCTTGTTCTCTAACACTTAACAAAACCTTATTTGTTCCCAAAACGTTTTATTCCACAAATGAACACACTAGAATTCTCTGCGTAGACATCGCAACCGATCAGAAAATGTCGACTCTAAACGAAAAATGGCAATTGGCTTCGTTGTTATTTTAAATGAAATCTCCTTAACTTGTCCAAAAGCGTTTGATATAAAAACTTTAAAGTATCATCAAAGTGTACAATTAATTTAATAATACTTGAAGCAGTGACAAAAGACAGTTTATAGTTTCGAACTATTTATTGTTAGCTACGAATTTATTATTCACTATCATCTACGAATGTAATGTGTGCTGCAGATTGAAAACGCGTTGAGAATCCAAATTTTGTATAAAATTTTAATTCATTAATGCGTTTTAGTTTTCAACCAGTTTTAGATATATATTTTAAGTGCTTTATATCGATCTTCTTAATAAAACTACAGACATCTTATGTCATTCAATTAATGGTAATGTTTAAGGCCCGGTGCACACATCCGGTTTTTCAACGTGCGGCACCGAAGCCTAATTATGCACACATAACCATGAAGTGACGCAAACACTCATTTCGCGCCATTTGCGATAAATATTCTATCAAAGAAAACGTGTTTATTTCGATTACTTGGTGGGAAAAAAAGTATATTTTGAAACAAAAGTAGACGTTACTGGATGAAACCATTTATTAATTATTATTTACATTCCATTTATTTATGAAAACAAAGTACTTCATACCGAAGAAGCGTGTGCGGCCAGCTGCGGCGCCGTGGTGAACTGCGGTACAAATTGCACGCAAGTTGGACTTGCGTCGCCGCAGCGATGCTGGAGGCATGTGTGCACTACTCTATTGGATCTAATGTATCTCAGACCGCACTTGCTTACTGCAGCGGCGCAGCACGTTGAAAAACTGGGTGTGTAAACCGGGCCTAAATTAGCGGTTTTAAACATATCTTCCTTGGCATGCTTAAAAAGTTCAGAACGAAATAAAAATTCAGTTTTTTGGAACATGGGGAAAGATTTAGAATAAATATATACTTACGAACAAGTTAGTTTCTCAACAAAAAATACTAACATAAATTATTTTATATTTTAATTTGTTTTAAAATATTTAGAAAATATTCAATAATATTAGTATATAGCAGATTCCATACGCTGTCGTGAATAAGTTTCAAAGAATCCATCTTAATTAAAATTCCAAGATTCAATTTAATTTCAAGCGATAAATAGTTCATTGCCAAATGGTCAAAAATAAAAATGTAGTAGGCAAACGATATAAAAAGTTAATTTCAGATACAAAATTGAAATTGATGATAATCTTGTTCTTTTAATTAAGACTAGCTAGCAAAAAGTCGATTAATGACTTCACATGGGAATCAACACAAAATGGAATGAACCAAATTGTGTATGATAGCCATAAAAAAGTACTCAAGTCTCGTTGCATAGAACAAATGAGATTTTCTTAAGATCTCTTCTGTCAAACTTCATTGTATAATAAATCTCAATCAATTTCAATACATGTTCAGTGCCGAGTTAGTTTTAAAATTAAAATAAATAATAAAACTCACTCTCTCTCTCTCTCTTACACTTTTGAGAAATAATAACTATATTTCTAATTTACTTAAAATTCGGCTTAGTTTTAAAGTAAAATTGTATAGTTTATGTAGAATCAACACATCTAATGGGTATAAATTTCCATTAAAATCTTTAACACGTTTTTGATAATTAAAAAAATACTAAAACTAGTATTCTGAAAATAGTAATAAACTCAATATTTGAATATAAGAAATGAATGTAAAAAGTATAGAATAAAATGTGTCGACAAGATAAAAACTATAAAAAAGAATATCTCTTTGTATGGGTCAACATTCATTTATTGAAAAATATTCTTCTGTAAAACATCCATAATAAATAGTGGCTTGGAGAATAAAAGCAAACACATTCATAATAAATAGACAATCTTATTAAAACATCCTCTATATACAGGTAAATAGTGGCTTTAAAAACGAGGACATAATTACTGACAGGTACAAACACTTAAAACAGAAATACATTTTGTATTTTTATGTAAAGACAGTAATGTTTAGGAAATACTTAATACTAATTAAGCTCAGAAATCCAATGCTGTGAATGATGCGCACTTATTTTGAGAAAAAAATGTTACACTGATTCAATCTTTCTTTTACATTGATTATCGAAAACATAACATCAATAAGTAACATGTTTTAAGTATTCTCATGGTTCTGAATTGATATTAATTTTCCTTATAAAATGTAAAGTTGCTAGTAGTAAAATAATATTACATAAAATCCAAATAATACAAGATTTGAAATATTTTATCTTTGCTACACAAGCATCTACACATTACGTTTAAAATGTTCATAATTTTCTAAATTAAATTAATGTTATTTAACTGTGAAAATTACTTTTTCTTTATAATTATAAAATGCTATTATTCGAATATACAAATAAATATGCAATACAATTTCATACAAAAATATATAAATTTTGTTATAAAAGTCTAGTTAACAGAAAATACAATATATTTATCTCATAGTGAAACGTATAGAACGCTTTGTATTAGATTAATTTTTACATTCTTTAATATTTTAAACATTTTTGAAGAATTTTAATCTTCTGCACAATAAGCATTTGTCATCTTTCACTAAAAGATAAAATTGAAATAAAAACCAGTATTTTACAGAATGACATAAATAAATAAGATAAATTCCGATTCGTCCTCAAAAATCTTTAGAATACAAAAACTCTGTTTCTGAAGGATTTTTGAATCAAGAATAATTCATTCAAATAAATTATTCGTGTAAGTACAACAAAAATAATTTTTCTTTATACAGCTCTATGATGCTCGACATGCTTAAGATTGAGTGTTGCTATTCGTGAAGTGCTCGTTTTAAAAGTTCACTGCACACATGTCAATTCTGTACTGTTAATTTTGTAAAAATGTAAATTTCGGAAAAGATAGTTCATTTTTATCCATAAATAATTTGATAAGGAAATGGAATAATTGTGTTCCTCCACAGGTAATAGTTTAGATTTAAGTTCTAAATAACTGTGATAAATAAACTGAGGTGATGTTCACAATCGTTTTACTGTTCAGGTTGTTCTTTTGTTCAATGCCTTCATTGGTGAAAAAGGATGGACCTCAAAATGGTGGGATGGGCAACCAATTCGAAACATTTGGCGATGTTGGCGATTTTTGAGATGGGGGAAATCTTCTTACACCGACAAGACGGGCTCGTTCGGTCTGTATTCCAAGAATTCTTGACACCAAGATGTGACACCCTTCTTTCTCTGGCAACATAACGGATACACTATTTCGTTTTTAGTGACTTTGGCGCACTTCTCACACAGGTTTCGGATTTTTCCACCATGTCTGTAACAGAAAAGTAATTATTAGCGATACACGCCCCCAGGCACGTTTTCAGAAAACAATTTTAGGTTTGGCGCAGACTTCACTTCCACCGTATTCTTGCTTTCCTTGCATTATTATAACAAGTCATAACTATAAAAAGAATGAATTTCTACTTTTATGTGTTGAAATGCATCCCTCTGCACATGCTGAAAAACTGTCACAATTTTCCTCTACTGAAATATAGAATTGTGTAAGTTTTGCTATCGCTGAATTGCAGCCATATCCAACAGACAATGTACTGGATATGGGAAAGGAAATGTTCTTTCCCTTACTGCTTTTTTAGAAGATTGTTGGTATTTAAAAGCTGTTCTTTCTACAAGAAATAGATAACAATTTGGATAATCTTTTTGTGTTTGGGGAATGACCTATTACAAAAGCATATCTACGTAGGTCTTATATGATTAACCAAGTATAGATTTGCGTTGATTCAATTGGTTTCAGAATGTATTTTTAATTCTTTTTACAAAATTTAAATAACAGGATGGATTCTTGACCCATGAACAATCGTCTTTAATTTGTCCCTACGTCTAGAGGTATAAACAAGAAGCCAAGCATAAAGTTATTTATTAGCATTATGCTAGAAGAATATTTGGTTTGATAAAGATATAAAACTATTTTCAAACCTGTCTACTTTTGTCTATTGACAAGTTTAACAAAATTTCGATGTATATAGATTGAGCTGATTTCAGAAAGTGAGTAGTAACCAACTAAAGTGAAAGCTTGAGAACTCAATTCTGATATTTGGCGTAGTGGTAATATTGTTCTGTACTAGAAAGATGCTTAAAACCTATTTTCTACCTACCTTAAAACCTATTTAGTATTTACACAGATTTGAATACCCAACAAAAACATACGAACACACAGAATATAATTAACGCAAGCGTCATGGTTAATTCATAAATACGTTTGTAGGGTATTATTCGTTGTTAGGATCATAAAAGAAATGTCGATGCAATGTTAATATAACCTTAAAGTGTTACCTCTACAGTATTATTTTCAAAATAATGTATTTTTTGTTGAGGCACGACGTTAAACGATCAATTCTTACAAGCATCGATATCGTACAGAAAATGAAAGATTTGGCAATGCAGTGTCCATCTCAACTGAAATCTTCCTACAGTGTATCACAGTAGCTTAGTCGATACAAAAAGTCGTCCGAGAAGCCGATGCTCAGGAAATATATTCACAAACCATACACATATGGTTTTAGTTATAATACACTACCCTGCAATAATGGACCGCACGCCAGAGGAATTGTATAAAATCCGACTACTTGTTTGGGGGTGTTTTTCTTGGTATGGCCTGCGACCTTAGCATGTTGCTCCTGGTAAATTAAACACCGACGCCTACATGAACATTTTAGACAATCAGGTTCTTCCTACGCTCTGACAACTTTATGGAATGAACGAATGCTACTTCAAAGACGACAACGATCCGTGTCATGTTGCAGCCTCTGTCAAACAGTGGTATCCAGATATGGATGTAAAACGTCTTCCCTGGCCTGCTCATAGTCCCGACCTAAACCCCATAGAACATTTGTGGGATCAGTTAGAGCGACGCTTAAAGACCAGGAAACTATGTCCGAAATCTACATCTGAGCTACAATCTACATTTTGCAGCAAGAATGGACACAAATACCCTTAGCTGTGTATCAAAACCTTGTTGAAAGTATGCCCAGAAGGGTTGCTAGTGTAATTGCGGCACGTGGGGACCATCCCCCTATTAAGGAAATATTATTTCCCTTATACCGTCACATCTTGCAGTCCGGTCCATTATTGGAGGGTAGTGTATAGATCATGTTGTCCATAGAGTGTCAGTGCACCTACCTGCATTCGTTGTCTTTGCTGTACAGGAAGTCATCATCTTTGGACGATTTGAGGTATTCCTCCCAGTTTTTGTATTGAACAGGTGAGGACTGGACTTCATGAACTGTACTGGTCAGGAGGACGGCCAGAACACACAGGAACATAGTGAGTACGATAGTTGCATGCATCTGTAAAAGAAGATTAAAATTTTGGATTATCCAACCGGAAACAACATCATATCTCACAGCATGTTTATAAAGGAAATCTATGTGTGCCACTCAATACATTATCATAAGCAAACACCAGAACTGTCTATTTATAAACCTCCTTATAGATTATATATATATAAGGTTATGCATGTACAATCTATGAAAAGGCAAGTGGTATAATACAATAGACAATCAAACGAATTTCACAGTTTTCTTATTGAACGTATACAAGATAAGAAAGAAATTCTGTGGAACGTCCTTCGTTTCCATAACACAGTGATTTTATATCTTTTCATCTCATTGCACGCATAAATTAATAACTAAATCTCTTCAGCACACCAAAACTTTCATTATATTTTGTACCGATCTGATAACAAAAAGAAACATAATTTTGATTAATTTACAAAATAAAATAACAATAGTAAATACCAACCATTTTATCTCTCCCCCCCCCTTAAGTGATTTTTAAAAATAAAAACTTTTTTTCTTTGTTATAAAAAATTAATACTGAGTTCAAGTGGGTTCGATTGTAATTATTTTTTGATATAATTGTCAAAAGTTCGAAAATTAAACAGTTGAAATGAAGTAAATCTTATACAATTTAAAACGATTCTTTGTCCGTAAGACACAACAGTGCCATTCTTGCGGCAAACCAGTTGAAAATCACTGCGTTTAAAGAATAGCTTTTAGAATAACATATTAATAAATTCAACTGAAAAGGAATGTGAGTTAATAAACTTAATGTTTAAAAATGTTGCAACGGTACCAATTTCTGGGTTCTATTCATTCTCTAGAACATTAGGTTTGAATAATGAAATCCAAAATCATAATTTGTCGATATAAAATAGATTTTTTTTAATAAATTCGTCCATTAAAGGGGTTTAATGACCAATTTGAGTGGAAAATCAAGATATATTTAATTTCATTCGAAAAGAGAAATATTGAGCAATAAAAACAAATTTACTGGAATAAAAACAAAGTGGAACACTAACATACGTTCTAACAAAAAATAATTCAACTTCATAAACAAAATAAGACACCAATAAATTCTTGAAAACAATACAAGAACTAACACAAAAAGTAATGCCTTACAGTAAATTCAATGGCTACGCTTCTCGAGAAACAAATGATCGGAAAGTTAAAAAACATAACCGCTCAAACAAATCGCGTATAACAAACACCAATTCTAATGAAATTGGAAACAAGACGATCTTACTTTAAAATATGAATAGATGAATCGGGTTATAACTTTCAGAACCTCTCACTAGCAGAAGACGAAACAGCGAGAACCCAGAAGACAGATTCTACACACAGAGAACTGAACAATCCAATCCAAAAACGCGGCTCTCTCTCAGCTGGGAAAAATCTTCCTCAACAATAATCGAGATGACCAAAATCCGTTATTTATATATTTCTACCCGACGATCCTCACCTCGCGAGTTCCGTTCAGATTGTCTATGTAGGTTAGAGACCTTTATCTTCCATGACCCCCTTTTTTAGAAGACCCTGAGATGTGTCGAAATATTGAAGAGGGTTAAACTGCATCCTCAGGAACCTTAATCCATTTTCGGACTGTAAGACAGATTCTGACGCTAATTGCCAAGAACCTACCGAGAAGATGAGTTGACTTTTGCGTGGGAATAAGATAAGGGGATCCTAAACGAAACTAAACAATCAACATTTCCACTATCTCTAATTTTAAAATTTAAGGTTGGAACAGCTATGCAAATGGATCGAATGCAGATAGAGGAACTATCGAATAATCGAGATCGACTTTTATTCAGTTAAATGATGTGACTAGTAGTCCAGCAAAAAACATTTTTTATAGTCGAAAGAAAAGTATCCATTTAGACCCGTTGCACAAATCCGGTTTTTGAACGTGCGGCGCCGCTGCCGCAACGTAAGTGCGGTGTGAGATACATTAGATCCGACGGAGTAGTGCACACATGCCCCCAGCGCCGCCGGGGCGACGAGAGTCCAACTTGCTTGCAATTTGTACCGCAATTCCCCACGGCGCCGCAGCTCGCCGCAAACGAGTCTTCGTTCTGAAGTCCCTTGTTTTCATAAACAAATGGAATATAAATAATAATTAATAAATGGTTGCATCCAGTAACGTCCATTTTGTTTCAAAATATACTTTTTTGCAAAAAGTAAGCGAAATAATCACGTTTTCTTCGATGGAATATTTATCGCAAATGGCGCGAAATGAGTTCGTGCGTCATTTCACAGTTATGTGTGCATAGTTGGGCCTCGGCGCCGCTGCTGCAACGCAAGTGTAATCTGAGATACATTATAACCAATGGAGCAGTGCACACATGCCTCCAGCGCCGCTGGGGCGACGCACGTCCAACTTGCGTGCAATTTGTACCGCAGTCCCCCACGGAGCCGCACACGAGTCTTCGTTCTGAAGTACCTTGTTTTCATAAACAAATGGAATATATATAATAATTAATTAATGGTTGCATTCAGTAACGTCCATTTTGTTTCAAAATATACTTTTTTTGCACCAAGTAAGCGAAATAGTCACGTTTTCTTCGATAGAATATTTATCGCAAATGGCGCGAAATGAGTTCGTGCGTCATTTCACGGTTATGTGTGCATAGTTGGGCCTCCGTGCCATAGTGGCGCCGTATGTTGAAAATCTGGATATGTGCACCGGCCTTAACCCTCTAAGTGGTTTCGACCAAATATCTCATGCATCAAGACTTGACCAAATTTGGTGCATCAAAATATTGTCCGTTTTTTATGATGAAAAAATCAAGATCTGATCAGGTTTTTTTAAGGACTATCCATCAAGATCTTTATGAGATATCTCGTCGTTAGTAAAGTTGGTAACATCTTTATTGACGAGATATCTCGTCGAAACTCTTTGGGGGTTTAAAACTAGTAACAACCAGCTTCACATATACGACTGTACTCCCTTATTGATTAATCCCTTGTAGAAGCCTTGTAAACACACGTTTGGTTTTCGGTTACTAAGTAGAATGTCTTTTCTAATAAGTTTTACTTTAAAAGCAAATTCACAGGAATTTTAACAAAATCCAACAAATGTGACGATGATTTATCCATCTGCAGGTATTAGGTAAGGAATCAATTCAACAAATCTTTATTCAAAAGAGTAGTCTTCATCATTAGCTAATGAAAAACTCTGTTTGATTTGGATTGGATTGGATTTGGGGGTTTTCATGGCACAAGGTTCTCTGTTACCATATCTGGTCCACTAATCTGCATGCAAAGTTAGGCAGGAAAAATCAGTATTGAGATCCACGTGCAAATATTTTCTTTGTGAACTTATTCGAAATCATGACTTTATTTATTATTCTTTCGTGCTGAACAGAGAAGTCTGAGGGTAAAAAAAAAAGTCGTAGTGTTTTAATACATTACCCCCTTTTATGTACATCCTAATGTGCAGCAAAATATCAATAATTAGAGAAACCTCTTACTCCCTCTTACATATATGGAGACGAACGCTTCTTAGAAAATTAAGACATTTATTAATGAACTAACGACGATAAAAAATTATAAAAATAAAGAATAAACTATTTTACACTCAACCACCAATTCTTTCAAACTTCAAATTAATTTTTTATCTCGCTCTATGTCAAGGTTACAGTTTATATGTGCATAACATAAACTATAGTTTACACGTGATTAATAAATTTAATATCAAGACAACGTTTACAAATATGCTAGGTAGTAGTTACATGCTCAGAATAAATATTAAATCTACGAAGCACTTGGCATGCGCTCAGAGATTGTTAAAGCACTTTGCTTCAGATTTTGTAAAATGTAGGATATCTGAGTTCTAGTATCCTTGCAACCCTTCATCTAGTACCCTTCATCTGACAATAGTTCAAAATTACGAGTAGTTGTCCTTGGATCTTTCCCTCCGGGATTGATTCAGGACAGTTGCTATAGCCTTTTGTATTGCTCGAGTGCGAAATAAATTCGATTATCTACCTACCTTCTTTCCTTGCAACTGTTTTCTGGCGTATTACAATTAATGTATACTTTCAAAAAAAATTTTGAACAACTACAGATTTACAGATTTTTGAAGTTCTGTACTGTCGGTTAAACCAGCCACTTATTATATGACAACAAAATCGAATGTTACTGTACAGCTGTTTTAAGGCAGCTTCTTTTTTTTAAGTCAAGAAATGAAAACAATAATCATTTCGATGATGTAATATATTTCAAGTACATTGCAAGATGACAATGCCTCCATCATCTTCATGAAATAGAACATTCAGATGTCAAAATGTCAGTTAATGCGCTTCTGTCCTAAGAAAATAAAGACGTATTTTCTTAGGACAGAAGCGCATTAACTGACATTTTGACATCTGAATGTTCTATGCATACGTCTTTAACAATAATACCAAGTTGATTGGATTGGAGGATTTTATGGCACAAGGGCAACATGTGACTACGCTGCTTCAAACAGTCGAATAAATGAATATTCACAAGGAAAGTTTTACTGACTAAGGACATAAATGTATGCAGACAGGAATCGAACGTACACAACTCACAACTCACAGGTTGGCAGTGGGCAACCCAATGAACAAGAATCAGGGTTAACCATATCAGGATGACCTCAAGACTTAATTTTAAAATAAACTGATGAAGTTAAATATATAAAATTACACATTTGAAAGTAATGAAATCATGCTGGTTGATGTAGAAGTCAAAAATATTTTTGAATTAAATTTTTCGGGTAAATATAATCTTCCTAAGAAGATCAAGTGCAAAATCATGAAAACAATATCCTTAATATTTCTAGAACTTTGCTTCTTAACTAAAATACTCGAAATCGAAATAATTAAAAATCTTACTCACTTATGTGGTGAATATTTTATCCTCGGAACTATCCCGTTATTAAGGTGGATTGAGAATTTTATAGAAACTCAACTTCCGGAAGGTTATTGTATTCCTTCAGCCAACCAATAAGAAAGGGCACACATCGAGCTCGAACCAATAGCAACAAGTCGAAATCGGAACGCCGCCATCTTTCAAAATAACAATCCTTTGTACTGGAGTCAGGAAGTGAGAAACTCACTGAAGACTTGTTGACAGAATGCTAAACGTTCCCTCTTTTTTTATCGTAATGAAATTACTAAATGATTTATTTTATGGCACAAGATACCAGAAGTGTTAAAAACATCGACTTGATCTTATTACGGATTATGCAGCTGGCCTTTTTAGCAGCTCGTAGCGATGGACATTGATAAGATAACCCCTTTTAAACCTTTGATCGGAATTCCGCGACGGGAAAAAAATTATTTTCCCTGAAAGAGCGATTCTGTCACAATCATCGAATTCGCAGAAGATCTTGTAGAGCGCACGTGTTATGCATAGAGCGGTAAACAATTTTTTTTTAGGTAACGCTCGGCGATCAACATGGTCTAGCTGCCATTGACACCAAAGTAAATATTTTCGGTGCTCGTGTAAACTCCAAGACAGAACTCGCAATTGGAAACGTAAATTATTTAATAACAGCCCCTAAGATACTGCGATTTCAAGGAATAGTGTAATATTGAATGGAATTGACTGTCTTGCCCTTTGTTGGCACAAACGAAACTGGGGTATTACATCTATTAAAAAGATCTTATCGGAAATGTTTCTTATCTCGAACGAAGTAAAAAGTTCACATCTTTCTCTAGAGATTGTCTGAAAATTGTTAGGTTTTCCTGACGCCTTCATTTTAATTTCCTGGCGATTTTTATTCTGGGGTCTTCTTAAACTTGTAGACACAGTAATCACAGTTGAACTAATTAGGTTCGCGTAAATCTTGAATCTGCATATAGAATATCGGAATTTACTTCAGACGTTTGGAATAAGGTAAGATCCATTACTTCCCTAATCCAAGATTTCATTATTTGTGTAAGATTTGTTCTTCTGAAAAGTTTTAACTCTCTGAGCGTCACGATATTTCCAAGTAGTGTAGTAGTGATTTCCCCCGCAACATGCCTGACTAAGGCCGGTGCACACATCCGGTTTTTCAGCGTGCGGCACCGTAGTCCAACTGTGCACACATAACCGTGTAATGACGCAAGTACTCATTTCGCGCCATTTGCGATAAATATTCTATCGAAGAAAACGTGTTTGTTTCGCTTACTTGGTGTAAAAAACAGTATATTTTGAAACAAAATAGACGTTACTGGATACAACCATTTATTAATTATTATTTACATTCCATTTATTTATGAAAACAAGGTACTTCATACCGAAGAAGCGTGTGCGGTCAACTGCGGCGCAGTGGGGAACTGCGGTACAAATTGCACGCAAGTTGGACGTGCGTCGCCCCAGCGGCGCTGGAGGCATGTGTGCAATGCTCAATTGGATCTAATGTATCTTAGACTGCACTTGCGTTGCAGCAGCGGCACCGAAGCCCAAGTTAGACGTTACTGGATACAACCATTTATTAATTATTATTTATATTCCTTTTGTTTATGAAAACAAGGTACTTCAGAACTGAGACTCGTGTGCGGCTCCGTGGGGAACTGCGGTACAAATTGCACGCAAGTTGGACGTGCGTCACCCCAGCGGCTCTGGAGGCATGTGTACAGTGCTCAATTGGATCTAATGTATCTCAGACTGCACTTGCGTTGCAGCAGCGGGACCGAAGCCCAACTATGCATACATAACCGTGAAATGACGCACGAACTCATTTCGCGCCATTTGGGATAAATATTCTATCGAAGAAAACTTGTTTATTTCGTTTACTTGGTGTAAAATAAGTATATTTGAAACAAAATGGATGTTTCTGGATGCAACCATTTATTAATTATTATTTATATTCCACTTGTTTATGAAAACGAGGTACTTCAGAATAGTGACTCATGTGCAGCGCCGTGGGGAACTGTGGTACAAATTGCACGCAAGTTGGACCTGCGTCACCCAAGCGGCGCTGGAGACATGTGTGCACTGCTCCATTGGATCTAATGTATCTCAGACCGCACTTGCGTTGCAGCAGCGGCACCGCACGCTGAAAAACCGGATTGTGCACCGGGCCTAAATAACCACATCTATTAGTTTGAAGACGCTATTGGTCAAGAAATTCTAATATGGTCAGATGTCGTACAAGGAAGACTGTAGATTACAGAAAGGATATATGCGTGTGAACTCTTCTGACCATAGGGGTTTTAATGGAATTTATAAGGGAATGTTTAAGATATCGCACTCCGGCAAGAAAAGTGACGCGTCAAAAAGTAAAAAAATTTGATGTTATGTTATTGATAAATATGTATGAGGTGTCCCAGCGTGTTATATTACTATTTTATGGAATATAATAGAAGTTACCACCATAAATACTTACCTAAAATTTAAAAGAAGCTTATACTATTTCAATATAAGTTTTATAGTATTATTTAAGTTGATAAAATTCTGCAATTTTGAGTTGTGTTACTTTTCTTGCCAGTATGCGATATAGCTGAAACTTTAGTAATTACCAATTCTAATCCCAATAACCTTTAATTCTACACCCTTGCCCCATTGCCTCTATGAGGATCATGCATTCTTTATTCTACTCTGCAATCTGCAGTTTTCCCTGCACTACCTCTAACCAGTTTCAATTTTTGGACCAATGGTATCTTTCCTATGATTTTCTTTTACCAATAGATGTGGTTTTTAATTTATCAAGGGCGTTTGAGGTAAAAAATAATAGTACACTACTCTGAAATATTGAGCTCATAAGGTTAACACACAAAGAATTGAATATTTCAGTGTATACATAAATTAACATTTCAGCACACTGGATGTGTATCTATCTGTATTTATGTATCTGTAGTTTAGTGTCGTTAAAATGTAAATGCTATTTTCCTCAAAATGCTTGCTTTTATACTAACAAATCGATTTGAAAGCCACTTGTGCCACCTATCAAAAAAATATCCTGACACCTCTTGTAATTAGCGTCATTGAAGTCGTACAATCAAAGCAAAAGTGTCATTTGACTTTGAATAATGTGTACTATAAATAAATATGAATTTTATTTCAATAATGGCCCACATCTTGTTATTAAATTTCGTATCAATTCGATTTTTTAAAGAGTACGTCATTTTTATTACAGATTCTGAGTTTTTAGATCAAAATATATAGTCAGAATTCAAATGAAATACGTTTTATTTTGACCAAATCTATGATGCGTTATGAGTGGTTGAAATTCAGAATTTTTACTGTTGAATGAGCGTTTGAATTTTCGTACCTTCCATATTAATCAGCTTATCAAAGTAATTATTATGCTATGTTAAACCGTTGAATAACACAAACAAAATGAATGCCTTATTTCAGTTTCAAACTTGTTTTCTAATTATATATTCTATATTCTATTATATATTCTATTAAATAACTTTCACAAAATTTTAGTTCACTCCTTTCCTGTAGGTTTTAAGATAGTCCTTATTTTAAAACTGCATCATTTTGACTTGTTTGGTACAATCCTAAAGTGGAATTTTGAATTTATTTGGAGAATATTTTCGTTCAACTTGAGTCAATTTAAAATCATATACACGCTCTACAGATAGATGAAAACCTCACGAGCATAAATACGACGGTCTGATTTGTTATGAATGAAATCAGTAAGTGTACGTCACACGTGCAACTAAAATAAAGTATTTTTAGTTTTTTGTTAATCGGAGCTTATTTAAAATACAATCTAGTTAGTAATTTTAAAGTATTAAATATATGGATATTTTTAAAGACAATTCTTTAAATAGGCACTTGTGGTTCCCTCTACGAAGTATCTCATCCTTAGCAAAATTGACCATATCTTGATGGATTAGATATATCGTCCATATAAATAAACTGACTAATCATACCTTATTCACGTGATCATCATCAAGAAGACGACAGTATCTGGATGACCAGATACCTCGTATTAAATAAAGTTGATTGATGAAAAGATGTAAAGTTAATGAAAATTAAACTAAAAGTTCAAGAAATTGAAGAACTGAGTGCAGATTGAAAACCAGGCTAATACACTGTGCATGAGCTGTATTTCAAAATTTTAAAGATTCAGACGGACTTTTCTCTTATAATTTCGGTAATCATGCTATCTAATTTGGATAGAAAAATTTATATTTTGAGAAATTTTGACTTGCGAAATCATTTAATGACATTAAAAAGGTGTTCCTGTTTTTAAAATTTGCTAAATAATTTCAACGCAAATATAAAGAAGGACCCTTATGCAAATAAAATGCACATTTATTTGTAGTAGGCTTTATTCCAAGTCTAGTGACACTTTTGGTTGGACTGTGGGATTCCAGGGACGGGTTTAACAAGAGGTGTTCGGATACTTTTTTGACATCTGTTCAATCTGTTTCAAAATGCTTCGATGTCAGAAACTACCTATAAGCCTTTCGCTGTACGAATGCCTTCCAATAGTTTGTCTACATTTTACTGAAAGGACGACTTTAATGTAATCTTTTTCATCTTTCAAGTTGGAAGACGAAAACACTCGAGAACTGTTGATTCTGAGGGAAGGTGTTACCCTTCTACGGATACAGATGATTTGCTTCAGCATCTCTTTTAACATATGTCTTCAATGTTTGGTCTCCTTTTACCAGAGAAGAAAGTTTTTGTCTTTGATAAGTGAAAAGGCAACACGTAGCGTGGATTAAAATCTGAAAGAGTGACTGGTAAGATAATCTGAAAGAGCTTACAAATTTCACTTATAGTCTTTAGATTAAGTGAATTTTGAATGTCTTTTTATTAAACATATTCAGACAAATACTAAAGAATGATTGCTACAGTGGAGACTGTAACATCCATAGCAACAGCTTGTGGACCAAGGGACTTTTGCAATATTCGTAATGACTCAAATTCGTCGAAACGTAAGGACTACGTCTCCATTTGACCAATCGTCAATAAAAAGAATCTTCCATTGACCGTTAGTCCCTTAGAAAGAGGATCTTGCGCCATAAAACCCAAAACCCAAACCCTTAGAAAGAGTCTTTTCCTGACATCTGGTCACAAATCTCAACGTACCTATGTGGAAGATCTACTTCCAGTCCATATGGTTTTAGGGGGTGCTCGACCGAACCGTGTTATGTTCATTATCTTAACATTTTAAATCTCTAAGTGGTTTCAACGAGATATCTCGTTCATCAAGAACAGTTTTGCTAATGACGAAATAACTCGTCAATAAGATAATGACGATATTTGTTGTGATAAAATCAAGATCTGATCAATTTTTATCTAATGAGTGTTTTCTTCAACGACGAGATATCTCGTCCATCAAGGAACTGGTCAATTTTTCTAATGATGAGATACCTCGTCGAGAAGTCCATCAGGAGGATTAAACCTTGTTTTCAGGGCCCACAGCCGAGGGACCCAAATCCCTATATTCAAGTAGGATTATTAAATTTTTAATTGTGTATTTGGCCACTAGTGTACGGTGTATATTGAAGTATCATGACTGCTAAGTGAAAGGTTGGATTTCTGGAGGAAAAATAACCCCTGGGTATAAATTTATTTGAAAAAAGTAGTTCGGATTATCGTTTGCACTTTAGTTACTTTAATACTTTCGTATTATCGTCTGTACACTAATTACCGTTATATTTTCATATTATCGTTTGCACACTAGTTACTGTTATATTTTCGTATAATTTCGTTTGACAAGAATGGCAACAATATGAGAGAGATCGCACAGCTTCTGATCACCGCGTTCATTCCAAAAAAGAATGTTTCACAAAGCATCCGTGTAAATATTTCTATGTATGGAGTCAGATTAAATAAAGTGTATTATTGTAGAGAACGATTGAATAATTTGATTCAAGGAGAGTCTCGTAACACCAATCACTCTTGCCCTGAACAAGAATGTACATGTTTAATTTTGTCCTAGTTTG
Source organism: Metellina segmentata (assembly GCA_947359465.1). NCBI lineage: Eukaryota > Metazoa > Arthropoda > Arachnida > Araneae > Tetragnathidae > Metellina > Metellina segmentata. Next base: position 84,237,235 of record OX375877.1, read on the forward strand.
AATGACGAATTAGACTTCATCTGTAACTTAGGCAAAACAAGTGCATGACGAGTCTCAGTCGTCAAATGTACCCAAGGGGTTAACGGAATATCTCTATATATACATCAGTTGTAGTATCTATCAGTTTCTTCTCATATTTAGAGTACCACAGAAAAGAGACACATAAATCTTATCGTAATGGGTCAAATCTTTCACGCATTGAGGTAATTTCTCCTGTTTTGATGTGGTAAAAACTTCTTTCCAAAATGTAGCACCAAGCGGACAGTTGAAGGGACTGATTAATTTCCCTTAACAAATGACCACATCAGTGCTATTATTATGACTACATTCTTAGCCCCTCTCAAATAGTAATAAGTAGCCACGGTAGCCCAGTTGGAAGAATAAAGGATTAATAACCTGAACGTTGCGAGTTCAAAACTTGATCCAACCAATGACCGTCTTTTACACGAGTGCTGGTGCACGGAAAATTTGTCATGGCCTCAAAAGTCCTCACATTAGCGTGGTGTGGAAGTTCGGAGAGTTGTGCTCCAGCTCAGATGTTGAGTCAGGTTTCGAGAGTGGAGTGCCAGCACAGGTGTTGCCTCGTCATCTGACCGTGGTTCAAAATTACGAGGTGTTGTCCTCGGATCTTTCCCCTGGGAATCGATCCCGGGCCGTCACCAATAGCCCGTTGTGTTGCTCCAGCGCGACTTTAATTAAATTACCATTACCCAAATAACAATTCTGTGTCTTTATTAATTATTATTTATATTCCATTTATTTATGAAAACAAGGTACTTCAGATCGGAGAAGCGTGTCTCCAGCGCGACTTTAATTAAATTACCATTACCCAAATAACAATTCTGTGTCTTTATTAATTATTATTTATATTCCATTTATTTATGAAAACAAGGTACTTCAGATCGGAGAAGCGTGTGCGGCGAGCTGCGGCGCCGTGGGGAACTGCGGTACACATTGCACGCAAGTTGGATGTGCGTCACCGGAGTTATGTTTGCACTACTCCATTGGATCTAATGTATCTCAGACCGCACTTGCGTTGCAGTAGCGGCGTCACACGTTAAAAAACCGGATGTGTGTACCAGGACTTATAGGTAGAAAAAAAGTAGGTTGGATAAGTGGATAGTTGAATTTACGTCTGACTGAATCAACACAGTGTGATATTATGAAGGTTCGGGATCAATTCCTAAGGGATAGATCCAAGGACAACCGCTGGTAATTTTGAACCAGTCAGATGACGAGGTATCTCCTGAGATGGTATCCCACTCTCCAAACGTTTACACAACGCAACGTGAAGACATTTCAGGCCACGACGTATTAACTGTGCACCGAACCTCTTTGAACACGACGGTCTTTTGTTGGATTCAAACTCGCAACCCTCTGGTTGCTTATCCTTCACTCTTCCAATACGAGGTAAGGAAATAGGGGTGTCGCAAGAAGTAACAAGTTTAAGGTCACCTACTTTAATATTGGGAAACATTGTCAGAATTCACAACAAAGTTTGTTGAGGTTAGTAAGTGTGGCCAATTATTTTTTAAATGTACCCAACATTTATTAATTGCGCGTTAGTCGAAATGATAATTAGTGAACTGTAAAAGGATATATATATATATATATATATATATATATATATATATATATATATATATATATATATATATATATATATAAATTTTCAGCATGGTTTTAGTTTTAAAAGAGTCATTAAGATTTTGGGAACTTAATAAAGTACATGCATGTGCAAAACTGCGGATCCTTACAAATTTTGAGTAATATTTACTCATTCTAAGAGCGATAAGTAAAATCTGATCATGCAAATGGAGAAAATTAAACATGAATACATGATAACGAAATGAGAAATATCATGCTAAGATATGGATGGTATTTATGCAGATATGCGAATTCTTGGTACCATTTTATCAAGTCGAATACATACGTATATAAAATGTTGATGTATGCACTTTTTAAGTAAAAGTTGCATGTGTTCTATAAAAAAGTGACAAGGAAATATATATTCTCTAATGTAAAACATGTAAAAAAAGTAAAACCTACAAAAGTGCAAATTTGCAAATTCTCGATTTGATTTTAGAAGAATGTAGAGTAAATTTGCATCGTTTTGTCCTCTATGACCACCCGAAATATATCCAATGCAGAGGCAGGACTGACATTGACTATGACTTTCTTTTAGAATGTTCGGCACTAACAGCAGAAAGCTAAAGAATTTTTTATGGCAATTGGAAACTTTATCTTCTTTCTACCTTTCTTTTTGTTCGATACTCTAAATTCATGTGTGACATAGTGACAGATGAAGATATAGTGACACATAACCCAATAGTGCAGGGCTCTAAATACCCTGGTGCACGATTGCACTGTGCACATGAAAATAAAATTGTGCACCTAACGTTAAAAAAAAAAGGGGGGGGGACGTTTTATGTTATTTAGATGTTTGAACAAAATATTAGTAACGACCTCTCACTCTAAAGGAACGCAATGCAAGTTCCTAAATACACACTACTCTAAAACAAAATCGCTGGGCCGTAACGTGTTTATACAGGAGGAGGGTTTACTAGCGCCACTGCCACCAGAACTTTCCGATGATCGAAATTTTTTCCAGGTGACTCTGTTGAAGCGACTGTCGCGACGGAAGGAGAAGGGATAATTTATATCACTTGACCGCCCGCGAACGATAGGCATTCAGCATTTCTGTAAGCACCTCGTGTTTCAAAAAAGTGTAAAGACGTAGGAATTCGAGAGAATTGCCTGGCCAATGCGTATAGTAAACAAATATTTTCATTATTTATTTTTAAATTCAGATTTTATCTGCTTAAAAATATAGTGTGCTCGTTTATTTTTTATGTGTTTTTTGCCCACCAATGTCTGATGATGACTGAATATTTCTAAGTAATAATTTCGCAGATAAAAAAATTGTTTAAATACTTTTATTTACTATCTATTACTAACCCATCTGAACATACCCAATTAATAAAATAGTTTACATTGCATTAATGCTCTTACATTACGTTTTTTTTAAATATGCACCTAAAATATAATCTGTGCACCTAATTTAAAAACTTAAGTGCACGAGGTGCACATGTATTAAAAAATATATTTCGACGCCTGCCATAGTGGCACATAACCCTATAGTGATGCATAACCCCCAAGAAGTCACATAGTGATACATAACCCCCATGAAGTCACATAGTGGCACATAACCCCATAGTGATACAAACCCCCATGAAGTCACATAGTGACACATAACCCCCATGAAGTCACATAGTGGCACATAACTCCATAGTGATACATAACCCCCATGAAGTCACATAGTGACACATAACCCCAGAGTGATACATAACCCCCATGAAGTCACATAGTGACACATAACCCCCATGAAGTCACATAGTGGCACATAACCCCATAGTGATACATAACCCCCATGAAGTCACATAGTGACACATAACCCCATAGGGATGCATAACCCCCATGAAGTCACATAGTGACACATAACCCCCATGAAGTCACATAGTGGCACATAACCCCATAGTGATACATAATCCCAATGAAGTCACATAGTGGCACATAACCCCATAGTGATACATAACCCCCATGAAGTCACATAGTGACACATAACCCCAGAGTGATACATAACCCCCATGAAGTCACATAGTGACACATAACCCTCATGAAGTCACATAGTGGCACATAACCCCATAGTGATACATAACCCCCATGAAGTCACATAGTGACACATAACCCCATAGGGATGCATAACCCCCATGAAGTCACATAGTGACACATAACCCCCATGAAGTCACATAGTGGCACATAACCCCATAGTGATACATAATCCCAATGAAGTCACATAGTGGCACATAACCCCATAGTGATACATAACCCCCATGAAGTCACATAGTGACACATAACCCCAGAGTGATACATAACCCTCATGAAGTTACATAATGACACATAAAACTCGAAGTGGTTTTGATGAGATATCTCGTCCATCAAAGATCTGACCAATTTTCTAATGACGATATTTCTCATTTTTCTCATTTTCGATTTTTTTTAGTATGAGATCTAGATCTAGTCATTTTCTTACTAATGACGATATACATCGTCCATCAAGTTCTAGTTCAGTTACGCTAATGACACGATACCACATCAAGATTACCAGGAGAGATAATCGATGCATTTGTCCAAGTGCCATTGCAATAAATATGTGCTTGGAGGGTAATAAAAGTTTATAAATGCATGATACGTAAATTTTAAAGGACAGTTTTCACCATCAGAGTGAAGCACTTCATAAGATGCCTTAATTGTAAACTAAATACATATTATTTTTCCATTAATATCTATCTAGCTATAAGTGTTTCTCTAAGTTAATGTGACATCCCTTTTAATTCTGCAGCCTTTCCCCCTGTGTTGTACTTACAAGTTAAATGCTGTTCTGCTCAAGGTTACGAGTACTTATAAAGTATGCAAATTCAGTATCATCGTGTGGCGAGAGAACCATATTTGACCAAGGTGTGTCAAACGCACGACAAATATCGTCAAGTTATGGACAAACATATAAGAAATTTTTATAAAATCAGAAGAGAGATATACACAAAGGATAAGTTACAGGAACCGGACCTGCGCCACCTACAACTCGCAGGTTGTTAGAGCAACAAGCAAGGTCACTGCGCCACTGCAACCCATGTGGTTTGTAGTTTGGATGGTTGAGTTTTTAAGGCAAAATGGCCATATTTGACCAAGCAGTGCCGAATGACAGACAACATCACATAATGGACATACATGCACTAGGAAAGTTTTAATGAGACAGAAGATATAAATGCATCCAAGGAGAAATCGAATCTGTAATTTTATAGGAGAGTATCATGATACGCAAACATTGAGCACTTTAAAAAATCCGTGAAAGATCTGCAGTTCTTAAGTAATGTATAATATAACTTAAGTAACTTATTAATAATAACTTAAGTAATATATTGAATGTGATCTAGTTAAAAACATGAAATTTCCAATTTAATTTAAATTTTTTACAATAAATGAACAAAAGAGAATTAAATATAAAATAAACCATATATCGCTGATACTGTATGTTTCTTGATATTCTGGACAAAATTTGTAAATAGATTTTTTATAGTTCCATGCAAATATTAAATTTATTCTCGTATTACAGGTAAGCTATGACAGGTATGATTCGCATAAGTAGAAATATGTTCTAACTTAAGCTACAAATTGCAAACTAATAGAAACATGGTAAAATATTTTGATGGTTATGAAATACAAAAACAAAAGTACAAGGTATATTACCTTTCTCGTTGAATATATAATGGATTTGTTGAAACAATGTAACTATTGAAGGGTTTTTCAGGGTTGAATCAATGCGTCCGCACGTGCTGAAACCCACATTCTAAAAGACCGGCTAAAAATCGGCAAGACGTACATATAGACATCTCATCTGTCAGATCTCGGGGTGCAAAGAGATAGCGCATATCGACGAATTATATTTCTATTTCATAATTTTCAAACTGCCCGATGCGCCATGTTTGGTCACCTTCCAAAAAATTCAGCGCACATAAATCGCAGAATGAAAAACCTGTAACTGATAGTCACAATTCTTTGAACCATATTCAAAACATAACTTCATAACTTTTTTATTTTTTTTTGTATGATGCTATAATCTAAATTTTCTTGCAAAAAAATGGATTTTTAAAATGTGATTTTGTTTATTTACGTTATTTCCTATAAATTTTGATTTTTTACTGCAGGTGCACAGCACTGCTTTTACATTCTGAAAATCATCTTTTAAATTGTGGTTTATCGTTTAAAACTTTTCTGTGCAGTGCATGTCTTGATGGTATACTTTTTAAGTAAAAAATGCATGCTATTGATTTACAGGAATACAATTAAGAATAGAGGCATTTATCATTAAAAAATCATGATTCCTTTTATCTTTGGTTTGTGTAATTGCATTTCTTTTATGGTTATCTAAAGTAAGAAGAAAGACGGCTGTTTAAAACTTACGTCAGATTTTACACGCTATGTGGAAAATTTTACTTCGTTACTCATTAGAATTAACTAGGCAATTTAACCAACAGTAGCATATGTTAATCTAATGCAGATAAATCCGAGTCTTTTATAGAAAAACATTCCTCTCCATTAAACACCAATAACAACACTATTTAATTAGCGTCTGATTTAAAGAACGCGCAAAAGGAAACAACACAGAAAAAATGATAGATTTTAGAATATAACCATAATATTTCAAGAGTAATTTGGTTTGGGATGCATTTTAGGCATAAATTCTTATGTATATTTGAGATTAATTTGTGAGACAATTTTAAATTAAAACAATATTCAATCAAATTTAATTTCTGTAATATTAATTTTTATTGGTGGGCAGCCATGATTCAGTTGGTATTAATTTGCGTGTACGCATGTACGCAGATTCGATTCATATAGCCTCAGCTCTCCATGTGGTTTTGACGAGATATCTCGTCCATCAAGATTTGACCATTTTTTCTATGATGACATGATCAAGATCTGGTCAGTTTTCTTTCAATTACGAGATATCGCATCCATTAAGATAGGGTCAGTTTTGCGAATGGCGAAATACCTCATCGAAACAATCACTAGGAGGGTGAAGTTATGTGTTTTGTGTCCAAACATGGTGGTACATACGAGAGTTTGACATTAGACAGTGTGAAAGGAGTAGACTCAAATTCTGACGTATGCATCTCCGGGGATAAGAAGGGTCCAACCTCTTCTTTCCCCTTATCTCTTATCATAGGTGATGTTTAAGTTCAAGATATTAAGCAAGTAAAGAAACAATAAATATACAAGTTCGCGTTTTAGGAAGGAGATGGTTATTTTTAGCACAGGCGATTGGATTTCGAGTATAAACGGAATTTTGATCGATGGGACTCCAAGTAATTTCCAGAACACAATGCGTGAGTGTGTTTTCTCACGTCCATTTGTTGTTTATGTCCAAGTTCTTTGCGTGAGAAATCGATTAGGCATGTCAGAAGGAAAATAGATAGTCTATCGTTTAATCTGATATTGTCGACAGAGACAATGATAACGCATTGCAATTGATGCATAAAACATGTTTTAACTGTTTCTCTTCGAGTAGCATTAATGAAATTATTATGCGCTAAACCCAGCATACATATAGTTTATTTTGCGTTGACCTTCATCTATATGTTGAGTATGTGTAAATTCGCAGGCTGGTAAGAACTCCCAAATGGTGCCATGTGAGGAGGTACGAGTCCATTGCACTTTCCCTGTGAGCTTCGATTCAAATTGGGAATACATTTCTGCCCTGCGTAAACATATAAATCCCTACTGGTATTAGCTACTAGAGCGCATGCTGCTGCATAGTATACTTGGCATTACTTTAGACGTGATAGCCCCGTTGGATAAGCAACTGGAGGGTTACGAGTTCAAATACAACCAAAGACCGTCGTGTACAAAGGGGGCACATTAACTCTGTCGAGGCTTTAAATGTCCTCACGTTGGCGTGGTGTGGAAGTTTGGATAATGAGGTGCTAGCTCAGGTGTGACCTCGGCATCTGACCGTGGTTCAAAATTACGTGGTGGTGTTCTTGTATCTTTCCCTTCTGGGTTTTCCCGGACAGTAGCCAATAGTCCATTTTGCTTCTTTAGTGCGACGTTAATTAAAATACCTACCATCTCAACCGTTTTGACTCGTGGAGCCCTTTTAAGAATGAATCAAATGCTGCAGCCTTTACTCTTACACTAGGGGTGGTGTAATTTACATATCTCAGACATGCTCAGAGGTAGACAGATCTGAGGATCTCTCTGGCCAAGGAAGGATCAGTGGTACTCAAGAGAGATGCGAAATGTGTGTCATCGGGTTGGTAAATAGTCCCTTGTACATGAAATGAAAAGATGCTAGGATTGTAGGTATGTAGTAGGTAGTTAGCTAACATTGCACTGGTGTAATTAACAGACGTAATTAAAACGCGCTATTGCAAGATCTGTCTTCTATTATGCATGTCTGGGATATGTGGGCTGTCATTTGCACCAACCCTGTAATATAATGGATATGGAGCAGAGGCTTTTAAATTAAATCAACTTGACTGACATGATGAAATATGTTTATTAAACAAGAGCACAAAATATCTTATTTGCATTTTATTGGGTTCGTAAAGCATTGACTTAGTTATTAGTAAAATAATTGAATAATTAAGCTCCTTGATCTCGGGGATTTGGATGTTTACAGACCTTTAAAATTTTGTTTTGCAGTAAAATTCAAATTCTGTATTACGGAATAGACGTATCAATAACGGAGTACTTAGCAGATGGCTGCGAACCTCCACATCATAATTAATAAACAATTTAATAAATGTAAAAGAATTGCGAAGGAGAAGGTTAAAAAGTGCAATTTAACACTGAAAAAAAAGGAGTTAATTGGGGGGATTCTAAAAATAGGATAATGGATATAATTATGAGTCGAGAACACGATCCTAAGAGGTCAGCTAAGCAAAAGACAACCAGAGCCGAAAAGGTGACATGAACGCAAGTGCTGTGGAGAAACAAACAGTAAAAATGGTAAAAAGGGAGGGTGTAAATGTAGCTGACTAGGGATGAAAAAATAGTAACATAGAGCCACTGGAATGGTTTTTAATTTATTGATAAAAATCAACAAAAAGAAACCCATGGTCAAACATTCATTTAGGAGAACTAGCATCTGAACACAGACAAGAATGTTAAAAAACGATAAAGTCGCGACCCACGTTTGAAGTAACTAAATGGAGTTAGGAGACATTTTCGAAGGCTTTAAGCAAAGTAGAGATATAAAATTGATTTTCTTTGGTAAAATCAAGGACAGCAAGAAGGGTATCATTACAAGTGTTATCGGGATTTTGAGTAAGAAGAGATGGGCAAAAGTTAGAATTGTGGTCGGAAACAGCACTTGCGTAAGTGGTTGTCAAAGAGGGATTTTTTTGTATTGAATCAAAGGAACACATCCACCAGGGTTTTCTTACATAGTTTATGGATATTACAATCGTTCCTGCTAAATCTTGCAATCTTATCAAGTCTTCCGCTCTTTGTATACATTAAATGTCACCTATACAGTACAATTAAAAATACACAATGAAATGTCAAGTCTTTCATATACGAGACAGATAAGTTGTTTCCTTCAGATAATTTTATAATCGCTTTCAGTTAAATGTTTTGCGTTTTTTTAGGAGAAAGTTGTCTGCTAGTTAAGTATCTGAAAAAAAATTGCTCGCAGATCTAATTTAACAGATTTTAAAAGCCAAAATACACTTTTTATATTTCTACTTTCTCTCAATTATGCAAAAGTGCGTGAGGAAAACTGCTAAATTTCAACGATATCTGAAATTGTTAATTACGACTTGTCCGAATCTTCCAGTCTAATCGATTATTTAGTTTTCAAAATTGGTGATGTAGCAGTTGGATGAGTGGTTTTTTTAATGTAAAAGACCCAATGGAGTTTAATTCCAATTAGCCTTCAGATTAACCCTCCAAGATGTTACAAGATATGTCGTCCTTCAAGATCTGAAGAAAACAAATTATAATGATGACATGTATTATAATCAATGTTTTTTATGAAGATGACGAGATCAAGATATGGTTCACTTTCTTCTGATGACGAGATATCTCGTTCATTGTGATCTAGTCCGTTTTTCTAATGATGAAATATCTGGTCGAGACAACAGTAAGTTTAAGTATTCGTTCATTTCAACACTGGTGCATTTTACATAAAATGTGTACTCTTAGATTTTTAGAAATTATATTAAAAGCAAAAACAAATACTAGATGTAATGAAAATCCATTTAGAAAACTATTCGTGTACAAAAACGTACAAGAATTGAAAGGTCAAAATTAACCTTACCTTCACTAACTAGATCCAACTACTTTTGCGGTAGCGTTTTGTTTGCACAGTGTATATGAACTGCTTTATATTTTCTCAGTGTGTAAGAACTTGGCGGCTCCTAGCGACAGCCCCATAAACAAAAATTTTATATCTTGTTGACGATATCCTTTAAACGTCCGATAGCTGCCAAAGTTCGAGTTGGAGAAACAAAAATAATAAAATGTCTATGATAACACCACGTGTTCTGAGAGATTTATTATTTTACCCTTTGATTTTTCAGGTTCACTAAAAGGTGAGTAATAATCACAGAAGAAAATTTTTGCACCTCCAAAAGATTGCGAAGGTGAATTCCTATCGTTCCTTGTATCTACTGTAGTTTTTTGTTCCCCTTTTCCAGAAATAGTATGTATTGCAAAATGTCGATAAAAAGTATAACTCTTGAAAAACAACTTATATAACGAATTCTAAATTATAATTAATCTTAGGAGAAAAACTTTTTTTACCGACATAACCGTTGAAAAGTTTAGAATTGCAACCAAACTTAACATAAGAAAAATTAGAATTCAAACATGGATGATCTTTCATCTTTAGAAAAGAAATAAACAACCAGATCAATGTTTGTTTGCAATAATATTTCAATCTTGGCACCTGTTGTGAGATTATTTTTACTAGTAAACTTGTTACTTGAACTTCCGTTGCTTATTATCGTAATTATCCACTTAATTACATCAAATTAATTTGTTCAAAAACGATTCGGTATCCTGAGACATCTAGACGAATTTTCGTGTTCGCTTACATTTTCGTCTCTGTCCTGATTTATTAATCTCTTGTCTCTTCTTTCGTCAGACTGTTGAGAAATTTCATTACAGCGGCGATTTTTTTCCACGCGTTTGGAATGTTATGCAGCTCCATAGCTCAAATCTTCCCTTAGGGATTGATCCCGGACCGTCTCTAATAGTTTGTTGCGTTGCTCTAGTATGACGTAATAAAGTGCTAAGTTACTTACCGTAACTCATATCAAGCATATTTAAACAGAGCAACGAAATTGACGAATGAGTCCCGCAGCTGTTCATTTTGTATTGGTTAAATCCATTTGTTTCCATTCGCTAGTATACAAATAATGAGACAAATGGTGTTCTGTTCACGAATACAAAAAATAAGTGATTGTTTCAAATGTCTTTTGCCTTCTGTAAAGAACCTAATGTACATGCCAATGTAAGAAACATTTGAACTCGAGTCCATGATGTTTTGGAACTTAAGCCATAAAATCCAGAATCCATCCAATCAATGATATTTTACCTTTAGAATCAATTTCTACATCAACGCTTGTTGCAGAGGACAAAATTGACGACAGATTATTATTTAAAGTTATGTGGGCTTAGATATTATTTGGAGTTTCATGCCGATTTTATTGATAAAAGGATGATGTGGTAAGTCTGGAAATGTGTACAATAACTACGGAAATTCTCATTTGCATTTTGTGTCTTCTAATCAGATGTCCTATAAATTTAGACTACATATTCTCTTATGTGACTTCAAAATAAATCCTTGAACGTCAGATTAATGAAAAATCTAAGGAAATCCTTTTTCACTAATAATGTTTCATTTGTTTATTTCATTACCATCCATATATTTACACCGACAACCACATAAAGTATGCTTATATAGGTCGTTTCAATTGTTAATTCTTCAACACTGGACAGATCTACTGTCCCACAAGGAGAAAAGATGCGTAAAGAGTTGTTTCAACATAGCCGGAGCTACCTGCACAAGACTGAATACCTTTTCTGGTTAGGTTCTGGAAACATGGAATTTGCTTCGCAAATAAGATTAGGTTGAACTTATGTCGCACTGTGGCAACACAGCGAACTATTGGTAACGAATCAATCCCATAGAGAAAGATCCGAGGACAACATCTCGTACTTTTAAACAATGGACGATCCCAACACCTGAAAACTCGAACTAGGTTTTTCCGTCTGGTTAAAAATTTGGGTATTAAAGTAGATAATCTTGACTGAAGGCAAGATTTTTTTTTTAATGCCTGCCACTGCCCTCTCAATCTTCGGTATTACAAGAAACGGACTGATGTCTGCTTTTGAAGAAGCATCTAATGGGCGAGCAACCACTACTTTTAACAGGAACAAACACCAATATCTATGCACTAACAATCGTCATCTGACCGTGGTTCAAAATTATGCGGTGTTGTCCTCGGATCTTTACTTTGGGGATTCATCTCGGATCGTCGTCTATATCCCGTTGTGTTGCTCCAGTGCGACGCTAATTAAAATACCAATTTATCTGAGTTACTAAACTGAGATTGAAACCCGCGACTTACTGAATGACAAACGCTATTAACAACACTATACCAGTTAGACAGCAAAGAGCATTCATTGTGATGAACTAGACAATAAGCTATATTTGAATTATGCCCAGTAGAATGAATATCCATACAGGAAATGTAAGTGTAGAATAACTATGGTAACTGTTTTATGTGCCTACGATCACGTGACCAAAACTAGTAGTAACGTGACCCTTAGACTGCTTTCGTCTGCTGAGTGGAACCTAACATTCATCATCTCACTGGTCCACCGGATGGGAGAAGACGCCCACCATCGAAAATTCATCATCTGATTGATCCAGTGATTTATCATATGATAATATGAAACTTTGGCGATTTCACCACTTTTGTCACCACTCTATAGAAATGTGAATTCACACACCTATAATGCCACAAAATGTTACATCGCCAAACGAGGAGATCAGATACCAAATTGGTCAACTACGTCAATTTTTCGCAGGGCAATCGTCACACATTTTATAGCTCTTCTCAAAAACAATGCTCAGTCTACTCATATTTCATGTCTATGGAAATATTGAGGGCAAACACGTGAAGATGTCAACCCAAGCAAGTTAGTAAATTAGCTATAGGAGTTAGGTAAGTTAGGGTCATTATAGGTGTGAATTCACACACCTATAATGCCACAAAATGTTACATCGCCAAACGTTAGGGCATTATAGGTGTGAATTCACACACCTATAATGCCACAAAATGTTACATCGCCAAACGAGGAGATCAGATACCAAATTGGTCAACTACGTCAATTTTTCGCAGGGCAATCGTCACACATTTTATAGCTCTTCTCAAAAACAATGCTCAGTCTACTCATATTTCATGTCTATGGAAATATTGAGGGCAAACACGTGAAGATGTCAACCCAAGCAAGTTAGTAAATTAGCTATAGGAGTTAGGTAAGTTAGGGGTGAGAGGTGTGTTAGGCAGGATCTTAACCTCTTAAAAGACCTCGAAAACACTTCGGTATTGAAGATGCTTTAGATTTAAATTGTGTAGTTAAAATATAAAATATTGTAATGCTATTAAATCTCAAATTAATAAAAATAATTAAATTGGAAATATTGTTTTGGGGTTTTATGACTCGAGGGCCAAGTTTGTCCAAGCTACACTAGAGTCAACAAGTCTATGGTACACGCACACAGTGAAAGCTTTACAGACACAGAAATTCACTAAATTGAAATGGAAACATACAAATATAAAAAGCATTGATAATCTTAACCCTTCAATCTAGCACGGAAATAAAGTCCCAGAGAGAGAGAGAGAGTCTAATTTATCAAAGTTCAACTGTACTTAAATCACACAACATTTTCCAAGCAGGCTTCAGACCTAGCAACCGTTGGAGAAAAAGGGAGATCCCAGTGAATGACCCAAAATTAGTCATGCACCGCCTCAGAGTTTATCCACTCCCATTTTTATCGCCAACTGTCAACATTTTATGGATCACAGCTTCTATTTTCGTGATATCCATCCGCTATCGATGCTCAGATAGGGAATCTGATCGAAGAAAGAAGTATAAAAGAATGGATTAACGACGCTTTTTTCATCTTGCTCCAAGGGAGAGAAGTCATCAGTCCGTACAAAGGTCACCGATGGATTTCTATGGAAAATGGGAAATTTCCTCAACAAGGCAAAGTTCGCGAAGACGAAACCGATCGTACGTAAAGAAGAGCGGCGAAGTCGTCAGCAATGACGGTCTTCGGGCTTCTGGAGTGCTTTGAGGGTGGTATTGTCGTGCTTTGCAACGTCATAAAATCCGCGTATAGGCAATCGACTCGCTGTGCGTGACTGGGTGTTGGTCAAAGTCCAAAGTGGCACGAAGAGGAATTAAATTTTGTGTGATGTAAGTGAGAGTGTGATCTGCATCTGTATACACCTGTAATTGCCTAGAATAGTTTTGCCTTTAAATCATAAAAAAAGACCTATAATACAATTTGTGTTTCAATACAATTTTAAAAGCAATTTTTTCTATTGAAGGAAGTGAACTGTGGCATATGCCTTGAATTGGAACCAGCAGTTGAACAGGTTGGTTAAGAACAAAAACGCGCGTACACAAGGGTTGGGTGGGTGGTGTTTTATTGCGCAAGGCCCATATTTAAAAAAATATGTGCCAAACACAGGACAAACAACATCCAGAAATGGACATACACTAAGCTGTGGTGATCAATGGATCTGCTCGCTTTATCATCCTTAGAGCTGTAAGCAGCGCGAGCTCGATTCTTGTAATAACCCAGTGTATATCTCTCCTTTTATATCAGTAAAAGCTTTCTTTTATGTGTGTATGTACTTTTACTTGGCGAGACAAGATTAATTGTCCAAATTTGGCTGTTGAGTCAAAAGATATAGATTATCTCACATGTGCCGTCCATAGTTTGAGTCCCTGATTCCTAAAGTTCTCTCACCTACCTGCATACCACGAAAACTGCTCCCAACAAAATTTACGATTGTCTGTTCGCGTAGAAACGAACCTTATCTTTGTTTCTATTGAAGTTGGTTGAAAAAAAAATCAAATTTGTACCAATGGCTCACTTGAAAGAAATTTGGAAATGGATTTGTTACGATTTTTACTTGTCGGCCGAGATCTACAGGGTGTCCCAAAAAAATCAGTACGACTTCAAAAATTTATTTCAAAAAAAGAATAGGCTTACAGCAAAACTAGTTACAACAATAGATAGAACTAGGGGGCCTGCCCCCTGCTCGCTGACGCTCGCCAACCCCCGGAGGATTGCTTCGCAATCCTCATTGGTTCGCTGCGCGAACCTATGCTCGCTTCGCTCGCCTCAATGAAAACATGTGTCCTAGCAGAAGGGATTGTTTACAAAATGTTACTAAAAATTTTTTTCAAATCTAAATTTGCTATATTACAGAAAAAATATATACAGTATCTCTAAAATCAGAATTCAAATGAAAACTTTGTGCAAATTTTGACTCGAAATGTGAGCGTTGCTTTGGAAATTGAATACCTAGCATGTTTTTGTGTGTACATTTTCCCAGCACTCAAACGACCCACACTTTTTCATTGAGTTTTTTCCGAAAGTTGTAGTGCAAGCGTCTTGTTGAACTATAATTGTTGGCCCTGAAAAGGACCGTTTTTTAAATGGCCCTGAAAAGATCCTCCGCTTTCTTTGATTTCTATTATAAACTAACTGCAACAACTCAAATAAAATTCATTTTTTTACAATAAAATTTCATCGGATAACGCTATAAATTCAATCGATGCGCGAGACTTCACGATAAACAAACAATCGTACAGTGCTGCCAAAACGCGATTACAAATAACGTCTTTTTTGCGTGCCACGTAAGAGAATTATATATATAGATAACTCAAAAAGATTTTTCTACTACCTTAGTAAATTTCCACATGATATCTTTCGTAGCACGAAGAATATCAAGACGATATTCCAATTCAATCCACGAACGTTTCAGCATGCTAAAATCAACATTTACAACAGCTGTTTGGAACTTTTGTTTCAATTCCACGACGCTGTTGACTTTTGTTCGGTTCACAGCATCTTTTACATAACAATTTTTCATATCGTACACATAATTTCTTTGCGTTTGAGTATCGGATTTTGTTTCGATTGAGCATTGATTCATTGAGCTTTCATTGATTTGAGACCACTCGACACATTGAGCTTTCTTCACTGGATCCGCCATTTTGAATAACTGAATTACTTAATAATCGTTTGCGTGTTATGCAGCTCTATGTATAATCAGAAACATACTGTAGAAAAAACTTTTTGAGTTATTCTATCTGTTGTTGTAACTAGTTTTACTGTAGGCCTATTCTTTTTTTATACAAATTTTTGAAGTTGTACTTATCTTTACCACACCCTATATATCAATTAACTCTCTACCTCTTTTCGCCGCCAACATTCGCCAAAAGCCAAACTAAATTAAGTCATCTCAAAGAGTCACCCCAACTCAAATTGAATTAGACCTGCTTCTCTTTTGAGACACACATGGTCTAAAAAACCGTTCTCGTGGTAGATCGACGTAGTTCATTTTAAAATGAACATACTTCTGACTCTAACGCACTACTGTATCAAATAGAGAAAAAATTAGTGTAGTAGGATAAAATTTATTTTTATTTAAAAAAAACCAGCAGAATTATTTTTATTTGTGTATTTTATTATTTCTGTCTATTACAGATTTATTTTAAACTGCCATTATGAGAGGGATTTTCAGTGTAAACAACCAAATCAGACTGAAGATGAGGGATTTCGCATCATTTACCCAAATATTCTCGAATGTCATACGTATCGGGGTTTCCTTAAAATGTATTTTATCCAATCAACTACCATGAATAAATTCGGAATTAATTCTTTGGAATTTTTATTGGCAAAGTATTGAAATCATATTCAAAAAACAAGCCAAGGGATGTCACTTCCGAAATACATAAAGAAAGCAAGTATCACCACAAACACTACCACCCCACCAATATTTTTCTTAACAGAAAATCCTCTAGTATTCGATTTATAGTTGAATCTTAAAAATTGACTTTGTTAAGAGCATCAAATGTCTACATATGCCTTCCATACGTTCCATAAAACGACTTTTAAACTTCTTTCTAAATGACAGTTTTTAAATATGTGTGACATCAGTTATTTATCAGTCACCCAGAAAGGAAAATACAGAAACATTTTTCTTAACTTTTAATCTTAAGTTCTCAAAGCCGAATGTTTTTAAAAATAAGTCTTTAAGGGTAAACATTTCATAAACAAACACACAATTAGTCATTTGCTTGTATTTATGTTTGCCTTAACTATTATTTTTTTAAACATTACTGACACGTGGAGAAGATCGGATAAATTTATCTGCAGAAGGTCATTTGTTAATCTTGTTCTCACTTGTAACGCATACATACTTTCACTCACTTCCACACGAAACCAAACGTGCCATGATGTACGCGGCATGGAAATGGGCGTTATTTGTTTATTGTCGAACAGCAACAACGGATATCTATCTCTCTATATTAAAAAAAAGTTGTCGTCGCAGCCGCAGGGTTGAAAACTGTGTTCCACACCGTGTTCCCTGGACAATTGTAAAAATCTTTTCTGATGCGGTTATTAGTTAGGGTTTATTAAGTGTCTAAGTTGAAAAAGCGAAATTTCTTCCGCGAGTGAGCAAAACACATACCAATTTTCAGTCTAAAGCCGTGAGTTTTTTTTAAAAGAGTATCTCTCAGTGTAAATTTTTGCAGCTCGTCGAGTTTTTTTAGAAATTTTAATTTGGTTCTTGATAATATATTTTGAAGTTCGGACAAAATCGGGACATTTTTGTCACTTTATTTTAAAACTGTCATATCTATATCTTATTACTATTAGTTTTTAATTTTGAAAATATCGCAGTATACCTCGGAATGTACTCTTTCTTACGGTACAATTACTTTTTTAAATTGGTTTACAAATAAATTCGATGTAATCAAATGTTGGTCACATAAATTTCGTATTTTTTAGTTCGCAGAGCATGTTTCTCACTCAGATGAGGGTTGTATTTTTGACTATCGGGTTTGCCAGACATCAAATTTATCGTTGCAACAATTGCCATAAAAATTATTTCTTTTTTTTTTAACGAGGAAAAAGGCTCGCTTTTTTCATTCTGTTCTCAGACGGTTTACCGAGAAAGTTCGAAGTACAGATCGTAAAGTTAGAAGATTAACACGGTTTACTAAAAATTGTACAGGGAACAAGATGCAGAAGGTTTTTTTACTGATGCGGCTATTAGTTTAGGGTGCATTAAGTGTTAAAGTAAAAAAAATTGAAATCACTTGCGAAAGGAGTATATGTTTGCGAAGCAAACCAAATGGGATATCGTAGCAATTTCCGGGGGTTGGCGAGCATAATTTAGCAGGGGGAGAAGCCCTCGCTGTGACGTCATGGACGGGAAAGTCAAATCAGGATTATACGAATTATTCAGGTAGTTTCGCTGTCCAAGAGATTCATTCTGCGAAAGGAATGTTGGTTATGTTGTTGTTCACTCTGCGAAAGGAATGAATTGCGAACGAAATGAGATTGCGTAGCAATCCTCGGGGGTTGGCGAGCGTAAGCGATCAGGTGGCGGAGCCCCCTAGTATATATAAAAAAAGTATGTAGGTGTGGGTAAATATTCTCTATACAAATCTACACCGTTTGACCAATCCACACCAAATTTGGTACACTTATACTTTAGAACGCTGCGGAAAACATAGGCATCTTCAGACCAATCAGTAGTCATGAAAATTGGCACATAGGTAGTCCTAAAAATACAATTCGAAGCCCCAATTTTAAAATCTAAAGTATTTTTTTCTGATATAGATGGACATGGATAAGGAAACACGTTCGTCAGGGTTTGTGTATGAGTTAACACAGTGAAATGTCACGGTCATATTTGAAACCCGAGCAACACTGGATTATTCAGCTCATAAACAATAAAAGAAATCCATCGTTACGTAACTCATTCGCCAATTTTGTAGATTAGTTTAAATACGCTTGATTTGAGCTTCGGAGCTCATCATATTGCTAAACGGAAGAACTCACCATTCCAAATAAATTCTACAGCTATCTGATTACAGAAGAAAAAAAAAATTGAAAATCTGTAAAATAGAAATCAGTGAAGAAAAGAAAATTTTGCGAAAAATGTTTAGCGTCAAAATATCTTTTCAACGAAGAAATAGGATGGAATTGGCTTTTTGAGAGAATCTAAATGTAATAACATAAATGAGGTTTGCTTTCTTTCATTTATTTTATTGAAAAATAGAGTTCATAATAGTAAAAGTAGACGAAATTCTATTATGTTTTGGATAACTAATTACTAATAATTGGATTGGGAACTTATGGATAACTGCTAACTCTAAATTTAATTCATTTAGAGGTAAAAAACTCATTTATGCAAATGGCTTTCATTTAATTGATATCCATTAGAGATTAATTGAAATACGATATGAAATATCTGAGTAATGGCACTTTGCCATCAATATATACAAGCAATTAAAAAGGTTGAGTATGGGTTTGCATGTTTTTAATTCTTTTTTGTAGACTTTAGGCGTTAGACGAAATTAATTAATTTAAAATTAAATTTTAAGCAAAAGACATTTCTCTTAGAGATTAGAAGTATCCAGTCAAACCTTTTTATATTCTCAAGATCATGTGACCAAAACTAGTTTTGGTTAAAATGTTTTTTCTTCACTTAAGTACGAAATCC
The DNA here is from genome assembly GCA_947359465.1 of Metellina segmentata. NCBI lineage: Eukaryota > Metazoa > Arthropoda > Arachnida > Araneae > Tetragnathidae > Metellina > Metellina segmentata. The sequence continues at coordinate 84,256,632 of OX375877.1, forward strand.
AGGCTTGAAAAGTGCAAGAAAAATGAAGTACTCAAACAATAAGATGTGATAACGTGAGTAACGGCTAGGCATGGAAGTTGACGTGATTGTAAACACGTGAGCCCGTAGTAACAGACACGTACAGCACAAATTGCGGCTGCAGCATCCGTATGACTCAGTAGAAATTTATTTTATCGGGGGGAAAGATTAAAAACCTCCCATGGCATAATTTTAAATAATCATGCAAAAAATAGATTCCAAGATTTCAGTATTGCACCTAAAGTACGAAAATAAGCACCATTTAGCAATGGTTGGCTGGTTGTAATTTTTTTTATGGCGCAAGGGTCACTTAGCAATGGACCTCTGAACCTGTGGGAGAAAAACATTCTAAATTCTTTTACTGAATTTACGCAATTGATCCTTTGCGTAAGTTTGATTTAAATCGTAAAAACTGATAGCAATTCTATCTATAAAAGATAATACGTATATTTAAACAAACTATCTAGTAATTTTTCGAAATATTTTTTTATATAAGTATTATAAAGATTAATCCTTTTATTTCCTCAATTTTCTTCCCTCGACTCATTATTCTCGATTGTTCGGAATGATTTCCTATAAGATTCAGAGAATTATCAAAAATTAATCTATCAGAGAATTATTAAAATTTAAGTTCCAAGTTAAAATTCCATATTCGTCTTCTTTGTGGCACATAGCACAAAATGTATATTACTTCTCTTTAAACTTTAAATGGAGAAAACATGAATTACTGAATCACTCCAATTTTCAAAGTTGCGGTCGATCCTCAATGATTTCACCCACTGCGCTAATAGCTTGCGAGCCGTAGGTTTGATTATCCCGAGAGTGCACCTAATTCTGTTTTTACATGAACCTTTTCACACGAATTTGATTTAACATGAATTAAAAATAAATATTTCATTCTCTTTTTACGCGAGTCATTTTGATTTAACGTGAAGAAGCTAGGCCGATTTCTGATAATTTTTTTTGCCTAAACCCTAATAAAAAAATTTATTTGTGGCATAGTAATATCATTTCTATGTAACGCGAACTAATGAGGAGCCTGCTGGGCAGTTGAAGTTGTAAATTGAAGTTGTTGACAGTCTCTTACAGAGAATTACATAACGGTGTAATCAAAACACGAACACAGCAATTAATAACTGAATTCGTTCGTAAACACCGGTGAAAAATCACCACAAGAGGAGACTCGAGCTGATTTTGCTCAAGATATCACAGAAACAAATTCCTTAAAAGAGGAAGAAGACTACGTGCACACAACATTTCTAGTGTTAGCAGTGATATTCCAATCATACGCAAACGTATGGGCCGTTTATTGTCAGAAAGTGAAAATGAATAAAATTTGGTTATGGGCAAAACATTTTTTTTTGTTAATGTAAAGAATTTTTTTCAGTTTAAATGCAAATTTACTTTAATACATTTTCATTACATGTTATTACATGCGTATTTTGTTAAAATAAAATAATAAGCCTAAACAGAATATTTTCATATGGTTTTTAGTTATTTTTACTAATTGTTTAGATCCGGAACCAATTTTCTTTTCTTCCATAGATACAGTGTCTTTTTTTACACGAATGCTTTTTACACGTATTTTTCAGGAACATACCTATCGTGTAAAAACAGAATTAGGTGTATTTTGTCTCTTCTGAATCAGTAAAAATTTACTTGTGATGGCCTTTTACCTGCCAAATATAAAACATTTCTTGGCGCAGCTGATTGATCTGGCCCTTGCGCCTAAGAAAACAACTAATTTCCATAAATGATAGGTAGGTAGTTGAAATTACGTCGCACTGGAATAACCAAACGGGGTTGGCAACTGTATCGGATCAATCCCTAAGGGAATGAATGATCCGAGGACAACACCTCGTGATTTTCAATTACTGACAGATGACGAGTCAACACCCAAGCTGGCATCGCACTCTACAAACTACCACATCACGCCAACGTGAGGGTATTTAAGGCCACGACAGATTTAATTTGCACCGTCTCCCACACACGTCGGTCTATGATTGGATCGAGTTTCGAACTCGCAACCCTCCGGTTGCTAATCTACGACTTTACCAACTGTGCTACTGCGATCCCCTTCAAAAAATATATAAACAGCTTGAAAAAAAAAAATTTTGACCTTGCAAATTACTCATACTCGTGTTCAAGATGTTTTTGTACAAGTTGAGTGTATATTCAATCATGATAAGAAAGATATAAAATTCTCTTTTAGTTTCTTATAGGGGTCTGGAACACAAAAATCGTCAAATTTTCGAATTTTTTTTTTATTATTATTTTAGGAAGTTCTCTGTGTTTTTCTGCTTAAAATGACATCTAAATCATGTTTCTATCTTAATTAGAACTAGAGATATAATAATTTTTGTGGTGCGTTGTTCTGAAATTCTAACACTCTTGACAGTTGTTATCATGGCAACAGCATCTGTCCTTAAAACTTTAAATGCATTTTTCTCCATGATAAATTTTTTCAAGATTTCCTGTATTCAAATTGCTATAAGTCGAAAACCGATAAAGTTTAAGGGTTGAAATTTGGAATATGTCTTTTTCAAACATTATACTTTAATTTGAATTCAGCAAATTTGAAACAAATATTTACTTTTAAAAATATGACTTTTCTTAAAAAAAGTACCCTTAAATTTTCAAAAATTTTCATTCAAATATTTTTTATTTTTTATTAAATTAATATTTTTTAAATTGCTGAATCAAAATTAAAGTTAATAAATTTGTGAATAATTTACTGCAAGAATTTTGAAAATTGATCAAAAATATTTTGAGCTTTAGGTATTTAAAATGACCCCTCTTTTTTTCAAAAAATTTTAATTTAAAATTTTTAAAGAACTATTGAAAAAATTTTGTTCTGTGATTTCGCTTATTAGTTAGATGGGTAATCAGTACAAGAAAATTCAAAGTTCTAAATTAATTAATTAAAATCTTTTTTTCAATGTGTCCCGGACCCCCTTAAATTTAATAGAAGTCAGTGTAGATGAGATTATACGAATGTATCCTTAAGTTGTTGAGAAAAAAAAGTGTGAGGAAAGAGTTTAAATACTGCATAAATAAAATAAGTAAAGAGATATAACTATCAATAGTTCAGAGACTAAATTTTTAAATGCCAACAAAGTATATTTGATTTATTAACCCACCTGTTGGTTGTCTTGACAAGGTATCTCGTTATTAGCGAAACCATTAACAGATCTTTATGGACGAGATATCTCATCATTAGAAGAAAGTTGACCAGATCTTGTTCACGTCATCTTAAAAAAAAAGTCGACTTTGTCTTGATGACGATATCTATAGTCATTGTCAAAACTAATCAGATCTTGATGGATGAGATATCTCGACGAAACAACTTAGAGGGTTAAAAGTCTTGCAATTTTACTCAGAAAAAAGAGAAGTGAATGCATTAAAAACGCCAAGTTTCAAAATACTACAGAATTTTTTAAGCCAATAATATAATTTTGTAACACTAGGGGGCTCCGCCCCCTGCTCGCTTACGCTCGCCAACCCGCTGAAAGTTCCAAAAATTGTATGACCAACTTTTAATTGCATCGATTGTATTTATTAACCAATTTAAAAAATAATTGTACCATAAGAAAGAGAGTAATGTAATGTATTCAGTGATGTTATCAAATTTTAAAAAATAATGGTTTTTGCTGTAGATATAATAGTTTTAACAAAAAGTAGTGAAAATATCCAAAGATTCCGAATTTTGTGTGACCAACTTTTGATCGCATCCAATTTAATTATTAACCGATTTCAAAAATAATAGTACCGTAAGAAAGAGTACATTCTGAGGTATGCTGCGATATTTTAAAAATGTAAAACTAATAGTAATAAGATATAGATACGGCAGTTTTAAAAAAAAATAACGAAAATGTCCCGATTTTTACCGAATTTCAAAAAAAAATATTATTAAGAACCAAATTGAAATTTTAAAAGAAACTCGACGAGCCGCAAAAATTTACGTTGAGAGGTACTCTTTTTAAAAAAACTCACGGCTGAAGACTGAAAATTTGTATGTGTTTTTGCTCACTCGCGAAAGAAATTTCGCTTTTTAAATTTTGACATTTAATAAACCCTAAACTAATAGCCGCATCGGAAAAAAAATCTTAATAATTGTCCAGGGAATACGATGAAGAACAAACCATGTTAATTTCGTTTTTTTCCGATCAGTACTTTCTTGGGAAACCGTCTAAGAATCGAGCTAAACAACAGTTTTCAATCCTGCGGCGGCGGTAACTTTTTTTTGATATAGAGAGAAAGAGAGAAACATATCAAAGTTGTGATTTAAGAAATAACCTGTACAAACGTTTGACTCTATGTTCAAATATCCTCAGTGTTTGAGATGCAAATAGATTCAAAACAAATACATACTTTTTAAACATAATTCAATCCAGGTACCAGGCCTGTTTATTATTCGTCGTCAGGGTTGTATACTAAGCCCTCTCGTAGACAAGAGGATGACATAAATACGCGAAGAATAAAAAAAAAAACCTGAGTGAAAATAAACGCGAAGTAAACTGTTTATCTGAATAGGGTATTTTTTTAGAATTAGTCAATTCGTTTTCTCGGAAACAGCAGCTAGCTTTTGGAATTCACATTCCGAAAATGAAACGTACAACAATGGCAATTTATATCCCAAATACATTGTGAACAATTAAATTCGAGCTCAAATTGCTGGGATAGTCGAGATATTTGCAAGTTTGATGGGCGATTGTTATTTTACCGTGTCAAATGATTTCGCAAAAAGAATGCGGGTGCTGCTCAATCGAAATGTTCATTATTTGTTTACTATCCCAGGATTAATCTCTCTGGATAGCGACGTGATTGCTACGTTTAATAAATAGTTTTATTCCCTTACAACACAAAAAAATTTTAGGGGAAAAGAAATTGTGATGCAAATTTAAACACTATATGATTTTAGTGAATCAAATAGATGGATTTGATCCAAACTTTGTTATGTATTTTCATTACTCAGTTATTTTTTGCAGTAAAATATGGAAATATCGCATGTTTTTATACTTAGCTTATTGGCATTTGTGCATTTACAATAATCAAACTGAAAGAATATGCTTTGGGACAAGAGAGCATCTACTTTTAAATCGAAGCATTGCGACTTTTAGTCACATAAATCATTCAGACAATTAAGAGATCAAATCTAAACATAACTTTTGCTTGGATTGTTGACAAAGTATGTATGGATTTACACATGAGAAAAGTACAATGTATGTGAGTGACCTCAAGCCAATACTTTGAAAGCAAGTAACCTGGCAGCATCCAGAAACGCATCTAAACTTGATTCTGATGGAACAAGTCTCTCAAAGTAAAAATAACATTGTTACACGCGTCCTTTTCGAGATCATTTCCCCCTTTCCGGAACAGAGAAAGAATCCAAAATATTCTTTCAGTAAATATTTTCCAGCATTTGAGATAAATAATTCTTCAAGTCGGTATAAAATCTCACCAAATTGATGAAGAGCAAGTCGCACTGAAAATAATTAAAATTCACTATCACAAATCCGGAAATTAAGAGAAAAGTCGAGTGAAAATTAATCTTGCTATCACAAGTGTTAAGAAGTTGACTATGAACGGAATGATATTAAGCTCTTCCTGTCAGCTCAAGGATGAACGTATTTAGATTAACTTTCTTTCTGGAATGATTTTGAAGGAAGAGGTTTATCTTTGAGCAAGACTTCATAGCTCAGATGAATATGGATTGAAAAGCGAAATAACTGATGAGAAATCATCATTAGTGTTCTTAATTCAGAAGTGTAGTATGTGAAGTCAAGCTGTGATGACGATGAATTGTAAAGCACTGGAAGGAAGTGAAACTCCACAAGCTTTGTGCTGTGTTTACATCTTTTCATAGTCATATTTTGCTACCCGAGGAATAATTAGACACACATACGGAAGAAACTATATCGTAAAGAGAAAACTAGTAGTCATAGCTTTGTTTTCTATTATCAATTTGGGTTAAACCTTTTTGTTAAGTAATCCGCTTCGACATTACCATGGACTCTACATTGAGATGGAATCCACTGTAGAGCAACTGCTGTGGCTTGCAGTGGCCAAGTATAGATAAGTGAGCAGCATTCAAGTGTTTCATATGTCTTTCAGATTTTTGTAGAACCTTTAGCTTCAATGGCAGCTCAGCTGAGGTATGACACATTTCTTAAATAATAGATCTGAATATTAAATTAAATAAATATTTGTATTTATTTGCTTTGAGAAACCAGCTGTTTCCTATATTTTTTATAAAATTATATTGCCATGAACATTTTGGTCAGGTAATGCCGTAAATATTTTATGTTTAGGGCATTTTAAGACTGATTGAGGTTTAAGCATAGGGTCATCCTAGGCCATGAATCATGCAACGTAAGAAGCTACAACTTTTTACTTTAGATATAAGCTATGTGAAAAGGTAGAAACACGTATGCTAAAAAAGTTTTAGTCTCCTACAGGAGACCAGACTGATAGACTAAAGCCATCCCCAAAGTAAAACCTTTTTAATTTATCAAATTCTATTTGATTGGAACTGAAATTGGTGTTCAGATATACTACAAAATTTTTTACCAATCTCTAATGAATGGTTGGATTTATGAGCAACGTTAACTTAACGCTTCACATTAGTATCAATACCTATCGTATTATTTTACCTTCTCTTTGATATTTGACCACAGGTAGAGGAAACAAATCTTATAATGAGGGGACGTCACCCCATAGAGGGTCATCCTCAAGTTCTGTTGGGATAAAATCCACCTTTTCCGTCACACAGCGCCAGAATCAAAGAGGACATGGGATAATAATCGTCAATTTGCGTTATGCTGCAGAAATCAGGAAGTGTAAAAAAAAAAAGAAGTAACGCAAATCAGTCATTCTTATGAGAAACCAGAGCTCATTTTTCGAACTATATGTAAATCTTAGCATCCTCAGCCTTAACCCTCTAAGTGTTTCGACGAGATATCTTGTTTAATATCTGGTCAATTTGGCTAAAGACGAGATACCTCTCTCTCGTCGAGACAAAATCCAGACTAACTGCTCCTCACGAGCAAAAAATACAGACAAAACCTCATTAATATATGAAGTTTCAAATAAATAAATCAAATAAAATTTTGTTGATAAATTAAACTGAAGGTCAAACACATATATTAAAAGGAATCATTTATCGAAATACATGTAACATTGAATAATAATAGTTTAGTTTACATTTTATTTCTCAAACGTTAACCTCATCAACAGAAAATCTTTATTTACAAGGCGATTTCATTTTAAATTGGTGTATAGCCCCTATTTTATTCCTGTCTACTTTCAAGTGTACATCCAGCACACGTCGAACTGTGAAAAGGTGTATAAATTAGTTTAGTATTGGCTATACGCTGCCTCCAAGTATGTTTGTTGGCTATGTATATTTTTGAAGGAGAACTGTATTGCAAAAAGCTTTCGGAATCTTCTTTTCTTAGCTATTAACATTTCCCCATTTGTATTTCACACTGTTTAAAATTCGCATTTCATTTTTGTGTATCAGTTCACTTGTTAAATGCATTTAGAAAATTTCTAGATCCCCTCACGGAAATGTAAATATGTACCAGGCAGAAATTGATTTATTTCAGATAGCAGAGGCCCTATTTAGGAACTGAATAAAATCAATCTTTTTTTCGTGCAATAAAACGTAACCCTCCTTCGACTAGGTATCTCGTTAAACTGGCGAAAATGAACGGATGGACGAGAAACTACATTGATAAAAAAAATACCAGGAATCTTTTCATAAAACAAAAGATATCAATTTATTGGTCAAAATGTATTACATCTCCTTCAAAGTAATCTCTTCCGACTTCAGGAGAGTGGGGTGCCAGCTCAGGTGTTGCTTCGTCATCTGACCGTGGTTCAAAATTACGAGGTGTTGTCCTCGGATCTTTCCCTTAAGGGACTGATCCCGGACCGTCGTCAATAGCCCGTTGTGTTGCTCTAGTACGACGTTAACTAAAATTACCTAATTACCTTCCGACTTCAATGCTTTTCTACCAACGTTTTTTTCCAATCGTCAAAACATGCCTTAAGGTCGTTTTTGTAAAACATCTTCATCGAATTTTCTTTCATCTCATCAATGGACTCAAAACGGGAACCACGAAGAGGGAGTTTCACCCGTGGAAATGAGAAAAAATTGTACAGTGCCATATCAAGTGAATACGGAGCTTGTGGAGCCGTATTTGTTGAATTCTTTGTCAAAAAATTACGAATAATAATGGCATTGTGAGAAGGCATTATTGTGATGCGAAACCCATGAGTTATCTCACCACAATTCAGATAGTTTTCGACGAATTGCTTCATCTATAATGCGCAAAATACTAAAATAATAATCTTTATTGACCGTCTGTCCAGTTGGTAGAAATTCATAATGCACAACACCACGACAATCAAAGAAGAAAGTCCACATTACCTTGATTTTTGAACGACTTTGACGTGGTCTTTTCGGTTGTGCTTCACCTTTCAAGAGCCATTCAATTGATTGTTGAGCTCTTTCTGTATCAAAAGCATAGATCCAAGTTTCATCATCGGTAATAATGCGTTTTAAAAAGAATCGCCTTGAGAAAGCATCTCTCGAGACACTACAACAATTTGTTGTCTTTGGAACAAATTCAAAGTTTTTGGAACAACTCGAGAAGCGACGGTCACAAACTTAAATAATCTTTCCCACTAATTGCTTGACAGAACCAAATGATACAAGAACTTGTTCAACAATGTCTCTTATTGTTAAATGACGATCAGTAAGCACCAATTATCTGACCTGGTTGACACGTTGATCATTAGTCGAAGTGGATGGTCTACCTGATCGCGAATCATTCTACAACGAATTATCTACCTTCTTTAAACTTTTCATACCAATCAAATACTGTTGTTTTTGATAAACAGTCGTCTGTAAAAGCCTTTTGTAACATTTGAAATGTGTTTGTAGCAGAAATTTCATTGCGGAAACAAAATTTAATACACTTTCTTTGTTCAATTGTATTTGACATTTTGGAAAATCAACGAAGTGAAAATTCTTCTCTTATTAAAAACAAACTTATTTTCAGACGATAAAATTAAATAAATCCCTGATTGTTGCCACATGTTTATAAAAATATTTGATAAAAGTTTGCAGACAAGGGTGACTATACAGGGTGTTTCGAAACTCATGGGAAAAAATGTAAGTGGTGACAGAAAACATCTCAACAAGAAATTTTCACCATACAATGCATGGACGGAGAGCAAGCGGTTAACCGCAAGACGGGGCTCTAAAGGAAAGCATAAAGCGTGAGTTTTCTTACACATCGTCATTTCAACCGTGGATTTCAGAAGGCATGGCGACGTACAGTAATCAGGAAAAGGCGGACATGCATTTTATGTATGGTCTTGCGAATGGGAATGCTCTGGAAGCCGAAAGATTGTAAAGGCAGCGTTTCCCGAGAAGACACGTGACAGACCGAAAAATGTTCGAGCGATTGCATCGGTGCCTGTGCGAAATGGGATCCTTTGTCACCGGCATGCATGACACAGGGCGTGGCAGGAGTGTGCGGACGCCACAAGTTGTAGAGGACATTCTGCAAAGAGTGGAAGATCGTCTGGATATTAGCACGCGAAAGGTTTCCCGCGCCGTAAATGTGCTACACTCGATTGTTTGGCGAGTACTACGGGAAGAAGGTTTAACCCCTACCATGAACAGAAAGTGCAAGCCTTGATACCTGCAGATTATACGCCATGTGTAGTTTGCACGTTGGTTTTTGCAACAGCTAACAAAGCAGCCTGATTTTAGTGCACATGTGGTATTCACGGGTGAATGCACCTTTACTAGTGAAGGCCTTTCTAATACGCACAACCTTCATGTGTGGGCTTCTAACAATCCGTACGACACACGTCCTTATGTGTATCAGAAGCGTTTCAACGTAAATGTTTGGGCAGGAATTGTGGGTGACCATTTGATCGGTCCATACCTTTTGCCATTCCGACTGGACGGTAGAACATACCTCACATTTTTACAACAGGTATTGCCAGACTTAGTTCAACGTTTGGATGTTGCAGCCAACCTACAAGCACGTAAGTGGTTCCAGCATGACGGAGCACCACCCCATTTTAGCTTGGATGTGCTGAGCGCTTTAGACACTAAATTCCCAGGGCGATGGATTGGTCGGAGTGGGCCCACACCTTGGCCGGCACGCTCACCCGATCTTTCTTGTCTGGACTTCTTCCTGTGGGGTCATTTGAAAAGTCTCATCTACGAAAGCCCCATCGACTCCGACTAGGACCTAGTTGCCAGGATTTCTGTTGCTGCCGGTGCCGTCCGAGACATGCCGGGTGTGTTTGAAAAAGTGCGCCACTCGCTACGTCGCAGGGGTAACGCCTACATTACCGCAGGCGTTTGCTCTTATGAGCAGTTTCCACACATGCTGTCAATAAAATTATTCAGTACCTCCTCTATCCGTTTGGTGTTTCGTTCTTTACTTTGACGGTAACGGCGAATACCTCCTAGCGGTTCACCGCTTGCTCTCCGCCCATGCATTGTATTGTAAAAATTGCATGTTTAGATGTTTTCACCCCTTACATTTTTGCCCATGAGTTTAGAAATACCCTGTATGCGTATTTAAAGGAAACATTCCGGATACTTTTTGATCACAGTAGTACGTCGACGTGTATCTTGTCATTGGCAAAATTGATCACCTTGATGGACGAGATATCTCTTCGAAATCACTTGGAGGGTTATAATACCTAACTGATACATTTTTATTGCTCCAATAATTACCACGAAATTTATCTGTAGGCTACACTACCCATGTTATTTAAGGAATAAAAATCTCAAACTATAGAAATATATTTAAAATAAATACTTATATATTTCATACAAAAAATATAGTCGCTTTTAAGAAACGAATATCATAGCAATCAACATTCACAGTTAGCTTAATACATCAATGAGGTATTTAATTTTTCTCACACTTCAATTTTATAGGGTTTATCGACACAAAGTCAAGATGGCCTATTTTGAAAAACATTAGAGCTTGACCTCCATTGAAAGTGAAAATAGTAAACAGATATTCTCAAGAAATAGGTCAGTAGGCACAAATCAAAGAGAAGTAATCAGTCTTTAAATCAAGGGTGACTTTTTATTTCGTGATTACACACAAGTCAACCTTCACTTAAGATCAAATACAAATAGTGTAGATCTTCTTTAAAATGTCCTTTAATGGCAATTCGATTTAAAAATAATGGACAATTTTTATATAATGATTTTTCAAGTGAAAAAGTTTTTTTTTTTTTTTCTGGAATGTCAGAATTCGGGGGATGGCAAATCTATTTAAGATTCAATTAATTTGGAATCATATCATTTGTTCAAAATTATTGTACTGATATACATTTCTACACTCAAACCGGATACAAGTCTCGTTCTTTTGACAGGATTTACTTCTTTAAAATGAAATCTCTAGAAATGTCAGTGGAAGTTCAAATGATAATTTGAGTTTGGTTTCGTAGAAATAAATTTTATTTTTCAACATTTATTCAAATAGGTTCGACTTTCTAGATTTAGAATCAGTCAAGAGATTCGAGCATTAACCCTCCTGGTGGATGTATCGACGACATATCTCGTCATTAATAAAACTGATCACATCTTGATGGACAATACATCTCGTCATTAACAAAATTGATCTGATTTGATGAACGAAATATCTCGTAGAAACCACTTAAAGGGTTAGTAATCTGTATTTTTTCGTTGCTAAATCAAAGAGGTATTGCATCGCAGGTGCATTTCTGGTTATAGTGAAACAACATGATTACAAGTCTGGTGCAAAATTGTTCATTATTTGCGATGTTTTTTATTGCAAATTCCACTTTTCACTAATTTGGTATAACGTCTAAATATTCATCAGTTCAATTGTTTTCAGAAATTGGTTAATTCAGATCTATGGAAGCGGGAGGCTTCAGAAAGTGTTAAAAACTACGACGTACGTCGCAGAAAAAATAGAAGTCTTATTCCTGAATTAATTTTATTCCTTTCCAATTTTTCCTAAGTTTTATCAAAATTTTGGCCTATTTTTTTTTAATTACTAGGGGGCTCCGCCCCCTGCTCGCTTACGCTCGCCAACCCCCGGGGATTGCTGCGCAATCCCATTTGGTTTGCTTCGCAAACCAACACTCCTTTCACAGATGTCATTTGGTTTGCTTCGCAAACCAACATTCCTTTCACAGAGTGAAACTATCTGAATAATTCGTATTATGCTGATTTCACTTTCCGGTACATGACGTCACAGCGAGGGCTTCGCGCCCTGCTCGCTTACGCTCGCCGACCCCGGGGATTGCTACGCAATCCCGTTTGGTTTGCTTTCTCAAACCAATACTTCTTTCGCAATTGATTTCACTTTTTTTTGCTTTAACACTTAATGCACCCTAAACTAATAGCCGCATCAGTAAAAAATCTTCTGTATCTTGTTCCCTGTACAATTTTAAGTAAACAGTGTTAATATCAAAACTTTACGATTGTACTTTGTCGGTAAACTGTCTTGAGAACAGAGGGAAAAAAGCGAGCCTTTTTCCTCGCCAAATAAAAAGAAATCGTTTTTATGGCAATTGTTGCTACGATAAATTTGATATCTGGCAAACCCGATAGTAGGAAATGCAACCCACTGCTGTTTGCGGAACCAGCTATGCGAACTGAAAAATACGAAATTTGTGTCACCAACTTTTGATTGCATCGAATTTATTTATGAACCAATTTTAAAAATAATTGTACCGTAAGAAAGAGTAGATTGTGAGGTATACTGCAATATTTTTAAAATTAAAAACTAACAGTAATACTATATAGATATGACCATTTTAGTTTTGTATCGGAAGTTACGATCTGAAAGTTCCGAAAATTGTATGACCTACTTTTAATTGCATCGATTTTGTTTATTAACCAATTTGAAAAATAATTGTACCATAAGAAAGAGTGTAATGTAGTGTATTCAGTGATGTTCTCAAATTTAAAAAATAATGGTTTTTGCCGTAGACATAACGGTTTTAACAAAACGTAGCGAAAATATCCGAAGATTCCGAATTTTGTATCACGAACTTTTGATCGCATCCAATTTAATTATTAACCGATTTCAAAAATAATAGTACCGTAAGAAAGAGTATATTCTGAGGTATACTGCGATATTTTAAAAATTAAAAACTAATAGTAATTAGATATAGATACGGCAGTTTTAAAAAAAAGTAACAAAAATGTCCCGATTTTTCCCGAATTTCAAAAAAATATTATCAAGAACCACATTTAAATTTCAAAAAAAACTCGACGAGCTGCAAAAATTTACGTTGAGAGGTACTCTTAAAAAAAAACTCACGACTAAAGACTGAAATTTTGAATGTGTTTTGCTCACTCGCGGAAGAAATTTCACTTCTTCAACTTTAACACTTAATAAAACCTAAACTAATAGCCGCATCGGAAAAAAATCTTAATAATTATCCAGGGAATACGATGAAGAACAAAGCATGTTAATTTCATATTTTTCCGATCAGTACTTTCTCGGGAAACCGTCTAAGAATGGAGCTAAACAACAAAAATTTCAATTCTGCGGCGGCGGCGGCGGCGGTAACTTTTTTTTAATATAGAGAGATAAGTTACGTTCCTTGTCACACTTTTTTTTTCTTTTCTCGCTACGGAACAACCTTCCTACACTAGAGTGCCCATATAATAAGAGTGGCGACATACGGGAAACACTTTCTGATTGGCTTAGAGACCTTTTCGACCGCCCGAGGCGGTCTTTTCCTAGCTACCGTAGACTTAACATGGGAACTTTTTGTGTGTTCGAGAAAAACGTGTGTATATTAAATTAAAAAGAAAATATAGCTTATTCATGTTCCATTTCGTGTTCTAGAATGTTTAATTATTATTATTTTAGTGTTTTGTCAGAATAAATTTGAAAACTTTTTAAGTAAATAGCTTTTTTTAAACAACATGGTGTTTCCCGCAATCTAAGTTAGCGTGTGTGCAATCCACACACATCTCATCAATTACCCGTGTAATTGAACCTTTATATGATTCATTTATACCGAATGAATCCATATAATAACAATCATATGCTTTTTGTTCTCCTTGAAATGATATATTAATTCACCCAGCAACCTTCTTTGAGACGATTCTGGTAGAAAAATGGCTGCCGCGCATGCGCATTGGGCCAAATTTGGTCCCTTGTCGCCACTTATTATATAGGCACTCTATCCTACACTAGAGTGCCTATATAATAAGAGTGGCGACATACGGGAAACACTTTCTGATTGGCTTAGAGACCTTTTCTACCGCCCGAAGCGGTCTTTTCCCAGCTCCCGTAGACTTAACATGGATACTTTTTGTGTGTTCGAGAAAAACGTGTGTATATTAAATTAAAAAGAAAATATAGCTTATTCGTGTTCTAGAATGTTTATTTATAATTATTTTAGTGTTTTGTCAGTGTAAATTTAAAGACTTTTTAAGTAAATAGCTTTTTTTGAACAACATGCTGTTTCCCGCTACTTTGGCGATGTAAACATCGCGCCAAAGGCAGTTAGCAAGTTTTAAACTTTTGATAATGCGTTGTTTTTTTTTAGCTGTTTCCTTATTATAGGTTTTCAATAACCTAAGCCGAATTGAATCATCAGAAAAGCAGAGAGTAAATTGTAGCAATGCTTTATATAAAAAGAATAAAAGAAATGTTTCTATAAAAGTGTTATTTTTGATGCAAACTTTCATCTTTATTTTGCTGTTAGATCTCGGAACAAAACCACCACATCAACATTTATCTGTGAATTTGGATATAAATGCGTACAAATGCTGTTAACTATTTTTTAACTTTTCTGGTTCGGTTAATGTAAGGAAAGGATTAATCACACTAAAAAAAACTACATGTGTTGAACAGTTGGTTGAAAGAAAGTTTTATTTTAAGGAACTATCCATTAACAGTAGGACATTTCAAATCTATTTTTTATTTAATGTTATAAAATTAATGCGTAAACTTCTATCACACAGCATGGAAAGAATTAAAAAAAAAACTTGTGCCTGAGAGAAACAACACATCAGATCTTATTTTATTTAACACTGAAGTTATAAGCTTAACTTTATTCATTTTCTTGTTAATATTCACGAAAACAAGTTCAATAAGTCGTGAGCATAAAAATTACGGGACATAAACACTATCGCCAAAAGAAAGAGAGAGGAGGAAATGTGGGAAACCGATGGAAGAAACATATTCGCCCAGCAACCGATTCTGGTAGAAAAATGGCAGCCGCGCATGTGCATTGGGCCAAATTTGGTCCCTTGTCGCCACTCTTATTATATAGACACTCTATCCTACACCGCCCCAACGTTTGCGTCATTTCACTGTTATGTGTTACCCGGCGTTGCTCTGGTTGAATTAATTATACACTGGCGGAAAATAAAATCCTAACACCAAGAAGGAGTGCTAGACAAACGAAATTTAGATCTGAGGACGACACCACGTAGTTTTGAACCACGTTACCTAGACAAATGATTTGCCTAAATTTCATTCGTTTTAAACTAATTTCTTCTTGGTGTTGGGATTTTATTTTCCGCCAGTGTATGTTGATTAAAAAGTTATCAGACTAAACTGTTTTCATAACAGAATGCTAGCATCATTTAAGTGTACGGAAAATAATTTTGAATATCATTCTAACTTCTCTAACGCTTCAACAATTTACTTCGGACGCAGATGTGTTCATGATGTATCCATCCATATAATCCATTTCATATTTGTCGCACTTCTGCTGAAGTTTTTTTTTCCTAAGGTGGACTACTACAGAAGTTGATTTTGAGCTTTGGAGTGATTACAAACAGTGCTAATGTTATCCATGTACTTACTACTTATACTTTCCACAAACCGTGTAGGTATTCATTAAACTAAACCCGCCCTTGCAGACGGCCGTGAAACATGGTAATATTTCAATTGTTCTTGAAAGAGGCTTTAATTTTTCTGGAACAACTTGGGCGTTTTCATGGGTCCCTCAAACCCAGAATAGTGCACATTTCATCTATACCAAAACGTCAACAGATCCTTACCTCCTTTTCTACACTGCGAATGTCCCCTATATTTATATTTTCTGGATCAAGCACGGATATATCCTCCAAAAGTTGACAATTTTCTTCTTTAACATCAGAACAAAGTCTGTGAATTTCATTCTATCGACAATAGTTCGAATGAATTGCATTTGCTTAATAGGTGCGATTTTGGAATTATGTACCAAGGTGATATCTTGAAACAGAAACTTTTCTTTTACTGTTCCACATTCGTTGTTGCTATCTGCGTTTCACATGATGTTTCTCGCGATGTTTTCTTGGAAAAACAAAGTAGTGTTCGTAGTTTTTAATAAAAAGCAGAGGGTATACGGAATTTTCTGGAAAAACCAGAGGGTATACGGCGTATACCGCCGTATACCCTCCACTACAGCCCTGATTACAAATATTTCCGTTTATTCATTTTCAGTAAATTCATTTCAAATTTTAGGCGGATAGTCTTTCACTTAGTTTTCCTTAGTTCACTTAGTTTTTTTCTCACAGAACCTGTGATTTGTTTTGTTGTAAAGTGGGCTTCTCGTCTCAATGCTAACTATCAGGCTACTTGCACACCTATCGATTTTGGTAGTGCGATAAAATATTGTACGATAAATTCTTCTAGTGGCACAAAGAAGAGTATAGGAGCTTACATCTCGTGTCCTTGCACTATCTCCATTTTGCTGTCGTTCACTGCCACTACAACAGACGGCTGTCGTGGCTTATTTTGTTTGAGAAACAAAACAATTCAAAAGTTTTGACTGGGGATAGGGCTTTTTTATTCTCTAGTCTAAGTTTCTATCTTTGTGATCATTAAAGGTAGTGACAATTTCAACAGATTTGAATTCTGCAGAAAATTTTACACCTAAAGGCTATCTAAAATGTGATTTTTTTATTTATATATTTTTTTTATTGTAACTTTTATATTTTTTTAATAAGAACTTGGCTTTATTTCTTTGGACACGTGCCAGGTTTCCCATGACGTCCTGACTGCTAAAGCTACGGTTTCCTAAGTAAGTAGTGCTGTTATCTAGCAGCCGTGATACGTCATGATGCGGCGGGTATAACAAGGCGGTCGTCTTAATGGAGACCAAAGGTGTCAACTTAGACGGACCGAATACCATGGAGAATGGCACATGGTGTCAAAGCGCAAAAACCGGTTTCATTCTGAATGACGCTAAAATGGCGCACCTGCGCCATTTGAGCTAGTAAGTCTGGACAAAGGAGGAAACTAGTCTGAATAAATTCAAACGCAAGACGAAATTACACACTTATGCACTAATTAAAAAAATCAAGTACTTTCAAGGACTTATCACCAAGTTCTGTAATTTTCAAAGACTTTCAAGGGCCCCTAGTTCGGAAAAAAAAAATTCAAGGACTGTGGGAACTCTGTACATACATATTAACCCCCGTTCCATTTGTCCAAATGAGCTAAGAATTAAATTTTTTCGCATTTTGCGAATGATGCTTAACTTTTGGATATGAGTATACAAATTGAATAAGGTCATTGTGTGGAGCCTTCAGAAGCTTCATAATGCTCGACCCAACTCATCGACCTTCAAAAGCCCATCTGACATGTATCAGAAAGTGTAACAACCATATTGCTTCATGAGGGAATGTCAAACCAGAGTGACCTATGCCCAGCAACATCCCTTTAATTAACAATCTGCAACCACAGACCTAATATGGTGACACACAGAATATAAACAACTATTCTTGGTTATTTGTTCCTAGGTTTCTCAAAATCGACACGTGAATGCGAAAGTTTAACGTGTCCCCAATACCTCTTGAAAAACATTTGTTCATCCTATAGTATGAACCTTAACAACCGTTTGAAAAGAATAGGATATGGTTGATGCTTGATTTTGGGAACATTGATCTAGAATAGCAAATTAGGATAAGCATTCTTAACTACACCTAGTCGAACCGATAATATATCGGGCACGACCAAATGTCAGGGCATGGGCTCACATCGTTAATTTACAAAGTAGGAATGTATTTTAAGCAAAGTCTTACTGGAACAACACAACGGACTATTGACGACAGTTCGGGATCAATCTCAACGGGCAAGATGCGAGGACAACACCACATGAGTTTGAACCACACTAATTTATAAGACACGAGTTTTAAGTCGTAAAAAATGCGTTATGCCGAATAGAAAAAAATCATCGCAAAGAATTTTGGATCCTCACTGTGGGTCACAGGAATTCTTTTTTAATTTTATATTTTTACTACACTCCACGATCCCTTTACTAATACGTCATTTGCTTAAACTTGCCCATTGATGCAATTTTAGAAAATACTTTACTGTTATTTATTTATTATGGTGGCAGAGAAGTTTTCGTATTTGCAATGTGGTGTGAGTGGGAAAGAGTAAAATAAGTTCATTTGTGACCTTTGGAGCGTACAGCTGCATTACCGAAATACAAAGAGTTTTCTAGCGGTTAAACTAATCTATAGGACTCCAAACATTTCCAGTAAGTGGCAACCCTTACTTTAATCAGACAACTTTTATATTCAGAGGAAGCATTTGCCCCACTTCAGCCCTTCTTGGGAATCCATGATTAAAATTATCAATTTCATTAATTGACTATCTTTAATTTATTTATAATCCGCCATATATATATTTCTCTTACGTGGCACGCAAAAAAGACTGTATTTGTTACCGCGTTTTGGCAACATTGTGCGATTGTTTATTTACTAGGAGCCTCGCGCCTCATTTGAATCTATACCGTTATCGGATGAAATTTTATTGAAAAAAAAATGAATTTTAGACGAGCTGTGTTGCGGTTTGTAATAGAAATCTAAGAAAGCGGAGGATCTTTTCAGGGCTATTTAAAAAACGGTCCTTTTCAAGGCTAACAATTATAGTACAACAAAACGCGTGCAATACAACTTTCGACAACAAACTCAGTCAAAAAGTGTATGAGTGGCTCGAGTACTGGGGAAATGTACACACGAACAACATGCTGGGTATTCAATTTCCAAAGCAGCGTTCACATTGCGAATAAAAATTTGCTCAAAGTTTTCATTTAAATTCTGATTCTAGAGGTACTGTATATATCTTTTATGTAATACAACAAATTTAGATTTGAAAAATAGTTTTTTGGAATATCTTATTTTGTAAACAATCCCTTCTGCTAGGACACGTGTCTTCATTGATGCGAGCGAAGCGAGCATAGGTTCGCGCAGCGAACCAATGAGAATTGCGAAGCAATCCTCCGGGGGTTGGCGAGCGTTAGCGAGCAGGGGGCGGGCCCCCTAGTTTATTTATAATCCGCCACAAATAAAGTTTTTTTAATTTCCAAGTTTTGCACATCAGTTATCGATTTCAATGTATAAAAATTACGCAGAATAATTATTCTGAAGAAAAATATTATTACTTAATTTTCAATTTAAAACTTTGTTACTTCTACAGGACAAAAAATAAGTTGAAACAGGTATTTATGACCCATTGAAACATAAATGAATTTTTAAGATTTGAAAACATATTGTTACAACTGATTAATTTCATTCCAACGTTCACTTTCGGCAAAACTAAGCATTTATTTTGCATTAAATTAAAAGCCACTCGGATAGTTAGGTACATTCTCAACTTGAACAAATCCACCTTCAAAGAAATTCTATCTGCAAGTGGATATTGAAAAGGATATATCATCACTCAAAGTCAAAAGGATGCAAGTCTAAAGCTGCATTTTTCAAGAGAACTAGGGGGCTCTACCCACTGCTCGCCAACCCCGGGGTTTGCTTCGCAAACCAACATTCCTTTCGTAGAGGGAAAAAAGCGAGCCTTTTTCCTCGCCAAATAGAAAGAAATCGTTCTTATGGCAATTGTTGCTACGATAAATTTGATATCTGGCAAACCCCATAGTCAAAAATACAACCCTCATATGCTCCGCGAAATAAAAAATACGAAATTTGTGTCACCAACTTTTGATTGCATCGAATTTATTTATGAACTAATTTTAAAAATAATTGTACCGTAAGAAAGAGTACATTCTAAGGTATACTGCGATATTTTCAAAATTAAAAACTAATAGTATAACGATATAGATATGACAGTTTTAGTTTTGTATCGAAAATTACAAACTGAAAGTTCCGAAAATTGTATGACCAACTTTTAATTGCATAGATTTTATTTATTAACCAATTTAAAAAATAATTGTACCATAAGAAAGAGTGTAATGTAATGTATTGAGTGATGTTCTCAAATTTAAAAAATAATGGTTTTTGCTGTAGATATAATAGTTTTAACAAAAAGTAGTGAAAATATCCAAAGATTCCGAATTTTGTGTGACCAACTTTTGATCGCATCCAATTTAATTATTAACCGATTTCAAAAATAATAGTACCGTAAGAAAGAGTACATTCTGAGGTATACCGAGATATTTTAAAAATTAAAAACTAATAGTAATAAGATATAGATACGGCAGTTTTAAAAAAAAATAACGAAAATGTCCCGATTTTTCAAAAAAATATCATCAAAAACCAAATTAAAATTTAAAAAAAAAAAACTCTACGAGCTGCAAAAATTTACGTTTAGAGGTACTCTTTAAAAAAAACTCACGGCTGAAGACAGAAAATTTGTATGTGTTTTTGCTCATTCGCGGAAGAAATTTCGCTTTTCAATTTTGACACTTAATAAACCCTAAACTAATAGCCGCATCGGAAAAAAAAATCTTAATAATTGTCCAGGGAATACGATGAAGAACAAACCATGTTAATTTCGTTTTTTTCCGATCAGTACTTTCTCGGGAAACCGTCTATGAATCGAGCTAAACTACACAGTTTTCAATCCTGCGGCAACTTTTTTTTAATATGGAGAGACAAAAAACTAGTCGATTTTCTTATGATTTGATTATATTATTATTACATACATTTGGTTGTAACTTTTATTGAAACAGCTGATGACATGAGATTTTGCCACCAGGTAAAAATCACAAAATGCTACAAAAAGCAATAAAAAAATATTGAACTTTTGATAAGACCTTATGCACTTTTAGTGACGATATTGTACATAAAAATGGCTTTGAAATTTTTATCAGACATTTAATAAATACAATGAAACAAAAAGACATAGAAAGTGAAACTTTTTTTATTAATGTCATTTTCAATTCTGAGGTATCTTACGTAGTGATTCTTGTTACACTTATAAAGCACTTTCAGCTACAGTAGATTATAAAACTTACAAGTTATGACAATTTAAAGCAGTGGACAAAAAATAAGCAGGAAAAAACAAAACCCAATAAAATGGAAATACTTTGAAATTTTAGAGAAACAAGTAGAACTACAATTCGATTTTATTGCATCAACCAATACAAGATACCTTGTAACAAGAAATCTATTTTAAAAATGTGAATGATGAATTTAAAATATTTTTAAATACTCTCAGAATTTAAATGAAATAGAGCTCTTTTTCTTAAATTACACAATTTATTGATCACTCAATTAACTTATAAATAATTCCACATACACTGAAAAATGTATTTAACAGAATAGAGCCTCTAAGGAATTGAAAGAATAAAACACTAGTATTGATTGCCTTTGATTTCTAGAAAATATACAATTTGTCAAAGCATTCCTCCTAAGTAAAAAATAAAATAAAATAAAATAAAACATTTTTTGCGTTTGTGAGCTTTTGTTTGAAAAATCATTCACAGAATGGTTAATAGAACTGTTATCAGTGACATTTTGACTGCTAGTGAACTTTAAAACTTATCTCAAATTTTTAAGCCTGGTCATTTAAAAATAATCATTTTCAAAACTGTTTTACAAAGACTAAATAAATTCAAAAATTTATATTACATGATTTAAAGGCAATGCAAATCTAAATTTAGTACTTTTAAAAGTCATACAACACTAGTAGTGCATGAAGCTCCATAACTCTTGAGGCAAATGAATTTGCCATGCAAACTCAATGCATTATGTCAACAAGGCAACGAAGCTTGTGGGCTTTAAAGCCTCGAGTAGTTACAAAATACAGCAGCAAATTTAAACCTGAAATATATGTAATGTAAAGCAAATTTTCAAGTTATGTAAGAAAAGCAATGGGTGATGCAATACAATCATTAAGCAAATAATCAATATACAGGATAGATGGACAAATTCAAATTATTTCGCTCGTAACTACAAATGTTTTTATCTCTAACTGACATTGATATAAATATGAATGCATTATGATTCCAAAAAGATCAAGTAACAAAATTAATAAATGTTACGTATATTACGAGGTTGACAGTGATACAGAAAATACTAATCTTCAGATATACAAAACTATCCCAGTCATGTTGTTCTGCTAGAACAGTGTTTCCAAAGCTAAATTTATATTTGTCACTATTGCTCAGGAGGCTCTTTTGTCTTTATAAAGAACAGCCAACTTTCCGGAACAAAGTATCAGCATTGTTATTGATTGAAATTTTCAGGACATTGATAAACACAAATAGTTATGATTTTAGACAAATACTTAGATGCTCCGTATTAAATCTGAATTACATACAATAAAAGCTTTTTACGATTTTAAAATATTGTCCATTGAGTTCTTAAAGTTATGGTTTTAGAGTGATATATATTATTCAGTAACTAATAAAACACTGTTCTAGAACTTAACCAGTTCTAACACTCTCCATGTAGAAGATAAAAATCTTCGAGTCTTGAAAATAAAATTAATCTCAAGTTCTTATGAGAGCATTTGTACTCCTTACTTTCAAAAAAGTTTAAACTATTTTTAATTAAAAAAAAAAAAAACTTTTTGTTTGTTAAAAACTTTTTTATTTTTCAGGCTTAATAACTACCCAGAAGTGAGAAATTTCAAAAAAGGTTTGAAATCTTACTTAACAGACAGCATTTTTGTTGCATACTCAACTCTAAAAAATAACCATTAAGCATACTGTTTAAGTTGTGGTAAGAATTATCCTGAGTATTAACACACACTATATGCAACTATACCTAATGAAATTAATTAATTAATTGTATACCTGCCAACAATTAGCATGCATGTGTGCTTAGCATTTATACAAACCCCTTTTCAAACCGACAAACATTAGGATACACAATTTTTTAAGAGCTCCAAATCCATAAAATTGCACGGGAAAAGATGCTATCTCATATAGCTGAAAACTTAAAAGTATTCTTTATCTTTATCTGTGCATACCAAAATGGTGTGGTTAAATTTAGGCAAAATAATCAAGCGATGGATAGTAGAAGCAAAACATTGTTTTTGCTACAAAATGTTTAAATCTGTAGTCTTAGCATGCTTTCCAGGCAGCTATCTGTACTCTATATAACAGTTGGCAGGTACGTATAATTGTGATGTATCAATTTCAGAAGTTTTGACCATTATAATAAGAATCCCTATAAGATGCAACACCATATACACCCAATATGTGAATACCAATGAGATGGATTTTACAGCTGTCAATATTTGTCATTAGCAGACGTTAACCTTTACTCATTTAAGAGTAGTAAAAGAACCAAATAAATACACACGTGTTCTGCATTTTTTGGAAACTTGCACTAAAATTAATGGGTTTTCTTATTATTTAAATTCAAAAGATTCAACATCAAATGATTTTTTGGAATAAAAAGCAAAAATAATAGTGTTTAAATAAAGCAAATAGATTAGAATGACTTAAGTAAGATCACAGTAACAAAAATGATGACATATAATATGTTTGGAAGAATGCAATTTAAATTTGCACCTCCATTAAACAAAGATCAAACTCAGAATCATACTCAGATGAAAAAACATGCAGAAACTTCATCCCCACATTACAGTAGATGTATTCAAATAAGGAATAAAAAAATATTTCTAGTGCTTAGTTCCATGAAATGGCAAACATATAACTTATAGCAAATTTTATTGTTGCAAGTAATTTGGACATTAAGTTCCTTAAACAATTATGAAGTCTTTTTGAGTTTAATACTTTGATTGGAACAATAGGATTCTAATGAAATGCAAGGAGACCTCACTGAACACTCCATACTTACTCTCCAATCATCACACTTTTCAAGCAAAGCTTCAATTCCTTCAGACATTTCCTCGACAAGAGACAACATCAAACTACACTTGCAAAGAACATTCACAGTACAAATTACATGAATATATCTTTCAGAAATGACCACACTATGGTTATAAAATCACTTGCTTTTATCAAAAGAATGAGGTAGTTGGAGCTGAAATTCAACAGAAGGATTCCAGCAAAGGAAACCCGTTATATTTTCCACCTAGGTTTAGAAGCGAGTCTGAACGCCTTTTCACATTTAAAAGTAACGAGACGAGGGTTGCGTTTAAAGCGAGACTGAAAATAACGTAGAAGCCCAAACTGTGGTTCACTACACTTATTAAGCAATGAACAGCTTAATCCCTGCTTGTTGTAGGATACACCATAACAGCACATATTGGAGAAATAAAAGAAATGGTTCACATAAAACATGCTTTCATCAAGAGGATTTTCTAATCACAAAGATGAAAGTCCACTCACTCTTGTAAGCTTCCTCAACCCAAAATTTTCAAACTAAGTGAAGAATTAATATGAAGCGTGAGGATTGTGACAAAGCATCAAACTGTCACAATTCTACACAAATGTTTCAAAACAATTTGATTTCTAAGAGCAATGAAAATGGCATTAAGTTTGTTCAAAATAAATGCATATAATAAAAATGGTTTATACTTTAACTCTTTGAAATACCTGCAATAAAATCTAGCAGTAGCTATTGTACCTTGAGCCAATTAATTGATTACAATTGCTTCCTGATTGGCTTCAACAATAATCAATAACAATTAACTCAAATATTTATAACCAATACATAGATATGTATTTTGTGTTCAATTACAGATGAGCATCTCATTGAAAATAGTAATTTTATAAATTAAGAAAATCTTGAAATACTCATACCAAAATTTTTATAAAAGGTAACAAATTTAAAAAACACAAATGCAGGCATTGAAAGAGTATATTTGGGTGATCAGATAACACATAAAAACTTTGCTTCCTTCAAGCGATTATGTAAATAAATATTAAAACATGTTTTATATTTTTAAACATGAAACTTAAGTTCATTTTAATAAAATTTCGATTCCATAAATATATACAAAAATGGAATATAGTTAAAGTATTTATTTACATTACAGTATATTTCCCACAACATTGGGGTACAAAAAAGAAAATACTTTCATGTGACTTTTCCGGAAATACAAGGCTAAAAATATTACCTCAACATTTTTTCTAGATTTTCTAAAACAATCATGTGTTGAAGCAACACTACGTTACAAACAAGAGAAAATAAAGTACACTTAAGCAAATCTGATCACCCAAATAAAAGATGGACCTCCCTTCAACAAACTTAATCATGAAACAAACCAGTACAGATGACAAATTATATACAACACATACAAATTCTGAAAGTATCTGAATTTCTGTTCTTTCTTTTTCCCATACTTTCTTAAGAGCTGCCACCGAGTTTAAAAATCAATAACACGAAAGAAAAAACCCAAATGAAACAAATTCATAATGTTTTCAACTTATTTACGTCCATACTCTTCAATGCAGAGATGACAACTCCATGACCCTAGGTAATAAAAAAAATTTCAAAATTAAATTTACAACATTGATAAAAGTTAGTTATAAAAACATACAGGGTGTCCCATAAATATTAAAACTTTAAGGGGAGGTAGGATACATCAAAAGGATTGAGAATTGCATAGCAACCCATGACAGGAAATGTCATGGGAAAGTGATATCAGAAGTACAAAAAATGAAGGGCCATAAGACAAAGATTACCCAAAATATATACTGTTCATAAATATTACATATGGCGTTGTAGATGATACCATGTGAAAATGTTACAAAAGGTGTTCAAAGTTTCCAACATTGCAAGTGATGCATGCATTACACTGACAGACCATGAATTGGCGGACCCTGTCAAGCACACCGTGGATTTTCTTGTATATACGCAGCAGTGCAAACGATTCTTGCAACCAGATTCTTTTCGGACTCGACAGGTATTGCAAACACAGCAGCTTTAAGTGCTCCCAAAGAAATAATTCCATGCTGCTTAAATCAGTAGAGCGTGGGGGCCAGGAAATCGGTCCACCACGCCCAATCCATCATTGACCAAATGACACATTCAAATGTCTCTGAACACATCTTCCATAAAGAGGAGGCACCCCAACGTGTAGAAACCACATGTTGCGTCTCACATTTTGTGGCACAGGGTGAAGTAAGCCTGGTACAACCTGTTCCAAAAAGATGAGATAATTTGCTGATCTCAGAGGTGATGGCAACAGATAACGCCCGACTAAGAAGTCGTCGACCAAACCAGCCCAAACATTCACTGAGAAGTGATGTTGGGCAGCATGCGGTCTCACTCCGTGGGGGTTCTCATGAGTCCATAAATGCACATTGTGTTGGTTAAACACACCATCTCGCGTGAAGTACGCCTCATATGTAAAACAAAACATAAGATGGGAAATGAACATATTGACCACATTGGCAGATACCACAGTGCAAAACGCACATGTGCAGGATGATCTGTGGGGAGCAGTGTCTGTACTCTTTAAAGATGATATGGGTGTGAGGCTTCGCCTTGCTAAACACAATATACACTATTCCGAGATCTTTTTACAGCAGCGATGGCATGCACACTGGTACTTGGTACATCCACCACATTCTGTTCCATGGAGAGAATGTCATTCACTATGAATGAATGAGAATGTCATGTACAAGTCACTTGTAGCCTCACTAAACCTACTACCTCTTAAGTACCCATATTCACACAAGTTGTGATGCACATTCAAAAACATCCGGAGGTCCAGTACATCTCTGTTTGGGAACCGTTCTCGATGTAGTCCTTGAGGTGCTTGTGCATTGCCATCAACCAATCTGTTCACGAAGTGAATGTCTGACAGCTCACTATCCGTAAAATGATGCATGCTCATCTCAAGGCGACAACTTCTCGAATGACTGTGAAAAAGTAGATGTTTCTTTTAGCTGGAAGGGTAAGTCATGCAAATTATCGTTGTGTGACGTCATCGACGTATTTGGATAATGTTCCAGGACATTGCACAACTTCAACCAATGACCGAGTGCCACGCGGAATGTGTACTTTATGGAACAAGCTGTCATGGTTTTTGTCAGTCTGTTATTGATTGGATTATCTTGATGTCCTTTGAATTTATTTTCCTATTTTACGTTTAAAGAAAACGTTTATTTTTAAATGGATCTTTTTCCTTGGTACTTATAGTCTAACAGTTTCCCCTCCAGCACTCTCATGATCAGGACCACCTAGCGGCGTACAATGACGTTTCCGGTCATAGGTTGCTATGCAATTCTCAATCCTTTTGATGTGCCCTACCTCCCCTTAAAGTTTGTATCAATATTTAAAACAGCATTAGGAAGGAAACAAGCAGACTGGAGACAAGCAGTGTTATCAGCCAGCAGCTATCTGTGGTACATGACAATTGAATAAAAGGACAAGTTCCTTTACTTTTTACAAGTACTGAGGAGATGAATAGCAAGCACATCTCTTCACTTTTGTAAGTCCTTATTGAACTGCACTGATAAATGCAGATCGAAATTAAGACTAAATATTCACACTTGAGAAGCCTACCTGATTTTAAAAACTGTCAACATTACACAATTATGGCTTTTAAAATATGTACGCATTAAATTATTTTCAACAGAATAACATTATTATGGATGTTATCTGTGATAAGTGAGGTTGGTGGATTGGTTGGTTTTATGGCACACAAGGACCAAATCTAGCACAGTAATGGTTTTCGATCAAGTAAATGGACACAAACTCAAACTTTTACTAGCACAGGAGAGAAAAACACTCAGTGCAGTTACAGGAATCGAAATTGCAACACTTACAGCTTGTAAACTGTTAGCATAGTCGGAAAACCCACCAAGTCATGATGGCACAGTGATAAATGAGGTTGGCTAGTTTTTATGGCACCAAGGGGCTAACACAGTGGGCAAACCACAACAGAGTTGATAACACATATGAAATTAAATTAAATGTCAAGCACTGTGCAAATATGATTCAAGTGTTCAAACAAATTTCCTATCTTATTTCACATGACAATCATGTACCACTACACATAAGCTATGAAATTATTAAAGCAAATATCTGATGCATACCCTCAGGAGGTTCAGACAACGGAGGAGTGAGGCAATACATATGATAGCCACGATCACAGTCATCACAGAACAACAGTTGATCCTAAAACGATAAAATGAACATAGCTCTGGTCAGTAAGAGCAACACATATTCAAAACACATGAATCTTCTCTCTCATGTATCTCTACTTACATCATTATCAGAAGTACCACATATTCCACAGGACTTGCATTCGATACATTGCCATCTATATTTCTTAACAGAAGCCGTCATATTCGGAGTGAATTGTAAACAAGTAGGATGTGCTGAAATTATAAGAAAATAATTTAATACTAATTCTAATTAAAAAATGAGCAATCTTGTGAAACAAATGACGATATTTACAGACTTGAAGGTTTTTCTATTCTTACGCTATAATTATGACTTTGGGGATATTTTTTTTATTGACAAAGCTATATGCAATCAAATATTTCCAAACTATGCAAGTCTATTTATTATCTTTTCAGAAATTCAAACATTTCTTAAAATTATTTTTATGAAAAATCATGCCTCTTAATCATCTTGTACAGTGACACCCCTCAAAGTTTGAAGGTAAATGGTTAATTCACATGTAGCTATCGTTTGATGAACCTGGTATTTGAAATGGTATTTGCCAAATCCAAAATCGCCAATTTAGCTCTCAAAAATTAAAAAGAGTTTGCTCAATATGATGTGTGTGTAAACATTTTAAGTCGATCAATCCAGTAGTTTTACATGCCAACCATTCGCAAAATAGCTGTTCTGCGAAAATGGCATTAAAACTCTACATCTGTGTGTATGTTATTGGCTTATAACTGGATCAATTTTGTGAATTTTTACTTACATTAAGATCCTAAAAAATAAGATTACGAGAAAAATACAAAACAATTTTCACCAGAAAAAAGAACATCTCGTTTAATCACAGAACATCTCTTAAGGAACTTTAAAAAGCTTAAGAGGTGAGTAAACCAAAGAAAGTGATTAGAACATTCCATAGAAATAAATTTGAGTCTTTAAAACACCACAGAATCTGAAATAAGCAAAGGACATTTGAACCATCCAATTATACAAACCTCAAAACATGAGTTTGTTTTATGGGGTTTAGAACAAAACAATTTTCTCAATGAAGTCTTGTGTAACCAAATATGCCTATTTAAAACTATTAACTAAAATCATTCTGATACATAAAAAATTAAGAAAATTGTTACAATTTTCTACATAGATGTTTTTAAGCATTATGTACACACTAGGATAAAAGCACGTCATACCATGGGTGCATAACAAAAGTTATTGATTTTGATCAAACTTCATTTATATATTTTTTTAAATATGACGTTGTGTGATCACTGGCCGTGATATTCAATTTGAAATAATGATCAAAAGATGATTTTTGATAGTTCGTTTCACTTGTGAAGTCACACAATCAATCAAAACTTTAATATCCACTGAAATGCAGCTGGTCTTAACATTTTAAAAATTAGATTGTTTTTTCCACATTATACTTTCTTTATCCAAAAAGTAAAGCTTGCTAACACGGAATGTTCCGAAAAAAAGTTTCAGCGCCATATAAAATTAACCTTATTTTAGTTTTAATAAGATGAAGTACTAAACTTTAATTTATTTCAATGTATTGAATTGAAAAGGAAATAAAGATTACTTCAAGTTAATTTTGGTTTGAAACCAATCTTCAATTAATACCTGCCATATGTAATTAAATTTTACCACAAGGGTTGGCTAATTCATTGTCAACATAAACTTTGCACTTTTTCCACAACACTACTTAAAAACTATGGGTTCCAAAAAAGATATTTTCAAATGTAATCTTACTAATAGATACTTTCAGAATGCAATTTAAAACCATGTACAAATATTCTTAAACCAGTATTTTCAAAGTGCATCAGCACCACACCAAAATTATGAATTTGCATAGCTTTCCCCTACGTATGTTTTGAATGTTATTATTTGATGTTTCATACTACATAAAGGCCTATAGCCAAAATAACCATTTCAACATTCATATAATTCAATTTTCTCCAAAATTTCAATTGTTTTTCTGGAAATTAATTCGCAGATTCATTGATTTGGCATGGTGCAGATAGATCATTACCCACCTGAGCGTCCACAATCAGAGCATGAAACTAATTCTTCTGGCATCCTAGTTTTTTTGTTTTCAATACTATCACCCAAACAAAAGTCACAGTAAGTGCTTGGTAGGGTGCCTCCTTTTTCTGAGGTAGGTCTCGGAGCTGTTAAGAAAAATAGGGAACTTTCATTTCGTACACAAGTTAGTAAACATGAGACTGTTAGCCTACGAAGACTATTGCAAGCATTAGTCTATAATAATGAAGCATTCATTAAGCATAATTTGTATTTCTAGGCAGATGCTACTTAAGACCATGCACTGGTGCTTAATATATTATTAACAAAGATCTAAAGCAACAGCCACATAATTGAGAGCAATAAAAAAACCATGCACAAATATCTTTGCAGCTTTAAACATATTTTGGAACTATAAGCAAAAGAACCAAATATTAAAAACAATGCTACTGCAAATATAGCTATATTTACTATAAATGGAGATATACTACCTCCATAGCATAAAGGTCAATTCCTATATTTGAATCAAGTTTACTTATTTAAAAACATCTTTTTACTTATTCCCCTTTGAATTGTCATGCTTTCACTTTTCCTAGTTCTAAAAATCAAGATGCAAATGTTTTGAATAGATTTAGCTATAATGAAGTCTATTTTTAAGCAATAAAAACACTTTTACACATGATGTAT
Source organism: Metellina segmentata (assembly GCA_947359465.1). Lineage (NCBI taxonomy): Eukaryota > Metazoa > Arthropoda > Arachnida > Araneae > Tetragnathidae > Metellina > Metellina segmentata. The sequence continues at coordinate 84,287,617 of OX375877.1, forward strand.
ATTATTTGTAACTTTAACATGGTGCATTTATTGCTTATTGAATCCAAATCAGTACTATTAGTAAGCAATTACATTAAATTTGGCTGTAAGGTTAATTTAAAAGAATTTCATCCCTACGATGAACATATTTAAAGATAAAAATGAACAAATAGGTTGATAATCAGGGAAATCAATTAGCCAAGTTCTAATAGGTGCTTGATAGTTGAAGTTTGAGAAAATATAAAACTTAAGTATATAATTTACTTACAGAAAGAATAAAATGAAACTATAGTGTGGTATTACACTGAATTCAGTAAATTCAAATAAATTGTGTTAGTAAATAAAGATAACCAAATAATTTATCATTATTTTGTTCTCGGTTATTTTTTAAAAATGCCCAAGTAATTTTTCAAGATATATTGAGTTTGATTTAAATTAATTTTCCTGAAATAAGCAAGGAAAAAATGGTACCATTATTAATCAAGATTCTGAAACAAAACTACTATGTAAAGTACAGTAGTACCTTATTATAACGGACAATTAGGGGCTGAAGGTTGTCTGTTTTAATGAAACAAATTATATTATAGTACCAAGTCCAAAATCCTCCAGACCTCTGCCATTCTGGATTATTTGCATTTTTAGTCAAAAAACCTTAATCTAACCAACCCCACATAGCGCGAATTTTGCGATTGCAATAGTAAAATATCAGATATATAAATAGGAATAATTTTAACAAAAGAAGAACATTTTTAAAACAATGCAACAAATTTTACTTGGAAACCTTCTAATTTTTCAGTGTGGTATTTACTCTGAAAATTTCTGTTATTTTGCATTGTTTCATCAATTAGGTCCAGGTTTAACTCCCTGTTCTTTAAAAATTGTCAGAACGATGCAAAAAAGTGAAAAAACAAAAACAGAAAAACAGTGGTTACAAAATGTCCGGATTTTGGACTTTGTACTGTATTTAATTTTACAAATTCTTATAGGGGTGTAATGCAGCAGGGTGTACATCAATAAATGTACAGTAGTCAGCTATAAAAAGTGATTACATCTATGTAAATAAGAATGGAGTGTTTCTTTGTAAATTGAATATTTTCAACCCATTTCAAATTTTCTATCTGCTTGGGTCCTTTAGATGCAAAATCCGTCTCTTGCTCGTTTGGTGTCAGTCAGTCCATCTGTCATGAAACTTTGCATACTGTGAGCACTTACAGTCATTTAATGACTGAACATGATTGCTTAAGTCTGTCTATTCGTCTTTCCGTTCTATGTTTGATTTTGTACTTGTAAAGGCATCACAAGAATTTTATTCCCCATGTTTGATACAATGTGCTTTAATTTATGCATCATATACTAGTTTAGTGAATGAAATATTAAACTGTTATTTATTTTCATATTTAGATAAGTTTCTTGCTGAAGATCTATAAGTATACTTAAATCAATCATAATTCGGTAGTATTGGAAAATCTTAAGTATATGTTGAGTATTACGATCTTGAATTGTTTTAACCAGTACTGCTGAAAAAGCAACTATTTTTTATGGAATTTCAACTCTGATACTTCATTTATTTCGAGTCTTTTTATTTTTTTTTATTTTTTGCATTTTACGAAATATAAGAGTTCTGAATATTTGGAACAGGCGACATTTTTCAACGAACGGGAACAGAATGGAAACTTGTATCGGTTGTTCATGTGCAGTGATATTTTCTGTTTTCATTGGCTCAAAATTAATTTTGCATTTCTAAACTTTGTGCACTTTTAACTGTCAGCTGTGTGAGATCAAGACATAAAAGAGAATAACAAATATCTTTAGAACAAACATTTTTTTGACAACTTTTAAATTTGTTTTATTTCACTGTTTTCAGTTTTAAATATTTATTATTTTAATAAATTGCATTTCCTTTGTTTCATCACCCAATGCCACTAGAGTATTTGATTTAAAGTGCCAGGTAAGTCATAATAAAGCAAATTTTAAGTGTAATTTTGTCATTATGGAAGTAATAATAATGTTAAAAACTTCTGTGCTAGAACTTTTGAAATGTTAAGATTCTTTGTCATAATGGCAGGAGGTCAAGGTGGATTATTTTAAGAGTTGAAAATTTTTTAAACAACTCATTATACATCTTAAATTTTTTTTAAGAGAACAATTTTCTTTTAAAAATTATGTCAAATCGATGTATTATTTTTTAAATGGCAACAGGTTTTTTTTGTAGTTTGGAACAGAAGACATTCAATTTTAAAACAAGTTCCTTTATTATTAGATTTGCTACAACATGTAATTTTCAAGAAAAATGCATTTGCTTTTTAAAAAAACTTAGTGACAAATACCTTATCAAATTAATTTATCATCCTTCCCTTAAAGATGGTGAAATTGGACAATGTTACGTGCCCGATTCTAAAGTGTCTAAGTAAAACAGCATTGTTTTGTTGAGTATCATTGCGAGAACACTCACCGTAGCTCAGGCCTCGAAATAGATTTTTTAATACAGGTGCACCTTGTGCACCTAAGTTTTTTAATTAGGTGCACAAGGTGCACTGCGTGCACCTAGTGGGAAAAAATTAAGTGCACAATTATATTTTCATGTGCACAGTGCACCTGGGTATTTCGAGCCCTGCCGTAGCTTCATTATTTTTATGAATTGAGTTGAGTATGAAAAGAACTTGAGAAAGCGAATTCCAAATCCCTTCAAAATCTTCTTTTGAAGAAATAACCTTAATGTCACCTTTCTTCAATTTGTAGCTTTGTCATACAGCACTCGTTTGATGTAAGTGAAACGTATTACATGAATGGAATGCATGAGTAGGATTTGCATCTAATGTAAGTTGTACAAATTATAAAGATGTCAAAAAGGTGGTAAAACATTATTTTATTCTATGAAAAATAAAAGGGTTTATATATTCTGATCGTTTCTTCAAACCTAGAGTTAATTAATTCAAACTGAGTAATTTTGCTAGTAACAAATAAATAACAGCTTTCAACATAGGTTGAATTGCAAAAGATGTGTGCGTATATACAGCATTGATCTTTAGAACAAGAAAGTTGTTGATTACAGTTCTTGGTTGCTTACATTCATTGGTTTGAAAAATTAATTTATTTTCTGCTTGTCTTAATGTATGTTTATTTATATTGGCTTGTATTATTTATTTATTTGTTTGCTGCTTATTCCTCAGATACTAACTGACGGAGGTGCTGTATGTGTTCATAATAAGGAAACACATTTTCATTTGCTAATTGTTCAACTTATTAAATAACAAAAATTTAAATGGTCTTTCGCTTTGCTTAATGTTTTATTATAAGCAACATTGGTTATGATAGGTTTTTTGAGGTTCTACTATAATACTTTCTTTTAATTAATTTGATGCATTATTGATAAGAAAACACATAAGCATAGAGCAAAACATACACTTCTGCGAGAGGGAAAATAAGCAGAATTAAATTTTATGAATGATCTTATATTAGCAAATACAAATACTAAATAAGGAAACAATGAGTTACTATTTTTGGAGCTGATATAAAATTAAATTAATAAATATATATCTTAAAGGTAAATTAAATCAATACACTGAGGTGAGCTGTACTACATTAAAATTTTATAAAACAGTAGGAAATACTTTTAAAAGAGTAGATTTTAACAGCAGATATTTGTTAAGTTACATAATAATTTTTTAATGCATACATCATTTTTAACATAACCTTAGAGAAAGAGGAGTTTTATACTATTTGTGGATACCTAACATTTAAAACCCAAAACATTACAAGCTTAATTTTATAAATTCAGGATACCAGATTGCATCATAAAAATACATTGAACCAAGAATAAATTTATTATTTTCAAACAAATAACCAATCCTTACTTTGATTTTTTTAAACAACAAAATTCCTTAAAGAAAACATGTTAAGCAGGGCTTTATTACACAAAAGCAAATATAATTCTAGCTTTAAATATAAAATATATAGCCAAGCATTATAGAACTTTTAATTTATTCTTAGCATTTTAATATTTTAAAGCAAAGTAGTCAATCTTTGATAATGGTAAACTATTGAAAGTAGGAAATATTTTTAATATTGAGCACCTAGTTCTACATGGCATAACAATTATGAGTGATAAATCTTTAGTCATGCTAAGCAAGTGAACAGTACATGCAGAAGTTCCAGCAAGCATGCTCTTCAAAAGGAATTATCTTTCTTCAAATTTGCCAAAGCCCACTCCAGTTATAAGCTCTATGTCATTTATGGAAGCAACTGATTCGTAAGTGCAAACATGATCAAACTTCAGATGGCAAAGAAACATGTTGTATAATTTTTCATAACAAAATGTGTGGTGCTAACATGCATAACCCACCTGTAGAAGAGAAAGAGCTTAGGCTCCTGAAAATGCAAGCTTTGAATATAAAGGAGAAAGAAAGACTATATAGTTTGGAAGATATACACTTTATTGACATAATGCATGCTGCACTGCTAGCTATGAGCAAAAGAAATTTTGTACATTACAGAACAGAAAAATTTGGAAGACTAAAAGCTTCAATCATTCTATCTGGAGATTATTTTTAATGAAATTAGATTTGGTTTCAACGAAACATTTAAGGGTAAAAAGCTTGTAGCATTTATGTAAATTTAACTTTTTGAAATTGCTCATAGCTAGTGTTCTTTTAAAATATGTTTCACACATAAATTTTTTAGTGCTGGAGAATAAGATTAGAATCATTTTTCCTACAAAAATTAATGAAATTTGTATATTTTTACAATCAGAAGAAAAAAAAATTTTCTATGAGATAGTTTAAAACTTTCTATTTAAAGAGATGAATAAAATTGAAATTGTATACAGTATTCACTGATAAAAGATGGAATGCAAAAAAAAATCAAATAGATACCAAATATCAACTAAAAAAACCTAAAATCCATACTGAGAAGAAAAAAAAATTTTTAATTTAGATATCTGCCTTATCAGATAGTAAATTCATCACAAATGAAACCTTTATTTTTCAAAGAAATAGAACAATTGTAAAATCTGGAATTATTTAATTGTCTTTTTTGAATAGTAGCCCAATAATTTGAATTCAATTTAAGTTATGTCTATGTGTTTGAATTACTTTTATGTCAAAAAAATAGTCATGCACAATTTATGCATATGAACTTTGCATTCTTCACATGCATAGAAAACAAAATTGCATTTCCTGACACAGGATATGGCTATACAAACATGTCTTGTAACAGCAGACAAAAGACGTGCTAAAACATATAAATATTAAATAACTAAATGTTGCTTTCATAACTAAAAAAAAAAAAAAAAACATTTTGATGATAAAAAAGAAATTTTTCCCTGAAATGACTGATATGTACTTCTATAAAGAATGTTAAAAAGAAAAATGTTAACATTGCATTTATTTTCTAATCAAGTTAATTTCTTCAAAAATATCTCAACCCTTTGCACTCAGATGTCATCAAATCGGCAGTAGTTATCCGTAAGTAATGCAAAGTTGGTCATTTCGAAGTTTTATGGTGCAAGAGCCATATTTGGCCATGCTGCATCAGATAAAAAAAAAATGCAAGGAGTTAAATCAATCTCAGAAAAATTACAGTTGAAATTATAATGTAAAAAATGTTTAGAACATTTATTTAACTTTCAAATCTGAGTATTCTTAATTTTGGAATAAAAATTCCAATCTAATCATTCAATGATGCTGTTCAAAAATAAAAATTTCGAACTGTAAAACAGCTTAGAACTGAAATCAAAGTTACATTATCCTGCTTGGTTTAGTTTTTGGATATTGAATTCTGATTAACTCTAGGAATAGAAATTTTGTGATTTTAAAAAGATTTTGAAATATTAAAATGTCCGCATTTGCATATATTTGAAGTGTCGATCTAAACTTTAAGCTTATTTCTAAGAGTTTAAAACTTTTCTCACTTAATTCTACTATAGTTTGCAATAAATTGAATGATTCAGAATAATTTTTTAATGATTTGTCATATAAAAACAACATATTGCAATAAAACTTAATATTAACAAGGAGTTTCTTAGGGAAAAACTTGTACCACATATAAAATTTTTCAGATTTAAAAATGGCACAAAATACTTTACTCATAAGAAAATGTTATTTTAGCAAAAGAGAAAAATGTTTCCATATTTCCATTGAATTTTAAACCAATCAGCATATGAAAACTCATTAAATAGAATAAAAATAATTTAATGTAACTTTTTTACTCTAAAATCTTAATTACTCTTTAATTTCCAAGAAACTGTGGGTAAAACAAGCAGGGAATTGAAAGATAAGAACATAAGAAAATATAGAACCTCATCATTTAAGCTCATTAAATGACAAAGCAATTTTTAAAATTTCAGAAACACAGAATGCACGAAAAAACTCGGAAAGGGTAGGATACATACTTAGAGGACCGTCCTCACTGGAAGGACCTGGCCAAGAAGACATGGATGGCTGCATAACCTGAGGTGGTGGTGGTGGAGGTGGCGGATTGCAAGGAGGAGGAATTGCAGCAGGAGGAGGTGGTGGTGCTGCTGCTGCACTTGGTTTTGGGGGCGTATAATTGGTTTCCTCTTCTGTGTTATCTGTTGAGTCATTATTGTGACCATGGCTGTAGTGGTAAGACAACCCTGGCCTGGTCTTGTAACGTGCTCCACAGACTAAACAAATATGAATTTTTTAACAAATAGTAAGTGTAGAACTTTAAATACTAACTGTGCTAGCATTTTCCTAACTTTTTCATGTAGTATCCTTCTTTATATTTCTTTATTAAAAGAATAAAAGATTTTGTCCACAAACAAATTATCTTTTACTTCAAAATTTTAAATACAATATTGAAATTTAGAAGTCAAACCTTTTCAAAAAGGAAAAACAGTTATTTAATAAAATAAAAAAGCTTTTATTAAAAAAGAAACAAATACGATCCATCAAACATTTCTTGAACTTTGAATCTACTCTCCAATTTTAGAATTCCAATATTTGGACAGCAAAACTTGTTCTTACTAGTCATCTTATGAAGAACTTTGTCAAATAATTTAGTAATAATCTGCTTCAAAACTTCTTATAGTGAATAGCTCACTTTCTTTTGCTATCGAATTGAATGCCCTTCTCCCCTAATAGTTATTTTTTTTCTCCAATACGAAAAACACATCTTTTACTCCCTCTGAATAACTAATAATTTGATGATATTGTATTCTATGGCAATCACAATTTGAAGAATAATGTCATTTAGGTAAAAAATAATAATAATCAGGTTCAGGTAAAAAGATACATACATCAGCTGACATCTTAAAATTTGGGTGCATAGTAATTTTGTTGAGCAACTTTCTCCACTATTTCAGATTCTTAAGAGAAGGATTGTTTAGGACTTTTAGTCAAGTCCAACAACTGTTGTGTTTAGAATCACTGATAATGAAACTTCAGTAGATTTCAAATTTTGAGTGAATGGATGTTGAAATAATCTATGAAATTGTTAGTAAAAATAAAATTCTAAAATACACAAAAAATATAATCAGCGTGGAAATTCCTAAAACAGAAATACTAAAAGAATAAATCGCTGTATTTTTCTTGATTTAAACTAGAAATGTATTGGCAAACACTGTAGTTAAGTTACAAAAGAGCTGGTAAAAATAAAGAATTAATTTTTAAAATGAAGATGAATAAGCATTATGACAACAATTAACTTCAAAACCTAGTACATTTTTTAAAATCCCTCAATGTTTGTAAACAGCATAACCTTCCACCTCCAAAGAAACAAATACACATGATATTTATGACATAAAGTGATGTTAATGCTGAATATTAACACATAAATCTTATATGCTTAACTTAAACAATCAGAATCACCTATGAAGAAAATAACTTTTCAATAAGCATCAAATGCTTAGGAATTTCTTAGGAATGGAGTTGACTCCCAAGAAAGAACATTACTTTCTTTTGACTTTAAATAGCACCAAATTGAGCTTTATACATAGATCAAAATGGGGAAAATGCAACCCTGCACTACTGCTGTTATTTTCATGGTGGCATTTCGAATTGGTGTAACTTTGTGTTGGCATTATTTCAATACACCAAATACTAGCAATTAAATGTTTTCGGGCACATTTAGAGTATTTCTAGTTATTTCTTGTTAATTCAGTCAAAATAATTATCTATCAAATGATATCTTTGGCCATTGCCTGGTTGAATAGAACCTGTAAGGAGACAGTGAACCAGTCCACAGAGAATGGCAACCATTGCAATTACTAGTGCAATGCGAACCATTCCTTTGCAGCCTTTGATAGGGCTCCGACGAATGTAATCACCAATGCCCTCATCACTGTTTGGGGAACTGTAAAGGCTGTGCACAGGGAGGTGTGTTATCACCCTTACTATAGAGCCTAGTGGTTGACGAGCTAAACAGGACTCACTTCTTGGGCCTATACTGTCTGGGTTATGCTGATGACATAACACTAGTCATAAGAGATAAGTTCCAAAACAATGTTACGTTCCTCATGAACACTGTCCTAAAAAGATTGAAAATTGGTGCAGAGAGGTGAACTTGTGGGGTTCAACCCAAACAAAACAAGCCTAGTCCTCTTCTCCCGAAAAAGGCTATAAGATATGCATTTGATAAAATTCTTTGGAACACCACTTGCATACTCAGACGAGGTTAAGTATCCAGAAGTTATCTTTGATAAGACTTTGAAAGGAGCTCACATCTCCAATACTGCACGAGCAGGCCAGAAGAGTGTTCCTTGCTTGTAGACATGCCGTAGATAATAACTGGGGTCTAATGCCGAAAATGGTACAGAGGATATACACTGAAATTATCGTCCCAATGATATCTTATGGGGCCATTGCCTGGTGGAATAGAACCAATATTGAGACAGTGAAGAAGGAACTCTCTAGTGTACAGAGAATGGCGAAAGTTGCAATTACTAGTGCAATTGCAAACCACTCCCTCACTGAATCTGGAATTGCTTATGGTACTCCTACCACTGCATAAACAAGTGGAACTAGAGGAAATTTCATGCTCACAATGCATCAAACCCATGGATGGAAGTTGTCCTATGAAAGGTCTATGCTCAAAAATGTTGATTCACAGGTATAAAAGAACATCCCTATCTATTAATGAGATCTGATTGGATGTTAAAGCAATTTTGCTTTCAAGCCAAATATAACATTTTTCCAACCAGAGAGGAATGGAGATTTGTCTCCAGTCTGGAGATGGAATTTGAGAGGTGATGAAATTTGGTACACAGATGGTTCAAAAACATCTCATGGCACTGGTTCAGGTGGCTTTAGTGCTAATCAAAAAATAAGGCTATCTCTCTCTGGATAAGTTGGCCACTGTACATCAGGCTGAGGTTCTAGCAATCTCTGCTTGTACTTACAACTGCCTCAATAGAGGGGTTGTTAAGGGGTTATAAAAATATTCTCTGACAGCCAGGAAGCTCTAAAAGCTTTGCAAAGTCACTGCTTTTCTCCAAAAGCAGTGTGGGAATGTCACAATGTACTTGAGGATCTGGCTGGGAGATACAAAGTCTTTCTTGTCTGGGCCTCTGGTCATTGTGGGTAATGAAATGGCAGACCAATTAGCAAAACATGGATCTGAAACGTCATTTATTGGACTAGACCCTGTTTTGGGTCTACCTCACAATGTGGTTAGAGACTATAAAGGGTTTACTCCTTACCGAGTCCTACCATATATGGCTTCAATCTAATGATCAGACAAGCCAAAGAGCTCAATCAACAATCTCCCTGGGATAGATCAAAAGAACTGCTGAAATTGAGCAGGAAAGAAATCAGGATAGCTACTGGCCTTCTAACTGGCCACTGTACCCTGAATAGACGCCTCAACATTATGGGTGTTATAGATGACCCATTATGTAGAGGTTGTCGGATGGTAGAGGAAGAGTTCTATACACGTTCTGTGTAAGTGTGACAACTCTGCACAAAGATTTGAATACCTGAGAAACTGTAATGAATCCTGGGAACTGTTAAACATTCCAATCAGGTACTTGCTGAAATTTATTTCGGCAATCAGTCTTTAGTGGATCAGCAGGGGTCTCAATACAATAGACTATTAGTCGCAGTGCTGGCACTCTTCGGAGTCACCCCCACAATAGGTCATGTCATAAGTCAGTCAAAATAAAGTTTTCGTGACTATCTAGCAATCACTGATTCTGATGTTTATCTTTCATGGTTGCCAGAGATTAAATGCAATAATAGCATTACTTGAAAACTTTCTCTCTTCAGAAAAATTCGGAATATATTCACTTCTGTCCAGAATACTAGAGAAACAAGTAGAAGACTTCCAGAAAAGTTGGAAGGAACGAAACAGGCCCTTTATTTTGCTTTATTTCAAACCATTTCAAAAACATTAAAATTCAATCATAAATCATCAAACATATAATCAATTGTGACCCCCCAAAAAAAAGAAGTGCAAATCATTTTTTGAAGCACATGTTCAGAAAATACCACCAGTAAAAAAAAATAACAGGATAAAATGGAAATACAAAACATTTTTTCTTGGCGAAAAATTAACCCTACTGAACATAAAAAAACAATACAAGTTATTTTTCAATTGTACTCCAACATAAATAAGTGTAAATTCTAAATACTAACACAAAACTGACTAAAAATAATATTTAGAACACTAAATATATATGAATTTTCAAATATGTAATATGTGATCTAGTATTTTATAATACTGTAAAAATTCCAACTGCAAACTTTATTAAAGTGGGTATTTTATTCATACTAAACAAAAACATAAAAATATATTTTATATTATTCAATAAACAAAATGAAATCTTACTTTCACAGACGTAGGGTTTCTCTAGATCAGTGTAATCATAACGGTCGGCTCTTTTTCTTCCTCTACTACTCTGAAACAAAGTTTGTAAACTATTTTACCTTATATATATTGCGATAAGTATTGCATTTAAATGGAGACAGAAATAATATTCTCACAACTTCAAATGTTACCTAAACTTTAATTTATACTACAAAACATGAATGTTAAGTCATTGAAATAAAAGTATCACATAATTTTAAAATCAATGATATTATTACTTCAGGCATTTATTTCTGAAAAATAAGCAGATAATTATTAAAATGGTAACCATTAGGGGTGTATAGATATTTAGAAGTAAATTTACGTAACATTCTCACTTAAAACTATAATGCAATATTTGTAGTCTTAATCACATAATCATTGAAATGAAGCAAGAATATCAGTATTTTAAAAAAACTCATACCAACTTCTGAAGTATACAATACTTTTAAAAATTAACAGTAAATAATATATTTCCTGTAATCTGAATCTATGTACATATCAGCATTCAATGTACTGATTTCTTTTTTGAATGAGGTATGTGGGGATACATAGAACTGAGTATAAAATTTTTATGTTATTATGATTCTAGAATTTCTGTTTAAACACAATTGTATATTTCAGAAGTTGGGAGACACAAATTACGTGAATAAAAAGAACTCACTCTAAATAGACTATCATATAATTGGCCATGACATTTTTTCAAAAATTTGTCCGAGATTTATCCATTGTCATCAAAAAAGCTAGTTGCTAGCTAGTTTAAAACTTAAAAGGCATATTAGCATCTGAGGGAATGAGCTGTATTTGAGGTGTGAGGATTATTTCATTAACATTGTCAACAATTATTTTTGCTTCAATGATGTTTCGTTGCAAGTTAGAAACTTTAAGTCTTGTGCCCTTGCACAAACCTTTAGAAGGGGCTAAAATTTCTAAGCAACATTATAATGGCTCCTTGCTTAGGTTTTAGTTTAGTTGGTGGCATACCTGTTGGCGTTAAACTATTTAGGGGTATTCATCAGTTATGATTTTATCAAAACTTTCATAAATTACTTCAGATCCAGGCATACAATTTAAAACTTGATGATTCATTTCAAGAGACAATTCATTACTAGCTGTAAGAATGGCTCGCCTTTAAGCTGTGACTTGTTAATCTTCACACATGGAGTTGTTACGTTGAGTCCAAAGTTCAGAAACATTTTTCAACCTCCCCAAACCCACATATTATAGCAAACAACACTCGTAAATGACTTGGGATTTGTGTCTTAGCTGCATCAGCAAGGGTATCATGCTAATGCTGATCTCCTTCTAGAAAACCAACTCCTTACGTGCTTGTTGGAAGCAGTCACATACTACCCACGAACAGATTTCAAATCATCATAACCATTGGCATTCTTCAGTGAATGTTCTGTTCTCCTCATTGCCTTTTCTTGCAGCTTGTTTCATTTTTGTGAAACATGAAATTCTGTGGAATGTCAGAGTAATTAATGTTATTTGCATCTGTATCAACACGATTCAATTGAAACCATGCAGTTAAAGTTGTTTGTTTTACTGATGCCAGAGAAATAGCTTCATCTTCTTGACCTTCTTGATAAAAAACCTGCTGCTGTGATGAACTGCTAGTCTCATAACAACATGGGATTTGTTAGACATACTGAACTCATTAAAACGCCACATAACTTCGGTAGCATAAACATATCTACCATCACGGAAGGTCAAAATTTCATCATGATGAATAATATATCCGTCCCTTTGCAGCTTAATAGATGCAGCATCATAACCTTTATACACATATTTATAACGAGATTTAACACTTTTTTACTGAAGCACATACCTCAACGTTAATATGAGCATTAAATTTCTTTAACAACCAAGGATTGTAAGTTACGATCAATTATCTACATCATACTGACCATTTCTCACTGGTTGTATTGATCTTTGTCTATACCCATATATATATTCTTCTGTTACCTCTTTGGCAAACTGTTTGCAGCATACACTGGAATTCTTCAGACATGATGAATTTAAATTCAATGTACCATGAATCATACACTTTGAAACAATTTCAAATAACTTTTGATTGACATTAATATCTAAATGTTGAAACACTAACAGTCATTGATGTGTGGAAGAAATTCTCAATTATGGATTGTATCAATCAAGTTGGATTAGCGTTAACTAAATTAAAACCAACAACGTTGAATGTGTGTTGAAAAGCGGTTTGGCCACAATGTGCAAAAATCAAAGATCCTGTCATCTCTAATACGACTGAATTTCCCAACATCATTACAACGGCCCACACAATTGATGGAGAAGGATTTGATGATCTATCCTTTAAAGATTTTAATGAATTGTTAGTCGACAAAGCCCTAAGTGAAGTTGTTGTCCTTGAGACTCCTAATCCCACAGAACGTAGTGATAATGAAAAAAATTATACTGTTCTAAATGCAGATTTAATAAAAGATCTAGAACTGGCCAGAAAATTGAGTAATCATTTTGTTAAACATGACTTTAATGAGGAATGAGCTGGGAAACTTCAACATGAGCTGAAGTTCTTGACAGCCTCTAATCATAAGAATTATATGACGGCATAACCAAAACACGAACACAATTATTGATAACTGAATTGATTTGTAAATCCAGTGAAACGTCAGCACCAGAGGAGACTTGTGCTGATTTTGTTCAAGAGGTCACAGAAAGAAATTCATTAATAGAGGAAGAAGACAATGTCTACAAAACACTTGTAGTGAAAACAGTGATATTCTAGTAGTATATAAGCTTATACGAATATTTTCATGTGGTATTTTTAAATGCTTTTACTGACTTTTAAGATTTGGAACCAATCTTCTTTTCTTCTATAGATGCAATGTCTTTTTTTACACAGATTTTTTTAAATGGATTCTGCAGGAATGTTTAACATAAAGCACACAAAAAAACAAAACAGCAGGGGTGCAATAAACCAGAAAACGAAACTACCCATGCAAATGCGCTGAAGTTGCAAACATAGCATAGTAAGCATTTCTCCATTTTTTTTTATCATTTTTTAACACTTTTGTTGCATTTATTTTTTTAATTCCTGTGTTCTTGAAATTATATATATATATATATATATTTGAGTAATGTATATGGCATAGAAACTGACATTAGTTATATATTGGCAAATGGCAGATATGAACTATACAAAACAAACTGCTATCAATTTTGTCAAATCATTTAAATTGGCTTGATTTGAGCCGTTGAGAAATAAAATACATTTTATTGAATTAATGAAATATTGTTTTAATGAAAGTTTGAAGCTGTTTGCTGACAAAAGGCAATTAGGAATCTAGAAGATAGAAATTGGGGGGAGGGAGAAATTGCGAGGAAATAGTAAGTTTTGTTGTCAAAATATACCAAATTGCATTTGAAGTAGACATTTATAAACTAATTGTGGTAACATGACTGAGGTATGAACTTTTTACCTCGTACTGCATTGGAAATAAGAACTAACCCAAGTACACTAAATGCTGTTTTATAATTTTTACCAATATTATTAAATTTATTAGCAAGATAGGGGCATATCTAAGGTTATATCGATTACAAAATGATTTTATTAAAGCATGAAAGTGTCAATTTCAGTGCATGATGCTATATGCAGATCTTCTAGTAGTTTTAAAATTCATAAAAAGGAACTCACTCTTATTTTCTTTTTCTTTTTACGGACATAAGTTTCCTCGTAGTCTTCAACATCAGTGTCAGGATCTTCGACTTCAACACCACCCATATCAAACTGCTCAGGAGTTTCTTCAAAATCCTTGTACCATGAGTCTTTAGAATCTTCTGCGATTTTTTCAGTGCTATTATCATTTTCCTGAACACCAGTCATGGAATTTTCATTTGTTGAAGCATGGTTTTCTATGAGAGGAAAAACAAATTATAGACATGAAATATTACTTATACTTAGCAAATTCATCAACAATCACATTTTAAACCAAGCCTGACTCAAGCGAAAGTAACAATAGTAAATTATTAATTTCATAAAAAATGTTCTCAACACTGTAGAACTATTCTGTAGTAACATCCGTTAAGTGAATAAGATCAAAAAGCACAACTCTTAAATTAATGCAAACAAGTATTTCTGTTAAACTTTAAAAAAAAATTAAACCCTTGTTCAATTTGTTAAATGAAATGCAGCCAATTTTTTTCCTAATTTTTCCATTAGAGATCAAACACAGCCCAACTACCTTTCATTCCACATATTCATAAAAAGGGCATAATCTGCTTTAATTAATTTGGTTTCTAATCTATAGGCATTGTAATTAATAAGACAATAAGTTGCTATAAGAATAGTAAGAGAAAGTTTTAGTCAATTTTAACATAGGGAAGGGTTGATTTGATTTATACAGGCTGTTAAAAAAATTATCATATTGCTATTAATTTTCTAAAGATATTTATCAGATGTTTCTTTAGTGGTTAAAAAAATGTCATTCTGCACTGCTACTTTTATACTCTAAAAGTAAATAACATTGTGGCCAGTTAAATATTAACAGAATTATTCAGAAATTTTTATTATGCATTTGCTGCTTATGTATTTATTGTACTCATGTTAACTATTTACAGTTTAAGTAATTTCTTTTTTTTATTGCATTGATTGCTTTGGGAGGAGAGGGAATAGTTGGAGGAAGCCACAATGTTCATAATAGCAATATGTATCTATCGGATTTTAACAAATTCATATGTTGCATCAAAAAAGGAAGAAACTGACAGGAACATTACAATCCAAATTTACTGTAAAACTTTTGAAAAATTATTTGCAACCTATGGATATCAAAAAATATCTACCTACAAACTCAAAACTTATTTTAAACAGAAAATTATGCCTAACATTATGGCTGTAAAATTATTGAATAATTTCCTTCCATTAAATTATTATATTCCATGTGAAATCAAATCAATCATAAAGGTTTAAAATAGCTAATTTCTAAACCACACACTGATGCTTTTATCCTTTACATTGTGTGCACTAATTAATTGTTTCACTAATTCTTTAAAAGTTAGTTTGAAAAAAACTTGCATGATTCCAAATTAAAATTTAATGACTAATTATAGTGATTCAGGTTAAAAAAACCTTTAAAAACAATCTTTGGTTGATTTACGATTATTCACTTTGTGAGTCTTCAAAATTGTGTTTGTTAATCATTTCATGTCTTTGTTTTAAGATTATGATTGTTTATTGTAATTTTGAATGCTTTTTATGGAAAAAAGATTATTTCCACTTTTCTTACCTCCATAATATTAATAAATGATAAAACTAAGCATTCATTAAATAAATTCCAGTTTTAAAAAATAAGCTATAAGAATACATGTGATTAAAGATGTGTAATAATTCTCAGACTTTTGAGTGAATAAAAGAATAACAAGTTTAACTCAACTGAATTGAGTACTGATTCATTTACTCTGAGCATGTAATACTATCTACTATATATAAAATCAGATGCCTGATTAACCAAATTACTAGGAAGATTCAAATCAGTGTATCATAATAAAATCTGTAGTAAACAAAATCCATACAAGTGTTACCATAAGATCTCAAGGTCCACATGTGAGTTGTCAGTACCATGGTACCAACATCAGAATGTGAAATTTTATTTCTAAATTCAAAAATAATTTTCATTTAAGTTAAGTCATGAATTGTTTGCAATCAAAACTGTTAAGTTTGCAAAGGGAAAGACAAAATGTGTGAACTTCTGTAGGTCTTACAAATTTCATTTTATGAGGGGCCATCATCCAATTTATTTCTGGCTCCTGAGTGCAAATACAGATGTCTAGTAATATGGCAACTGAGCAAAAGCAAGTTTGTGTCGTAATGGTTTCCCTGGGACTACTAACCTTAAGACTACAGCAGTTGTACCATGATTGCGCCAAGAAAGAATTTAGACAATGGCCACTACATCAGTTGTACCTTAGAAGTTATAAGAATCGCACCAAGAATGAATAGAATACGGCCGTTACAGCAGTTGTACCTTGAATGCTATAAAAATTGTGCCAAGAAAGAATCGTGCCTGTTATATCTACAGCCATAGTCAAAAGGTTAAGCTGAAAGATTATTTCAGAAGGTGCAGAAGAGAAATGTCTGAGGGATGAAGAGATTGAGAATTTACCACCAACACTCAACACGCTTTATCCATTCTCAGATCATTTGGATCCTTCGAGGAGCAGTACAAAATGACTGACATGAATTGTTTTAATAAACCATTGTATACTATTGGTTCTATTAAGAAAGTTCTGACTAGTTACTAGTATTTTTTATCAATAGATGACAGTACCAGGGTGTCTACTAAATTTCTGTTGGTCCATTTAAGGACTTTTTTGGAGACCTTTCAGGGACTTTCTAAAATAAATGTATGATCTGATTTTACATGATTATCTGGGTCAGTTAGATGCAATTATACTTTATAATCACACTTTTTTTATTGCTTAGTCTAATCTCGAGAAAAGAGGACTCTAGTATCGAATTTCAGCTGTTTTCTAAATAAAATTTTAAAAATAAAGACAAACCCTAAATCACGTCAAAGTAGCTGACCAAATTAAACAAATACTCTATATTATAGTTATTATTTTGCTTTCTGAATACTTTTATACTTATTATAATATACTTATTAATTTTATACTTTTATAATAATATTTTTATACTAAAATTTTATCGCATTATTTGCAATTTTCTTGTTTTTTATTTGTTTAAATTCAGCTGCAGCAGCCACCTTTTGTTTTCTCCTAAAAAAATCTGATAAATTTTCAGGACAAAATTTATGATTCAGGGACTTTCGGGATCAGTAGACACCCCAAGTACAATATCAAATTCTATGTCATGAATTAACAGACATTAAGAAAAACAAAATTGTAAAAAGAAATTCTTGCTTTAACTACTTTTTAATACTTAACCACTCTTAACAAAAGAAAGATTAGGGTCTTTTTAAGGTATTTTACAAATGTTTAAAACTACATTTAACATAGATTAAAGTTGTGTAACCCGTGAATGCACATGTAAAGAAACTTTCAAGGGTTCTATGGTATGTTTCAGACCTAGAAATTCATCAGTAAGGGTCATATTTCATTGGTTTTAGCAGATTTAGGGAATATCTGTATTGGATGGAGCTTCTTAAAATTTTAATATTTCTTGCCTAAAAATACATATCCTGGGTTATAAATGCAGGCAAAATGAAATGTTGTTTTTGTCAAAAAAAAAAAAAGGCTTTTAAAATTTTAAAAGAACTTTAGGCAAATATTAAGGGCCTACAACTACTAAGATAAAAAATCAGACCTCTTTAAGGCTTGTGGCATCCAGTTTAATACAAATCCTTCTTTCATATTCTAAGCTACAATATTTTTTGTTGTGCAGCAAAATGCATGCCACTCACATGTTGAAACTAAATATTTGAAAATTCTATTTTTCAGAAAATAGTGTGAGAAGAAAAGTTTCAAAACAACATTATAAAAAGTTACATTAAAAAAATTGGAGAAATATTTAGGATAACATTCACAAAAATGAACTTTAAGAAAATAATTTTTTCTGGTAAATAAAAATGTAGGTCTCAAAGGATTAAATATGTTGTGCATAAGTTACAAAATTTTCGTCAAATTTACTTTTATGTGGGTGCTGGAACATGGAAGTTTTAATTAGTGTCTAAAACAAACAGCAAATGAAAAATCTTTTAAATATAGCTAGATTCTGGCCTGAAATCTTAACTCATGATTTTAATGAATTTATAATTAAAAAAAGTAATAACAATTAAACACATTTAACAGCTTAGTTTACTCTCAGTGTTAATTGCTGATTTTACATATGGTGTCATTAAAGTAGTACTTGATTTCATAATTTACTTTGTATTACAAGTTATAAAAATAATCTGTCTTGTATTACTAGTTATAAAAATAGCTCAATAAAATCTGTCTGAACAATAGATATTTCATTAATCTTTTCAATGCTATTAATTTCCCACCCAAATAATTCAGGAACATTTTAATTTTAAACAGGTGGTAAAGATTTAAACTTTAAATTTCTTTGAAAAGATATTCATAAATCCATGTTGTACACTTTTGAAAATAGGTACTGACTACTGAATTATGTGAAATGTAGTTGTAAATTATAATTACTTTAAAATCATACAGAAAAATTGCTTAATTTTTTTTAAATAAAACACTTTAAGAGGGAAAGAAAAGCATTAGTGTTTGATCACTTCAATGTATTGATGATATATAGCTGGATATGATTACAATTTGATAAATACATTTTAAATTATTAAATAAATTTTTCATGCTCAGAAACAAAATAAAATCCTTCTTTTATCATGTTCAAAAGTTAATGTCAACTCATGTTTTCAAAGTATATATTTTTTCAAATATTATTTTTGTAGATATTGTAACTTTTCAGGATAAATTTAATTTGGATATGTTTTCAAATTAATATTTACAGCATATTTATTCATTCACCCAAATCAAAAAATAATTTCATTTCTTCCAAGCAAAAAAAAAATTTAATTGAATGTTTATTGCTGTTAGTTAGTTCCTTTTTTGGATTAAATTTACCTAAATGAAGCTAGGTAAAATGTTTTTACACACAGAATAAAAGAGACTTCAATTGTTTCTGAGCTTTTATTTACACAAACAAGTTAAAATCATTTTACAAACAACTGAGACAGTAACATATGTACAAAAAGAATCAAATTCGTGTTTTCCTATTTACACTTTCTTTAACTCAATCATATGATGAATTATATAAATATAAAAAATGATGAGTTCATTTCAATCCTGAATTCTGACTCAACTTGTGACTCAGATAAATAAAATACTGTTAAAAGGCAGTGTTTGTAAGTCAAGATCAGTAGAAAAGGCATTTGATCAGTGGAATAACTTTTCTATAACTGACCTGATTCATTATTTTCTACTTCTTTCATTCGTCTTGTAAGGTAAAAGTTATTCATCAAGTACTGTCGCCTTTTCTTTTTCCATCGTCTTGCAGGGTACGAATAGAGCTGACCTTCGACTTTTCCTGGCATGCGCTGCCACTTGTGCATCCAAAGAGCACAATCGCTTTGTGCTACGCCGGTTTGTTGATCCAGAAATGGCAGTCGCATTTTTCTTTCGAGGCATAGGCGGGTGTTGTAGCTAGCAGCATGTTCCATAGCATCTTTGTAAAAAGAATCGCTCAGAATGCTAAACCAAATAATAAATTTATTATAACATTGCATAATGCCCAAGAAAATTTCAAGAAACATAAAATTGGATTCATTTGCACTTAAGTAATAAAGAACACATGATTACATGGTTTGAATATAAGTTTGCATGCAACTTTGCATAGAGTATGGAATGCTGAATTGAGACCAATTAAGCAAATTAAGTAGATTGCATTTTGATTAATGCTGACTTTGAAGACAGCAGTTTTAAATTGAGGATGTTAATAAAATCCTACCTGGCCAAATTTGGATACATTAAATCGCCCATAAATCAGAAAAGCCTGCATCCTGCTATTAAACATGTTGCATCAAAAAATTTTCTAAAAAATTAATATTTAAACAAAATCAAATCGGGGATCGCGCAATTCATTTGTTGTGTACCAAAACTTTGAACAGTTGATTTTTGAAAATAAAAATATGTGCATGGAACGAATTTTATAAAAAAAATAGATTTTATAATTAAATCCAATAGAGTAATGTTCCATGATTAAAAATTATAATTTTGAAAGACAGTTCATTCCGTTTCGAAATAAGGACGATCAAAATGTAGCCTTTTTGTAGTGGTCAATGAAAACGATGCTTTGACTCAAGTCTTCTACAAGTTTGTATGGGGGTCAATGCGATCGATTTTGTGGAAATCGAAACGAGCAAAGACAAAAATGAGAATAACTTCTAAAATATCACTCTATTTAATCATAAGTAAACAAAAAAATAAACAGAACCAGAATGCAAACAATTTTGTGCAATCTTTGACACAAAAGGGAGAAAAAATTATGTACCTTTTCAATCTTTCTAAATATTCTGTTCGTACACTTAGCGTTTCCTCCGCCATGTTCCTCGTTTACTAAACAAAAGAAAAGCAAACCAAAATTATCTGCCTAAAACTCTGCTGCCAGTTGTAGTAATCTTTTTAGCTAATTTCATTTCTGATTCAAAACTTAAGATCCTTATTTGAATCCTTGTTAATTTGGTATTTTATTGTTTGTGTCCATCTAAATGCTACGAAAATGGATTTTTGGTTTCGAATAAAGTTTCGTTCACTGTTTCAATAAAGAGTAAAAACTAGCTTCCCTCCTACTTTTCGTTTGCCTTTTTCCTTTGCTTATTTTCAACTCAAAAAGCAACTTACTTTCAACAGAAATGCAGGTCTTTTCATATCGTTTGGCTTTTGAAGGGAACTGTAGAAAAGAAAATTATATTCTTTCAAAAATTAGAACATCTGCTTTTAAGCTGACTTGTACCTTATTTTTAACCCCTTATGAAGTTTCTGCTGAAATAAAAGTTGTTTGGCTGATCTAAGATTTAAAAAAAAAATGTCTGATAAAAAAAATTAGTTTTTGTTTCACTTTATTTTTAATCAAATAAAAGAATAATAAATGCATCTGGCAATGTCTTCATTAGTTATGATCGTAAACATGGCGGATGATGCATTTGATTTACGATGTTCGAGATGTAAATATTTCATTGACGAAAGGAATAAAACTTTTGAAAAGTGTGTGCTCAAGAAGTGTACAAACTACTGTGTTTCAAAGTGTGCAATATTTCTTTCCCCACTTCTTAGAACCTATAATCGTGGATTTCTTTCAATCAATATGTAAACAGTAAGTTGTCATTTAAAAATCATGCATCTTGTATTTTGAATTATAAATGTTCTTCTTGTCTCTATTTATAAAATTAAGTATACTCTTGCATGTCGTTAAAGTGTAGAGTAATTTAATTCATTTGACATCATTTTGTTTCTATTTATGATCGACCTTTTAATTTTGTCATACCAAATCGCTTAACATTTGTTTGTTTACCTTTTCTATAACTTGATTGTTATTGTATTTCAATGCATGTTATTTGTTAATTTTAAAAAGTTACCCTGTTTGATTTTACTTTTAACTTTTTGGTTCATTTTCTGAATCATTCTAATTGTTTATAATTTTAACAAATTCAGAATTTTGGACAAGTGATGAGAATTTTAAGACTTAACCTTTTAGAATCAGATTAATGTTTAAACTAGATTTACATGTGAAATATTGCATATAATGTTCAAAATTTAATTGGTTGGTGAAACAATTTCTCTTTTTCTACAATTTATGGAAATATAAGGTCGATATTAATTTCATGAGAAAAGCATTTAAAATTGTTATGTATGTCTTAGTGTCATGTGTATGTTTATTGGACAAGTTTCACTTTTTTAGTTATTTGCAATTATTTTAATGCATTTCATTTAAACAAATTTGCTTTGATTTTCAAGTATAATTTCTAAGCTTAACAGTAGCTATTTATGTTGCAGTTGAAAACTGTAGAAAGAACATTCTAAAATGAGAGATAATTTAAAATTTATTTGTTCTATTGTTCCTTATGAAATCTGTGATAAGACAACATGTTTAATGCTGGCATCATGAGAACAATGTTATGTAACAATAAATTATGATTGTTCTAACATCAAATATAGAAAATTGACATTGATCTGTGTAGATAAAAAAAATGTTCTCATCATAATACTACAAGTACTTACTAGCAGTTTTAATTTTTGTCAATAGAACATTTGCAATATAACTTAATATCAATATATTTATAGTTAAATGTCACAGCTGTTTTTCTTAACATAAATTAAGGTAAACTGCATGCAGTATACATATTTTCTGCTGTCTTTAACATACTTTAGTTTAACATTGTCTGGAGCAAGAAAAAAAAGCAGTTTAGTGTAATTTTGTTTAGTTAAATAAAACTCCTTTTTTTATTTTCACTGCAGTCTTGCAAATAGGACATCCGAATGACTTGAGATTTAGTATTATCATTATTTCTGTCGCTGTGAAATGATCTCAGTCTGACGCTGTGATGTATAACAGAAAACAAGATTTGATGAACAAAAGAATAAATGCAAATGCGCTTGCATCCTGCTGGTTGATGACACATGAGCAGGAATTGTAATGCGCCAAGAGGAAGTAAATTCAAATGTATTGCCCTCTGGCAGATTTATGTGTAACATACATTGAGGCTGAACAATCATCTTTCACTGCATGTGTTCTGAAACTGAGCAAAATAAAAAGGTATTAGTTGTTTGCTTGACTGCCAGAAGTTATTTGTATCGTCAGTTTTACAGTTAATTTTATCACTGAATTGCACTAAAATTATATGTGAGAAGGACAGTAGCTCTTATTTGAAAGATCTAAAGAAAGTTGGAAAATTCTTTGCATATTAATTTTGTGGGTTACGTCAGAAACTATTGCCTATATTCAGTTGAAGTTGCTTATCTACATAAATAATAAACTATTTAGAAGAGTTGATTTGAAAATTTGGGCAAATAAGTCTGAATTGTTGCTGAATTTTTTATCAAAAGTGATCTCAAACAATCAAGTTTTGTCTGAAAATTTTTTTTTAACTTGTGAGAGTTAACATTTCTTAACAAATACAAAAAAAATGCCTTAGAAGAAAAGGCATAAAGATGATTTGTTTTTAAGTATTAATACCTCTAAACATCAGATATTTGTAGTCAGCGTAAAATGGATCAATGATTTGCAAACCATTAAAATCTAAAATACTTTATTTATATTATGAAGAGTTTTTCTACAGTGTGTATTAAGAATGCTTGATCAGATAATGAATTTTCTTTTAATGTCTTTTTATCATGAAAAACTCATCTTAACTGAATAGTCTTTTCAGAAAGGATTTATTCTGAAATGTTGTGTTATTTGAATTTCATATTTATTCTAGTTATTTTGATAGTGTTTTTAATTATTTTTTAGTCTACTTTCCACTTTATTCCGCAATACTTTTTGGAATAAATAAAGGACCTCCTGTAAAACTTTGAGAAAACATGCTTTATTCTTAAAGTTTCAAAAATTTTCTTATTTATAAACTTTTTTAATGTGTTACATTTGTGTGAAAAAAAATAATGTATCTTTTATTTATATTTCACAGAGTTTTCTTCTGAAGAATACTTTTTCTCACTTGGAAAGACATGGACCCAACATCATGGTCAGCTTACAGTCAGCATTTTTCCAGACTGGGAGCCTCTATGAATCATCCTCCTGGAGCGCTCGCACAGCAAGCTCAGATGAACGATCTTGCATTGTCTTCTTCCTTGCCTCGCCAGGAGCATTTACCTGGCTATGGAAATGCTGGAGGGCCACACCATTTTCTTCTAGCAGCTTCTCATGGCTTGAATCCCTCACAGGCCAATCATAATGATCCATCTTTCAATGCAAACTTATTTGCTGCTAATTACGATGCTAGTCTATTTTCTACTTCCTTTCCCTCAGCTAACAAAGGCCACCTTTCATCTTTTCCCCAGGGAGCTGCTGGACTCTTTAAAGCTGTTAACAGAGAAAACGATTTCAATGATCTGAGAACAGGATTCTCTCACTGCAGCATGTCAGCATATGCCAGGAACTCTGAAGGCAACAATGGTTTGTCTGGTACCTCTGGGCTTGGGTCAGGACATCTGTTTCCTAATTCGATGCCACCTGGGTCTTGGAGGCATTCTGGTATCATTCCATCTTCATGTGGTCCTTTTGGTGTTTTGCCACATGAAACTGTTCTGCAACGATCTCATCTAGTCGGAAGAGGTGGGGACAAACTGAGTGTTCAAGGGTCTAAACAGTCCCGCTCTTCTCACCCTAGCAGCTCCTTTGTCGAACAAGATCTGAGCCGAGGTTACAGGAGTATCTTGTCTTCTCCTGCTAGACCTCCATCATCTTACGTTGACAGCAGCAACACATCACATTCCTCTCTTTTATCACCTCAGAGTGATCCGTACTTCTCATCAGTCAGTGACAATTACTATTCTTCCTGCTCAAAGAATGATTTTGCAGCATACAGCTCGTACTGTTCTAACGTGCAACCTGGAGTTCAAAGAAGTTCCATTTCTCCTTACTGTTATTCCCAAACGTTCGGTAATTTTGAATCCAGTGCCGAGAAGCCTGATGTTCCCACAACCAGCACAAACACCAGTGCCAACGCAAACTTCACCAACTTTGTGCCAAATAGTAGTTTGAATGGCAACCCCTCCCATCTTCATAATGGCCAAATTTCTCGTCAGTCTGTCATAACAAGCAATATCAATAACAACTCTTCTATGTACAATTCGGAATCTCATCCCCCAAACCATCCTTATAATGTAAGAGAAACATATCCATATCCCCCCGGTGCAGCACATGCAACCTCCTGTTTACCAACGCATCCTAATAATAGCAGAGGTGAAGCAAATGGAGGTCGTCAGGCATTAGCACATATGAATAATAGTCACCACTCGACTGGGCAAAATTTGTATCCACCTATGAGTACTCCAATTCCTGCATCTACCCCTGCCCATACAACACCCCCTTCATCTTCTATGGGCCAAGCATATGTTCCAACACCTCTACCAATGAGCCACGATAGTGGTTGTTCTGTAAACAGTCAATCTGTGATGTACCACTCCCCTTCAAATGATGGGTGTTACTCAACACCTGGAACTTGCCACTCTGAATCTGGCTCTCCTGCTAAACAGGACTTGTCTCAGCATTCTTCACCTTCAGTCTATTCAATAGAGAGCAGCAACCTCAGCATGAACAGTGGTCCGTTTGTAGACGGTCATCATGTGCGTCCCCATTCCAGTTCTGAAGTTAATTATAACTTGATGAATGGAGGACTCGGCTCAGATGTGCAAGATAACACTAACGATTCATCCAAAGTGATGGAAGACAACCTTCACGAAGCTGGCCCTGCACTCATGGCAAGTGATTGTCGAGCACAGCAGAAAGATATGCACTTGCCACAGGTGTTGCCCATCGATATGGTGAAATTAAACAAAGACAGCACTTACCACAATGCGGTAGATGCACGCTTTGATAGTAGGCAAACGAATTTGGTTATGCCCAGTCAACCTCATGTTAAACACATAGATCCGTCGATCTCATCTAGATCTGAATGTTCAGTAAATAATAAAGGTGATGTTTTTGCTTTCTCATCTGACTCACCACCTCCTGCTCTCGATTTCACAGCTAAAGGAAAACTGAAATGCAAGCGGGGCAGGAAACGTAAATGTGATGTTGGTGCAAACCCTCTTCCTTTAAACTGTACCTATTCTCACCTTCAAAATAACCCATCTCAACTAACATCGCCTCAATCCACACCGGATCCAGAAGAAATTAAAACCCCCCAGTCCAGCAACTCCCTAAATGACCATTCAAGCCCAGCTGCACTAAGTGACTTACCTCCAGCTGCTAATTCATCGCCCCTCCCAGTGGACCTTTCCCACTCTGTAAACTTAAGTTTAAAGAAGCAGGACTCCCCTTCTCCACCACCCCCTTCGGAAAAGAAAGAATCGAAAGAAACTTTGCCAGATTTAAACTATGAAACAAACAAATCATCTGGAGGGAAATGGTCTCTGACCAAGCAAGATGTTTCTGAGATTGAATCAAAAGAGGTTGTCGCGGAGATTCCTGAAAACTTAAAAATTGAAACAGCAGCTGTTAAGGATTCCCCCAAATGTGAGTCTCCTCTGTGCAGAACTCCTCCGATGGATGATTTATCGAATGAATCAAAAAAGTTGTGCAATAGCATAGAGGATGACTTGGGTTTCCTTGCAGGACTCTCCTCGGATCCTGATGTTGAAGACAGTGTTTCAAAAGGAAGCTTTTCAGAAAAGAAAGTCAAAAAGGAAAAGGGGTTTCTGCAGTCATTTTTGACATTTTTGGAAAGCAGCAATGAGCCAAATGTTACTTCTGATGCTGTACCACTAGAAGAAAAAACCGAAAAGAAAGAAGCGGCAGAATCTCCACCCAAAAATGAGGAAAGTGAGAAGAAAGATGGTTCTACTGTATGTGAAAACCACAAGAGTGAAGATACCAAAGATATTGAAGAGAGTGGTGATAAAGATAATTTTGATGAAGCTCCTTCACTGGATCCTTCTTTATTTGGTTGTTCCACTTTGCAGAAGGAGATGGTTGTACCGAATCCAGAAGCACCCTCGTTTTCATCGGATGAAGATGAAAATTCTGCCCAAGGAATATTTGATTCAGTTGCCATGGCCATTCAGAGGCTCTGTGAAGACAACGAGGAAGATCACAGTGAAAAGGGGAACAAATCCAGTACATCAAACAAAAGTTGTGGCTCCAAAAAAGAAATGCCTGTCCTTACCAATATGTCAGCATCAGCTAATGAAGATGAGGACATGAAAGATGGTGATGAATCTCAAAAGAACGAAGTAGTAGAAGAGTGCACCATTAAACGTGCTTGTGTTATGAAGGGTCGAAGAGGTAAAAGAAGGCGGACTCGTCATTTGCTAGTCATAAAAGTCAAACGCCCTGCAGAAAAGATTCCTGCATTGCCTAAAAGTGTCAAGGCAACTCCTAAGACAAAGAGAACTAGAACAGCAACCAAAGATGTGCAGCCTGTAAAAGCTTCACCAAGCTCCCAGAGACGAACCCTCATGAGAAAATGCAAAGAAAAAGGATTATCCAAAAAGAACTCAAGAACTACAAAAAGTAAGAATTCTCATTGACATTTCATTTTAATTTGTCTTTTACCAAAATCATTGCAATTTAATCTGATAAGAAGTTAATGTAAAATTAATTTTGAGTTTGATTCTTGCACATATGCTAATATCATAGTATGGAAGTATCTTGGTTTCCAAGGCCACATATAAGTGAATGTAACTTCCAGAAAGGTATTGGATTTCATAAGAAATATCCTAGTTCTAAAAGAAGTCTGACTTGTAAACCTGACAAATTAATTTAGTTAATGTCAAATTTGGATAATTAATCTTGAGAGGTTTCTTAAATTAGATATGTTCCTTCCTAGGTGGTAATAGTAAAAACTAGCAATACCCTTCAGTTACATTTATCCAAAGTAACTCGAATGGAAACCAGGATATATGTTAATATTAGTTCCATTTCATTATGCGTAGGTTTGGTGTAACCCCATATATGTAAAAAAGATACCTTAAATTTTCAAATAAGTCAACGAATTAGTGGAAAATTATTGAAGTGTTTTAGAATTTTTGTTTGCTGTGAAATATTTTCCTATGTATGTACCTACCAGACATTTCCCCTTGGGAAGTCAAATGACAGTTTGGCAAAGAAAAGAGTTGTGTAATTTGAGATATCATGGATATATTGCAACCATAATTTCCATGTATAAACATGTAATAGTATCAACTAATAAAAATACTGAATGCTGTGAATCATCTGAATTTGGATTTATATCTTGAAAGTAATTTTATGTTGAGTAATTTGAGGTGTTTTTTATCCAGGAAAAGCAAGAAATTGTGTGAAAAGGAAATATGCGTTTGAAGAAACTGAAGAAAGTAGTAGTGCCATCTCTGATGTAAAAGAAATTAAAGTTTCCAAAGAACCAGATATAGAAAAGAAGGTATGTCACACTTTCAAAAGTAAAATTGACTTTTTCAATACAACTGAACATTATTAAATCAACTTTGTTTATTTGTGTTAGGAGGAAACTGTAGAACCATCACTGTTGCCTGTTTTCATTCCTCCACCAGCACTGGCTAGCTGTGTAGTACCACCACTCTCCATTGTAACTTTACCAGAACCTACAGTTGTGTTAACAAAGCCTCTAAAAATACCTTCAGATGTGCTAGAAACTTCTGCAGTAGTGCCACAACCTACTCCAGCGACACCACGACCACCTGCAACAATACCCATTCGCCCTGTGGCCCCTAAAAAGAAGAAGGTCAATAAAACCATCGGATATAGAACCAGGAAGCGACGGCGGAAGCCCAGAAAGACACTACTACCGATGGAAGAAGTTGTGCCAGAAGTTATTGTTGTGGAAGAACCAGAACCTCCAAAAGTGACTGAGGAAGTACCAGCAACTGGTACTTCTAGTGAAAACCTCGACATTCAGCAAAAACCTCCTGTGAGCAACTCTGAGAGTTGTTGGAGTACTGAAACCCATTTCAAGGTTTGGAAAAAATTTCAATTAAACCCATACATTTGTTTTTTGTGATATTGCATAAATTTAAAGGTATTGAAATTATAATTTAGCACAATTTTATGGTAAAATTTGAAAAGTACAGCATTTTTTATTAAAATTTTTAATTAAATATATGTAGTATATTCATAGAGCAGTTTTGTGTTAGCAATTGAATACAGATAAAATATAGTTGATAAAATTGCATGAAGTTAAATATTTGATTTTTCACTTGTTTAAGTAGAACATTTTGATGTGTTAAATTTATTGTGCTGCGTGAAATGTCATGTATTTAATTAGCATGAATATTTGACGAACTCACAGAAATCTGTGATTTAGATGACCATGGAGTCATTAGTCCATGCCCATGATATGATATGCACACTTAGCACATTTTATTTGAGACTCCTCAAAAGAAATTAGATTATTTGAACCCCAAGTTAAAGAAATTAAAATCATTTGATTGAACATTCATTATAAACTATGCATTCATCATAAGCTCACTTTTGTGCCCAGAGAAACATTTCTTTAAAGACTATATCTTAATTATTAACATTTTCAGACTGGAGATTATGTAATAAGTATTGACAGCAAAAATAGTGAAAGGCCTCCCATTTGGAGAATCGAAGGAAAGAATGTCTTGCAGTTATTTGAGGCCCAGGAGAATGAAGAAAGCAATAGCATTTTGTATCGAAATACTTCATCTGTAAGTTTTTCATTTTAATATCCTAAAGATGTTTTTACATTTAACTGTTAAGTATAGATTAAAAAGTAGTTTCTTTTATGTTTTCAAAGTGTTTGTTTATTGTATATGTAATTCGTATTAAACATTTATTACTATTTCTTCAATACCTTTTCTTGACATTTTGGGTTCCTCCTTTCTTTTATCAAATTGGATGGCTTGTTGAAAAGTTGATTCGCAGCAGCATTTGCACCATTGCTAATAGCAATAACTAAAGCAGCATTCAATACATTTAAAATCTGTTAGTTCTCAAAAGGGGTATGATTTTTCATAAGTCCAAATTGAAGAAAATTTCTATGTTGGATTCACATTAATACCTTATCTGCTAAAAGCCTGTTATTATGATTAAATTCCTTAGGAAATATCATTTTACCAATACAGCACTTGCATCAAACATTCTGTATATATTGCATAATATTTCTTTTTGTGTGTTTTGATATTCTCTTTTATTATAGAAGTTTTTAAGCAATAAAATCCACGCAACATGCTTGCTATCTGAGAATCAGCATTCAGGGCTTCTGTAATTCAACCAGTCTATTGTTGACAATCAGTTTAGATTGTATGAATAAAGTGTAATCAATTCCTATTTGAAATAAATTTATAAATTAATTTTGTTGACAAAAATTTTCAAAAGTTCCCATTATTTTTAAAATTTACTTGACATTAAATTGAAACAAAATATATTTGCAATTATAAATTTACATTTTATGGTGTATAATTATCCTATTCTTCCACTGGTTTGTTTCCTCCTAGGGAATATTTCTTCTGTATTATTAAACCGGTACTTTTCCGTTAGCTGGGTACCAGACAAAACCCGCCAAATTACAGCGATAACTCAACCAGACTAACAACCATTAACTGAATCAACTTTTAAGCTTGGCGGTTTTTTGGTACCCTGCTAATGAAAAAGTACCATTAAACATTGCCTTGTGTGCATGTCCCTTTACTTGACATTGTTTGGTGCAGCTTGACCAAATATGACCATAAAACCCAACTAAATTTTTCCACTATGACATTTTAAAAAAATTCTTCAATTGAAAACTGGTGAACAGATGAAAGCTTTTATAAAAACCAAGCTATCATCAAAGTGTTTTGGATCTTCATTAAATAGACTATTTTAAAATATCTTATTTATTTTACACATTATACTCCATGTTTTTTCAGTATTCAAGGTGGAGTCCATCTTCAAAGCATAAGTATTTGAAGCAACTTGTGAAAATTATTAAATCTGATGATGATACTGTGATAGTAGAATTAATTAAAAACTCAGAAAATGTAGCTGACAAAGACATTAGCAGGTAAGGGTGTTCACAGTTCTATATAACAAACTTAAATTGCAGATCAAGGATTTAAAAAATATTAATGGCAAAGGTATTGCTATAGTAATAAAGAAACACATATATGCAAAAAGTGCATTTTGTTTAGTCTGAATATGGCAGAAGTGAATTACTGAAATTTTATGATTTGCATGTTAAATGTACTTTGAGTTTTCATTTTGATGAAAAGTGATTGTTGGTCATTTAATACTGATTGTGTCACTTAAACATGTATGTTGAAAATGTTGCAGCTCATTCTATATATTTTAAAATTAATATCTATTGTATTTTTCTTATTCTGTAGTTCCTGTGATTATACTGTACATCCACAGAGAGAAAATTTTGAAGTTTATCTACAGACTTTAGTTAGCCATGCTTTAGATCCAGATTTCATACCAGAAATTATTAAGGAAAAAGGTTTGTCTTATCTGTTTCATTAACCCTATAACAATCTAGTTGTGAACCAAAGTGCTGTTAATATCAGTCCATAAATACCTGTACTAGCTGATATAATCTATAAATCAACGGTTCTCAACCTTTGTGAGAACTATTGATGTCTAGAAAATTCTTTTTTGTCCAAGGACCTGATTCCAAACAAATTTATTTTTCGATTACAAGTTTTTGAAGTTCATACATTAAACTATGACATCAGAGTTTAATTATTGTGACATTTTTTTTAATCATTAATATATTTATGTATGTGATGCAGCATACTAACAAAAATATAATTATATTTTAATTGGTTATCAATTATTGGACTAGTGAAATCTAGTAGAGTTGTGTAGTTTACTTAGACCAATATCATTAAATTAATTTGTGCTGATTTTTGTTGACATCTCAGTTTTATCACAGAAAATGCTTATTTGTTGCATCACAAACACCTTCAATACTGGATTCCTTAACAGCAAAATTAAACCAAGTCCTGTGTCTTACTTTACTTTTAAAAATCATGTCCTTCAAATTTCAAAGCAAGCACTCAGATGCTGCAGCTATGTGAACTTGAGAACCAGATACGGATTGCCTTGGTCTTCAAATTCGGTTTGAAAATTTCCACTGAAATTGAAGATGACACAAATTACCACTGTTATACTTCCTTGCAAACTGGTCTTTACATATATGCTACACAGATGTCCTTTAGGCATTTTGGATATGAGCCTGTCGACACATTCCCTAATATTTGCTACGTAAAATATTTATTCATAAAAAAAAACACGACAAATTCCAGAATCTAACAGTCTGGCTGTTGAGAAGCACTGTTCCAGATTGTGTTAACCACTGGTTGTCTTTGAGAAAGTGAAAATAGAAATGAAAACCTAATATGTAATGGTGTGAATGTATTAATTCAAATTATCTCTTACTATTTTTATCTAAACTTCATATCTTGTTTGCATATGGACTCATTCTATCAAAAAGTCCATTAGTTATTTATTCATATGTCTATTTGTGGCGAATTTACCCATCACACTATACAATAATTAACTCTTGATAAAGTAGCTACTATAGGTAGGCTGGCCATATTTCTGTGAGACAAAAATAGAATGAGGTTATGTAATATTCTGTATTTATGAAAAAGTAATTTGTCTTTTTGAAGATTGTCTTTAAAACTGCAGTTTTGCCTCATTGACTTTACACTGATAGACTTAAAGCTTTATGAATTTTGAACTGCAGGCATTGAATGACAAAGCCATTGATTAACATACAGGCAAAACTAAAGCTACAGCAAAGCAGATCCCTGTCTCATACATGCAAGTGTTGCCAACATGTATGTTATATTTCCTTTAAATGAGATGTTGCTTTATAATATCAAACAATGCAACTCCTTGATTTTTTTTTATAAATTGCTGGTAACCATGATTGTTGATGTGTGGTTATATGTTAAGAATAATAATCTGTTATTGACCAGTATTAAAGTACTAGGATAAATGGCCCGTCATACGACGGGTGCGTGACAAAATTTATTTATTTTGGTTAAACTTCATTTATATATATATTTTTAACCTGACAGTACGTTACTGACTATAAACCTTTTTCCTCCACTACCTGTCAACTTGCCTTGCTTTCACATGGTGTTGTTTGCTTTTGCAAGTTTTGAGCAATACTGGTAAAACAGTGAGCTGCATGCAGCGATCCTTTTATACTCAGTTATCTCCATGGGGATTTCGAATATAATGATTTTTGATATTTCACATGTAGTTAACGAATCAAAATAATTAGAAACTCTGTCTACTCATAATGTCACACAACCAATCAAAACTTTAATAGCCTAGGAAACAAAGCAGAATCTAGCATTTTATGTAATATGTTTACAGTTTTTATTGAAATTGGTACAAAACTGACTTTTGTATTAAAATCATGGGCTAGGAAATATGGGGGCGAGTATGGTGCCTTTCAAATCAGGGTGTATGGCCAGCCTAACTATTGGAGTTGTGCTATCTTCCCATGCTCTGCTATGAATTGATTTCTTTCTTTATTTTAGATGAATATTTCTTATCTCATTTACAAGCCATAGAAGAAATCACATCCCAAAAGAAGAGTGTATTGCACCAAGGGGAGAGGTGGAGTGTGCAACTTTCTAGTTTTGTTACAGCATATCCTTCTGTGAATGCCATCGCAAGCAAGGAAGATGAAAATGGCTTATGTCAGGTAACATTCCATTTTTAGTTTTAATATTGAATTCCGACAAATTGATCAATGCTGTTCTTGTTTTTAGAGTTAATGTTTCTCATTTTCGCTTTACATGGTATCTACAAAGTGTAAACATTGAGTTTCTAACAAATACATTTTATTTGGATTTATTGTTTTCTTGTCTACCTCATATATCAGTTTCTGCAACCAGAGTCATGATATTTTTTATCACAGATATGTTTAAAACAATTTTATTGGAATTGAATCTTAGTCTCTAATCCTCACATAACTACCCGTACCAACAACATTAAGAGAAAAAAGTGGTAATCGAAAGATGGTTGAGAATTATCTATATTTAAGAGTACTTTGTCTTAGTACCTAGTCCAGTGAAATATTCGACATATTTTCGTAAACATACAGAAAAATCAAACAGATTGCCAAGGAAATGCTTGCCGACATACATCTCAATGTAAATAATGTTTAATGTTCCCTATTTTGCTTTGAAATTTTTGGAGAAAACACCCTGAAGTTATCTCTAGTCAGTTAAATACTTTCTCTAGAATCAATTTATCTGAAAACAAATTTACACTACCCATAAGAAAATTTTTGCAATGATTTTTATTATTTTTCAAAATAAGATGGGGTTGATAATAAATTGTTCTGATAAATTCTCTAATGTGAGAGGAATTACAGAAACCTCAAATAATCATTCTAAAAGATCAGCTTAGCAACATAAATATTAAATACATTGGGAAGCTATTTGGAACAAAGGAGATGCAAAATTTATCTAACATGGATTGAAAAAAACAATGATTTCAAGTGCTACAGTAAATGTTTTTCGTACAACCTTTAAAATTGTAAGTTACATACAAATGTAAATTAGGCCATATTCACATGAGGCGTTTCTATGTATGTTTAGCGAGGCTTTTGAGGTTCACTTTTCATAAGCATTAAATTAAGTTTTTTATTTCTATAATTTTTTATATCTTTGCAATTTGTTGAAGATAGACTGAAAATTTCAACTGATTTCAAATCAGCCTAAAATTCTATGCCAGATTGATACCAAAAACAGATGTATTATTTAATTATTTATTTAAAGAAAATCCCATTTAAGGTATCGATCTGGTATAAAATGTTCCGCAGATTTTAAATCTGCTAAAAATATTTTACTCTATCTTCAACAATTGCAAAAACTTGAATTAGAGGAATAAAAAAACATAATTGAATGCTTACGAAAAGCAGACTTCGAAAGCCTCACCAAACACGTATCAGAAATGCCTCATGTGAACAGGGCCTTACACTTAGACATTGATTATTTAATGTTTAGAGTAACATTTAAAACACATTGTTTAACATTTCTAGGTGTGTCAGAATTCCAAAGTCCAGTTCAATGCCCATTTTCAAGGCCAACTTTACGATCCCATGACATTTGAAAACACACCTGAAAGCAACAGCCAACCTGTGAGTGATATTAATTTCCCACTGTGTGGGTTGTGTGTACAAACGGTCACTCTGTATAGTCGATTGCATCATCATAAGTACCATTTCTTTCAACAAGGCTGTAAAAAGGTATAACTTCAAAAATAAAATTTGACTATTTTATGAATCAGCGGTTGCAGCATTTTATGAATGAACCAAATGTTGTAATGCCATTTGTTTCTATTTTAGGTCAAAGATGTAAAAAAAGGTGAAGACAAAGACTCTCATACGATTTTAGAAGAATGCCTTCAAGATGCTGAGTGGATGACTCAGGTTATTTTTTATTATTAGATTTTGTTATTACCTAGAATATTATAAAAATTACAATTAAAAGTAATTTTTTCAGACATTTTTAATGAAACACTTGTAAATGGAACTTAATATTCTGGATAAAATATTGATTCTTTTGCTATATTTGATTTTACACCATAGCTGCTCTCTTATTTTCTGCCTTCTTTTGACATCCAGACTGTCAGAAAAAGTACTCACTGGATCCAGTTGATCATTTCTAAAAGCACAAATCCTAATTCTTATTTTGTTGAAAAACAATTTTGTGCTCTTGAGTATAAAATGAATTTGTAAATACAGTAAAACTCCAATTATCCGAATCAATTGGGATCGGACCCCATTCGTATAATCAAAAATTCGGCTAATTGGATTTTTTCCGTAAAGAGGGTCTAGTATGTATATGAATTAATACTGTATGTATGTATGTATGTTGATAATGGGAGTAAAAAAAACAACTATTTTTAAAGAAAAAGAGCTTTTAATTAATTAAATGAAAAGGCAACACTTTTACATGTTAAGCGCACTTACAAGTGTTGTACATTAGTACAGTATGTACGTACCGTACTGTAAATGAAAGTCATTGCTTGCTGAACACAGCAGAGAGAAAGACAATTGTGCGCATAGACAGATTCATTATTTTGCGAATCGCAGTACGTTTCTGTCTTAATTTTTTTTTTCTGAAATTCTGATAGCGATTCAGATAATTAGCTATTCCGATAGTCAGATTTCGAATAATTG
Source organism: Metellina segmentata (assembly GCA_947359465.1). NCBI lineage: Eukaryota > Metazoa > Arthropoda > Arachnida > Araneae > Tetragnathidae > Metellina > Metellina segmentata. The sequence goes on from OX375877.1 coordinate 84,323,703, forward strand.
GAGTTCTACTGTAATTAATTATGCATACTGGTTTCCCATAGTGGGTGCAGAAGAAATCTTTGGGCATAGCTACAGGAGAAATAGAGGGATGTTGAGGTGCAAAGTGAGCAATAAGATGCTTAAAAATGTGTAATGTTTTAAGCAAATATTTGTCCAATTTACCATATAGACAGTAATTCCATTCCATTCCATACCTTACCATACCATACAGTAATAAGATGTCATGTAAATTTCTGTGAAATGCTAGTGAGAACTGATTGATCTTAAAACAAGTCTGACAGATTAATGTGAGTGTTAGTATGTATTTGTTTGGACTTCTGCAGGTTATAATCTCGTTTCAAAGTTGTTTTATCTCCAAACCAACTTATTGAAATTCTAAAGATTTACCCACATAACTACATAAGTAGTTTGGAAAAATTCAAATACTGTTGGTGCAACTCCACTTGCAAGTTATTGGTTGATAGTTTTCAAGAGGGGGCACCAAACAAAATTGTCCTTGAAAAGGAGGAATAGAACCAAAAGAATTTGGGGGACTATGTTGTAGACTATCCCATGTTACATTTGGACTCAGTACAGGTATTATTCATATCTTAGAAATAAATTATTTGATTTTTGTAATAAGATTTTTCACATTATTGCAAACACTAAATCACGCAATGAATCAAACCATCCGGATGGTTTTTAATGCAACAGTTTGTTCTGTGTTTAAAAGCTTACAGAGTTACTCTTTCTTTTCAAAATGAATATTTTGCCATTGTTATTCTTTTATTTTCCAGATGTTTCAAGACATGCTTGAAATGTGGAATGCCTGCGACAAATACAGGTGACAACATGAATAAACTTTGAGTTTTAGTTTTCTAACCTGGCCTCCAGTTTGACCTAATAGTTTCTTTGTAAAAAGATGAACTTAAATGATATAGTCCTACAGGTTAGAAACATTTGTTATATATAACTGCACGTTCAAATCTTTTTCTTCTGTTGCCAAAATGTTACTTATGTGCCTTTCGAAAGGATAATGTGTAGAGCAGTTTAAAACTGAGTTTAGAAAGAAAACTTAATTCTTTAGTTTTTATTTGTTTAATTTTTTTTAATTGTGAGTACTTTAACTGGAATTTATTAATGTTTATTTTTGCTGAGACTTGTACTAATGTACACCATTATTTGGAGGTAACATAGAATAGATTGATTGGGGGGATGTTATTTCATTGGGGCCGTGTTTGACCAAACTGCAAACACAAAGCAGTGTCATGCAAAGCCTATATTATGAATTTAAATTTGAATATTTTATTAGCTTGAAATTTTGAATTCATTGTTTTACAAATTGCCATGTTTCCTTAATTTAATGAAATTCATATCTTACTGTCTCGTGTTATTAAAGTTTATTTTGCTTTTTTTTTAAAGTGTGCAGGAATTTATCTTTAAACAATATGTTTGGTCTCTCCAAAAGTACATTTTTCTTATTTAAATTTCAAAGCTTTGTTTTTTTTTAATTCTGATTTACCCTAAAAAGGTATGACAGTTTAAAAGAACAGAAGAGTGAACAATGACAACAGTCTTTGAACTTACTGTGAAAACTTAAAATATAGAGGAGGCAGTCCTTTGTAGGCTGTATTAAGGTTGAGTATTGGTTCCTGAGGTTTCTCCATATTAAGTTAGAGTCTGGAGACACAATTTCAAAATCTGCACGAGCTTTCTGCTGAGTATCCTTAGTTATGCAAATTACCTCAGGCTGTTTTGTTTAATTTTGAAGTGTAAACCTTTAAAATAATGGTGTTCCATAACTTTTATATCTCAGTGTATTTGGGGACAAAAGTTACATTTGATTTTGATGTCTTATAATGAACTCGCTGAGTAAATATATATTTATAGGCTTCATTTTTTATACGAAACTGGAAATAAAAATATGATTTAAGATTGGAAAATTTTTATAGGAATTTATTTCTTGAGTAGATAATTCTCAAAAGTTGTGATGATAGTGATCCTAATAATCTTGATATCTGTCACATTATCCTTTTGTGGACAAAAGCAACATTTTGCAATGAAGTGATTGGAACCGGTGAGGGTCCTTTAGCAAACCTTTTTGTTCTGGTTTTGCAAAGTGACCTCCTTACATGTGATAATGCATGATCAGAAGTGGTCAGGCTCTAGATAAGAGAGAATTTTTGGAGAAAAAGCATGTCTGTCCTCCTGTCCACTAATTCTTGGATACAGTACCTGCCAGTTCATATATACCAAAGATGTTGGAATTTGCTATTGTCACCTAACACAGAACTGCTATTTCCAAAATGAAGTTTTGTACTCTGTATACAACCGCAGATACTGAGCAAAAGAAATTAAATTTTAAAATTTGAGTTATGTAAAATTATGTAGCTATAGCCAAGAAATTTTTATTTCCATGTGAACTTCTTCCTGAATGATGTGTCTTTCCAATGTAAAGTTTTTAGTCAGTAAAATGCTGACATTTTAGAGCTTATTTTTTTAAGTATGTTAAAAATTATTTCTTTTTAAGTTTTATAGTAGCTGTTATTAAAATTGAGTTTGTTGCTTTCTGTTGAACTTTGTGTAGTTCTTTTTCGCTTAATCGGCTACCCAAATTTAGTGCAAGCATTATAAATACAATTTTCTCACTCCTATGTGTACTTGCATCCAGTGTGTTATTAAATTGCAGATTGATAAATTTGTGCATTAGATCACATTTTGAATGTTTAATTTTTGTTTCAAAGTTTATTTACTGGTACAAAGTGTTTATAATTTCTGTTCTTTCTTCCTTGTTACTTTTATAAAGACTATAACTAAAACTATTTTGGTTGAATAAATTAGTAGTCACCTACAAAGCATTGAGGACATGCAATATTGAAATAGCAGTTCTGTTTTAGTTTTTTTTGTATCCATAAATTATAAACTAGCTTTTGGGTAGTACATTTTATCTTCAATTTTTTAATAACATATTTTAGCATGTGTGCATACTTCTGTACAAAAAACTATTGTGAACTTAAAACATATTCCAGGTTTTGTATGTAGATTAGCTGAAGCTACATATGATGTATATGCCTTGTTTATGGATTTCATTTGGCATAAGTAAGTTTTACAGTGCTATCCTTTTGAACACGTACATGTCAAAATATATGAATATATACATGATATATGCATACAGGCTGTGTTAGATTATCTGTTATTGTAAACCATTGCCATCATTCACTGTTTGCTATTCCTTTATGTTTTGCATTTCTTTTGTATATATACCATAACGATGCATTTGTACATTCGATCAAAAGTCTAAACCATATTGACATTGTTTTGTGTTCCAAAATGTATACCAAGAAAATTTCTTCAACAATTCCAGATAAGTGAGTTGAGATGAATATCAAATGTGCAAAAGAATCATTCAAAATTTATCCCTTAGCCTCTTAAAACAAATTTTTTTTTTGTTTATTTTCTCCAATTTTCCAAAAACTTAATTTCAGTTTCAATTTTTTTTAATTGAATTTTTGAAATTTGTTTCTTTATTTGAAAAAATGAGTTGAAAAACAGTCTTTTTAAAACAGAACTGTGTTAATCATGTGTGAAATTAGTTATGCATGTGGATTTAAAGGGCAGTTTGTCAAACTGAGTTTTTTAAACAAAACTATAAAAATTTTTAAATAGTGCAGTAATCTGAACAAAATTACTGAAGAACTCGAAATAGATTTTTAATTTGTGTAGGTTATCTTGGTTTCCATCCTATGAAATGTACAGCTTCAGGTGTGGAAATTCTTTGTCTCTGATGTGTGAGGTTTTCTGTTTTATAGCAGACTCCTTGTAGAGCAGTGCCCTTATGTAAAGACTGTTTAACCGATTCTACCTAATTTTCTGTGACCATAACTAATAAATTTGTTGGTTTATAAAAATAATCATTCCCAAATATTTGAAATATTTTGTACAAGTTTTCAGTGAAAATAATGCAGCTAAATAGATTGCTATATGTGCACATTTTTACATTGCATCTTGCTGTAAGAATTGGTCTTTACTAGCTTTTGGTTTTGCAACCTTTCCTGGTTTTTATTTTCTATTCCAAATTTAATAAAAGCCTAGTAGCACGTAAAAAGTTTTATATTTTATTTCTTTAAATAACTAAAAATTCCTATTCCCAGACTTAATATTTTTAAAGTTTTATAATAAAGACCAGGTTTTGTATTGAAACGAAAACAGAAACACCATAATTTACCACTCCTGTCTTATTCAAAGATCTCTCAATTTGTCTGATTGTATGCACATTGAATTTAATTTTCTGCTCAATACATTATATGTAAAGTTTATCAAATCAAAATCTTTTACATAAAAAGTAGTATTACAAATATTATTTATTGGGTTAAATTTCTTATTTTAGGAAAAAAAAGTTTCAAGTTCAAATTTTTTATTGACAAGGTTGAGTTATTTTTAGGCATCCTTTCCCCAACACAGTGAGGCGAAGTTGACTGTCTTTAGTAATAAGAAGCGTTCTTCCAATTATTTTGAAATTGTTATTTTTTCATTCTTTTTCAAAGAGCTTTTATGCTTTTCCCATGAATTTGTTTTAAGAGGTACTACCAATGTTAGCTATTGCTGATGGTTTTCTAACCATCACTGTGATTTGGATGGTAGTAAACTTATAGTAATAGATTAGAGTGATTCGTTGGGTGTTAAAGAAGATAAGTATGTGTATGTTAATGTTATGAAGAAATTTATTCCCAAATATACAATCTTCAAAAAGTATATATATAACAAAAAGATGTGTAATAAGTCATTGTTAAATTTTATCTATTCTCAACTTTTTGAATATTTTTTGTTGGTAAAATATTACTTTGTCAATATTTAAACTTTTTTAAAAGTGGATTGTCAAGTAATCTTACATTTTATTTATGTTTAGTAAAATCGAAATTTTTTTGTTTATTAGGTTTAATTTTGTATTCTAAAGGTCAATGATATCAATTAGTTAGAAGCTTTGTTAACTATATTTGTTTGAATATTTGTGATCTAAAATTTCATGTTTTCTGTTTCGATTTGTTGGATTTTGGAACATGAAAATCGTTTTGGAAATTTGTTTTCTATTCTTTTATACTAATGTTTATAAAATATTGGATTTCAGATAAATAAGTCATATTTTAAACTGTTTTTCTTTGTTTATACGTTTAATTCTAACTCGATGTATTTTTTTTAAATGGGCTAGAAAAAATCAGCACTGTTAATGCAAGGGAAGGTATTGAAATTCAAAGTTCTTTTTAAATCCATAAACATTCAGTAAGCCAAAAATATGTTGTAAATTTTCCTTGTGTATTTCATACATTTTCATTTGAACAAGTTTTTTATTTTGTTGCCAAGTTATTGTGTTTATGTAAATTAGTTTTATTCATGTATATGTATTGGCTTTTTATGAAACCATAAAAAATCCAAATACTTTTGCCGTCTGTGATAAACGCTTTTATTGTCAGTTTTCATTAGCTTTCGTTTTATGTGATTTTGAACATCAATGTCAAAACTCAAAAGTATGGTGTATCATAATTTTCTGAATACCCCTTTGAATGTTGGCTATATTTTACATAAATTTACATTCTCTAACCGTGTTTTATATTTTTCTTTGTAACTTAAATGTGAGAAAATGACTAGTTTTATTTTCCAATTTTTTGTAAGAACATTTGTGAACACTTCGAGTCATTAATTTTTATATATGTGATCATTTAATTGTTTCTAGTGAAGCTTTTGTTTTGTAGCTGATTGTTAACAGAAAATGAAAATTTCATGTTTGCCTTACAAATAAAATGCTCAAAAGCTTTAGAAGTAGTCTCAATAATGGAAAAATGGTCCAGATATCTGGTAGTCAGTCAAGTATTAAATATCATATATAGATTTTTGACACTGTATTTGTAAATTTACCATCACTAATCATTCATGAACTTTTGTACACTTTCTAGACTTCTTTTTGTTCAGTTTCAAATATTTTTAGAACTGCACATTTCTTTGAAAAAAAGAAATGTAAATAAAAGAACTGTTTTTAGAAAAGCACTATCTCTGAATATTTTTAATGTCATGAGTAATATTAATTTGAATTAAAGGGTATACCTTGCATTCATTGACTGTTAATCTGTAACAAAAAAGAAAAAGCTAAATCATGTTTTGTGAAGTTTTAGATGTTTGGAAAATTAGGTGTAATTTTAGGAATTAGTTTGCTGGGATCAAAAACTTTTGTGTGGTCACTGTGTTACAACAGACAAGTTAACATTGAATTTTTATGTAGATAAAGTATGTTACTAGCGCTTGCAATTAAAAAAATAATTTTAATTGTTTTGAGAATTTTATCAAGCTAAGTAACACATGCAAAAGAATGTGCAATAAGTCACTGGTTGAAATTGTGAATGTTAAGTTTCTTTGATTTGTGTTCTTTGTGATAAAGCTGCCAAATTAAACAAGGTGAGAAAATATTTTTGAAATCTTTTAAGTTTTATCTATTAATATCGATGATATTTGTTTTTAGACATTGATTACAGTTTAGTCAAAAGTTCAATCTGTGTGTTATATCTTAGAAATTTTTTTTAATATTCCCGTAAATATTGAATATTTAGATTTGCTCTGTTTAAGTATTAAAGTTAAATACTTGATGGTTGATTGTCTTTAAAAAGTGAAACTCACTATTAAATGAAGAAAATTAACATTATCTAAGCACATAAACTGTTTTCTTTCCCTTTTGTAAGTGTTTCCCAAAATATGACACATGTAGCACAAGTACTCAAAGAAAAAACATTAAGAGGGTTATGTAATTATTAATTAGGATTATAACTATTAAACTTGGGAGAAAGTGGTTCCAAATTCAGTTTAAAGTTATTTTCATGTTTTAGATAGTTGTCATGTCTGATAAAAATTGCTAAACAATTGGAATATCTACTTATTTCCAATAAAACAAATCATAGGTTTACTGATGGATGTAGCAAATTGAATTATAAATGGTGTATTACAGTAATATGGATTTATAGAATTTAAATTTATCAAATTCTTTTTCACTTTCATTGCATAACATAACTCACAACTCATTTAAAACAAGCTTGATACTTTTCTGACTTAAGTTACAAGTGTTTAGTTTGGGGAACTGTGTTCTTACACAACATTGACTTTTCTTTTTTTCAAATTCTCATGTTGTTCTACAAGTCTGGAAAATTTTTGTTCATTATATCTTCGAGTATATACATTTTGATTGTCTCTATGCTTAGTTTTGTTCTATGAAGGTTTTGCTATAAGACGCTTATTTTTGCTCTCTCTAGTCATGTATTTTTTATAAGGGCATTCTGTAATTTTTTGTGTTCAGGTTGAAATTATTTTAAACTAAATGGCTCATTTCATTTTTGTTTTTTTGAGTGTTACAGTTCTGGTTTATACCACTTGTTGACCATTACACTTTAATTTTTTTTTAAGTTGTAACATACTCTCAGTACATATTGCTTATAATACCCGATTAAATTTTTGAAAGGAGATATTTTTTCTGAATTTGAGACGATACTCTTTCACTTTCCACCACTTTTAACATTAAAAGCTATTGACTGAATGGACAAGATGCCATTCATGTTACTTTCCTAGTAAAATGCCAATTTGTTTAACTGTAAATTGTGTTATGAAATTATGTATTTGTCTGTAAGTGATGAAGATGAAATTCCACATCAATTCAAATACTTGTTGATTTTATTTTAAGAACTTTATAAATGCATATAAGTGAGATGTTTTTAGGAAAATGAAAATGTTTTGTAGTTTATAAGCTGTATATTACATATATATTGAATTAATGCCATTTTTCAACTAGTCTTGCCACACAAACTGTGTCGGCAGCATTCGAAATATCATTCCTTGCTGTGATCTTCTGTTAGTATTGTTTAATTTGTTATTTCATTTGAGTTTGGTTATGTGTATGCTGTTTTTGGAATGAATTTCATGAAAGTTTAAAAATATATTTGTTAAACAATTCCTAATGGGTCATAATGTGTAAGTATTTCTGTTTATAATTAATATTAATTCACACACACTATTGAAATGGAAATGTATAATTAAATTTGTTACACACAAGCTAAATGTTTTCATATATTTTATGAACATTCTCTATTTCAAAAATTTTAAAGCTCTTTATACATCTATCCAAATACACAATGAAATTTGTTCTCATTAATATTTCCCATAAATGTAAAATTACACCTTGAGGGAGATAGAATTCTATTGGAATGACTGCTGAGAGTATCAGTTTACAATTATGGTTTATGTAGAATCCATTTTTGCACTTCTTACACATATTAGAATGGATTTATATCTATTATATTAAATGTACTCATTTTTCCTTAAACAATAGCCACAAATTAAATGAATACTTCAAATTTGTAGCAATATAAAGAATTGTTTTAGCGACTGAAAAAAATCTTAAAATTTTATTTTGCTCAAATATCACTGCATTTTAAAGTTTAATATTATTTTGCAAAGTGATAGTAAAAAAAAGTTATTCAAAAGGGGGCAATGTTCCTTTGTCACACTAATGATTTTTAAAATACAGTCAAGTCATTTCGTGCTACAATGGTCATAGCTAGTTTCTAATTTTACTAATTCTAATAATCAATTTATGCAAAGTAAGATAAAGTTTCCATTCAAAAATACACTTATCAGTATCTTTTAAATTGACATTTGCAATTATGATTTATGCAGATTAAAAAATTTCAGTATATAAAACCAATATTCATTTTCACAAGCAATAATGAATAAAAATGATGATTTTCAAAATGTTTTTCAAATGAAAAAGGAATTTCAAATTTTATGAAATAAAATCCTCCCCGCAAAGCAAAAACCATTAGGAATTGAGTTTTATGTATCAATAGTACTTTACTCATGTGTTTGATTTTTATCATGTTTTTTTTTTCTAATTTTAGGTACAAGTTACATTTAAAACCATTTTAATTTAATTTCTTTTCACTATTCGTACAAAAAAAAAAGAATCTCATATTCTCAAATTTCATTTGAAGTATATTTATCTACTTAATGTTTTAAAATGATTACATGCTTATACTTATTGTCTAGTTTTAAAATCTACTTAGGCAAAAAACTTTATTTCTCATAATTTATATTGAGCATATTTTATACAGTTGATACACAAGTAATTTGGTATTGTTATGAAGCCTACGTGAAAGCTTATTCATATTGGATGATTTTTAATCTTTGTAACTCTTATCTATGCAACTTGCCTACGTGAACTATGCAAATTAATATTTTCAAATTGTATCAACATAAAAATATCTTTCCGAGTCAAAACTGATTCCTCCGTATTGTTTTGCATTTCTAAAAAGGCTAAACATAATGCAATACTGAATTCTGTGATGTATTATGGCTATGTTGCTCCGAAATAAATCAAGTACTGCGTCATAAATTGCAATTTGTGCATAATGAATATTGAGTACTACTTAAAAAATTTTCATTTTAAGTGTTTCACCAGTACAATGCTTGTGTAAAGTTACTGTAATTATTTTGAGAAACCACTTGTAATAGTTACACCTCATGTGAGGATATTGTAAATAAACTATGTTGTAATTTAATGTGCATGGTGTTTATTTTTAATCTTGAATTTAACATTAAAATTACTGACTGCTGTTATATAAAATATACAAATAGCTTAAGTATAATAAATTCAACATTTTGTAATTTTCTAAGTTGAGCGAGCAAAAAAATAGAATATAAATTAAGAGTACTTTCTTTTATGAATTACTAGGCAGTGTGGTCAGCAAGGCCATTGCCCATGAGTTTTTTTCATGGGGTCAAGTGTGACCACTGCTCGCTAGCCCCAGTGATTGCTACTAATTCCAATTTGGTTTGTTATGCAAACGAACACCACATGCCAAATTCGAATTGCGAAGATATCCAATCGGTGTGCCATCAATCTCTTGCGAAAATATGAATATTTAATTGAAAAATTATTTATTAAAAGAAAATTATACTTCATAAGGTATTGATCTAATGTAAAATTTTTCTTGCCAGTTCAGTTCGGGGTCAGGTGTGACCACTGCTCGCTAACCCCCAGTGATTGCTACGTATTCCCCATTTGACAAAACACACTAGAATCGGAAAACTTGGCACCTCCTTCTTTTCAAGGTACAGGTGACGTCACATTTTTATAGGATTGCTGTGGCAACCTCCACGATCTGTCCGCTTTGTCGTGATGGTCTTATGAACAGACAATACCTTGCGGAGTGCTCTAATTTACAGGACATTGACATCTGGGATACTTTTCCCCAAGGACTTTCTTTGCTATATTGGACGGCAAGACAGCATATGGCCAAAAGGCCTTAAGCTTGGCGTAGGGTAAAAAAAAAACATTTTGGAACAAAAGTAATTTGGTAATTTTTTAATTAATGTACTGGGAGTAACACAACAGGCTATTGACGGCGATCCTGGATCCATCCCCTAAAGGAAAGATCCAAGGACAAAACCACATGATTTTTGAACCCTGGTCAGATCACGAGGCAACACCTGAGCTGGCACACCAACCCAATGTGTTCAGAGCGAAAGAAAAATGGAAGATGAAAGAAACTGGTTCCAAAGGCTGACGTCAGTGGGTTAAATTACACATTAAGGCTAAATTACAAAATTATCAAAATTGTGGTGCTTCTCTCTCTGGAACAGAAGAAAGGATGGTGTAAAAAAACTTATGAATTAATTTTAAAATTCAGGTGCAATAGAAAGTGTGAAGTCTCATTATTGCAAGAACCATACACACAGGCACACACAAACACTTCCTTTTATAACAGTAGAGATATTTCTTTTTGAAACAAACATGTGAGGTTTTACCAATTTTTGTACTACAATTAAAATTGAAAAATATTTGACATACTAAAAACTGAATTTAATTTTAAACATGTGCAAAACATTAAAACAACATACTAAATTAATTAGACAAGAGGATGGTAGCTAAGAAAGTCTTCTGCAAATGAGAAAAATAATAGAATATTTGTTATCCAATGTTTATCTAGATTAAGTCTTACATGAATCCACTTTTGATAGCTTAGCTTTGTTTCTGACAAAAACGATTTTCAAATGGTATGCTGTGTGTGTGTGCAAGGATAGAATTTGCCTGCCTTGCAAATAAAGCATTTTTAATTGCACAAGGTTTATTCCATTTGAATGTTTTGTTTTGGAATAAAGTATTTTTACTACAAAATATTAATTTGTTTCCAATATATATGTATATTTAAAAGCTACTTTGGATATATATGTATATTTAAAAGCTACTTTGGAACAAAAAGATAATTACTATATTTTTGTAAAATCAATAACAATTTTACCGTTTTTATGTGAGCAAAGAGATAAAAAAAAAGGTGAAAAATTCTGATCTAGAAACATTTTGACACATGAGTTTATGTATAGGAAATTTACTGCTATAACATTAAAAAATATTTTTAATACTGAAGGAATCAAAGTTTTATTTTTGTCAGTTAATTCCACTTCTTTTCATTGAAAATAAAATATAAAATTGTATTTGTTACTTTATTTCCCGCAAGGTGTAAAAGTGCTTATCAGTGAACTTCAAATAATGATGCAATAAACAAAAAAGAAATATTAGATTTTATTCTCACTATATATTTGAAAAGTCTTACATTTTTATGTGTTTAGGCTCATTGGATGAAACAAGGCATATATATGCAATAACTAAGAATACGTCAAGTGATTATTTCATTTAAATAGAAAAGTACTAACACATAAAAATTACTATAATTTTCAAATTGTACCCATTTAAAACAAGCAAAATAACTAAGAACTGATTTAGAAATTCCAAAGGTTCTCTAATAGTACATATAAAGCAAGTGATTAAATCTATTTATGCCAATACACTATCACAAATCATAATTAAAAAACAGAAAAGAGCATGGTCCCAAACTTAAATCCAAAACATTACTTTGTCTTTGCATGGTTCATTGCTCAAATTATGATATTGAACTGAAGGTGATGAGAAATTCAGTTTCTAAACTAAACAAATTGCCTCAATAGCTATTGAAAATGAATAGATTTTGTATCCCCATGGAAGCACCGCTTGATGAGATAATTCATAATAGGCATATACATATCAAGTCAATTCAATTCCAACAGAATGAATTGGTAACAGCTCAGGCTCGTATTCACACCCGGACTCCCGAGAAAGATGCCAGGTAGATTTCGAGAAAGGAAAGTAAGAACAGGTGAGAAAACGTACAAGGTTAATCACAAGAGGCTTCCTAGTTTCTATAACCCACTCTGCCACCACTAGTATTGCCTCCCCGGGGGACATTTGGACCTTGAGTGCCTAGACAAGACAAGAAAAAAGATAAGTGACAAAATAATTTTAAAACACACAGAAGAGAAATGATTTCAAAGGAGGGAGATATAAAAGTATTATAGTGCAGATCCGATCAGGAGTTAGTCAATTTTTTAATAGAAATTGAAAATCTGTTAGAAAGCTCCCAACGTTCAAAGGCATGAATGGTGATCTCTGAATATTTCCCCCTGCCAACTCGTAATATATATATATATATATGTAGGAATACTAGACAACGGTAGTTGTCTACTAGTCTGGAAAGAACTCATTATAAAAGCAACGAGACTGGTAGGAGTCAGTTGCATTGTAGTAGGAATGCAAGGCAAGACTGTCAGAAGCCAGTCACATTCCGGTATTCAGTTACGAGAAAATTAATAGAACAGACACTTTTTCCCCTGGACGCCATTGAGAGCTGACGTATTTTTTCCAAGCAGAGACGACTGCTGCAGATAATGACGGAACTGTTTTAAAATATAACTCAACTGTACATAATAATTGTGGATATTTATTCATTAAATGTCAATGTGCTGTAAGATTCGAAGTCTTTAATATAGACTTTACCAAACAGAACAACACGAATCTTACAAAAAATGGGGGCTCGGCCGGGATGTGAAAAATCGTTGACAACCGCGACGATTCTCCTCCTTCGTACGAGGGCGTGAACCCCCTTCCGCTCCAACTAAGGGTAGCAACGACGGATTAGCAGACCCCGAAAGCAGTGACGATTGAACCGGCCGGCGGAATGTTTTGACTCCCTATGCAAACCTGGACTTGTGTTTTAATCATCTGCAAGAACAGTTTCATGACTTCTCCTGACGTGGTGCTGATGATAGACTGAAACGACAAAAAAGAAAACGCGTAGACGCAAAAGACTAGTTGACGGAAAAGACGGATAGAAGGAACTTTCGAAACTGTGAGTACAGAATTTTGTTTTACTTGATGACATGGCATATTTAACTAAGGCCCGAAAAGCGGATTTGCTAACATTGATTGACGAATTAGGCCTGATAGTGCCAGCGAATCCCAAAGTAGCGCAGTGCTCGAAACTTATAATAGATTCTGAAAATTATGACGAGGAGATAACAAAAAATCTGTTGAGCGTTATTATAACTGAACGCGCAGAGAAAATTGAAGCCGAAAAACGCGCAGAGAAAATTGAAGCCGAAAAACAAGCCCGCGAATTCGAATTAAGGAAACTCGAAATCGAAACTGCTAACGGACAAGGCAACAGTTATGGTAAAACTACCAGCCTATACAATAATGATTTATTGAAATTGATTAACCGTTACGAGACGAATAAGGATATTAGCTGTTATTTAACTTTATTTGAAAGACAGATTAGTCGTATCGAAATACCAAAAACGGAATGGGTTACACATTTGTTGGGTTTACTCCCATTGGATTTGGCTAATCTTATCACGCGTGAGCCTGACGAAAAGGCTAATGACTATGAAAATGTCAAGAGATTATTGTTGAAACGTTTTAAATTAAATCCGGAACAATTTAGGCAAAATTTCCTTTGGCATAGAAAAGAAGCGTCTTCTACTTGGAATGACTTTGCTCATGATCTGAAAAATTTCTTTGAAGAATGGACGAGTGGGTTGGAAGTATCAAATTACCAAGACCTTAAAGAACTCATGATTACCGATCAACTAAAACGAAAAATACCCAATGACGTTCGAGACCATTTTATAGACGAGCTACCGAAAATAACGAAAATAGACCAACTCGTCAATAAATTAGACGAATATGAAGCGGCTCGATGTCATTTAAAAACCAATAGAGATTCGAAAACATCAGATGATAAATATAAGAAGCGTTTCAATAGGGATTTTGACAAATTAAAGCCTCGATCTTTCGTGCACCCTGAACAAACTAACACCAATCATATAAAATGTTACAACTGCAATGAATATGGACATAGGTCGATAAATTGTGAAAAGAAAACTGAGGGTGTGAGATGCTTTAAATGTAAAAATTATGGGCACAAGGCCGACGTGTGTCCCAAAAGAGATGTAAATAGAACTTTAATTAATAGCCCTTTTAATTCTCATACTAAGCTAAGAAAATATGTTGAAATGTGCGGGAAAAGATCTAATGCGCTAATCGACACAGGAAGTGATGTGTCAATGATAAAATATGAATTTTATGTTGAAATTGGATCCCCAAAATTGAGTTTTGATAATGTGACTTTAATGGGTGTAGGAGGAAAACACATTTATCCTCTAAGTTTCTTTTCTACTGAAATTATTATTGACGACTGCATTATTGTTACTGATGTTTATGTTTTAAAAAATTTACCTGATCATATTGTTCTTGGGTTCGATTGCATAAATAAGTTAAATCTTACTTTATCAGAGAGCGGAATTCATGTTTTGAGCAGACGCGATAATTTTCGAGTGAATTACGCAAGAATTGTTAATTTAGCGAACACTTCAGATTCAACTAAAATTCAAACCGAAACTCATCTCGAAGTAACTAATCGTCTGGAACCAAACACTAAGTTGGAGACAAAACGAACCATAGCAGAAGATAACATGTTTTACTTTTCTTGTCACCACAAATCAGAAAATGTTGATTTAGCGGAAAGTTTCCTAACTACAATGTTTAACGCTGTGACATTTGACGAATTAGATCTAAATCCTGTTTCTTGCGTTAAGCAGAAGGAGGAACTGACAAAACTTATCAGCCAATATAAACCGTGTAAGACGAGAAGCACGAACTTGGAAATAAACATTATTTTGACTGACGAGGTCCCCATAAGCCAGCGTTCACGCAGAATGCCGTTCGCTGAGCAAAAAATAGTTGAAACTCAAACACAACAGTGGTTGAAAGATGGCATCATTAAGCCTAGCTGCTCTGATTTCTCAGCCCCTATCGTGTTGTGTAAGAAGAAAGACGGTTCTTCCAGACTCTGTATTGACTATAGGAAATTGAATAAGAAAATTATTAAAGATAGATTTCCCTTACCCCTAATAGAAGACGTTTTAGATCATTTGGAAGAAGCTAAAGTTTTCACTTCCCTTGATTTAAAAACGGATTTTTTCATGTAGATGTAAATGAGAAAAGTACCAAGTATACATCTTTCTTTACACATGAAGGGCAATATGAATTTCTGAAGGTCCCTTTTGGTTTATCGGTTAGTCCCAGTGTTTTCCAGCGGTACATATACACAGTAATTAGAGATCTTTTAAGGGATAACACTCTCGTTATCTACATGGACGACATGATAATTCCCTCACGAGATGAGAAAGAAGGAATCGAGAAACTTAAACGTGTTTTAAAAATATCATCGGAATATGGATTAGAATTGAATTTTCAGAAATGTCAGTTTCTTAAACGAAAAATAGAGTTTCTTGGTTATGTAATAGAAGACGGGACAATTCGACCCTCCCCAGCTAAGACGTTGGCTGTACAGAAATTTCCACAACCACAAACAACTAAACAATTGCAAAGTTTCCTTGGTCTTTCAGGATACTTTAGGAAGTTTATTCCTCAATATGCCAAAGTGGCCAAACCTTTGAGTGATTTACTCAGAAACAATACAGAATTTAGGTTTGGGCCAGAACAAAAAGAAGCATTTCATATTTTAAAGGAAATGTTGTCACAAAGCCCAGTACTACACATTTTTCGCCAGGGAGCGACTCTAGAACTGCATACTGATGCAAGTAGCCATGGATTTGGGGCGGTGCTCCTCCAACAGTCAGACGACGGGAAGTTTTAGCCAATATACTATAAGAGCAAAAAAACAACACCTCAACAAGAGAAGTATAGTAGTTACGAACTAGAGATACTTGCCGTAATTGAGGCTCTTAAACACTTCAGGAACTACCTTTTAGGCTCGAAATTTAAAATATTCACCGACTGCTTAGCATTTCAGAAAACTATGGAAAAAAAAGATTTAACCCCTAAAATTGCAAGATGGTCTCTTTTCTTAGAAGAATTTGACTATGAAATAGTCCACAAACCTGGTAAACAAATGGCCTTTGTGGATGCACTCAGTAGATACCCTGTAATGCAAGTGATGCAAGTCATTGCAGATGACGGAATAACTCATAAAATAATTGCTTCCCAATCCAATGACGACCACATTACCGCAATTAAAAAAGTGATAGAAGATGGAAGTAATTCAGATTATTTTACAAAAAACGGTGTCGTGTATAAATACGATAATGATCGTGAACTTTTAGTTGTCCCCAGAGCTATGCAAGACGAAATAATACGACATGCACACGAGAAAGGACATTTCGCTGTAAATAAAACTGAAGAGGTAGTTAAGCGTGAATTTTTTATTCCTAAATTGAGGAAAAAATGTTGAAGATTTTATAAGTAATTGTGTACCATGCATACTCAGTAATAAGAAGCTAGGAAAGGCTGAAGGAATTCTAAATCCAATTCCTAAAGAGGACGTTCCATTATACACTTATCACATTGATTTCATAGGTCCGTTACCTTCAACATCTAAGAACTATCAGCATATCTTCACGGTAGTAGACGCATTCACAAAATTCACTTGGTTATATCCTACCAAATCTACGACATCAGGTGACGCAATAAATAAACTCAAACAACAACAAAATAGTTTTGGAAATCCTGCGAGGATAATCTCGGATAGAGGATCCACTTTTACATCTAAAGAATTTACAGATTTTTGTTGCGAAAACGGGATTGAACACCTAAAAATCACAACAGGAATCCCAAGAGGCAATGGACAAGTAGAAAGAATGCACAAAACCCTGATTCCAGTGTTATCCAAACTTTCAATTGAAGAACCGATCAAATGGTTCAAACACGTTGACGCCGTACAAAGAATACTCAATAGTACAACCTCCAGAAGCACAAGATGGACACCCTTCGAACTTTTGACAGGTGTGAAAAAACGAAACAAAGAAGATCTCAAGATAGTCCAGCTTTTAGAAGAAGAATATACTGAAGTTTTTCTAGAGAAGAGGAAGAAATTAAGAGACGATGCCAAAGAGAATATCCTAAAAATTCAGGAAGAGAATAAAAGAACGTATGATAAGAAGAGGAAGAAACCTCATCAATACAAAGAGGGCGATCTTATTGCTATTCAGCGGACTCAATTTGGTGTCGGAATGAAATTACGACCGAAATTCTTAGGACCATATCGAGTGAAGAAAGTGAAACCCCATGATCGCTATGACGTTGAGAAAGTTGGAAACCATGAAGGACCGAACTTGACGTCGACAGCAGCTGACCATATGAAGTCGTGGTTCAATAACTAATACTGAATCAATGTATTCCCAGATACTGTTTTGTGTTTTTTTTTTAGGTTTGTCGTGTTCCTTTCGAGGACGAAAGATCATCAGGATGGCCGGTTGTAGGAATACTAGACAACGGTAGTTGTCTACTAGTCTGGAAAGAACTCATTATAAAAGCAACGAGACTGGTAGGAGTCAGTTGCATTGTAGTAGGAATGCAAGGCAAGACTGTCAGAAGCCAGTCACATTCCGGTATTCAGTTACGAGAAAATTAATAGAACAGACACTTTTTCCCCTGGACGCCATTGAGAGCTGACGTATTTTTTCCGAGCAGAGACGACTGCTGCAGATAATGACGGAACTGTTTTAAAATATAACTCAACTGTACATAATAATTGTGGATATTTATTCATTAAATGTCAATGTGCTGTAAGATTCGAAGTCTTTAATATAGACCTTACCAAACAGAACAACACGAATCTTACATATATATATATATCGATGCAATCCCTTTCGTCACCAAACAATAAACTTTGAACCAGAATTTGGGCTAAAGATGCTGATTGTGGAAGCACTTTGTTTACATTACCAACCCCAATCCCCTAATTTAAAACTCCTTCAAAACCATGACTCAACTGCCTCATTGCAGGATCTGCACTATAACAAGGGATCACTGAGTATGAAGATTATCTGACAGTAAATTATAAAACATCTAGTATTCCAAAAATTTTAACCTTTTACCTGCCAATGTTCCCATTGCAAACCAATTCAAAAATAAGAAAAACCTTTGTATTTCAAATGTAACTTCACATATTCAAAAATGTGGGTTACTGTAAAAACCTCCAAAAGAAAAGTTGGGATAAAAACAGCAATTGTGTGCAAGTACGAGTATACATCAAAAGCAGTGTTGAAGAAAAGAAATGCTGCTATCTTTTCTGTACGGCGGATTGAATACACAATTTTCAAACTGCAAAACAGACTTCTCCCACTAGTGGCTTTTAAAATTAAATATTGTTGATTTGGAAAACAAGAAATGGTAAAATAGACACCTTTTTTGCAGCATTATATATAACAAGTTGGAACAGATGAAAAAGAACATAAATGATGGTAATGTTTAGGTTGTCCCTAAATCAGCAAATTTTTTCCATAATTAGCACTGACACATAGTTCTTAGGAGATGAGTCTCCGATCAGTGATATAACAAGAATTTACAAATTATAAAAACATGCTAATAAAAGGTCATAATATGAATTCTACAATTCAATAGTGTGGAAAACAGGTTAAACTTATAATCAGTGATAAAGTGAGGGAATGTGTTTTAAGATCTAAAATTGGAAACCTGTACATAACACAGCTCCAAGTAAAAATATTAGAATCGAAGAAACTAACTAGTAACAAAAGGGCCATTCCATGTGAAAACACTCATTTTGAAAAAAAGTTGTTGCACCGTAGTCATGGATTTTTTTTTTATTTTTACCATAGATAGACATGGCAATGAAACCCTTAGATCTCAATTTTTTAAATATTTTGTCCAATATTAGACGAGATACGATAATTTAAAAATAGGTCAATATTCAGGGTTCCCACCCTTTTTTTTTTCTAACTAAAAATAAGGACTTTCTAAGCACTTTCTAGCACAAAATAAGGACTTTCTTGGACAAAATAAAGATTTTCTAAGGACTTTTGAAAAAAAAACGTATTATACAATGTAATACCTACTGTAATGCATCTCCACTTCAACCAAGTGGAGATGCTCTTACAGATTAGTTAATCTTAAAACAGTAGTTGTCTATTTTCTAAAAATTATACACAAATAATGCCACACAAAAATGAGATTTTTCAAAACACGCAGTCTGATTTTTACAAAATTCAGCAGTTAATATATGGGCATTTATGTGTACACATATTAGTAAAATGCAAGTATATAAACAAATTATAGAATGGAGACCGCAAGGAAAAAAATTAGGATGTTTTTTATCTTTTATCTCACTTTTTTTTTTATCTCTTCGCAGAGCATTTGCTTTTATAAAAAGACAAATAATAAAGAGTCAAGTTTAATCAGGACCGGGTTTGGTCTCGCAGCTGCTGTTGAGAGTTTGATTTCATTTTCTTATTCTTTTCATACAAGGGGGTTCAGCCCCAGCTTTCCAATTGAGCTAAACAACTGTTTTCAATCCTGCGACAGCAACTTTTTTTTTAATACAGATTGTTTTGTATCTGCTTTTTACTGGTCTTTGGGAGAGTGAATGAGCAATTTTTTAACATACTTCTGCTCATATGAAGGAAACACAATTTTGTGTTGTCTGGGTCAGTCTCCTCCCTGATCCACCAACACTTTCAGTTTCAAAAATTTCCTAATTTTTTTATTTTAAACTTTTTATTTTTGAAATTATATTGCTTACATTGTTATGTCTGCAGCTTCAGCCCACATATGGAATGGAAATTACCCCAGTAATTATTTTATAATACACTTTCATAAATTCATAATGAAAATAAGAAGTAAATTTATTTATTGGCACATCAGAGGTTTCAAAGAAATAAAATTAGTGGCAAACGATTCCTTTATTAAAAGGATGGAAAAGGATTGCAAGTTGCATAACGTCAGTCCAACTTGACTAGATCGGAGGTTAGTTAATACTTCTACAAAGTTTAAGAGCAAAATAAGAGGGTTCATTTTTTTATAGCCCTTTAAAGTCAAATGTTTTTAAAAGTGAATTTTCCATTTTACATGTAAAAAACTCAACTAAAATGCAAAATTACCACTGGCTTTGTATTTTATGCACACTTCTGAAATAAATAGCTTCCATTTTGTACCAAAATTACTAAATTTGAACTATTAGGTCTATAGTTAGGGCCCTGTATAGACAGTGTGGCAAATCCAAAATGGCTGTCATTTCGTAAAATTGACCAATTTTTAAAATATTGTATCTCAGCTAATATTGAACAAAATATTTAAAAAACTGAGATCTAAGGGTTTCACTCACTGCCATGTCTACCTATGGTAAAAATTTGAAAAAAATCCATGACTATGGTGGAACACCCTTCAGGTGTCCCCATATAGAATGACCCAAAATTGTTTTTAATGTATTGCCCATACACAAATTTTATAACAAAATTTAACGTTGTTTAAATCTAGAGTTTGCAGAACAACAAAAAAATTACGAAAATGAGAAAATTAAATTAGAAAATGTAATTTGGTTCGAAATATTAGAATGTTCCATGAATACGTACAATAATTAAAATATTGCTTTAGCTTTAACAGCATGTTATCTATTTGTCATTTGCAAAAACAAGCATCGGTCTTTTTCGGCCACAAGCATAACGAATTTTTTACTAGATGCAAGATTATTTTTGTCTGTGGACAGTGTTTTGGGATTCTTTAAAATCTCAATTGCATTACAGTGCATTTTCGTGGCACAGATTTTTCGGCACATAGACCTAATGTTAAAATAGCCCCTAGCAACGACCACCCAACACCTCTGAAGGACCGACGGGTGGGTTCGCCTATCCTATTTTTCAGGAAAATCTACTCAATTAGCAGAGTTCTCGAAACTTGCTGGAATAGAGTACGATCCCGAATCCTTGTAGCAAGAAGCAGCAGTGGAGTGGAGTGCTTTGATGATTTCAGTGCCGATTGGGAGGAACGCCTTTTGGTTAACAAGTCTGCCGAGGGTAAGCATTTTTTTAATGCTTTTAATCAAATCTAAAATTAATTTGAGATATTTAAATTAACTAACAAGTATGTTGTGTGTATAAGCATTTTTACAAATGAATTTTTGTGCCTTTCATGTGCTAATTCCGAATCTGATGAGGAATTTACTGATACGGTTTGTAATCATCAGCAATCTAAACTTTCAACTTAAGCGACTTTAGGGAAAATAGATGAAGTCATCGGAAATTCCAACACAATGACAAATGAATCGGTTAGAGATTGTAAATAGTTTCTAATATTATAAGTATTTTTCTAATACATGCATTTACTTATTATAATAAAGCTAAAGGGTACTAAATTACAAATGAAATTAATTAATATTTTCACTTGGAGCAAGAGTGTATTGTACTTAAAAAAATGTTTCAAACACAGTAATATTGGTTTCGTCATATCATGGGGAGATAATATATACCCTTTGAAATATGAATGTCTAAACTAGAAGTTCATCAAGGTACAAGTAAAAATAAGACAATCAAATGCACATTGACAAGTAGTTACTGGAACAGAAAGTTCCTATCATTTTTGGATAGTAAAAAACATTAAGTTTGAAGCTTCTATTCAATTTCATGTTGTAATGTATAAATATTTACCCACGTCTGGAATTTAATCCTCTTTTCAAATTGCTGCTGTAGCTAGAATTGTCCACAAAGGTTTCTCTATTCATGTAAGCTTGACTATTATTTGTACTTTGGTATGCTGAAAAAAAAGAACACATTTAAAATTCATATCTTCCCTTTTTTTAAAAACTCATATTCCACTGTGTAATGCAAATATTTTAGTAGTTTAAGAAAAATAGAACTCATTGTTAAAAATATTAACAATTCAATAAAAATATTTTCCAACTTGCCTTTTACTTCAAGAAAATTACCTTTATACTTTAATTACTTTCTTCTTCAACAATGTGACCATTAGATTAAAATTCAATTCAAAAATTAATAATCTTTTCACTGTCTACTTTTTTTCAGTAAATCAAAGGCACAGAGAATTTTGGAAATAATTTATTGATAAATTATTGAAAAATCATATTCAGAATTCATTTTTTACATTGCAACTTAATTTTACTCATTGGATGAATTTCATATTAGTCCTCCTTTATTGTCAAATGAAATAACAATCATATATTTGAGTCTGTCTCTGCAATCATAAATGAAGATATTCCCAAATGAGTAGAGCAGTATGTTCACAGAAATGAACTAAATCAAATTAATATGTGTTTGTATTTAAAAGTTAATTACTCAACTTATAGAACATATACTCCAACTATTGAAACAGATCACTTAGCTTCACTCTGAAGACGGATGAGTATTTTTTTTAATGTTATACAATAAAGCCAAATACGTTTTAAATATTCTACATTATACAGGAAATTTTTATAAAATTTGCAGAGTAGATTTTTTTGTAAAATTTTTAATGTTGCCATCAGCTTGACAATGATCAAGATGATTTTTTTTTTTTTAGATTTGGAATAACCAAAGATCTAGATTTATAATAACCAAATGCCACATTTATTAAAACCACATCAATCGATTTACTGAAGTTCAGTGTAAACGCATATAATGATTGAAATTTGATGGAGTTACGTTCAAGATTACGCTAATTTTTCCCAAGTTTAAACTTATAGTAGGTAGATTATAAGTTGAAAAATTTTTAATCAAAATTTGTTTTGAAAGAAATAAAAACTACCTCGGCCATTTTCATAATCTACTTGGCCCGCATTTCTTGGGTAAGCATTGCTTCCCGCTCTAGATCGGCTATCAACTGCAGGATGATTTCCACCTCCATTACCAAAAGTATTTGTGTGATTTGTTACATTACCTAAAAATATCAGGCACTTTAATATCCCAACTATGTTTTTAGTTCCAAATTATCTACTGAAAATGTTGCATTAACAATATGTTTAAACCTCAATGAATTCTTCATTTTTTTTCATGCCACTGAAGATATGTAGTCATCTCTAATATTATAAAAGGAAATGTTTGTCTGTTTCTTGTATGCAAAGCCCTGGAAAATCTATGGCACAGTAATGGGATTTAGCACACAGGTCGTTCGATTTGTTTGCAATTTTAGGGTCATGGCGAATTTTAAAATTCAATCTAGAACATTTTTTAATTAATTTAATAAAATTTAATCATTGTTGAATGCAACAGCATAGAAGAGATCACAGATTCTACATTTATTGTTTTCGTTTTGAAGTGGAGGAATGATTTTCCAGCCAGACGATAAAACTAAATATTTTAACTGAAGTCACTTAGTTCTTTTCCTATCTCCTAGACCGTTAAAGACCAACGGATTTGAAATCTGCGAAAAATTTCACTATAGTTCTGATACCTAAAAATATGATTTTCTTTAAATAAATAATTTTTTAATTGAATATATCTTTTATATTTTTCACAAGAGATTGTAACGTCACGCGAACTTCGCTTTCTGAAAATAAACAGATTACATCTTTTGCCCTTTGCGTTAAAAACTAAACAGATTACATTTCCTGTCCTATTCCATTTCAGCAAATGAGAGCAAAAAAATAATAAACATTTTGACTGGGATTTTTAAGTTCTTTGTCGTAAAATCGGAATTGTCAAAGATAGATTAAAAATTCCAACGGATTTGAAATTTAAAGTGCTAATAAGATTTACACATATGATCTGGAAGCAACTTTTAGCTTCTTCTTAAAATAGCAATCCTGGTTGATATTGTAGTTTAAAAAGAAGTTAATCAAATTTTAATCAAACAAAAACTATTTGTAATCAGGATGGTATTATTTGTCTTCTCAGTCTATCAAATAAATCCAATACACTATTTTATCAACAGATCAAAAGAAATGCTAGATTTACTTTAATTTGATTGATTATTATTAAATCAACTTACTTTCTTGAATTTCATTGCAATCATACTGAGGTGAAACGTGAGCTGGTTGAGAACTTTCTGTATTTAGTTGCTATAGAAGAGAAAGGTTTTTTTTAATTGATTATATTAGCATCATAAGGAAAACATCTTGTATCTTATTTCAAGCAATGAATACAAAAAATTAACACGATCACACTCAAATTTTTAAAACATTCAGCTCTAATATAAAACAGCATCTTCAAAAACAGAAGTGCATACCTGCCAACTACACAAGAAAAAAACTCAGGAAGATTTTGATAACATAAAAACGAAAGCGTAACTAACTATCAGCAATAAAAAATGCTTAAAAATAATTTTTTAATTAAAAAATAATTAACAGACAAATTAGTCATATTGCACCAAACTGGGTTTTAAATAATTCAAAACAGAAAAGTAGCCCCTGCTTTCTAGTACTGGCACATGCTTGGCAACGTTAGAACTCGTTAAAACCAATTTGTTGATATTTTACTCAAAATGGGCACCACCACTGCAGAAATAAGCAATATTTTCCCTTATGTGTTATATAAGCATATTTACAAGTTTTAATTGAAAATTAGAGCCAAAGGTTTTTAAAACCATGTAGCAACCTAGATTCTGATGTTTTTCTTTCGTGGTTGCCAGTTAGATGACAAAAATTTCTCCAAAAAGAAAAATTGGAATACTATTTCTGTCCACAAGACCAACTGACTTACATCTTGTATGTCTGACAACTTTTACAGAATTCTAGAAAAGTTGGCAGTAGGCGATATCGTTCTTTTATAGATTGACCTGACATGGTACCAAATGACGAATTCGGCATCATTTGAAAAGTTCTCACTAGAAGATATTTTTCCATCTGGAAAATGGGAGAAAAAGTAATTTTCAAGAAGACTTGGGGAAGATCTGGAACATTTAGAAGGTATAGAAGTGGAAACTTAAAAATTTCAGTCTTGAAGTGGTACCAAAAAAGATTTAGAAAACAAACTAGGGTATCTAGTCACTCATGACAAAATATCTTCTCACTTAGCTTCACAAATAAAAAGCTTGCCTATTTTATTTTTCTCATTTTTTTAAAATTGAATTGTTAATAAACTAAAAACTATGAGCAATCCCCAGATAATGATTGACTACATAAATTCACTATTGTTCCTATAAGTTGGTAATCATCGAGTTAAATATAAAAAATCAAAGATAATATTGCCATGGGGATCTGGACACAGAAATAGAAAGTTAACTAGTCACTTAAAAGCAAAATCAAGTTTATTAAGCGCTTAAAATACCCTTTCCGATAAAGATTTCAAATTTACTAATTTTAGTACAACTAAGAAATTTTTAACTGAAATTTTTAATTACTCTTAAGATTTTAGACAAACAAAAATTAGTCACTCTTTAATACTTATTAGTCATGCTCATGGGTAAGATGAAGATCCAGGGTTGGTTTGTCGCACAACAATCATTTCTTGCTACACTTGGACACAAAACGCACAAAAACCCACTCGAGCATTCGTTTGGAAAGCATGCTTAAACAATGAAATCTTATATGCTAAAAAACAATGGAATTCATCCTCACATTCATTTTCAAGCATAGTGAATAGATGTTTGCCTGCTGAGAGAGGGCTGATGCAGTGGAAAGTCCACTCACCGAAGTGTGGGTGGCTGCCATGGGATTGGCAACCATGGGTGGTGCTGACGTGACAGCGTTTCTTGGAGGCAAAGGTACCATGTTTGAGGGCAGCACATGAGCTGGAGAGAGTGCGTGCGGTATTGTGACAGGAACATAGTTCTGGGGCACGGCCATCATGGGGTGGACCACGGATGAAAAACTTTGATTGGTGTAGGTCTGGGTGGGGATGGGCCTCCCGGGGTCGAAGTCAGCGGGCTGGGTGGTCGGCTGCATGGCGACATTCGGTGGAATACTCTGGACTTGTTGCTGGAGAGTGGATGAGTTGGCCAGTACCAGGTTGGCAGCGGAGTGGTTGGCCAGGGCAACAGCCTCCTCACTCGGCCTCCTTGTGCGGTGCTGAGAGACAATGGTAGCAGCGGACATGGGTTGCGGTGGGGTGGGATACTGAACATTGGCAAATGATGCTGTAGGAATATTAGGGGGGACTTGTGAAACAGCAGTAGGAGCTGGAAGAGAATGTTAAAAATAATATCAGGGTTCCCAAGCAAACAAAATAGAAAGAACTTAGCTACTTTTACAGATTAATGCAAGATTATTTACATTTTTGGTTCCTTCATCAAATTTCATAGATTTTCAGTCATCCACATTTCTCGACTTCCAACAAAATTCCAATAGTATATGTACAGGCAGCTTATTAGCAATAGCTTACAGTTAAGCTTTTTAGCAATTGCATAAAATAACTCACTTCTTTTTTTAGTGATTTTTATTGTTCTGTATGATAAAAGTAATATTGTAATAAAAATAATATAAACTGGTATCCATTGCATTACATGGGTTTTTAAGATTTTATTTCATCAACTAGGAAGTAAGCACTAAGTTGTACAGTAAAAACACAGACCAAACAATTAGGTTTCATTATTCCATTACAAAAGTGGTCAGAATTTTATCAATACGTCTAGTTATTTTTATCAATATGCGTCAAGCAATTTGCATCAATATGCGTCAAGCAATTTGCATCAATATATATGTCAAGCAATTTGCATCAATATATATGTCAAGCAATTTGCATCAATATAAGTCAAGCAATTTGCATCAATATAAGTCAAGCAATTTGCATCAATATATACGTCAAGCAATTTGAATCAATATATACGTCAAGCAATTTGCATCAATATATACGTCAAGCAATTTGCATCAATATATACGTCAAGCAATTTGCATCAATATATACGTCAAGCAATTTGCATCAATATATACGTCAAGCAATTTGCATCAATATACGTCAAGCAATTTGCATCCATATACGCCAAGCAATTTGCATCAATATACAGTTGGAAAACAGAATCAGAAGAAATTGATATTCTGCAGCAGATCTAATGTGCATACTAAATATAAGTTAAACACATGATTCTATCAGAAAGAGTACATAAATTTACTTGTTAACTAGAAAAACTAATGTTAATCAATGTATTCCAGCTTACATTCCACTTCAATCTGGGATTCTTGTAAAAAATTAAGATTGCCTTGCCCAGATAATACTTCTTGGATGGGATGACTCTGTTCAGTATACAAGGATGAGCTTTCCATTGGGTAATAAGGTCTTTCTACCTGAGGCGTTGTCCCACCACTTTTTTGAACCATCACAAATTCGTCACTTTTTGGAATCATAACAAAGTCATCCACCTATTGAAAGAAAAGTAATTTTAACAAAGACAGTAGAACTCCCATCAAACAAGATGATAGGAAAATTCGCTTTTACTCACTTTTTTCATTGGTTAGGGTTTTATGATACGAGGGCGATATTTGGTCAAGCTGTGACAGTCAAAAGACAGATAACGTTAAGCCAATGGACATACACAAGCAGTTTTACTGGCACAAAAGTAAGAAATACAATCAGGGTAAGTTACATGAAGTGAGCCTGTAACACCTACAACTAAAAGAGTGCTAACAATGTAAGCCGCCGACCAACCGGTCTATAGTGGTTAAGGTGTTGGCCTCTGGATCGGAAGGTTCCTGGTTCAAATGGATGTAATGGTCAGGGCATGGAAGTAATTGTGCTGTCCTTAGTTGTGTTAGTTGTAATGAGGGTCGCCCATTGGGTGCTCCTTCACAAGTGGCCATCACTCCAGGCCATGTAGTGGCCTATGATTAGCACACACAATCAAGTGCCCAACATAATTATAAAAAAAAAAACATTGTAAGCCAATTTACTAAGTTACTGCAACTCCTATTCAGTTTTTTGAGGAAATATTAAAATTGAATCAATGACAAATATTTTCTGAAGTAGAAGTAAAAAGTGTGATTATAAAACAGTGATTTATCCACCATAAAGCTACAAGCTTAAGTGTATACTTAAGAAAATTATTTACAAATACTCAATTAAACAATTTATTCCAAGCACTCAACACACAGTTTGGAGGAAGAATAAAAAAAAGTCAAAAATTACATTCTGAAATTCAAAATTTTTTGAGTTTTGACAATCACCACCACAAAATTAGGTTCAGTAAAACTACTCATTAAAATCTGTTTTCCCATTAGATCACAGTTTGATCATTTTTGTAGGCACTTATAAAAAAAATCTTTAAATTGAGGTTTCAATAATGAAGATTCCACTGCATTGACAATCTCTTTTGTAAGTTACAGGCCGATTAATGTTTCGTTGTTTCAATAAATTAAATTGCACTTTAGGTAGGCAATATATAAAATAAGATATTTTGTCAATATTAGTTAATCACGATAGATTATAATAACAAAATAATGAGCACAATAATTAAGATGAAGACTAAATGGTTAAAAACCATACATAATCAACTGCTAGTAGTTATGCTGATTTCTTTAAATGTGCTCAATTTGTGCTACGGAGATATGAAATACTGTTAAACAATCCCCTGAAGAGCTTGCTGCACTTTAGCAGTCTGTTGACAGAAGGCAACAAGGAATCTGGAAGGTAGAAATCAGTGCAGAAAAAAAGTATGAGAAAATGAAATATGAAGTTTTGTTTTGAAAAATATACCAAATCACCTTTCAAGTAAATAAGATGCAATTGAACTGGACATGCAGAAGCTAGTTAGGGTAACATCGTTGAGGTATGAACTTTAAGCCGTGTATTGTGTTGGAAATAAAAATAAATCCATGAATCCAAAATAAATTAACTGTTTTATATTTTTTGACTAATTTTATTCCATTTGCATGTATGAAATATGCATATCAATACTTATATTGATTACAGGCGGATTTAAATAACACATGAAAGTGAGTAACACCGCCATAAAATGACAAGTAGATATTTCAGTACAGATGCTATGTATTAAACAGATGCTATAGAACATGTATTAACAGTATATTGATGCTATTATAACTAAATCTATACTATTTCTAGTATAGATTTAGAGAAACATGCTATAGAGAAACAAATAGACAATTTGAATTTCCAATATGTGAATTTCTGATTTTGAAAAACAAAATCAGAAGATAAATGCTAATACAGCCATTAAATTTGTACAGAGAGTGCAGATGTATTTGTGTATTTATTCTTCACTCGCAGAAAGTGGTTTAATATTGCTTCTTGGGATTACTTCCTTCAACGCTTGCTAATATTAGCTCACTCAACAACAAAAAATATTTAAGTTAAATCAGGACATACATTAGTCTCACTCTGTAGCTCCGAAAAGTTTTTTCCGTCATCCTTTTCTTCCGACAAATTTGATTGTGTCTCATTTGGAGAATCTTCAGATTTATTAAAATAACTACAAGAATAAATTTTTTGAAGAGTTTCACGAAGAGATTTATCTGCATGAACTATTAAGGAATTATAATTTAAAAAATACATAAAGGTGATTCAAAATAAAGGCAGTTGATAGTTCGGTATTAAAAGTACTAAACACTATTCACAAACAATGTATTACCACATCAACTGTGATATCAGTAATTTAAAATAACTGTTACCCATTTTGAATGCCACTGCTAAGATTAAAAACAGCCAGTACTATGAAAACATTTGAATACAAGGATTATGTGCAAATGACAAATGAAAGAAATTTTACAATTTAAGGGCTAAGGAAACGTCAAAGAAGCAATGTTATGGTTGCAAACCAGACTGATATCACTGCTTTGTGATAAGGTCCTCTTAAAAGTCCAATATTTTCAAGAGACATCTAAATTTTAAATCATGTAAAAAAAGCTTAGATAGTTAAATGCAAGGGAAAAGTATTCATTTTATAGATATATTATCTCAATCCGTAAAATCCACAATTACTCAGAATGACACGGCATAGTGCCAACCTTCAAAGAAAATCTGGAAGATTTTTACAATATAATAACCAACAAGCAACTTGGGCAGAAATGAAAAATGCCTACAAATAATTTGTAAATGAAAAATATTTAAGGGGTGCTGAAATCAAGCAACTGGCAGGTTGGGCTTAAAAGACAGCAATTCAAACGAAAAGAAAAAAAAATGCTCTCTTTAATACAATATACTTGACATACACTATAATCTTTGTATGCTCTACAAAAATTGCTAAATGTCAGATATCAGTAAATATAAAACAGATTTGATGATATTTTACACAATATGAAGCCAAATATATTCAATGTAGAATGCTTTTACAACAATCAGAGTTTATTACTACGTTTTTCTTTCGTGGTTGCCATGGTTTGGTGCCAAATTTAGCATCATTTGAAAAATTTTCATTCAAAACAAAATCTGGAAGATATTTTTTGTCCAGAAGATCGGAAAAATATAAATATTCCGGAATATCCTGAAGAGTTGGCAGGTATGAATATTGGGGTCTTGTGTGGGAATAAGAAACCAAAATTTTTACTTTAGTAATAAAATTTCCAGAATTTATGTTTTAGCAAAAAATCCTACAAGCATTAGTTTTGCAAGTAAAATACAATTGTTTTAACCGCCACACTTTGTGGAAAAACAGCAATTTCTATAGGTTGAAAAACCAGGAAAATATTAAGTTAGCAAAACATACAATATGCAAAAATGTACAGAGCAACAAATTCAGTGTAATATTCACCATAATAAATTAACTCATAATTATGCCTACAGGAGTAACATAATACAGTAGAGCTCCAATTATTTCGGACCCTGAATTCTAAATTCTCAGTTACGATGAACTCATTCAAAGTGCGAGAACTCATTGATGTCACGGAAGATGGTGACAACATTGCTATTCAACCAGACACTGGTCTGTCAGCTAGAAAGATGTTTGTGTGCCTTGACACAGCGCTAAAACAGATGGATCGGCAGCAGAGAGCATTCATCTACAGCTACTCACCTTAAGCGCATTGGCAGCACAAAAACGAGTTAAGACAGTGAAACAACTGACTTCGACTGATTTGTTTAAGCAATGATACATTTGAATACAGTATGCAAGTACAAAATGTAAACAAAATTGTTTTCAGTCATTAAATTACATTCATACTATAAAGCAAAATTCGTTTTTTACTAAGAAATAACCTTTTAATCATGAATTATCCCTTAATCCTGATATTCGATTATCCTGATAGTCTGGTTCTGATTGATTCAGATAATTGTAGTTCTACTGTATTACAAAAATAAAGCTTAAGCAAAGCTGATTGCAAATAAATATTTAAACAGAAAAACAATAAATTCATTTCAAGGTGGACAGACAGTTTGGCTAATGTCAGCAAGAATGTTATACTGAACAATGTATATTTTGTGTTTCCTGTCTTACATTATTTCATAAAGTATTGTGCTGGCCTACCTGGTTAGTATTTTATTCAATTGAAATCGCTTAAATAAATTCCCAGGAACAGCTGAAAAAAGGCAAATGGGAAGGCCCAAGACATATCCGAAATAAATATATACATGTTTCATACAACTTGTACATAGATATTCAGATAATATTGAGCACTTAACACAGTACTTAAAAACGAATGTGGAATATATCAAGTTTCAGTACATAAAATTAATATTAAACACTGAAAAAAGTTTTTTGAAAAACTAAACCCCTAAAAGGATACAAGTTGTTCCAAATGCTTCTTTATTCTTTGCATCTAAAAGTCCCTGAATATGTTCTGCCACAGTGGATAGAGTAGAATCAAATTCAGAGTTGTTCTCAGGATCTGGGTCTCTTTCAGGACAAATGGCTTTGTACAATTCATCAAGACAATTTAATTCTTCCTCTGATAATTTCTGAAAAATTAATTATTTTTTAGGTTAATACAACTTAGAAATAAAATTATAATTTGTAAAGATATTCATTTTTCATCAAATAAAATATTTTAAAAAGCATACTAGAATGTAAGATTCTCTAATGTAAGGTTCTTAATTTCAAGTAAAGACATTAATTTGCTAGTTCATGAGAGCAAGGTATTTTAATTGAAAATCAAGATTCTTAAATGGAATTCCCATTATTCTAGTTAAATTTCAGAGTATATATAAAAATTATCAGTTAATTTAAATCATGAAATACGTGAATTATAACAAAATTTTATGCACACATTATGACTTCCCAAGGGATATAATTATTTTTCACAGAATATGAATATGCTCTTTTCTCAAGTCCTTTAACAACTTTCCAGAGGTTAAGTCACATTTTAGATATATTTTTAGATAGTCTTTAAGAAATTTCACATGAAATAGGAAATTTTTTATTACAAACTGTTTAAAAATTTTATAAGGAAAAATAAAAATGTTACTTGACATCTTCTAATTATTAGAGAAGGCTTTCACATATTTTATACTTTAAAAATAATTGTTTCATAAAAATAAGGACCAAAATTTCTTCCATTTAAATTCCTTTCTTTGCCTTTATGGAAAGATTGAGGCCATTTGCAAAGCCCTTTTCTCAGCTTCAGTACCACTTAGATCACTTTTCCAGGGCTGTCA
Source organism: Metellina segmentata (assembly GCA_947359465.1). Taxonomy (NCBI): domain Eukaryota; kingdom Metazoa; phylum Arthropoda; class Arachnida; order Araneae; family Tetragnathidae; genus Metellina; species Metellina segmentata. The sequence continues at coordinate 84,356,301 of OX375877.1, forward strand.
TACTTTGTGACTCCAGTCAATTAATTCCTCCAAAGAATCTCTTTCAGAACCTATTAAAAAATACCACTCTCCTAGACTTCTAATTGACCCTAATAAAAAGGTTTGTCTGCAGTGGAAACGTTGTCACTGCGATATTGTGAGGAACGAGACGGCGGATCTGCTGATCAAAAAAAGCAGATAACACATCTAAGATCCCATATAACACTATGAAATAAGTAATTAAAACGACTTTCAAAAATAACTTGCCAAATAACTTTAGAGGTATTGCTTGAAAACATGGTAAAACAACATCTGACCATCCAGATTGCCCCAAAAGAGCTGTAGCTGAATACCACCTTGTTAAAAGTCATACCTGCCTTGCTTAAACACTTGGATCATATAAACGATCATTTTTGCTAACTCTGCGATCTTCAGGGGATATGGTGAATACCTGCTCAGATGTCCTGTGCTCTCCCCTTCTTCAATGTAGGTTGGTTGGGTTTTTATGGTGTAAGGGCCACACATGGCCAAGATGCACTCTTTAATGTAAGAGATATGTTGGGAAGCAAGGGACCAATGAGTCCATAGATTTTTCTTCTGCTGTCATTTGTTCTTATTTGTTCCATCCTTTGGCTTACACCAGTCTTATAATTATTACCAGTCATTGCATATAAATATTTTTTTAATTCTGTACATCAAAATAAAAGTTCAGTGCTTATGAACTCATACAAGCATAACACATAATGGTTTCTTACTACAGCTCCTTTATTTCCCTCTAAAAAATCCTGCCTAACATCTTCGCCACCCATACTATTGAGTAGGTCTTGGTAAACCACGATTTCTTTTATTCTTAGTAGCTCCTGTTGCTGACGCTCTAGTTGCTCTCGCTTTGCAGCTTTCTTCTGAGCTTTAGTAGTCTAGAAAATGAAAATAGTTTCATAAAAAGAATACGAAAAAACACGAAAGAAAATTAAATAGTATGAAAAAATTTATTGATGGAAAAATAACTTTTCAAATACAATTGTTTTACCAGTATTGCTTGAAAAACAATTTTTTAAGAAATATTAGATTTAAACAATTTAAATGAAATTTCAATACGTAGACTTGGACTGATTTTTTAATTTATTTATGTAATATCTATAATTTCTGAATATTAGATTGATGAAAAAGGATATTTTAAATATTTAATTTTATATAACTTGCATTTTGTAACAGAACACGAAAAGCACAAACGAAAAACTCATTAATCATTAAAGCGTAATTTTGTTATTAGGTATCTGACAATACCAGAATTACTGTTTTACTTTACAAATTCAATTTAGAATTCTGTGTTTGTGTATTGGAGTGAAGACAGTGAAATGTGGTCATATTTGAGTATTCTAAGTTTTATGAATTTGTGTTCTTTTTTTGTAAATATATCATTATTGTCTTTATCAATGTTTTCATATGTCTTTTCGAATTGTTCTATTTCAAATGCATACATTCAGTGTAAGAGTCAAAAAATATTGAAAGGAAAACTAAGTGCAAGACTATGCTGGACTTCCGTCATTTTTACAGAAAATCAACTTACGATGCATTCGTTATCATTCCAAAACACAAAATCGACTTCAGTCACCTTGACATAAACTTTTGTGGTTCGTCTAACAGCAGGAGTGAGATGAATGTAAAATGGATTTTTGGAGGCATGTGCAGCGATCCCGAATAACTGTATATGCAACTACTTGCAGATAGTATATAAATGTAACCGTATCTGCTGTACGCAGAAGAGACTACGACTGGAACTGAGTAGTCGTTACTACTATAGTGCTCTCGAGTTTAGTGTTCTCGATGTAGATATTTTTATATAGTTGTTAATTAATACAATAAATGTTGAATTTCTAAATTATAGTTATTATTTACCAAACCACAGTGTACATGTACACAGACATACTTGCGTCCAAAGTAAATTGTAGCAGCTATTAAAAGGTTATAACGATGTTAAAAAATTATTTTCCATACACTTAAATGATATTTTAATTTTTCTATGAGAGATGTGACTAGTCTGATCACTTTTGAATCAACATTCAACCTGTGCAACATTGAAAAATTCTCCGCTAGTATTATATATAACAAATAACTAGAATTTTTAACTGCCCTATACATAACATTTGAACAAATTATAAAAATCTTATCTTTAATACCAGAAGTTGTCAAATACAAATTACAAAATCAATTTTCATTTAATATAAAAATTTGTAATTTAGGTAGGTATTTTAATTAACATTGGACTGGAGCAACACAATGGGCTATTGGTGACAGTCTGGGAACAAAAAGATTTGAGGACAACACGTAATTTTGATCCAGTCAAGATCAAACCTAAGCTGGACCCCACTCTCTAAACTTCCACATCTTGCCAATGTGAAGACATTTGAGGCCATGACAGATTTAACATGCACCAGCCTACTTTGTACATGACAGTCTGGTTGGATTAGAACTCATAACACTCCTGGTTGCTAATCTGTTTCTCTTCCAACCAGGTTATCGTGGCCCTATGTAATTTCGATAGTAAGCACTATAAGCACATCGCATATACTAATAGTTTATAACATAAAGTAGTTTGAGAAATGTGTGTCATTTATTTGAAATTTGTATTTAAAATTAATAGAAAGAGAAGAATACGTACCTCCTGAACTACACCGTGAAACTGCTTTTGAAGTTCCTTTGCAAAATCTAAAAGCTCGACAACTAGGTCATATTTTTCGACTGCTTTCTGTAAATATTTTAGAAAAAAATATATAAATAAGTATAAACATTCATGCTAAAAAAAAGATTTTATATTCAGTATCAAACAATTTCATGTAATCTGTCTCACAAGATGCTAATAGCATTTGAAGAAATGTAGAGCTTAATATATGAAATTCACACCATTTTCAGCTATTGCTGTTTATTGATGAGACTCGATGTTTAGTATAAATAAAATTATATATCTAGATACTTCAATAAAACAATTCACAAGACTATGTTATTAATATTTACAAATTGGATGGTATGTAGTATCCGATACGTTACAACTTTCGAGCGATGTATTGCCAATTGTGGTAACCTTCCCGTTTTCGTGTTTTTCTTAGTTTTAAGGCAACCCTAGATATTTTCTCCTGACGATAATAAACGGGTCTCATGATTGGTTAAGGAAGAAAATACGCTTTTCCACTTTTATTTTTAATGTAGAACGGAATTAAAATTTAGACAGTCTTTGAAATTGTTGGGTGCATATGAATTTTGCTCTTGATTTATAAAATCGACTTGTTTTATTAATTTTCAAAATTTTTAGGATAAGTTTGGAAAGCAGATTGTAAGTTACAATTTTTTAAATTTGTCACTTTATTTAAATTTCAATTAAAATTTCGAAAAAAAATTTGGATTAAATTTGATTTTTGAAATTGCAGATTGGAATTTAGAATTTTTTTCCCCTTTTGGTTGCTCATTTCCCCTTAGTTGATTTGATATAGCAGTGGATAGTGTTATTGAACGTTAGAAAATGTTTTTTTTTTGTTTTTTTTTTTGCAAACATGTAGTAGCTTGATTGGGAAGAAGGTGAAATGTCTTTCATGTGAGAATGATATGATTTTAACATTGAGAAAGGATGCTGGTGATAGGTAGGAGTGGAAATGTAGAAAGATAGGACAAAAATTTGGCAAAAGAAAGTATAACAGGAGTAAGAAATTGGAGGGTAAATGGGTGTTTGGAGGACTTGAACGAGGGACGGATAAATGTTTTATGGTTGAGGTGAAAAATAGGAACCAGAAAGTTTTGGCTGAGGTAATTCAGAGCTGAATTACCTCACCCAATATGGTGACTTATACGCATGGAAGCCAACGGTGAAAGGTCCTCGCCGGCCCCGGAGGGGCGGCGAGGTAGCCGGCAGGCGGGGATCGCGCGTTATACGCTGTGACTTATCTACAAACAAATTTCTCCCGGTATACTGGTTTAAACGCATTGAAACCTTAAGCGCAATACGCTTTGACTTCTCTAAAAAACAATTTCCTCTTGTAAAGTCGTTACAATAAAAATATTTGTCTTGCTTTTCCATATATGGCTCTATAACCTGGAATATCCCCATTGAGTTGCTCACATAATGCTTATTGCTAGAAAAATTGTGAAAAAATATTTTTTCACACTTTAGGATAGCAGAATTTTTAGATTTTTGGTTTCTCATCAAAAACCTTTGTGTGGATTATGATCACAAAAAAGAACTACCTTATTAAAAAAAGATTTCTTGTTTTGAATTTTCTATGCATTGCAAAGTTTCTAATTCAAAATTGATGAAAATCCGGACGTTTTAAAAAAATCACGTGTTTTTTTTATTATTATTATTATTATTTTTTTTTTAATTATAATTTTTTTTTTTTTTTTTAATTTAATATTTTTTTTTTTAAGTGACAAAACTAGGATGAAATTGACGCAAAATTGCGTACATGTTCGGAGAAAACCAGACTGAAATATTAGAAAATTTTCAAGTGAAATTTATATTGCTTTTTTCTTAATTTTTAAACAAATTATTATTATTATTTATGCACTGTATGCAAAGGTTCACGTTGTATATGGCGGCCATCTTGGAATTGCTTACATCGGCCGCCATCTTGATTTGGCGTAAACAATCGCTTTGGCGGCCTAACGTTGCGGATGCTACCACTCCACCTACAAATTCAATTTAGGATGGCAAGTTAGGTGACGAAAATTGAATCGTTATCCTAAATATTACATGCTTGTAGATGAAATGGTAAATTTTCTTCTGGATTCCTTAGCTTATGTCTCATTAGCCATATCCTAACTATACTTTCTGAAGTAAACCAATGAGGTATTACTGATAACTTTACTGTATGTATTATTCCATCAGGTAATAAAAATTAAGGAATCCATAATTGGAAGAAATAGGCTTTTGTTATAAAAATAAAAATTAATCATTTTAAATTTTGCTAACAAATTAAAATCTTACCTTTTGGTCCTCATTTAGCTCTTTTCCATTTTGAGAATCCTGACGGTACGAATCTAACTTTCCCTGTAAAAGGAAGTATTTTACCATTACTTTATTAACTAATTTCAAAATTGCATTTTATAAACACATAATCTCTTTCAACTGTTTTTAATGCAGATAAAATACATAAAACTTATTCATAAAGAGTAACTGCTCCAAGTCATCTTAGTCGCACATTCCACAACTCGTACAGTTCATTTTGCTCAATACTACTTTTGCAAGCAAACTTTGCACTATGTGTCATCCAAACTAAAACAAGTCACTGCACAAAAAAACAATTATTTTGGATTTTTATTGGCATTTTAACAGAACCTGTAAAGTGATACAATTGTTTGTTACAAAAATTACTTTTCCTTGTGCATAACTATAGGAATAGTTATACACAAGCAAAAGTAATAATTAATGAAAATATGATTTTTCAAAAGTAGAACATTTCTTGTGAAACTGATGATCCATGTTTACGATTGGTAAATACATAGAATAATTCATGGTTGGTTAATTTTAGGTTTTATGGCACAAGGGGTCATATTTGGCCAAGCTGCCACAAACACAAGACAATGTAAAGTACAAATTGTTGAGAAAGGGAAAAAGGAGATTTGAGGGTATAGTGGGATGAAAGCAAAAAATGGTTGCTAGATAACACAGAACAAACCCACTGTTTACAAAAGACAGTAAACCCCATGGTAAACAAAAGATCACTTGTAGGTATATAGGGTCCTTGATACCATACACACCTTCAGGAGATGTGCCCCTAAGGGCAAAATTATTCATGAGCCGTAACTGAAAAAAACGGATCCACAATGATTCTCAAAGAACTTTGCAAATATAGTATGCCAGGCGACAAAAATAATTCAATACCTAATTTTTTCCTTTCCTGATGTCTTGTACCCACCTGTAATCTGTTGTGTTAATTTAGATTATTTGTTCTCAACAGTATCAAGTTTATAAGGCAATGGTAAAACCAATGTACAAGTCACGTCAAATATAAATGAACATTTTCATGAACATTCATTTTTTTCACAACCCCATACAGTACCAAAGTCCAAAATCCAGACATTTTGCTAAGCATTTCTTTCTCTCTCACTTTTTTTAATCTTTCCTCCTCTTTTAAGAACAAGGCGTTAAACCTGGACCAAATTGATCAAACAACGCAAAACAACGGACATGTTCAGAATAAATACCACTCAGAAAAATTAAAAGATTTGTCAGAAAATGTGTTGCATTGTATCAAAGAGGTATTTTTTTCCTTTTTTAAAAATTATTCCTATTTATATTTATATATCTGCTAATTTGGTATTGAAAACGTGTTCCGGACGTAAATAACAAACGGAAAACTTTGCATGCAAGAGGAAGGGGCTAGATTCAAAGTTTTTCTGACAAAAAAAACTGCAAATAATCCCAAAACCGGAAAAGTTTGAAATCCAGAATGGACGAGGTAAGGAGGATTCCGGATTTGTGACTTTGTACTGTATTAAGATCTAAGTTGCCGACAAACAAAAAATTTATTAAGCGATAAGGTTGACAAAAACATCATCAGTTTGAAGAATTCATTGTTGTATATTATTCAACCTCAAGCTGCAAATGTTATCAATATTTAGACAATCTATAAAATATTTCAAAACAAAATCCTAATCATCAGCTTGAACAGTCTGTAAGAATTAATCAAAAATGCTCCATATTAAAAAATACTTTTTTACATACTTTTTAATCAAAGTGCAGAAACTTGTTTCCATTAATGTATTTAATATTTTTGTCATGTCAGGGATACATTGATTGTATAATCAATGTTTTATCATTTCATCGTGATGCAAGCAAGCTTATTAAATTTTATCATAACAGGTTCCAACATTTTAAGCATGAATTCTACAAAAGGAGATTATCACTTTCATTTGTTATGCATCAGATAAATTTCATGTTAGCTTATTCTATTTTTTCAAAGCTTTCATGTTATGGAAGTTTAATTTCATCAATTAATTTATTTTAGTAGTTTAGAATCTCAACAATCATGAAAAAGTGAGAAACAATGCCTCACTAAGCATTTGATTTGTCAAATTGTTTGCATTACATGATAAACCACTGATTTCTAACACCCATGTTTATTCTTGGTTTCTTCTTTTAACAGAACAATTGGTTCATGCTGCAACCTTAAAAACGCAAATAACCAAGGACACATAATTGTTTGTTTTCTGCTTAGATTAAGGCCCACAGTAAACTATATATATTAGAAACTAACATATCAATTAATAACAGATAAATACCAGCGCAAATATATAACAGGAAACGTAATGCAATTATTTACAAGTTATGTGAAGTTTTATAGGAATCTAATTCATATTCCTAATTCCCACCTTCAAATTTAGAAGATAATTTGCTATGGGAATAAAATTAATTGCAACAGCACATTGAATATTTAGTTAACAGCCATGTTTGTATTGCAGCTAAAACACATTAAATACAACAGATTTACTATCAGTAATAAATCTTTTGTTTCATCAAGTCAGTTTCTATAGTACTTTTACTTAGACCATTTCTAATTCAAATTTTATAAAAATAAATCACCCAAACTTGTTATTTTGCACAACAGTAGAGATCAAGATAATACGTTTCAATGTTTACAAACAAAGTTATAAGAAGTGCTTTATGAGCAAATGAATGAATCCCTACTTGAAAAGTGATGACAATCAACTGAACTCGTGTTTTTTAAATTTCCAACAACTGACAGCTTAAAAAGGATTCAAAGATTGTTGTGTTCAAAAATTTATATGTGGATAACAATCTTGTTCAGATGTAGAGAAACATGCAAACACCTACCCGAAACACTTCTAAAGACAAAACATTCTGTAATAAAAAACAAAATTTGAATTTTAAGCGTTCTTAATTTTCTGTTTTTTAAACCGACTAAATGCATACACACGACGGTAAACAAATAACTTTTAAAAAGTTAGATCTTTATTCACATCAAGTTATGCAGCGTACAAATTTCGAACCTGCAGTAATAATGGCATGAAAAATGCACATGCGGACATAAATAATTGGGCTAGCTTTAGGAAATTCAAAGGACGCCATACAGACACAATACCTTTCTCTTTTCTAAATTTCGAACTTTCTTTTCAACGATTGTAACAATTTGTTTCATAGGATCATACGCCTCGGTCGACGTTTGCTTTTCCAGTTTTGCAGAAGCTGAAGGCATGCTTAATTCATTAAATACTTTTCAACATTTATAAATTTTCTAAGAAAAATATCTTAAAAACCTTCAGCAATTGCAATTTGCTTCCAGCAAAAGGCGAGAAAAAGTTATGTTGCCAAAATTCATATGAAATTATCGTTTAATTTAAATTAGCAGTTGCGTATTTTATTATAGCAACTCAATCCGCAATGTTATGCAAAGTTTTCATGAATTAAATATTAAATTGTAAGGAAAAAATGCTAGAGAAATTATTCAGAACATATAATATAAAAAATTTTACAAGATGGCAATATAATTTTTGTGAAAAGGAATGGCAGCAATCACATTTAAAAATTAGTTCTCACTTTCGTTTTTGTTTAAAAGATTTATGTATAACTTTCTGTCACAGATAAAAACAATTAACTATCGTCGACGAAGAGCAGAAACACAACTAACAAACACATTTTTTTCTGTTCAGCGCTTCAATTTTTTGGAAAAAATACAAATTATAACCAATTTGATAGAGTTTTACATCTTTCAAACAACAGGACAATGTGTTAATCAACCTCTTGAAAAGGATTATCAGTGTCTCCAAAATAAAGTCAGTTAACTGTTTTCTTTTGTATTTCCTCATAAGTCATAACTTTAATTTTTTTTTCCTGCACTGTTCACGTGACACGCGTTTTGACTGGCGTTATGTATGGAATAATTGATTGGATTTTTTTTTTTTTTTTTGCCCTAATTTGCTCTTTTGTATTTAATTCCATTAAAAATATATGGCAAATGTAATCATATTCGTTTTGTTTTGAAGTTAGTTTCCAACTAAGGGGATAGGATAAACTACTGGTAATAATCAGCTAACCAGTAATGAGCAGTTTTACATTGAATTGACATACACTCTATAACAAAAAAATCGACGCACAAAGAAGGAGTTGTCCGATGGAGACAAAGGTGGAGTGGTCGTTCAAGGTAAGACGTTTGTCGCCAGCTAATTTTTGTCGTCAAATCAAGATGGCGGTCGAATTCCGTAACAACAGATAGGGTTGCCATAACAAAAACGGCAGATGTGAAGAAAATCCGCAAAAGGTGAAGGTTACCATATTTGGCGACAAATCGCCTTCTTACCGTGAACGACCAGTCCACCGAGACAAAAATTGGTGGATAGGAAAATTATGTACAGAATAGAAAATGATTAAAATTTCAGAACAATTGAATGATTTGTTTCAGAGTTACAGTAACGAGCTCAATAAGGTGTATGAAAGCTGCCTGGCCTGGATGCAAGCTGCCACACGGCGTGGCATAGACCGATAAAGCTCCCGGATGGTCTCCTGCGGTATTTCTTGCCAAATTTGCTCCAATTGTCGAACTACGCCATCAATATTCCCTACCGGATGCAGTCGCCTTCCCATCATATCCCAGATATGCTCGATGGGAGAGAGATCTGGTGATCTGGATGGCCAAGGAAGTGTTTGACAAGCTTGAAGACAGTTCATAGCAACACGTCCCTTATGTGGTCTGGCATTGTCTTGCTGAAAAATAAGCCCAGGGTACTGCGAAAGGAACGGTAGCAAAACAGGTCTCAGAATGTCGTCAACGTACCGCTGTGCAGTAAGTGTACCTCTAATGACGACGAAAGGGGGGTACAGCTACACTCTACGTTTATGAGTGATGGCAACGGCTTGCCGATTTTTTTTTGGCGCACTTCTAGTAGCGAGTTCCGATAAATTAAGGCAACCCATCTTTCGTTACGGTTGTTGTGGTTTTCGTGGCAACCTCGACAAACGGAAATTTTCATTTTGAATACTGTAGAAAGTTCTTCCAAAATCCGTTAAAGTCGATTGATTTCATTGGTTCGTTTGAAATTTTTTCTTTCCTCCCATTGGTTATTTTGTTTTTAAAATATCCTTTGATTGCATTGGTCCTTTTAAATCGTTTTCTGCGATACCATTGGTCCTTTTATTTGTATTTTGACAGCTGTGGAATTGTTATTTTACTATAATAGTTTTCACGAAATGATTAAGAGTTTTGTTTTTTTTTGACCATTTTCGTTTTCATTATTTCTTTACGAAAGAATTCAGACGTTATCAGGTTGTATTATTTCTTGCTTTTTTTCTTTTGTAGATCTTTTTATTTTTCAACATGCCCACTGTATTTAGTATAATTGATAAGTTTCAGGGTATTCTTACCATTCGTAGCTTAGTTTCTCTGCTGGTTCACAAATGTGTTTTGATATGTAATTAATATTACTACTTTTTGTGAAAGTTTTTTTAAAATATACTTTTTAAAACGTTCTGAAATGTGCTTAAAAAGTGTGTTGAAAAAAGAAAAAAAAAATTGTGACAGAAAAAGAGTTAAGAAATAATTATTTCCTTGGCGACTTTAGAAGTGCGCCAAAAAAAATCGCCAAGGTTGTTGCCATCAGTCATAAACGTAGAGTGTAGCTGTACCGAAAGGGGCCCGGCTATCAAGGTAAATGACACCCCAGATCATAACTCCTTGTTGCGGGCCCGTGTGGCGTGCAATAGTGAAAGTAGGATCGGCACGCTGCCCTGGGCATCTCCAGAAACGTCTTCGATGATCGTCAGGAAACAGTTGGAAGCGGGATTAGTCGCTAAAGACTATACGTCCCCAGTCAGCACCATTCCAGCGTGATCGAGGTACCCATTTATCACCTTCTCTCGACAGTGACCAATTTTTCATTTAGCCAAAGGAAACAAAAAACAGGAAGAAATTAAATTAAAAGAGGAAAGAAAGTACAAAAAAAGAAAGAGGATGACACTAACAGAAGAAAGAAAAATTTCCAAGAAGTGTAAATTATAGATTAATGTGGTAAGTAAATTGGTAATGTTAATGTACAAGGGTTTTTTTTTGTCTCACTCTTTAGGAAAGGAAACTGTTTCAAAAATGCTGAAAAATGAACGCAAAATTGAGGGATTTTAAATGCAGTTTATGTAATAAAATTCATCAACACAGATGTCTCTCTAAAGCAGAGCAGTGGTTCCTATGGACCCTCATGGGTCCTCTTGACCGCTGAGGGGGCTGTGGCAAATTGAATTAAATTTGGGGGTAAGTGGACAACGTCGGGTGGGGGATCCGCGAAAGGTTTAATATAAAGTAAAGTAATTGTGACTCTTTTTCAATATTATGAAAGTTAAAATAAACAGCAATAAATAAATTGGTAGCAATTTTTACGTCCTGAGTAAAGAAATAATTTTTTATCTTCTTATATCTTAAATTTAGATGAAAGTAAAAGTACATTTAGAACAGTATGAGTGGGCCGAAGGACAAAAATGCAGACAATATTGTGTTGAATATTTAAAATGTGGCTTTGTTCCGTTACTTTGACAAAAGAATCAATGAAACCTTCTTAGTACACTGCTGTTTGTAAAAAATGTAACACCATGAAGGAATCATCCGAATGAAATAAAATTTGCAGCAAATGTCAACTATAGGATGTTATGCAAAGTAGTAAAGTTTTAGAGCCACCACGCATGCGTGGTGTGAACAGCGCCCTCTGAACTGATGCTAAAAGCGTATCAATAGAGGGCAGTAGCGGGACGTTGAAAATAGTGCAAGGTTATTTTTTAGTGGCGAACATTTAGTGAGACCTAGGTATGCCTCCACGACCAAATAGGGTGAAATTTCAACAACTTACGGAGTTTGAACGGGGGAGAATCATCGGCCTTCGTGAAGGAGGATTTTCCTATCGCGCAATAGCAGCTCGTGTGTAGCGGAACAGTTTCACAATGATGCGAGTTTGGAAGCAGTGGAACGACGAGCACCGGATAACTCGAAAAACTGAGAGTGGACGACGGAAGGTGACGTCAGCACGCGATGATAGACACCTGGTCCACATGGTGGTGAATGACCGTACAGCTTTCTCCAGGCAGTTGGTATCACTTTGGTCTACTGCTACAGGTGTACCAATGTAGGCTTCGTCAATTCGCCGACGTCTGCTGCACCGTGGACTGCGTGCAAGGATTCCTTTATACAGGATCCCCATCACGCCAAACCATCGACCGCTGCGTCTGCAATGGGCTCATGAGCACAGAGCCTGGCGGGCTGATTGGCAACAAGTTGTATTTTCTGACGAATCCCGCTTTAATTTGTGGATCCATGATGGCCGCATTCGTTATGCCGGTGAACGCTGCCTTCCAAAGTGCATTATCGAATCTATACGTGCGTCATAGTGGCCGAACACCCGGAGTTATGGTCAGGGGTGCGATTTCGTATCATGGACGATCTCAGCTGCTACGAATTGAGGATAATCTGAATAGCAACAGGTACGTCCGTGAAGTGCTAGAGCCCGAAGTCGTTCCCTTCCTTCAAGGCATCCCTGGAGCTATCTTTCAACAGTATAATGCACGCCCACATGTTGCAAGGAATGTTCAAGACTTCTTTTCAACCCAACACATGCAACTTCTTCCTTAGCCTGCTTATTCGCCGGATATGTCACCTATTGAGCAAGTGTGGGATTTGGTTGGTCGGCGTCTCGCTCGTGATCCGCGTCCTACAGCTTCAAAAGACGAAGTTTGGGTGCGCATACAAACAATATGGAATTCTCTTCCACGTCGTATAGCAGCCCTTATTGCAGCGGGTGGTGGCTACACCAAATACTGATTTCGAACATTAATATTATTTTTTTGCTTTGAAAATGTATTCATTTATTTGTACTAATACAAGCCGTTTGTATATTAAATTTCATTTAATTCTGATGACTCCTTCATGGTGTTGCATTTTTTACAAACAGCTGTATGTAAGGAATATTTGACGAAAGTCCATAGCGACAAAAAAGATAAAGATTTAACTTTTTGAAAACAGTCAAAGAAAAAATATTTGAAAACACCGTCGTTGCGACAACATCTGAGCGAGATGACAATGGACTGCGTTCTTCTTAAGTATTTCTTCACTGATTGTAAAGTCCGGAAAACTGCACACCATTGGTGAATAACTTATTCTACCAGCTGTAAGTGATATAATACTCACCGTGCTGCATAAACCAGCTTTCGATATCATAAGAATTCCACTGAGTAATAATACAGTACAAAGAGGGATTGACGAAATGGCTCAATGCGTAAACAAATTTGTATGTGAGTACTTAAAGACATCTGAATTCTCTTTACAGCTTGACGAGTCAACTTTGCCAGGAAACAAAGCTTTACTTTTAACTTATGTGAGATTTGTAAAAGGAGAAAATTTTTTTTCAAGAATATTGTTATTTGCCAAATTTTAGGAAACTGATACGAAAGTTAAAGATTATACAAATACAAATATTGACGACCAGCTACAGGCACAAGCCCAACAAGGCTGGTCCTTTGTTTATGATTTCTCCAATTCCCACTGACTATCCAATTGTATCTTAAATTCGTACACTCCCTTTGAATTAATTATATTTTCTGGCAACGCGTTCCATTTGTCTATTACCCTATTAAAGAAATAGTTTTTTCTTAAATCTCGAATAAAATGTGTCTTATTCAATTTATACCCATGGGCCCCTTGTTCTGTTATTCCTATTGAAATTTAAGCCCTCTATGTCCCCTTGTTTTACCAACTTGAAAAGCTGAATAAAATCCCCCCCCCCCTCCTTCTTCTTAAGGAATTAAAAAGTTTTTGATTTATACCCTTGGCTTGGAGGTTTTTTTCATGGTGCAAGGGCCAGATCTGGCCAAACTGTACTAAACATCAGTTATACCCTTGAGTAATATCCTCTCCGTTGCTACTGACGGTGCTCCGGTAATGGTTGGACTTCACCGAGGCCTTCTGGCATACTTAAAACAAGCTGTGCCGAATGTATTATCTGCACAGTGCCATTCATCGACAACATTTAGTCGCCAAACATTTTAATGAACGCTTGCAGAGGTCACTAGATTATATCATTCGAGCAGTTAATAAAATTATTATGATGAATTATTATTAAAATGAATGCCTTAAATGAGAGATTATTTGCACAACTTTTTTTGGAAAATGATGATGATTATAATCGTTTAATACTTAACACGCGGAAGTTCGTTGGTTATTTAAAAGTGGATGATTGGATCGATTTCATGCACTCTTTGATTCAGTGTTGGAATTCCTGGAAAGTAAAGACGATGATTTGCGGCTCGATTTAATTAATTCAAAAAAGGACATAGCTTATATGACTGACTTATTTAACGAAACCAATTTGAAGCTACAAAGTGATCAATGAAATTTTATCAAAAGTAAAAGTATAATATCTGCGTTTGTAACAAAACTTTTTCTATACAAACAAAACTTGAGGAGATAAGAATGCTGTCAGTTTCCAAATCTTTCAAGATTGCAAAAACGAGATGAAGATTTGCTTGCTTATTGTCAGCACTTAACGGCTCTTCATTCTGACATCAGCCAAAGATTTGAAGACATTCTTCACTTGGTTATCCCCGATTGGGTGTTGGACCCTTTTGCAAGTAAACCCACAAACTCAGATGAATCCATAGTAATACAGGAGCAATATTTATTGAACTATCCACAAATAAGGAGCTTAAATCAATGTTTGAATTAGAATACCACGAAATCTGGTTACAAAACAGATACAAATTTAATATCCTGCTTTATGGATTAAAGTACAGAAGCTGTTGGTCGCTTTTCCGTCTTCCAATTTAGTAGAACGTGGATTTAGTGCAAGTATGAGCCTCATCACGGAAAAAGAAACCGACAGGAAATTAGTGCTCGTGGAGACTTACGAATGTTACTCACAAAAAAACACAGAGCCGAACATAAATAATCTCATCCCATCAGGTTAACCCATCTCATTGAAAAAAAATAACGTATTTTTGCATTTTATTTACAAAAGTTATAATTTCAATAAATACTACTTTAAATATGAAAATCTTTTATTTATATTTTATTTTTATGTCACCATTTGCCATTCAAGACATCAAAGTTAAATTCGTAATTTTTCTATTATGCAGTTTGTAGAGTTATTTTACTTGGAGTTCCATGGTCAGGTTTTTGTTTTAAGAAGGGGTCCATGGGCATTGTAAATCTGAGAACCACCGGTCTAAAGAATTCGAGAATTCGAAAAGAAATTACCAGACAGTGAGGATGAAAGAGATATATTTGTTTGTCCCCCCATGTTTTCAATATGCTGAAACAGATGATAATGACAACCTTGAAAATATTTCTTGTAACGACAGTTGTGATTAATTACGTTTAACAATAATAAACTGAGGACTGTGTAGTAAGAAGCAATAAAGATTAATATTATTGAATACTTTGGTGTATTTTATGAAAATTATAAGATTCACCTAGGATGGCCATTACTAGTTTTTAATATGACCATGACTAAATTTGTCTTACCATAACTGGTAAAACAGCGATATTCAAATTAATTTTTTTAATTATAAAACATTACGGAAAATTAATGAAATTTACAGAAATTATAGGAATTTATTTTTTCTATGAGTTGGTTTCAAAGGCTGAAGTCAGTGTTTTAAAAAGCAAATTTCGTTCCTTCTTCATTCGAAGTTCGGGTGACGTCACATTCCGGAGGAAGAAAGAATGGTGAAAAAAACTCATAAATTCATTTTAAAATGTTCTTGATAGAATTTTAAATATCGGGCGCGATATAGTAAAATCACAAAACATTCTGACTACCTGTGTGCGAAATTTCATTATTGTAAGTGCCATAGATTCGCCAGGACACTGCGTACAGTACACAGACATTTCTTTTTCATAGTAGAGATGTGGTTACTCAGTATGTGTTGTAGGCTTGGAAATCGCATGAAAGGGTTAAACATAAATTCCAGATTTGCATTTGGCATATAAAATGTCTATAAATTCCCACACCCTCCTACTGAAATAAAAACCCGATTACTAAACTGGGTCGCTAT
Source organism: Metellina segmentata (assembly GCA_947359465.1). Classification (NCBI taxonomy): domain Eukaryota; kingdom Metazoa; phylum Arthropoda; class Arachnida; order Araneae; family Tetragnathidae; genus Metellina; species Metellina segmentata. The sequence continues at coordinate 84,372,313 of OX375877.1, forward strand.
CTTAATATTTTTGTTGACCAGGACAAAACGATTAACCAGATTAACTCCGAGGCGTGTGGTAACCCTTTGTTCAGTAAGTCACTCAGGTTTTACTATTATTTCCTCCATCCCATTTTTTACTCACACAGACCGATGTGGCTCAATGGGTTTGCTCACAACTCTAGCAACCAGCGTGTTGTAGCCAACCTAGAGTCTATTTCTCAGTAAATGTTTTTATCCTTTCTGAGCTATAAAATTTTTCATAGTGTATTTACTGATTTGACACTGGCGCAATTTGACCAAATATGGTTCTAGGTCAACAAATCACGCACACAATAAAGCTTTGTAAAAACCACATCTGCTGCCCCCCGATTAGTACATATATACCCTCTTTTTTCTCCTTCGAACAGCAACAAAGTTTTTCTTTTGGAATATTTAAAACTGTGCATCGACTTTTTTAAAAATGTATCATGCACATCAAGAATTAAGTCTCACCACTTTCGCTGACGATCTCATGCCAGCGCGTGATGCGGCACCAACGCTAAAGAGCAAATCACGCGCACGCGCGTGATGTGGAGTGCGATCTAAGAAGCCAGTCACGCATTTACGCGGGATGAACTGCACCTCAACATTTATTCCCCGCTTCTATTGACATTATATCTTAGGTGTTAGCGTGGTATTGGCGTGGAGTAAAGGTTAGAAGTTAGTTGTAAAGGTATGGGGTTTCAAATTTATAGTTGTATAGTTATTAAAAAAAAAAATCTTGTAATATGATTGGTAGAGACGATAGTTCTGCAGGGCCTTCACGGCCCCCAAAAGAAAATTGCAATCTAATAAGCCTCTAACAGATGATGAAATTTCAAATTTGTTGGCTGAGCTTTTGTCAATCTATTCTGGTATTGGCGTAGCTGGTATTGGCTTCTGGGAAAAACCCATTTCTACGGCGGGGTAATAACTATCAACGCACCATATCAGCTTTGGCAGCGACCGTGTTGTGGTGAATCTTTACCCTCCTGGTGGTTTATCTTTAACTGCCTATTTCAAACCAGTTCAGGGATTGGCACAATTTTTTTTTCTACTTGATCATCATTCTTCCTCGGAGTAATTAGGCAGTTTTGTCTCGTCGAGATATCTCGTCGAACACTTAAAGGGAAAAACTGCAACAATATGTGTATGCATTTTTATTTCTAAATCTCATCCAGCTTGTCTTATTCAGAAAAAACTGTTTTGTAATCAATGAAAGGATTTTACGTAAGCACAAATGAGGTTTCTGATTGACAGGCCACATGTGAGCTGAAGTTCATTTCAAATAACAGGTTACCCTTCAAACCACAGTTGCCGGAAATGTTCCTATCGGTATGCATTCTCTTGGTTGTTTTAAGCTCGATCGACGCAAAAATCCAGGTAACCATTGCAATCCTCTAATCTTTCAAAAATAAGCCATCAATACAAAAATATTTGACGATGGAAGGATGGAATTATTTGACATGCATTCAGGAGTATCATTGTCTTGATTTTTGATTTCATACTCCTTAAATGTTAGATAAGAGAACTGATCTTTCGTGGGAAAACGTTGACAAATATGCAACTGAGTGTATCATCAAATCTAGAGAGCTGCTAATTGCCATTCATGGCATTGGGCTAAACAGACATTTAATCGATTTAAATTCCAATAAAATTAAATGGCACGTCGTACAAACCAAGTGATCCTAAGAATTTGTATGATTATTATTTTAGGAGGAAAAATTTATTTATTTTATTCATTATTATTTTAGGTCTGGGGAATAGACATTAAAATAAGCTTAAAAATATGGAAATGCAGCATGAAATTGTTTTTTTTTTCCATCAGAAAGAGCGTAATTGTTTTAATGGTTTCAATAAAATATTTTTCTCAGAAATTTGTGTTTATGTGAACATATTCTTAATACACAATTTATAGAGTAATGAACTAAAATACCTTGGATTCAGAGGCGGATCAAATTATTTTGAGGCCATATGCGATAATATCTCTTTATGATTATTTTTAGGTTTTTTGACCAAAATACATTTAGATACTACAAATTCGTAAACCTTTTCTAGTTACATGAAACATAAGTAATTTTTAATGCAACTAAATAACAGTTCTAAATTGAACAAATGAAAATTTTGAGAAAAATGCTTGACATAAATAGTTTTTCTTTTTGTGACCTTTCTACATAAATACATTCAAAGCACGTACCAACTACGCGAAGTGGGCGATACACCATTGTTTGGACTTCGCATATATTTTAATCAAAATTTGTACTTGAAACTAGTTCTTATGATGTTTATTGTTTTTCTTTACAGTCCTTTCATCTGGATGCTGATTCTAGTGAGTGATAATTAAATTTCTACTCAAATAAATCTGTTTAAATTTCTACTCTAATAAATTTGTTTAAATTTCTACTCAAATAAATTTCTTTAAATTTCTACTCAAATAAATTTCTTTAAATTTCTACTCAAATAAATTTCTTTAAATTTCTACTCAAATAAATTTCTTTAAATTTCCTCATAAATAAATTTCTACTAAAATAAATTTTGTTAAATTTCTATTCAAATAAATTTCTTTAAATTTTTACTCAAATAAATTTCTATTCAAATAAATTTCTTTAAATTTTTACTCAAATAAATTTCTACTTAAATAAATTTCCACTCAAATAAATTTTGTTAAATTTCTACTCAAATAATTTTTTTTTAATTTCTACTCAAATAAATTTTTTTTAATTTCTACTGAAATAAATTTCTTTAAATTTCTATTCAAATAAATTTATTTAAATTCCTTCTGGAATTAATTTCTTTAAATTTGTACTCAATTATATCCAAAAAAAATTTCGTCAAAATTTAACGATAAATTTTTACTTAACACAGCCTTTGAGTATACATGGTGATTAAAAATACTGGTAGATGTTGCAGTGATTATCTTTTCATTGTTTCAGAAATACTTCTAACTAGAAAAAGTGATCAAATCATATACAGATGCTGAACGCAAATTTATTTCCGAGAATCTTATAAATGCAAAATTACAAAGTCTGGCTTTTTGCAAGGAACTTTATCGATAAATTTACAGTTAAAACACATCGCACCCCGGTAATAAAAGTGACATAACTAAAAATTGCAGAATTTGAGAAACATCGACGTAAAGGATACTATAAAAGTTATATTGAAGTAGTATAAGCTGCTTTTAAATTTTAGGTAAGTATTTATGGTGGTAACTTCTATTTTCTATAGAATAGTAATACAACACGATGAGGCACATAATACATATTTTTCAATGACATAACATCAAAATTTTTATCTTTGAGCTGTGTTACTTTTCTTGCCGGAGTGCGACATGTTTCTTCGCCTGATTTGACAAATAAAAGAAAGTAGAAGCTAATCGACAGTGACGAAAAATTTGTTTAATATTTTAGGGGGATATGAAATTGTAGCTTTAAAATTTAAGTGTAGACGGATACATGTTAAAGTATTTCTTCTATTGTAAAATGGTATTTTTTTCATAAACTGTAAAACAATTTAGAAATATGGATAAAAGAACAAATCAGTTGCCGGACTTAGATTCAGCAGCTTCAAATAAAAAATGTAGTCACAGAAAAAAAAAACCGACCCACTTCTTTTCATTCGAACAATTTTAACAGTAGCGAAAATTGTAAGATGGCGTTTGACAGGAACTAACGTCTTCTATAAATTCAAATTCATAAAATTTGCATAAGGAGCCGTCTTCATATTAAATTGAGCACGAACTTCCTAATTTCGAATAGGAATCCTGTATTTCGACACACAATTTCAAATCTATTTCAAAATTTAACTTCAGATATGAAATTTCATGTAATTAAGTCTTACCATTTCGAAGTTATGAGTAGAGAAATATTAGGACTCCTAATATTAAATCAGTCTCTTACACTTTTATACATCTTTCTAAACAATATTTCCATAGCGCTGATATTTTGGACCATGTTACTGTTTAGAAACTCAAACAAAATCCACCCTAAACTTCAAATAAAAAATAGTTTTTAGTATTATAATAATTATTAAATTAATGTTCGAAAAAAAAATTATGAATTGGAACCTTATTATATGTTGATGGGAAACGATTTAGAACTTCTAGTATTGCCATGCAAAATTTCAGCTTATTCCGATAAATAGTTTTTGAGCAATATTAAATTTTCCTCATTGTGATTTTAGGGGGCAACCAAAAGTTTAAAAAGCATCTGACAAACCTCCGATAATAATTCTCGGATGGTTTGTACTTTCAGAGTACATATAGAAATGTAATTTCTCAAATCGTTTGCACTTGCGTCGCGGATAATTCGAGGATCGCTAAAAAATACGTCTGAAATAGTGTTCAGATTTGAAATTTGGGTAGTGATAACTAAATTAATCTCGATCTACGAATAACGACTTTCTATGTAGACATGATCCCTGAAATTGACACTAATTTTAGGATTGAATATCTCGGGATATAAAGGTAGTAAAGGCATTACATTTCATATTTAGACTAATTTAACGATGCAGAATCTGATTATCGCATAAAAATATTATGTTCCATTAGAAATTTCGTTGTTTGTGCTGATATTTGATATGAAATCTCCTTATGCAACTTTTTTTGAATTTGTAGAGGACGTTATTCCCTAATGGACTTTTGAATGTGCTCTTAACATAATAGTAATAACAAACATAATGTGAACATAAATAGTGCTCGAAATAAAGTAGGTGGTTCATTTTTTTCCGTGACTGTACATCCTCAGTATAATTAACGGGAAAGATTCGGGTGTGCCAAATCATTACTATATCATTCAAAATATCAATATATTTTTAATGAATTATTACAATTATTTTTCATCCGTCTATTTATTCCCCTCTCTTTTACTAGGACCCGATTGTCCATGTGGAAATCGGAACAATACATTGAAGACGCGGGTTGTAGGAGGGCACAAGGCTGGTGTTGGAGTTTTTCCTTATGCAGTAAGTATTTGGAAGGAGTGAAATATTTTCACTGGAGAGAAAAATATTTCCATACAAATACACAACTGTCCCAAATGAAATTTATCTTCAAACCTATGCTACCTATAAGATTATCTGGATGCAATAAGAAAGCCACGCGAATGAGCTTCCGCTACTGACCACTTGGTATTTGAATATTGCTTAGACCCTGAAAAAAAAATAACGATGACAATGACAAAGGTACTTGATTGCTAAAAAAGCTGACACCAAAGCATTCACTCTTAAGCCCCGTCCACGCCAGAGAAACCGAGCTGAACATGGGTGATTGATTAACCTCGGAGACATGTTTGATTGATAGCTCGTTCAGTGTAGACGGTGAATTGAACAGTGTGAGAACAAGCAAAATCATCCGCTTCTTGTCGGTAGCCACTGCAGTTACTATGAGATAACACAACCTCCCTCCCTTCACACTTGTCTCCACTTATGTCAAAAGTGATACCACACGCATTTTCACATTGGATTTTGAAAACCTTATGGGTTAAATTGCAGCTACACAAATACCCAAGGAAAACAACTCTACTCTTTTGCGCAAGACTAGAAATAGCTGCACCCGATACACCCACCCGTTATGGACCCACTAGTGCATCGGTAATTGATCTGGCTTTGATTAGGAATATACCTTATCAAAGATCAATTGATTCGCTCCAAGAGCTATCAAGCGATCACAATCCAGTTCTATTATTCTTTGACACACAAGTGCAATCCAACCCAGCCAATCAGTACTTTCGACCTAACTGGAAGAAGTTCGCTGATTCGCTAGACAACATACCATACACAATACCCGATATAAGCACGAAGGAGGAGCTTAACTCCTTTGCTCTACAAGTTACAGACACAATCACTTGTGCATACCATGAGACTGGACGTGTCGTGCACTCGGAACAAGGCATTCCCCTACCCTCCCAAATTAGGGAATTAATTAAAGAGAAAAACCGAGCCAGAAAGACTTGGCAACGTACGCGAGATCCGACTGACAAACGAAACATGAATCGAGCCCAGCAGAAGTTCAAGGATTCAATTCAACAACATACACAACATTCTTGGACTAATATCATCACTTTACTGTCTACAGAGAATGTATCCCTCTGGACAACAGTGTAGAAATACAAAAAGACTTCCTACCGCATTCTGCCCCTTAAGGGCCAGGCTGAAAGAGCTGATCTATTAGCTGCTAATTATGAACACCAATTCACCGAAAACAACACAAATGACCCTGAGACAACCAAAATTTTAAATGACACACTCTGACTAAATTCTTTAGCACTACACCCACTGATATTATTGAGCTTGCCACTCCCTTCCAAGTCGTTGACTACATCGGGAAGATTAAAACCAGGAAAAGCCCTGGAATAGATGGGCTTTCTAATACTATGTTGAAGAAACTCCTTTTGAAAACCGTGTTTGTTATCACTCATCGGATAAATTGTATTTTGTCTTTACGACATTTCCCTCAACCTTGGAAAACAGCTGTCATTGTCCCAATCCCGAAACCAAACAAAGATATTCGACAACCAGGGAGTTACAGGCCAATTAGCTTGCTCCCAGTACTCAGTAAAGCTGCCGAGTATATTATTAATACTCGCTTTGAAGCTTACTGTAGTTGCATCCAACATCCTTATTCCTGAAGAATTTGGTTTCAGAAAACAGCTGTCTACCACCCACCAGATACTTAGAGTTATTGAGCACGTGTTGGACGGTTTTAAAAACAAAGAGAGCACTGACGCAATCTTCCTAGATGTGGCAAAGGCCTTTGTTAGGGTCTGGATCTACGGATTGATATATAAATGAATCACTTTAGGCATTCCTGCCTCACTGATCAGACTTCTATTTTCCTACCTGACAAGTAGGCATTTTATCGTTCGTGTCAACAAGACCCTTTCTACTACTCATGCCATACAGGCTGGCACACCACAGGGTTCAATCTTAGGACCCAAATTATTTAATCTGTATGTGAAGGACATTCCACGAAACCAATCATCTATGCTTTGCATGTATGCGGAGGATACAGCTATGTTAGCCAGACACCATAATCTTACAGATGGCAGGACAAACTACCTACACACATTTGAAACCTGGCTTTCTGCTTGGCGAATTAAAATTAATGTTGACAAATGCCAAGTCATACTATTTACTAGAAAAAGAGTTTTTTCTGACCACCTTGTTTTCTATGGAAATCCAATCCCTTGGTCCCATAACTGCAACTACCTTGGAATCACATTGGACTCACAATTAACGTGGAAACCCCACATCACCTCCCTTAAAACTAAAGCCGCTGTCGCTAGAAGAACCCTTTACCCCTTAATTGGTCGTAATTCCATTCTTTCCATCGACAACAAGTTGTTCCTTTACAAAACCATGATTCGACCAAAAATCAGCTACGGCAATCTTATCTGGGGATATGCAGCAAAAAGCCACCTCCTTAAATTAGAAAGTTTTCAAAATTATACTCTCCGTACTATCAGTGGTTACCACTGGTATTACTGAAACAATACAATTCACGAAGATCTCAAAATGACTGAACTTAAATATCTTTTCAGTAAACTCGCTAATAAATTCTATACCAAACTCGAAATCATCGATAATCCCGTAATTCAGCAAATCCCCAAATACGATCCTCGCCAAACGGAATTCAGTAAAAGGCCTAGGGCCATTCTTTATCCATAATTTATTAATTTAACCTTTTTTTTACTTTAATTTTTAACTTGATAACTAAATTTCTAAACTCGGGTCATTTTGCATCGGCTGTTTAGCAAATCGTTGTCGACCCTCTGTGACCACTCCCACCTGTATTACCATTGGTAGAGCCAAACCCTACCATTGCATTAAAGCTTCAGTCAACTCATTTTTCCTCAGTTCCAAGCTATATTCCTGTAGAAGGTAGAGGGACATCGGCCCAGGACCTTCGGACCCCCCTCCCTCCATCTTGTCGGTACATCAAGGGAAAGCAAGTGTTTGTGCTCGCTCAATTTGGACGGCGTTTTTTGGTTCCCTTGCTTGAAGTTCAATCAATCACCCCATCGTTAAGAAATGGGTCGGTGGATAGGAACATAGAAATATTTATTTTGCTTCGGATTTTAAAGTGATACTATTATTTAAGTAGTCTATTTGTAAGCATTGTGTGTTTTGCTATACATTGTTGATGATTAAAACTTAGCTGTGAAAATATAATATGCCCATATTAATGTCAAAATTGATGTGTCCATCCATGTGTATTTAGACGAATAGTAGTCTTGGGGAACTTTGCATGTCTAAATCTCTACTATTATATAATGAAGTGTCCGACCTCCACTACGCAATGTCCTGACGAATCTATGGCACTTACAATAATTAAATTTGGCACACATGTAGTCCAACGTTTTTGCAATTTTGTGTCCAGCCTGAAATTTAAAATTCAAACTGGAACATTTTTTAATTTATTTATTGGAATTTAATTATTATTGTTTTTTTGGAATGGCAACTGCAAAAAGAGTTGGCAGATTCTAAATTTATTTTTTCCGCTTCCGTTTTCATTTTGCGGTGGAACAATTTGTCAACAGACTAAAAAAACAAATAAAGTTTTAACTTTAGTTATGTTGTTCTTTTTTCTATCTTCTAGATCGTTAAAGATAAAGTAAAATTTTTCAACGTATTTGAAATCTGCGGAAAATTTCATATTAGATCGATATCTAAAAATATGATTTTCTATAAATAAATAATTTTTAAATTAAAATTTTTATATTTTTTCCATTACGAACGGTCACTTTTCTGTGAAGAATGACTTTCGTTTGATTCGAGATATCACAGATTTCATTTCCTACGCTTAAACCATTTCACAGCGAAGAAAAGCAAAACAAATAAAAGAACATTTTGACTGGCATTGTTTAGTACTTTTTTGTAAAATAGGAATCGTTAAAAATAGATTGAAAATTTCCACAGATTTGGAATCTGCGGAAAATTTCTACACCAGGTTGATTTTCTTTTAATATATGATTTTCAATTAAATATTTATATTTTCGTTAGATATTGTGACGCCACGCCGATTGGATCTCTTCGCAATTCTAATTTTGCCGCATTTGACAATGACTAGGCCATCACGGCGTTGCCCGAGGTGTTTGTTTGCGAAGCGAACCATAGTTCACAATATTCATAATTTGGTTTGCGAAGCAAATCAAATTGGAATTTGCAGGGAATCCATTCCAATAGGCTACGAATTTCCACTTGGTTTGTGAAACAAACCAACGCCATGATGGATGTTATCCAATAGGCTTCGCAAATCAAATGGGAATTCGTAGCAATCACCACACAGTGGCGAGTTAAACATAAATAAGAGGTGGATATTTAAAATATATTTAAACTTTTTTGCCACTTCCCACCCCCTAATTGAAGAAAATTTAGAATTGTTGCTCTGCAATATTAATACGTTTTGCCGAAATAAGCCGAATTGAAAAAAACATTCAATATGATGTAACATATGAGTGAAATATTCAGTAAGAAATGTTTATCTTGTTAAGGGAAATAATCTGCTTAATAATATCAATTTTGCAAGTACGTATGGATGCATATATATATATACTAATAAAGCGTTGCCGCAATTGCCGTCGCAGGATTGAAAACATGGTCTGTTCAAAATTGTACAGGGATAACGACGAAGAAGATTATATTCAAGGCAGCTTTTAGTTTAGGGTTTATTAATGTCAAAGTAGAAAAATCGTAATTTCTACCGCGAGTGAGCAAACGACGTACACATTTTCAGTCTTATGGTTCCTCAAAATAATTTTTTGAAAATCCGGAAAAATCGGGACATTTTCTTATTTTTTATTTAAAACTGTCATTTCTGTATCTTATTACTATTATTTTTTTTTAATTTGAAAAGATCACGGGAAACCTTAGAATGTTGCCTTTCCTACGGTGCAATTATTTTTTAAATTGGTTAATAAATAAATCCGATGCGATTAAAAGTTGGTCACACAAATTTCGGAATATTGGGACATTTTCATTACTTTTTATTAAAACTGTCACATGGTATAGCTTAATACTATTATTTTTTAATTTTTAAAATATCACTGAATATGCCCATATTAATATCAAAATTGATGTGTCCATTCATGTGTATTCAGACTAATAGTGGTATTGGCAAGACGATCAAAGTCCACTTGTTGGAAAATGCCCAATCCGACCGTCCTCCTGTCAGATTCAGGGTAGGAGGTATGTTTTGTGAAGCAAGGCCTGTAGCATTTAAAGGGTAGTGTCGCTTCTTTGTATACCGTTGAATGAGGGGTCACTTAATTGCAACGGTTTGGGTAAGCTTTTACACCGTTGTAAATCACTGTCCCACTTGTCGCCTGAAGGAGAGCTCATTGAGAATCTGCTGTTAGATAGTCGATTTCTACGTGCGTTCGTTTCTTCATATCGGATATTCTTGTTTGATCTATGAATGGAGAATTTTACTGGCTTGGAATTCGTAACTGATTTGGTTTCGGAGAACTTTGACGAGAGAAATCGAAAAATATATAAATCTCAATGATACTCATTGTATATGCTATAGCTTTGCAGAATACAGGATATCTCTCTATATTAAAAAAAAGTTACCGCCGCCGCAGGATTGAAAACTGTGTTGTTTAGCTCGATTCTTAAGCAATTTCCCGAGAAAGTACTGATCCGAAAAAAACGAAATTAACACGATTTGCTCTTCATCGTATTCCCTGGACAATTATTAAGATTTTTTTTCCGATGCGGCTATTAGTTTAGGGTTTATTAAGTGTCAAAATTGAAGAAGCGAAATTTCTTCTGCGAGTGAGCAAAACACATTCAAATTTTCAGTCTTTAGCCGTGAGTTTTTTTTTAAAGAGTACCTCTCAACGTAAATTTTTGCAGCTTGTCGAGTTTTTTTTTAAATTTCAATTTGGTTGTTGATATATTTTTTTGAAATTCGGGAAATATCGGGATATTTTTGTTACTTTTTTTAAAACTGCCGTATCTATATTTTATTACTATTTATTTTTAATTCTTAAAATATCGCAGTATACCTCAGAATGTACTCTTTCTTACGGTACTATTATTTTTGAAATCGGTTAATAATTAAATTGGATGCGATCAAAAGTTGGTCATACAAAATTCGGAATCTTTGGATATTTTCGCTACTTTTTTTTACAACCGTTAACTAAAACTGTCATATCTATATCGTATTACTATTAGTTTTTTATTTTGAAAATAGCGCAGTATACCTCAGACTATACTCTTTCTTACGATACCATTATTTTTAAAATTGGTTCATAAATAAATTCGATGCAATCAAAAGTTGGTGACACAAATTTCGTATTTTTTTATTTCGCGGAGCAAATTCGCGGAGCATTGTATTCGTGGAGGGTTGTATTTTTGACTATCGGGTTTGCAGATATCAAATTTATCGTAGCAACAATTGCTATAAAAACGATTACTTTTTATTTGGCGAGGAAAAAGGCTCGCTTTTTTCTCTCTGTTCTCAGACAGTTTACCGAGGAAGTACAAAGTACACATCGTAAAGTTTGGAGATTAACAGGGTTTACTTAAAATTGTACAGGGAACAAGATGCAGAAGGTTTTTTACTCATGCGGCTATTAGTTTAGGGTGCATTAAGTGTTAAAGTAAAAAAGAGTGAAATCACTTGCGTAAGAGGTATTGGTTTGCGAAGCAAACCAAACGGGATTGCGTAGCAATCCCCAGGGGTCAGCGAGTGTAAGCGAGCAGGGGGCGAAGCCCTCGCTGTGACGTCATGGTCCGTAAAGTGAAATCAAGATAATACAAATTATTCAGATAGTGTCACTCTGCGAAAGGAATGTTGGTTTGCGAAGCAAACCAAATGCCATATGTAAAAGGAGTGTTGGTTTGCGAAGCAAACCAAATGGGATTGCGTAACAATCCCCGGGGGTTGGCGAGCGTGAGCGAGAAGGGGGCGGAGCCCCCTAGTACTGTTACAAAAGTAAAGCACAATCTGCACAATATCTCTCAAACACTTTCAAACATGAGGAGCGATGAAAATTTTGAAAACACTTGGAGAGACAAAGGAAAATGCTGCTGAACTCTTAGATTTGGAGCAGCCACAGTCGTCTCGAAAAAGAAAGGTTCGAAGTCGGTCTGAATATTGCAGCAATTCTGAAAGTTTCACCCCCGTCAAATTCAATGATGGTAATTTGGTAATTTTAGTTAACGTCGTACTAAAGCAACACAACGGGCTATTGACGACGGTCCGGGATCAGTCCCTTAAGGGTAAGATCCGAGGACAAAACCTCGTAATTTTGAACCACGGTCAGATGACCAAGCAACACATGAGCTGGCACCCCACTCTCCAAACTTCCACACCAACCCAACGTGAGGACTTTCGGCCAAGACAGATTTAAGGTGTACAAGCCGCCTCTACACCATACGCTTACAAACATCCATACCCGGACTCGGATTCGAACCAGGAATCTTCTTATCTAGAGGCTAACACCTTAGCCACTATGCCGGTTGGTCGGCCCAAATTCAATGAAACTGTTGGCCTTCGAAAATGATTCTTTTAAGTGATTGACATAGTAACCACCAAAATTGAAAAACGATTCCATCAACCAGAAATGGTGAATCTTTTCAAATTAGAAGTGCTTTCAGGTGCAGCGAAAGGAGAAACTTCAAAAGGTACTTCCTTGCAAGAAAAATTGGGTGTTCATGCAAGTGATTTCGATCTTAAAAAATTGGAAGTCCAGTTGGTTCTGTTACCCAGTGTAGTAAAAGAAAATTTTTTGTCATCATTTGATATCTGCCAGAAGTTGGTGGAAGAGTAAAGTACAATTAGGGAGCTTATGAATGAAGTGTTGGAACTTCTTGAATTAATCTCTATTGTTCCTGCTTCTACAGCTTCAATCGAAAGGTCTTTCAGTGCTCTTAGACGAGTGGAAACGCATTTGCGCACAAACATGACTCTAAAACGTTTACATATAACACATCTCCTACTCCTTAATATTCATGAGTCCCATACTGCAAAAAATCAATCTGAACTCTATTGTTAAAGAATTTGTGTAGAACTGCGGAGAGAAAGAGTATATTTGGCATTTAAATAATGTTGTAAATTTTTGACCCAAAACTGGTAAATCAGGAAAATTCATACTTGTTTAGTTTGTGGTCGTAAAAAGATATTTCGCCCCCTTCCAAAAGGTTGGCACGTTCCTGCCAACGATCCAACTTTTTGGTGAATTCCAACGCCTCCAGCCGTCTTTCGAATGTCGTCCGGTAAACGTTGAAGGTTTGGGCTAATTCTGACACGGTTGGAAATGGGCTGCTTTTTAGGGCTTGATCAAATTTCTTCTCCAAATGATCTTCTCCAACGAGTGAAGGACGTCCACACCTTGTCTGATCTTTACAGGTTGTCTCCTTCCCTGAATATTCGAAACCATCGACAATTGCAGTCGTCAAATGCATCCTCCCCATAAACTTGATGTATACTACAGCATGCTACGACCGCCTTTGTCGAACTTGTACAGCAATGTCTCACATGCGGTTTATCACTTGCCATGTTACACAGTCTCAGATGCTTTTACAAATGCTGTTCAATCAGAAACATCGTGTATTTATTTATATACTGGGTATCTACACGTTTTAAAAGCCAAAGATTCCGGTCATCACAACGTCATGTCAACTGGAAATTTGCATCTCCAAAAATGGGTACAACTTTTGCACATACCTGATATGTTCAATATAATTATCCTGTGCATATTTGTTAATTTTAGAAGCTACATGTTTTATCTATAGTAGAATAAGTTGTCAGGTAGTTGAATTTAAGTCGCATTGTAGTTATAAATAGTCGGTTATTGGCGATGATTCGGAATTAATTCTTCCCGAAGGGAAAGATCCGAAAACAACGTCTTGCAATTTCGAAATACGGTCAAATGACGAGGTTAACACCTGATGTGGTACCCCACTCTCCAACCTTCCACACCAAGCCAACGTGAGGACCTTTTAGTCCACGACAGATTTAATGCACCAGTCTCAGCGAACACGACGGTTGGTTGGAACGAGTTTCGAACTCGCAACACTCCAGATGCTAATCCGTAACTCTTTCAATAAACCAAACTGTGACCCCCAAAATTATAGAGAAAAGATACAATTGTATCTACTCCTAAAATTGATTCGGAGTAACTGATTCATTATCGTGGCAAAGATTAATCCGTCTACAACGAAAACTGCTCCAGTCACTAAATTTGGATGCGGCATTGCAATTGGAACAGGGATCGTTCATTCGCTAATCCGCTACTTTTACAACGGCCCTTAACATTGAGTAGAATTTACCACAATAATTTCATTATTTGCCGAAATCTAAGGACTCGATTTTGTTGACATTTAGTGAATAAACAAAAAAGTAGCTAAAAAGTTTTAAAAATTTCCAAGACAGAAAATAAGCTTTCGAGACAATTTTGCTTAAAAATAACAAGTTGTTTATGGCAGCCCTGTAAGATCTTAAACCATTGTTAGCAGTCTTATATATCCAGATTTGTCCCCCAGCAATTTCATGTGTATTGCTTTAATTGTATATTTATCATGTATCATTGACAAGAATTGTATATTGACCGTACTGTGTATATCCTCAGAGTGGTTTGCTGTACACCTCAACCATCTCAAGAGATGGGTATAGATCACCATATTGCGGTGCCACTCTCGTTTCTGACTCCCACGTTGTCACCGCTGCCCACTGTGTCAAAGGGTGAGTAGCATAACATTCCAGATTGACAACTGTAAAACTTAAAAGATCGTAGTTCTGACAGCTAATTCAGGCAATAGACAATGATTTCCAAAACGTTACTTATCAAAAGCTCATTGTAAAATTCCCACTGTGTCAAAGGGTGAGTAGCTTATCATTCCAGATTGACAACTGTAAAACTTAAAAGATCGTAGTTCTGACAGCTAATTCAGGCAATAGACAATGATTTCCAAAACGTTACTTATCAAAAGCTCATTGTAAAATTCCCACTGTGTCAAAGGGTGAGTAGCTTATCATTCCAGATTGACAACTGTAAAACTTAAAAGATCGTAGTTCTGACAGTTAATTCAGGCAATAGACAATGATTTGCAAAACGTTACTCATCAAAAGCTCATTATAAAATTCTGCGAAAAGGAATTTATTTATCTCATACCGCTGTAAGACACATGACTCGTTTTCCATATTCAGGGTTGTCACAGACAAAGAACTTGTGAAATAGTAGTGCAGTGAAACTTCGATTAACCGTCAGGGTCGGGACTGTGACGGTTAATCGAATAGACGGATAACAGAAAAACCTTAAACAACAACTCACTCACGTTCATTACATGATACAAAATGCACGTTTACGAACTGGAAATACAATTATTTTACTCTACAGAAACAATCTACATTTTACATTAAGTACAGTATAGTACATATGTATTGTTACATGAATTTACATTCTAGACGTACGTGTAGTCGCGGGGGAAAAAAACAAACCACTTCTTTTCAATTGAGCAATTTTAACAGTAGAGAAAATTCAAAGATGGCGTTTGACAGGAACTGACTCGTCTTCAATAAATTCAAGATAATAAAATTTGCATAAGGAGCCGTCTTCTAACTAAATTGAACTTAATTATTTCCAATGGGTTTCCCTTATTTCGACACACAATTTCAAATCTATATCAAAATTTAACTTCAGGTACCAAAAATTTCATGACATTAGATCTTACCGTTTCGAAGTTACGAGGGCAAAAATATTGGAGCTCCTTATGTTAAATCAGTTTCTTAGACTTTTATGGATATCTTCATAAATAATATTTCTCTAGCGCTGATATTTTGTACCAAGTTACTATTAAACAACCCAAACACAATCCGCTTAGTATAATAGTTCAAAAGTAGTTTTTAGTATGCAAATTTAATTATTAAATTAATAAGATGGAAATAAAGAAGGTGGTTCGGTTTTATCCCCGCGACAGTACATATTCAAATTTTAAAATAGCTTGTCCTTTCCTGTGTGTACGTACTAATAACTTTTAATATTTTGACGAATTAACTTTTAATAACGG
Organism: Metellina segmentata; assembly: GCA_947359465.1. Taxonomy (NCBI): domain Eukaryota; kingdom Metazoa; phylum Arthropoda; class Arachnida; order Araneae; family Tetragnathidae; genus Metellina; species Metellina segmentata. Next base: position 84,388,324 of record OX375877.1, read on the forward strand.
ACTGACGGTTAAAAAAACTGACAGTTAATCAAAGTTTCACTTTAGTAGCAAAAATTAAAAAAAAAAAAAAACAGTATCGAAAAAAGTCTCATCTTTAACTCCATTTTAGCAATTTAGGTATAAAATGAAAGTTCGAAATGTGCTAATCAATCTATATATATAAAAGGATGTTGGTGCGTGTGTATATTCTCTATACAAATCTACACCGTTTGACCAAAAAACTCAAAATTTGGTACACTTATACTTTAGAACACTGCGGAAACCATAGGCTATTTCTTTCCTGTCTTCAGAGCGATTTGTAGCCATGAAAACTGACACAATGAAGTCCTAAAAGTATCCATCGAAGCCATAATTTTAAAATCTAAAGTTTGCTTTTCTGCAATAAATGGTCATCGATAAGGAAACACCTTCTACAGGGTTTGTGTATGAGTTAACACAGTGAAATGTCGCGATCATATTTGAAACCCGAGTTATTCAGCTAGTCAAGTATAAGACAGAAGTTGAAAAAAATTTGTATTCACAAATTTCAAACTACACTGCTGGCCACCCAAATTGCAACACCAAGAAAGACAAGAGATATCACAACAAAATTTATTTTGTAGATAACATGTTGACCAAGTATCAAATGATTAAATTTATAGACTTCTGTGAAGTGTGGTTCCTGCCAAAATCAGCAGCCAGAGTAGCCGCCATTGTTGGAGATCACCGCTGCCACACGCCTCGGCATTGATTCAAAGAGACTTTTGATGTGTTCTTGGGGTACAGCAGACCAAGCAGCTTCCACACGTTGCCAAAGTTGATCTAGTGTGGCAGCTGGGGATGTAATCTGGGTCAATCGTTGAGCAATCATGGACCACATGTGTTCTATCGGCGAAAGATCCGGAGAGCGAGCTGGCCAGGGAAGTAATTCAATCTGGCGATAGACGAAGAACCCTTGGACAATGCGTGCCACGTGTGGTCGCATTTTATCCTGTTGAAATATGGCTGTGGGCAAGCCCTGAAGGTAAGGAAGGACAGCTGGCTCCAACACCTCGGAGATGTAGCGCTGGATGTTTAAAGTACCGGCAATGCGTACTAGAGGAGTGTGAGAGTGATATCCAATACTGCCCCATAACATAATACCCGGTGCAGGACCAGTGTGGCGGTGCATAACGCAGCTGTTCAGCATCCTCTCTCTACGGTGTCTCCAGACTCGAACCCGACCATCGTGGTCTTGCAGACAGAATCGTGACTCGTCAGTAAAGACAATTTCATTCCATTATGCCGTCCACATCCTTCTTTCATCGCACCATTGGCGGCGGAGACGTCTGTGGTTCTGCGTCAAGGGTAGACGAAGCAATGGACGTCTTGCGGACAGACCACTCTGCTGTAAACGGCGTCGAATGGCACGCGCAGACACTGGATGATGCGTTACAGACTGAATGTGCTGTGCTATGGTTCGTGATGTGGCTGAGCGATCCGTCACTGCCATACGCACAGTATGCCTGTGAACACGTGATGTGGTGCACTGAGGTTGATGCGATCGAACACGTCGGTCCGTAGTACCCTCCTCAATCCAACGATCCCATATCCGAATTACAGTTGTTTGGTTTCGTCCGACATGACTATCGATTTCCCTGAAAGATAATCCACAATCTCGGTAGGCCACTATCCTTCCTCTGTCGAACTCGGATACTTGATCAAAAGATGATCGCTGTTTTCTACAAGGCATAATTGATCATTTTTTTGAAAGAAAAAAAACACAAGAAAAACACAATTGCCGTACTTGAAATCGTCGAAATCTCCAAGCCTTAATTAGCGCTTTGAAGTGGCGCCACAGGCGCGCGTGATGTGCGTCTGCGCTGAAATTCTAATCATTTGCATACCTCACCTCCGCTAATGCATGTTGTAAATTTCATATTATTTGCATGCTTCCTTCAGGGTGTTGCATTTACGGTGGCCAGCAGTGTAGATACTTTCTTAAATAACGCCGACTAACCGGTCTGGCGATTAAGGTTTTAGCCTCTGGATCGGAAATTTCCTGGTTCGAATCCGGGTTAGTGCATGGATGTTTGTAAGCGTATGGTGTAGAGGTGACTGATGCACCTTAAATGTGTTGTGGATGAAAGTTTCCTCACGTTAGGTTGGTGTGGAAGTTTGGAGAATTGTGTGCCAGATCAGGTGCTGCCTCGTCAGTTGACCGTCTTTCAAAATTACGTGTTGTCCTCGTATCTTCCCCTTAGGGGTTTGATTCCGTACCGTCGTCAATAGCCCGTTTTGTTGCTCTAGTACGCGATGTTAATTTTTTTAAATTATCTTAAATAAAGTTTCGACACAATTTAGGAATCATAGATTTCGATGTTTTCTTGTATGGTACAAAAGCTTGGCACGAAAACTTCGAAATTGACGTCCATTGGAATATTTTCTATGTCCGAAATATCCGAAAAGAAACTACATTTCTGTTAAACTTTGATTGCTGAAAAAAAAAATCGCTACATTTTTCGAAAAGTCGCCTACATTTTGAAATGGAAGCTTTGATACGATTTTGCTCTAACAGATACCCTAGGTCACCGAGGTCAAAAATTAGTTACAAAACTCGCCTTTTAGTTGCCAGAAGTAACCCTGATATTTCGATTTTTAAAATTTTCTACTCTCGTTGCAATTTTTTTTTTTTGCCGACCAACCGGTATAGTGGTTAAGGTGTTAGCCTCTAGATCGGAAGGTTCCTGGTTCGAATCCGGGTACGGGCATGGATGTTTGTAAGCGTATGGTGTAGAGGAGGCTGGTGCACCTTAAATCTGTCGTGGCCGAAAGTCCTCACGTTGGGTTTGCGTGGAAGTTTGGAGAGTGGGTTGCCAGCTCAGGTGTTGCTTCGTCATCTGACCGTGGTTCAAAATTACGAGGTGTTGTCCTCGGATCTTTCCCTCAAGGGACTGATCCCGGACCGTCGTCAATAGCCCGTTGTGTTGCTCTAGTACGACGTTAACTAAAATTACCATTACCATTACCTTTGCAATTTTTCTTCGCTAGGGGACCATACAAAAATTTAGTTCCCGTATTTAAACGATGGTAATGGTAATTTTAGTTAATGTATTACTAGAGCAACACAACGGGCTGTCCCCGGATCAGTTCCTTAAGGGAAAGATTCGAGGTCTTCGGTTCGAACTCGCAATCCTCCGGTTGCTAATCCAATGTTCTTCCAACCTATCTAACGCGGCCTAACCACCGACAAAATAAATCACTCTTCTTGAACTATGAAACATCTTCTAATCTAGACATATTCTGTATGTTGTTTCAGTACGATGTTAATTAAAATGCATACCACACCTACCTGTATGGACAGGGACGAAACGTTCATGGAAGCCCGGTATACTCTAAATAAATAAAATTAGGTGGCAAAGGAAATCCACAAAATATGATACAAAAACGACTTATTTTTTAGAGTAAATTTGAGTGAGACGTTAGTTTCTATTTTAACGTTCTTGATTTTCACAGCAAAAATCCGACCAGGGACTACCGATTGCTCATTTAACTTCCAGCCTCAATTGATTTCTTTTGATTAGTGAAGGGCGGTTGTTATGCGCACTGGGAAGCTCCAACAGATTCTTCTCACTATACCACATACTTCCTACTGTGTCTAGCATCTAGTTCAGATAATACCTAATGGGTCCTTGTGCGTGTTCTAATTCTCTCCTCATTTGTCCACCTTGGTAAAAGACAACAATCAAGATCTGAGACAACGAATAGTTGGTTGGATTTTTTGCGCAACGCCATATTTGGTCATGCTGCGATAAACACGAGACAGACGTTCAAGTAATAGACAACGCACAATGAAAGTTTTACTTATACGAGACGTTTGAAGCTGAAGTCGTGTCAGTGCATTAAACATGGTTGCGAGATAAAGAGATTTTTAGGCCCGGTGCTCACATCCTGTTTTACAACGTGCGGCGCCGCTGCGGCAACGCAAGTGCGGTTTGAGATACATTAGATCCAACGGAGTAGCCACATGCCTCCGGCGCTGAACATGTGTCTATGTTCTGAAGTACCTTGTTTTCATAAATAAATGGAATATAAATAATAATTAATAAATGGTTACATCCAGTAACGTCTATTTTGTTTCAAAATATATTTTTTATTCACACCATGTAAGCGAAATAAACACGTTTACTTCGATAGGATATCTATCGCAAATGGCGCGAAATTAGTACATTTCACTGTTATGTGTGCATAGTTGGGCTTCGGTGCCACAGCGGCGCCGCACGTTGAAAAACCGGATGTGTGCACCGGGCCTTAGTAGAATAATTTGGTAAATTTTTTTAGTTAACGTCGTACTAGAGCAACACAGTGGGCTATTGACGACGGTCCGGGATCAATCCCTTAAGGGAAAGATCCGAGGACAACACCTCGTAATTTTGAACCACTTTCAGATGACGAAGCAACACCTGAGCTAACACCCCACTCTCCAAACTTCCACATCAACCCAACGTGAGGACTTTCGGCCACGACAGATTTAAGGTGCACCAGCCGTCTCTACACCATACGTTTACAAACATCCATGCTCGGACCCGGACCAGGAACCTTCCGATCTAGAGTCTAACACCTTAACCACCATACCGGTTGGTCGGCCGGAGTTTTAGTAGAATAGTACTTAATAGTCAATGTACTGCATAATAATCTTGTGCTGTCATCTGTGTGGTTATATGGGGAATTAGAGGTTACATCACCTTCCCTATAAATAGTTTTCCATATTCAGAATATGTTACCAGCATTAACTCAGATTTTTCAGGAAGTGGACTTACACCACTTTGGCTTTTTAGGCTCATATAAGAAATCCACCAAGGAATTGAACCTCCGCTGCCTATAACTCTAAACCTACCAGCATATTGGGTAAACCAAGGGTTGCCAGGATTCGACACAGTTTTGCTCTTTTTTAAGCTTTTAAGTTTTGACTATGGCTATAGATATACAAATAAGGTGAGATTCTTTCTTGGCGCGATTGTTATAACTTTCAAGGGATAACTGATGTACTGGCCGTAGAGTGCCTATATAATAAGAGTGGCGACATACGGGAAACACTTTCTGATTGGCTTAGATACCTTTTTTACCGCCCGAAGCGGTCTTTTCCCAGCTCCCGTAGACTTAACATGGGAACTTTTTGTGTGTTCGAGAAAAACGTGTGTATATTAAATTAAAAAGAAAATATAGCTTATTCGTGTTCTAGAATGTCTATTTATAATTATTTTAGTGTTTTGTCAGTGTAAATTTGAAGACTTTTTAAGTAAATAGCTTTTTTTTTAACAACATGCTGTTTCCCGCTACTTTGGCGATGTAAACATCGCGCCAAAAGCAGTTAGCAAGTTTTAAGCTTTTGATAATGCGTTGTTTTTTTAGCTGTTTCCTTATTAAAGGTTTACAATAACCTATACCAAACTGAATCATCAGAAAAGCAGAGAGTAAATTGTAGCAATGCTTTATCTAAAAAGAATAAAAGAAATGTTTATATAAAAGTGTTATTTTTGATGCAAACTTTCATCTTTATTTTGCTGCTCGATCTCGGAACAAAACCACCACATCAACATTTATCTGTGAATTTGGATATAAATGCGTACAAATGCTGTTAACTATTTTTTATCTTGAGATTATTGTATGTTTAGGCCAATATTTGCTCATAATTTAGTTTCAATCTGTTAATTCTATTTTTCATATGAAAATGTGGTAGATTTTTTTAACAAATGTGTACTGATGGTGTTGATTATTTTTGAAATTACGTGTCTTTTGACTTGTATAAATGGATGAAACTTAAAATTAAATTTAAGTGGGTTAAAATTTTGTGTTATGTATTAAAAAGGTCAAATAAAAATGTTCAGTATCTTTTCTGGTTCGGTTAATGTAAGGAAAGGATTAATCACACTAAAAAAAACCACATGTGTTGAACAGTTGGTTGAAAGAAAGTTTTATTTTAAGGAACTATCCATTAACAGTAGGACATTTCAAATCTATTTTTTATTTAATGTTATAAAATTAATGCGTAAACTTCTATCACACAGCATGAAAAGAATTTAAAGAAAAAACTTGTGCCTGAAAGAGACAACACATAAGATCTTATTTTATTTAACACTGAAGTTATAAGCTTAACTTTATTCATTTTCTATTTACTATTCACGAAAACAAGTTTAATAAGTCGTGAGCATAAAAATTACGGGACATAAACACTATCGCCAAAAGAAAGAGAGAGGAGGAAATGTGGGAAACCGATGGAAGAAACATATTCGCCCAGTAACCGATTCTGGTAGAAAAATGGCTGCCTCGCATGTGCATTGGGCCAAATTTGGTCCCTTGTCGCCACTCTTATTATATAGGCACTCCAACTGGCCGTTGTCTAAAATTCTTTCTTGTCGAGATCATAGTACAACTGCTGTACCGGTCGTGGTCTAAAGGTTAAATTGGCGCGAAAACTAATTTGTACTTCATTGTCTTTGAGGGAAAAGAAATTGCCGAATCAAGTTAAGTTATAACATTGTCTGAAGGTAAACAATGGGTATTTTTTACTTTCGGTCCAATCTCGGCATCCGCTATATGGAAAAAGCATCAATGTATATGCACCAGTAATATCAATGCAAATAGCAATCAATGAATATAGCATATCAATGCAAATAGCAATCAATGAATATAGCATATCAATGCAAATAGCAATCAATGAATATAGCATATCAATGCAAATAGCAATCAATGAATATAGCATATCAATGCACATTCACTATTTAATGTGTTTCCTCTCTATTGCTAGTACATCTGCCAACGAAATCCAGGTGGATGTCGGCGACTATGATATCCTCCAAAATTCTGCAGTTAAATTTATGAAGGTGAAATCTATCGTTAGATATCCTAACTACGTGCCAGGGATATTTCATTTCGATATAGCACTGGTTGAGCTGGAGACACCAGTGACCTGGGGACCAAGCTTGCGAGCATCCGTGCTGCCTCCTCCAGGTCTTGATTTAGAAGTAGGGACAACGGTTTCTGTGTATGGATGGGGACGCCTGGAATACGGTAAGAAAGATTTGTAATTTGCATTTGATTATCTGTCCAGATTTCTGTTTGTTTGCTGTTGTAATTTCATACTTAAATCATGACCTCCTTCACCCTTTTAACATGATGCCCGTAACTCTCACAGTAGCTACAAAGAGTGAAACGTCTCATACTTCAGCTCAATGACCTTCCGCCTCTAAAATAATTTGCCAGTTACGATTCTTTAACCCTTTCAGAGACGGGACGTCCTCAATTTGCAGTCGTGTATCGAATTATGGGTGCAAGCTCCGTCATAGGAGGCGCACCTGTGGATGGGCATAAGGGAGACCCGTAAGGAAAAACCCAAAATTCTTATTATTAAATTTACATTACCAATTGTTTTAGTGATAATTAAGCACATATTTTAAATTAGTAATCAATAAAAAAAAATTGTTATTTGCAATTATATTTTATATTGCGATTTTAATATGTTTTTTAAGCCGAAATACACATTTTTTATAAACTCTACTCCTCTGTCAATTTTTATTATTTTTGTATGAAATAAATTTCTACATTATGGTTATAGTACATGCAAGAGACCTAGGGGGAGATTTTCTAAAATTTATTTACGAGTTTTCATTAAAAAAAAAATAATAAAATTTTAATCATTATGTTAAATTTCTATAAAAATTTCCAATTTTCTGTTTATGAATTTTTTTGAACTATTTATAACAAAAAGCTCTCCCTGTGTCTGTTAAACAGTTATTCAAGACCTAAAATATGTAAACAGTTTAACTCTAAGTGCATATATCAAAAAGCCTTAGTACTTTGAACTTTGGCAAAATTGCAAAAAAACTTATTTTGAGATAATCGCATTTTAAGTACAAAATACAACAGAAGTTAACGAAAATAACTTACTTTTTGCAAGTACTATTTTTTTTAGTAAATTCTATTACATTGAGACTCTTATCAAAACAAGAGTTTTTACCGTAAACTCGTATATATTTGTTAAAAGCCAGTTTTATCTCTGATGACAAGTGAGTGATTTGTGATAATTCACTGAAAAATTATACATTTCTTGTTTAATGAACTGAAAAAAAAATTATTTTATTGCATCAGTACTATTTTAAAATAAACCACCACTGTATAAACCACTCATTCTTTTTTCTACAGCTATTTTTTGTTCTGTAAACGAGCCTTTTTGTAGTGATACGCATGCGACGAAATTTAGCGCTATTTTTTCAATGTGATTCCTTCAATGGCGTCACCACATGTTTTACATGAGGACCTGGATTTTGTCATTTAGTTTCCGCCGATTGATAGAAAAATCAGGAGTCTACACCTTAAGGGTATTTAAAATGTCTGGAATAATCATCGGTAGATACACTATGATGTAATGTTGCATAATGGAAGTTTTCGTGGAGAATAAAGCCAATGGTTGGCAGTCGATTATGTAGTTGGAAGATCAAATAAAAGTTAAAAAGCAGCTGGTAGCAATTTTCTTCGACTCTGAAATGTTGTCCATTTGTTCTTGAATATCTGATGCATCGTTTTATCCAATAAACCGAAAAACCCTTTGAGAATTTTTTTTTTTTTTCGAAATTTGGGGTTTGGGTCTCCCTTAAGCCTTTTCCAGATCGTAAAGCAAAAAGTATTCTATTTAATTCATTGATTGCTTAGAAAATATGAGAAGGTTCAAAGGGAGCACGAGGAAGCGAAAGACGAGATTAATAATACTGAGAGTGAATTACGCTGAAATAAAAAGAAAATACTTTAGGCAAAGATGTATAGTGTGCTCTATATGGGTGATGAAACATAAAAGGCCTTTGGAAAAATTTTAAAGTTCAGTGAAAAATACAGTGTTATGACTTTGCAATAATTTTTTCAATAAGACGTTTTTTTAGCATTGTGCATTTCAAAGGGTAAACTCGTCAAGCGAAATTGATTATTTTTACATAAAATTGAGCCGACCAACCGGTATGGTTGTCAAGGTGTTAGCCTCTAGATCGGAAGGTCCCTGGTTAGAATCCGGGCATGGATGTTTGTAAGCGGCTGGTGCACCTTAAATCTGTCGTGGCCGAATGTCTTCACATTGGGTTGGTGTGGAAGTTTGGAGAGTGGAGTGCCAGCTCAGATGTTGCCTCGTCATCGGACCGTGGTTCAAAATTACTTGGCAATACACCGAATGGCTTAGGCTGGGACGATGGAAACTAGTTGAATATCTTACCATCAAATGGAGCATACTTTGAGCGTACTCAATAGGGGTTGCCGTCCTTGGGTATTGGACCGGAAGGGTTCTCTTTTTGAGTGGTCATGGCGCAAGGATCACATTTGGCCAAGCTGCGCCAAACACCAGTCGGCGTCAAGTAAAAAATGTGAAAGGGGGGGGGGGGAATCAGGGATTGGGAGCAGTAATGGGATGAAAGCAGGGAAAGATCGCTTGGGTATCCCGATAGCTTGAGGAAACACGACTCGTGTTTACTAAAGACAGTAAACCCCATGAGAAAAGAAAAGATCACAAGAGTAGCCTGAGGTCTGTGAAACCCGAACACACCTAGAGATGTGCCCGTCAGAGTTCTTGTTTAGGCAGGAGTAAATGTGGTGGGACACCGTCTCGAGACGGTTATGGCTGAGGGCTGTTGCGTTGGCCTCGTCTATTGGGGCATCCAGGTTTTGTTGGAAGAGTCCGACACGCTCGACCGCTGGTCAATAAATCACCCGAATTTATTGATTTTGGAGGCGATTTTTTTTGCAACGATGGTAGATGTTGAATTCGTGGAAGAAATAATTTTAGTTAACGTCGTACTAGAGAAACACAACGGGCTATTAACGACGGTCCGGGATCAATCCCTTAAGGGAAAGATACGAGGACAACACCTCGTAATTTTGAACCACGGTCAGATGACGAAGCAACATCTGAGCTGGCACCCCACTCTCCAAACTTCCACACCAACCCAACGTGAGGACTCTCTGCCACGACAGATTTAAAGTGCACCAGCCGCCTCTACATCATACGCTTACAAACATCCATGCCCGGACCAGGAACCTTCCGATCTAGAAGCTAACATCTTAACCACTATACCGGTTGGTTGGCGCATTCGTGGAGGAACATAGGTCAAATTCAATGTTCTGTACCTCAGGTAATTTTTAGTTAACGTCGTACTAGAGCAACACAACGGGCTATTGACGACGGTCCGGGATCAGTCCCTTAAGGGAAAGATCCGAGGACAACACTTCGTAATTTTGAACCACGGTCAGATGACGAAGCAACACCTGAGCTGGCACCCCACTCTCCAAACTTCCACACCAACCCAACGTGAGGACTCTCGGCCACGACGGATTTAAAGTGCACCAGCCGCCTCTACATCATACGCTTACAAACATCCATGCCCGGACCAGGAACCTTCCGATCTAGAAGCTAACATCTTAACCACTATACCGGTTGGTTGGCGCATTCGTGGAGGAACATAGGTCAAATTCAATGTTCTGTACCTCAGGAGATGGTTGTTTGAGGTGAGATCCCGGAAGGAGGGGGTGGACCCTAAGGCTACACAGAGCCCGAAGAAATGTAATTATTGTACTGCAACGTGTAGTCTATTTTCTAAGTTTAAAAAGTCAAATCATCACTGCTTCCACAATACCGCTGAGCAATAAGTGAACAAAAGATCCTATGTAAACGTGCAGAGGAAAATATCAGGGGATTATCTAATATATTTTAATGGAAGAATTCTTACTTTTTTTTATTTGTTTTCACCGTGGACCCGAAAATATTTTAGATGTATCTTGCATTTCAAAAGGCTGGCTTAGTGTAGAACTCGTTACAGTTTCGCTATGGTCTAACGCTTTGTGGTCATTTTTTCAATATAACCAATTAGATCGGAACTTAAAATTTAAAACGTATTTTTAACCCAGTGAAGAATATTGGGCTTCCAGGCGAGCTTGGAATCTTGATTTAAATAACAGTTAGTTATCCCTCATATACTATTTGAGTTTCCTTTTATTCTATCTCTGCTATTATGAAAGGAAGTGTTTGTTTGCGTGTACGCATTGTCCTGACGAATCTATGGCACTTGCAGTAAAATTTGGCAAACACGATGAATTTCTTTAAATAAATAATTTTTAAATTGTAACTTTTCCCATACGAATTTGACCTGAGCTGTCGAGAAATGAACAGATTCCATTTCCTGCGCTCAAACGATTCGAAGGAAAGCAAGACAAATAAAAAACATTTTGACTGGCATTGTTTACTTCTTTTTTTTGTAAAATCGGGACCGTAAAAGAAAGATATAAATATATATTTTCGCAAGATATTGTGACGTCACGCCGATTGGATCTCTGCAATTCGAATTTGTCCGCATTTGACAACGCCGTGATGGCTGTTATCCAATAGGCTACGAATTTCCATTAGTTTGCTTTCCAGACCAAATGGGAATTCGTAACAATCACCGGGGGTTAGCGAGCAGTGGTCACACCTGACCCCACGAAAATAAACTGTCAGGGGCAACGCCGTGTTGGCCACGCAGTGGCTAGTTTTAAAGTATAATGATTCTCTTTCTGTGAAAATGTAATTTCAAAACACATCATTTGCTACTCAAATTGTATTTTCAGACACTTTACACGGGTTCCTTTTTTTCGACAGATGGTAGGGCTCCAAAAGTCCTGCGCTCAGTGGAACTTCCTGTGATTGATAATGGCATCTGTCAAGACAAGTTCAAAACTCTGATCATGGATAACATGTTATGTGCCGGTGGACAGAAGGGAAGGGATGCTTGCATAGTGAGTACATTGCATTCTCATGTGGACTAAGTGGAAAATTCTTCAGTGGGCATTGTAGATACAGTGGACTCAAATTCATACCTGTATGGAATTTCAATTGATTGATCTTTGAGAGCATTTTATTATTTGGGTGTTATAGCATACCAAGTCCGCACCAGTCCTAGGTGTCAACCTTTGTTCCTGGCAACTTAGTGTTTTTTTATTGAAGTTGATTCCCCTCAAAATTGAGCGATGAATATTACAAAAATATGGATAATTAAATGGCTATGTTTGTTGTTACAGTATAAAGTCCCAAATCCGGACGTTTTGCTAACCGGCGTTTTTTCCATTTTCCCCGACAATTTCTAAGGAACAAGGAGGTGAACTTGGACCTAATTGATGAAACAACGCAAAACAATGGACACATTCAAAGTAAATACCACACAGAAAAATTAAAAGATTTGCAATTAAAATTTCTTGCATTGTATTAAAAAATTTTTTTTTCTTTAAAAAAAATTATTCCTATTTGTATATTTGCTATTTTACTATTGCAAACGTAAAATTTGCGCGGGAAGTGGTTAGATTAAGAATATAATTTGAAATCCGGAGGATTCCGGAGTCATTTGTACTGTGTTGTAAACGTGTTCCGGACGTAAATAACGCGCGGACCAATTCAGGAGGGGGAGGGGGGTTAGATTTAGGTTTTCTTTTGACAAAAAACTGCAAATGATCAATACAATCCAAAATATGGTGTTGCTGAGGTTGTGGATCATGAACAAGTTTGAAATTCCTCTAACATAAGTCATATCTCGTGTGTCCAGTTACTTCCAAGTCTTGCCAGAGCAGTCCGGTTCAGTCATAAACTTTTAATGATACTCCAGGGCGCTGAAATAAATGGATAAAGTAGTTTTAACAAAACAACTTATAATTGATTAAACAATTATAATTATTGTACAAATTCCATGAATTTAATATAGGAAGTTTTTATTGATTCTTTCTCCCAATAATTTCCAAAGTTTGATTAGAGTATTTAGATAGTATATCATACTCTCCAGCATTGGTAACCCAGTCATCAGTAGCACTTCTTACCGAAATTTTACATACGACATAGTATCAATAAATTATTGATTAATTATTAAAATCAATAAAAAGTTACTAAATTGTAAAATAATTAATAACTAAATAATTAAAACTAATAAATTATAAAAAAAAATTATTGAAACCTTAATTGAAACAAATATTTTAAAACAATATTCAAAATTATTTAAGAAAATTATGGTCTATATATATATATATATAAGTGAATGAACCTTATTTTAAAAGTCACTCAACACAATTTCGTTGCTCAAACTAATTACCTATTTATTAACATCTCATCTACAATTTATTTTGCATTGAATAGTAAGCACTTATTGCTTTTTTTAAGTATTCATTGTTTAGTTTGACATCGTAACAAACTTCCATATTCATTTTCGTTATGAGGAGAGACTCCAGTGTTTTAGTGTTCATTCTGGAACGAGATTAGGTTTGGTTTTTTCGAACCATGCTGAAAATTCTCTCATTGCTGTGAGGAACTGACAAAACTGGCACATATTTTGAGTTGCTTTCTCATAGCAGGTGGGGAAGGGAAAGCGGGATTGAGGAAGAGTATTTTCGGCGTTTTTTGTACGAGATCCGTAGTTTTTCACTATACATCCGTAGCTCCGTAGTTTTCAACTAATTGCCGTAGCAAATACGGAAATTCCTTAACAGTTGGAGAGTCTGGATATACAGGTCCCTTACTTAAAGACCAGTTACCGGGTCAATCTTTAGAAATGTGAAAAATGCTTGTACTGCAATGGTTACAATGCAAATGTTATATGGCAAAGTGTTACTGTACATTTTTGTACTGTTTGTTTCATGGCTTTAAAAATTATAAATTGTTACATTTCTATGGAATAAAAAAATGGATAAAATTTATACATTTATGCACATTAACCATAGAGATCTAAGAATACATGTTATTTTCCAACTTGCTCATACTCTACAACATCAGCAACTCTTCTTCATATTTTGGATTGTAGAACTGCCTCTGTGGGAATAAGTACTTTAGGAACCTGCCAACTAACCTCAAACTTGGGCTCAAAATGCCGATATGTGTGTGTGTGGGGGGGGGGGGGGCTGAGTATATAAGAAATGACATATAAAATTTGCATAAGATTATTTTTATATTGGTTTGGGGGCTCTCTAGTAATTACTACAAGTTGAAATAGCAGGCTATGCTTAATTTTAGGCTTCAAAAATATACAGCAATTTAAAGGAATTAAAGCATGAGAACATCAACATTAAACTTGACTATTGTAGTCTCATCTGGACTGTACACATGCAACATACTGCCTCTCTGCTAAAACCACTTATTTTCTATCTACTCTTTCCTTCTTAAATTCAATCAAAGTTATATCTTTGAAAACGTCTCAGTTTATGAAAACTTAAGGAAACCACTCTGAAGAGAGATTCAACAAGTAAGCTAGTTCCAAAAACCAGATGATTGTCAATAAGCCGAATTTGTTACCTAGCTATGAATTGAATAACAGGTTAAAATTAACATATTGCACAAATGATTAAATTATCATAAAACACATTTAAAATGTAACATAAAAACAATTCTTTACACCAAGCATGTCAAACTTGTTGCCCACAACGAATATCTTTGCGGCCCAGTCAACATATTAGTATTTAACAAATATTTTACTAAAATTTCGTAGCTTAATTTTTTAAATTTCATACTTTTAATAACCAACTACAACATTCACCAATGACTGATTACTAGTCGTGTTGCATCACCATTTCCCCACCAATAGCAGTGGATACTTTAGCAGCCAATAATATAATAATACCTACCACGCTATTAGTCTTCTACTGTCTTGTTTGGTGTGCCTAACAGTAAATATTTTGCTTTCACGGAACCAGAAGATATCAGTACAATTGGAGTGCCTGAATTTTACAAATCTTTGCCAGCCAGATTTGAACACTCAAAAATTCGCATTTGAGATTATTTCCATGTTTGGAAGTAGTTATCAGTGCAAGCAATTAATTTCACTTATTACGAAAAACAAATCTCCAGTAAGATCCAGAAGTACTGATATTCACCTTGGGTCAGTTTTAAAAAAAATATCACTGCAAACAAGATATCCCCCAAAGTAGGAAAGATGGAGCAGAGAAGAGTAGCCAAGTGTCAGGAAGAAAACATTAATTTAACTGTTGTTCTTGTTCTTTTTTATACTGTGTTGTCGAAATATCATTGTTTCTATAAAAAATGTTTTTGTGTGGCCAGCATGAACTAAGACCTTTATTATTCCACCTGTTAACATTTAAATTTGACATGCTTGATATACACAATTTAGATTAGTTAGATTTCCAACAGAATTAATCAAAAGTCAATATGAAATAGCTCTTAAAAAGGGGCATGCTTCAAAATTTCTTCTCCTATTTAGTTCCTTACCAAAGATTCCATTTGAATAAAAATGTTCTTAAGGGATGCCATACACATAATTAGGTTACCATACGAATATAAGATTTTTTGTTGTTGTTCTAAAACAATCTGATTTCAGTATTATCAAAAGATATTTTTGAAAGCAGCTAGAAAATTGTTCAGAATTAAATGCTATTAAAAATATGCAACATAGACTTTGCATTTATTGTATTCTTCTACCTACAAACTCTGAACATGCAGTATTTTGTGCTAGTGCTTATTGTTAGTTGAGTAAAACTAAGCTATATACTAAGTACCTGACTTCAAAACTACTACTACAGATACATCTGCACAACAAATTTTACAGTTCAAACCTTACAATCAATAAAGCTAATGGGAAATTAAAATTAAACAGCATTTCACAACATTATAAAGCTAAATTTTAGAATATATCCAATAAACTATAGCCCTTGCAACCTCATATAAAAAACAATTTTCTGTTTACAAGAAAATGTTTACAAAAACTATCTGAGAAATACTTTTTGTAAATATATATGGTGTAACTAAATAAATATCAAACTTATTTTAAAATAAAAATAGACATCTGTGTGTGTAAGTGAGGTTCATTCTTAACTTTTTTACAGATTATGTATCAATTTTTACCTTACCCTGTGCTACATGAAAATGGATGTTGTTTAAATAACATGTACTTTATTTTTAGGGAGATTCTGGCAGTGGTTTGGTTGTTCGTTTAGGTAATGAGTATGTTTTGTGTGGTGTGGTTTCTTTTGGACGTCAATGTGCATTACCACATGTGGCTGGAGTGTACACACGAGTATCTTCCTACACCAACTGGATAATGAAAAATACTCGCTCTTCCCGATGCAAACCCTGTATTCACAGATAGAAGTAGTCAAGTTATATTGAAATAAATGTTTTGTAGAACACAATAATGTAACATTTCTATGGATTTTCGCGCGAACCTAACAAGGAATTCTTTAAAATATTCCTATTGATTTCAAAACTTTTCTGTTTTAATTCATTTTATCAGTAACCAGGAATTCATAAGAAACTGTATTTTATAACAATCTTGTTTAACATCTAATAAAGAACAGATTCCTTGATCAGAAAGCAGCTCACATTTCTTCATAGGGGTTCATATATAAAAGAGTATATGTTACGAGACTATATATCTTCAGAAAACTTGTCAGAATAGTCTTATCTCTTTTCAAAATCCTTATTCCAATAGAATTACCATAAATCTAAAATGAATACTTAGATTCTTTTTAGGCATGTCTATAGTCTTATCCCAACGTTTTATTGAGTTGATAAATCAGCAGATTCTACATTGCCATATTTGTCAACATTTTTTTCCGCTCATACAGTACATAATGTTTCAAATGCCTTATTACAAAACCATTTGATCATTGTCTAGTTTCATACAACCAATATATTCTAAAAATTTTGATTATAAATTGTTAATCATATTAAAAAAACTAATTTTTAACTATTTCAATGAAGTTTGGTACATTTACATGAAATAAAATATTATAATTATAGTAAATATACTGAAAAATAGAGAAACATTTCTTACAAAGCTTATTCTTCAATCATGCTTTGATTAATTGAACTATTTTTGCAAGATTTTTGTATTCTTGCATAACATTTTATAGCATCCAAAGCATAACAATTTATTCTCCCAAAGAAAAGAAATTATGAACAATATTCTCCCCTGAAATTAGCTCAAACCTTGAAATACCTGTTCCTAGTATTCCTTGTACTCAGACATTCTTAGAAAAAGTGTCAGAAATTTCAAATATGATTAATGGGTTTAGCTCACATCAGGATAGGTAGCTATCATCAAGGTATTTGAAGAGCAATAGTTCAGAAATTACAAAATCAAATATTTAGGCACACCAAATAGACTAGCAACAGTTGAACACACAATCTTCCAAAAATATATGGCCACATTTCTCAAGTCCGTGCTAGTATTTGTTGGCTTTCTCTCATAAACATGCAAAACATGATTCTTTCAAGCAAGTACATGAAGAAATGGCTATTAAATTTGAGAGAAAAAGTTTGGCACACTTACGGAAATACAATTTTAAATTGAACCACAACATTTAAAAAAATTACAACTTTTAAGAAACAACATAATATTACAGTAAAAAAAAGCTGTGATCATACTTACCATTCACATTTTTCTGCAGGAATGGTGTTACAGTAATTTGTTTCCAAGTAAAAAAATACCAGTGTTCTAAAATCTTTTCAAAAAAAAAAAAAAAAAAAAAAATTCAAGTACAAAAAGCAGTCATGAAAAAAAAAGTTACAAAAAATGAAATCGCTGAACAAGTATTTTTTTTGTTTGGCATACTACCTATACTTGAAAAGTTCTAAATTATACCTTTGTTTCATCAATTTAATATAAAAATATAAGTAAAAAAAAATCATGCAGTGATAATATCAATGATAAAAAAAATCTGATCAAATATTTATTAAACATACAAATTACTTTAGTTTCTGGAAGGTTTAGTTTTCCATTCTTTATATAACTCATGAGTACTTTCAGCTTGCATTCTAGAATCTGTTTATAGTAGTATTGATAAGGATCAAATTATGTCCACTAAAATGCAATCTGCAAATTTATCAACTATCTTACTAATCCACTTACTGTGTGTATCACGTATATAATAGGTCTAAAATGTATATATTGAATCTCATTTTCCTGCACTTTGCCACCCACTATCCTTATATCACATGTTATTGAGTAGGGATACAAAAACAAGACTTATTTTCCAGAAGTAATGTTTGAATGTTTAGGTACTTACTTAAGGTTATTCTTAATAAGATGGTATTAGGTAAGTTAGTTACATTTGCATTTGTAAAGCCATAACTATTCTATTTTTAAGTTATCAAATATTTTTTAATACAATAGCTCAACTATTTTATAACTTTAGCAAGTATAAAATAGAACATCATGTTTGGTAATGTTAATTGGCACTTTAAAAGAGTGGGTGTTTCATGTGTTCAATTTACAAAATGAATACTTACTTTCATGTCAAACATGTGGCATTCATCATTTTTAAAAGGAAACTAATGTTACATTAACAAAAAAAATTTCTGAAATACAGCAAAATATTTGTTAAAAGAGAACCTTTATTAAAAAAATACACACTCCATGATCCCTGTTACATCTAAAATAAGATATTTTAGTAAAACATCACCTTTTGTTTATATAATATGGCTTAAAAAATTGGGTGGAGTGATAGCAAACGGGACAGTAGCGCCAAGGCGTTATTTTTGTCCCCAAACCAAGATGGTGGTGTCAATAGTCTTCAGTTCTAAACAGGGTTGCCTTAACAACAGTATAAATTGAAGGTTGCAACTTTGGCGAGAAGTCGTCCACTGTCCCGTTTGCTACCACTCCACCAAAAAGTGATTAGGCATCCTAGAAATTAAATCCTGACTACCTTAGAGGTATAGAGGCAATGCTCATTTCAAATGTGCTGAAATATTAATTTATCACTCCAAACTGAAATAGGTTAAAATGTTTTAATGCAGTGATGCCAATGCAGATGATTCTCAATAAATAGTTTACAAATTACATTTGTATGAACAAGTATCCCTCAGTATGTACATAATCATGACAATTTTACGACTCCTTTAATGGAAACTCTTGTAGCATACATGCCATCGAAAAACTCCCCCTTCCTATACAGTAATACATAAGATGAGTCTACAATAAGACTTCAATCATATGGATGAGAAATTCAAAGTATAGTTACAACTGAGACATAGGTTGTTCACATCCCCTTACAGTACGGAGGAGGTGTCAACTGTAGAGGAAGTTTCTATTAAAGAGGAGTTTTCATCATGGAAGGTTTCTACTGTAGAGGTGTCTATTAAAGAGGGAATTTCCTTCATGGAAGGGGTTTCAATTACAGAGGGGGTTTCCATCATGGAAGAGGTATCTATTAAAGAGGTTTCTACTGTAGAGGAGGTTTCTACAACGAAAGCTTCCATCCTATGAAGCCGGTAATGACCATTGAGTATACGACGTTGAGTAAAGCATTTTTTACACACATCACACTGGTAAGGCCTCTCATTTGTATGTATGCGGTAATGTCTTCTCAGAGACTCTTTTAAGGAGAAGCATTTGCCACATACATCACACTTATGTGGTTTCTCATTTATATGAATTAAGTGATGATTGGTCCAAGAGCTTTTGTGACTGAAGCACTTGTTACATATGCTGCACTGATAAGGTTTCTCATTTGTATGAACGCTGTAATGTGAAATCAGAGAACACTTTTGATTGAAGCTTTTGTTACATACATCACACTCATAAGGTTTCTCATTTGTATGAACCAGAGAATGCTCATTCAAATGACTTTTCATCCTGAAGCATCTATTGCATATCTCACATTGAAAAGGTTTCTCGTTTGTATGAATGCGGTAATGCATATTCAAACCATGTTTGTGAGTGAACAATTTTTTGCAAATATCACAGTCATACGGCTTTTCCTTCGTATGGACACGGTAATGCGCTTTTAGGTTCACTTTTCGACGGAAACCTTTTTTGCATACATCACAGTGAAAAGACTTCTCATTATTATGGCTGTGATAGTGCGACCTCAGAATATCCCTACTAGTGAAACACTTTCCACATACATCACACTGATGAGGTCTTTCAATCCTATGAACACTGGAATGTTGATTTAGATTACGTTTAGTAGAAAAGTGTTTAGTGCATATAACACACTGGTAAGGTTTTTCATTCGTATGGATGCGATAATGTTCTTGCAGACGACATTTTTGTCTGAAGCATTTTTTGCATCTATCACACTCATATGGCTTCTCTTCTGAATGGACAGTATAATGCTTAGTCAGATATCTTTTGTGGCTGAAGCATTTATTGCATGTATCACACTGAAAAGGTTTCTCTTTAGAATGGGTTTGGTAATGAAAATTTAGGTTTCCTCGCTGCCTGAAGCATTTGTTGCATATATCACACTGATAGGCTTTTACATCAGTATGAACACGAAAATGTGCAATCAAAGTCTTTTTAAGACTAAAGTTTTTACTGCATACCTCACACTGGAAGGGTCTTTCATTTGTTTTGATACAGCTATGTGTGTCAAGGTTCTCTTTCTCTTTGAAGCATTTGTTGCAAGCATTACACGGAAAGAGTTTTTCATCAACCTCAATACTTTTGTTTGGATTTGACTCCATTTTCCCATTAGCTATATTTTTACGCATGCGACACATAAATAGTTAAATTGCTTCGAGAGTTCAACAGATGTCTTTTGATGCAATCGATTTTCAAGAGACCAAAATTGAGAGAAGTTCTGCAAAAATTTTTTTTTAACACAAAACTGGAAATTTTTAAATTCTAGTGTTCTTGATTTTTCTCAACATTTTGTTACGCATGGCCCTGAGCTTAAGGCAGATGACCTTGGGAGTGTTTATTTGCATAAAAATATTAAAGATCTGTTTTAGTTTGGCACTCTAGTTTTAGTCACCAATGCCAGCCACTCACAATAACATATACTGCTTTTAAAATTGTTTTGAACGCTTTGTGTCGCCAATCAAAAATTGCAACAAAAAAAAAAACAGTTTGGGGGAAAACAATAAAAAATATCAAAAGAAATACAAAAAAAAATCTTAAGGATTGGGAAATAATTCGAAAAAACTTCGGTGTGTTATAATTGGTAATTTTTTTCGTCGTACTAGAGCAAGACAACGTGCTATTGATGACGGTCCGGGATCCATTCCCGTCGGGAAAGATTCGAGGACAAAACCACGTAATTTTGAACCACGGTCAGATGACGAGGCAACACCTGAGCCGGCACCCCAGTCTTTAAACTTCCACATCAAACTAACGGGAAGACCTTCCACCATTTCAGGTTTTATACTGTTAACTTTTCAATGTTAGCGTTTTGAGGTGTTGTTTAAGATCTGCAAACCACCGGAAAATGAAGATTTTATTTCCGGTTCTCTCTCTGGGAAACAAGTTCCACCACAAAAAGACTTGTCCCATCAACATTAAATTTACAGATAGAGATGGTATTTTTTAATTAACGTCGCACTGGAGCAACACAGCGGAATATTGTTGATGTTCCGGGATCTATCCCGATGGGAAAGATCTAGTAATTTTTAGGTATTTTAATTAAAGTCGTAATCGTATTGGCATTTTTTAATTAATGTCATACTGGTGCAAATTTTCGGGCTACGGGTGACGGCCCGGGATAAAAACCTGTAGGGCATGATCCGAGGACAGTTCCACGTAATTTTGAACCATCAGATGACCCGGCAGCACCTTAACTGGCTGGCACCCCACTTTCGAAATCATAACAACGTGATTACACTTGAGGCCATAACAGATTTAACATGCACCAGCCCCCTTTGTACACGCCATTCTTTAGCGATTTATAATACCTACCTACCTTTGAAGGTAGGTAGGTATTATAAATAGCGTCACCCTGCTTTGAACTCTCACCTAGTTCTCAGGTTTCTAATCCTTTAGTCTTCCAACCAGGCCACCATGGCCCCTGCCATACGCTTTTCTTCAATTATGTAAAATTCCGAAGCACAGCTAGCCCGTTGCGTTGCTACAGTAGAACTTTAATTAAAAAATACCAAATACCGAAGCACAGCTGTTCATCCTAGTTCATCCCATTCTATACATCCAACGTACATCGCACTGTTATATACACTCGATCTATGTTCCTAAACTGCTCTATGTTCTGAGACTTTTTCCTGCTCTCAAATTGTTTGGACACTTCTTTCTATTCTTGACTTTTTCCAAAACTTGTTTAGAAACATCGTCAATAGCAAGTTGCATATTTTTACTAAGACGTTAATTAAAATAGCTACCTACTTACCTAAAATAAATTTCCCACTGTGTGCCTGAATCTGGCATCGTTAGCACGACTATTGTGAAAGTGAAAACTGAAAAGCATTGTTTCTAAACAAACGCCGGTGTTGACTAAGGAGTGTATTAATTTATTTTAATTTGGTTTCTTATGTAGTGTGATCAATTTATTGAAACTTTAAATGTCTCAGCATTGCAACTGTCGACAATTTTAAACGAGGAGCTTTGATGCACTTAGCATGTCTTCTGCAAAAAGGATCAAAGGGGAAGTTTTGAAGCCTCGAGAAGGTATTTATGAATTTTATTAGTGTTTGATATCATTGATCATATTTCATATTTGAAGAAAAAAATGAACTGTTACAGTGATCAAGTGAGATGCACTTTTTGAAATTTACTGGAGTATTTGGTGATTCGATCCTTCAACCATTTTTTTTTTTGCATTTTCATAACCCTTTATTGTATTTCAATTGATTATGTTAATTTCTTAAACTTTTTGCGATAAACTGTATGAAACGAAAACTACACTGATCACATAAAGAGTGATGCAATTTTTGTTTTTCTGATTTTTGAAGATGATTTATTTATATTTCATAGTATTAATTAGGTATCTTAAAATCCAATCAAGTTGCAAAAGAAATTGTTTTTTAGTGAACGAAGTTTTTACTGACAATCAATTCTTTGTATTTTGCATAGCATCTGATGATCAAACCTAATATTTCCTAAACCTAATAATTAAGATACCTAATATTTCATAGTATTAATTAGGTATCTTAAAATCCAATCAAGTTGCAAAATAAATTGTTTTAGTGAACGAAGTTTTTACTGACAATCAATTCTTTGTATTTGCATAGCATCTGATGATCAAACAAGCAGCAATGGAGTAGCAGTAATAACTAAGGAAGGTATGAATCAATATTTTTTTCTCAAGCCAGGTTCTTTATATTTCAGGATATTTTTTTCTCAAGATCAGGTTCAATGTCAATTTTTTTGCTATGTTAAATTCTGTATGGTTACTGCTGTAAAACTCATAATAATGGTGGAATTGTCTTTCAAGGTAAGACGTTTCTCGCCAAATCAATATGGCGGCCAAATTCAGTATCAGCAAAATTCACACTGTGAACCTTTGCATATACAGAAACGAGTAATGCACAAATAAACAATAAAAAGTAAAGAAAATTGAACTTACCCTCTATTGTTGGGGGTAAATTATCGCAATTTCATCTAGAAATGCAATGTACATTCGCTGTATTTCCTACTCCTCCTATCTTACCATTAAATTTAAAGCAAGCATCCACACGAACCTCCCTATAAAAATTATACCAATCAGTCATAGCATTTAATTGAAATATCATTTACCCAGTACCCCGTTATCAACAGATTCTTACAAATACGCAAATGACTATTTTCAAACCAGTTACCCTTTGCACAGATCTCTTTCGATAATGCCCATCCTTTGTACACATCCATTTATACCTATCAGTCAAATCCTTTCGTAATTTTAAAGCCATTTCACTCCCACATTGAGGTCATTTCACACTCTTAGCAATCAAACCAACTTTCTGCCACCATTCAGTAACTTTCATGCTCTCCGGATCATGTATACTCTCATCAAACATTTTTGCATACAGTTATTTAACGGTTTAATTGATATGGTTAGTAATGCCAGCTACTGCCATACCTGATCGAAGATAAAATCCGACAAAATCGAAAAATATCACAAAAGCCAAAGAATTGTAAAACGGGTGGCACTGGAAAAATTTGACCCAAGCAACAAAAAAATAAACAAGCGTTAATCAATGAAAAACGCAAAAAATACGAATCTGAACCATTCAGAGCGTGGGCGTGCAGGGAAAAAAAGAAATTTTGTGTGTAGGGTTGCCATATTAAAAACACAAAAAGTGAAGGTTGCCATATTTGGCAATAAATCCCCTTCTTACCGTGAACGACAACTCCACCATTAACAACACCAAAGAATTCAGTTTCCCTCAAAAGAATCTAATTTTAAATGCTATGACAAAAATAATTTTTGATTGAATTGCTTTTCTCACAAATTTGAATTCTCTTTACAACTCAATCAAAAATTATTGTAAAAGGCCTCCAAATGTTTGTTTGTGGGCAGTATATAGCTGAATTCAATTAGTTTACCTTTTCTTAGGGATATCTATTTAACAAGGTAAATTATGAGTGATATAGTGGATCTGTATACTGAGATATTCTTTTGAAACCAGGGTAGCACTCTTAATTTGTAGTTGACACAAAAAAGCAGCAGTGCAAAAAATTTAATAACTTGAAAAATAAAAATTATACTTAAATGAACGATATTGCGTTCAAAAAGCATCAAACAAAGAATGTTATAAAGGCTCATTGATCTTGTGCTGACACCATCAGCTGATACAATCAGTGCAAAGTGGAGTCATGAAAATGTGCATTTTCGCTCTCATTAATTTAGTCTAGCTCCAGCCTCCTTTTTGTGAGCATGACATTATGTTGTTTGTTTCATCTCTTTGATAATAATAGAAAAAAACTAAGTATTTAATAGTTAGAAAATAATCATCGAGTCCCAAGAATGTCTTTTTGTGATTTATTTTGGGACATCAAACAAACAGTACAAATACACAACAAATAGTAATATTAGACTGAAGTTCGAGTTTCTAGAACTTTGAGGGAGCTCATCAAGAAAGCTCACACCCAAAGCTGTGCCATTCAGGAAGTCTAAGAAATTGATTTGAATCATTACTTTTCGAACGATCACGTGGTCTTGGCGTGAGTGACATCAAAAAGTTCTACCCTCAACAACACCCACGTGGTACAATCCCATTCTCAACATAGTCTAGATATTGACTTCAAAGTATGGAAATTTTGCAAATATTTCAAAATGTCCAAATATATGCAGAATAAACACCTAAAGAATGATAGAAAATGTCAACAGGAAGAAAGATTGAGAGATGGAGAATCCGAAAAGATCCGGACATCTGATGCTTAGTGTCAACAGGCTCGGTGGAATTTCTTGAAATTATAGGCGTTGCACCTTCAAGGTGAACAAATGCCTAATACGAGTGCACCAAGTACCTCCACTGCTCAGTTCAACATGAATAGCTTATCTGATTATATGAACATTGTATAATTGAATGGAGTTCAACCCATAGAGGTCGGTAATGAGCCAAAACATCAACAGAGAGTACACCAATTGTGATATATATGTGCCTGTGTGGAGTGATGTGAACATTTATTTTGTGAAATTAAAACAGTCTATTGCTAATTTCTTTCACTTGCATTCACCACATGGCCTCGATGACGTATTCTGTGCCTTAAACCTAGCGACCGTGTCCTGACACACAGCCCTGTCAGTTTTCTTTAGAAATGCTACTCTAAATGCCACCAAGGGAATATATCTTTTGAACATTGTATTGTGAGTAACATTTATTTATTCATGCTTAGATAAATTAAACATCAACACAAAAAGGGTTTTGTTAAATTGAACAAAATTAAAGGAATTTCAATCGACTGAATTTAAGTGTGTTGATAAAAATTTACTTTCAATGGTTAAATAACCCAGAATAACTTCTACAAAATCAGCAGATAGTTAGATTTCAGTGCTGACAAAGTTTAAATCATGAATACTTTGATGCAAATGTAAATAAAAGTAAAATATTCAATAAAAGGTTGTCTATTAAATTTTTGACTTAGGCGTAGGAAAAAGGTTTGTTTCCTATAACATGAGCAAAAAGTATTTGGGTAGATAAGTAGGAAAAAGTTTTTTTTTTTGTTGCTAAGTATTTTTAGCAAATTACCCAAAAGAAAATATTATCTGAGTATTAATGTTGGATTTAAAATTGATCAGAGGTATGATCAGTGATGTGAAATACCTGGGAATATTTGTTTTTGCAGGTCAATATCCTGGGTATATACTCAGGTATTTACCCAAATTGGGTATTTTAGTTGGTATTTATAATTTTTCTTCAGGTTTAACTGCTTATTCACCCCCTAAAGAGCTTATTTATGACCTTTTATATCTGAACTGAATATAAAATAAACAATTGTTAATCAATTACGATTGCTGTGACATCATAATTAATTAATCCTTTTAACAAACTTGTTTTTTTAAATTAAATTAAATAAAAAAAAAGGATGAAAAAACTTTAGGGTAGGAATTTTTGTATTGTAATTTCAGGGTCGGTTGGGTTACAGGAAACTGACCATTTTTTTGTTTGGCCTTAGCCTTGTCTGTATCCACCTTTTCACTGCCGGAAAAACATTATCAGATCAAATCGTGTACAGAGTAAAAATTTCTTACTACTGTATTAGGATGTCTCTAAACTTTTTTAAGATTTTAATGTTCTTAAGTGATTTAGATGGCTATTGATTTGGGTTTGAAATCCTGTATCAGTCTTCTCCATGGTCTTTGAATGCATTTTTTCCCTGGCAGGTCCTTGTTAATGTAAATTTCATTCAATCTATAAAAAATTTATTTTAAAACAATTACCCACAACCCAACTTCTAGTGTTGATGTTGAGCATATTTCTTTTTGTTTCATAGTTATTTAATATCAAATTTTATTATTACTATTCTCTTACAGGAGCATTGGATGCATTTGATTTGTAGTATTTTTGTATTTAATTTTAATTCCATAGTCAATTTCATTTTGTTTCAAAGAGGTATGAACGCGCATTAACAAAATGAGGTTATTGAAAGTTCTTGATAAGTACTGGGTATAAGTATTTTTCTACAGAAAATTAGCAATTCTCAAAGCAATCTGTGTTTTTTTTTTTGGGGGGGGGGGAAAGAACACAAAAGGTTTGGCCCTAGGATTGAAAATGCGTGGAAAGGAGTTGTTTGCTAGTGTGTTTTATTCCCTCAAGCATTGGATTTTCCCTTTCTAAGCACTACAGCAATGCACATTCATCTACTTGAAAGCATGATCTGAATACTGCTTAGGTCTGGCTCCTGTAAGTTGGCATTCGAGTCACATGGTTTTAAATGTGTATTCTTTAAATTAGGTGACGAGTTGAAACAAACAATATGCTTCCACAACTGGCATCTTTAGTGGGATTCTGGTTCTAAGATTATCATTCAGTGATGAAATCTATAGCTGTCATAACAAGTTGGTAGGGGGAAAATAATACTGTGATCTTCATTCATACTTTTACATTTAGAGGCCTCCTAACCATAATTATGTTCAGGCTTAGAGATTGGGGTGTCGGATAAGATGCTGACTTCGTAATCTGACCGCAAAATTACGAGATGTCCTTGGATGTTTCCCTTCAGGGTTTATCCTAGGCTGTTGCTAAAGGTGAAAATTAAGAAATTTTATAAGTGGCCAGGGACACTGAACTTGTTTCATTCAGTGGCCACTTCAAAGCATTCCCATATTTTGTAGAATACACACATATTATATGTGGTGCTACAACTGTGCTTCAATGAGATTCAATTCTCTTTAAGAAATTATTTTATTCTTTAGCAAACACCAACATTATTTACAACATCATCAAGATGATTTTGTTACAATGAAGACTGGGCCACAGTGGCCAAAATGGACAGTTTGAAATAGCAATACCTTTTAAATGGTATTTTTATTAGTATGTTTAATTTGTCTGACATTTCTACTGTCTCTGCAAAGTCCAATAATTTGGCCTTCCAGCACATTGGCTCATTTGTGAGCCATTGTCAAGTTTGTTGACGAGGTTGACATTCGACGTTGGCAAGTAGCTAAACATGTTATGTTTTGGAACTTAATATCCTCATTAAAAACATTTTCTGCAAAATAAATTTGAAATTCACTTTTTGTATGACCCTAATTCAAGACTATAATATTACAGTTTTGAATAAAGAACTTTTCAAAAGCTACCCTAAAAAAGAAAAAAAAATTTCACACCTCAGGTTTGAGACACTGTTGAGTCAAGTGCACTTCGAACTCATACACCTTTTAATCAATAATTTTTTCTACTATGAACTGTTTATTGTTAGAAAATGTTATTTTGCCCTTTGAAAAGAAAATAGGCATTCATTTTGTATATAAATATTTAATAGTTGAACGTCTTATAAATAGGTTTGATCAGTTGATTCTTTTAGAAGGCATAAAGGCAACTAAAAAGAAGCTTTGAATTTCAACTCAGTAGAATAGAAAGTTAAGAATAAATTAAGTCGAATCCTGATAAAGGCAACAGAATTATTATTTGGATGACAGAACAAAATGCAGAAACAAAATAAGACTGGAAAAAGATGTTACAGGAAACTGAAAATAGAACTGAAATGTAATTTTAACTCAGCAACGTTTGCGATTGCTATTCATAAAAGTTAACTTCACTGAATGCTTGATAAGATTATTCTGTCAAAGTAAATATTTATTCAGAAAGATCATGGAATGAAAGATTTAAACATTATATGTATGTAAACATAATAAGATTTACATTACTTAAGCTACAGTATGTATTACATTCAATACAGAAAATTTTAGTTTTTCATAAAATTTTTCAATGTCTAATTGTTTTGTAGAATTCAGTCGCTATCCGTTTACAAAATCAGCAAGCGTGTTTAGTGAATGGCAAACAGCTTCACTTATGTTGGTTTGTCCCTCAGTGTACCAACAAAATTTGCCTAGTTGAAAAAACGACGATGAAGGGATTGGCATCTCTTCATCCTCCTCTACATCATCCTCGTACCCCGCTGCACTTGTCTTGTTTAACACCTCTGATAAAATGTTTTGATCTTGTTCTCCTCAAACCTTCATGTTTTCGTTCAACTTGACGTATTCTTCAAGTGTCAATCCCATATTATTATCATATGCGTCCTGTGGCAGGGGGACATTTTCTTCTATGAATGCAGCTGGGTTAGTTTTATTGGTGGATCCTGCCTTTCCAAAACAATTTGCGTTGCGTCACGTGTCGAACAGGTGGGGGTATTCCGGTGATGATGAAAGGCCACGTTTTATTAACATTGATTTAATGAGAAGTTCAAGGGACTAAGGGAAATCTTCGAATTAGAGACTCATTTTATCCATTTTGCACTGTATTAAGCTGTAAAGAGGACAGTTTTAACAAAACATCATGAAAATTTCCTGATTTTTCCAAAAAATAATACCAGGAACCCCAAATTAAAATTTAAAAAAGAAAAGAAAACCTGGCGAGACGCAAACATTTACGTTTAGAAGTACTCTAAAAAACTCACGGTTGCAGACTAAAAATTTGTACGTGTTTTGCTCACTGGCTACAGAAATTTCGCCTTTTCTGACTTTGACACTTAAAGCACCCTAAACCAGAGATGCCAACCTGCGATTGAAGGTTTCACTAGGTTTGATGAATCAAATGTTTTTAATCTTGATGAGACTGGCATATGTTACTATCTTTTGCCTGATAAAACTCTGTCATTTAAAAGGGAAAAGTGCACTTCTGGAAAAGCAAGTAAACAACATGTGACACTTCTGCTTGGAGCTAATATGAGAAACTAAAACCACTTGTGATAGGAAAAAAGCTATGCTCCTTTAAAAATATTAAATCCCTTCCAGTTGAATATGAAGCAAATTCAAATGCATTGGATGACTACAACGATTTGAGAACAACATATTCGTTTACTGGATTCTCAGTTTTCACGTCAGAAAAGAAATGTTGCCATCATTGTTAATAACTGTACCGCCCGCAATCAACCCGAAAATTTAAAAGCAATCAAAATTGTTTATCTTCCTCCAAATGTAACTGCACTTCTTCAGCCTTTTGGTCAATGGATAATTCATGACTTTAAACGAATGCAAAAAAAAATGCTTGTAAAGGACCTGATAAAAGCATTGGATAGGAACGAAAAGCTAGAAGTTTCGGTTTTAGATGCGATTAACTATGTGCAGAAAAGTTGGAGTTGCGTTTCATCACAAACTGTTTTGAATTGTTTCCGACATGCAGGGTTCATAGCAAATGCAGAATCAGAAGAAATCCTCAGCAAAGACATTATGAACCCTGAACCATTAGAGACTTTGCTGCAAATCGCAAATGGGTGCAGCGTCTATGACGTTAATGCATTTGTCAACATTGATAACAACATCACAATCTGCTCACAAACGACTGTAAAAGCTATGACATCTGAATTTTTGGAAGAAAAACAAAACAGTTCAAGTGAGGATAGCGATGTTGAGAATATGGATCAAACACCACCCAACAAGACTGAAACAATTGAAGCCCTGGAGAAAGTTCGATAGTACTTAACATCCATTCAAGGTACAACAGACAAAGAATTTAAAGCCTTA
This sequence comes from Metellina segmentata, assembly GCA_947359465.1. Lineage (NCBI taxonomy): Eukaryota > Metazoa > Arthropoda > Arachnida > Araneae > Tetragnathidae > Metellina > Metellina segmentata. The sequence goes on from OX375877.1 coordinate 84,418,621, forward strand.
AGTAAAAGAAAGTTATTTCCAGTAATCAGCACCTTCATCATTCAACACTTGGATTATTTTAATGTACCAATAAAATAAAATGTGGTGACCATAAAAAGTGTTTTATTTTTTTATTTTCCACTCATCCTACAACAATTCATAAAACTAGTATTTCAGTGCTTTTTTTTTTCAAAAATTCCCACTCCGCCTAAGTTATCACTCCGCTTAAGTCATCAAAAATGTTTTGTCCCTTTAGTGACGACTTAACAAGGTTTTACTGTACTATAAATTTTTATAATTTGCAAAGCTTTTTTTCTTCCTTTTCCTCCAAGTGTTCTTCATATTTTTATGCGAGTTTGCATGCCTTATTTGTCTTTTACAGTTGTTTTTTCTGTCAAACATCATGCAAAACAGTGAAAAAGTCATAGTTGATTTTATCAATTTTTTGCAAATTAACAATTCTTGCAAATCTTTATACTATTGTCAAATTTATTAAATATTTAAAAAACAATGCAAAAAAATTTCAAATCTATTGAAAAAGAAAAAGTTTTAACATTTGAAACTAATCGCCGTCATACAAACTAGGAAGCTGAGATAAAACAATTCAAAATTTGAAAGGAAGACAATGTTGCTCCTGACAGTTATATAAGACTAATAAGTCAAGTCATTATGTAATTTAACTATTGCTATGAAATTCTGCATGCATATTCTAAAAGGGTGTGCAATTACAAGGCATTAATTTTTGTTGTTGATATTTTGGTCACTTTTAGAATTCTTTGAATATAGTTTTTTTTTATTATTATGATTATAATTTTATTTGAATTAAAGCTGTTTAGTTTTGCTTGTAGTAATTTGACATTATTGTTGCATTTGTATCATTCAATTTTTGTTTTTCAGAACTTCAGTCCTTATGGAAAGTTCCTGCAATAGCTCAATTTGTTTCTCTGTCCCGTTTTTCTTTCAAGTTACCTGAAATTGAAATTGAGGTAAAAGAAAAGTTGCCTTTTTGTTGTATCTTTGAAGTTTAATTTCAAAATATTGGTATAACTTTCCTACATGTCCAACTATAAAATACAATGAAATAAAAATATAGGAATTCCTTGATACTGTGTTTCATGAGACTCGAGATAAAAACATGATTACCAAGGGGAGCAATATGACAAGTACTTAGGACAGGCTGGAGGTGGTTCCATGGTCCGTAAGCGTCGCTCTACCTCGTCCCGTTTAGGTCCTGACTCTGAACAGGCCTGGGAAGACATTTTACATCCATATCTTGATACCACTGCTTGACAGAAGCTGCAATGGAGCGTTTTTGTCCTGGAAGTAACATTTGTCCATTCCATAAAATTGCAAGCATAGGAAGAACCTGATTGTCCAAAATTTTCATGTATGCATCAGCTTTCAGTTTACCAGGAACAACATGCAAAGGTCCCATGCCATATCACACCACGAATGCCTTGTTACTTTACCTTGTGCCAAACCAAACCTTGACCTTGGTTCAAAATTACGTGGCTATACACCGAATTGCTTAAGCTGGGATGGTGGTAACTAGTTGAAAATGCCATACCACAAAAAACAACCCCCAAACAATTAGTCAGATTTTCTTAGTTCTGCACATGCATTACACCTCAACCAAATGTTAAGCTGCCGAAGCAGAGGATTGAAATTTATCACCGAAACAACTGTTTAAAACTTGGATTAGGCAGTGTGAATTGGGACTTGAGAATACAGTGTTAATAATGTGTTTGTGTTGAAGATGTGATAATATTTTGATATAGCAACTTTTCTGAAATGTTTAATGAGGTTTTGCAATAAATATTTTCAGGATCTTGAAGATGGATTACTACAAGAGACTGAAGTTGGCCGTAAGGTTGTGTTGGATCTCATTGTTGCTTTGCTACGTAGCTTACAACCTCAGAGAGGCATCAAGTAAGTTCGCTTTTTTTGTAGTTTCACATTGTATTTACTAATGTTTTATCCAGTGCTACAGTGTTCATTGAATCCCAGGAGTCATCCAAAAATATGCATGTCATCTAGAAAACACATTGTTTAAAACCAAGCTTTTTTTAATGAAAATCATAATGGACATAGTTTTGATTTGTAATGTGCACTTTCTCCTGCACTCTGTTGTTGCGATTCTATTCAGTCTCTTGTTACCAAACCACTTGGCTGATACTGGAGGTGTTCAGTGGGTGATGTATCTGATTGTTTGGTGGTGTTTGTCATGAGCAGTAGGCTCCCCTAGCACCATCCCTTACTCCATCCATTGATGCTAGCTCCAATCCACCTGATGTACACAGTTAGTTCATTCACATTTTGTTCATGCATAAATGTATTAAGTGATCTTCCTATTTGACAGGTAACTCTGTCTTGTCTGAATTCATTACCAATTTTATCAGACTTGTTTTGTATGTTAACCTTCCCATTCATCATTTTTTAGATTTCTTTTGTTTTTTGGAGTTTGGGATACCTAAACGTGACCATTTATTTTTTCCCTCAAAATGGGACATCTACTATCATTAGGTAATAGAATGTGTATTCGACAAAACGCATACTTTTTTTAGTTTTTATTTATAAATGAAAGGAAAAAGAATAAACACGTAAATATAAATAATTTATGTGGTCAAATTTTTTTTTTGAAGAACAAATTTGCTTAAGTATATTTTTGATGATTTAAAATAAAAATGAAATTTTCTGCAGGCTTTTTAAAAATTTACTTTGGTAATTTTATGTTGCTTAAGAACGTTTAACGAAGTAACATTGCTTAAGAATTGCAAGTTGCAACTTTTTTTTCGCTTGTCCACAACTTATTCATAAGAGGAAAGACACTATCTAGATGAGTGCAGGCATTTAATTTTGAAAATTGTTACAGTGGGTTGCTCTCTTTTTGAAAACAGGACATTTCGGCATCACAAAGTTGTACTTGGGGACAATGGAATAGGCTATCTAAAATTGGGAGGGTCCCTGTTAAACACAGGACGTATGATCACGTTAAGGATACTTCCATCTTAGTTCTCTTTAAAAAATATGGTTTTATATTTTTGTGATTAAATTTTACCTTTATACAGTACCAGCTTGACATTGCCTGTAACAGTTCTTTTCATGGGGTCAGGTGTGACCACTGCTCGCTAACCCCCTGTGATTGCTACGAATTCCCCATTTGGTTTGCAAAGCAAACCAAATTGGAATTCGTAGCTTATTGGATAACAGCCATCACTGCGTTGCTCACGGTGTTGGTTTGCTTAGCCATCATGGTGTTACGAAGCAAACCAACAACACGCAAACCAATTATTCTGTCAGGACAGTCCAAACACATACACAAACACTTCCTTTTAAAATAGTAGAGAAGACAAAGTCCAAAATCAGGAATCCTCCGGACCTTGTCTATTTGGGAATTTATACTTTTCCGGATTGTGGATAATTTGCAGTTTTTTGTAAAAAAAACCCCCCTAATCTAACCTCCCCATGCGCAAATTTCTCTGTTGTTAAGTTATTTACGTTTAATACTAAGTAATAAACAATAATCATTTGCAATACTAAAATAGCAGAAATATAAATAGGTATGGTTTAAAAGGGGGTGGGGAACTATAATACAATGCAACATATATTTTTTTTAATTATTTGCATTTGGGACTTGGTACTGTATTTAATTTTTATGTATGATCACTTGGTTTTATTCATAGTATTTCTGTTTTAATGTTGGTCTGTTTATTATTTTCAAGTCTTCTCTAATATTATAAAAGGAAGTGTTTGTCTGTTTCTTGTACTCAAAGTCCTGACGAATCTATGGCACTTACATAAATGGGATTTGGCACACAGGTAGTCCGAATTTTTTGCAATTTTAGGATCATGGCGAATTTTAAAATTCAATCTAGAACATTTAAAAATGAATTTAATGAAATTTACTTTAGAATGGCAACACCATAAAGAAATAACAGATTCTAAATTAATTTTTTTCGTTTTCATTTTGCACGGAGGAATGATTTTTCAGCCAGACGACAAGAAACAAAGTTTTAACTTTAGTTATGTAGTTCTCTTTTCTATCTCCTAGACTGTTAAAGATAGAGTAAAAATTTCAACGGATTTGGAATCTGCGGAAAATTTCACATTAAATAGATAGATAAAAATATGATTTTTTAAAATTGAATGTGTATTTTATATTTTAGCAAGAGATTGTGATGTCACGTCAACTTTCACTTTCTAAAAATATACAGATTTTTTTTTAATGCGAAGTTTATATTTTCTGCCCTCTTCCATTTCAGCAAAAGAGAGCAAAAAAAAAAAAAAAAAAAAATTGACTGGCATTGTTTAGTTTTTTTCTTCATAAAATTGGAATCATTAAAGATTGAAAATTTCAACGGATTTAAAATTTGTGGTAAATTTTGCACCAGATTATTACCTTACACCACAGGCAAAGTCGGGCTAGCCACGCAAAGGCTAGTTTAAATATATTTCCTAATTTCACTATCTTGTGTTTGGTGCACTTATCCTTTTTTGGATCTTGCGCCATAAAACCCAAATCAGCCAATCAACTGTCTTGTCTGAAAACATAGGATTCTGTATTTGGAAAGTATTCTAGTTGTTGAGATAGTTGCTAATCACTGAACAACTTTTTCCATTTGCCCTGCTACATTCTCTCTAACATCTACCAAGACTAGGTTTTCTTTGCCATTGATTTATTGACAAAGCCTTGAATTGGGTTGAAATTTTACTTACAGTAGAACATGATGTGAATTTTATTCTTCACCAAGGCATCGTCATACCAACCGAAAACTGTTTGTAAAAATTTTAACTGTCCTTTCATCATTAAAAAATCTTAACTCTAGTAAAAGGTCGCAAATATTTGTTTAAAAACTGAATTTTAACTCGTATCCAATATTTATTAGAAGAAAATTCATATAAATGAGTACATTTATCGATTTTTGATAACTAAAATCTCGATTCTTGTCATCTGTTCAATTTGAAAAGTTTATAACGGCAGCTCATTTAGCTTCTGAGCAAATCTGTGAGCATTGAATTAATTTCTGGTAGTTTGCATGTTACAATTTGTTCAAATAAGAAATGCTGTTCTTAGGTTTTACCTATTTAGTTCTATGCCTCTATTTCAAATTTGTAATTATTTTTTTTTGCAATTTGAAATATCCAGAATAAAGTGTGCAAATTTTATAGCACTTGGAAAATACCACATTCAGGGTTTAAGATGAAAAAACCTAAAACAATCTCTTGAGGATTGTATATGATGGTATTTTCATTCAATTGTCAAATATGTGCCTTGGCTAACAATCTAAACATGTTTTTTTTTTACCTAATATTCCGAAAACAACTATCATTTAAAGATGCCAAAAGTTCAAAATTCTAGAAGCACAGTGCTAAAAACCTGTATTCGAGGAGATTAGAATTTTACGACAGACAGCATAGTTATTTTTTGCCAAGCATGTGAGAAGTTAGTAACATAAATTTTATATTTTAAAATGTGTAATACAGTGAAACCTCTCTAAAGAGTCCACCCATTGGACCACAAAAATCAGTCCTTGAATGTAGTAGCATTCATTCTTAATTCTCCCAATCTTCAGATAGATCATCGTAACACTCAAGAGCAAGAGCTCAGAATGCAATGTGTATGCATAAGAGCTTGGCTGCTCAGTTTGAAAGTCGACCGAAAGAGATCTTTCAGGGAAGGAGACAAGAAATAGTGGTCCTTCAATAGTGGAAAAATTAACATTTAACCTATAGTCAGAAATAAACAATCTTTATGAGAGGTGGTCTTCAAATGAGAGGTTTCACTGTACTTGATTATACTTTCCTTTGAATTATCGAAGAGCTAACAAAATGCTTGGAATACCTATCCTGATCTTACCAATTATTAAAAATAGATACTAGACACATCAAAATGTTTACCATTTCTTTTGTGGAAAGAAACAGAAATGCAACATCCAAATAAATAATTTTACGCACTAAAATTAGTACATTTTTGTACAATAAGTAATTTGAGTGAGAGACATAAGCAATTCTTTCAGTATTTGTCAGAAACAGAAAACCTGATAATTCCTCTTTCTTATAAATCCTATGGGAATCTATGAAAGAGTGCCTTATGATAAAATTAAAAACAATTTATTAGCTTAAAAATCTAACTTTGCAGAACTATATATTAACAGTCATTACAGGTGTTTAACTCCTTTTCACAAAATAGATCAAAATTTGTAACTGCTTCAATTAATGTGACATTTAAAAAATAAAATTTGACGGTTAAATTAGCCAAACGTCTGAAACTAAGACACTTTAAGAAATTCAATGCTCTAATCATCGAATGAAGAAATCCAAAAACAAAGAAGACATCATGGGTATTAGCTCATTTAATCACGGATTCGAACACAACACAAACAAGCAATGTGTTTCACTTTTGATTTTAAGCAGTTTTGATTATTAACCCTCTTGGCGGCATGGCAAATCTCTGTTGTGTTGACGAAAGCGTCACCCCTAGAAAACGAGTTCCCTTTAAAAGCGTCAGGGTTTGGACAAAGGGAATGCTTTCCCCTCGTTTTGTCAATGGGTCTGATCAGTAGCCCATTTAAACTGGATCTTCAAAAAAGACCGATGACAGTGATAGATCGGAACACCACGGGCTTCTTCCCGGTTCCGAAGGGTGAGACGATTCTTTTGAATGGTATTACTGGAGAGAGTTTCAAACATTGCGTCAAGATACAAGATACTTCTTACACGCGTTTAAGAAACCTAATATTTACTGCATAAAATGGGGAACTTTGAAATATTTATTTTATATATATTTTTTCTAATAAGTAGTTTTTCTTCAAATTGTAAAAAAGTTTAATTCCAGCATTAATTTTCTTTTGCACAAGTTTACCACAGATTTACAGCATTGATTTGTATAAATAAAGCAATTACATTATTTATGACAGTTGAGTTAGATGTGTAAAACTTAACACAATGCAGAAATAAAAACAAAAATGTTCAAAACTAGCTTCAATAATGTAACGTAGGTTAAAATATTCAATAGGGAATATTATTCAAAGATTTCACGTTTTGAGTATTCACCTTTCAGTGAAGAATTGAGTATACATAAAACAGTTCACATATGGTAAACTGCGTCTGAGTTACTCATACCAATAACTTTTTAAAGAACGGAAGTATGGGACGTTTGGAATCTTGATCAGTATTTCGAATGATTATTTTTAATACAAATTTTAATGACAAACCTCTGAAATAATTTTATAAAATTGGTAGCAATAATAGTTTGATGTAGCCTAAAATAGTTTTTTTATAATATAACCTAAATTTGGGTAACAGTAATTTTTTTAATTAACGTCGAACTACAGCAACACAATGGGCTCTTGATGACGGTCCGGGATCAATCGCTTAAGGGAAAGATCAGAGGACAACATCTCGTAATTTTGAACCACGGTCAGATGACGAAGCAACACCTGAGCTGGCACCCCACTCTCCAAACTTCCACACCAACCCAACGTGAGGACTTTCGGTCACGACAGATTTAAGGTGCACCAACCGCCTCTACAACATACGCTTACAAACATCCATGCACGGACCCAGATTCGAACCAGGAACCTTCCGATTTAGAGGCTAACACCTTAACCACTAAACCGTTTGGTTGGCTGTATGAACTATAAAACAACTCACACTAACATCTATGAACAAACGCAAATTTATCAGAAAACATTATAAAAATTGTGCACAAATAATTATATAATACATATTATAATTTATTAGAGCATTTTGGTTACTATATACTACCATATTTTAATTTGAGCACCCTTTGTGGCCCGAGCGATATTAAACCGATACTCAATTTCAATCCACGTATTTGCTAACTTGTATTGTGGAATAGTGTTGTTTACTTGCGTGTTTCGTGTCTTTAATTTTTCAAACAATTGAAGTATTTCTTATGCAAAAAATAACGTGATGCCATGTAAAGCAATTTAGTGAAAACCGAAAACTTCTATGGCAATTTGAATGGTGGATTTTATATTAACTGTCGAAATGTGTCATGCACTTTTCATCCACCCTGTACTAGTATTAGCTACGAATTATAAGGTTCAATTATTACTGCCAGCAAAAGATTTAAGATTCTTATATGTTGTACGATTGACAGAATAACAGATCTGTAGAACAGAACTATACTAGCATAGTACTATTTTCTACATAAAAGTTAATGAATAAGAAAACCCTCGTATAGTTTCATTTAGAAGATTTTAGTCATTCTCAGTTCTTTTGGTGCAAAAAGATAGCCGGTTTAAGAGTGATAAAATATGAAGTAACGAAAAGGCTGCCTTTTATCTGCGTTTATCAGAAACACTTTTACTGCGCCGGTATTTGAATTTCTTAAACCTAAAGCAACATCGATCGTTTAAACTAAGTCATTATGACTGTCTGACAAAATAAAAGAAGAGGAATTTAAACTATTTTCTCTCGCTTTGTGGGAAATATTTCTTACTCCCTATTCAAAGCGGGAAGCTCTTGAAAACTTCACACAAAAGTACTCTGATAGTGTCACACATGTCCTTTTCTAGAACGATCATAATGACCCCTATGTATTCCTTTTTGTTAACTGATAACATCTGAGTATGCAGAAGGGAACATGTTGTACCTTCTTTTATCATTGGAAAAAAGGCCGACAGTAATCTTACTATAGAAGGAATGGATGGTTCTCTCTCTGACTATAGAAACAGCATTTTCCTTTTTTATTTTCAAAATACTACTCTGGACGGTATGTTTTAGGCTCGGTAGGTGGTCAGTCAAAAATGTCATTCATGACCCCCACGTCCAATTTCTGTAGGAGAAATCTGCCCTTCTGAGAAGCGGGAACAAGCTGAAAAGAGCGAAAAGCCTAAGGACATATCGAGGCGCTATATACCATGGAGTTGCTATTTGAGACGTTAGTGTGTGAATCGATTGTCTAGAGTGCATGCATCCGAACTGTTGTTCACATATTTTTTGAAAAAAAAAAAAAAAAAAGCTGTTATAAATCTATCGAGCAACCCTGTGGAGTACCTAGATTAATAGTTAGGAAGCTAGATCGATAGAATAGCAAAAAAAAGTATTTTTCAAGACTAAATTTTCTTTAAAGATTCAACTTTTATAGGCTGAATCTTTGTACTCATACTTGATAATTCTAGGACAAGACCAAAGTTTTTAAATTTTAATTTCGTCTGCTAACTACTTCCAAATGAATTCTGAAGAGTATCAGATTCAGATTCCTCGTATTCAGACACTTCTGAAAGTGATTTTGATGGGTCATTGGATGATGCAAGAGACTGGTGTAGATTGGACCCTACCTGAGAATCTTGGACCTTCTGCTCCGAGGTTTCCATTCACTGGAGATCCAGGAATTAAAGAACCCCTGAATAATTATTCACCATTAGAATTATTTGGAACATTTTTCGACGACGACATTGTCAGTTATATAGCTAGCGAAACAAATCGTTTTGCAGGAGATTTTATTGAAAAAAAACGATTTGACACCCAGCTCAAGGGTTCAGAAGTGGAAGTACACAGATGCGAGCGAAATCTGTGTCCTTTTGCAATAATCATTTTGCAGGGTATCATTCATAAGCCACTGCAAAAATGGTATTGGACACAAAAACCAATATTGTGTACGCCATACTTGGGACAAATAATGTCTGAGAGAAGATTCGCCATAATAACGAAATTAACTAGTATATCCTTCCAGTTACCATAAACAAATATTGATCAGATCCAAAAGATTAACAGTTTATTATTTTGCAAGTTACATATTTCAATAATCTAAATTGTAGGGTACATCTTCTATGTAGTAAGAATATTGAAAAGGAGTATATATGTCCAATTCGATTTTCATTGAAATGGACTGATTGAAAATGATTTTATACCAAAATTAATAGTTACACGGTTCGTAAATGTTTGTGAGACCAAATGTGCAAACATATTTTTATGAAACTTAGCATAGTACAGTAAACAGTGACTAGGATATTCAGCATTTTTTAATTCAACTGAGGATTGGATATTAAGGGGAAATATTTTAGATCTATGTCTAAATGTTGTATTTACAAAACATCAGCGAAAAGGTTGACTTCTACACGAATGATTCTTCTATTTGTTATCAAATTGACCCGTTTTATTCTTAAAATAAGACAAATACGTTGGGTCAGTTAATGTTATATTTATGTATCCCCTTTATATATTATGTTGTGTATTAAATATATTTTCTTTCTTTCTTTTAATTAAATTAAATGTTTATCAGATGAAATAAGAAAAGCTATACAATTATGATGATTTGGAAATTCAGATAAAAACAAATTTAGCCTGACATGCTACCAATATGGTAGAGTTAAAGAATTTTAAAGAACTAAAGAGCCAACTTTTTGGTTCAATCACTCCGATTCATTTATTGGATTATAAATATAACATTCACCAATATAACAATAACCCATCAACCAAATTTATTATTAACTACACTTACATGGTGTTCCTTTATTAACTAAGGACCTCGGTAGCCCGGTTAGAAGAGTTACAGATTCGCAACCGGAGGGTTACGAGTTCGAATCTAACCAAACACTGTCGTGTATAAATATGCCGGTGCACGTTAAATCTGTCTTGGCCTCATATGTCCTCGCATTAGCGTGATGTGTCAACACAAGAGAGAACCTGTCATCTGACCATGATTCAAAATCACGTGGTATTGTCCTAGGATCTTTCTCATTTGGGTTTGATCCCTCACTGACGCCAGTTCCAGTATGACACTGATTAAATACTTGATTAAATTTCTTTTAAAGATATTCAAGAATATAAGTTAATAGAGTATTTTGTTTCTTAAAAATAAATTAAGAGTAGTTTTTTCTACATGGTATTTAGTGCAAGACTGGTAAATGGTTACAATTTTAGGTCGGTGGGATGTCTCATTGCCTTCAAAAGGTAAAAGATCCGTATATTGAAGTTCTAGGTATATTACGACTAAATAAATTATCCCATTTGATAGTGGAATATCTACGCGGTGCTCTACAGGAGAAAAATACAAGTACAAACATTACCCTTTAAAAAACAAAACTTTGATTTGTGCTAGTTGCATTCATACGGGGAGAGGTCTTAACCCATAATTTCTTTTTGTTTGCAAAACAAATTTGATTTATCATAATTTGGAAAGGGCTGGTTATGTAATGATAATTAATATTTGAGAGAAAATACCAAAGTACCGTTTTCAAATTATTTATTGCATCGATGCTCACAGGTCGCCCACTTCACCAAACCTATTCGAACTCTGCCAAATATCGCACTTCATCAAGTTTTCAATACGTACTGATATATTAAATTGAACAATTGTGCGTAGTTTAAAAAGAATTTCACGTGGTTTGGAATGCAGCAAAAATACCACCAATATCTCTGAATTCTTGTTACTTCATGTTTTCATGTTTGCTTCGTAAATTTTAATCGTAGCTTTTTAAACATCGTTTTGAAGCGCAAGATTGTGGTTCCAAATTTTCAATTCAACCTTTTTTTTCCTAAAGAAGTTAGAAACTGAAGCTTAAAAGAGAAAAACATGTTGTGCTACTCTTTCTAACACGCCGAAGGCAAATACACACATTGTACGTTCCTTATCGTAAGTTCCCATCACAGGACGCATCACACAAAGGGCTCCAGTCACGCCCTCCCATTACAGGACACGGGTGGTCTAGGGGAAGGAAAAGCTACTGTGCAAGAATACTCGTGGTTGACACTTACGATTGCATTTTGGTTCCTGAGTTAACTCGGGCTTGCCGTTATCAGTACAAAAAGTTTTCCGAGATATCTCGGGCTGGCCGCTTGAAGGGTTAAAACCCTAAGTTGTTGCCCCCCCCCCCCCCCAAAAAAAAAACTCTTGCTGTTAAATCTTATATATTGTAAAGGGCGCTGTGTGAGCACGGGGAGTGTTGTCTTCCACATACTGTAGAGGGTGACATTCAGGCTTGAGACATGGAAAAGAGAGGTGCTCTCCTTGGACCTGATGAAAACGCGGCTTTCTTAGCCCTAACTAGGCTTCCTTAGCCTTTATGAGAGTGGTCCATCCACAACATTGTTAAGTTTGTTGTTAATAAAAGTTGGTTTTGTTACAACAAATTGCATTAATTCAAATACAGTCCACTATAGAGTTATTGGACCAATTCACTTACCATCATAAAATCTATTAAAATTTTAATAATAAATAAAATTGATCAAAAGGAAGCTTCAAATTACTTATAACTAAAACTTAACTTGCCAATTATTAAGTTTCCTGTGCAAAAGCATTGCAATGGTGGTTCAGTTGTCCTCTTAACCCCAAAAGACTAAAACCCAATGGAAAAGTAAAAAACACTAAGCTATGTGCAAGTAATTGGTAGTATAAAAGTAAGTCCCACAATTTCAATCCTAGCCTGAGAAAGAATATAAAGTCAAATATCAGAACAGGAACTAAACTCTCTTGTCCGTAGTTAAAGTATTAAATAATAAAATTTCTACGAGAATGACTAAAATCAGTGCTGTATTGTAAAATTGCCTTTATTGGAACCAATGCCATCATTTATTTAAAAAAAAAAATCTGAAAGTGCCGAGGGAAATGAGATATCTCTACTATTATAAAAGGAAGTGTCTTCAAACAGGTGTTCAGATGAATCTGTAGCACTTAAATTGATGAAATTTAGCACACAGGCAAGTCCTCAATCTGGCTAAATAGACCTTGGAGCCCAAATTTTAAAATTTAATCTGGAACATTTTTTAATTAACTTATTGACATTTATTTATTATTTGTTTTCCTTTGAATGGCAACTGTGAAGAGATCACAGATTCTAAATTTTTTTTCCCTTTCATTTCCTGAGCACAAACAATTCAGGCGAAAAAAAAAATAATAAAAAATTTAGGCTGGCAATTATTTCTTTTTTATTCTTTAGTCCAAGTTTCTGTCTTTGCAATCGTTAAAGATAGAGTAAAAATTTCAATGGATTTGAAATCTGCAAAATTTTTTTTTACACCAGATTAATACCTTAATTTGATTTTCCGTAAATAAATATTTTTCAATTGTAACTTTTAAAAATGGTTAACTTGAAAATGTGGTAAAATTACATGTTTTCTCAATACAAATTTGGTCGCATTTGTTAACGGTATTTATTACGAACACAAAAAAGACTATTTGAGGTTTTCTTTCTACCTAATCGTTATAGATAGAGTCAAAATTTCAAGAAATTTGAAATCCATGCAAAATTTTACACCAGATTGATACGATACCTCAAGTGACATGCCCATGTCAGGTGGAGGTGGTAGTCATTCTTAAATTTTTTTTCTTTCTTTTTAATGTTTTCAGTATTAGCAAAGATATGAAAGGAACTGCATGATCAATGCCTGTTAGTGAATGAATATTTACTTTACCTGCTGCATTCAATAGGCTCAATACCTCATTAGAAATGTTCTTAATATTCTGCTTTAAATACTTATTTTAACTGAAAAGAACCTCGCTACGAAATAAATTGAAAATATTACTTGCAAGTTAAGTAATTGGTTGCTATTTTAAAAGTTGTTCAAAAGATTTTAATTCAATTTAAAAATAAGTTTTATATTTCAATCTCAGATTAGAGAAATATATCAATACCTCAGTTCTTATGTGTAACAACTCAGAAACTTTTACTTCAGAGATATTCGACAAAATAGATTGAACAACATGCCTTTGCTCTTGTATGCCTCTTGCATATTTTGGTGTTATAACTACATAGCATTGAAATATCGAGTTGTATCTCTTCTGAACTGGTAACTAATTGTTTTAGTTACTTCATACGTTTAACTAAAATAAAATTTTTTTGACTTGTTAACCTTTGGAACTGAGGTATCGATATATTAAATGACCATGTAAATTTCCTTATCAAGTAAAGTTCATATGTGCACTAAAATGTGAAAGTTTCCAGCAGTTCTTTAGAACGGCAAAAAATATTACTTTCATCGAAAGATTAAATTATGCATCCAAAGTACAATAAAAAATAAAATTTTCTAAAAAAAGTACTAAACAAAGTATTATAAAAATTACTTGTAAACAAACCTTGGGACCCAACTTTTGCTTGTTTCTGGATTGCAAAGGTTAAATTACGTATTTTCATTGACAAACAGAATATACAATAGATGATACATGGTAAAAAAAATTCTGTATTCTGAAAACAAAACTTGTTTGTGTCTACTTTTCAAATGGTTTTACTAATTCAAACCAGCTTTCTCAAAGAAAGTTGAATGTATTAGGACTATTATCTAACTAATGCTCTCAATGAGGTTTGGTTTTGGGGTTTTATGGCACAAGGGCCATACTTAAATAAATTGTTATTAATAAATTAAATATTAAAATTAAATAATTATCAATTAAATATTAAAACTAATTTATTATCAATTAAATATTAAAATTACTTAATTATTAATTAAATATTAAAATAAATTGAAATAAAATGTTTAAAAAATTTGTAATAGACATTTTATGAAATAAACACATTTTTATCAATTATAGTAATTTTAATTCCATTTTCGCACCTTTTTGTTTCTTATGGTTTCAAAGTTTAAGTTAAACTGTTAAGTTGAACATATTCTTTCTACAAATACAGAAATATCTGGTGGCAATATGACTAAGTTAATGTCTTTTCTGCTGCACAAACACAAAAATCTCTTCTCTAAACTATGTTCCTCGTTTCATACATCTGAAATGGAACAGGGAACAATTGGTGTAAGAAAATCACAGAAGTTTCTTTGTTTTTAATATAAAGGTTATAGTCAAAATTATAATATATATGCTAAAAACTTGCCACATGAGTTTTGCATTCCATTTGAAGACTTTCAGAGAAAATATGCCATAAAGCTGAATGAATTTTCCGAAGTTGGAATGTACACAAGGTATGGAAAATGAAGATATACTATTTGAAGGTACAAACTAAGAATTGACTGTTAAAAAAGCTATCCAAGAAATTTTTTCAATATTTTCCCTTTGATCAGGAATTGATTCTCTCTCTTTGTTAGATGTTGGAGGAATTAGTCATGATTTGGTAAAATTTTCTAATAACGAATGTGATAAATCATGTACCTTTTACAATGCTGGTGTGAAGTACTTTTTTTAACAAATAAAATCACAAAAATTGTAAAAATGGTTATGTTCTTAAGCAAATCGAACATTGCAAATCCCAATTTCACCCTCAGAAGAATATAAATATTAACTGCTTTACTGCTTCCCGAAGTGCAAATCACATGCAAGAGACTAAATTTCTTTTTTATTTGTTGAATATTAATTGCTATTTCTTATGTTTTGTTTCTGTCGCCTAACTGGTATAGTGGAAAGCGTTTGTCTTTCACTCAGTAGATCGCAGGTTCGAATCCCGGTTTGTAAGCGCATGGATATTAGTGATAGTTCTTGTTAGGAGTAGTGGCATTGTATGCTCCTTCACAAATAACTGTCCCTTTGTAGTAGCGGTGGCCCAGAGTTCATTGATCTGGCTTGGGGAAAAATATTTTTAGTTTCTTTTTCCACTAAAATAATCTTAAGTGTAGTGTATGATTTCACTTGCTCTAGCCATTTTGTACTTCAAGCTTGATGACATCAGTTTATGCCCTGAATTATCGTAAGAGATATCAGTGAGAGAGAAAATGTTCCTAACTCTATACCCAATTATTTATTATTTAATTTAAGAACTAAAAAATTATTTATTTATTTTTAGTCAATTTCTAGGCTGGATCCAATTTATTGGCTGTAATTTTGGGGACTCGAATCCATTCCGTTAATTCAAATTTTATGTATGTATAGCTGGATTCAAATTCTTTGTATAGCTGGATTCAAATTCTATGTCTGGGCTGGATCCAATTTATTGGCTGTAATTTTGGGGACACGAATCCATTCCGTTGATTCTAATTTTATGTATAGCTGGATTCAAATTCTATGGATAACTGGATTCAAATTCTGATGGATAACTGGATTCAAATTCTATGGATAGCTCTGGTTTTAAATTCTATATCTGGGCTGGATTCAATTTATTGTTTGTAACTTTGGGGACTCGAATCCATTCCGTTGATTCAAATTCTATGTATAGCTGGATTCAAATTCTATGGATAACTGGATTCAAATTCTATGGATAGCTGGTTTCAAATTCTATGTCTGGGCTGGATCCAATTTATTGGCTGTAATTTTGGGGACTCGCATATGAACACTATCCAAACCTACATTTTAGTATCTGAACATTATTGCAATAACTGTGCAAAAAGAAATGTTCTTGCTTTCGCAAGGCTTACGAGCAAATTGTTTTAGCGCAAAAATCCCTTAATAATAGTTAGCAAACTCATTCAAAAACTTCCTGAAAAGTGCATTGAAATTATTTAAGTTAGATTGAAAGAAAAATTTGTGATGATTTGCATGCGTTTTCTATTTTGTTTATCTTTATTTCAAATTTTTTAATTAAAGTGTCCAATGTACAATTTAAGTTTCTTATTTTATGAAAAGAATTGTGTAGATGGGTAGATCACACACACAAATGGATTTTACCTTGGTTTGGGTTAGTAGTTAGGTTTGGTAGTTGAATTAGCGTCGCATTGAAGCAACGCAAAGAGCTATTAGTGACGATCCAGGATCAATCCCGATGGGGAAGATTGAGGACAATGCAGGGTAATTTTGATTTACGGCCCGATTACCAGGTCCACCCTGAGCTGGCACCCCACTCACCAAACTTTCACACTGCGCCAACGTAAGGACATTTGAGGCCACGAGATCGAACATGCAGCCTCCATCTCGTACTCGACAGTCTTTGGTACCGAGGCATATCTTTCTTTGCTTGGGGTTATTTGGCCACGGTCCACAAAACCCAGACCAACTTGGCCAAGCTACACCAAACACGACTATCAAATACTGTGCATGCAAACACAAGGAACACTTTACTGACTAGAGATACAGGAATCGAACCTGCATTGCCTACAAGTTTCAAAAGTTTGCTGGTTCTTAATTTCGATTGAATAACTACGTGGTTAAAAATTCCAACTGATTATTGTAAACCAAATTGGTTCATGACGATTATTTAGCTCTTATCTTTAATTCAAAATGTAGAAATGTTTTTTGGTATCGTCACATCTAATCATACAATTTGTTTGTTTGGTAAAAAAAAAAAAAAAAAAAAAAAAAAAAAAATTGTGGTCAAGAGGGTTGCCCAATTTTACCCGCGTAAATGCGATGACCCGTAAATCGCTTTCTCTTGAACCAGACCCTAGCCAGGGTGGTAACAGAACCTGGAAATCAGGGAATTCTCAGGAAACTTTTTAATTCTGGAAAAATCAGGGAAAATTTCCAAATTTTACAAGAAAATCAGGGAAATTTTGATAATTTAAACAGCTACCATTATCGTTTATTTAGAGATGCACTATTACGAGTGCTTTTGAGAATCGAATAAATCGTATTCGCCGAAATCGTAATTTGAATAAAGAACCATGGCGTCGTAATTTTTAAACACTGCGAAAACCGCCTTCGTTGTTTTTTTTCGCGGCCGCAGCGTCTTGCTCGCCATGAGCGATACAAGTATTGGTATACAATTTTAAATTTGTGTAACTAATGATGTTTATGGTGTATTAAATTAGTTATTTTTGTTTGCAATTACATTTTTGTAGAACTTTTTATGTATATTTGCAGTTGGTTTTGAGGAATAGTATGATAATGTAGGGTCAGGTGTAAAAAGTTCATAATCAAAATATTTTGCATTTTTTTCTCCATTTTTTTCAATTGTAATTATAAAAGAGCCATAAGAGTTCCATTAAGGGTTCTAATTCTTACAAAAACAATTAAAATATCTGTAGAGAAAAAATACGAAATATTTGTGGAGAATGATCTTTTACACCCTCTGACCATAAATATTTAAAAACAGTGTTGCGTGGATACTGTATATCGATACCAATCACGAATCACAACATTTCTTAAGGTAATTGTTAAATCAGGGAAATTTTTGTGAAACTAACAGGGAAATCATGGAAATATCAGGGAACTTTTTTTCAAGGATTTTGTTGCCACCCTGCTAGCTAAAGATTTGACAAGCATCCGTTTTTCTATTACGACACTCCGCGTCACACCACTGTGGTGACCAATTATCTCGGGTGCAGGCAACCTTTCGTCCTATTGTACTGCTTCTGGGAGGTCTGACGAGGACTGTTAAACAAATTGGTTCCACTTTCCCCTTAGCTTTCAGGACCAGGGGTTACACATGCTACCACCATTTCAGGTACTTTGATGTGTGACCTGTGAAGTTTTGTGTAGCCTTTCAGCGCTTGCCGTCTCTAGTCTTAGTTCTACTATTATTTCACCTGGAAAATCGGAACATCGCCCATAAAGCTAATTTTTGTATCTTTATTTATTTTGATAAAAATAGAAAACATTTCTTGGGTTGAAGCCTTTTTAATTTTTTTCCATGAGAGAATATGATAAATCGAAATGAAATTATATAAAATAAGGCGTTTTGATTGCGTGATTTTTCTTTTACAGAATAATTAAGGAGAGGCAGAATCATTCCCAGACCGTTTATGCGGAGAACCGAATTTCTTATGGAATTTTCTATTTTCCAGGGACGCAGACTTGTTAATACCTAGAGTCGCGTAGATTCACTGTGACTTAAGACGCGTTCTCACGAATCAAGTTGAATTGACCGACTATACTTGATCAACAAAAATTTAATTACTTGAATCATTGTTGGTTCACAAATTTCAATAGAAGCTTATCAATGAACACTTTCAGTTTTAAAATGGCTTCCATAGCAGTTGTGCGTGAATCGGCACTGATAGTAATAGTTTTCGTATAAAATACATAAGCAAAAATCGTATCTTAATTTTGTTCTTCAGATCAGCAATAGCAAGATCAGCAATTTCCATTTCTTTGTCAATAGAACCCAAAGCATTTTCTCTTTAATCTTTATTTTTATATTTATGCAGTCGGTAGTTCTGAAGAAAATCGTACTTATGATACAGTTCTAAAAATGTTAGCATCACACTTATGGCCCTTGAGACTTATTTTTTAAACTATTGTCTATCTAAAAACAAAACACAGGCACTCATGGCGTGACCAGTTGAAATCGAACTGAAGTTCACGTTTCAATACGAGTTTTAACTTGAAAGCAGATGGCGGACGACCCATCACTTGAACGATAAAGTTTGAATGGGTCTAACGTTTTTTGATCAACTAAAAAGTGGATAAACTATTGAAACTAAAGGGGCGCGTTCTCACGAATCAAGTTTAATTGAACGTTTATAGTTGATCGATAAAAGTTGAA
The DNA here is from genome assembly GCA_947359465.1 of Metellina segmentata. Classification (NCBI taxonomy): domain Eukaryota; kingdom Metazoa; phylum Arthropoda; class Arachnida; order Araneae; family Tetragnathidae; genus Metellina; species Metellina segmentata. The sequence goes on from OX375877.1 coordinate 84,437,865, forward strand.
TATGACTTGAATCAGTTTTTGTTCACCTATTTCAATAGAAACTGATCTACAGTTTAATAAGCGAAAATATAAAAGTTACAATTGAAAAATTATTTATTTATAGAAAATCACATGTAAGGTATCGAACTGGTGTAAATTTTTCCGCAGATTTCAAAACCGTTAAATTTTTTACTCTTTCTTTAACGATCGTGAAGATTTGCACGTAGACGGATTATTCTTCGCTTGGTTTGACAACTGATCAAATTGCTTTACTAGAACAGGTATTTCGTTTGCAAATATATTTGAATATTTTAAAGAGGTGTCCAAGGATTTTTCTACTCGGTCTTAACAACAAAACTTAGATTAAGCTAACTTCAGAGTTTATTTTTGTAGCTTCAGTAAGATTTCGGAGTGTGCTCTGCCTGAAATGTTGTTTCAAATTATTATATTGCCGATTGAAGTATTCGGATGCACAAGTACTCATGTTCTTGATGTTTAAAAGTATTCTTTCTCGTATTCGAATACAGTAGTACTCATTCAAAGCACTTGGATACAGTAGTACTCATTCAAAGAACTTGGATACAGTAGTATTGATTCAAAGCACAAATACCCGGAATACCATAGTAAGCGGATATCAAAGTTCTCGAATTTCAAAATATTTATTCCAATACGAAAATATTCATCTAAAATATTCGAAGATTAAAACATCCATCCATGTTTCTACAAAAGCGTTATATCGCAATTGCCTGATTCTTTCTGGTTATACGGGTATTATGCTCCCGAGGATCTCATTTGGGCAATGTATCCGATTCATCCTGACACTTGGTTCTTTTTGAATTTGTATTCAAATACTTGAAAGTACTCGAATGATAAGTATTCGATTCTGACAAGCACTTGATCCTGCGAATCTCTAATTTTTGTTATTCATGTTACACGCTCCCACCTCTGAAATTGCGCCCCTGTTCTCACATGGAAAAACATTTTGCTTCCCAAAAGTTGTTTGGGGTTTCTCGCATCCCATAAATCGCGACTTTGGGTGGAAAGAGTATCTCCCCCTTAGTAACGGTAGCCCCTGGACATTCAGCTGCAATTACGATGCTATCTCTGACCCCATTCACTTTCCCACCTTTGAAAAGTCGCTGACGGCTCTTCAGCGTTTTATTGCCTTCGTTATTCCTTTACAGCCTGTCTGCTGAGAAGCGCGATGGGAGGTCTTGTCGAACCGGTCTTTTTATGTCGCCTCTTTGAACGTCTTTACCACCGTCGATCTGGCTTTGTGTTCTCTTGTGTCTGGCATTTTGTTTCCCAGCGATAGTCGTAGCTTTTGGAGAAGGGCTAAACTTTTATTTTTCTTTAAGTTATTGCAAATTTGCGGTAACTTTTAACTATCAATCAGCAACTATCACTCAGATAAATAATTATGATGAACGGTTAGAAATTTACGCTTTTAATTTTAACATTCGTTAACTGTTCCAATGAACCATAGAATGATTTTTGACACCCCTATTTCCAACCTTTTATATTTATCAATTCTTTTTATAAATTGAAATATTTCAAAATTTAATTTAATTAATTGCTTATTGAAGCACGTCGATCTGTACTTTCTCATTTCCGTCGTTTCTTTTCGTAATTACTTGCCATATTCTTGTGCTTGGTGCAGCTTGATCATACATTGTTCTTGCGCCATAAAACCCTAAAACAACCAACCACTCAATGCTATTCCATTAACATTTATCGATAACTGTTAATATTTATTTATAACAGCTCTGTTTTAAATAATAGTTACTTGAACTGCTATCGGAATAACAGCCCATCTCTAGTATTTTCCCGAATAATTGTTGCTGGTAGTGACTTCTGACTTCCATTTGAAAGCAAGCGATAATCTAATTTTATCTTTTTTAAATTGAAAGATAATTCCCACTGAATCAACTACTTTTCAGAATCGAATACTCATCATTCGAGTACTTTCAAGTATTCGAATACATATTCAAAAAGCGACGAATCGTCAAAAGTTTCGCGATTATATTGCTGATTGATTTGAATGAGAACATTAGTTAAGTTTTTTTTTATGGGACTGTTGGGGTAACGTAAACAAATCCCTTCCACAATTGGCAACATAAGCGCGGATTCTGGTTCTAAATTTATCGTGCCGAAAGCAAATCGTTGATAACGAGTTGAAGAGAAGTAAAGCGTCCACACGTGTTCGTGCTTTTGAGAATGGAAGCTTTTACATCTATTGAGGAATCAACTGATCCAAGATCGACCGGCTTTTCATGTATTGTAACAAGAGTGATCATCTGGCGGTTTAATCATCGACCTTCTAATGAAATTGATGGGGCATGCGCGCGCATCTTTATGGTAACTCTTCCGATCGCTCGGTTTGAAGATTTGCCATGTGGTTGTGGGTAACAGCATGAATCCTAAATTATTGATTGGTTGAAGGGATTATCCATTGCGAATAAAAATACTAGTCTTTTTTTATAGCCGATCCGCCCAATTTGATTCGTAAGTCCCCCACGTGTTTTACCCTTCTGAAATCTTAAAACTACTCCGCCCACATGCTATTTCATTACAAGGTCGATGGGTTTAGTGAGGATCGCGTTATAGGACATGGGGCTAGAAGTGAGATTCCGAGATCCTGCCTGCAGTTAAATTTAGTATGAGTTAAGAACCAACGTTTCCTTTTCGAAAAATATTTTTTTGTGTGTGTTATACAGTCGTTTAAAACATTCAAATATTTTATTTAACGTAGATGGTCAGATGGGGGCCATTTCATACAGAATCGTTGCAAAGAACTATATCGACTCTGAATCATAAAAATAAATTGTTTTAATAAACGAATAAGATATTTTACACTTTTTTAATATTCTAACAAAAGTGATGGTTGAAAATGTGTGAAAAAGTTGAAACAGGCAAACTTCTTGAAATTACCTATGGAACTGTACTTTAGAGGATGTTAATTCCTAAACTGATGATTTCAAGTATTCGCAACAAATTTGAAATTATGGTTGTGAAAAAAATGTAAGACTTCGATGTTAAAAAACTTTAATTTTCGCTGCAGTGGTGGAAAAAGTGAGTAATCAGTAAAATGTTAAACGTAGTTAAATTTGCTTATGATTTTCAAGTATCGGGGACAAGAAAAATAATAAAATTGAAACAAGCCACGAATATTTAGTGTTCAAGGGCTTTATTGAACCTGAAGAGAGGTGGATTCTGCAGAATAATAATTTTATCTCTAGTGCAGTTAAAATTGACTTTTTATGTCTAATGTTTGAACAAAAAAAATGATGGTAAACACTTCAATTTTATTTAAATCAGTTTAAGATTGGTCATTCGGCGTGTGTTAAGATTATGGAAAACTTCTGCAAGAGAAAATCTTTAAAGGTAGAATGTCATGTACAATTGATGGTAATGGTAATTTTAGTTAACGTCGTACTAGAGCAACACAACGGGCTATTGACGACTGTCCGGGATCAGTCCCTTAAGGGAAAGATCCGAGGACAACACCTCGTAATTTTGAACCATGGTCAGATGACGAAGCAACACCTGAGCTGGCACCCCACACTCCAAACTTCCACACCAACCCAACGTGAGGACTTTCGACCACGACAGATTTAAGGTGCACCAGCCGCCTCTACACCATACGCCTACAAACATCCATGCCCAGACCCGGATTCCAAAGAGGAACCTTCCGATCTAGAGGCTAACACCTTAACCACTATACCGGTGAGTAGCAATTGAAAACTATCAGATGTGAAGCTGATGGTGTTCGTTCTTAATTTAGTAGACTGATGCATAGAGACAAAATTTCAATTGCATTTCACCAACTGGTATTTTGGATAAGGTTTTTTAAATATTTGTAGTACTTATATATATATATATATATATATATATATATATATATATATATATATATATATATATATATATATATATATATATATATATATATATAAATTATCAGTATTTTTAACCATTGACAGCAGTGCCAGTTTTCATATCTTTCTGCCCTTTTTCTTTAATTGTAAACCGACCTGCCATAAAAAAATTTAGTCTACGTAATCTGCTTTTAGTCGTTCGTATTCTTTGACATGTGTTTGGGGGCTGTTTGGACGTTCTTTCGAATAGCGAGCGGTGCCTTTGACATCGTAAAGCAATAAGTGCCACTCTGACGACCGGCAATCGCTACTGATTTCCTCCTACCGCTTGAGGCGAACAGAGGGGTGGGAATTCGAAGAGGCGAATTCTGGTGCGTTGTAATCTCAGAATCTACATTTTGATTTCACGGAGGCACTTAAACTTTGATTTTTTTTTCTTCTAGTTTTTCAATGTGCATTGATGTGCAATACGAGTTTAAGAACTAATGTGAATTTTAAGGTTTGCAAATATTACTCACATTCTCATTTTCGGTAAATTAACGTCGTAAATACTCAGTACCCTTTTCCATTACCGACCTGCTTTTAAGCATATATTTTCGAAATGGCAACGGGCTTTCGTTACCAAGTGGATATGTCCACTGCACTAGTAGCTGTGAGTTTTAGGCGGCGCAAGTTTGATTCCTCCCTGGGTGTATTTCTCTCTTTTGTGTAAGTACAACTTTCATTGTATGTATATGAGCAGCATGGCAAAATGTGGTTCTTGCGCCATAAAACGCCGACCAACCTGTCTGGTGGTAAAGGTGTTAGCCTCTAGATGGTTCGAATCCGGGTCAGTGCATGGGTGTTTGTAAACGCATGGTGTAGAGGCGGCTGGTGCACGTTAAATCTGTCGTGGCCGAAAGTCTTCAAGTTGAGTTGGTGTGGAAATTTGGAGAGTGGGTTACCAGCTCAGGTGTTGTCTCGTCATCTGACCGTGGTTCAAAATTACGAATTGATGTCCTCGGATCTTATCCTTAAGGGATTGATCCCAGACCGTCGTCAATAGCCCGTTGTGTTGCTCTTGTACGACGTTAACTAATAATTACCAAATATCTCACGTTGGGTTCGTGTGAAAGTTTGGAGAGTGGGGTGCCAGCTTAGGTGTTGCCTCGTCATCTGACCATGGTTCAAAATTACGTGGTGTACGTTACGTATTTCCTCTTAGAATAATTCAAGGCGGCGTTTGCTCGGTTGGAAGAGTAGCGGTTTAGCATCCAAATGGTGGCGAGTTCGAAATTAGATCCAATCAAAGACGCGTGTTCGTGGGGGCTGGTGGATTCCAAACTACCAGGAATAGTCATTCCTAAGTCGGGATTCGAACCCAGATGCTATTGAAGCAAGGGCCGCAGCTCTAATGAATCTCTTAATGTCAAACTTCGAAATTCCCATTATAGCCCCTCTAGGGGCCGCTATAGCGCAGTTAGTAGAGTCGCGGATTAGCAACCGCAGAATTGAAGATTACGATACTCAATACAAAGTGCATGTTAAATCTGACTGGTGCACGTTAAATCTGTCGTGGCCTCAAAATACCCTCGATTTGGCGTGGTGTGGAAGCTTGGAGAGTGGTGACAGCTCGGTTGTTGACCTCGTCATCTGACTGCTGTTCAAATTTACGAGTAGTTGTCCGTTGATCTTTCTCATCGGGACGGATCTCGGACCGTTGCCAATAGCCTGTTGTGTTGCTCCATTGCGACGTTAATTCAACGACCTACCTATCAATAGCTCGTTTGAAATAGGAAAGCAATCTGTTTTTACTTGGAACGGAAGATACCATAGTGATGAATTAAAGCAAAGGGCCCCTTAATTTAAAAACCGACCAACCGATCTGGTTAAGGTTTTAACCTCCAGATCGGAAGGTTCCTGGTTCGAATCCGGGTCAGTGCATGGATATTTGTAAGCGTACGGTGTAGAGGCGGATGGTGCAACTTTAATCTGTCGTGGCTGAAAGTTCTCACATTGGGTTGGTGTGTAAGTTTGGAGAGTGGGGTGCCAGCTCAGGTGTTTCTTCGTCATCTGATCGTGGTTCAATATTACGAGGTGTTGTCCTCGGATCTTTCCCTTAAGGGACTGATCCCGGACCGTCGTCAATAGCCCGTTGTGTCGCTCTAGTACGACGTTAACTAAAAATTACCAAAAAAATTACCTTTCCTTTAAGGGACTGATCCCGGATCGTCGTCAATAGCACGTTGTGTTGCTCTAGTACGATGTTAATTAAAAATTACCAAGTACCACCGAACTTCAAAACCAATAAGTTCTGGTAATTCGTTATCGTTGTTTTTTAAACTCAACTATGATAACTATGAGCAAAGAATATATTAAATTTATAGGTAAGCTTAATTCTCTCCGTCAAGGTAGTTTTTGAAACATTTATTGTATAATACTATTTCTAATTTCATCAAAAACTGAGCTACATTAAGACGGATGGGAAAATTTGTGCAGCATTGTCCATTTGTTGACCATTAAAGCCAACACAAATATATATGATATTGTCAGTTAAATTTACGAAAATTTGGAAGCATTTCATTTGGTATAATTACTTGCTTTGAAAGCTCGTTAATTGCTACTATCTCTCTATATTAAAAAAAAGTTACCGCCGCCGCCGCCGCCGCCGCCGCCGAAGAATTGAAATTTTTGTTGTTTAGCTCCATTCTTAGACGGTTTCCCGAGAAAGTACTGATCGGAAAAATATGAAATTAACATGCTTTGTTCTTCATCGTATTCCCTGGATAATTATTAAGATTTTTTTCCGATGCAGCTATTAGTTTAGGTTTTATTAAGTGTTAAAGTTGAAGAAGTGAAATTTCTTCCGCGAGTGAGCAAAACACATTCAAAATTTCAGTCTTTAGTCGTGAGTTTTTTTTTTAAGAGTACCTCTCAACGTAAATTTTTGCAGCTCGTCGAGTTTTTTTTGAAATTTAAATGTGGTTCTTGATAATATTTTTTTGAAATTCGGGAAAAATCGGGACATTTTTGTTACTTTTTTTTAAAACTGCCGTATCTATATCTAATTACTATTAGTTTTTAATTTTTAAAATATCGCAGTATACCTCAGAATATACTCTTTCTTACGGTACTATTATTTTTGAAATCGGTTAATAATTAAATTGGATGCGATCAAAAGTTCGTGATACAAAATTCGGAATCTTCGGATATTTTCGCTACGTTTTGTTAAAACCGTTATGTCTACGGCAAAAACCATTATTTTTTAAATTTGAGAACATCACTGAATACACTACATTACACTCTTTCTTATGGTACAATTATTTTTCAAATTGGTTAATAAACAAAATCGATGCAATTAAAAGTAGGTCATACAATTTTCGGAACTTTCAGATCGTAACTTCCGATACAAAACTAAAATGGTCATATCTATATAGTATTACTGTTAGTTTTTAATTTAAAAAATATTGCAGTATACCTCACAATGTACTCTTTCTTACGGTACAATTATTTTTAAAATTGGTTCATAAATAAATTCGATGCAATCAAAAGTTGGTGACACAAATTTCGTATATTTCAGTTCGCATAGCTGGTTCCGCAAACAGCAGTGGGTTGCATTTTCTACTATCGGGTTTGCCAGATATCAAATTTATCGTAGCAACAATTGCCATAAAAACGATTTCTTTTTATTTGGCGAGGAAAAAGGCTCGCTTTTTTCCCTCTGTTCTCAAGACAGTTTACCGACAAAGTACAATCGTAAAGTTTTGATATTAACACTGTTTACTTAAAATTGTACAGGGAACAAGATACAGAAGATTTTTTACTGATGCGGCTATTAGTTTAGGGTGCATTAAGTGTTAAAGCAAAAAAAAGTGAAATCAATTGCGAAAGAAGTATTGGTTTGAGAAAGCAAACCAAACGGGATTGCGTAGCAATCCCCGGGGTCGGCGAGCGTAAGCGAGCAGGGCGCGAAGCCCTCGCTGTGACGTCATGTACCGGAAAGTGAAATCAGCATAATACGAATTATTCAGATAGTTTCACTCTGTGAAAGGAATGTTGGTTTGCGAAGCAAACCAAATGACATCTGTGAAAGGAGTGTTGGTTTGCGAAGCAAACCAAATGGGATTGCGCAGCAATCCCCGGGGGTTGGCGAGCATAAGCGAGCAGGGGGCGGAGCCCCCTAGTGTATATTAAAAAAACTATTTGCTAAAAACACGTTCTTAAATTTGTCGAACATTCTTAATTTACTATGTCTTTTTGTAATTTAAATAAATCTCAGTGAAAATTACGTGGAATTAGAGGACATTGCCGATCAACAGCATATTAAGGTATTCAAAACTACTGCATTGTACCCTATTGTTTTTAAAACACAAATTTTACTTCAATGCAATGTTTATCTTATTTGAAAGAAGAGAATGAATATTATGTATTAAAATAATTTTGCCACTGATGCCATCATTGTCCTTATAAAGTTTATATTTCTCACAATATATATAAATATACAAGAGCAGCTGTGTTGGTTTTATTTATTTCTCAGATTTTCTTACAAAATTTAGCCGAAAAACCGGTATAGTGGTTAAGGTGTTAGCCTCTAGATCGGAAGGTTCCTGGTTCGAATTCGGGTCTGGATGTTTGTAAGCGTATGGTGCAGAGGCGGCCGGTGCACCTTAAATCTGTCGTGGCCGAAAGTCCTCACGTTGGGTTGGTGTGGAAGTTTGTAGAGTGGGGTGCCAGCTCAGGTGTTGCTTCGTCATCTGACCGTGGTTCAAAATTACGAGGTGTTGTCCTCGGATATCTTCCTTAAGGTGTATGTACACACTAAAAATCCTGAAAATTCAACAGAAGGTCTTTTTTAATGCTTCAAAATATTCTTCAATTCCTTAGCTTTCAAACGATGCCAAGATCTTGAAAATATTCGAAATAGTTTTCTAGTTACAAGGGTTTTCGTTAGGTACTGTCACCATAAACAGACGTGTTTCCAAAACTTTAAACTCAATTTCTGAAGAAACAAGTTTTTGCAATAGGTTGCTTTGTTCAAACGGTGATAACTCAACAATAAATTAATCTATTATAATTATGTTTGGATCATTATAATCTACATAATACAGCGGATGTTTTGACCCTCAATCAGAGTTATTAGTTAAGAAATAAATTTTTAATGGATTTTTAAATCCTCAATTTCCAGAAAAAATAGTGATTTTTTATGCATTCTTGGCGATAAAAGTTGTAACAGAAAACCTTTTCTCTCAATAAACTTGATGGAGGGTCAAAACATGAAGAATAATATTGGAAATGATTTCCAACTAGAATTGTCTTTCTAGGCAAATTAGAATTTGAGATATCACTGTTCAAAAAACATACTAATTAGCTCATTATATCTTAATTAGTTGATTCATAATTAGTTTAGCCGACCAACCGGTATAGTGGTTAAGGTGTTAGCCTCTAGATAGGAAGGTTCCTGGTTCGAATCCGGGCCCGGGCATGGATGTTTGTAAACGTATGGTGTAGAGGCGGCTGGTGCACCTTAAATCTGTCGTGGCCGAAAGTCCTCACGTTGGGTTGGCGTGGAAGTTTGGAGAGTGGGGTGCCAGATCAGGTGTTGCTTCGTCATCTGACCGTGGTTCAAAATTACGAGGTGTTGTCGAGGACCGTCGTCAATAGCCCGTTGTGTTGCTCTAGTACGACGTTAACTAAAAAATTACCAAATTAATCATAATTAGTTTAATATGATTTTTTTTCACTGAAATAGTTTTAAGCATAAACCAATGACCTACTGTGAAAAAACTGGATTTTTAAAGTTAAAATTAAAAAAATAAACTTCTAGTGTGTACGTACAGCTTAAGGGACTGATCCCGGACCGTCGTCAATAGCCCGTTGTGTTGCTCTAGTACGACGTTAACTAAAATTACCATCTTACAAAATTTAAACGCTCTGCCGAACGTGTTTTGGATAGTTGTTGCTTTGCATTGTGACTCAAAATTTTATATTTCTGCTGATACATAATCAATAACATTTGGATCAACGAATGAATATTAGTTTTTAAAAAATTCCCAATATTAAAGGAATAGCAAATAAATACTTTACGAAATTGTGTAGGTGACGATCACAGACAGCGACTTTTGGCCATGTCAGACTCACTAAGAATCGTTTTAACTTTTCCCTTTCAGAAAACTGTCCTCTTGTCTGGTTATTTTGATGGCCGTGAGAAAATCCATGGTGCGAATTTTCTGCCACAGAATATATCGTTCCGTAATTGTTGCATCTGTGTTGTCCCGCCTCCAGCAGTCCAACAGCCATTCATTCCTCGAACCTGTGCTAAGTGGCGATAACCATCCATTGTATATTTACGACCACACACGGACAGGAGCGCCCTGAAGATTTCTCTCCTTTTTTTCAAAAAGCGGTGCTTGAAGCTGTTGGGGTTTGCGGGCTGTGTAATTGGACACTTTACAATGATCTGTATCTTTCTATCGTTTTTATAACAACCGAGAGAAAGTGGGTTTTTCGGAACGAAAGAATACTGGTGGTCTTTTTATCACTTTCTTTTCCTGCCCTTTGTGTGGTAACTGAAATTACATTTCATTTTGGCATGCTTATCGGAGCGTTTCTTGCGGACATGGGATACCGCACGTATTTGTCGCTGCAAATTGTTTATTTATTGCTTTGGCAGGGTTTTTGGATTTGGCGGATCACATGAAAATCTCCACTGTGTTCAACTTGTGCTGCTTTCTTCCAGTATTTCGTCAACCATTTCAACGAAAGTCATTCTTCACCTTTTGACTACGCAACTGAAGTGATTCTTATAACTTTCAAGGTACAACTGATGTACTGACCGTTGTCTAGAGCAGTGCTCCCCAACCTTTTTATCGCCGCGGACCGGATCGACGTTTGATAATTGTAACGCGGCCCGCTGAGGGAGGGAGGGGGGGGGGGGGCGATTTTTTGATTGTTTATATTTTAGATTGTTCTGATTTAAATTTTTAATTTGATTGTATTTAAACATGCCTTCACTGCCATAGACTCTCGAAAGTTAAACTTTAAAGTTCCACAATGCATCGCATCGCATCAATTTTGAATACTGAGCAAACTTAAACGCCAAGATTAGAAACTCCAATGCCAAGCTGAGAAAACACCTATGCAAATAGCACCTCAATGGCCGGGGGGCGGCTTAAGGCGCCCCCTGCTCAGTCACCGCCCCACTTCTGGGGAATACTCTCCTTCCGTGGGTGGCCACAAAAAACCGCCCATAATCTGCTATCACAGCGGGGACGAGGGGGCCACCTGCGGTGCCCAAACCCAAATAAAATACAGTTACACCAAAAATGAATATAAAGTGATTTAACATTTTAACTCACTAGAACGCTAAATAAATGAGAACCCTGAGCTTGTTTCTTTGCGACGAGACGGTTTCATCTGGGGGTAATAGGAGACAATGACACCCGAAGTGTGTTGCTTATGTCGTTTATACAATTGTTTTGTTTTGGTTGCTGTCACTGCAGAAAATCCCGTTTCAGATAGGTTGTCGGAAATGGCAATAGGGATTTAAGTGCTGTGGTGGCAATCTCAGGGTTTTCCGATATGACTTTAATACAGAACACCAGCAGAGTTGCCTCGAACGTAATTTTAAGGCCGCCTTCATTTGAAATCTCCAGCAGTTGATCTTCTTGCACAGACATGCTAGATTCGCCTGATTTGTTGACAAATGGATCGCGGATTCATTCCTTACTAGTCCGTGGGTCTTTTGTGGTTGGGTCTGTTGTGGTCTTTTAAGAGCAAAGACAGGTGATCGTGCACCAACTGGGAGAATGAATGTTTAGGCTCAGTCTCGCCTAAAATCTCCACTAATGTCTGAAACATGTCCAAAATGCTTCTGTTCACGCGCCGTCCCCACAATTTCAGTTTTGCTTTAAATGCAGCTACTTTGTCTGCCAACTTGAAAACAGTTGTCACATTTGTCAAAATTGGAAAATAGAGACATTAAGAAATAATAATTGAAGCTCTAGTAACAGAACAAATTTCAAGTTATGATTTACCGCCTCCTAATTTGAGTGGACATTTTATAGAAAAGAACCGCACAAATCCGAGAGAAATACACCACAGTAAATAAAATAGAAATAATTTAATGTTCGTTGGGCGGCCCGGTACCATTTGATCCACGGACCGGTACCGGTCCGCGGCGTGGGGGTTGGGGACCACTGGTCTAGAGGGTTAAACTAAGACAGGAATGAAATTTGGTTCTACAACGTGTGACCACGCGGGCATTAAAGCTGAACCATTTGAGCTGTCAACAAAAATTCTAAATCAGCAATCAAAACGGCTCGCAAGAATACATACCTCTACCGAAAGTTCTCACAAGATTGGTACCCCATTTCATCAAATTGCATCACGAACATCATGTGTCTCGTAATTTTACCCACATGTTTTCTGCATTGCTAGTTTCTCCAGTCATAGGCAGTTAAAAAAGGCACAAACTTCGGAGTATTTCACCACTAAATTGCATCGTTTGTTTTGAACGTCAAATCCTTTTTTTACTTGCGTTTCTTAAAAGGGTGCTATGGAATATATACGTAAGCGTACACGTAATTTCAATTTTAGATTGACGATTTGGTAACCTGAACTGAAAATTACATAAAGCTACGTTTCCACTTTCAATAAATCGTGTTTGTCCGTTATTGAACCTTGCGCCATCAAACCCAAACCAACCCTTTCAATAATGAGTATTATAAAATGTTTCATGTGGCGTGGTGACGGGTTATCCTTTGAATCTATCTAATGCTATGTTTAGATGCATTATTTTAGAACCAATTCAATCACATTCGTTTAAATTTGTCATCGATATGTCGCTGACACTTTTATTTTACGGCACAGAAAATGTTGAAGATATTTCGGACCTTTTATCTTTGGTACCTATACTTTGAACAAAAATATTCAATTTCCTAGTGACCAAACCCAAACCTTATCATTTTTAGACACCTCACTCACTAGCAAAATTGAATTCTACATGAGTTTTATGAAAACAGTTTACTGTGGCATTTCAATTTGTTATCACTTGCTTAAACAGGAAGTTGCATTATTCTGTTCATGTTTTTGGAGCTGTCAAATTGTGCTTCGATGGACAATCTCCAAAAAGAGTTTATTTTTTCTTTGTAATATAGCTCTTTTGACTGGGTTTCAATCCCATAGTTATTAACTAGACTATTCACAAATTCAATCGACCTTCGTCCAATAGCTGCAAAACCCAAGTTCAACCAAGAACGGTATATCTCTCTTATCTAGGGATTACAATCCAATCCGGCGGATCCGACATCATTTAGCTACCTACCGGATCCGGCAACATCTATCGGGTCCGGTCCGGATCCGATAAACCCGAATTAAAAAAAAAATAATTAAATAATCGATTATTCAAACCCAACTTTAAAGTCGCAAAATCGTTTATTCAGCAATCGATTGTGAATTAATCGATTTTATGTTTTTCAATCATCAGTTTGGAGAATTCTAGAAAAAATAATAAATTAAATTATCAATAAAATTTTTTTAATAAAGAATAATTAGAAAAGGAAATTTTGCAAGAAAATGAAGACTATTGCAAAAAGACAAACTTTAGAAAAGAAACAGATTTTGAGAAAATAATGAAGAAAGAAATGACTTCATATATATGAAATGGAGTCAAAGGAAAATATTTGTCTCTTATGTACGACTACTTAATGACGGTTAAACCAACTAGTGTTAAAGCTAAGAGTTCCTTTTCTCTGCCGCTGGTTATATTTGCGTTGTTAGTTTATTAGTTCATTGAGAAGTTGGTTGGGGTATGACACAATTAATACGATTTGTTTCCTTAGATGGTTCTGTCAAACTCCAAATTGATTTTCATTACTATATAACTTTGATTTAAGAAATTAAGAAGAACTAGGGGGCCCGCCCCCTGCTCGCTAACGCTCGCCAACCCCCGGAGGATTGCTTCGCAATTCTCATTGGTTCGCTGCGCGAACCTATGCTCGCTTCGCTCGCATCAATGAAGACACGTGTCCTAGCAGAAGGGATTGATTACAAAATATATTCAAAAAAAAATATTTTTCAAATCTAAATTTGTTGTATTACATAAAAGATATATACAGTACCTCTGGAATCAGAATTTAGATGAAAACTTTGAGCACATTTTTACTCGCAATGTGAGCGCTGCTTTGGAAATTGAATACCCAGCATGTTGTTTGTGTGTACATTTCCCCAGTACTCGAGCCACCCATACACTTTTTGACTGAGTTTGTTGTCGAAAGTTGTAGTGCACGCGTCTTGTTGTACTATAATTGTTAGCCTTGAAAAGGACCGTTTTTTAAATAGCCCTGAAAAGATCCTCCGCTTTCTTAGATTTCTATTACGAACCGCAACAGCTCGTCTAAAATTCATTTTTTTTCAATAAAATTTCATCCGATAACGCTATAGAATCAAGTGACTCGCGAGGCTCCTAGTAAACAAACAATCGCACAATGTTGCCAAAACGCGGTAACAAATAACGTCTTTTTTGCGTGCCACGTAAGAGAAATATATATATAGATTAAGAGTTCCCTTGTTTGTTATGTTGACCAAATACTGCAAAACATTAGATTTTTGTATTAGTATGAGGCAAGGTTAGGTACAATTTATATGTAATTTGCTCAACGACATTACAGATGGAGACTACTTAATTTTAGATAAATAGAAAAGTACTACGTATAAAACAAGCTGATGTTTTTTGGGGTGGAATCTAGTAAGACTGATCATAATCAATCGTTTAATACTTCTACTAGCAGCACTAATAGTTACTATAATTAATTGTTGGTGACATAGACTTCTCTATGGTTGGTGACTGATTTTCTACCTATGTATAATTATTAATAAATTTGATTCTCTAATGCTAAAATACACGTTTTGTTAGTCAATTTGGAATAACATCCTTTTAACCTACTTTCACTCAGCCGATTTTGGAAAAATACATACTGCTTAGATAGACGTACTAACAAAATTTCAATTCGGTCGTATCCAACCGGATTTGTGTCAATCTGGCCGGATTGAAAATCGTGCCGGATTACAATCCCTACTCTTATCCGAGTTCTTCCCTCCGTTACGATGAAAAAAATTTCGATTTTCTTGCTTGAATACCCAATTTCAGTACTTTAAGGATCCATGGTTACATTGCCGTTATAGGTCGATAAATCTTTCTCAAATGGCAATTCTATGAATTCTATTCCGTTGAGAGAAACCCCCTAAACGTTATTTTTAAGGTTTTATTAAAACGTTTAATGTTGCGCTATCAAGAATCCAACTAGAATAAAAGATACCCTTATCGCCGAAATAATAGTTAATTTCATAAAAACTAAAAAACGATCAATAAAGATAGTTAAACTATAAAATGGTGGATGATAGTTTTCGGCCAGAACTTCAGTCAGCATCAGCAGGACCAAAATGAATCAAAAGTGAGAAACTCGAGCTTGAATATAATATTATCTTTAATCTTGCTCGATTTTTCAATTCAGTCAGCTGTTTTGTTGGGTCGCCTTAAGGGTTTATTTTGTTTTACTAGTGTTTCATTTTGGCCCTGCTGATGGCGAGGAGCCGTAGTAACCCAGTTGGTAGAGTTGCGAGTTCGGAATTTGATCCAACCATAGACAGTTGTGTACGTAGAGACAATCGCACGTTAAATCGGTCGTGGTCTCAAATTTCCTCACTTTGGAGTAGTATTGTTTGGACAGTCGTGTCAGCTTAAGTGTTGACAATGGTTCAAAATTACGAGGTGTTGTCCTCGGATCTTTCTTTTCGGAACTGATCCTAGACCGTTTCCAATTGCTAAAGTGCGACGTAAATTCAACTACTGATGGTAACTGAAGTTCTGGCTGAATTGGCAATCAACCATTTTTTGTTTTTCTATATATTTATTCGATTTTTTAAGCTTTTATCTAATTGACGTTGACAGTGTTTTTTAGAAATCTAATTCTACTTCTTGGATTCTTGCTGTATTTGTTTTAAACACGCCAATGAACGACATTTAGTGAGACCGCATTCTTTGTGCATTCCATACCGCAGTTTGTCACATTGCGGCAACCTCTGACCCCAGGCTCCCACTGTTGGTGGTTTCACCCCTACTGTCTTGACCCCGAGCGCCGTCATTTATGGCCCCTGTGTTCTCATTGGACCGAGGGATTTGTCCACCCTTCTCTTTTGACTGCTCTCGCGCCTCATTCAACCGCTTGTTGTCTTTCTGTCAGGTTGTGTTTCGCTTATTCCCTGGATATCTTGATACTGTTGTGGAAATAATTTTTAATTTGAGTTGATTTTGCTTTCTTTCTGGTTTGTTTTTGATTCGCCAAGTAAGTTGGTAAATTGACTTTTGAAGTTCTTGTTTCATTACTAAATGAGAGACCATGTTTCATCAAATGTTATTTGTTTTCAAAATTTTTTTTACTTGTTGTAGAACAATTTAAATGCCAGTGTGTGAATTTGTTTGTTTTCAGACATAGAATGTAGTAACTTGTAAATTTTAACTCCAGTAAAGTTTTAAGATTATCTTTTAACCAAACTTTCACAGTTCAAGAGAGATTATTAAATTTTAAATATACTGTGGTTTTAGTAAGTATCTGAATTTAGAATGTGTTTGGTCTCATGCAAAAGTGATTTCAAGAAACTGTTTATAACTTAAATTTTAATTGACTTGGTTATTTTTGAGGATGCACTTATTATCAATATTACAATTCGAACTTTTAAGAATAAAATGTTACTTATCTCAGGCATTATGGAAGTAACATTATTCTTGTCCAGCTCATTCATACTTATGCTTAAATTGGAAATGTCTTACATGTATTGATAAATTTTGAATAATACAAGACTTGATTGAGAATTGTATTACTTCCATGAAAATATTCTAATTTTTTTTAACCTTTTTGTATTTAATTTTCATTTAAATTGTGCTGTTTTATTTTGTGCTTGTGCA
This sequence comes from Metellina segmentata, assembly GCA_947359465.1. Taxonomy (NCBI): domain Eukaryota; kingdom Metazoa; phylum Arthropoda; class Arachnida; order Araneae; family Tetragnathidae; genus Metellina; species Metellina segmentata. Next base: position 84,454,662 of record OX375877.1, read on the forward strand.
TTTAGATGTATTACAGTACATGTGATATACCTGCTAATACTAACAATTTTTTGATACAAATTAAGATCTATTTTACCAGGTGTAATGCAATGCTTTGTGATGTAAATTTTGCATTGTGACTTTTTATAGATTAGTATCTTATGTAGTTTAAAAGTAGGTTTGTTAAACTTTTGGGAATACACAATTTTAATTTACAATAGAAGTTACTAAATAATTTTTTTTATTTCTTTGATTTAAAGGCAGACACAAAACTTGAATTGTCAGATTATGATTCCGTTTTCAAATTTTGTCCTTTCTTATTTTAGCATTGATAATTACGAAGAGCATTTGCGAAAACAACTTAATAAGATCAAAGAAACTGGAGAATGCCTGAATATTAATTTGAGTAAAGAAATTAAGTTTTCAAAGTTGGACGTAGTATCAAAGGCGGATCTTCTTTATTCCTTGTGTGTCTCTCGTTTGGATCGTCCTGATGTCCAAGAGGCTATGAAAGTAAGTCTTAAGCAGTTTGTGATTTGAATTGTTAAAATCTTAATTTTTATCTGATGATTATTAATATGCACTGATCATGTGCACCTTCAAGAAACAGCTTGTTAATTTGTGGTGACTGGATTGTATTAATTTCTAAAACATGTAATTTCGTGTTTGAGAAATTTTGGATTTGAATAAAATGACTAGATACACATTTGTATTTAATATCTTTGGAGCCATGCATTTTTAATTGTGTGCTGGTTTGTGTTCAAGCTAACTTTCACATGACTTTTTTATTTATGTAACAGAATGTAATACAGTAGAGTCCCGATTATCCGAGTTAATGTTGACCAAGACTAACTCGGCTAACCGAAAAACTCGGGCTAAAGCAAAAATTGTAATTAAATTTAATTGTGTAGGTTTAAATGTATATTTTAACAAATATATAAGTTATACAGATACACATGCTATTCATATTGTTACGATATTTAAAGAGTTCTGACTTAAAAAAGTCTTTCATTGTTTTTTGTTTTACGTTACTTTTGCGTTTTTCTGCAGCAATGTTTCGACATTTTTGTAGGGTTAACAGGATTGCTTTTGCCACTTCTTCTTGTTCTATATGTTTAGTAGCATGTTTGATAGATTTTAGTAGTGCGTGATACAATGAAAAGTAAAGGGGGTAGTGTTGTTGGACTTCGGTTTCCTGAGTGTCTATGTGATCAAGTTCAGAATTTTTTTCTGTAGTTTTAAAAATGGAAAATGGACGCAAAACAAAATCCTAGAAATATTTGATAGCTCGGTTAAAGCAGAAACTTAAATAATCCGGGTTTTACTGTATTAACATTTTATGCAACATTAATGCAGCACACTTAAATATAATGCATACATTGGTTATATCACTTTTTATTATCATATTAGGCTTTCAAACTGTTAAATTATTTTTTATATGTAACTATTTACTTATCCTTTTCAGAAAATGGATGCTGATGCTTTACGAGTGCAACCTTTGGGATGTGATGATCTAGGCAATGACTATTGGTATTTTTATGGTATTAGGTTGTATAAACAAGAACCTTCACCTGAGAAGAAAAAGGACTGGTAAGCAAAGTTTATGAAAATGATTTTCCTGAGACAGCGAAGGAAAGCATAGCTTTTAGATGCCTAATGATGTAAAGGATTTTACTCAAATTTATTTTATTCTGAAGTACCCAATTTTCTTTTATGTATTTAGGCAGGAAGAATGGGTGGACCAGAAGAATCAATCATTCAGAAAGCGGGGGCGTGGTCGGCCGAGGAAGTGTCCACGTCGAAAGTCAGATGGCGAAAGGTCAGCAGTATTATTGTATTTACTGTATTTATTAAATTCACTTTCAAGTATTTCCACTGTAAAAAGTAATCCTAACACTTAATTTATTAAGCAGGTTAATTGACCAGCTTTGAACTGAAATTACTTAAATTTTTTTTTTGCTTTTTCTTACTCGACTTTAACGTCTCTTTTGAGATGTTTATAAAATTAGTAGTACAGTAGAACTCCGGTCCAAACTCCGACTATCCGAATTGCTGATTATCCTAATCGATATCAGAATTTCAGAAAAAAAAATTAAGACGGAAAGGTACTGCGATTTGCAAAATAATGAATCTGTCTACCCGCGCTATTGTCTTTCTCTCCGTTATGTTCAGCAAGCAATGACTTTCATTTACAGTACGGTATGTACATACTGTACTAATGTACAACACTTGTAAGTGCGTTTAACATGTAAAAGTGTTGCATTTTCATTTAATTAATTAAAAGCTCTTTTTCTTTGAAATAGTTTTTTTTCTCCCATTTTCAACATTCATACATACAGTAATTAATTAAAATACATACTAGACCCTTTTTTTTTGGAAAAAATCCAATTATCCTAATTTTTGATTATACGAATGGGGTCTGGTCCCAATTGATTCAAATAATTGGAGTTCTACTGCATATATTTGTCTTCACCTCTCCCTGCTTCCGACATACATGAATTATATTTTTACAGTGACTGGTCTTTTAATGTTTTAATATTTTATGTGTTTTTACATTACCAACTCTAAAACCATTCCATATACACTACAGTGCAAAATTATTAACACACACACACCACTGTAATGGAAAAAACAAAAATGCATCATCAAGCTCAGTCGAAATTGCTTGTGCGATAAAACCTAAAAGCATCTTTTGTATATATTGAGTCGAAATAGATGAACAGATAAAACCTAAACAAACTAACCTTTTTTTACTGTGTGAATTGTGCTGAAAAATACTAGACATTAAATTGACGTCTTTTCAAATAGTGATGACTTTGAAGCAGAGAGATCAAACAGGAGTTGCATGAACATTGACGAAAAGTCACGTTGGTCTGTAGTCTGCGAAACTATTGAAGATTGGGTTAATTTTGCTGAAAAGTTAAAGAAAAGCAAATCAAAATGTGAGAAGGCTCTTTTTCATACAGTGACAGACAACTTTTTGCCTGTTTTGAACGAGATTTATCAAGAGAAGGTAAGTGTAAATTGGATATCTTAGAAAGTACTGTTATGCAAAACTAAATTGGTCTGTTTTCTTGGACGCGAGTTTTCATTATTTTATCATGCTTTTCAGAATATTCCATGCAATTTCTGACTTTGTGTAATAACTACATTTTATCTAATTGAATTTGGAACATTTTTTTTTCTTTTTGGTATCAATGGTATGAATAATGTTTTCAATATTTAGGAACGTAAGTTACAAGAAAAGTTGAAGCAGTTGATTCCAAAACCCGTGCCAAGAAGAATTGAAACTAGGAGAATGGTAAAGTTTTGTTTATCTTCATCTCTCTATATTAAAAAAATGTTACCGCCGCCGCCGCAGGATTGAAAACTGTGTTGTTTAGCTCGATTCTTAGACGGTTTCCCGAGAAAGTACTGATCGGAAAAAAACAAAATTAACATGGTTTGTTCTTCATCGTATTCCCTGGACAATTATCAAGATTTTTTTCCGATGCGGCTATTAGTTTAGGGTTTATTAAGTGTCAAAATTGAAGAAGTGAAATTTCTTCCGCGAGTGAGCAAAACACATATAAATTTTCAGTCATCATTCATGAGTTTTTTTTAATAGTACCTCTCAACGTAAATTTTTGCAGCTCGTCGAGTTTTTTTTTAGAATTTCAATTTGGTTCTTGATAATATTTTTTTGAAATTCGGGAAAAATCGGGACATTTTTGTTACTTTTTTTTAAAACTGCCGTATCTATATCTTATTACTATTACTTTTTAATTTTTTAAATATTGCAGTATACCTCAAAATGTACTTTTTCTTACGGGACTATTATTTTTGAAATCGGTTAATAATTGAATTGGATGCAATCAAAAGTTGGTCATACAAAATTCGGAATCTTTGGATATTTTCGCTACTTTTTGTTACAACCGTTAACTAAAACTGTCATATCTATATCGTATTACTATTAGTTTTTTATTTTGAAAATAGCACAGTATACTTCAGACTATACTCTTTCTTACGGTACCATTATTTTAAAAATTGGTTCATAAATAAATTCGATGCAATCAAAAGTTGGTGACACAAATTTTGTATTTATCAGTTTGCGGAGCAAATTCGCGGAGCATTGTATTCACGGAGGGTTGTATTTTTGACTATCGGGTTTGCCAGATATCAAATTTATCGTAGCAACAATTGCCATAAAAACTATTTCTTTTTATTTGGCAAGGAAAAAGGCTCGCTTTTTTCCCTCTGTCCTCAGACGGTTTACCGATAAAGTACAAAGTACACATCGGAAAGTTTGGAGTTTAACAGGGTTTACTTAAAATTGTACAGGGAAGAAGATGCAGAAGATTTTTAGGGTGCATTAAGTGTTAAAGTAAAAAAGAGTGAAATCACTTGTGTAAGAGGTATTGGTTTGCAAAGCAAACCAAACGGGAAATACGTAGCAATCCCTGGGAGTCGGCGAGCGTAAGCGAGCTGGGGGCGAAGCCCTCGCTGTGACGTCATGGACCGTAAAGAAATCAGGATAATACAAATTATTCAGATAGTTTCACTCTGCGAAAGGAATGTTGGTTTGCGAAGCAAACCAAATGCCATATGTAAAAGGAGTGTTGGTTTGCGAAGCAAACCAAATGGGATTCGTAGCAATCCCCGGGGGTTGGCGAGCATAAGCGAGCAGGGGGCGGAGCCCCCTAGTTATTTAAAAAAATGCTAATTATTAGTATCCATAATATACCATTGATCTCTAAAATACACCAGTACAGTAAAATATCTGTGTATCAGCCTTCATTAAACAGATCTAAAAAAGAAATTGAACCATTCTATTTTAATTAAATTATTTTGCTATGAAAGTAATTTTCAATCTTTTTGAGTAACAATTTTGTTCAAAATTTTTTTGTTCATCAGCATTCCTAACCTATTTAAATTCTTTGTCTAATGTCAATGAATATTGACTTAGTTACATACAGTAATTGATGATACAGTACAAAGTTCAAAATCCGGAATCAGTCGGACCTCTGTCATTCCGAATTTTGGATCATTTGCAGTTTTTTTTTTTCAAAAAGCCTTATCCTAACCCTCACCCTTATCGCAAGCGAATTTGTCCATGCATTATTTACACGTTTTCCATTCTAAAATAGCGGATACATAAATAGGAATCATTTTTAAAGGGAAATTTTTTTTTTTAAATACAATGCAACAAATTTTACTTACAAATCTTTTAATTTTTCTGTATGGTATTTACTCTGAACATGTCTGTTATTTGTTATTCATCAATTTGGTCCTGGTTGAACACCTTGTTCTTTAAAATTGTCTGGATTTGGGACTTTGTACTGTAGTATAGTTTAAAATGAAAACCATTTTTATCTTACATTTACGAACTCGGAATATCAACCATTATTTCATTTGTTATTTTATGTCCACCTACTAGAGGTTTTCTGTCTACATTTTGTTCCTATTTATCTTGAGATGTATTTATTCAATACAACTTGCAAAAAGGTACCGGTTTTAGTTGGCTTGGTGGATATGCCCACTATGCTAGCAACCTTCGTGTTGTAGGTGGTGCAGGTTCAATTTCTGTCAGGTGCATTCCTCCCTGGGTGTATTTCTTGCTGTGTCTCTGTGTCAGTAAAACTTTCATTGTGCATGTGTCTATTACTTGATATTGTATGTTGTGTCTTCTGCATCATGGCCAAATATGGCCCTTGAGCCATTAAAAAAAAAAAAAAAAAGCCAACTAAATATAACAGTTTTAGTGGTGACTTTTCTGTTGATTTTCCTCTATTAGTATGCATACAGGGTTACCAAGTTGTTAAAACTACAAGTTTCATTGTTTGCTGAGATTAAGTACTTAAAATTTTAAGTGTAATATGCGTACAGTGTGTACAAATTTAAATTGCAATTGCATAATTTATGCAATTTTCTAAGACTACTTATTAATTAATTGATTTGTTTGAAAACTTATCAAATAAAATGCGGTAGATAGTAATTTTTTGTAAAATTTCTATATTTTGAAGTTTATAAATTAAATTGAATTGTTAAACTGATTGATTATTCTACATCTTCATCTGTTGGTAGGAATTAATCATGCAGTTTGATTTGAAAATTTGTGCTCTTTGTTTTAAAATAAATCTTTCCCTTTTTCAGACTACACGGAAAACACAAGATACCAATGGCTTTGACAGCATAAATGCTCATAAAGAGCATTTAGTTAGGGACAGAGCACATCGTTTACAAGAAAGGAATCGTAAGTTGCTAAAATAATTTATAATCTGTCATTATTTTGACCACTTAAAAAAGAATTTTGCTTGAAACAATACCTTTCTGCCATTGCATGTTTATAATTTCAAAATAACGAGTAACGTTTGTATTCAAAACAATCCTAATAATTTGTTCTGTATATTTCTTTCATGTGTGATCTATGCCTTATTTAATTCTTTAGCATATTGCATAAATTTATAGCCTTTAGCTTTGGGAAAAATGATTTTATAAATGCATATGTATTTCCAAATAAGAATTTTTGCCGTTAAAATGTACACAATCCATTGGTGGAACTTTTTTACTTGAAACATACATGAACATAAACTTAACTCTCATAATCTTTGTTTTGGTCTAAATTTTAATTAGTAAATTCTTAACTATACGAGGGTTGTCTAAAAAGTATCCAACCTTGAATTTTGGAGTACACAGTTGTGACACTAAGGCAGTGCCACTGTGCACAGTGAAAGGAGACAACTTGATGCGCATGCTTGAATTTTTTCCGCTATCCTGTGTGCCAGTCATTGCTTGCTGACCACCGAGTGAGGTGCAGTTATAAGTGTTCGTCAGATTTTGATTTCTCTCAAGATGACTGAAAAATGAGCTGTATCAAATTTTGTCAAAAGCTTGATTATTCACAAAGCGAAACAATTTGTAAGATTCAGCAGGATGCTATGGGGGTAGCACAAATTAAGGAGTGGTTCAACCGATTCGAAAGTGACCGCACATCAGCGGAGAGTGACCAGCGTTCTGGGACTGTTCTTTGATATCCGTGAAATTTTGCATCACTAATACGCACTGGAAGGACAAGCAGTGACTAAAGAGTACTATCAAAAAGTTCTCAGCCGGCTCAGTGATGCAGTTTGGCGCAGAAGACGAGACTTCTGGACAGCGAAAAACTGGCAGTTGCATCATGACAATGCTCCATCTCATTCATCACACCTTATTCAGACGTTCTTGGCGAAACATGGAATTCCAGTCATTTGCCAACCTCTTTACTCTCCAGACATGGCTCCTTGCGACTTCTGGTTATTTCCGAAATTGAAGACGCCGTTGAAAGGGTCCCTATTTTGAGAGTAGAGTAGCAAAGAGATAATGCAGAACGTGACAGCAGAGTTGAACACCGTTCCAAAAGAAGCCTTCCAGAAGTGTTTTCAGCAGTGGAAGGAACGGTGGACTAAGTGTGTGGAGGTGCAATGGGCCTACTTTGAAGGGGATTAGGGTCCCAATCACGTCATGAAAGAAATATATTTTCCCCGGCCAAAGGTGGGATAGACAGACCTTGTAAATAAGATTGAAGTTAGTTTGAAATAGGATAATCTATTTAAAATTCCATTTCAGTTAAAAATGCAAATTTTATTTTTTCTCTGAAAATTCATTTTTGCGATTATAGAAATGTTTTTAATTAGGTTTTCTATACCAAGAGTATTTTTCTGAAGTATACACACATTTTATCACTCGTAAAATGTTGTAAAGCTTTTAAAATACAGTAGAATCCTGATTATCCGAGTTAATGTGGACCAAGACTAACTCGGATAACCGAAAAACTCGGTTAAAGCAAAAATTGTAAATGAAATAAATTGTGTATGTTTAAATGTATATTTTAACAAATACAAAAATTATACAGATTGACCACATGCAGTTCATATTGTTACGATAATTAAAGAGTTCTTACTTAAAAAAGTCCTTACTTTTTTTTTGTTTTACGTTACTTAGGCGTTTTTCTGCAGCAATGTTTCGCCCTTTTTTTAAGGATAACAGGATTGCTGGTGTCGTTTCTTGTTGTTCTATATATTCAATAGCACTTTCGATAGCTTTTAGTCCATCTGTATGGGAGATTTTCATCGTCATTGTCTTTTTATCATCATCATTAGATTTAGTCCTTATTGACTGACTTATTATTACTGATTAGTCCTTATTGACGATAATTTTATCTGTAATCTCCTGTTGTTTGTCAGCGTTTATTAGTCACAGATTTCGTTTTCTTGAGTGTTTGTGAGATCAAGTTCAAAACTTTTTTCGGTAGTTTCAAAAATGGAAAAATTATAATAAAAAAATATACTAGAAATATTTGACAGCTCGGTTAAAGCAGAAACTTGGATAATCTTGGTTTTACTGTACTTTTTAGGAAATATATTTCCTCTTGAGATCAGACCATTATCTTGTCTGTCCACATGTAATTGTATTTCTAATTTAGGTATGGGGTGATGTTATTCTTAACTCCTTAGAATTTAACAGTTGATGTTTGTTTTAGGCCGTGCTTCTTCTCAAGTTGATGAAAGATCAAGGAGCAGATCTAGTAGACGGAATTATGTTGATGAAGATGATGAATACGATGATGAACTTGATGAGAGTTTCTCGCAAGACGCATCTAGGAACTATGAATCAGATGAGTACAGGCAACAACTTATGCCTATCGTTAGGTATGTTTTGTGATGTTGAATAATGGACATGAATAAATAGCTATCAAGAATTTATTGTTAATGCTAATATGAATTTCTTTCATCCTAAGTGCTTATATATTGTATTGGTCTATTGATTTTCACAATAACTGTTTATTCCTTAGAGTTCTTAATTGCTCGAATCTTGACATGGATTCCAGGTTGCCTATTGTAAAATACAAATTTTGTTTCCTGTACACAAATTCCACCTTTTTTTAATTTGCTCTTATCGCTAACAAAGTATTTTAATTCTATTCTCAATATAAATGAATCATTTAAAAAAATTTTGTATATGAAAATGCAACAATCATTAAATTAAAAATATAGCATCCTCATGCTTGCACTAAACATTTCCAGTTGAAGTCCCATTTTCTGACATCATAAATACATTATTGGATGCTTACTTTGGGCATATTTTTCTAGATATATGCGACTTATTGCCAAACATTTCGATTCTTGGTATAAATCTGACCATGAGGGTGCAAATTTTCCTGATCTCTAAGTAGTTTTAAGTTTAAAACATACTTTGTAGGAATCTAACATTGCTTTTTATTTTCAGCACTGAAGTTACTGGCATGAAGGGCAAATTATTGCAAGGTAATATTTACATTTTAGTGTTGACTAATTTTTTAATTAGTAACTGCTATGAATGAACATAAAGCTTTATTTAGATTCACTAATTGCTAAACTTAATAAGATTGTTCTGAAATCGTTTTTAAGTATTGTTTATTTAAAATGTCTGCAAAAAATGGATCAATTAAAAAATATTTAAAAAACATTTTGTTATGCATTTTTTTTGAAGCTATTGTAATGATGTTACCTACAACTATAGTTAATTTTACAATTAAAATTGAATATTACCTATTGTGGTATTGCTAATTAGCAACGAGATATTTCAGTTCATAGACAGGTGGAATATGCTCATAAGTTTTAATAGACTGCCTGAATGATAATAAATAGTAATGTGTGGTATTTTTAAACTTGAAATGCATGGATCGGTATTTTCTGGGAACTATCTTAGACAACTTATCAGATTGGTAATAAAAAAATCATCAGGTAGTTTTGTAGAATTAAAGTATTTGTTTTAACATGAACTTTTTCAAATTTTATATCAGACTTACGGCTGTATTCACATATTTCGAGTTAACCGTTAACCTGAGTTCACTGGCAGAATTCATTCTTCGCTGGCCGAATTCATTGCATATGGGGATTTTAATACAGGGTGGTAACAGAACCTGGAAATCAGGGAATTCTCAGGGAATTTTTTAATTCTGGAAAAATCAGTGAAATCTCGGGGAGTATTTCCAATTTTTACAAAAAATCGGGGAAATTTTGACAATTTAAACGGCTATCATTATTGTTTATTTAGAGATGCACTATTACAAGTGCTTTTGAGACTCGAATAAATCGTATTCGCTGAAATTGTAATTCGAATAAAGAACCATGGCGTCGTAATTTTTAATCACAGTGAAAACCGCCTTCGCCGTTTATTTCGTGGCCTCATCGTCTTGGTCGCCGTGAGGCTAGCAATACAACTGTTGGTATTCAATTTGAAACTTGTGTAACTAATGATGCTTTTTGTGTATTAAATTAGTTATTTTTGTTTGCAATTACATTTTTGTAGAATTTTTTATGTATTTTGCAGTTGGTTTTGATGAATAGTTTGATAATGTAGGGTCAGGTGTAAAAAGTTCATAATCGAAATATTTTCCATCTTTTCTCCATTTTTTTCACTTGCAGTTATAAGAGTTCCATTAAGGGTTCCAACCCTTACAATAACAATTGAAATATCTGTAGAGAAAAAATACAAAATATTTATGGAGAATGTGATCCTTTTACACCCTCTGACTCTAAATATTTAAAAAATAGTGTTGTGTGGATATTGTATATCGATACCAATCACGGATCACAACATTTCTCAAGGGAATTGTTAAATCAGGGAAATTTTTGTGAAACTATCAGGGAAATCATGGAAATACCAGGGAACTTTTTTTCAAGGATTTTGTTGCCACCCTGTAATAGAATGTGTACATCATTTTAATTTGGGTTTGAAAAGAGAAATACAAAGATATTTAATTTCAAATAGGATTTTTATGGAAACTGAAATTTTGCATCAAAGAATTGTACACAATACCGTGACCAATCAATGTAATCCGATTATCTTTGTACTTGTCAGTATGCGTGTGTGTGGTGTAAAGTGAAGTGCTGTCAATTTTCTTTCATTCGTAATAAATCAACAAAATGATTTTTATTCTACGACCAATTTTCATCTGACATGGTCATATTCTACCGTTTCCTCTCTCATTGGGTTCAACGCTAACAAGCCAGAACATAGTTTAAACCAGAAAACCCCTGAGCATATCTATTTTATAGAAAATGTAATCACGTTCTGATTCATATAAGATTAGATGAATGTGCGTGGTCGCAAGAATACTGTAATTTAGCACAGAATAAATGTTTGGTCCATTTTGTTTTGTTTACAGTATATCTCGCTTATTTCACAAAAAAATTAGTATTGTGCATGCATAACTCTCAACTGTGAGGTAATTTGTCGATTTCGGAGGATCGAAATGTAACACCGAAACGGCGGTTTAAACCTTGGATAAGTATTGTGAATACAGTTTTTTTTCGATAACCGGGGATTATCGTTGATCCGTGGTTTAACTCGGACTTGTGAATACTGCCGTTATAGGTGGGGGAAAATGGATTGAAAATATTCTAAATACCCAGCCAATTGAACATTTATTGCAGTACAAGGGTGGAATCATTATCCACTTGACATTTCCCTGGTGCACAAGTCCCCTGGTGATCCTCCGTTGATTTGCTGGCTGCCTACCCTACTATATTATTTTAGTCAGTTCGACCTTCATTGTGTTGATGAAAACAGCTATAAATCGCTGCTTGATAAAGCATTAAAATGCACAAGCCTCTTGGGTCAACATATCTAAACAAACGTTTTCAGTTATGAATATTAACAAATTGAAAAATGAGAACATGAAAATTTAGGATCAATTTCATGCTTTGCTACTACAAAGTCGAAACAAATAGTAAAACAATTCAATGCAACATTCATCAAATAAAATTATATATTTTACTATCTTCATGACTGATAAATGTAAATAAAATATAGATGAAACTTTTTGTGGTTTTTTTTGTCAACCTTCCCATAAGTCACAGACTCACAGTGAGTCTATGTGGTCCCTGGTCTAAACAAGTCTGCATCTCTGGTCTAGATGGACAAACACCCATGCCTAACCCCGGATTTGAACTAGGAACCTTTTGACCTAAAAGCCAGCATATTTGACCAATTGGTCAGCTGTTTTCGTTTCCAATTTTAATCAATAATTTCTACTGTACAAGGGCTCTAAAACATTTTTGATGAGCTGGAAAGAGGTGGGTTAAAAAAAAATCCATAATTTCCACCTGTAAAAGTTGTTTAAAATCAATTTTTGTATTGTGCTAAATTTGATTTTTCCTCCATAGTCTTGAGTGAAGTGAAGCTGAATAAAGATGCTTGGCCATTCCTTTATCCAGTGGATGAATCGTATGCTCCAGGATATTATGAAATTATTCAGGTAAATTGATTTGTATTAATCATTGTACTAGTAATAACCATAGCTGTGTATGTCAGTATGAATATTAATATTAAGAGTACAGTAAAACTTCAATTAATGGTCAGGACCGGGATCACACGGTTTGAATAGATGTATAACATGTAAACCTGAGACGACATCCCACCCTCAGCATTTCAACGAATAAAAAAAATGCACGTTTATGAACTGGACATACACTGTACATGCATGTATTTTATTTTACAGAAACACAAAATATACAATTTACAGTACTGTATATATTGTTACATGAACTTATGCTCTGGTTGTACATAACTTTTCGAATTTTAAAGTAGTTTGTCATTTTCTGTGTGTATGTTCTAGTAACTTTTAATATTTAATTAATAAACTTTTAAATTATTGACTGGCGGTTAACAGAAAGTGATGGTTACACTGTATAACGTAACCATTTATTTTTTCTTTCAAAACAGGGACCCTCTCAGCATTGGAACAAATAAAAAAAATACACATTTATGAACTCGACATACACTGTACATGATGTATTTTATTTTACAGATACTCACAATATACAATTTACAATTCTGTACATATATTGTTACATGAACTTATGCTCTGGACATACATACATATTCAAATTTTAAAATAGTTTATTTTCTGTGTGTATGTACTAATAACTTTTAATATTTAATTAATTAACTTTTAATAATGGAGTGATGGTTAACAGAAAGTGATGGTTACACTGTAGCTATGCCTATGTTATATTGATAAATGAGTAGTGTGGCAAGGAAATTTCGCGATGCTATGTATAACATGTATACACATTTATCAGATGTAAAGAAATTTAAGTTTTAAAATTTAGTGCAATTTGCTCCACACATCCTAATTTATTGTTAGCAAACAAACCTTGTATCTCACCTAAATTGTCTTGTATTGTGCACAAAACAAGAAACCCTCTTTTAGTTTTGCATTGAATTTGAAAAACACAAATACATGTTTGAGTGTATTTTATGAAAAGCAGTTAATGACAGCCTTTATGCAGTAAGAGGCTTTTGTTTTCATGCTGAAAATTACAAAAAATGTTCTTTCTGCTTATGGTTTCCAAGTTAAGGTAGCAGTAATTTAGATGGATTGTCCAGAAATCATTAAAAATACTACTATGTAAGTTGACTTTAAACAATGTTAAATTATTACATTATTTTTACATGTATTTCACATTTGACTTTTTAATAGGAACCGATGGATTTGTCTACCATGTCAAAGAAGCTAATGGATAATAGCTATAGAACTATAAATGATATTGATGAAGATTTTGAAGGAATGGTTTCTAATTGCCAACTTTATAATGGAGAACAGCATGGTAGATTTAAATTTTATATTTCAATTCTAATTTTAAGATTTTTGTTAACATATTTTCACGTACAGAAAAATAAAACATAATATGAAAGCCGTTCTAAATAAAACATAATAGGAGTGCTTTCTCTTTTCATTCAGTATCTCATTTTCATACAAGCCATTAGATTAAAACTTAGAATTTTTACTACTTACTTTAATGTTTTCCTCCTTTAATATTATACTAATAAAACTAACTAACAATAATTGACAGGGTTCCCACAGGTTAAAAAAATTCAATTTTGTCCAAACAATCAGGAAAAATTTCGAATTTTTGTCTAAAACCTGGAAAATTGCCTCAATGACCTGGAAAATGATTGATCAGCTTTGGAAAAAAGTAGCCAATAAGATTCGTACACAGTTTGGTATCACTTTATTTTGGGAATATCATTTTTCAACCTATTTTAAAAGAAACAGTTAATATTTAACAGGTGAAGAATTTTGTTTTGTCCACTGATTTAAATCGCAGAATTTCATGCTTATGAAACATTAAATCAAATTGATTTGAGTCAAATATGTTGGATTATTTGAACAAGTTATTATGCAAAATTACTTGTGCTTTGTGTATTAATTTTTACAATGTATAATTTTAAAATTGATTTGTATTATTGGCTATTAAATGCTAAATTATTTCTTGGTTTTTCACCTTAAAAATGTCACAAATTGCTTAATATGTGACCTGGAATTAAAAAAAATTATGTTTGGAAAACTTAGGAAATTGAATGGGAACCCTGTATTTAAGAGACTTTTTTTCCTACTATTAGAAAAAAATTATGCCACTAATTCCACTGTTTCATAGGTAGCCCTGTAATCTGTATACTTAAAACTAGAGTTATACTGATATTGCATTGTTTTTCCTTAACTTGTCAACATAAGTTGCTTGTAATTCAGAGTGAAAGTGGTTATTTTTATTGCTACTATATGGAAACTTGTCATTTGGGAGTATAATTTGACTTTATATTTATATTTTTATTATTGGCCATAACAGTTTAGGCATCCCCCCCCTCCCCTTAACTTGTCAACATAAGTTGCTTATAATTCAAAGTGCAAGTGGTTATTTTTATTGCTACTTCATGGAAACTTGTCATTTGGGAGTATAATTTGACTTCATATTTAATTTTTTTTATTGGCCCTAACAGTTTAGGGTTTGAAAATTTTTTTGCTCTACTTATACATTTGATTGCTCTTTTATACTTCATAATATTGTAATTATAAATTCATAAATGTCTTAAATACTTTTAAAATCAGTAATTTAGGGTTTCACATAAAAGTCGAGGTCTTGTAAAGTAGTTAATATTTGAATGTGATTTAACTTCTCTCACTCTCTCTCCTGTTTCATGTGCTAAAATTAAGGTACTTGGTATCAACCTTATTTTTTCTGAGCTAAGTATATTCAGAAAACTTTCCTAATTAATTCAAACATTCTTTTTTAACAGAAATGTCTAAAATGATCAAGAATCTATGGAAAGTATTCCGTAAGAGTCTGAACAGAGTATTTGGTTCTGAAACAGAAGATAATAATACTCCACCCTTGAACACTGAGCCATCTACCAGTTTTCAGAATACTGACAGTGATTCGCAGGATTCAACATACGGAAAACGAAAAATGGATGTGAAAAAGACGAAAAAGAGAGTTTGCCGCAGGGAAGCTCTAGAAACCTTATCTAAAGAAGCTCAGCTGGCTGTTGAGGTAATACATCTTTTGCATATAATTTCTACCAAAAGTTGTGAAATTCAAATAAGTTATTAAGAAATTTCATACTTGGAATAAAATTAGCATGTAAGATGCCTGTGTATATGTATTACAATTTTGCATTGAAAGGGGATTTCCATAGTGCTTAAAATTTATATTTTAAATGCTATTTGTCAAACATTTTGAATGTACAGTTTTAAAGCTATTATCTTGCTATTGGAAATTGATTGAACATTAAAGTGTCGCCTTTCTTAATAAATTAAAAATCCTTCAATGATTAAAATGCTTCATTAAAAATGCTTACTTTTGTTACTTTTTGCTCTTATTTTCTTTAAATGTCTTTCTAGAAAACTCAGAGCAGTGAAATGATGCAGATTGATATGAGAGAATCACATGGTCATCCGAAACAGTGCAGCTTGTTTTCTGATTTAAAAATTGTTCCACTTAACAGTCATCCGCCTACATTGATTGAAAAATTTTCATCTGATTCCTCCAATCAAGATAGCAATGATATGGACTCTAGCAAAGATGGCGCTTCCTCTTATCGCAACCAAAGCTCGAATTCTCCGAATCTAGCAATCACTAAGACAGAGAATACTGGAACTGAAATGCAAACAAATCCAAGGTCTAATCCTGCAATCCACTACATTAGTCCAAGCGATTACAATTCTGATTTATCTGAATTTATGGATGGAGCCAACACCGGCCTGCCGAACGACAACAATTTGAATACATCTGTCAGCTCTTATAACTCCCATAGTTCAAGCAGCCCTGACGTGCATGAAGCAGGACACGCAAGAAGTCCCTCAAACACAGTTCAAAATTTACCCCGACCTGTTATATCCGAAAGAGCTGTTCCTCTTCTACAGGACAATTTCAGTATTAATGAACTTAGCAACTTTACATCATCCTATGAAACTTCAACAATCAATGCTTCAGCTTTAGGTCTTGCGTCCGGTCAGACTATTTATAGGAAACCCTTTGGTAATTATCAGATTCCAATGACTACAAGTATTGGAACTAGTAGTCAGGCATCTTTTACACCTGCTACATCTGCCCAAGTGCCAGTTAACAGATCAAATCTAGAAATGCCCAACTCTCCCTCGTTTTCGGCCCAGGTATCGGTACCTCAAGGTCAACAATTGGTAAACCAGCAAAATCAAGGTATCCAAATAACAAAGGAATCAACTCAGTACTATCAGTTTCAAAAGTCCAGTATGGAAATGGCATTTCCAAGTGCAGTAGCCGTAAGCAGTGCTGGAGCGTTTGCTTCTCAACTGCCTATGGCACCTGTAGTAACAAATTCGTCAGCCCAAATTCCTTTACAGGTACCAGTACCATATTCAAAAGCATTCCCCAACCAGAGCAATCTAGTTTTGCCACAACCAGAAGGAAACAAGTTTCCTAATGTGAAGTTTAGTCTTCCTCCATCTACTGGGGAGATCTTGCTGGTACCAGGAGATCCAGCAACTTCAGGCATGACGTTTCATCTCTTTGCACAGCCTACCACAAACCCATCACAACCCATACGGTCTAGTATGGAGCTTAAGGCTAGCAATGTCAACAGCACTGTACATCCACTAGCTAATCAACAAGCTGTAGAGAGCCAGGTAACTAAATCTTATGTTCAAATTCTTAAATTTTGCTGTCAGAAATTTTTCATTTGAATGGAAATAGTTAGTAGTTAATTTAATAATAATTATACTTCACGTTTTGAAAAAGTGTTTATAAAAGATTATCACAATATAATGTTTGTGTTCTTCACTAATAATAATTAGTGTTTGATAAATGAAAATTTTTTGAAATAATTTATTACCATTTTCCAAAATGAAATGCTCAATGAAAAATAAAACAGATCTAATTATAGGTTTGGTAAAATATTATTTAAGATAAAATGAATATGTGTATTGTGGTATAAAAACTTCAGTGGAATGGGAGAATCTGAAATAGTGTCTAAATCTTTATATATCTGTCTAATTCTTGTAAATAACAAGATTCATTCTTTTATTAAAATATCAAGTGAAAAGTTATGTGAAAGATAGTTTAATTTGCTACCTTGATTTAATTTCATGATTTGCCTTTCTGTCTATTCTGTAAAAATAGTTATTCAACCTTTTTCTTAATTCTCCCTGTACAATTTCTTTTAATCTCTTAAAAAAAACCCACATTATTTAAAGGAATATAAAATTTGTTTAAGTTATTAAATCATATTTATAAATGAATATTAATGAAACTTTCAGAGTTGATTCAATCACTTTTACATAATTCAAAATGTAACAAAGTAAATTAAGACTTTTAAGCTTTATTTGAACAATGCAGTAGAGCAAACAAATTATTATTTATTACCATAAGAAATTTATAAAATATTTTGGAAGTGTATTAAATTCTTCTGAATGACAGCTTTTTGAAAAACTGATAGTTGCTCATTTTAAACTGGTATGTTGGATATATTAGGGTTGATTGATAAGTAAGGTTTCCAATCATAAAATAAAATAACGAAAGTTATATCAAGACGAGGGAGATTTCTCTTATACACATCCAAAAAACCTTATTTTTAAAGACAACCACCATTTGACAATACCAATTTTTTCCACATCTGTGTTTTGTTTCCCATTTAATCTGAAGAAGTTTGATTTGTTTTCATTTTAAGGTTTGGCATAAAATGAAAG
The DNA here is from genome assembly GCA_947359465.1 of Metellina segmentata. NCBI lineage: Eukaryota > Metazoa > Arthropoda > Arachnida > Araneae > Tetragnathidae > Metellina > Metellina segmentata. Next base: position 84,472,648 of record OX375877.1, read on the forward strand.
AATTTGTCAATTCAACATCCTTTCAATTTTGGGGACCTGAATTTGGATAGTGCCGATTCTGGGTTGTAAGTAGTGTGTTGAACAATAGTGACTTTTAGGCTTGTCCCTGTTTCCAACTGTTAGGTCAACTGCAATGTGGCCTTGCATTGCAATGCAAATGAAAAGCCTCTTTTCAGGCCTGACTCAAAAATAGTCAAAAACCACTTATTGCTGCATTATATGTAACTGAAGTGGCACGCATGTCTAACATGCAATAACATCAAACAGTGAATCAAAACTTAGCTCTTATGTAGCATACAGTATTGGCATGCACAGATGTTCTTCCTCGACTGTCAGCAATGCTACTGAATAGACCTTGCTTATCAAAATCAACTCTTGTTATCTTCTACTAGCCACTGTGTGGCTAGCAAATCCATTGAAGATATATTCAATTTAAAAATTATTTATTTAAAGAAAATTATATTTTTAGGTATCAATCTAAACGAAAATTTTCCACAGATTTCAAATATGTTGAAGTTTTTAATCCATCTTTAACGATTTCGATTTTACGAAAAAAAAAATTAACAATCACAGTTAAAATGTTTTTTATTTCTTGCTCTCATCGGAAATAGAATGGGACAGGAAATGTAATCTTTTTTTTTTTTTTTTTTTTAATGAGATGGGCAGAATATGCAATTTTTTTTTCTGGAAAGAGAAAGTATGTGCAACATTACAATCTCTTACGAAAATATAAAAAAAATATTCAGTTTAAAAATTATTTATTTAAAGAAAATCATATTTTTAGGTTGCGATCTTAAGTGAAATTTTCCGCAGATTTCAAATCCCTTGAAATTTTTACTCCATCTTTAACGGTCTAGGAGATAGAAAAAAAAAACATCACTAAAGTTAAAACTTTTTTTTCATCCTCTGCTGGAAAATTATTCCTCTGCTCAAAATAAAAACGGAAATGGGAAAAATAAATTTTGAATCTCATCTTTCTGCGGTTGCTATTCCAAAGAAAACAATAATAATCAAATTTCATTAAATTCAATTAAAAATGCTCTAAATTGAATTTTAAAATTTGCCGTGGCCCAAAAATTGTAAAAAATTTGGACTACCTGTATGCCAAATCTCATTGCTGTATGTGTCATAGAATCGTCAGGATAAAACACTTCATTTTATAATAGTAGAGATGATTATAATTTATTACAAGTAACATGTTTTCTTTTTTAAGGTTTCAAACAGAGGAACAAATAGAGAAGAGAGTGTTATTCAACCTCAGAAAAGGAAATCTCCCCTTCAAGATTTAGAAGAGCTAGTTGTGCAAACAACCCCAGTAACCACCTCATTGCCTTTACATCAGCCTTCAATTTCAAAAAATTCTGAGATGATTTCTGGATTTTCAGGTCCTGTTCGATTCACTGATTCGAGTCCTGGTTTTCCTCCCATTTATGCCAACAGTTCTAATGCAGTAATAAGGCCCAGTGCATCGTTGCAGAGACTGCAGTACAACCCCAACAACACAAGCATTTGTTATAGCTCACCTAATGCGTCATCCAACATGAAAAGCAGTGGTCCACTTCAGCAGAATGGTAACATGTTTCAGACGCCAGTAACAATGCAGAAGACTGCTGTATTTCCCAGCACCAACAAAATGTTTGTCAGCACCAGTGGCAGTGCACCAACAAGTTTAGTTATGTCGAGACCATCCAATATAGCCCAGAAAAAGTTCCAACTTCCCAGTGGCAACCTGCCAATGAATTCAAATGGCGTTATTCAGAATGCAAATGGACAGTTAGTTTTCATACCATCTGCTAAGGAGTCTGCCAAGAGATCAGCAGGTGAAGAGCAGATTCAAAAGATGCAGAGCTTAGGCAAGCCTGTGCCACAGGCTGTGACATGTGCTCCATATTTCACAAGTGCCAATAACACAATGCTGCAGCAAAGTTTTGCTTTCCAGAATGCCCCCATAAACCCATCCCAGATCTACACTCAGGTATGTCATTCTAGTTAATGTAATAATTATATGATTATTAATCGTTATTAACCTTTTAATCATTTCCCAGACATATATATTAGTCTATTACATTATATTAGTCTACTACATTATATTATCTTATAAGGATTTATAATTGCCAATCCTTATTAATTACTACAAATTATGTGTATGCCTGTGTTGTGTCAACTAAGGAAAATGTGTGTTTTCAAAGAAGTTTCATCTATTCAAGGTATAATCTAGTATATTCAAGACATCTTGAATGATTTATTGTATCCAATTAATAGTTGCTTGCTTTTTAATTTTAAAATTACGATGAGGAGGCTGAACATGTGGGTTTGGTAAATTGTGACAAATTGTATTACAAGTGAAACGCATCAAATCAAAAATTTCAAGATTCGAGTTTGTTAGATTTTAAAACCAGAATGGGGTTTTTTAGACTGGTATAATCCACCAGGTCATTCTTTCATTGCATGAAGGTTATATTTGTTCTTGAGAATCACTAAACTCTAAGTCGACTATCACAGTGATCAAAACGAAGAGCATTCTAACTCTGTGTTGAAAACTTTCTTGGGTCTCCCAAACACGATATGATTTTCTCAATAGATAACCAAATTCTTAAAGAACCAGGATGCCTAAGAGCCTGACTCTTTTCGAAGCATTTACAGTATTTATGATACAGCCCAGAACAGAAAAACAACATAAGGGATAAATTTTTCAAATAAGAGCAACCAATAATATGCAGTGATCTGATCTCTTATTAGGTTGCTTATCATAAGAAGCACACAACGTTCTCGGAATCTGAACTTTATGGGTCATGATATTTTTGTGGTTGTAGGCCATCACCCTCCATGTGAGATAAATTTTAAAATTACAATGATAATATGAGTAATGAATTTTATAAAGAATTAATTTTATTTCGGCCTTTTAATAATTTTTCCCAAGTTGGCACCACTGCATCCCAAACAGTATTATTATCCCTGGTGTCTTCGAAGAAAGCCAGTTAGTTACAGTTAAAAAATAGGGTATGAACTTATACATAAAAAGTAACATGTATTCTGTCTTGGTTATATAATTTTCAAAGTTATTGAACTTTAATTATGAACAAAAGAAGTTAAAACTTAATTTAACTTTCGATTAAAAAAATTAATCTCGATTTAAATTGGTGTACCCTACTTTGTTGCATAACTATTTAAATTTTTTGAATTGTAATAACATTTTTATGTTTTTCTAGGTTGTTCCTAGTCAGCTCCAGCCTCAGTTTGTGAATAACCCGTACTACATTATTGCGGATCCAAATGCTCTTCAGGGAACACAACACTATCCTGTCATGAATATGCAACCCATTTCGTTTACAAACAGATAATTACGCAATTGGAGAAACATGTATATATTGGTACGTTTTCCCCTAGAGTTTTTCCCCAACTCTTTCCTAATTCCTTTCACTCGACGCTCTATAAAATAAGTTACCTAGATAATTTTGACAACCTTTAACTGTGTGAGATTCACACCACAAGGAATCACCATGGGTTTAGAGGATTTTCCTCATAAATGACCCCTTGGACATGAGGGTTGTTGAGAATGCAATTGTAACATGTGGGTGTTGTTGAAGGTGGAGTTTCTTGCTGTTGCTCTTGGCAAGTCCATGTAATCTTTCCAAAAGGAATGTGATTAAACATAATTTTTATACAGTTCCTAATGACATGACTTCAGGGAGTGAGCATTTTTTATTTGCTCCCTCCTTGTTCTAGAGTCTCAAACTTGCGTATTTCAGTTTAATATTTACTATTTGTGTAGTTGTATAGTTTGTTTTGTGTGTCTAAATAAATCACAAAAAGACAATCTTGGTGAGGAAGATTCATTACAAGGGTCTAGGGAAAGGACCATTTGGCTGAATTGCAGGGTGCTCTATTGTATTTAGGTATACCTTTTACAGTGTTCAAGAAGGTGTGTTCTATTGCAGACTTCTCACCTGATGAATTATAGAATGATATAGCTGGATACTTTTGCCTACTTTAAATTTCGTGAGATTCACATCACTATTCTTCACAACGGATCACCATGGGTCTATGGAAAGGACCATAAGGTCGAATTGCAATGATCTACTGTACAGAGGTTTAGAGAATGTGCCCAATAGAGGACCTCTTGGACATTTTATGTTTTTCTAGGTTGTTCCTAGTCAACTCCAGTCTCAGTTTGTGAATAACCCGTACTACATTATTGCGGATCCAAATGCGGAGAGGTGAAGGACCATAAGGTTGAATCACAGTGTGCTCTGTTGTACGGAGGTGATTTTGTTATTTTGGGCATTTGGTACCCAGGTTCACATTGGACAGTGTGAGAGACGGTGTGCTCCCATTATATGGAAGTGTCATGATTGTTTTCCAGGGTTTGAAACCCAGTATTGCACTGTATGGCATGATGTCTTGGATGTTTAGAATGCTTTTTATGTTTATAAACGATGTAAAGCAATAACACTGCCCCTCTTTGTATTCACCTCAGTAATATGCATCTACTGCTTGACCAGTATAACAAACTTGGTTCTTAATTTTATAAAAATTGTTTAGAAAAGTTAATTGTTTAAATACCAATACATATATCTATAATTCTCTCAAAATAGGTGAAATATCCTATTTGTTTGTGCACATGAGCAAGATATTTATCATTTACACAAATGACAAATAGGTGTCTTGTTTTGTGAAGAGTTAAGAATCGTTTGCAGTTTAATTATTTTTGTTCTTTAGGTGCCAGTTGTGGCAACATTTAAAAGATGTCTTAAAAATTTGTGTTCTTATTATCTCTTTTTGATTCAATTTTTTCACATTAAATGGAAAAGACGATACTGTATTCAAACTTTTTTGTTTTATTTAGTATTACTTTCATTTCTAACTTTTTATTTTTATGTTGCAGTATTATTAGAAGAAGCATTCTGAATATAGTAGCAACATTGAATTTGTCAACGAAAAATGGTGGAGAAATCAACTGTTTAAAATATTTTAGTACAAATTTCCGTGCATTATTCATTTTCTTGTAAATTCATCCAACACAACTATCTGTATGCTTGTACTTTTTTGTATAAAAGTAAAAGTGTGCTTTTATATATTTTTTGGAACATCATTTGTACTTTCATATTTTATTTTAAAATAAAAGTATGAACCGTCTAAATTTCTTTTTTAACTAAACATTTTCCTTGCTATGTGAAACAACCATCATAACTCTTGTAATTAAAAATGCAAAGTTTTAAATAATGACCTATGAACTTTTCAAAGTTGTGACCATGTGTTTGAACTTCTGGCCAATGCTAGCCACAGCCTTTTATTTAAGTGGGATGGCAAGGTCCAGTACAACATGAGGTGTAATTTTCCAAATTATTAATTTTTCTAATTTCTCAGACTTCACTATACTGTAGATACCGAAATAAATTTGTTTGTATTCAGTAGACATTTACTTATGAGAAGGATTTTCAGTATAAACATACTAGGCAGTAAACTTGAATTTACTAGTAAAAAGAATCTTCAAAACTACTAATAACAATTTAAAGACTTGGAAAAGATCCTCTTGGCCATTTCATTAGATTGAGACATCCATCATCATAACTAAAGTAAGTCACAAGAGGAAAACGAAAATTTTTTCTATAATAGTGTTGCCAATCCAGTCTGCTTGTAAAGGTGGGGAAGAACTAGCTTGATTCACTAATGTTCTCAACTATGTAGTGTGAATGTACCAAAATACACAAGTGAATGGCACTTATTTAACCCCACCTTTGGTTAAAAATTCAGTTGTAGCACTATTCTATGACAATTTTTACATTTGAACTCGTGTTTAAGTCTTCTGGATTTTTCAGTCAAAGATGGATGTCTTACTCTTGAAAAAATGATATCATTTCCAAGTTTTTAATCTATTTATTTTTTATTACTTATTGCATTTTTTTCTAATTTGACATAGGTTTTCACATGTTTAATCTATAATTGTGGTAATGTGCACCAAATTAAAACTGGTACTTACATCTTATTAAAAGTCTTGGAAGTTTATAATTCTAAACGCTTCGCAATTTTTCTTGCATGAATTACCAAGTAGATAAATACATTTGTTCAGCTAAATTTGTGATTTTTTAAAAATTAAATTGCTTGGATAAATCATCTAACTCATTAAACTGACAATAAAATGATATTTATCAAAAGTTTTTCTCAAAATCTAAATTTTTGTCCATTGTTTTTTAAGTCTAAAATCCTCACCATTGATAAAAATGAATACTAAATACTGAGAAACTGTCTTGAATGGTTCCATATAAAATTGCTGGGATGCAATGATATGCAATAAGTAAACTAGCCATTTACTTTCAAAGCACTGAAAAATACAACCTTAATTTATCACTTTAATTTGTCAAAAATTCTTTAGCATCTTTTTCTAGAATTCTAGCCTTTATAAGTTTGACAGTTTGAAATACTTAAATATGCTAGCCTAAAAGCTTAAAATTGTACTGATCAACATAGACTAGATCTATAAACAATGAGACTTTTATTGCTATAATATTGTATTCAAATCTAACATTAACCAAAAATAGTTATTATCAAAAGTAATATGAAAGAAAATGCAAGGAAATAGTTTTAATCCAATTGTGTCATTAGGTACATGGAATATTCATTAACGTGGGGTTTCATTCTAGATTTAGTCATAATTTGCACACTGTGTGTGTTGCATCCAATGTTAACTTTCCCTACATTTGTATTTATATTGTCCTGCAGAAGGTCCTGAAAAAGAACCAAGAAATAAAACAATTAGATAAAATTATAATTATGTGGAATTCAAAAATCTTTGGAACTAAAAAATGTCCTGGTTTTGTGAATATTTCTAATCTTAAATTGAAAAAATCGGTTGAATTTGGAAATAGTAAACCTTACAATGCTTCTTTTTAATTGATTTTTTAAACGTAGAATATACGAAGGCCCATAAATATATATTTATACATTACTCTACAATAATGGACCTGACGCCTGCGGATTTGCTTAAAATCCGACTACTTGTTTTGGGGTGTTTTTTGTGGTGTGGCCTGGGACCTTTGCATGTTGTTCCTGGTCAATTGAACGCCGACGCCTACATGAACATTTTGGACAATCGAGTTGTTTCTACGTTCTGGCAATGTTATGAATTGGACGAATGTTACTTTCCTGGACGTCAACGCTCCATGTCATGTTGCAGCCTCTGTCAAGCAGTGGTATCAAGACAGGGATGTAAAATGTCTTCCCTGGGCTACTCAAGAGTCCCGACCTAAACCCCATAGAACATTTGTGGGACGAGTTAGAGCGACGCTTAGGACCAGGAAACCACGTCCCAAATCTACAACTGAGCTGGTGACATTCTTGCTGCATGAGTGGACACAAATACCCATAGCTGTGTATCAAAACCTTTTTGAAAGTATGCCCAGAAGGGTTGCTAGTGTAATTGCAGCACGTGGGGGACCATTCCCCTATTAAAGCATGTATTCTCTCCTTTATACCATCACATATTGCTGTCCGGTCCGTTATTGCAGGGAAGTGTAAATTTATCTCATCTTGAAGCCGCTTACATATTTTATGTTAAGTTCTCTAATTTATATGTAAAATGTAAGTTTTGTCTTTACTTAAATTGAAACTCAAAGGGGAGGGGGATATTACCTAAATGTGCATCCATATGGAAATTATAGATTGGTTAGATTTTTTTTACGATTAATTCAGAAATGTTTTGATGAAACGTTGGGGAAAAAAAATGGCAAATCATGATAACGTTTAATAAATTATTCAAAAAACAAGTTTAACTACAGTACAACTCACTTATAACGAGCCCTGTTTTAACGAGAACCCGGATTTAACGAGGAAATCGGAAATACTTGATTGGTACAATGTTAAGTCTCTGGGATGATAACTCGCTTTTAATGAGAAACCCCGGTTATAGCGAGCAATATTTTTGTGATTCATAAAATTTCTATTGACTTCCAGCTCAGTTAATTTTTTCTTGGAACCAAATTCTACAAGTGTTATTCAGCCTATGGACCAAGGGGGGTCATCAGAAGTTTTAAATCAAACTTTCGTAAGTACTTGATTTTGATGCTTATCGATAGAAGAGAAAAATTAGGAACAACCTCAAATGCTAATGTAAACGTACTCGAAGCGATACGTTTAATGATCGATGCATGGTAAAACGTTACATCAACATGCATTACCAATTGCTTCCGTAAGGCTGGATTGGACATTTCTCAAGAGGGGCAAATCACTGAGGAAGAAGTATACGATTTGGAAATGAGTAGAGAAGAATTTAAAAATTATGTATCACTTCCGAGTATATTGTATGTAGCTGAAATTCAAGCTAAAGCAGATGAAAAGAATAATGAAAACGACAAATGTGAAGAATTTCAAGCTGAATCGCCCCAAACATACTCAATGGCTTTTGAGTTCGCAGAAAAACTTCTAACTTTTTTCGAAGCCAGGGGTGCAAATGACAATGTTTTTCGGGCCACGAGTCTTCTCCGATGAAAAATAACACAAGAAAGAGACAATAAGACAGTTCAAAGCAAATTAACCAACTTCTTTTGTACTGTATAGAAATAAAAAATAAAGTAAGTATGTATGAAAAGAATAAGAATGTATATATAATATAGTAAGAGTATGTATGAATTTTTATTTTTTCACAAACCCCCTTTTTTACAAGTACTTGGTGAAACGAGTAAATATCGCGGTCCTTTCGTGCTCATTATAAGCAAGTTCGACTGTACCATTTCGAAATTTTTATGTGAGGCTTCTGTATTGAATTACAGCTTTGTTGATGGCAGTGTGAATTTTCTAAATATTGTATTATTTTAGAGTGGCTAAAAATAACTATTCCAACCAATAATCTGATGGTTATAAAAAGAAATGGGAAAAACTTGTTTAACAATAACAGTATTAACTGTTATTGTGCTATTTGTAGTAGCAGTTATTAATATTAACAGTTGTGTTATTGTAATTAATACATCAATTAAATTTAACGGTTATTGTTAAAGGTTACTGTTTTAATAAACCTTCAAATGTATTAATTTTTCAACTTTCATTTTTATCAAACAATATTATAAATTAAAAATGTTTTGAAATCAAGTTTTATTCGATACTTTATTGCTACCCCAATAGCATTTGCCGTTAACTGTTAATATTTTCGATATCAGTTGTCAGATGGTTATTTTAAAACAACACTGCTATTTAAACTGTTATCGGAATAATTGTCTTCTAGTTTTTTCGTGTATCAAAAAAGTTAGAAATTTTTTGAAATTAACATAGCTTTTTCTGAACGCTTTTTAGAATAATTTTTCACAAACAGTTGTGATGTAATACTTAAAAAAGAAATAAAAAGTTTGTTAAACTGCTTTGAACATTATTTGCTTCCAAATGAGCAAAAAAATGCTCTTGTAAAGGATACTTGGTAACAATAGACCACGCATGTCTGTTAACTACGGAAACATAACGACATACACCGATTTTGGACTTGATCAAGAAAAAAAGACCGTGTCAAACTTTAACATAAGGTGATAAGAGAATATTTTGAAAATAATGGATGAATAAAAAACATCATTTCCTCATATTGCATTTGAGCATTATATTTTAAGTTCAGTAAAAATTTTGAGTGTCCTTTGATTATTTTTTTTTTTTTGGACAGTGATTTTAGATGTTTATATTTTTGTATGAAAAAATTTAGAACAAAAAATGTAATAACTACACGAAAGCTACTTTTACCACCATTAAAAATTTTGTCTTTAGCGTTGCCAGAGCCTTAATTATATCAAACCAAACGACGGAATTTACGATATCTGTTAGAAACAGAAATGCATCCAAAAGGCAATGAAAGGCTTCTTTAGTGCTCATTTCTTGCGAGACAAAGCGCCATTCCATATTTCTGGAGCCCATCATAAAAGCAGCGATGAAACATCGAAAGCAGCATATGCGTTTGTTTCCCATCTAATGACAAACAGTGATTCCCCCGCAGATGTCGCTGCGATAGAACAAACAGCAGACTGCCTGTCGTCTGCAAATGCCGGAACGGGCGCGGGTTACCTGATTTGGCGAGTCAGAGCTCTTCCTTGGCAAGCCCAAATTCTGTAAAACGAGTTTCCGAGCAATGTGACTTGTGGTTAGGAGAAATTAACTAATAGGGGAAATGGCGGTATTGATTTTCGTTTGGTTAATCGGCTTTTGTTTTCGTTCCTTTGATTAGGAATTAGAATGGTGCTTAGAATTGTAAAGCTAAAAAATAAATGTTTTTTTGATGAATGGAATTTGTTATATGTTTAAGTAAAATATTAATTGCGGTTTATTGTAGTTTCGGACTCAAAATTATTGATATTTTTTATTTTATGTGAATGTGAATAATTTTGATCCTAAATTAAACTTGATATTAAGTTTGAGCATAGTGGGTGGAATAAAATAAATTTGTCAAGAATTATGGGAAAAAATTTTTAATCGTTAATGACTCTTCACGTTACAGAATTATTTTCAAGTAATTGTTTTCATTTATATGCACTATACACTGCTGCTCATTAAAGATGCAACACCAAGAAAGAGTTGTTGGATTGACCTGAAATTGGGCATTTGGGAAGTTTATTATAGTAATGGAATATACAAATTATTAAAATTGTAGCTCTGCGGGAGCAATGCAAGCTCAAATCTGAACCATTAGGTATAAAATGCCTCAGAAAGTAAATCCCAAATATTGTCTTACAATTCAATCGGTATTGTAGGCGTAAACATGCCTCATCGGAAAACGGGACAACATTATGAATTCGACACAGTTTGAGAGAAGAATTAATGGGTGTGAGAAGGCGGTTTCTCGTATCATGATATTGCTACATACACGCGCGTTGGGCGAAATGTTAGTACAATTATGCATGCTTAGTTAGCTGTTTTAAGGGTTTTATAGCTCAAGGGTCATATTTGGCTAATCTGTACCAAACCAAAGACAGACAACATGATGAGGGAAGAATTAAAATAAAAAAATAGAAAGGCAAGTGAGTAAAAATGAAAGGGAGGAAAGATCACTCGGGTACCTGGGGGTTGTGATGCCCGTACACGCATAAATAAGATATGCCCTGAGGACTATGCGTGATTGAAGGAAATGGACACTAGAATGTTCTATGCATTGTTATGAGAGATCTGAAGCATTATGACGACATCAGAAAGGTAACATAGGCACTTGCTGCACATGTCTGAGAATCGCATAGCGACATCCACAACGTTTGCACAACAATGAAGGTGGCGCCTCAGGCGATAGCTGTCAGCACTGTTTCCCGAGATTAGGCAGGCATTCATTAGTGAGACTTATTTTAAGGTGAAGAAATAACGAAAATCGACCAGAATATCAATTTTTTTTATTAATTCAAAATATTTTCCAATTTTTTAACTTTTAAAAGATGCCAAGATCTAACAAATATTCGAAATAAGTTTTAGTCACAAGGCTTTTCGTTAGCTAATGTCACCATGAAGAGACATGTTTCCAAAACTTTAAACTCGATTTTTGAAGAACTGCGTTTTTGTAATAGGATGCTTTGTTCAAAACAATTACAATGAATTCCTTTATCATAATTGTTTTTGCATCATTATGATCTATATAATACAGTGAATATTTTGAGCCTCAACTGTCAATTCAAGGAATTGATTTTTAAATGTTGAAACTCTTGAAAAATTATTAATTTTGTAGGTTTTCTTGATAAAAAAATTGTAAAAAAACTATTTCTTTTAGCAATTTGATGGAGATTCAAAACATGAAAAATAATTATTGGAATAATTTCCAACAGGAATCGTCTTTCTGAACAAATAATAATTAGAGATCATGTTTCAAAAACATGCTAATTTGCTAATTATATCCTAATTAGATAATGAATTATTTGTACAATCTGTCTTTTTCTCTCTGAACTGATTCTAAAAATACACCAATTACCTGTGCTAAATAAACTGGATTTTTAAAGTCAAAATGAAAAAAAATCTTTTAGTGTATATGTATACCTTAACCCTATAAGACGTGAGTAACTTCAATGATGCCAACAGCGAAGACACAACAGATCGCGAGGACAGAGTGATTGTCAGATCAGCTGTCACAGCGCCTGATTCATCGCTATCAACCGTCAGTCGTGCGACCCACACATGAGTGTCCACCATGACCATTCGCAGACGGCTGAGGGAGCGAAACCTACGCTAGTACCGACCGTTACGCCACCTGAAACTCACGCATGCACACTGTCGAGCCAGATTACAGTAGAGTGCCTATATAATAAGAGTGGCGACATACGGGAAACACTTTCTGATTGGCTTAGAGACCTTTTCTACCGCCCGAGGCGGTCTTTTCCTAGCTACCGTAGACTTAACATGGGAACTTTTTGTGTGTTCGAGAAAAACGTGCGTACATTAAATTAAAAAAAAAATAGCTTATTCATGTTCCATTTCGTGTTCTAGGATGTCTATTTATTATTATTTTAGTGTTTTGTCAGTATAAATTTGAAGACTTTTTATATAAATAGCTTTTTTTGAACAACATGGTGTTTCTAGCAAACTAAGTTAGCGCGTTGAGCAATCCATCTCATCAATTAATCATGTAATTGAGCGTTTTTATGATTAATTTAAACCGAATGTATCCATATTATAACAATCATATGCTTTTTGTTCTCCCTGAAATGATACATTAATTCGCCCAGCAACCTTTTTTGAGACGATTCTGGTAGAAAAATGGCTGCCGCGCATGCGCATTGGGCCAAATTTGGTCCCTTGTCGCCACTCTTATTATATAGGCACTCTAGATTACAGTGGTGTTTGGCTCGATCAGGCTGGAATGACGCTGACGGAGGACGTATAGTCTTTAGCGACGAATCTCGCTTCCAACTGTGTCCTGACGATCATCGAAGACGTGTCGGGAGACACCCAGGGCAGCGTGCCAATCCTGCTTTCACTATTGCACGCCACACGGGCCCTCAACAAGGAGTTATGGTCTAGGGTGCCATTTCCCTTGATAGCCGGACCCCTTTGGTCGTCATTAGAGGTACACTTACTGCACAGCGGTACGTTGACGACATTCTGAGACCTGTTTTGCTACCGTTCCTTTCGCAGTACCCTGGGCTTATTTTTCAGCAAGACAATGCCAGACCACATACGGCACGTTTTGCTATGAACTGTCTTCAAGCTTGTCAAACACTTCCTTGGCCAGCCAGATCACCAGATCTCTCTCCCATCGAGCGTGTTTGGGATATGATGGGAAGGCGACTGCATCCGGTAGGGAATGTTGATGACGTAGTCCGACAATTGGAGCAAATTTGGCAAGAAATACCGCAGGAGACCATCCGGGAGCTTTATCGGTCTATGCCACGCCGTGTGGCAGCTTGCATCCAGGCTAGAGGCGGGTCAACATCTGATTGAGTTCGTTACTGTAACTCTGAAATAAATCATTCAATTGTTCTGAAATTTTAATCACTTTCTATTCTGTGCATAATTTTCCTATCCACCAATTTTTGTCTCCATTGGACAACTCCTTCTTGGTGCGTCGATTTTTTTGTTATAGAGTGTATATACTTTTAACAGTAACAATTCTCATAGTATAGCCTATTCAATATAATATAACATGTACTTAATGTAATAATTTAATGCACCATAGTACTACACACACGATTAATATAACATGTCGGTTGCCTTAACACACGTTCGTTATCTGACCGCGGTTCAAATTACGTGGTGTTGTCCTCGGATCTTTCCCTTAGGGGATTGATCCCGGACCGTCGTCAATAGCCGGTTGTGTTGCTCTAGTGCGACGTTAATTAAAATTACCTTACCTTAACACACGAATTACATTATACGTATAGGATGTTCAATATGTATTCACGCTTTGACCTATAGTGTAGCTTAATCTTACGTTATAACGAGACATATTCGCTCTTATATACCTACATTTAATGTAAGCCTATTCTATTTTACGCATCCGTAATAATTTATAAAATTTTCGTGAGGTTGGTTGGTATTTATGTCATACTGGACAACAAAACGGACTATTGTCGAAGGTCTGAGATCAACCCCAAATATCCGAGGACAACATCTCGCAATTTTGAGGAACGTTCAGATGATGAGGTCGACACCTGAGCTGGCACCCCTCTCTCCAAACTTCAACAGCACACCAAAGAGTGGATATTTGAGGGCACGACAGATTTAACATGCACCAGTTCCCGTGTTCACGAGGGTCTTTGTTTGGATTGCGAATCCACAACTCCATCAACAGGACTGCCGAGGCCCCTAGAAAAGCTAAACTGGGAGAATTTCTGCAGCAAAAATATACTTTAGCAATTACGGTTAGATGATGAGGTCAATACTTGAGAGCAGTTTTCGTCACATTTTTAGCCTCCGATGAGCCTGATTTTATCCCATTGGTTAGAGCTGCGGACCTTGGTTCAATAGACTCTGGGTTCGAATCTCGGCCTAGGCATGACTGTTCCTGGTAGTTTGGAATCCACTTTAAACAGTAAGTCCCGGTTTAGACAGCAAAATATTCGCGCTGCAAAAAATGATCATAGAGTGATAAGCAGAACCATTTTGGATGCAGTTTGTCATCCACTGCAACAGTACTGCAGTCTAGATCTTGTAGAAAAATTGAGACCCAGTGGTATGTATCGGAACGATCGCTAATAAAAGTAGAGTTAAGAGAGCGCGAGAAAAAAAACAGGACGATATTGATTCGGTCGGGGGGTGGGTGTTCGGAAGAAGGTCAAACTCGTACTCCGTCCGGAGTAGCGGGAGGACTCAAGGTCAAGGAGGTCGATAATTTCAAGGTCATCGCCTGTTTCTCCCTTTCGTCTCAAATGGGATAAAGGTGGAGGTATTGCAGTAGAATGTCCCGATCGAATGTTTCTTCCTTTTATGTGATTTGAGAAAGAACGTTTTTTTTTTTTTAATTCGAGAGACGAATTCGGGACTTTCCTTATTTATAATAGATTTTTCTGTGAAGCTGTCTAAGCTCAATTATTTCTGTTACTTCAAACGACATGATAGTGCCTAAAATTTATATGTCAAGCGATATGTTTATAAACGCTAACGATTACGATTACGGTTTTATATTTAAATCGTAGGTGTTACAAATCTTTTATAGATTAGAAGGTAACTGTGGAAATATAGCTGCGATTCAGAAAAAGTTCTGCACAGTTTCAGAATGATTTCTAAGAAATTTTATTGAGTTTTGCTATAGGATTTCTAACAGATTCGTATAGTGTTTTATTAAAGTCACGTTTTTTTTTTGTACATAAATAGGTATAGTATAAAATTTATAATTTTGGTTTAATTTTCTTAGTAATAAAATTTATTGCCACACCAGGTCTATAACGCTTACAACTACAAAATTTGTACTAAAAAAATATTTCTTGAGCTTTTTTAATAGAGTTTACGAAGCATAATAATATGTTAATATATGAGAGAAATAAAAACTTATTCTGAATGTTAAGTTACGCACATAGACTGTACATGAATATTTGATTTGTTAGGTGTTGACTATAACGTCAAAACTAAGCTTCGCGTGACTGATTCCAATGAATTTGATGACTCACAACGCTGAGGTACCGGTGTCTGGCAGGGAAAAGTGTCTGCGACTAAACTGGTACGGGTGAATACTTTTCGCATTCTCTCAATACCATTAGGTTTCAGTTCAGAAATAGTAAGCGTCTGAATATAGAACTCGGATATTGTAGTTATTGATTGCTTTCAGAGGTCAATGCTTTGTTTTTGTTATGAAAGTTCTTCCAATTTCGCTCCTATATTAGATTTTTAATTTCTCGGCACCATTATTTAATGTCGGAGTAAGGTATACCGCATTCTTAAAACACGGTTACATCACCATTCTATTTCTATTGGGGACATTAGCGTAATTTAATTTTAAACAGTTGAGGATTGTCCACCCATCGTTTCACTAATATTTTTTAACATCGGGTCTCGAATTCGTCATCTGACCGTGGTTCTAAATTGCGTGGTATTGTTCTCGGAACTTTCACTTCGGGTTTGAATCCGAACCACCGCCAATAGCACGTTGCGTTGCTCCAGTGCTACGTTGGTTAAAATACCTACATAGAACTCGTATTTTAGTATTTATAATTTAGTCATTTCTGTTGTTTTACGGTTTACGGCTATTGGTATAGGTCCTGGATCAGATCGAAGAGGAAAGAAACGAGGATAATTTTTAACTACGGTCAGATGACGAGGTCACCATTTTGCTGGCATCCCACAATCTCCAAACTTCCACACCACGCCAACGTGAGGATATTTGAGTTCACGACAAATTTAACGTGTACCAGCCTCCTTTGTAAACGATGGTCTTTGGTTGGATTTAAAGTGGAAGTCCTCCGCTTGTTAATCACTTACTCTTGTAACAAGGTTGCCACGACCCCTCGTATATGTGGGAAAATAGTAGAAATGGCGCTGTGGACATTGGGATTCATATCCTTCAGATGTATACGGGCTTCACGGGCCCGAGGTACTCTAGTGATCTTTTCTTTTCTCATTGGGTTTCGTCTTTAGTAAAAACACCGGTGTTACGCTTCCGGAATACCCAAGCAATATTTTTTCATTTTCATCCCATTCTTCTATTCCCCCTTTCATGGGGCCGACCAACCGGTATAGTGGTTAAGGTGCTAGCCTCTAGATCGGAAGGTTCCTGGTTCGAATCCGGGTCTGGGCATGGATGTTTGTAAACGTATGGTGTAGAGGCGGCTGGTGCACCTTAAATCTGTCGTGGCCGAAAGTCCTCACGTTGGGTTGGCGTGGAAGTTTGGAGAGTAGGGTGCCAGCTCAGGTGTTGCTTCGTCATCTGACCGTGGTTCAAAATTACGAGGTGTTGTTCTCGGATCTTTCCCTTAAGGGACTGATCCCGGACCGTCGTCAATAGCCCGTTGTGTTGTTCTAGTACGACGTTAACTAAAAATTACCATTACCATTACCCTTTCATGGATGGGTAGGTTTCCAATTAACGTCGCACTGAAGCAGCATTATGGGCTATTGGCGACGGTTGCTGATCAGTTACTCTCCTAACTGGGCTACCGCGGCAAAGTCCCTTTCATGGCATTTTTTTCATTTTTTGCTTGAAGTTATCTGTTTTGTGTTTGGCACAGCTTGGCCAAACGTAATCCAAAACAACCAACTCGAGAAATTTGTTTCAGTGTCCGCTCAATATTTGGATGGACGAAAATATTTCCGTCATCCTCGGTGACAAAGACAAAATTACAAATATTTCCAGGCTTTCGCGTCAGAAACAAGCCCACACCGCAGTTTCCACCCCGTGCGTGTTTCGCGTTTCAGGCGTCACACACGCCTGATCGACCCCTGGCGCTCGAGCAACGCGAAGGTTGGGAAACACCACCCCGACCGCAATCGAACCGCGTCTCATCGATAACCGGGCAATCCCCTTCGCCGTGCTTTCCGCGCAGGGGCCTTGGCGCCCATCTCCGCCGCCAAGGCGCGCCAGCAACCCTTGCCTGGACTCCGAACGGCCTCCCCTCGCCAAACGCCGGGCCGCCATCGCTATTGATCCCGAGCGCGTTTTCCCTCCTACGCAAGCATGGCGGACGATCCGCTTCGTGCCCCGGTGCCGCGATGGATTACGATTACACGGCACCGTATGGCTTGTGCTAGTGAGTGAGAGAGCAGCGACGACATAAGAGAGAGGGGCCCCTCTCGGGTCATGACGTCACAGCGGGAAGGGCCCGCTGTCGGCGGAGAGGGCCACCATTACCAGTACGTGGGGCCCTACCGGATCGAGAAGACTCTGGGGAAGGGGCAGACAGGTGAGTGTCGTGTTTGGTTCTTGGTGCACGTGATATGGCATATGGCCGACGTCGGTGTTTGTATGTCCGAATGTTCCGCTGCTGTACATGAGCTTATGTTTAGTTTTGGTCGTTAATGTGGCGTGAAGGTATGTCAAGGACGATTTACGGATGGGTCGTTCCATCTAAGCATGGTGCACGTGACATGGCATATGGCTGTCGTCTCTCTTTTTAATGTCCAAATGTTCCGCGACTATTTGAGAGTTTGTGTTTAGGTTGAGTCGTTATTTTGTCTTGACAGTATGTCACGCCACAATTTATGAATGGACAGGGACATTTAAGCCCACGTGATGCAACATTCGTTACATATGGACCCGATAATACGTTGAGTTGTCTCTGGAACAGCGTTATTGTGGTGGGAATGTACGTCAAGGACAATGTTTGAATGGGCCGGGCCATCTAAGCCTGATGCACGTGACATGGCATATGGCTGTCGTCTCTTTTTCAATGTCCGAATGTTCCGCGACTTTTTGAGAGTTTGTGTTTAGTTTTAGTCGGTAATTTTGGATTGACAGTATGTCACATACAATTTATGAATGGACAGGGACATTTAAGCCCACGTGATGCAACATGCGTTACATATGGACCCGATACTGCGTTCAGCTGTCTCTGGAACAGCTCGTTTTTCGAAGTATTTCGAATATAATTATGTTCCTATATTATGCCAGATTAATGCCCATAGGTTATAGAACGTCTGGGAGCCACATAGGGGTAAAGACATTTAATCGCGCTTGATATGTAACAGCAATTGCACATGGTTCTCAACTCTGTACTCCATTTATAACTTTAACTAGTATAGTCTGGTATTTCATGTATTTTTAGTTATACAGTGTTATTGTTCCAAGATTAATTCCTACTTTAGACAATAGAAAGCCTGATATATCTTAATATTGGTGGTGACATTTAGTCACCTGTTATATATCAGAGGAGATGCATATGGTTATCCACAACACACGTTGAAATCTACATGAAAATACGTTTATAGTATTCTTTATATTTTGAACAATCGGAATAATGTTCACGTGCCAAATATTCCAAGATATTGTATACTTTAGACCATAGAGCATTAAAGATAAGCTAAGAATGGTCAGAAACATATAGGGGTATTACATATGATTATCGAAAACATAGCGCTGAAGTATACCTAGCATAATATTCTGGTGTTAAGTATGTTCAGAAACAGTGTTTTGGTCGTGTGCTATTCCTTCTTTATACATTAAACGACTTGGATTATTTTATGTGTAGACGACACGGTGATTTGACAGAGCAAGCTGTTCATAAGACTGTCATCATTTATATACATCGTGATAATGCTCTCAATTCCGAAAGTAACTTTGATAATATGCAGAGAAGTATATTTTGAAACAAGACAGCTGTTACATGTTCATCGTTTCCGTAATATGACAGAAGAAATAAATTTAAGTATGGTTAAAACACGTTACACAGTATGTTAAATTCACGCGGATGTCAAATGTATTGAACTGTGTTTTAGGCATGTGTTAAAAAAATTTACGCTACCTTAAATCGAAGGAATTGAATATCCTTCCTCTTTGAAACGCAATTTTTATCTGCGATTTCTGATGTAGTTTTCGTGGAATTAAGTCTTTAGAGATGGCATCGATTGTTTATAACACAATCTCTATTATCTCTGTATTACAATCTGGAAATACATAGTAATTTTAGATGAATGAAAGAGAAATGGAGTGTTTTTAATTTCATATTTTGCAACGAAAATATACAAGTAAATATTAACCGTGAGCCATATATATATATATATATATATATATATATATATATATATATATATATATATATACTAAATACATGTGCTGTATCAATCGTCAATCTAAGATTGGTGAATAACTCATCACTTTCAATTACATTTTTCATCTTGGTTCTTTTTATATGGACCTTAACTGTAACCACAAGGCTCAGGAAACATGGCTTCAGAAACCTAAGGCCTAACTGAAACCACAAAGCTTCTGCTTTTGTACTTGACATTGGTTTTCTGTTCTTGACATTGATCCTCTGCACTTGACATTGATTACCTGTACTTGAAATCGAATCACTTCTCTGTGATTCATTTTCAGAGATTCAACTTCAAGTCATGTAACGCGAGTCATTATTAAAATGATGTAAATTTCTGGTAACATGATGCTTAATTTAGTTGGCGAAACGAACATTCAGTAGCGTCATTTACTTTCTGTTAGGAAATGGAATTAGTTTCATAACTCAATGAAACGTAATTTTATGCAGATCTTTAAATGTTTACGTATGTTATGTTTCAAGAATTTTTTAATAGCCGGCATGGTGGTTATAGAATTTATTTTGCCAACCAATTAGTAGATCCCGTGTTCGAATCACTGTACGCGTTTGGATGTTGAGGATTATCTGTCAGGGGCAACGGACTCTCACTTTCAGAGTGCTCCTTCACAAATAGTCATCGATTCGGCGAATTGGTGCCCCCTTCTATTAACCTCCATTACTATTAACCGAAGGTTAAATACGACAGCGGATTGGTATTATAAATTAAATAAAAATGCTTTAATTGGGGGATATGAGAGCTATATTTGTAATTGTATTGTGTGTTTGATTAACGATTCAGAGTGAAACAAGCATTTTATGAAGGAATGAATAGAAGATACAAACGTACTTCATATCAAGCGAGGCACGATCGTTCGTAATTAATCATTTTCACGTGCATTTCACCGATCACTTCCAAAATTCAATCTATACCCCTTTTGGGTGAAAAAACTTTTGAGCGATTCCTTTTACATAAATTGCAGACCAATGAAGTATCGAATTTTGTTTTTGATTGTGTATTATTCTCTGCGAGGGGTTTATTATTCAGTGGAGTAGCAAATTACAGTGGATTACTGTTTTATCTTATGAGAATTTCTTACTCCAGTAAACAAGTAAAACATATACTTCAAGCAAAAATAAAAGAAATATTGTCAATGAGGGGTTAAGGTATCTGACTACGCTCGGAGTACTTTTTTTCTCAAGTGATTCAATAGCATTTTTTTTTCTTTTAAAAGTTGAATAAAATAAAAAAACACATTATAACCCAGCAAAACTCAGAAGAAAAAAACTATTTTTTAAAAATAAATGCCAAAAACTGTTTTGTTTTGGTTAAAAAATGATGTTTAGGAAAAACACTCCAATTTTCTCAATCATCACAATATTAACATAAAACTTTACACTAAGACTCTTAAGTATATAAGTTAGTGGATGAAGCTGGATATAAGCTAAATTTTATTCTAATCTGGAGATATAAGGGATGACGTAAAAATTATATGAATTTCTAGAAATTTTTCTCTACAACATAACAACGAAGTGACTGACAATTATTTTCTATTAAAGATACACATAAAATCCAGCTTCAGGCACTAAAATAAAACTATATGAACCATAATACCAAATTTCAAAAAATAGATTAATTACTTTTTTAGTTATCGTTGTTACTGTGCAATGATTTGCTTGAAAACAGTATTCAGAGAAAAAAAAGCATTTAAAGATTGAAAAGCAATATTTTGAATACTAATCTTTATCTATTTGCTCTAAAAATAAATGTTGGCTAGAACATAACACAGCTAAAAATCATTAAACTGCAATTTAAATTTTTAAAATCTTGCGGGAAACCGAAACCTGAACCAATTTTCGGCGTGCAAACACCACTTCCTGTTTGAAAAGTTTGCATCAAGGTTTTTTCAAATTGAAATTTCTCAACTCCTGTTTTCGTTAGAGACAAAACAAAAACATTTGTTCAAAGAGAAAAGTTCATATTTTAAGAATATTAAATTTAAAACAAAGCGAAATTTTGGTCAAAAATTGACTTTTTAACGTAGTTAAATCCCTTAATGCTACTGCAGTTTCGAAGATACTTTTGCAGTTTGTAACATAGTCATAGTAGACAAATCTGGCGTTTTCTGGATTTACCTATGACTGAATTCCTGTAATTCCTTTTCTATTGCGTAAAGGTATATATTAATAGCCATTACCAACGTCAATCTATATCCATTATCAACTTCAATCTATAGCCACTATCAACTTCAATATATTGATATTATCAACTTCAATCTTGTACATAGTATGAAGGGAACTATGTATATTGAACATTTCTGTATGAATAAGCATGGTAATTTATACCTTCATGTGTAAAATTATTTTAAATAATTCAATTTTTCTGTTGCATAGTTAAAGTTTCACAGATTTTATAAATACCTTGAAACTCTACTACACTTCTAAGGTAGGCCTATTGTGTTGAAATCATCACTAATTCATGACGTAAGCCTTGATATAATTAGCCTTAGTGCAGCAAAAATTAACGACAGAGAAACAAACAAAACCACTTATGCTCTAAGGTGCATTGCACACCAGATATTCAGAGGGAAATTACCTAAAATATTTTTTTCTCATACTCACAGAGTAAGCACATAAATAATAAAGTTTGGGGAGGACCCCCCTTTTATCCCACCATTTATCTAAAACACTCCAAGACAAGACATTCGGATACAAAACGAGAGAAAAGTCATAGCAATAACAATTTTAATATGTGTGGACAATTTATACATTTAGCCTTAACCATTTTAAGAAGATACGGGGGCTTCTCACCTTCCACACTAAAGGGGTTCAAGGACTAAAGACATTCAACAGGGAGCGCCCAATAACATATTATACTGTGAAAAGTTTGCCAAATGGCACTTTTAAGTATTGTTATTTTGGTAATTGGTTTATTGGCTTTTACAAGCTAAATATAGGAAGAACTGGAAAAGTTTTTAAGAACCTGATTATTTGAAATAGATAATTGAATTTACATCACACTGGAGCAATTAGCAATAAAGAAAGGAAAAATCAAGGACACCTCGTAAGGAAACACATCTTTAAGACGCTAATTTATGGTCTTTAAGGCACTAATTTATGGTCTTTAAGACGCTAATTTATAGCTAAATTATGGATTGGACGTAACTTTAAACTTTGAAATGCGTTTCATTCAGATGGAGTATTTCACAGTGTCATACGGGAAATTCAACTGACACTGAATACTAGGTCGCTGTGTCGTATGATCTATATTAGGAGCGATTTAAACTGCACTGATCGTTTCGATGTATAACTAGATTGATAGCGAATGCATTAGTGTACCTTCTAGCAAAATTTATGGAAGATATTGTGCAAGAAAAGGAAAGAAGTTGAATTAACGTCACACTGGAGTAACACATCAGGATATTGGCGTTGTATTGTTTAAATTTCCAAATTATTATTCCAATTATCCAAAAAAATACACATCATACATTGGATACATCGTTTAAATTTTGTAAGATGGTAATGGTAATCTTAGTTAACGTTGTACAAGAGCAACACAAGGGGCTATTGACAGCGGTCCGGGATCAGTCCCTTAAGGGCAAGATCCGAGGAAAACACCTCTTAATTTTGAACAACGGTCAGATGGAACAACGGTCAGAACGGTTCACTCCTGAGTTGGCACTCCCAGTACGGTCAGATGACTTGGAGCTGGCACTCCACTCTCCAAGCTTCCACATAAACGTGAGGGCATTTAAGGACCCTAAAACTAACCAAATGCATTTCCCATATATCCACTAACTGTCTGTAAAAAGTTGTAAACATGATTTCATTACTTACGCAAAACTGGCGTTTGGTACGAACAAACCGCCAGACACCAAATTTCCCATATATCCCTATCTGGCACAAAAAGTATCACCCTCACACAATTATCTCAATTGAATAACGGAGCTGTTCGGAACTACTTTTATCACAAAATAAACAAATAAGAAAACCAAAACAACGTAAAATATAAATAAAGCTAGATACAGGCGATGTTTATAAATTACACTTAACGTCACATCGACAGCGATGTCCACGCAATGAAGAAACGAGTAGATATTTCGCTTAAAGAAAACGATGGTGAATAAGCGATGTTTTCTGACAGACTATCAATTATGCATCACCCAAACCTATAATTATTGGGAATAAATATAGTAAACAGTAGATAAAGTGCAGCCCCATAACTACTCCTGCGCTGTTCATTCATCTTACAAAACAACATCGGACCTAAGAAGGGAGGCGGAGTAGGGTTTGAGGGGAAAGGGGAATAAATCTTTCGTTCAAGGGGCTATTACTTTTTATGAATGTGAAAATCGATCTAGTTTCTCTCCCATTTCTCGAAGGGGATTTTGTTTCTGCATTCACGCTTAGACGGAAATGGCTGTTAACATGGCCTGGAGAAGTATTGCAGATGCAGACTGAGCCACAGATTTCCTAGCTGCTCAATGAGTAAAATTTTAAAAATACATTGTTATAGACTAAAGCAAGTGAAAAAGTGATTGATGGGATGTATCGGTGAAGCAAAACGTTCACTATCATCTTGACTGAAGTAAACAACTGGAGGAAAACTCGAGTTTAATCTTCCGAGTGGTTTCCACAAGGTATCTCGGCTATCAAGATATGATCAAATTAGCTATTGATTATACACAGTCCAGTCACATTAATGTGACCACCTGTCAAAAGCCAGAATAACCACCTTCGGCAGAGCGGACCGCTGCGAGACGTGCAGGAAGAGAGTCAATTAGGTTTCTGAAGGTGTTAACTGGGATGTTGAGCCATGCCGACTGCAGTGCCGTGGCCAGCTGCGCTAGATTAAGCGTATGAGGATCCATGGCGCGAACAACCCGATCGAGGTGGTCCCACAGATTCTCGATTGGGTTTAAATCCGGTGAGTTTGCTGGCCAGGGGAGTACGGTAAACTCATCCTGGTGCTCTTCGAACCACGCACATACACTGCGAGCTGTATGACACCTCGCATTGTCCTGCTGGTAGATGCCATCATTCTGAGGAAAAATAATTCGCATGTAGGGGTGGACATGGTCCGCAAGGATAGATGCGTACTTGTGCTGATCCATCGTGCCTTCCACAATGATGATTGCACCCAGTGAATGCCAGGAAAACCATCCCCAAACCTTAATGCTCCCTCCTCCAGCCTGGATCCTTCCGGCAATTGCTGCAGGGTGTTTGCTTTCAGACGTTTAACGCCGTATACGCCAACGTCCATCTGTTCGATGGAGCATAAAACGTGATTCGTCGGAAAAAGCCACCTGTCGCCACTCTGTGGACGTCCAGTTGCGGTACTGGCTTGCAAATTCCAGCCTTCGTCGCCGATGAACAGCAGTCAGCATAGGTGCATTAACCAGGCGTCTGCTGCGGAGGCCCATGCGCAGCAACGTTCGCTGAACCGTTGTTGAGGATACACTCTTGGTAGCCTTTTGGTTCATCTGGGCGGTCAGTTGCTCAACAGTTGCACGTCTATTCGCCCGAACGCATCTCCGTAGCCTTCGTTCGCCTCTGTCATCTATAGCCCGTGGTGCACCACATGTGCCACGCCGCTGATTTTGGATAGTGCCATTTTGCTATGCACGGTATACTTTTACCACGGCGGCACGCGAACAGTTCACAAAATTAGCCGTTTCCGAAATGCTTCCACCCTTGGCCCGAAAGCCAATAATCATGCCCTTTTGGACGTCGGATAAATCGCTACGTTTCTGCATTACGCCAACGATTGAAATGCTTTTCGATGCCCTAGGACATCCTTTATATACACACCACTGCAATGTGCTAACACCTGCCTTTTGTGATTGGTTATTTCACGTTGACGTCGAAAGTAGGTGGTGGTCACAATAATGTGACTGGACTATGGTAGGAGGTAGTTTATTAACGTTTATTCTTGTGGAACAACAACAACAGGTTATTGGCGATGATCCGGGATCCATTCAGAAGGGAATATCTGGTAATTTTCACCACGGTCAGATGACGGCGTCAACACTTGAGCTGACAGCACATTCTCAAAACTTCCACACCACACCAACGTGAGGACATTTGAGGCTACGACAGATTTAAAGTGCCCCAGGATAATAGACAATGCGGACAAAAGTATTTGGACACTGCAGGAATTCGGCGGAGGACCCATCTTAGTGTTGGGTTGTTTTACGGGTTTGGACTCGGGCCTATTGCTTTATGTACCTGGTACCATGAACACTGACGAGTACCTCGACGTTCTGGATGATTCGGCTTTGCCTACACTATGGCAATACTCCGGCGATGATGGCTGTTACTTCCAACTGCGTCGAACTCAATGTCATTCTGCAAAACGTGTGCTGGACTGGTTTCCTGAAAATGAGGTGAATTTGCTTGACTGGCCTGTTCAGAGCCCCGATCTCAATCCGATCCAGAACTTGTGGTACCAACTGGAGCGACGAGTACGACACCGCCATGCACGCTCATCTTCACAACAGTCTCTTCTCACAGCCTTGCAAGAGGCATGGCAAGCTATTCCTGCCAACTTGCAGAGAACGTGTGAAAAGCATGCCTCGATGTGTTTCAAATGTAATACAAGCAAAACTAGGGCCTACCCGTTACTAAATAGAATAATAACGAACTTTTTCAGAAAACATGCAATGTCCAAATACTTTTGTCCATATCTCTTTTGTGCATCTCGTGATCAAGATATTGCCGATTTCTTGACGATGACGTGATTAGGATCTTGTCAATTTTCTTCTAATGACGAGGTATCTTGTCCATCAAGATCGGGTCAGTTTAGCTAATGATGAGATACCTCGTAGAGACGATCACCAGAAGGATTAAATAGATTGTCCTAGAATAATCCTGATACTCTAAACGTCTGTGGCATTATTATGTATTCATTGAATTTTAATGAGGGGGAAGTAACCAATTAGTATAAAAACGTTTTGTTTTCTATGAAGTCTGACGTAAACAAGCTATGAATTCTTCATTGCCCTAATAGTTTGAACAACTCGCCAACAATGAGTGTATATGAATAGACTTGTTTGTTCCTTTCGAGTGGTTATATTTCTTGAAATTCTCTGATTATATCGCGAATAAAGCTTTTCGTGTAAAAACTCCCAGTAGGGCAATGCCCGATTTTTGTATTTGTTCCTAGGCAAGTCATTCAAGTTAAAATAAGCACAAGGCCAATTTTCCAAAATGACTTTCTTATTTCTTTTGAGAAAACGCGAAACACGTATAGCACACGTTAATTTTAAACCTATAAGAAAACTCTTAAAAATCACAAATTGCATATTTTTCTAAATTTAATAAATAAGGTTTAGCGAAGGAATCTTTATTTTGTGCTGTTTGTTAGTAAGAGAAGACTTACATTAGCATTGCAAGAAGTTATTGATTGACATTAAATGAAAAACTTCTAGCAACACAAATTTTTTGTTAGACCCACCATTTTGTATTTTTATAATTAGGGAAATGTGTCTGCAGAGACAATAGGGAAAGAGCAGTAATATTTAGTAGTTTTTAAACGCGTAATACTCTTTGAATCATGGAATAAAATGGCACAGACACCTGTTAAAATGATTCATGCTTAACACCCTTGATGAGAATCTGAAACAAAATGAACACATTGTTGAAAATTCTTCCGTTATTCCTCTCTCAAAAGAGATACTGTCTTTTTATCATTAGAGCGTAATGACCCCATCTCTTTTGTCTGCTTTGCAGCCTTGTCTAAACAAAAGATTAAATATAATCGGTCCATAGAAGTAAATTATTTCTGATATAATGGGATTCTTGGAGACTTGGTTCTCTGCAGCAACCTCTTTGGGTTTGCACAGCTTGCATTTATTTCCTAGAAAAGGTTTTGAATTGTATTAAAATTTATTTTTTTAAAAATGAAATGGTAATATGCTTTTTGAAAACATGTATTTTTAATCCCACTGCCCAATCAAAATCTATTTTGCTGTCGGAACTGAAAATTGTTTTTCAAATAAATGTTCTTTTCAGTAGGGAATTCCTCACAAGTAGAATTATAGGGTTTAGGAAATGTGTGAAATATTTTGCTTAAGATGCTTTATCTGGAAATATCCCAGTCCATAATTATGCTTGCGTTGTATTTTTATTCAGATTTTAGAGATTTCCACAAATATTTGATCATTGATATATTGTATAGATGCTTTGTATTAATCTGTTAGAAAATTAGGCTAGAAAATAAGATTGTCAACTTTGATTCAGCTTTTTAAGCCAGTCAAAATTTTATTCAGCTATTAAATTTATAAATCTGCAATTGAATAAAAATAATCTAAGCATATGTAGTACGGTGTCTAAGGTGAAGATTTGAAGAAGCTGGATTACACGGAGATGAGGAGCAATACAAAATTTAATTAAATACTAAATTAAGGTATAACAGAAGAGGCTACATATTGATTATGGCACAGTCTTCACGCTGGTACATAGTTTTGAGAGTTGTTTTCGATTGCTCCTCGCCCATGCGTGGATACGTTTACCATTTAGGGTACAAGTAGAAAAAAAAATACTGGGTCGTCACTGCAATTATTTCTTAATGGAAGACGTCATTTTAGAAAATAAAGAGACCTCGCTAGCCCAGTTGAAAGAGGTATGTATTAGGCAACTGAGGACTGCGAGTTCAAACTCGTTACTACCAAAACCGTCGTTAGCGCGAGAGCTAGTGAACACTAAACCTGTCGTGGCCTCAGATGTCCTCACATTGTGTGATGTGGAAGTTAGGAGAGTGGGGGTGCCAGCTCAGGTGTTGACCTCGTCATCTGACCATAGCTCAAAATTATGTGGTGCTGTCCTCTGACCTCTCTCTCTTGTGTCAATCCCGGACCTTCGCCAATAGCCCGCTGCGGTGCTTCAGGGCGACGTTAATTACCAATCCTATCCTTCTAGAAAGTATAAATGTTTTGAGAAGGGGTGACTAACATATCTTTGTGTTAACATTTGTGCAAGTTGTGAACTAACTGCCTGGAATCGTGTTTGCGTTTCAAGATGGCCCCTTATATCTAACTAGCTACTGGGGGTTCACAGTGCAGATGTGGAGGGTTTGTGTAAGACAGAACGTATAGCAAACTGTTTAATTGGTATCTAATCATTTCAGTTGAGATAAGATGGGGACAAAAGAGGGTTCGTGCATACATTCCAGAGGGCGTTAGTTGACTCTTTGACCCTCCTCTGAATCCACCCCTGACGATTCTAAACATTAGAGTGCATAGTCCTCGTGTGACGAAAGGTCCAGTCAGTCTTTAGCAACATAATGGACGCTAAAAGGGAGGTACATTTCCGAAATAGAGAAAGGGGGAACAGATGTTTACAGAACCCCTGTTTCAAACCCAATTCCTCGTCAGATCTCTCGATGGATGACGTCACGTTCTCTTCCGGTCGGGGACGGAAGCGCATCATCCATTACTTAAGGCTTTCCATTAAGGTAGCGAAAACTGAGAAGCCTGTCTGTGTCATTCTTCAAGGGAAGGAGATCAGGCGATGACAGCACGTCATTTGGGTGCCGCTTGCGCATTTCTACCAGCACCGCCATGTTTGTTTTCACCCGTTGTCATTATCCGAGGACCATTGTTTGGGCTTTCGCGTGTGTCGTCAATCAGGTTAGGATGTCACCGGGCATCGGCGCGTGGTCGTAATGCCCTGGAGTGATGATGGTTCACGACGGGATAAATGATTTGTTGAAAAATGGACGAAGTTATTTGTGGGTTCGGTGAAAAGATTTTGTTTTGGAGGAGGATGAACACCGTAGACTTGTTTTGCTTGAAAAAGTTTCACATAAGTTGAATCAACGACCGTTTCTTCACCTTGAGCCAGTGGGAGGAAAGAAATAGGACCAATTCCAGCCACCCAAACAGTTACATCATTTTCATCGGATTTTTAAGCTACTTTTGAGATTTATAATTTCATCAAAACCTAATCAGATTATTGTATTAAATTATTTTTGAAAAATAGACTTTAAGTTATATTTATATATTATCTGAATCCTATTTAAATTAGGTAGGTCGTAGTTGAATTTATGCCACACTGGAGCAATACAATGGGCTTCTGGTGATGTTCCAGGATCAACTTCGCGGGAAAAAATGGGAGGAGGACAACACTTTGTAATTTTGATCTGCGGTCAGATGACGAGGTCAACATCTGATCACTCTCCAAATTTTCACTTACGCCAAGTTGAAGACATTTGAGGCCGCGACAGATTTAAAGTGCATCATCCCCCACCAACATGACGGTCTTTTGTTGTATCGAGTTTCGAAGTCGCAACCTTCCGGTTGCTAATCTGCGACTCTAACCACTAGGCTACCGAAGTTCACCCTGTTTGAATGATGGAAATCATGTACAACAACAGCAGTTCATAGAGCTTTGATTCTACAAACAACTTGATTTGTTCAGTCAAATTAAAGAAACTTAATGTATGTGAAATGTAAGAAAGCTTTAATACAAAGTTTGGCCTGATTTCAAGAGTCAGTTATTTTTGGAAGCTGGCCAAGTATATCACAATTTTCAATTCCTCTATACTTTTGGGGCCGCCGTAGCTCAGTGGGTTTGCCCATTGAGCTAGAATCTGAGTTGTAGGCGTTGCATGTTCAATCCATACTTGGGTGTATTTATTCTGTGTTAGTAAAACTTGCATTGTGTGTGTGTGTTTGTCCATTACTTGTCTGTCTTGTGTATGGTGCAGTTTGGCCAAATATGGCCCCTGCGCCATAAAACTCAATGCAACCAACCTACCTGTTAAAAACAATAAGTTCACTTGCGGTAATAGTCCAACGATCTTCAGATCGTATGAGGCGTTTTTTGTCGAACTAAATGTTGGTGGCCAGTTCCTGTGGACTGGACGTGTTTCTGTAAATTTTCCAAACATTACGTCAGTTGACTTTTGTTTCATATACGATTTTGGCACTTCGCCTGGAAATATATCAAGGAATGAATTCCGAATTGATGTATAATAGTTAACTGTGTCAGAGTCAATAAGATAAACCTTTAGACAACGGCCAGTACAGCAGTTGTACCTTTATCGCTCCAGGAAGCAATTTAGGCCATTACAACACTTGTGTCTTGAAAGTTATAAGAATCGCTTCAAGAAATAATTTAAACTACGGCCGGTGAAAACAGTTGTACCTTGAAAGTTATAAGAATAGCGCCAAGAAATAATCACGTCAGTTACAGGGTGTTATCAAAATAATGGAAACACACTGGATTTATAAGGATTCCTTTACTAATATGGCTGTTTATGAAGATGCCTCCTAACTATAATTATTGACACTGGAGAATCCATATGCTGATTGAGCTCTGCGGTCACTTTGGCTGCAGTTGCTTTCTTTTCAGACATTACAATCCGCTTCAATACCCGTCGGTCTCTTTCACTCAGCTTCTCCTTTCGTCCACTCTTTTGCTTTGCCGAGCTTGTCTTGCCACGCTGTGTGTAAGCTGTCATGACTTTAGACACCGTACCTGTAGAAACGCCTAAAAACTGGGATGTTTCGGTCACAGTTGCTCCAACTAGTCGGGCTCCTACAGTTTGGCCTCTTTGAAAGTCTGTGAGACCTGACATTTTACTCTTCTGACAAAAATCCACGACGTATACAACTTCTCTAAAGCTACCTTATACTATCATGATCTATAGTACTTTTTACATTAAAAAAAACTGATAGCTAGGATTATATTTTAATGCTTACAAAGCGCATTCTTAAATGTCACTTTTATTCAAAGGTGTTTCCATTATTTTGATAACCACCTGTATATCTATAGCAGAAGTCATAAGATTAAACGCCAATTTCTGCTAAAAATATCGATAAATTCCATTTTAAGGCAACCCTTGTAAAAAGTTATCAACAGAAATTATAATTCAGCCGCCAATCTGGTATAGCGGTCATAGCGTTCGTCTGCCACCCAGTAGGTCCTTATTCGAATTCCTGTTTGTATAGCGCACGGATGTTGGTAATTGTCCCTGTTATGAATAACAGAGACTGCCTACTTGCGATTCACTCATAAATACCTACCATCTTAGAACCCATGAAGAGAGTATTCGGGCATTAGAAAAAGTTAGTTCACAATTTCCACGGTTTTTACAACTTGGTTTTCCACCATTCAAAGACAAATTTATATCTTAAGCTTATCTTATAAATTATACATAAAGTGATTTGACTATTGTTTCAGAACTCAGTCTCGTTCTTCCAAACCTGTTTCGTTAACTTCAAAATGAAACCCTGAGGTTATTTTTCTCGCTCGTAGGCGGCCAAGACAATAAATCCATATCCAAAAATGAATTGTTGTGACCGTGAATTGCGACGGCGAAAGTTAATGGCCACCTAAATATTCCTTCCGAATCACGTTTGTTAACGACACAGCCGCCATTCATTGTTTCGCTGATAAAATTACGCATCAGTGAATTATTCGTTCGGGGAATGGCATCACTCGTTGGAGTGGAAGCGGTTCTATTTCCAGCGCTGGCATCGATTGCCGGATTCACAACAAATCGTCTGCCGGATGAAAATGTATTAAGACGGACTTCTGGCAGAGCGGAATTCCATTTCGATTATGCGTGGAATTTCTCATTTCGTTTTTGGAATTTTAAACTAGGATATCTTTATTTTGAGCTTGGAATTAAATTCCTTGAACTGAAAGCGGACGATTTAGATTGTACGATTTTAAAACTGTATCACGTGAAGCAAATAGTTTAAGTTCCGTAGGAAAACTTAAAAGTAGGTAAAAAGATTTAGGTGAAATTGTTCTTTTTGAAAAAAATGGCACCATTCAAAATGGATAGATTTTATTTTTTCAACTTGCAAATGATTCTATTAGACTCGAACAAATCAGGAAATATTCTGAAAATTTTAAGTAGGCATAAATGATTTCCACAAACTTCAAATTAGGAAGTAAAACATGCTCAGATTTCCAACCTTCTTTTGAATCTTCTGTTAAAAATTACATTTTAACTTACGTTAAATTTTAGAAGGAGTATTTGAATCATAGACACTTTAAAATACAGATTCAACAGCTTGAGAACAGCTCAAGAGCTCAAAGAACAATTCAAACAACTTGACATTATTAACTTAATTAGATGTCGAAATATAAAAATGGACAAATCTGTGTGGTATCTGAATAATTTTTGTATCGAATAAATCTTAATTATTCAAGTATAGTTTGATTAAGAACTGTAACACACACGCACGCACACGCACGCACACGCACGCACGCACGCACGCACGCACGCACGCACGCACGCACGCACGCACGCACGCACGCACGCACGCACGCACGCACGCACGCACGCACACACACACACACACACACACACACACACACACACACACACACACACACACACACACACACACACACACACGCGAATGTTTCAACTTGTCCCGTAGTCAAAAGTTGCAAGATTTCAATTTACTGGTGTTGGATCAGGTTCGATTCATCCCTTGGTGTATTTCTCTTTTCTGTGTTAGTAAACCCTCCCTTGTATGTAAGCTTTCCTTATGTAGGCTATGGAAATCAGAAAAAAGAACATTATGGTAAAATTATTATAAAAAAAAAGACACGAAAAGTACGCATTATTAGTGTATAATGGTTAGGTATCTAATAAAAAGGATCATCTTTGACTAATCTTGAATACATTAACCACTAACTGTGAAGGAAAATCTGCTGAACATACTACATGTATTTTCAAACAAATTAGGGTAAATGATTGGTTTTTACATCAAATGTATAAAAATTCTTCAAATCTCACTATAAATATATTTATAAAATCGAAGATGTTTACAACCAGATTCTTCACTTTTTATATTTTCAAATATGAGTGAACGATTTGGGTGCGAAATCAAGTCAGATAAACAATGTGAATGACGTTTTAGCATGGAGCTCAATATACACTGGAGGTTTAACTTCCTAATATACGTTGATGCGTTTTACAATATGCACGATTTTCGTACAATGCACTAGATGTTGTACGTATTTCAATAGCTGCGGCTTACATATCGATAAAGTAGGTAATGTGAATATATTAGGGCGTAAAGTTTGAAATGTGAAATACATTTTTTTTAACGCAATCCGAAAGGATGAACAAAAAGTGAATCGAATAAAAGAGGACAAAAAAGATTTGACTTAAAAAAGAGAGTGTAAAAAAGATCCCAGTGGCGGAAGAGGACTTGTTCTCTTTATAAGAGATGTTCTGTCAACCTTACCTGTATGTCCATTATATAATGTTCCCTGTCTAATCATTGCGTCATAAAATCCAAAGACAACCAACCAATTGCGGGTGTGGGAATCAATGGCAAGCACCAGATCAGCTATAGTTCTTCTGAATTGTTGGAGCCAATGGCATGCATCAGAACAGAACATTAGTTTTTCTGAATTGTTGGAGCCATTGGCGTGACCGGTAAGAAAATCCCACGGACTTGTGCTATGAAAATTATGTAACGAGAGCAGCTGAGATTTTCTGAATTTAAAATTCTCAATGCAACTAATCGTGTCGTCGAAAGTCGAATTCGAGTTTAATTTTCGTATTGCAATACCCATTTTAGGTGCAAGTTTTGTTTAATTGTAGAATAAACTTAAAATAAAAAAAAAATGAAACTTTGAATCAGCTCACACATCGCACTCCCACTCGGGGAGAAGAATTCAATTATGTTTACAATTTTCCCTGGAGTGTCACAATATGATAACGTAAATTCAGAATCCAACGTTATGCAAATAGTAAACATAACTTGATAGCACAAGATAATGATTCGTGTTGCGTATTATTTACATAAATAA
Organism: Metellina segmentata; assembly: GCA_947359465.1. Lineage (NCBI taxonomy): Eukaryota > Metazoa > Arthropoda > Arachnida > Araneae > Tetragnathidae > Metellina > Metellina segmentata. The sequence goes on from OX375877.1 coordinate 84,507,045, forward strand.
TAAATGTATCACTGTTATGATGTTTGCTCCTTGTAATCTGAAGAATTACGATTATTCTAATGAACTGTCTTTTTAAATTATGATGTCACATAATATTGCCTCACTTTCTCCCTACAAAAATGACAATCGATGAAAACAATCAAGATTGAAAACGAGAAGATAATTTATGTTTAAGGTCATATATATGATATTTGATTGAACTTTTATCTGTAGTACTTCGTAACAAAACTCAATTATTCCAAGTAATTTTATTACAAATAATAAGATAAAACTGTTTTAACCAAATTTTTTCACTCATAAACTTTATTACTAAATCGTCGTGTAGCATTTTTATTCAATATCCAGCACCAAATTACTTTCAAGTAAATGCAATCTTAAACCATTCTTTGTTCTGTGCTATATTTTAGGAGCATGACATTACGGACATGAAATTTCCAAGCGGAACGGGAAATGGTCACTAAATTATAGACCGAACAATATAATTTCCGTAAACTGCTAACTCACATTACCGGGCTTTACCAGCTGTTCAAAGCAAAAAGAAAGTATATACAAATGTGGTTTTGAAACAAAGGGCAAAGAGTTTTTCTTTCTAACCATCTCAAGGAAGCATGCAGTTATAGAATAATTCTTATAAGGGAAATTTTGCGGTAACGACTAAAGCAAGACAACTCCACTTTTTGTGAAATTTCAGTGACAACACTTTTAGGAGTACCAACACACATTTTTCTTGAACTCAAACCATAGGAACAAAAATAATCTCTGTCCGCTAAGTACAGGCCAGTCTTTTTAAAATATTTCAACTGGATTTTATTCCTATTTAAGACCTAATGTTTCGAAATAAATAGAAATGGAACTGTAACAATGGAAGAAAAACATCGTCGTTTTTGCATTCATCCTAAGGCGAGATTTCTATTTTATTTTTGTTTCTACGTTAAAGCTGTTAGGTCGGTTAACTATTTGTTGCTATGAAGCTAACCATGCCCGCTTTGCTTTCTATTTGCACATTCAGTGATCACTTTTTCGTGAATTTTATGTTCAGTGGCAGAAATCCATCAAGGCTTTCAGCATAATTTGGGAAACAGTGTTTTGGCTACAACTGAGGATCTGTCGATTGAAAAGTTAAAAATTCGTCACGCGTGGGTTACGTATAAAAAACCCGGACACTCTTGCCCACTTTCACAACTAACGAAATCAATGACAGAGTTCAGACAGTTGACATGATTGTGGTAAGGTATACGAACACGTTCGAGACTTTTTTTTTTGAAACTATGGTATGAAAACATTTTATTGATATTTTTATGTTTGTGTTATTAAACAATAGCATTGAGCTATAAATATTCAAAACATATATTAACAATTTTGTAAAAATGATAATTATGTATGACATTTTAAAGAAATTTGTCAAAAACTTTAAATGTGCTACATGAAAATCTATTCAACCCATTTGAAAAATCATGCTACCAAAATAAACAGCATGCATTTTTCTAAGGAATAAACAAGAATCAAAAGGAAATTTAAATAAACAGAAATTTTACAAGCGATCGATAAATAAATGCAAGATTTTTGATAGATTTACAGTCCTTTTTCTTAAATAAATGGACATAATTTAAAACCTTTTCCACTCAGCATAATTATTCTAGTTCATTCCCTAGACAACATTATAAAGAACAAGTTCTCAAAATTTTACAAGAATCCATCAATAACTTTTTTTGTTATAACATTGGAAGTGTATCGTGTTTGCTCTCTTGCTTTTACTGTTTGTGAAAACAATTTTATTCTTCACTTTTCTTTCAAAATGTTTACAATATTTCCAAAACAGAAACCATTTAAACATTTGAGAAAACTTTCTAAAATTATATTTGTAAAAAAAAAGTTTTTAATTTAAATTTTGGCAGGTTTTTGGTTTTTTAACGGCCATTTCCAGTGTTTTCCATACCTACTTCCGGTTTTCCCGCTTCGATTAAAATCTTAATATCTCTGCAACTAATTAACTTAGAGAAAAAAAATCAAATATATTTTGGAAAGTCAAATAAATACTCTATCTAATAAGATCAAAAACTTTTTTTGAAATTTTTTGTTAAAAAATGACACATTTTTAATGTGTTCGGATACCTTAAGGCATCCGACTAGGTTCGGTATAATTTTTTTGAAAACGACTCTTAAATCACAATTTAAACTTTTTTCATACTAGATAATGTTTTGAAATCATGAAATAAAGCAAAAAATAATTCACCGACTCATTATTTTTTTGTCAATTGGGCAAATTAAGGAAAAATTTAATCAAAATGACTACCAATATGGCTAACGCTCTGTATAAATTTCTATTAAATTAATTTTAATTTCCTTGCAGCACAATATATCTATGATATTAGTGACGACAATATACTACAATCAAAGAGATATATTGAAATGTTAAGAAGTATCGATCTTTATATGTAGCTAAAATTTTAATTTTACAAAATGTCTACTTTTCGTTTAAATTAAATAACTGTAAATTAAAAAGTATGCATTGTACAACTAAACCTATAGTATATTGTCATTACAACATGTTAATAAGTAATAAGGGTTAATTTCGTAGAGATATCTCTTCAACTTTATGAGAAATCATGTTACGCGTGTGCAATATTTGCTTAAAATTATGTTTTCCAGAAAAAGCATTTAAAGATTACCTTTGTGTTTTTTGCCATTACCCAATTCTTCGCACAAACTTGGTGTAAAATGTTGAGGCTTGATTATAGAAAATAATTTCAACAAATTTATATTTAAAATTATTTTTATTTTTGAAAAATTAGCGGAAAACCTCCCAATTTTAGGTCATTTTAATCGTACTTCCGGTTTCGATTTCTGTCGTTCAGTAATACTAAAATTGCTATAATTTTATTTCTATTTATCGTAGACTTAAAACAATTACAGATTCTGAAATTTAAGAAACTGGGCTTCAATATGAGAGAATAAAACGAATTTTAGAATTTTGGTCAAAATTACGTTTTAAACGTAGTCGGATACCTTAAACAAACACAAGTAATTATATCTAGTAAATCCCCTTTAAATTGTGCATTCCCCTCGAAACAAGCGGTATATGTTCTTCAAATAGGGACAATCCGACTGTACCGACCACTTAAGATCACAGGTGTTCTCAAGGAGATCTCTAGCAGTGAAAGAGCAAACGTCGGACTAGCTTTTCATTGGCACGGAGACAGGTCATGGATATTATCATCTGGTCATGATGACGTGGCATACTTCCCACCTCAGGGCCTACCGCTACACCGATGGACAGCCGCAATTTCTTACTAGCAGTAAGCGGACTGAAGAACAATTAAAGCAGATTCACACTGGCATAGCTTTTTTACCGCTGCTGCGAAACACGTTGCACCATTAGTCATCCACGCGACTGTAGATGATGCTATTATATTTTACCATGATAATCTACTGTGTTTACAACCTTTCCTGTCTTTTTATGTTTGTTTCTCTCGTTGTCATGTGAATTTTACGTTCATGCCTCTAAGTATGTCGTAAGGAATGGTGTGCTTCTGTACCTCATTGAGAAACTGGGAAATGTAACAATGCAATACCACGCAATATGGCGTGTTCTGATTCGTTGAAACACATCACACGACCAACAAAAAATACGCAGGAGGGTTTGAGTTGTGTCCGAATCACCTTTCGATCGAGATGATAGGTTTCCTCAGAGTGTTCCTGTCAATCACTGCTTTTTTTCATCGCTGATTGGCTTGTCGGTCAGCATTCCTTGCTTTACGTTTTTCAATTATTTCTAGTGTGAATGAGCATTGTCATCTCCTGCTCCTTTAGGTGCCATCTGTTCATTCTGAATCGAGCCCAGATATTGGTTTTTATCTCGGTCACGAGAGGATAAAGAAGCTTATGCAATGAAGTGCATTGAAAAGCAAAAGGATCTGCTAAAAAATAACGTTATTGTCATTCCTCTTTTTTTTTTACTGAAATATATTTTACAGCTGCATTTGCGAATAATTACTGATACTTTTTGGATAATATTCCTCCGTACTCATCCATTCGTAATTTTTTACGATCACAAATCACAGAAAGAATCTTAACACTCCAAGTGGTTTCGACGAGATATCTTGCTCATCAAGATATTGTTGGCTTTTTATGAGATCAAGTCTGTTTTCTTCCAATGATGTTATATCTCGTTCATCTGGATCTGGTCAGTTTACTCTAAATGACGAGATATCTCGTCCATCCGGATCTTGTCAGTTTACTCTAATGACGAGATATCTCGTCCATCAGGATCTGGTCAGTTTACTCAAATGAAGAGATATCTCGTTCATCTGAATCTGGTCAATTTACTCTAATGACGAGACATCTCGTCCAGCAGGATCTGGTCAGTTTAATGACGAGATATCTCGTCCATCAGAATCTGGTCAGTTTACTTTAATGACGAGATATATCGTCCATCCGGATCTGGTCAGTTTACTCTAATGACGAGATATCTCGTCCATCAGAATCTGATCAGTTTACTCTATTGACAAGATATCTCGTCCATCGGAATCAGGTCAGTTTACTCCAATGACGAGATGTATCGTCTATCAGGATCTGGTCAGTTTACTCAAATGAAGAGATATCTCGTTCATCTGAATCTGGTCAGTTTACTTTAATGACGAGATATATCGTCCATCCGGATCTGGTCAGTTTACTCTAATGACGAGATATCTCGTCCATCAGAATCTGATCAGTTTACTCTATTGACAAGATATCTCGTCCATCGGAATCAGGTCAGTTTACTCCAATGACGAGATGTATCGTCTATCAGGATCTGGTCAGTTTACTCAAATGAAGAGATATCTCGTTCATCTGAATCTGGTCAGTTTACTTTAATGACGAGATATATCGTCCATCCGGATCTGGTCAGTTTACTCTAATGACGAGATATCTCGTCCATCAGAATCTGATCAGTTTACTCTATTGACAAGATATCTCGTCCATCGGAATCAGGTCAGTTTACTCCAATGACGAGATGTATCGTCTATCAGGATCTGGTCAGTTTACTCAAATGAAGAGATATCTCGTTCATCTGAATCTGGTCAATTTACTCTAATGACGAGACATCTCGTACATCAGGATCTGGTCAGTTTAATGACGAGATATCTCGTCCATCAGAATCTGGTCAGTTTACTTTAATGACGAGATATCTCGTCCATCAGGATCTGGTCAGTTTACTTTAATGACGAGATATCTCGTCCATCAGGATCTGGTCAGTTTACTTTAATGACGAGATATATCGTCCATCCGGATCTGGTCAGTTTACTCTAATGACGAGATATCTCGTCCATCAGAATCTGATCAGTTTACTCTATTGACAAGATATCTCGTCCATCGGAATCAGGTCAGTTTACTCCAATGACGAGATGTATCGTCTATCAGGATCTGGTCAGTTTACTCAAATGAAGAGATATCTCGTTCATCTGAATCTGGTCAATTTACTCTAATGACGAGACATCTCGTACATCAGGATCTGGTCAGTTTAATGACGAGATATCTCGTCCATCAGAATCTGGTCTGTTTACTTTAATGACGAGATATCTCGTCCATCAGGATCTGGTCAGTTTACTTCAATGACGAGATATCTCGTCCATCAGGATCTGGTCAGTTTACTTTAATGACGAGATATATCGTCCATCCGGATCTGGTCAGTTTACTCTAATGACGAGATATCTCGTCCATCAGAATCTGATCAGTTTACTCTATTGACAAGATATCTCGTCCATCGGAATCAGGTCAGTTTACTCCAATGACGAGATGTATCGTCCATCAGGATCTGGTCAGTTTACTCAAATGAAGAGATATCTCGTTCATCTGAATCTGGTCAATTTACTCTAATGACGAGACATATCGTACATCAGGATCTGGTCAGTTTAATGACGAGATATCTCGTACATCAGAATCTGGTCAGTTTACTCTAATGACGAGATAACTCTTCCATCAGGATCTGGTCAGTTTACTCTAATGACGAGATATCTCGTCCATCGGAATCAGGTCAGTTTACTCTATTGACAAGATATCTCGTCCATCGGAATCAGGTCAGTTTACTCCAATGACGAGATGTATCGTCTATCAGGATCTGGTCAGTTTACTCAAATGAAGAGATATCTCGTCCATCAGAATCTGGTCAGTTTACTTTAATGACGAGATATATCGTCCATCCGGATCTGGTCAGTTTACTCTAATGACGAGATATCTCGTCCATCAGAATCTGATCAGTTTACTCTATTGACAAGATATCTCGTCCATCGGAATCAGGTCAGTTTACTCCAATGACGAGATGTATCGTCTATCAGGATCTGGTCAGTTTACTCAAATGAAGAGATATCTCGTTCATCTGAATCTGGTCAATTTACTCTAATGACGAGACATCTCGTACATCAGGATCTGGTCAGTTTAATGACGAGATATCTCGTCCATCAGAATCTGATCAGTTTACTTTAATGACGAGATATCTCGTCCATCAGGATCTGGTCAGTTTACTTCAATGACGAGATATCTCGTCCATCAGGATCTGGTCAGTTTACTTTAATGACGAGATATATCGTCCATCCGGATCTGGTCAGTTTACTCTAATGACGAGATATCTCGTCCATCAGAATCTGATCAGTTTACTCTATTGACAAGATATCTCGTCCATCGGAATCAGGTCAGTTTACTCCAATGACGAGATGTATCGTCCATCAGGATCTGGTCAGTTTACTCAAATGAAGAGATATCTCGTTCATCTGAATCTGGTCAATTTACTCTAATGACGAGACATCTCGTACATCAGGATCTGGTCAGTTTAATGACGAGATATCTCGTCCATCAGAATCTGGTCAGTTTACTCTAATGACGAGATAACTCTTCCATCAGGATCTGGTCAGTTTACTCTAATGACGATATATCTCGATGAGACAACCACCAGGATGATTCAAAGCGTGTGATTTATGAGAAGCCAAATTCGTCCATATTAACCTTCTTGGTGGTTTATCTTTTCGAAAACCACCCTGTATAGTCATCCTCTGGTGGAAACTGTCACCAGTTCAAGGCAAGGGATGATATGTTTTTCCTACTTGGATCCATTCCCTTAGAGCAGTGTTTCCCAAACTTTTGACGTATGTGTACCCCTTCTATAATTTTCGTAACGCTGAGTACCCCTCGTCAAAAAAATGGATGTATTTTAATAACAATCAAAATGTTTTCTTTCTTTTTTTGTGACATACACAAAATAATAAGAAAAGAGAAATAAAATTATTCATAAGAAAAGAGAAATAAAATTATTCATAAGAAAAGAGAAATAAAATTATTCATAAGAAAAGAGAAATAAAAGTTATATTATAAATAACGTTTATTTGGATCAATTGAAGGATGAAATTGTTTGTGCTGAGATAACAGATCGTCATAATTGGGTTCCCTGGTTGTTAATTTTAATCTGAAATGTGGTTCCACGTCTAATAGTCTGTTCCTTTTTTTCGACTTAATGTCTACAAATGCTGAAAAAGCTACTTCACATAAATATGAAGTTGGAAAAGGCAAGATGCATTTTAGAACTTTTTCTGTTAAAACCGGATACACAAGTTGCATTTGTAACCAGAATGATGTTAAAGTACTCTCCTTATGTTTATTTTTCAAGAATCCGTCTAAAGCCAATTCCAACAATTGCTCTTCTTCCTCATGCGACACATCTTCTGGCATGGATGTTGTGTTAATGTTATACGGATATCTTATCCATTCAATATTTTTGGTTAAATCAGGGAAATAGTTTTTCAAGCCCACTTGCAAACTCTCCAAATGCTGTGTTATGCATTTCAGAGTATCAACATCAATTTTAGTAGTCGAACTTGTTATAAACTCATGAAGAGAGGGAAACGAGTCTACTTCTCCATTACCAACTCTCTTTTGCCATAACTTTAGTTTTGCGATGACAGCGTTCACTTTATCTTGAACGTGAAACAATGAAATTTCTTTGCCTTGTAACGTACCTTTGGGCGCAATGTGCCTGAGAGATCAAATGACGCTAACAGCTGTCCACGAAGCGCGCGAATAAAATTAAAAGGTTGGGTCCAAACATCCGGTAAAGATAAGTGACTACTAGAATAAGCAGATTTCTACCAGTTCTACGCGAGGAGAGGTGAACGGTTGCGTCCGACTGAGGGTTAACGAAGTAAGTTGTTTCTGTAACGAAGTTTGGTATATTTCCGCTGGGTCACTCCGAACCACCTCACAAGACTGTCTTGACTTAACTCATGAGAACGTAGAATCAGGCGCAACTAAGCACAGTGCAGTATCCCCTCTAAACTCCTGTGCAACGCGTACCCCCACCAAACTCTTCCCGTACCCCTGGGGGTACGCGTACCACACTTTGGAAAACACTGCCTTAGAGTAATAGGGCAGATTTGTATCTACGTAGAATCTCATCATTTGCAAAACTGATCAGTTCGTGAAGGACGAGATACATCGTCGAGGAGGGTTAAATTTTCTCCATTCGGCCCGGTACCGTGCATTAATATTAAAACGGCGTTCGATCAATTTTCAATAGAGCCCCTTATACGGATCGTTAATTTTTCGATCGCGCTGCAAGCCGGGAACTCTGATTCGCTCAAACGCAGTATCGAAGAATTGATTTATAAATCGATCACGTGCTTCGGGAATAGAGATTGGTTAAGACTTATCTGGCTTAAAGGTAACTCTACGATTGAGAATTTTAATTACTTTAACGTTTCGGGTTCCTTCGGTGGTTAACGTTTGGCTGGACGCTATTCTTTCACTGCAATTGGACGCATTCTTTAATTATGTAAGAGAGTAACGTGGTTAGTTAAAAAATTAATAGAATTATCAGGTAGATTAACTAGTTAACGAAGAAAATATACTAGGTTTGTATCTCTAGTGTCCCAGCTCGTTTCAGAAGACACTGGTTATGACTAAATGAGTTATACTAATCGATCTTCTAATGAGATAGACAGGATTTGGGGGTGTCGCTGTCGTAAGATATCTGAAGGGTAAATCACGTGGGCCTATGAATCGACTTAGCCGATTGGCTATGGAAGCACAGATTAGTGTTTCGGATTACGGTGTAATCACCTTAACCAATTAATAATTTGGGATTCATGCCTTTTACCACATCCACGCGTTGGAAGAGTAACGGATTAGCAACCGAAGGATTGCGAGTTCGAATCCAATAAACACCATCGTTTACAAAGGGGGATGGTGCACGTTAAATCAGTCGTGACCTTAAATGCCCTCTCGTTGGTGCGTCGTGGAAAGTTTGGAGAGTGGGGTGCCAGCTGAAGTGTTGTTCTAATCTGATCTGGTTCATAATTACGAGGTGTTGTCGTTGGATCTGTCTCTTGGGGATTCATCTCAGACCGTCGTCAATAGCCCGTCGTGTTGCTCCAGTACGACGTTAATAAAAATACCTACTCACCTATACACACATCCACGAGAAGGGCGTCCTAGTCCAGTTGGAAGAGCAACGGATTTGTAACCAGAGGGCTGCGAGTTCGAAACTAGGTTCAGTCAATGTCCGTCGTGTACGCGAGCTGGTGTACGTAAAATCAGTCGAGGTCTCAAATGCAATCTCATTTGTGTGTCGTGGAAAGTTTGGAGAGTGGAGTGCCAGCTCAGGTGTTGTTCTCGTCATCTGATCTGGTTCATAAATACGAAGTGCTGCACCTTATATATTTTCCTTCAGGACTGATCCCGGATCGTCACCAATAGCCCGTTGTGTTTTTCCAGTGCGACGTTAATTAACTACCTACCCACAACCACGGATAGATATTCAAAGCGAGCAACATGAAGAAATAATTTAAAACTACTCACACATGCTTCGTCTATTTTATCAGAAGATCGATTGTTGCACTATTACTCACGTACTGTTGACTTTTGGTGCAATATAAAATTTTGAACTTTAAAATCACATTTTTTACTCTTGAAGATTATAATACCACGTATTCATTACAAGGGAATAAAATGTAAACTTACTTTATAGTGCGGCTCATGGAAAAAGGTAATCGACCTTGGGTCAGTTGATTCCTGATTGGGTTGGAGACCGCATTAGGAGAAGGCTGACATGAATGTCGATCATAGTGGATTTTTTCCTTCCACCAACTTGTTTTTTATCAATGCTATCACTTTAGACAACAAACTATAAATATAGAATCAGTATCTCTGCTATTATTTAAGGAAGAGTTTGTGTGTGTGTCTGTATCTCTGTGTGTAGTGTCCTGACGAATCTATGTCACTTACGATAATGAAATTTGGCACACAGGTAGTCCTAATTTTGTCCTAAAAGTAATTTTTTTTTAAGGTTGTGCAAATTTTATGTCCAGCCCGAATTTTAAAATTCAGTCTAGAACATTTTTTAATATTAATTTATTAGTTTTTCCCCCTTCATTCTTTTCGCGGAGCTGTCACCACACCTGAGTTGGATATCACTCTCGGAGCTGACGTCACAGCTCCTCAACTGAAGAAAGCGTGTTTTGATAGACGTTGTTGATTAGCATAACTTTCTTGCTAGCGGTTTTACTTTGTCAGGGGTAAGGACTATTTGATGTTTTCTATCTTCACGATCGTTAAAGATAGAGTGAAAATTTTAACGGATTTGAAATCTGCGGAAATCTGCACCAAATCGATACCTCAATTGCGATTTTCTTTAAATAAATAATTTTTCAATTGCAACCCGTGTCATGTCGGGTAGAGGTGGGATTCATTCTTAAAATTATTGTTTTTTCTTTTTAATGTTTTCAGTATCAGTAAGGACACGAAAAGAACTGTCACGTGCAACGCCATGCTGTCCTGCTAGTCTGTGATAAAGACGCCTATTGTGGAAGACATTTGCTTACGTTAACATCCCCCCTAATTTAACCAATAGACTCGTTCAAAACCATGTAGCTCAACTGCCTTATCCCGGCAGCCCTTACTAGTAGATTTACACTACATTTTACAAGTCATTTATATGTAAATCTTTGTATTTTAAACCATTCACCATGTGTTGAGTGAAGATGCTCGAAATATATTCATTCAAATTATTAAAATTATGGAAGCGTGCTTTGTTCCAAGATGTTAGTATGTTTGAAAATATGCATCAAAGAATGTTTACCATAGCATGCAAGTGTGCTTAATATAGCCCTAAGTATGTTTATGTTGGTAGACATGCTTAATTAGTTCTAGCAGTTTCTTATAATAAAATAAGAATAAACAAAATCTAAATATCTGGCGGTTTGTTTGTATTAGTTCCAGCAGCATCAAATAATAAGACAAGAACAAACAAAATATAAATATCTGGCGGTTTGTTTGTACCAAACGCCAGTTTTGTGTAAGTAATGAAATCATGTAGACATAACATTAGAATGAATAAAACTTGCTTTACTATAAAATATTTACAACTCCAGAAATTAGCTTATTTACATCAACAAGAATTAAACGAAATTCCACAGTCAGCGCGTCTGAAGCCTGTGAGGCAGAAAGCTGGAATGAATCTAAAATCCATACCGAACGTTCTTTATTTTTGTTCTTAATTTTTACACGTTCGTAGCTCACAAGAACTTTCGAAGCTCCGATCGGAACGTCAGAAAACAAAGAACAATTGCCATTGGTGGTCAATTTGGAGGCCATTCCGAAGAATCAGGCATCTGACTTCACCTCGTGTTTTATTACTTTGCAGGTTTTGAATTGTTACCTGGATGTAATATTGCCTCTACAAATATTATCTTAGATTAATTCAATCCTATTATATTACTATCTTTCAAAACTAATTATAACGTCTGCGAATACACACAAAAATTACAACTTGTTCTATTCCATCTTGCCGTGCTTTTAAAAATATGTTTGATCTAAAACTAACTTTGAAGATTAGATTCAAAGAGGTTTGAAATCTCCAAACATCACGATTCCATTACACACACCAAACTTCAAGGGTATGTAGAGTTGTAACGTAAATTGAGTTAAATGTGGCTTACCATTTATGGGTAATTAGTATCCATGACGACGGTTGCTTTACTTTGATAATGACGATGAAATTTCATGAGCTCAATTTCCGTCCGGAGATGCTTAGCTGAAACGATAAAGACTAATTTGTATGCTTAGATTTGGATACGTCACACAACAACGTTTGTTCCCTTGAGTGAAAAAGGTACTTTTAATAACTCTCTGAGTAACTTATCTTGTGGTAAGCATCTATAAAATTCATATATCTTTATTGGATGAACGACTGGGTTTTAAGTATTCAGAACAATGAAAAAGTGCGATGATAAGTTATGCAGTACTCTAATGTTTTTAATATTAAAAAAACACTAACGTATGTGATTAAAGTACAGTAAACTCATTTCCGATCGTCATATAGTTTCTATTATATTTACAGTGTTTAGAGTTTTAAAATTGCCTGTTTAAGCAAATGAACGTACTTAGAATTTATTCTAAATTCAAATATAACAACCCATTTGTTGATATCGTTTAGTTTTATTGATGTTTTGAGCGTCTTCAAAGAAGACTATTTCAAAGAGTGAGTTAATTGCATATTTTTATAGTTTTATATGTGATTGTAAAACACTATAATTTTATACAAACCATAATTTTTGTTATTAATTATTTTCCTTCAAAAGCATTGTAATTTTGTTTTATACTTTTGTAAATATTTTTAGTTTATTCTTTTGTAAATTCTTTAAATTTGTTTTCTTTTGAATCTTTTTTTTTATTTATCTCATCTCGCAACCGGCAAAACCAATTAAAAGTAGAATTTTTGAAAAAAAAAACTATTTTAAAAATCTTTAACCCTCACATTACACACACTGCTATAAAAAACGCTTACTAGACATTAAATTAAAAAAAAAATTCAGGATATTGAAGGTTTTTGATGGTGAAGTCCAACGAAGATTACATTCGATTTTTGCACCATTAGCATGATAATGTTTGCTTGAAGAAAGTAAATTTATCGTTTTTTCCCATTTATTTTTTCCGATAATACTTTGCCAGCGACTGCATCTTTTAGATTGATGGATCAACTATACTTCCTTACAAACTTTAAGAGGGATTTATAAAACTTCCTTGCAAACTCTAGGGAGAGACAAGGAGCATTAAATGTGTGTGTAAAATCTCATTTGCATAGAGATTCATGTCTGCCAGAGCCACCCGGATGTGTTAGACCTTTCTCAAAAATGCAGAAATTGAAGACAACAGCTGAAAAGTTTCGTTACTAAGCCTAATTTTACAGTTAGGAACTTGTATAGTTAAAGTTTCACAGTATTGTGCTTAAAGTCGTGACTACCAGCAGCATCTCCAAAGGAAGAAATTTATGCATGCTTAATCGGGTGATCGTGATGGCCAAGAGACGTGACTAGATTACCCCGTGTGTCATGTCTGTTCCCAAGGAATGTTTATGTTTCACACATAGTCGTGCAAACAGTGATTCGACACATCTCACGGGGTACCGTTCATGATACAAGCTCATAGTAAATGTTAATTGCTCCATAAACTAAGCGATCGGAAGGTTCCTGGTTCGAATCCGGGTCCGGGTATGGATGTTTGTAAACGTATGGTGTAGAGGCGGCTGGTGCACCTTAAATCTGTCGTGGCCGAAAGTCCTCACGTTGGGTTGGCGTGGAAGTTTGGAGAGTGGGGTGCCAGCTCAGGTGTTGCTTCGTCATCTGACCGTGGTTCAAAATTACGAGGTGTTGTCCTCGGATCTTTCCCTTAAGGGACTGATCCCGGACCGTCGTCAATAGCCCGTTGTGTTGCTCTAGTACGACGTTAACTAAAATTACCAATTACCAATTACCATAAACTAAGCGCATATTAACAAGATCAGTATTTGTAAAGTGATACGTTACTCATAAGAATTCAGCGTTTCAAATTTAAATGACAATAACTCAACTACCGAACAGAATCCTCTAGTAAATCCTGGTGGTTTTTGCGGACATATATACCTATGTAAATACTGTTTGATTTTGTGTTCCTCCTCCCTTAAAATGTTTACAGGCCGCGTTACACTCTATGGACCAATGTTTGCAAGCCAAGGGATGTAAAAAAATAATAAATTTATATGGTAGGTAGGTATTTTAATGAACGTCGTACTGGAGCAACTCAACGGGCTATTGACGACGGCCCGGGATCAATTCCAAAGGGAAAGATTCAAGGACAACAATACATAATTTTGAACCTCGATCAGATGACGAAGCAACACCTGAGCAAAAACCCACTCTCCAAACTTCTACACCACGCCAACGTGGTTACCAATTAAGAAAAATAGGGAGGTAGTTAATTCACGTCGAACTGGAACAACAGAACTGGATATTGACGATCCCCTGGGATCAATCCCGAAGGGAAAGATTAAAGGACAACGCCTCGTAATTTTGAACCGCGGTCATAGATTGTTGAGTGCTTTGGAGCTTATGGTTACGACGTTGTGTGTCGACCTTCGCCTTTATCGGTAGTGGGTAGCAAAGGGCTTAGAATTTCTTTGCACGGTTAATAAACGGATCATAGTCCTATAGTGTAGGGTTGTTTTGAAATGCTCGGGTCATCAGATTGCAGTAGTTACTAATATATACTGTTCAAAATTTGTTTTGGATTGTTTAGTTCGTTTATAGTTCGTTGAATAGTTTTTTCGTTCGTTATTGTATTTTGAGCAAACAAGTAAAATATATGATCGAACGAATCTTTTTTACACGACATGCCGCAGAAGAGGGAGTTTCTAGAGGAAGAAAAGAAAAATAAAGGCGTGGAAAGGAGCACGCTTTGAACTGCAGAACATCATAACTTATGATTGAAAACAAATCGGCCAAAATCTTGATAAAATTAAGGAAAAACTGTTCTGCAAAGACTTTGTTCTGCGACTTTCGTCGCAGTTTTAAGTACTTTCTGCTCCTGGAACTACAGTGATTAAATGCACTTCGAATTCCAAACCTGGAATTTATGGATGTGTTTAAGTCCTCTATTGTGATGAATGTATTCCTGTACACCCTTTCCGTGGTCAGGCTCCAATTCAAACTGTTTTCCATTCACATCTATTGTTAATCAGAAATACGCAGGAATATGTACAGGAATATTGACTCATTGGTCATTGGAAATTTTCATATTAATATATTTCCATTTCAAAGGCTGTCTGATTTTACTACACAATTCACACAAATCGCCAGCGTGATTAATTGGATTGAGGTTGATGAAAAGAATGTATTATACTACTTCAATAATCAATATGCCGTATTTCTAAATAGGATGATAGATTTTGCACCCTATACGGATATATTCAAAGACTAGATTCCATTCTTGCATGACTTCTAAAGGAATTTCGTTCTTCTTAATTAATGGAATCTTTCCTAGAAATATTTCAACTAATAAATGTGGTTGTTTAGTAATTTTACTATGTGTAAGCTTTGGAATATATATATATATATATATATATATATATATATATATATATATATATATATATATATATATATATATATATATATATATATATATATATATATATTATATATATATATATATATATATATTTATATATATATATATTATATATATATATATATATATATATATATATATATATATATATATATTATATATATATTATTATATATATATATATATATATATATATATATATATATATATTATATATATATATATATATATATATATATATATATATATATATATAATATATATATAAATTTGTATCGCAATCTGACAACTCCTTCTTGTTGCATTGATTCTTTGTTATATATATATATATATATAACAAAGAATCAATGCAACAAGAAGGAGTTGTCAGATTGCGATACAAATTTGATGATGTGAAGAACATAGAAAAACAAACGATTACAATTTCAGAAAAATTGAATGATTTAGTTCAGAGTTTGACCGTTACAAAGGGAGGAAGTCAATAAGGCGTTGATCCACCTCTGGCCTGCATGCAAGCTGTCCTCCGGCGTGGCATAGACTTAAAAAGTTCTCGGATGGTGTCCTGCAGAACTTCTTGCCAAATTGTCTCCAACTGTCGGGCTAAATGGTCAACATTCCGGGATGGTTTGCAATCGCCTTCCCATAACATCCCAAATGCGCTATATGGGAGAGAGATCAGGAGACCCTGCTGGCCAAGGAAGTGTTGGGAAATCTTGAACACAATTCATAGCAACATATACCGGTGCGGCTGGGCATTTTCTTGCTGAAAAGTAAATCCGGGGTATCGCTAAAGGAACGGTAACACAACTGGTCGTAGAATAAGGTATAAGTACCGCTGTGTTGTAAATGTGCCAGAAATGACTACCAAAGGGGTGCGGGTATCAAAGGAGGTGGCACCCCAGACCATCCCGCCCTGTCGTGGGCATGTGTCGCGTGTGATAGTAAGTGCAGGATCCGCACGCTGTCCACGACAACCGCAGACTGTCTGGACTTCTCCAGACAGTCTGCGGTTGTCGTCAGGACACAGTTGGAAACGGGACTCTTCAATAAAGACTGTACGTCCCCAATCAGTGCCTTTCCAAGTGGGTCGAGCCCGGAACCAATGTAATTCTGCCCCTTCTTGGTGCGTCGATCTTTTTGTTATAGTGTATAAGTATTGATATTAAATGCATTTTAAAATAAATCAAAGCCGCAAATTATTTAGTTGCTCAGTGGGTTCGCCAACTGTTTCAGCAAATATAGCCAAATACAACCCTATCGCAGTTAAAACAACCATGTTATTTCACTAGAATGAAGTCTTACAAAATAAGTTACAAAATATTGAGTAATTTAGTTAACATATAACAGTTTGTTACATCATATAGAAAATACGGGGATTTATACAATACAATATCAGATCAGGAATAGAGGCTGTAAGTTTTTGGATCACCCACGGGCGTCAAAAAGGCAAGTCCAGGTAAATATATTGAAAACTTGGAAAACTCCCAGAATTATTGTTAACATAGAATGTACAGTTGAAAAGGAATTTTTATAAATAAACGTTAAGGCAGAAGGAAAAATTAACAGTCATATCTTTCGCGCTTAAGGCATGATTGAAAGATTAGATTAAACTTACTATTAGTGAGGGTAAAATTCCCCTAGGAATTCTAACAAATCTAATTACTCGTGTTTTAGTTTTGACCTGAAGTAAAAGCTAAGTTTTCACATTCGGTACTTACTCAAAATCAAATCACGCCAGAAGTTTCTTGTTAGTTCTATTTTCTTCGTTCCGTAAAAGTTTCTTTTAAACAAAAATGAAACGAACATTCATTGTTGAAGAGAAAAGATAACCAGTTTGTTCGCAGATGTGGCCAGCGATCTAATTTTGTTCCTGATTCTATTATTCTATTACGCCGTTCCTTGACGACGTTTCAGTTATCTTCTTTTGAAAACTCTAAAGAAGTTTTGTCTGAAATTTCATAAAAACGTATTAAACCTCTTGGTGGTGGATCTTCGCGTCGAAAACTGCCTCGCAGAGATGCTTAGCCATCTTTAATGAATAAATGTATCAAATAAAGTAAAAATTTAAAAATGAATAATAAAAACACCGTGAAACCTGAAGGTTGCGGTTCAAAACTCGATCCAACCAAAGAGCGTCGTGTACGTGGGGACTGGTGGGTGTTAAATCTGACGTGACCTCAAATTTACTCACGTTTGCGTGGTGTGAAAGTTTTGAGAGTGGGCTTGTAGGTCAAGTGTTTACCTCGTCATCTGACCGTGGTGTCCTCGGATATTTCCCTTCGAGTTTGATCCCAAACCATTACCAATAACCAATAACCCGTCGTGTTGCTCCAGTGTAACGCTAATCAAAAATACCTACCTATCTCAAATGTACTCGTGTTGGCATGGTGTGGATGTTTGGGAGTGGTGTGTCAGCTCAGAAGTGACCTCGTCATCTGACCGTGGTTCAAAATGTAACCAGGTCGTCTTCAACGACGAATCTAGATTCAATTTGAGCAGTGATGACAATCGTGTTCGTGTGTGGAGGCCCCGTGGTGAACGCCTCAATCCTTCCTTCGCTTTACAACGACACACCACTCACACAGCTGGTGTGATGGTATGGGGTGCCATTGCTTACGATACACGGTCACCCTTAATATTGATCCATGGCACAATGACAGCCCAAAGGTACGTTCATGACATCCTTCAGCCACATGAACGCCTCAATCCTTCCTTCGCTTTACAACGACACACCGCTCACACAGCTGGTGTGATGGTATGGGGTGCCATTGCTTACGATACACGGTCACCCTTAATATTGATCCATGGCACAATGACAGCCCAAAGGTACGTTCATGACATCCTTCAGCCACATGTGATGCCACTCATGGCAGGGCTCACAGGAGCCATTTTTCAACAAGACAATGCTCGGCCACACACAGCAAGTATGTCACAAGACTGCCTCCGCGACATTACCACCCTTCCCTGGCCTGCTCGATCCCCAGATTTGTCACCAATCGAGCAAATCTGGGATCATTCGGGACGGCAAGTTGGACACCCTACGAGTTTGGTCGAACTGGAGGCACGTTTACAGCAACTGTAGAACGAGATGTCTCAGGACATCATACGGAACTTGTATGCCTCAATGCCCGCTCGTATCGCATCGGGCATTCACGCTAGAGGGGGTCTAACAGAGTACTAAAACTACAGTTCATTTGTACTTTTTTCTGCAATAAATGGTCGTTTTTCTTTGATTTTCTAATCACTTACCTATATCAAAGTAGTACTTACATGTGTAAAATTTCGTTTCATTTTGATATACGTTAATTGAACTTTATAGTTTATTGGACACCAAAGTTAAAATTAATGCGACGCACTGCAGAAATAAAAAGCAAAAGGGTGCATATATTAGCCGTACATATATACTTTCTAGTTTTTCTTGGAAAGTCTGTAAGCTTTGTCCGTTGCAAAATCTGTCTGGACTATTCAAAGACGCAATTTTATGTATATAGTTGATACCATGAAAGCATTCATCGTCTTTTTATTGTCTTTCAAATAAGTCTCATGACACGTGATTGGGGATTTTGGTTTTACATCTAGACCCAAAACCCATCAAATCGTGCCTAAATTACCCTTAACGAATCAACAAAAGCTAAATGGCCTCAACATATCTGGAGACACAGCCAACTGAAGGTCGGTGTAACGAGATTTTTACCTTTTCTGCAGTAGTTATATCGATCATAAAATAATATTACAACTCTAGGAAGACTGCCAGAAGATTTTTGAATCGATCGTTATATCACAGCCAGTAGTTAAATCAAGGGTCGTTACAAAGAAAGTCTGCTGCATAACAATTGATAGTTAAAACTAATAACATTTTATCTCAATAAAAGAACTTGCAAAATTAGATTCAATGTCACATTGCGAATAGAGAAAATATATTTAAAACTTAAGCATATCATATATAAAGACAGACTTTTAATGGTAATGAAGGGACTTTTGATGATAATAGAACCTCCTAGGACGAAACTTTCTAACAAATGAAAGTCCAGACTGAAAATAGTAATTGAATACAATGGGTGTTACCAACTCTTAATTAAGTGGTGAAAAATGATTAAGTTTGCTATCACTTTATTAAAGTTGTCGCAGAGAATATAAAAGACGCTTTGAGGCAAAACTTTTGATTATTTTTCTGCAACATAGAAGAATTGTTATATTCTAAACTTGTGCAACACAATCCTTTATTCTTTGAGTAGGATATTATTCGTGTAAGGATTTATATTCGTGGAATTCTATTATGCTCAAAGGCATAATTAAACTATTGTTTGTAAATACATAAAAGACATTGTCAAACGTTACAATCAAGAAAAAGGATGAAACGCTCGATTTATTTATAATACATTTGCATTCACATAATCATTCAATGATTTCACGCATTTATTGTGTTACCATCCAATTGAGGAGGATACAATCCCGGAGGGTTGTGAGTTCGAAACTGAATCTAATCAAAGACCGTTGCATGCGAGGGGCTGTCTGTGATCTAAGTCCAGACGAATCTATGGCACTTACAGTTATGGGATTTGGCACACATGTGGTTCGAAGTTTTTGCAATTTTTGGGTCACGCCGAATTTTAAAATTCAATCTAGAACATTTTAAAATGAATTTAGCGGAATTTAATTATTACTGTTTTTCTTGGAATGGCAACACCATAAAGAGATGACGGATTTTAATTTATTTTTTCCGTGTTTCCGTTTGAGCGCTTTCAGTCGAAGAACAAAACAAATAAAAAGTTTTAACTGGAGTTAAATAGTTCTTTTTTTGATCTCCTAGATTGTTAAAGATGGAGTAAAAAATTTCACTGGATTTGAAATCTGCGGAAAATTTCACAATAGATCGATGTTTAAAAATATGATTTTCTTTAAATAAATAATTTTTAAATTAAATATCTTTTATGTTTTCGCAAGTGATTGTGACGTCACACCAACCTTCGCTGTCGAGATATCAACAGATTCCATTTCCTGCGCTTAAACAATTACAGCGAATAAAAGCAAAACAAATAAAAAAATGTTTGATTGGCATTGTTTAGTTCGTTTTTTTTTTGTAAAATCGGGATCGTTAAAGATAGAATAAAAATTTCAAGTGATTTGAAATCGGCGGAAAATTTTACACCAGATAGATACCTTATACGTTTGACTTTCTTTTAATAAATAATATTTTCAATTAAATATTTATATTTTCGCAAGAGATTGTGACGTCGCGCCTATTGTATCTCTTCGCAATTCGAATTTGGCCGCATTTGACGATGACGAGGCCAAACCAAATGGAATTCGTAACAATCACCTTGGATTAGCGAGTAGTGGTCACACCTGACCCCACGAACAGAACTGTCACGGGTAACGCCGTGCTGGCCACCCAGAGGCTAGTTTAAAATATGATAATAAATGACTCAAATACAAAGCCGATATAAGCAACTGAAAGTATATGAAACGAAGTATGAGATTACGATCTATTTCTCACAGTTCCAAAGCACTTCTTTCTTCTCACTCCCCTTTCGTATTTTTATTCGTCCAGTACAGATAGTATATAGTGTAAAATCATATATCTTTAATTTTGAAAGAACTATTTTCAGTATAAGCATACAAACCAGACGGAATACTTTACTTCCTGTTGCCCAAATGACATGCATGATACATATCAGGGTAACCTTAAAATGTCGTTTATGGCCATTTCGATGTTTAATACAATTTCGACCGACTAATTAATATTTAAAAATTCGAAATTGATTCTTTCGATTTTCTATAGGCGACGGGGTGAAAAAGTATTCTAAAGGCAAGCTAAGTCATGTCCATAGAAAAAATATAAAAGTAGAATGATCAATAGCAACCTTTTAATATGCCCAGATTCATATGACTAAAATTAGTGGTAACTTGACCCTTAAACAGCTTTTGTCTTCTGACATTTATCATCTGATGGATTCAAGGGTTGGTAGAACACGCCCATTCATTGATTTATCATCTGATTGGTCCGTTGATTGCTCATATGATAATAATAGACTGGCGATTTCGCCATTCTATAGAAATGTGGATACACATACCTACCCTGTCTGAAGATTCCATCGCCAAACAAAGCGACAACATACCAAATGGGACAACCACGTCAATTTTTCACAAAAATATCACGTGACTATTAGTCAACCTGTTGATCAGACTTTTTGAAGCTTCTCTCAATAGCTGTGCTCAGACTACTTAAGTTTCACATCTGTGGTCATGTCTAGCTAGGAATAAGAACAGGAAACCTGCGTTTCACCAAAAAAAATTGTTGCCTACATTTAGCTTGACAGGAAAAGCCTTTTTAGGAATTTGATCAATAGGATTGAAACAAATATTTGATTCGTTGATGGGTACATTCAAAGATGTTTTGATTGCCATACTTAGCTATTTTATAACTTCAATAGTAGTTTTTAAAATTTGAATTGTTATTTTAAAGATTATCTGTTAGCCATATTCAGCTAGTGAACATAAAATCAGCTGTAGCTTAAAATGTTCTCTAGTTAGCGTGGTGAGTTTGGAAGTGGAGTCTCATCATCTAACCGTGATTCAATCTTTTGTTGTCCTGGGATCGTTCTCTTCAGCATTGATCTTGAACTTTCTCCAATAACCCAATGTGTTGCTCCACTGGGACGTAAATTCAACTACCTGCTTACCTTTATAATTCCTTTCTAGATTAATGATTGTTCTGAAAAAATGCATTATATTAAATATAAAGACAGATACATTGAAACTAGCATTTAGATTTAAGATTACTTTAAACAAGTTAATTTTATTGTTTCACACAGTTTTGCCTTCGATAGTTGTTTACATTTGCAAAGTAAACTTCTGAATATATTTGGAAAAAAGTAAGCAATTTGTAATTGATATGACTACATCTTGTTTATTGTGTGAGGTTAAGAAGGTCCTGAGCTGAAATTTAAATGTTTGGAGTAAACATTATATTTTTTAATCTTCTAGCGTTAGAATTCATTTTCGACAGTACAATTTTCACCTAAATTTCTTCATTTATTTTTCTATATTTAAACAATTTTTTTTCATCAAGAATGTTTGACAGATCATACTGTCGACTTAGAGAAGAAATTAATTAACTGTAAAAAAAAGGAATTTTTACTGTATATGTTTAAAGGAAAACTGTTAGCTTTTAGGTAAAAAACATAAATTATAAGCATTTTGACAGCGTTCTTTTTTGAAAATAGTACAATATGAAAATGTATTTCTCGTTATCATAAAAATAATGCTTTAGTACCTCCGACGAAAAAAATTCACTTAGTTTCTGCTCTAAGTCGAAGATATGTATTCACATCAGCTTTTTATGACAAAGGATTATCATCGATAAAAACCTTAATTTTGTTAAAAAGAATTTAAAGGACTTTTTTATTCTTCAATTTGAAGAACTGAAGAATCGAACAAATATTTTCAGCTCAGTTTGAATGGTTAAAGAATATTCCACAACGGAGTTTTGTAAAATCCAACTATCGCTGCATGGTTTTGACGAGCGGTCATATTGAAACTCCACCGACAGTTTCCACCAACAAGTTTGCTCTTTGCTAAAGTCATAGAAATTTTCGTCTGCGTAATATCGAACACAGTTCGAAATTCGAAAGTGATTTTTCCCCTCTCCGAACTTCAAAACGATTTTCTCCTTTGACTGAAACGATGCCATAAAAGTACGTTATTTCCGTTATGCATTTCGAATTCCCGGATGAGAATGAGAAAAATCACGAGGTGGGGGAGGTAGGGAAAGGGAAGGAATATTTTCTCCTATCTCCGACTACGCACCTCAGAAATTCGTCTCTACGAAGAATTATTATCGACGTAAAAGAAACGGAACATGGAACGGTTGATCGTTTGCAACGGAACATTCTAACACCGAATGTGGAACAGTTTGTAACCTTTTTCTACAGGGTAATGGTTGCTGTTGCTCCATGTTTTTGAAAATAATTCAGCCACGTTTTCTCAATAGTGCGTGTTACAGTTCGAAAAAAAAAATTATCATATATTCCATTTCTTTGCGGTTTCTTTTTTAGTTTATAAATATGGAAATATTTTGAGCTCTGTTGCAAACTGGGTCAGATATTTTTAAATATTTGAGCAGCTCAAAAATGGCAAAAGAAATTTTCACAGCGGAAAAAAAAATTGTGAGGACATATTAAAAGATACAAAACATGTCCTTCTTTAAAATTTTCGAACTATAACCAATGAAGAGTAATACTTAAAAGATAATTTAGATGGCTGTACGTTACATTTTTTTTATTAGAAAATTAGTAAAGATAGTAAAAGAAATTTTTACAGCGAAAAAAATAATGGAAAAATAAATTTAAATTTTAAATTTTTTGAACAACCAATCAAGAATAATACTTAAAATATAATTTAGATAGCTGTGCATTCCATTTTTATTTTGGTTAGAACATTTACGTACTTTTTACTTTCAACAATGCATTTTCTTTAAATTTTAAAATTAGAACTTTCTATGTTAATTTTAAGAATGAAAACCCTCAATTTAAATAATGTTTGAAGTAACGATCTTCAGTTCAATACATTTTTACAATCTAAACATTAACCTTCCAAGTGGTTTTGATGAGATATCTCGTTCATCTACATATATCTGTTCAATTTTACTGATGCCGTGATATAACTCGTCATCAAGTCTTATGAATATGTTAAGATCTGGTTAGTTTTCTTTCGATGACGAGATATCTCGTCCATCAAGGTCAGTTTTGTTGATGATTGCCTTTTGATGAGATACCTCGTCACGAGAATCACCAAGAGGTTTAGAGCACTCAATATCTGTCATGAACATTTATATAAGTCATCTTTGCAAACAAAAGTAACCAAGCAAAATAGCAGGTAAAGCAGCAAACAAAATTTAACAAGCAAATTAAAAAATGATTGGGAGGACTGCTTTTCGAAACTGCAAAGATCATCACATTGTAACTCACAACTTTTTAACGCAATTATAATCATAATCTGATCGTAATAAGATCGCATTTTCAGATGTATTTTCGTTTCTATTTGAGGAATTAGTTTTTGATTTTATTAACCCTTCGATGCTGCTGCAGTTTACGTTTATAGCGGTGGCAATACCTTGGCGCTGTTTTAATAATGATTTAAAAAATCATTTTCTTTCAAAACTTTTTTCTTTTAAAACGGAAGATAATAAACTTCAGAAACACATTTGTGAACATTTCAAAAATATATTAATCAAACGAAAGTTGAATGGATTTCGAAAGAACTTTCTAGAATATTAAAAATAAAAATTCTAACGTTCCTCTTACCGAGGTTGCCATAAAACCCGTAATAACCGAAAAAAGATGGGATGCCCTAACTTGCCATAACTCGCTTCTAGAAGTGTGCCAAAAAAAAAAAAAAAAACCGCCAATGTTGTTGCCACCGATATAAACGTAGACTGTAGCTGTACCAACGCTTTCAGTGGTTTTTACGATGTAACTCGTTCATCAAGGCAATAACATTTATTTTTTCATGACAAGATCAAGATTTGGGCAGTATTTTTACTAGTGACACGATATCTGAGCCATCAACAACTTGTCAGTTACCTTAACATCTTGTGCAAATTACGAGGTAGCTCGTCAAAACAACCACCTGAAGTGTTAAAATGATCCTGACTATTAAAATGGTAGTGATAAACAAAATTTGTTTATCATGATAAGAGAATTAAAAATGAAATTTAAAGAAAAATTCCGACTTTTCGGATTACATTTATTTTACTTTTATGTTTATCACAGAAACCAATAATGATGATTTTATTCTAACTGTACAATTTCTTGCAAATGTATACTGTCTCATTAACAACCTTAAGGTGACCTACTGACTACGTTGAAAAGTCGATTTTTGAGTAACATTTAATACTTTATATTATTCAATATTATTAATGTTTAGATATGTTCTTTACATAACTGTTCAATTTTGTTTTTACGTTAACTAAAAGTTGATACATAGCAATTTAATATATCTTGACAGCTGTTTCTCAAAATTTGTTTTCAAATCTTTAAATATATTTTTCTATGAGTTATTTTGAGCAAACGTTTTACACGAGAGACACGACAGCTAAAAATGTACAATGTTTTTTTTTTTCAATGAAATTTGGTGTACTATTTTTTCTTGTTTTGGAGGGCCTGAATTATGATATAAGAGCTATCTTGAAAGGAATTCTTTTTAGGAAGGTTTCAGTGTTGTGGCATGAAGAAAATTTCAAAAGTTCATGTTTTCTTCTACATTTGCTCGAATGAATATTACAAATTATTTAGGTTAAGACCCTAGTTTAAATATTTAGAAGACTTCATGCAAAATTTTGGACAAATATTCTTATAAGTTTTTCATTTGGAATATTTGCGTTAACGCCATTTCTTTTTAAAATTTTTTAATAAATGATGATAAACTGTAGTGATTTTTTAAAATAATATTTTATAAGTTGTTTTACCTTAAGGGGGTCCGGGACACATTGAAAAAAAAATTTTATTAATTAATTTAGAATTTTGAATTTTTTTGTACTGATTATACCCATCTAACTAATAAGCAAAATCACAACACAAAAGTTTTCCAAAAGTTCTTTAAAAATTTTAAATTAAAATTTTTTGAAAAAAAGAGGGGTCATTTTAAATTGCTAAAGCTCAAAACATTCTTGATCAATTTTCAAAATTCTTGCATTAAATTATTCACAAATTTATTAACTTTAATTTTGATTCAGGAATTTAAAAAATATTAATTTAATAAAAAAAGAAAAATATTTGAAAATTTTAATGTACTTTTTTTAAAAAAAGTCATATTTTTAAAAGTAAATATTTGTTTTAAATTTGCTGAATCAAAATTAAAGTATAATGTTTGAAAAAGATATATTCCAAATTTCAACCCTTAAACTTTATCGGTTTTCGACTTATAGCAATTTGAATACAGGAAATCTTGAAAAAATGCATCATGAAGAAAAACGCATTTAAAGTTTTAAGTACAGATGTTGTTGCCATGACAACAACTGTCAAGAGTGTTAGATTTTCAAAACAACGCACCACAAAAATTACTATATCTCTAGTTCTAATTAAGATAGAAACATGATTTTGACGTCATTTTAAGCAGAAAAACACAGAGAATTTCTTAAAATAATAAAAAAAAATTCGAAAATTTGACGATTTTTGTGTCCCGGACCCCCTTAAAAAGAAAAAACAGCATAATTTAAACATTAAAAAAAAATTGAGGAGGAAAAAATGCTTTAAGGTATAGGCTAACAAAATTTGGGAAGTTGAAGGAGGATTGGAAGTAAAATTTTGAAAAAACTCTGATGGGCGTAATTTTTGCATTTTATGATCAGAGGAGGGAACACTACTTTCATTTGTATTATTCATTTAGTAGAACGATTGGAACAAACCTAGAAATTTTTCATTTCCTCACTTATGTTATTCCAATTTATGCGAAGTACTTCAAAGGTCATTTCGTTCAGAATGCACACAATATCGGAACCAACAGGAGCATAACGGAAATTGCCGATCTTGGTCATCTTTGAGATTGAATTGGGATTTGATTTTAACTCTTCGAAAATGAAATTTCCATCTTGGAGGAAATGAGAAAGGGGGCAGTCCACTTTGTTCAGATTGAATATAAGTAAAATTTGAGAATTTTATTGAGTGTCAAAGTGAAAGGAGGCTTATTTCAGTTTTTTTCAAGTCGGAGATGGTATGCCAATTGACTGTATTGAGTTTTAGATGTGTTTGACCGGTCATTTGATTTCCCCTCTCGCAACATACAAAAGCCGTCCACTTATGATTTTGATTGAGAGGGTTCTGAAAAAGCTGAGTACAGGCGGCGCTCTATGTTTTTGTATAAATCTTTTGTAACTAAAGACGTTACTTTAAAATTATTCAAATGCAATATCAGGATGTCGTTTGTATTGAAAATTAGGGCAAAGTATTTTCTAAACGGAGCCGAATTAAATTATTTCTCATCTTTAATATATTTTTCTTCTCCGACAGACAATTTAGACTGTAAAGCAATTTTAAAGGTGCGAGGTATGAAATAAAAGGTTACGAAATGTAACTTAAATGCTTTCTTGAGAACTGTTGTAAAGTTAATATGAAGAGAGAAAAAATGAACATTGTTGTGTTGAAAGTAGCACTAAGCATAACTGTTGTAAAGGAAGTAACATTGAGCATTGTTGTAAAATTAATGTGACGAAAATAACCTTGAGATTTGTCAAAAAGTGAAAATGACGAAATCCACATTGAGCATTATTTTTCTCGTTGTCATTTTCATATTACATAGTTCAATCTAAATAAGGATTGTTAATATTGTCTTTGTGATATTTTATAGACAGCTTTCATCTTTAAACTAGACTGGTTTAGCACTTTTTTATCAAACATTATTTGTGCAGCATTTGACTATCGTTGCATTGAGTGTTCGCTTGATTACAATTTTGCCACATCTTATCCAGTATGGGAAACTAAAACTCTTGTCGTTAGAAAACTCAACAAGAGGTATTAAAATTTAAGACCAAGAAAATATTTTTACCTGAAAAGTTAATTGTAGGTACGTTGCGTGGTGACCAGAGCCTAATTTTATTAGAGAGGAAAACTCACTATTCACTGTTTGGGTGATTGGAATATCAGTTCGATTGTATCAAATAATAGTAGACAGCCTTTATGATTGCATACATGGAGAACAACGACTGTTTTAAGTATTAATACTTATTAAAAAAAACTAAAAACAATACAATATTATTTAGAACATTGATTAACTTTATTTTCCTCCCTCTCCCCATCCTTCTAAATTACGAATTCATTTTTATCACATTCCAATCGATTCCATCTCGAAACGTTTGCTGGGCTCAATACAAATTAAATTCTCGGATCACTTGCACGAGCTCACATTAATCAAACATTCAAAAATTGTTGGTAAATAAATGCGTTACTTTAGTCAATTTTTATCCAAAGAATTTATAAAAAGAAAATCCAGAAAATCGGCCATGGATCAGTGGGATTAGCCAATGCGCTAGCCAGTCTAGAAACTTTAGTCAGCGCTCAATTTTAATTCCTATAACTGCCCTAGTTGTATCTCTTATTTATGTGGAAGTAAGAACTTTCCTTGTTTGTGTATGTCTATTTACTTGAAGGGAAAAACATTGATTGGTGCAACTTGGCAAGCTATGAAAAAATACACAACTAACCAAAAATCGACGAATGACCCAGTCTAAAAAGGTCCAAGAATTGTTTTCCTTGTCAAAGTTTCTGAGCAAATCTGATGAAGTTAAAGAAATTTAAAAACAGTGTCTAGTTTATTAGAAAATAATAGTGAAATGGGTTTACTCAAACAAGAAAAATATAAAATAATTTTCAGATATTAGCTGAAAAATTACTTTTTATACGTAAAAGAGGAATAGAGAGTTTTGCTCAAAACTAGAAATACATACGTTTGTTGCCAACATGATTTATGATTTTGCACTATTTCACTATTGAAGAGGTAGCGCATTTATTTTTCGTTTTGTTTCTGTTCAATTTCAGCCCCCGTGTAGACAAAGGTCTTTGGTTGCGGAAAATTAACTCGACTCATTATATGTACCTTTTTATGATAAAAATATGCTGAGGATGCTCAACATTCGAATATACAATCTCGTAAATAATTAAAAAAAATTGGTATTGATTCAGTCTAGTAGACTTCAACTTTTGTCTTATATAGTATTTGCTATTGTCTGGAACTTTTTCAGAAAGGTTTTGCAACTTTAATTGTTATTACAATAGAACGAGACATTGTAATTAAATATAGGATTATACACACGCTGTCTGGCTTAATCTTGGAGGATTCATATACTGATTATGAAACGAAAATGCAGAATTATTTCTGCAAGAATTTATATACAATCGTAAAAGTATTTCTCGCATTTTTGTTATAAGCTTTCAGTGTTAAGAGGGATTTTCAATCTAAACAAAAACAAACCAGATGGAAAACGGGCTTCTTGTTACCTAAATGCATTTATATAATAGATGTAAACTGTTTTTTCTGTCAAACTGAATATAGGTTGCGTTAGTATTTCTTTGGTGATGTGGTTTTCTGAACGTGATTTAAGTTGGCTTGCATTTCGAATGAGATTTCAGCACTTCGCCAATAGAAATTCCAAATTGATATATGATTATTGATTGGTCGACATCAATTAGATTAAACGCTAAATGTTGGCAAAACGATGATAACCTACATTTTAAGGTAACCCCGATATACATCATGCCAGAGTGGTATGAACAGCAGAAGTAAAATCTTCGCAGACCGTCTGGGCCAAGTGTAGAATTATATTCAGTGTTCTACAATACAACTCCAAGCAATTGCAATTGTTCTGTATGCATTTTGTCCGAATTTTAAAAACTGTAGTTAAGTCAAAAATATACGTAAAACACAATAATCACTGAATATGTATTACATATTTATAATAAAACATTAAAATTAATTAACTTAGTTTATTTAAAACCAAGGCATACTTTCAGAATTTGCAATTCTGTCGATAACTTTTGAAGATAAATATTTTGTCATTGACATAGAAGATGTGTCATTTATAAAGTGTTTGTGGTAATTTGGGCGATGTGGGGAGGTTGTTCCGTAGCTAGAAAAGAAAACAAAAGGTGTGGCAAGGAGCGCGCTTTGCACTGCAGAACATCGTAACTTATGATTGAAATGAAATCGGCCAAAATTGTGATAAAATTAAGTAAATATTGTTTTGAAAAGACTTAGTTTTTTCTGCCACGTGCGTCGTAGTTTCAAACACTTTCTGCTCTCGGGCCGTCGGGTATGTGTACACTGAAAATCTATCTCATAGCTAAAACCTTAACCCCCGTAGTGATTGTTTTGACTAGATATCTCGACATTAGAAAGTGACCAGATTTTGTTGAATGAGTTACCACGTAATTCGAATAAAACAAGATCATGATCATGTTTTTAGAAAATAATTGATCTGGTCTTTTGATCTCGTCATAAAAAAAGTCGATAATATCTTATTAACAAGATATCTCGTCTTTAGCGAAATTGGCCAGGTTTTGATGTACGAGATATCACACTGAAATCACTTAGAGGGAAAATGATGTTTATCGCCGTTTTGATGACATTTAGTGTTTAATCTAATTCACTTCGATCAATTTTTTATAAATGAAATTAAATATTATGTAATTGAAATGAAAACTTCAGTTCCTTGTTTTTGGATTTTATGGCTCAGGGGTCATAGTTAGTAAAGCTGTGTCAAATATAAGACAGACAACGTAATGTAATAATTCATTTCGGAATTCATTCTTTGGAATTTTTATTGTTAAAGTAAAGTCTATTTTGATCATAGAATTGTTTTCGTGTCCTTATGGTTCCAATGTATTCGTAATTTTATCAGCTGTAGAAAACACCAAAAATTAAGGTTTGTAGGTATTTAATTAACCTCGCATTGGAGGAACACGCACTAGCAAACGATTTGTTTTCTGCATTCAAAATGTCAAGTACTTATCGTTCTATTAAATTGGAGTTAAAGAATAAATTAAAATATATTTAAAATATTATTGGAATACTAGGAGCATATTTTACGTACACAAATATATTATAAATCATAACACTAATAAAATGACACGTCTGAAATAGGCTAGCGAAGAATGTTCCATCACAAAAATCTTAACCACCACCTACATTGTAGCTTTTGAGTATTCTCTATATGTAGGGGAAAGGTGGACAAAACTGAATTGGTGGATAAAACTGGGACCCGGAAGTTTTGGCTATATTAATACTGCTATCTGTCGGATGACGCATGAAACTAGTTGCAGACAAGTCCCATGTTATTTGGAGTTGAATGAAAGGCAGTGTAGATCCCGTGTTTGTCGATGCCGATGTTTTGAAAAATTTGAGTAGAAAAGGTTTGATTTTTACTCCACCGATTTTACTCTATTGTTTCTAATTGCTTGAAGGTTTATTTTAGGAAAGTTTTTAATCTGATAACACCTCTTTCAGTTATTATTTTAAATTGTTAAACAACGTTTTGTATCATGTTTGAAATATGCTAAGCCTTCTTTTCTGATGAATGGCGTAGTCGGATAAAACCGGGACCTTGGCAGTCGGACAGGACCGGGCAGGGATTTGAGCTTGTAAAACAATAAAAAAACCAAAAACACAGAAAATAAAAACTTAAAGCAGAAACTTTTTAAGGCCACTAAGCAAAAAACTGTCGAAACAAGGAAGAAAAAGAAGTTCAGTATTAAAACAGCCTCATTGGCATCAGATGAAGACGACGTGGAATGTGACGAAACTTGTATCTTTTGTAATGAATTGTACGCCAGGTCAAAATCTCTGAAAGGTTCGATACATTGTCCCAACTGCAAAGGATGGGCGCATGAAACCTGTAGCAATGCAGAGGAACATGATCAAAATTTATTTGTGATTTCTGTTCTTAAAACTTTTTACAAATCTGATCAATTAAGTAATTTTGAATTTAATGTGTTTTTAATTATTGTAAATTAAGTTATGTTCCGTGATTTTTAAACCTACGTATATTTCTCAGTGTAGGAAGGCCATTGTACTAATTTATTGTTATAAATAAATAATATATCAGAAGTAAAACAACAACGTTTTTTAATAATTCCTATATATATACCCGGTTTTATCCGAACTGGTCGGATAAAACCGGGTACTTGCATACTTCCAAAAAATAATTTATTTACCCTCGAAAATATAGTTATTCTTCATTGAAAAATATACAATTTTGGAACTAAAGAACTAATTTATCAATCAAATAGAAATTTTATTCACATAGGTGCTTAGGAAAGAAAAAACACATTTTGGTTCCCTGTTTTGTCCAACTTTCCCCTATATTCTGCTTGTGAATTTTTCTATTTAATATCAACTACTACGCTTGTTTGAAGAGAAAGACAATCAATTTTTCTAACTATTTTTCAATAGTTAAATTATAATTTCTTTCACAAAAAATATTCCTTGCGATTCATTTGCGTAGTGGTAAAAAACATATCCAGTAAAATAAATTTAATCATTGTTTTATGTAAATGGATTAAAACCAAGCCAAAAAATAAACAGGAATACTGAATGAAAAGAAAATATCTCAAACTACTTGCTAATTTTATTAAAAAGATACGAAAATTGAAAATTATACTTTTTAAGTTTTCTCCAACTTGTGATTGTGCGCTAGGGTTGTTCTTTCGAGATCTTTTGATAACATGTTATCTAAACTTAATTGGAAAATGTTTTCATCATAAAAAATATGTTTTTATGAGCAGAAAAGATGTTTTATTAAAAATCTACTTATAATGAAAAGGGAAGTATATTAATGTTTTGAAAATAAGTGGAAAAAAGGCTTAGAAAAAAAAACGGTTTTAAACTCAGTGCAACCGAGTTACACAAGTTTAACGAATTAACCTGACCTAACATTTCATACATTTTTCAGTTTTGTATAAAAGGTTTTCATTTTCTAGAGTTATAAAACTAAACTAGTTAACTCAGTTTAGTAAAAAGTGAGTCAATAATCTTTTTAGTCTTGATGTTATTTTTATATTTAAGATGGAAGTATGCGGAAAACACTTCTATTTTTTTGATGAGCTATTTTGGATTTTCAAAGCTCATAAAACAATTTTGTGAGACTTAAGTTAATACTAACTATAAAATGTTTTTATAATTTAGCACACTCATTTGATTTATTTATTATGATAATTTTGTATTTAAAAAAGTAAATTTTGTGTGAACGGAATTATTGTATGGTTTTTAATTCTACGTCACACTGGAAAAACGGGTAGAAACGGGCTATTGGTGACGGTATGGGATCAATCTCACAGGAAAGAACCGAAGGCTACACCTATTACACATTTTAGATCTATCTACACATATTAGACATTTGAGATCACGACATATTTAACATTCACCAGATCCCACTCACGTGATGGTCTTTGGTTGTATCGAGTTTCGAACTCGCAACCCTCTGATTGCTTATCCGTGACTCTACTAACTGGGACCTGCGCCCTCCTTGATGGCAAAATGGTGATTTAGACAGCAAATGTTAAAATTTGTTTCTAAAAATGGGATTGCATTATATACATGCATATAAAGTAAGAGTTAAGGGCTCCCTAGACGATCAATTTTACTGTAAATGTGATTGACGGTTTCGATTGATA
Source organism: Metellina segmentata (assembly GCA_947359465.1). Taxonomy (NCBI): domain Eukaryota; kingdom Metazoa; phylum Arthropoda; class Arachnida; order Araneae; family Tetragnathidae; genus Metellina; species Metellina segmentata. Next base: position 84,540,611 of record OX375877.1, read on the forward strand.
GGTGTGTTTTAATATAGCTTCATTCAACCCGTCAATCAAATGACAGTCAAATGTTTTTTGATGGAGCGTGATGTGTTTTATTTTTGAGTTTTAAAATGGTTTTCAAATTTAGATTTGGGCTTTCTTGCTTTGATTTTGGTTGTTTGCAATCTAAAAGAAAATAGGAAAAGACGCTGGTCCAAAGAGAGCTATAAACTGAGTAGCCGCTTTACTCATTAACATTTACTAAACTTTCTGCGAGATACTGAATCGTACGCATAATATTAATTTTCTGTTTTTCTTTTTTACTCAGTATAATCTGATTTATTTTGTTTTGACACATTAACAATTTTTTGCAAAGCAATACTTTGTTTTTATTTACATATTCACATATCTTTCCATGACATAGGATAATCTCAACACAAAGTAATTAAAAGCTTCACAAATTCTCGTTCCCAGACACAATCACTTCTCGTGAGGATCGCTTAATTTACAGTCAGCTTGCATTTATTTTACAAAATAAAACTATATATACGCTTTATTACATTAGATATTTGAATTCGAGATCCCTTTGTGTCGACAGATTTTCAGAGAATCAGTTAAAAATCACCTGCACTAAAAACTAACGGGACGGTTATCGAAGACCATCTGCGAGGCCCGGGCAGATCACAGGTCTTAGTTAGTTGAAAGGGGTGTAAAAAAAATTAGAAAACATAGAATTCAACGAAGAACGCGTTATAGATACAATGCAAGGAATAAAAATCGTTAACTCGCTACGAAAAAATTCTGTGAGAAAAAAAGGCTTTGAGTCGTTAGATGAATTTGTTAGATTTTATGAAGCCAACAACATCGAAATAATTTTTTTAGTAACTCATTAATTTTTTAAATATTTGTATTAATATGTGTAAAGAGAACTGCAATTTTATTAAATATTTCATTTTAAACAAAAGTTTTTGTTAGTCCTTGGTCCCAATTAAATAAAAATTTCATATATTTATATGCAAAGTTGTACCCCGATTTAAATTCATATTACTTAAATTCGTAATGCGAAAATATAAACCTTTCAATTGAAAATTAGACATTTAAACGAAATATATAGTTTGACGACAAGTATGACGTGCGCCAGTTCAAACGGAAAGGTAATAAATTATAACAAACAATTTATTTGTTCTGAAATTCAGTATTCCTTTATTTTTTAAGCAATAGTTTTTAATGACACAGTAATAGGTTGTTTTTTGAAACATTCTCTGTAATTAAAAAAAAAACGAACAAAATTATATTTAATATAATTGGATAGTAAAATACATCCTGAAGTTATCTCAAAAATAGCAATTTAATTAATTGAAATGGAGATAAGGCTATATAATTATATGATAAGACAGTTCTCTTAAAATTTTATTTTAACAAATGATTATCAAAATTTACACGACGAATTACGAAGAAAAAAATATTTAAGAATATAACACGTCAAAACAAATAACAGATATTGAAAAAAATGTTTACTAGCAACAACGTTTTTAATTGTTTACGAACGACTTTTCTTTTAATGTGTATGTAGAGAGGCTGTTTGGACATCTTTTGAACGATTTAGATGAGCTGTAAAAAAATCGTATGCCACGAAATAATTTTATTTTTCAGCAGTTAAATATTTAAAGTAGAGGGTGTCCTAAAAGTCCCCGTACTGACGTATTGTGAATTTATAAATAAAACCAACAAACTTTAAAACAATTATTTTTATGCCAATGGTAAAAAACACTTTTAACCTATCGTAGGAAATTTTTTTTTTAACTTAAATTTATAATAAAGTTCAAAATTTCCTCCTTTTTCTTGGAGGCAATGCTGAAGTCGTTTGCGCATATTTTTAGAAACGCGTTTCAAGATGCTGGGAGTGACTTTTTGTATCCTTTGAGCAATGGCAATTTTCAGATCACTTATTGTTTGGTGATTATCTTCATTAACTTTGTTCTTTAAATATATCCACAGAAAAAAGCCAGGGTTGCTCGGATGAGAGGAACGAGGTGGCTAGAGGTTTCTTGAGACAAGTCGATCGCAATACTATCGGCAATAATAAAGCCATTTCTCATTATCCGGAGGCTTTAGCTCCTGTAACATTTTACTCGTAAGCACGAAAATACAAAGCTCTTAAAGCCTTAAGTATCGATCCCTGTGATGTGACCATTTGATGCGAAAAACGCCTCACGGATTGATGACGTGATTGCACTATCCTCCGTTCAGTTTCTTGCACAAAGTCTGGTGTAACGACTCTCGGTCTTCCATTCCTGTGTTTTGTGTTCCACTGAACATGTCGCACAAAAAAGTTGATATAGCGTATCATCACTCGGTAATGTATCATTTGGATATTTATGTCGCCAAAATTCTTTATATCTTTCAAATCGCACCCCGGCAAGAAAAGTAACACAACTCAAAAAATGTTTTTTTGATGTTATGTCATTAAAAAATATGTTTGAGGTGCCCTAGCGTGTTATAATACTAATCTATAGAATATAATAGAAGTTACCACCATAAATACTTACCTAAAATTTAAAAGAAGCTTTTACTATTTCAATATAAGTTTTACTGTATCCTTTAAGTTGATGTTTCTCAAATTCTATAATTTTGAGTTGTGTCACTTTTCTTGCCGGGGTGCGATATGATTTGCATTCAAAATAAGCCTCAAACAGCGCAATTCTCTGAATGCATGTTTAACTCATCTTGCGTGTTTAACTCATCTTGAAGAACAAAATGACGTAGAACTTTATTATCGCATAACTTGAGAGCGAAGGAAACCAAACGATAAATATTAAAGACTCGATAAAACTATAAACAAACAATAAAATTCAATAATTAAAAAAAAACACGTACAATTATTTTTTTAAAGTTGGAGTACAGGAATTTTTAGGACACTGTATAACTTATCGTCTGCTAAGTCAGATTTTTGCCTACTTTCAAATTGGCGCTTTTGAATAAGCAATGGATAGAAGGTTATGTTTCCGCTTTTTCCGAAGAAAATTATGCCTATAGCATTATTCCAAAACACTGTAAAAGTCATGGTTTTTCTATATATAAAGGTGCTATAAAGTAATATTATTAACGGGAAAGGAAAGAAAACATATAAAAAAGTGGAAATATAATTCCGAAACAGTATCCAAATCCAATAAAAACGTATCCAAAACAGAAAATAATTTCTGAGAATATTTGTAAGGTAGGATCTTTAATTTTAAAAGAGAACTCTCCAAGACAAAGGACTGTTGTAAAGTCATTAAAATGTTCAGTTTCAACTTTAAATAAAATAATTAACAGTGATTTGAATCTTAAGAAGAAAATACAATGTTCATCGTCTATATCTACAACGCACTGCAGAATGCGGAACTTGATGCAGAATTCTGTGTCAGAAGCTTTTAGCTGGAGAAAGATAGAAAAATGTTATGACAATAGACGGTCTATTAAATTATTGCAATAAAAAAATAACAGTTTATTATCATAAAAGAGGAGAAAAAATTTAAAACGGGCGTGCGCGGCAAAGAATCCAAAGAAACTTTCTGTAAGGGATTTATCACTGTAGCCGGTTTTCCATATAATGGAAAATTAAAACTAAAGATAGTAGAAAATGTAAAAATTAACTCTTCACACCATTAAGACTGTATTTTACCCACAATATTCAAAAAATAAATACCATATCTTTACCCACAGTGCCAACAATCAGTGCAGCTGCATCAGGATAAAACAAGATACCACACATTTAAATCCACAGTAAAATTCTCAGAAAAATGGAACAAGAAACTGGTTATTAGTCAATATCCTTTACTGAAATTACTTTTGAGGCCCCTTCCGTTTCGAATGGAGGCAAACTCCTCCGTACCGGGTTATTGAAAACCCACAGCGGATTAAAACTTCATTTAAGGCCCGATGCATACATCCGGTTTTTCAACGTACGGCGCCTCTGCGGCAACGCAAGTGCGTCTGAGATACATTAAATCCAATACAGTATTGTACACATGCCGCCGACGACGCACGTCCAACCTGCGTGCAATTTGTACCGCAGTTCCCTACGGTGCCGCAGCTCATCGCACACACTTCTCCGGTGTCAAAAGTACCTTGTTTTCATAAGTAAATGGAATACAAATAATAATTAATAAATGGATGTATCCAGTAACGTCTATTATGTTTCAAAATATATTTTTTGTACACCAATGAAACGAAATAATCACGTTTTCTTCGATAGATATCCATTCCGAATGGCGTGAAATGAGTACTTGCGTCATTTCACGGTTATGTGTGCATAGTTGGGCTTCGGTGCCGCACGTTGAAAAATCGGATGTGTGCACCGGACCTAAATCCCATGCACTTTTGTGCTTTTGGGATTTTAAAGGAGCATTTTCCAAACTTCGACCGAAAACCGTTCATGGACTTTGGAAAACTGTGGAATAAGAATGGGACAGAATACCCCTGTTGATACTACAAAAGTCATTGTTATCATGGAAGGTAAGGTGTAGAAAGATAGTTAACAATAAGAGCTATCAAATGAATAATTAAAAACACAAAAATTTTGTGTGAAAAAAAATTGATCTTCAGTCCATTAAAATCGTTCAAAAATGTCCTATAAACATCTGTATGCAGTCAAATTCACGAAAATCGATTGAAATAACGATATTTTTTATTGCTTCATACTGTTTCCCAACTCCTTAGCTTTTAAACGATACTAAGTGTTTAGTAACTATTCAGAATATTTGTATAGTTACAAGGTTTTTTATCGTTAGGTACTATCAATATGTACAAAACTTTAAACTCAATTCATAAAGAACTGTTTTTGCAATATGATGCTTTGTTCAAGTGTGATAACTCAACAATAAATCGATCTATTGTAACTAAATTGGGTAAGGAATAAATTTTTAGCTGCTTTTAAAATGTTAAAATTCTAAATTAACTGTACTGAATTTTTATGCTTCATTGATGAAAAAAGTTGTAAAAACCTATATCCTCCAGCAATTTAATTAAAGGTCAAAACATGAAGAAAAATGTTTTGAATAATTTTCAACAGGAATCTTCTTTTTGTACAAATTAGAATTAAAGTTATCACTGTTAAAAAATATGTTAATTAGTTAATTATTTTTAAATTAGACAAATAATTATTAGCTTAATCTGATCGTTTTATACTAAAATGAATCTAACTATAAACCAATGACATATTATGAGAAGACTATATTTTTAAAATCCAAATTAAAAAACTTCTAGTGTATACACACATATATATATATATATCAAACAAAAAAGTCTTATTTATTCAATTAGTTGGTGAATTACAAGTTAAAGAAGAGATAATTGTTTCATTTAATTGATTAATAGCATTTAAGAGTGCAATGAATATATAATTGCAAGAAGCTCGCAAATATTTGCCACGACCCATGAATCTCATGCTAAGTGCTTGCTAAGAGAGTGAAACGAGCAATCTGTATTTAAATGAAGCTAAATAGAGTTAAGTTAATATGAACACACACGAAACTTTGTACAGTGGGAATAAATTTTTTTCTCCATTTACGAAGACGGGTTTTAATTAACAAAAGAATTTTTAAGAAGGAAATATCACATTTAATTAGCTTGAGTGTTTTAACAGTAATAAGTAACAAATTTAATTTAACTATTTCATCACATATTTAATAAATAAAATAATTATTATAACTAATGTGAAAGGTAGGTAGGTAATTTAATTAACGTCGTACTGGAGCAACACAATGGGCTATTGACGACGGTCCTGGATCAATCCCAATGGGAAAGATCCTAGGACAACACCACGGAATTTTTGAACCACGGTCAGATGACGAGGCACCTGAGCTCTATAGTGAAAAAAGAATTCTTTCTTTGTGTTTTTATATCCTTTCTTCCAATATAACACCTAAGATGGTATACGCTTACAAACATCCATGCCCGAACCCGGATTCCAACCGGGTTATATATATATATATATATATATATATATATATATATATATATATATATATATATATATATATATATATATATATATATATATAACCCGGTTGGAATCCGGGTTCGGGCATGGATGTTTGTAAGCGTATACCATCTTAGGTGTTGCATCGTCATCTGAACATGGTTAAAAATTACGATGTAATTGTTAGGGGCAATGATGGCCCTCTCACTGGGTGCTCCTTTACAAGTGGCCCTCACTTCCGGCCTTGTAGTGGCCAATGACTTCGGTCAAAATGTGCCCGCCATTAGAAAAAAAAATATTAATATTTTCATATCTAATATGATTTAATTTTCTATCCTACGCCATTTTTTTTTATTTATTTAATGTTTTCTAGTAATAACGCTAGACATTTTATATTCAAATTCATTCTTTGTTTTTCTTAGGATTTGTTCGTTTTACTTATGTTCGTTAATTTTAAGGGATAGATGTAAATGGATGTTGCACCGCTTTTGTTATGTTTCGTGGGCGAGGTTTGTTTTGTTCCACTATGGTCAATTTTTGCTACACAAGGGCGAATTAGACCACGACCTTAATCCTCCAAGTGATTTCGACAAGATATCTAGTTCATCAAGATCTGATCAATTTTGCTAATGACGAGGTATCTCGTCTTCAAGTTACTGTCGAATATTTGGTGATGACGAGATCAAGGTCTTCTCAGTCTTTTCACGCCGAAACTTCCCGTTTATCAAGATCTGTTCAGTTTTGCTAATGAGGAGATTCCTTGAGATACCAAGACAATCATCCGTAGGGTTAAAGTGAATTCCAATCACTACAAAAATTCAAGTCCAGACCAGCATTCGAACCCACTCTTTTAAAACTCCAAGTGGTTTCGATATGATATACCTTGTTCTTCAAGATCTGACCAATTTTGCTAATGAAGTGACATTATAGTCATCAAGATATTGTCAAGTTTTTTATAAGGACGAGAACAAGTTATGGTTAGTTTTCTTCTAATGACGAGATCTCTTGTCCATCAAGCTCCTGGTCAGTTTTGCAAATGATTGCGTTTTTGATGAGATACCTCTTCAAGACCAGTAGGGTTAAATCAATGTGACTAGGGTGCTATCCTTTCGCCAGAAGATAATCCAGACAAATTTATGCATTCTCTAACTACAGTAGTGATCAATGGTTCAGAAATGCTATAATAATGTGTATTGTAAAACTTAGGCCCGGTGCATACATCCGGTTTTTCAACCTGCGGCGCCACTGCGGCATCGAAGCCCAACTATGCACACATAACCGTGAAATGACGCACGAACTCATTTCGCGCCATTTGCGATAAATATTCTATCGAAGAAAACGTTTTAATTTCGCTTACTTGGTGTACAAAAAGTATATTTTGAAACAAAATAGACGTTAATGGATACAACCATTTATTAATTATTATTTATATTCCATTTGTTTATGAAAACAAGGTACTTCAGAACGGAGACTCATGTGCGGCGCCGTGGGGAACTGCGGTACAAATTGCACGCAAGTTGGATGTGCGTAACCCCAGCGGCGCTGGAGGCATGTGTGCACTGCTCCATTGGATCTAATGTATCTCAGACCGCACATGCGTTGGGGCAGCGGCGCCGCACATTGAAAAACCGGATGTGTGCACCGGGCCTTAAACTCCCAATCAATCATCTCAGCGAAGAAAAGGGTTTATTTAATGACCATATATAACAGATTCAGAAGCCCACGGAAGATAATAAATTAAAACAATACATTGCTATGTAGTCATATGTTTTATGAATAAAGAAATACGTTTTCAAGAACAATTTAAATGAAGAATAATGGATTTGTATAGAACAGATTCCATAGTGCTTATGAAAAAGTTGATAAAAGAAAAGCAATGGTTTGTTCATTTTTCCCATATGACAATAAGTGTACAAATACCCCTGCCATGGAATAAATGAAATACTTCACAGTCTTTTCAGTTCCACTTAATCTCGCTCATGAAGAAATAGTCTTGTCTTTGATTATGCAATTCTGCTAACGCAGTCGGAAATTATTACATTTCCGGAATTGATTTCGTCTTATCATTTCCGTTTTTTTGTCGCCTTCGTTTCTTTTAATAGTCGACAAAGCGCCAGTCTTTAAGAAACCGTTGCTAATTATTACATAGGTTGATAACATAAGCAAAATAATTCAAAGCCATTTTAATTTTGGAAGAATTACGTCAACCAGCAAGGTTTATGACGTCACAATATTGAATATGCGGGTTCATAATATCTGATTCCAGATCACAGCTTACCTGTTCGAATCACATCCTGGTTAGCAGTTGATGTCAACAGATTTGGTTATTTTCACAGTTTTCAAGGAGTTTTAAACACTTATCAAACTTTTAATTAATCAATTTTTAACTAACATTTGATATTTTTATAACATTTTTAATATTACAATTAAAATACAAGATTGAAACATTTTGAAAATCCCTAACTACACGTTAAGTCCTAAACAAACAACAAGAGTTAGATGATCAACACTGGTATTACAGTTCCTAACTATCAGTTCTTGATGGTTAACGTTGTTAGCCCCATTGAGAAACTATATAAGTAGAGTGAAGAGTGGTAAACTTCTTTTATGTGCGACAAAACTAGTAATAATGTGACCCTTCGAATGCTGTCGTCCGCTGAGTGGAACAAGCTAACATTAATCATCGGATTGGTTTCAAGGGACGGGGAAGGACGCCCATCCATTGACTCATCAACAGAGTGGTCCGCGAGACATTGTAGTAGACTGAGACAATTTCACCACCTTTATTGACGTTCGATAGAAATGTGAATTCACACATCTACACTGTCATGAGATGTTATATCTCCAAACGAGGCGATAAGATGAAAAATCAGCCAACCAAGTCAGTTTTTTTACAGAGAAGTCACGTGACTACTAGTCGACATGCTGGTCACACTTTTTGAAGCTTCTCTAGCAATGATTATTCTATTTATATTTCCTTCGACGCTACTCGAACACTACGACGTTTCTGTCGTAGGTAAATCATCGACCTTTTATTGAAGCATTCAGAGAGGTGCACATGGATATGGTTACTTCACAAAATTGCTCAATAAATGAGCCTCACGAAAACCCTGGATTGCTCTTCGATAGCCGTGGGCCCAAATTTATCAATGACGAGGTACCTCATCATCAAGACATTTCCGTTACTAATGATGAAGGGTTCAAGATATGAAATTTTTTTTTTCTAGTGACGAGAGACAACACTGTTGGACGAGATATTTCGTTCATCAAGATCTGGTCAGTTTTGTTAATGACGAAATGCCTCTAGACAACCACCAGGAGGATTAAACACCGACTAAGGCACGGTGCTCACATCAGGTTTTTCAACGTGCGGCGCCACTGCGGCACCGAAGCCCAACTACGCACACACAACCGTGAAATGACGCAAATATTCATTTCGCGCAATTTGCGATAATATTCTATCGAAGAAAACGTGTTTATTTCGCTTAATTGGTGTAAAAAAAAGTATATTTTGAAACAAAATAGACGTTAATGGACACAACCATTTGTTAATTATTATTTATATTCCATTTCTTTACGAAAACAAGGTACTTCAGAACGGAGACTCATGTGCGGCGCCGTGGGGAACTGTGGTACAAATTGCACGCAAGTTGGACCTGCGTCGCCCCAGCGGCGCTGGAGTCATGTGTGCACTGCTCCATTGGATCTAATGTATCTTAGATCGCACTTGCATTGCCGCAGCGGCTCCGCACGTTGAAAAAGCGGATGTGTGCACCGAGCCTTAGGCTTAATCGATTTAAGCAGGACATATTACTTCTATATCCTACCAAGTGGTTCAAAATGACAATAGTTTGCATAATGCATATATTTGAATATATTCTGCAATTCACACAGGGCTGCAATAAAGTCCTCTATGCGTGTTATTTTCAGTCAAACTGTGTAACTAGTTCTACTTCGACATAACATAAGAGAAAAAAAGATACAGATAACTCCTTTTCCTTCCTCCTCACGTTGGGTTTGTGTGGAAATTTGTAGAGTGGGGTGCCAGTTCAGGTGTTGCCTCGTCATCCGACCGCTGTTCAAAATTACGTGGTGTTGTCCTAGGATCTTTCTCATTGGGATTGATCACGGACCATCGTCAATAGCTCCAATACGACGTTAATAAAATACCTACCTAGCTTTCTTTTTATTTATAATGGTTATTTTATTTATTAAATCTGTGATGAAATGGTTAAATGAAATTTGTTCCTCATTACTGTTAATACACTCTAACTAATTAAAATTGAAATTTCCTTCTTAAAAAATGTTTTTGTTAATTAAGACGCGTCTTCGTAACTGGAAAAAAAATTTATTACCACTGTACAAAGTTTCGTGTGTGTTCATATTAACTTAACTCTAGTTAGCTTCATTTAAATACAGATTGCTCGTTTCACTCTCTTAGCAATCACTTAGCATGATATTCATGTTGTGTTGTTCTAGTAGAACGTTAGTTAAAATTCCCTTCCTTTTTCTTTCCAAACATCCAGAAACTATTAATTTCAAATGGCCGCAATGTTACTATTGCCAACGCCAAAATAACAAACGAAATTTCTCCAACAATATTAATTGCAAGAATACGCCAGACATTTATATCCCCTTTTCGGAATTTTCGAAACAGCATCCGGAAGACAAATGATTACACGATCCCGAAACCTGGCAATAGCGAAACCACAGATTCTCGACGAACGCCCATGAGGTCTGGAACTGATTGATACGCCACAGGAGGGCTGTATCCTAATGCCCTCAGACGGTGGAACTAAAAATACTATCACGGCGGGGCCAAAGGGGATTATTCCTGCGGAAGAAAAGGGAAGAAGCCGAGTGAAGTTTAAAAATTATCCCGGAGAAAAACAGATCGCCTAATCCTTTTACACTAATGCGATCGTCTTTGACTTGAGTCTCGATATTGTGACATGAGAAGATGAGCGATACGGCCTACATAAAGAGGTAGTCTGGATTCCTATTTTTGGAGGAATTTGTTTTTATTCCGTCGTCTGGGTGGGTGTGTCTTTGGTATCGAACGGTCTCCATACTTTATGTTCGATAGCATTTTGTAATGGAAGGAGGTTATTAATAGAGGAGAGATTTGAAAGATCGTAGTATAGAGTTGAGTTATAACAGTGGAATTTACAGCTCCCAGTCAACGCTGAGTAAATAATGGAAGGCAATGCTCGATGATTCGGAAACAAGTTAGAATACCAGGGGGTATTTTTCTCTTCTGTGTCAGTAAAACTTTATTTTCATGTGTATGTTCATTACTAAATATTGTCTGTCTGGTGTCTGGTCATGGCCAAATATGGCCATTGCACCATAAAATCCCAACAAACCCACCAAGGGAAATTAAGGATGTTCAGATGCACGGGTGGGCAGTATGAAGATGCTACTAAAATTGTCGACTAAAAATATTTGAATCACACTTATCTACGGTCAACATTGTTTCAGTTAGAAGAGTATCGAGGGTTGCGAATTCGAAACTCAATCCAATCAAAGACCGTAAATACACGGGGCTGGTGCACATTAAACCTGTCGTGGACTCAAATGTACTTAAGTTGACTCAAATATCCTTAAGTTGACTGAAATGTACTTAAATTGACTCAGAATGGATATTGGTATTGGTATTTTTAATGAACGTCCCACTGGAGCAACACACGGGCTATTGGTGACGATCTGGGATCAACCTCTGAAGGGAAAAATCCGAGGACACCACGTAATTTTGAACAATGGACCAGATGACAAGACGCGGAATGGGAGTTTGGAGAGTAGGGCACCAGATCAAGCGTTCACTTCGTCATCTGACCATGGTTCAAAATTACGAAGTGCTATTATAATGAAATCTTTCACTGGATTGGTATCAGGTCGTCGACAATAATCCGTTGTGCTGTTCCAGAACGACGTTAAATCAACTACCTACCTACCTTATCCATTTGGCCATGCAGATGCATTCAAAACAGTGATTATTTTAACTAAGAAGATTGACAGACTGCAAATAGTTTACATTGGAGTCTTAACCTTTACGAATCTCGTCGGTATCTAAAATCGTCAATATCTTGATGACGAGATATCTAGTCACGATCAAAATTAGTGAGATCTAGATGGACGAAATATCACTTTGAAACCACTAGGTGATTTAACACTACGTTTAATGTTTTTTCTATTGTGTGCAGAAATACACTCTATAAAAAAAATCGACGCATCAAGAAGTAGTTGCACCGGGCTCTTTCAGACTGGAACGGCGCTGACTGGGAATATATTGTCTTTAATGACGAGTCCCGTTACAATTATGTCCTGACGACAACCACAGACGAGTAGAGAGACGTCTGGGGCAGCGAAGGGATCCTGCCTTTACTATCGTTCGTCACACATGCCCACAAAATAGCGATATGGTCTGGGGTGCCATCTGTTTTGATAGGCGGACTTCTTTGGTAGTCATTTCGGCCATACATACAGCATAGATGTACATAGACGACATTCTAAGACCGGTTGTGTTACAGTTCCTTTTGCGACACCCCGGACTTACTTTTCAACAAGATTTCTATGCCGCACACGGCACGTGTTGCTATGAATTGTCTTCAAGCTTTTCCAACACTTCCTTGCACAGCTAGGTCTCCTGATATCTCTCCCATCAAGCACATTTGAGACCTTATGGGAAGTCGATTGCAACCATTCGGAATGTTGATCATTTAGCCCGACAGTTGGAGACAATTTGGTAAGATGTTCTGCAGGACACCTTCCGAGAACTTTTTAAGTCTATGCCACGCCGGTGGACAGCTTGCATCCAGGCCAGAAGTGGACCAACGCCTTATTGACCTCCTCCCTTTGTAACGGTCATCCAATTGTTCTGAAAATTTTAATCATTGGTTTTTATATATGTTTTTTACATCCATCAATTTTTATCGCAATCGGAAAACTCCTTCTCGGTGCGTCAATTTTTTTTGTCATAGTGTTTACCTACGTTCATTTTACTTGTTGGGTTAAATATGCTGTTCACGAAAAGAAAGCCTATTGTAGACGAATTGGTGGAATCACATCAGGAGCTCATTCTTCTTCATTAGTGATTATTTTAATTTTGCTGATTTTATTGATATTAGTTACTAATGGTAAGCAATCCGAGGACGTCTCCTCATAGTTTTGAACCATGATCAGATGACGAGGTCACATCTGAACTGGCTCCTCACTGTCCAAACTTTCCCACCATGTCAACATAAGGACATTTCTGGACAGTTTTAACGTGCACTCTCCCCACGAACACGACGGTCTTTGGTTGAATAAAGTTTCGAAATCGCAAGCCTCCGCTTTTTAATACCCTAATCTTCCAAACGGGCTACCACTGCCTCCGGAAGCAGAAAGCGCTTAAAACTGCGACGTACATCGCATAACAAAGTCTTCAATAAAATTAAGAACAAAAAAGTTCTCAAAATTTTGGCCGATATTTTTTAATCGTAAGTCACGATGTTCTGCAGTGCAACCTTGCCACACTTTTTTTCTTTTCTAGCTGCGGCACAACCTACCTACACCGCCCCAAATTTCCTCAAACACTTTATAAATAACACATCTTTTATGTCAATGACAAAATATTTAACTTCAAAATTTATCGACAGAATTGAGAATTCTGAAAGTATGCCTTGGTTTTAAATAAAGTAAGTTATTTAATTTTGATGTTTCATTATAAATATGTGTTATACATATTTAGCTGATACTTGCGTTTTACGTCTGTTTTTGATTTTACTTCAGTTTTCAAAATTCGGACAAAATGCCTACAGAACAATTGCAATTGCCTGGAGTTGTGTTTCAGAACACTGAATATAATTCTGCAACTGGGCCACTGCCCAATACAAAGAAAATAAAATTATTTTATTTCCAAAGCATCAGGGTATCACAGTCACCTTCAGGGCATCACAAATCTTTCTGCGAAAAGTGTACACAAACAAAATATGAATACAAGGTAAAATACAGCAAAAAGATACATTAAGCGAGGGAGGCTGTCAAGTAGCTATGTTATCTAGCCTACCAGTAACATCCACTGAGAGTTGTTGTGTGGGTAGAGAAAAAGTTAGTAATTGTACTGTATCCATTACAGCGCCATCCGTACAAACAAGACACAAGGGGCTATTAGCAATACCAAGTCCATATAGATGGGAAGTAAAGCAAAAATGGTTCGTGGCCAAGTCTCAATTCTACCATTGCCACATTTATTGGATTATCTTGAAGGAAAGGATTGACTGGATGTGTACTTGTTGCTCACTGATATAACCCTTAGGAGTTAGATCTATCATTACACCCAGAAAACAAGATAATGTGTGTGTTATAATGTTGTAAAATATTGCCCAGTTTTAGAAATTTTATTATTATTTTTTTTAATAAGTGAATTTAAATTATTTAAAACTTGAAATTTGAATGATTGAATACGTAAGTTTAAATTATTTTAAAATTTGAAACTTGAATATTATTAAGGGGGGGGGGAGAAGAGAATAACTGAACTAAACGTTTAATTTATGAAACGCTTTTATGTTTAAAAGATCTAACTTAAAAATGGTTGAATGAAATTAACATTTTACCTCTTACAGGTTTGTTATTTTAGTACTGTACAGAATAAACATGGTTCAAAAATAACGCTTAAACCTTCCTTTTACATTTGGATTTCAATTTTTCACTGCATAAAATGAGTCAACATGTTTGGGAACCTAATTTCCGATAAATTTAAAATTTGAATATTGTTTTGGGGGTAACTAAATTAAATGTTTAAATTAAGTTAAGCATCAATGTTTATACGATCTAACTTAAAAATGGTTGAATGAAATTTAAATATTTTACCTGTTACATGTTTTTTTTTAGTAATTTACCGAAGATGTATGCTTAAAAAATAACGCTTAAATCTTCCTCTTACATTTTATATTTTTTCTTCTTCCTAACGTAACTTTAAAAGGTTTCAATATTTCACAACATAAAATGAGTCAACATGTTTGGGAACCTAATTTCCGATTAATTTAAAATTGGAATTTTGATTATTATTGAGGAGAGAGGATAACTGAATTAAATGTTTAATTGCTTTAATGAAAACTTGAAAATGGTTGAATGAAATTAATATTTTACCGGTTACATGTTTGCTATTTTAGAATGTACAGAATAAATATACTTAAAAAATAACATTTACACCATCCTCTTACATTTTATATTTTTTCTTCTTCCTAACGTAACTTTAAAAGGATTTCAATATTTCACAACATAAAATGAGTCAACATGTTTAGGAACCTAATTTCCGATTCCGAATTACTTTTATTTTATCTCTTTGAATGCTCTGTCACTCTTAAAGAGAAAGAAGTGTTTCACCATTTCGCAATTTATTACTTTCTATTACGTTTCGTTATTAACAGGAAATTTCAAAGCGTATCATAAAAAACCCAAACGAATTAAATCCCTTCTTTACACAATGAGCGACATTTTACACCATTTTGGAATACGAACATCGTTTTCTCATTATCGGAAGTAATTTTCCGTTTCAATTACCATGGAAACCAATTGTTGCCACTTTATCAAACGAAATTGCAAAGAAAAATGTATTAAAAGGACCAGATTACGAAAAAGAGCCTTTTCAATTTAGGCGGAATTTAAAATGCCTATTAGCAGCAGCGACTTGATCTTGGATAAGAAAGAACTTTAAATTTGCATAATAATGAATTCTGTAATGATTGTTTGGCATTCGAAGGTCTCTTCAGACGAGCAAAGAATTAGGCAAAGTGAAGTGAACTCTAAGGAAATTGTCTCTTAACGTGTAAGTCGAGAAGAGCAAATCGAATCCTCTTTTTTGCTGCATCATGAACGGTTCTGATGTTAATCACTTGGCAGTTCCTTCGCTTAAATGCGGTAAGTGCATTAAGCATTTCGTTCTTTATTTTGCCGAGCCATTGAACAACGCCAATGAAAATGGCTATCCTATCAGATTAAATAGCGCGGGGAATTTCCCCACGAGCTTCAGAGGCGTTCCTGTCTTTTGACACGAAAATAGGGAATGGTACAATTATTTAAGAATGCAATTCGCGAGTGTCAGAATATCATGTGAACCAGTTTATTATCAATACATTATTTTCTTTCTTAATTAATATTTTGATTATTATTTATATCTAAGTGAAGAGGGAGAGAGACAAATTTATGAAAGTTTGATTTTCATGTTTTGCAAAACTCCAAGTTGGTGTATAAAGGAATATGAAAAAGTTGAGTAGTAACGACGGAATTAGGTATTATTTCTCGACTTGCTAGTGAAACACAAGTCAAAAAAACAGTTATTAGAAAACGAAGAATTATACTCACTAACCATTACTAACCACTTGCAAACCGATAATTTTATTTTTTATTTGTTGTATAATATATGTACGTGTAGAACAGTTTCAAATAACTCCATTCATCTTATAGAACTTTTAGTGCATTGATAATGGCACATTACTAATTTAAGACCTAATTTTTTCTGGTTCCAAATCACACTTAAAAATTCTTTACGACCTTCTTAGACGTCTTTCTTCACTTTAAAAAAAATCGCATTCAAGTACCACAATTAATTGACTATTAAAATGAACATAACGCCTGAATTTTAGTTTTTAAAATAATTATTATTTTTATCTTTCATCAGTTAGGTATCTCTCCATGTTATGTTTTGTCTTATGATGTAAATCATTATGATTCAGTCATTATAATACATTTTAAAAATAATTTTTGTTGTTAAAAAAATCAAACTGCTACTTTAGAAAATATATGAGATGCAGAAAACTTACTTTAATCTTGTAAAACAAATTACACGTAATCTTGTAAAATAACTGTTTTGGTAAGTTTTAGAATTTTTGAAAAGCCTTTTTACCCTCAGAATGAAAATACACATCACTTTTCGATTAGAAAGAAACTGCTGTTAAACTTCGACAGATAATTGTAACTAAAGTTGAATGTATGGTACAAAATAAAACTAAAAACGAATGCAAATTTTACAATTGAAAAAAGTTTTGCAAGTTGATAAGTCTCATGCTCTTTAATTCAGCTGAGTATGTATGCCGAAAAGTACTTAATTTCCTCCCGATTTCAATAGAAATAACTACACTTTTCCAAATATTGTTTCAGTTTTATTTAGAAAAAGGACATAAAAAAATCTGCCTTCGAAAGAAGTTTAAAAAAAAACAGGAAAGAATCAACTAAGGAAGTTTTGAGAATTTGAACTTTGTGTACTTTCGAATTTCATCTTTGGTTTTGATTCCGTGAAACAATTACCATTGTTTTAACATCTGAAGTACAAATAATGGAAACTAGGAAACGAAAAAGGCCAATAAATTGAAGCAGAACGAAAGCATAAACTGTAAAATATTTCGATTAACGTTGTCGTCAAACAAGAACAAAAAATAATTAAAAACCAAACTATTAATTACCAACGCATAATAGCTCACATTAAATAATCTCTATGAAAAACCTCTTTTTATTACATTTCAAATTTATTTTCATTCTTTTCTGCAATTTGTTTGCTTTAGAAAAAAAAGTCAAATCGAATTTATTCAAAAATTATGCAAGATACTGGCGATGGGGACTCGGACATGATCTTGACTTGCTCAGTAACGAGACTGATATATATATATATATAACCTTGTGTGTGTGTGCCTTCCTTAATAACTAATAGAATGTTCTGCTCTGACAAAAAAATGTGCACCGAAATTCGTTTTGACCAGTGAAAACACGTAGACTAGTAATTCAAGGTCAAATAATTTGTTTCGTGTCATTTTTATTAGAGATTTATGGTACATAAAGCATAATAGCTCACATTAAATAATCTCTGTGAATTTTTTTTTTTTCAAATTTTTTTTCATTATTTTCTGCAATTTGTTTGCTACAGAAACAAAATCAATTCAAATTTATTCAAAAATTAAGCAAGATACTGGCGATGGGGAACTATGACGTGATCTTGACGCTTGGAAACTAAACTAAGATAAGTGGGATCTTTTGACTTCTTTAATAACTAATAGAATGTTCTGTTCTGACATAAAAATGGTGGAATGAAATCAGTTTTGACCAGTGAAAACATGTAGACAAGTGATCCGAAGACAAATAATTCGTTTCGTGTCATTTTTATTAGGGATATATGATACATAACACTCCAAGAGTTCCTTTTTCCCGGGTCATCATTTTTTATTAAGTGTTGAGAGGATGTAATAAAACAAGCCGAGATGCTCTTAAATTGAACGCTCCGTTAGGAGAAAAGAAGAAACCGCAGTCTCAAAGTAAACTCGCACTAGAGCGAAATAAAAGAGATATATGACAGCTGAAAGGAGAAAGAAATGCTATCTTGAAACGACAGGTTTTTTTCTGATAAAAGCTACAATGTCAGTTGAAATATACGGATTTTTTTTAACAGCAAGTAATAACTTCATTTAGAATTGTTTGATGTTCGATGTTTTGCAAGATGAGGAAGTTATGTTTTTCATGACTACGATAACTCTTTTTATTTTTTATACAATGCATATGAAACAACCAAACATGATGTATTTGACTATAGTAGAAAATCTAATCAATAAAGTGATTTTTCAAATGAATAATGAGCTTATTAGTGATCATATTACTATTGTGTTTGCATACGAATGATTCGTATATTCATATTTCAATCGAATATTCATATTTTCAAAATCAAATCGTACTGCGACCTTTTTTTATCTAAAAAGGTTCGTATATATATAACGAACCTTTTTGTGTTGAAAACGTCGCAGTAGGCCTTTTTTTATCTAAAAAGGTTCCTACGTCTGTTCCTCAAACCCTACGTCGCAGTAGGGTTTGATTTTGGAAATATGGATATTCGATTGTTTCTGGTTCAGAGCATTGCGTTTCTCCATATAACATTTGGTTTTTGTGTGTTCTATGGACATGGAAAATCATTCTATGTTTTTTACACCTTAATAGTCTTGTTTTATGAAGAGAAATGGTTCTGCACGTAAATTTGAACTAGCATCGTCCCGAGATAATTATTTGAATTAAATTTCAATTGCGTTGAAAGATGCTAAATGTATGAATTCTGTAGCCTTTGTTTCAAGATTTCAAACTAGCAAATTTTTTCATATTAAATTAATGTGTTATGCTTCGTACGTATGTAACACTAGATCAGGGGGCCCTATATAGACGGTGCTGCTGTTTCCATGGCAGAGGGGCCCCGTGGGTCCAGGGGGGGGGGGCATCAAATAAAAGCGGTAAAAAAAATTCGTAAGACTGGCGACGAGTTTGAAAATAACTTTTTCACATGAACAAATTCAAATGTAACATTCTCCATGATGAAACCAAGAAAAATTTTAAATTATTTATTTATGTTTGTTTTTTAAAAAGGACACTTATGCTTTTTCTATTAAGTATTATTAAAGTTTTAATTATATTTAATCAGTAGCTTTGATTTTTAATTTCAATTGTAGATTTGTACATATACAAAGAACATTTTGATGTTCCGGATATTAAAACTTTGTTACTAGTAACTCTGCTTATTAACCAAAAGTAAATTTTTGTTTATTCAATACTTTCTTAACTAAATGTCTTATTTGTTGTATGGTATTATATTATATGTCACTCTTATAAACCTATATGGAGTATGTATGGATCAACCCGGAGGGAAAGATTTGAGGACAACACCTCGCCAGTTTGCACCACAGTCAGATGACGAAGTCAATACTAGAGCTGCATCTCACTCTCCAAACTTCCCCACTATTCCAACGTGAGGACATGTGAGGTCACGACAGATTTAACGTGCACAATACTCAACGTGTACGATGATCTTTAGTCTTGAACTCACAACAATGCAGTTGTTCTTCCGCGACTCTGCCAACTAGGCTACCTATTCGCCTGCACACCATCAACGTTATTGAATTATTGTTATGCTGCGTGTCTTTGTATGTCACTAGATAGTAGTTTGTGTTTTTCAAAACAAGTTTTAAATAACATCCATTGACAACTATTTCTTCTAGTTCATTTGTCCTAGAAAGCAAGAAAGGTGTAATACATTTAGTCACCCTCAAAAAATTAATAATCATTTCACTTCAACAAAAAATTAAAATTTTTTATTTATGTGAAATTATTATTAATTCTTCAGGGATGACTAAATTCATTCGAGAAAGGCACGAACATAATATTTTTTCGCCTATCAACCGGTATAGTACTCAAGGTGTTAGCCTCTAGATCGGAAGATTCCTTATTCGAATTAGAGTCCGGGCATGGATGTTTGTAAGCGTATGGTGTAGAGGCGGCTGGTGCACCTTAAATCTGTCATGGCCGAAAGTCCTCACGTTGGGTTGGTGCGGAAGTTTGAAGAGTGGGGTGCCAGCTCAGGTGTTGCTTCGTCATTTGACCGTGGTTCAAAACTACGAGGTGTTGTCCTCGGATATTTCCCTAAAGTTATTGATCCCGGACCGTCGTCAATAACCCGTTGTGTTGCTCTAGTACGACGTTAATTCAAAAAATTGCCAATTACCATAATATTTTTTTATGTTGATCAGGCTTCTTTTGGAATTCACACTATAAGCAGTAAGGTTGAGGATTAGTTTTAATGGTCCTGAATTGTTATTTCGGTGTGGATATGGATGTTCGCAATGTACTCTGAGGCTAAGGTCTAAATTAGTTATCTTTGTTAGACGAGAAAATGTCTAGTGAGACCAAACTAAATCAGTCCGCATACCATACCAGTGAAGATAATTACTTAACCTTTCCGTGTTTAAAGGTAGGTAGGCAATTAACTTCGCACTGGAGCAATACATAGGGCTATTGGTGACGAACCAGTATCAATCCCAAAGGGAAGAAAGAAAGATCAGAGGAGAACACTTCGTAATTTTGAAACACGATCAGATGACGACGTGTTTAAATACCAATAATGTTTTACTATCGAACAAAGTACTAATGCGTATATTTAGTTCAACTCGCTAAAATCATATTATGGATACATTTAATGCAATTGCTGCCTTTTGAATTTTGCGCTTAGGTAGGTATACATAAGTTAATATCTCTACGATCATTTTTTTAAAGAAGGGTAATTAGGTGCATAGAAATAATAAGTTTTTTTTTTGTTGCGGATATGACGTTTGAAAAATAAAAATAAAAATTAAATAGAAAATATATCAGCTCAGCCTTTCCCTCATTTCCTGAGTAAAAATGGATCGGAGGGGAACTGAACACATATCACGCAAAAAGTACTTTTCATTGGGGGAAGCTACTGAAACCCACGACGAGTTATTCCTGGCTCGCATTCCATTCGTGCTGCTTTCACAGAGCCCAAAACGGCAAAACTCTAAAAGTCGAACGCAAAAAAAAATACCCCGTCTACCTCCCCCTTGAAGTGTACTTTATCGCATCAAAAACTCGTTCATCTTCATCGCTAACAATGGTACGGACCGGATGTTCCAGGTATGATACAGAACTCAACCACCCCCGCGTACGATCCTAGCACAGAACACATCCCCGTTCGTCTCCATGGCAACCGTGCGCGCTGAATCAATATAACTTTTGCCCGCTTACCAGGTACCAAATGGGTACTGGGGTAGGTACTAAGTGACTCTTGATATACCCTGGGGTGAACTTTGTTCTTTATACCTCATAAGGCTTCGGAACTTGTGGGAGTCCCCGACGTATTTCGCTTCATACGGGTTCCTGGAATCGCGTTAATAGGTCTCGTTCGGACATTTGCTGACTTCTCGACCCCCCCCCCCCACCCCGAGTGTTCTTGAATGCAGCTGGCGGGAGGGGAGTTGGAAGTGAAGTGAGATCGAAATGTTTAAAAGAAGGCTATTTTGTCGTTTTCTTAGGTGGATGGATTCGAGAAGGGTCGATGTCAAAATTGACTAAGGAATGGCGAGTTTGGAAGAGATCGTTCCATAGATTCTGTTGACTTGTTGTTGAGTAACGAAATGTTCGTGGAACCCAGTTGAGATCTGGGTTCTAAGAAGAGTTTCTTCAAAAGTATATATTGCATATTTTTTTCGAAAATACGGTTGAATTCATTCAATCCCTTTTCACCCTCCTGGTGGTTGTCAACGAGGCATCTTATCATTAGAAAAACAGGCCAGGTCTTGATGGACGAGATATCTCGTCATTCGGAGAAGACTGAACCTCGTCGTAATCAAAAACTGAAACGATCTTGTCATGAAAAAATCGGCAATATCTTGATGACGAAATATCTCATTGAAAAGGCATTAGCAAAATTGATTAGATCTCGATCTTAGAAACCGTTGGCAGGTTAAAAACAAAACCCCAAATAACTCTGGATCCTGGATCTAAATAGTAGGAAATTCAGTTTCACGTAAGTAAGTTGTTACTACACACACACACACACACATACATACATACATACATACATATACATACATATACATACATACATACATATATATATACTAGCTGACCCGGCAAACGTTGTTTTGCCTTATAAATTATTTCTAGTTTCTAGATAAATTCTAGTGTAGACAAAAAGTAACTTACTTATTATAAGTGTGTAAGTATGTGGTATATGCGTGAAATGGGCATGGAGCGCTATGAACCATAAGGGAATATAAAAATAACAAACGCCAAACAATATTATTTTCAAGTTATTATAGTTTATTTCCTAAAATTACATATCACATATTAATTACGACAGTAACACTAACAAACAACATCAATCTTTTAATGCTATAGCGTGGACAATATTTTTTGTTAGCCCATCTTTAGCGAGCACAAACAAACAGGATGGTTTACCGACTCGAGAGCATGCTACGTACAATTGCCCGTGTGAAAAACATGGTGTACTCAAATCTAAGCCACAAACAGACATCGTTTGGCCTTGGGATTTGTTGATTGTCATTGCAAATGCCAATCTAATCGGAAACTGAATTCGTTTGAATTGAATTGGCTGCAATATCCGTCTTGCCCCTTCCAGAATATTAGCGGATATTGGAGAGCGTCATATGAACGATGTGTATCAGCAATGAACTGAAGATTATTATTTCTTCTACGAATCACAATTTCTCGTGTACCTGTACGATCGCCAACCATGATTCCAGCAACGTCTTCAACAACAGGTGCATTGAATCTACGAATATGTTCTCCAGCTGGTGTTTTATCAGGATTAATGACAATAGCGTGATTATCGCTTTGTAATTTGTGCATGTGTGATTTGAATATTTTCAACAATTCATTGTGCTCGTTCAATAGAGCGTCCAA
The DNA here is from genome assembly GCA_947359465.1 of Metellina segmentata. Taxonomy (NCBI): domain Eukaryota; kingdom Metazoa; phylum Arthropoda; class Arachnida; order Araneae; family Tetragnathidae; genus Metellina; species Metellina segmentata. Next base: position 84,563,760 of record OX375877.1, read on the forward strand.
GTCGCCGACGATGCGCCTGGCAAAAAATGAATCAAGGTTATTATAGTCACAACGTGCATTCACGCGATTGGCAAGTGCGCTTCCGGAATCCTCGCCGCCCATGAAGTAGATTTGTAAAAATTTATGTGGTTCGTTTGGCATTGGCAGCAATGAGCCCATTTTATGATAAACTTGGCCTCTGATTTTGAATGTAGAATTGTATTGTTGACCATTAGCATTAGTATTTCGAACTATTTCTGTTGCTCCAAACGATGTCATTTGAAAGCATGAATTGAATGTTCGAATTGACTTCAGGAATACGTTAGAATCTGGATCCGTACCGATAAGTAAACCGTTCAATGGTTCAGGTGGTGTTTCAATTTCAGGTAGTTGCACTTTTCCTGACGCGCAACACATCCCAGGTGGCTCATTTTTTAATTTGAGAGCATGACAATGCGGACATTCCTTATCCATAGCACCAATTACCACTTTTGAATGAGCATAATATTCAATATCGGGCTCATACTGGAATGCTAGACGCAAAAATGAATCAGATGTAAATGCACGATGTACCTGTTGGCGTTGTTGGTCATTTGTTCTGTGTCTATTAACCGTAAAACGGCGTGATTGTCGTTGTTCTAAACGTATAACTTCATTGCGCTCAGCTCGTGTATCTTCTGATTGTTCTTGACGCAATTGCTGCATGCTCACACGTGCATCAGCATTTTGTTGCTGGACTTGTTCTTCGGTTCTTTGGGATCTTTTATCTCTTATACTTCTGGACCTACTTGTATTACGGCTCAAATCAGCCTCTTTGCGTTTTCTTGGCATTGCTCACTGTACAAAACACATATAAATAGAATTAATGAAATAACTTCATTGCGCTCAGCTCGTATATCTTCTGATTGTTCTTGACGCAATTGCTGCATGCTCACACGTGCATCAGCATCGGCCAGGATTATAGCGAAAATATTAGTTTTGTGAAAAAGAATTTGAAACAATAGTTGTAAAAAATTCAAATAATTATATAAAAAAAGTATACTTACAACACAAAAGCCGTTGTTGGTTGGAGTTCGTGACACGTGTTGAGTACTTTTAAGGTTATGTAAATCACTTGTTTAACTAAAACTTGATTAACTGAACTAATCGTGCCAAAGACACGCGCGGCAAATTTTAAGAATCTAAGATTGGTAACACTAAGCATATATCAGGATTAAACTTTAATAATAAAAATAAATGTTTCTTTTCTTAAAAAAAATTTTAGATTTTTAATCGAAGTACAGTTAAAAACACTATAATTGATCAGTTATCGAGCGGGATGAAAAATGATTAAATTACTAAAATGGCCATAAAAAAATAGGGGTTGGTGATAAAAAAGTAAAAATTAAGGGTTGTATGTATTTTTTAATGCCACATTATAAAAAAATAAAAACAACAAATTTCGTCAAAAAATTAAAAAAATAAATTTTAAGGGTGAACAACCCTTATCACTTAGGGGTATGGAAAATAGATAGTAGCCGATTCTCAGACCTACTGAATACGCATATAAAATTTGGTAAAAATCGGTAAAGCCGTTTCGGAGGAGTACGGTAACTAACATTGTGACATGGAAATTTTATATATTAGATATATATATATATATATATATAGTTTAGTTTTAAGGGTATAGTTTTCAAACACAAGACAAATAATGTTTCTTCGTTTTTAAGTTGTAGGACTTATACTTTAAAAATAAACTAGATAACTACACAGAGTAATTGCATATATTCCTAAACCTTAAAACCCTATAGGAATAATGAATTGAATATCGGACTGATCGGGATTTACGAAATGTTATTAATTTTTTAAATAAATTTGATATCCGTTTATTTATTGGAGAATTAAGGTTAGTTTACAGTTTTACAGTGTTTTTTTTTTACTTCAGTCCAAACATTAAAAAAATAAATGTCGTTAAAAAATGTCAAAAAATTTCACAAATTCCATTTGACGAGGAAAATTTATAGACTTTTCCATGTCAAATAGAATTTTTTGATTAGCTTTACGTTGATCTCTATGCTTTAGGTGAAAAATTATTTGAAGGAACTCAAGGAAGTGTAATTTTAGTCGCGGTCTATATTAGAGCAGACAGATTTGGTTGTTAATAAGCATATTTTAATTGTATAGTCCATTTGCTTACGCCAGCTACATCCATCACGCGAATAGAGATCAATAAATCTACAGATTTATTGTTCTATGCGATCCTAAGTTTAGGAAAAAGAACAAAGGCAAACGCTGGTACAAGAAAATAGTTTATTAAACACTTTTAAGGGTACTCTGCTACATTAAAGGTACAATTAAATTTATAGTGAAGAATTTTCAATTATATCGCATGAGTGTAATTTACACACAACAAAAACTCAGTACTTCCAGTTTTTTAGGGAGTGAAAAAACATCGTAACACCTATAAATGTGAAATACAAGTTGACTGAGGCTTACTACTGAGAGATGCTTCAAAAAGTGTGATCAACATGTCGACTAGTAATCACGTGACTGCTCTGTGAAACATTGACTTGATTAGCCAATTCGACATTGCATCGCCTTGTTTGGCGAAATAACTTCTTATGACCGGGTAGGTGTGTGAATGCGCATCGTATAGAAAATGATGAAATCGGACAAAAGTGGTTATATCGCCAGTCAACTTACTCCTATGTCGCGCGGATCAATCAGAAGATGAATCGATGGATGGGCGTCTTCTCCCATTCTGTGGATCAATGCTGATGAATATTCGTTTCCACCCGATAAACGGAAGTTGTCTGTCACGTTACTACTAGTTTTGGTCACATGATCCCGGACACTTAGAAATATTACCAGTGTTCACTCTACTGTTATGCTTCCTCTATGGTCCCACGCCCATTTGGAGCACTCATTGACATCAGAATAACAGATTAAAGAATATTTAATTACATTTTATCTCTAATATATTATTGACTTAACTTTTTAAAAGTTGATGGATGACAGCTGCTAAGGATTAATTGAAGATAAATGTGATGTGTTTATGTGATTTATGTGATGTGTTTAACTTTATATATAATGCGTTTATGTTCAATATATAATACATTAATCCGTTAAACCAATACATTACTAATCCGTTCAATTAATATTATATTGCTTTTAATTATATTAGAACTCAACTATATTAGAACTTAGCGTCAACTATGAAATTGGGTTTGAAACCAGGTAAACACTATATTATAGTTTTGCTATGCTTAGCTGATGTGCTCCAAAAATTTGTGATCCGAAGAGCAACAGAAATGAATATTCGCTGCTTTAACTGCCAATTAAGATTAATAATCATAAGTGCATTTTTAAGTGCACTTGTAAGGAAAATATTTCTAAAAGCAAACAGGTTGAAGAGGGTCTTTTACAGACTAATTTAGATAACGTGTACTTCGAAATAATTGGAAATCCTTTAAGCTGTTTGAGTTTAAAATTCTTTAAAAACATTTTAATGAATATAATCTTGGTAGAAGATAAACTAAAACTGAAATCACTGAGCTGTTTTTAGGTAAGTAATTGAGTTTAAAAATTATTTTTCAGTTTAGATGGACAGTATTTTTGTCTTAAACTAATTAAGTAAAGCTAAAAAATTAATTAAGTTACATGACAGGAATTTTCAGTGTAAAAACAGACAAACCAGACGATCAGTAGATTTTAAATTCCAAATACTCTAGCATTTTACCTATCGAAATTTCCTTAAAATGTTGTATATTGCCGTTTTGGCAGCATTTAATGTTTCATCGAATTGGCGTAAAATTAGCTGGCGTAAATTTAGTTGGCGTAGGGCTGATATTGTATTCGAAAAACAAGCCGATGTCACTTTTGGAATACGCGTACAGAAAACATGTTTCTTCGCAGGTACGTCACCTACACTTAGCTTGGCTGATATTTTTTTTCATTAAGAATGCTATTGAAAGAATACATAATATGAGTATGTGTGGCGTACTATGAGTGTTATAGAGCAAACGACAAACCCGGATTCCTTTAAATTCATACTGAAACAAGATGATCCATAATTGATTAGGGCTATTTGTTTTGACGTTATGCTTTGTATGAACTGTAGAAAAATCATCTATAGAGAAAAGCGTTGCACGACAACAACAGATTTGAATGTTTACTACTAGGTACATATTTTTTCATACGACACTGTTTGGCATTGGATGTTTATGAAGTTTTGAAAGGAAATTTCGTATGGTAATTCTTGCTTACCAAACTGGAATTAGAGAAAAGAACCCAATACCAGAACATGAGAACAGGTTTATCAGTTTATACAACATGCTGCTTACCCAAAGCCGATATAACAGCTTGCTTGTATATGTAAATGTATGTATATGCATGCTTGTAGAAATGGAGACAGATTACACAGGTCTAGAATCTATTGTCAGAAATTTTTTATTTTTTGGAGGGGGGGGGTATTTTTACTTACACGCATAAACAGAACAAAAAGTATTTTTGAAACATTTCTATAAGGTTACACATTTTTGTACAAAACTGATTTCGAACAATTGTTACATTATTAAATTTATCTTTTCTTTGTTTTCTTGTAAATACCATTGTTCCTTTTTGCTTGTAAAAAAAGGAAGCATTATAAATTGATTTATATCTTGCATAAATGGAACTTTGGAATGTGTTTCTCACTTCTTTTTGATATCCAAAACAGCGTTTAGTAAGACGATATTTGTATACTGCATCAGAACCACGCTTGCGCAGTATCCAGCAGTAATCCGCCATCACGATAACAGACAGAACTTTACGATAACATTGTTAGATTATTCAAATTATCCTTTATATGTTCTTTTTGTAAATACCATTGTTGCTTTTTCCTTGTAAAAAAAAGAAAGCATTATAAATTGATTTATATCTTGTATAAATGTAACTTTGGAATGTTTCTCATATCTTTTTTATATCCAAAACAGCGTTTAGTAATAGTCTTTGTATACTGCATCAGAACCACGCTTGCGCAGCATCCAGTAGTAATCCGCCCTCACGATAACATTTCAAGTTCAGGCTCCTTTCCATGTCCTTAATATCTCGGTGGAACCTTTCCCCTGATACTCACTCGTAGCTCACCTCCTTGAATGAAATTCAAGCGTCGCGATCTCTGACGTTCATGACTGCTTCGAACTCTGCATCAGATATAAGTTTTCTAATAACTGGTGCAGTAAATACTCTCTCCTCCAATATCGCGTTTGGTGAATTATTGGCATCATGTAAAGGAACGAGAGCAATAATGAGATCAATCTTGGAACCGTGTTAATTTCTGCCTTCAACTTAGAACATAGAAGCCGAAATACATTTTATAAATAGCCACCTCTTTTTTATCTTAAATTTAGAAGTGCAAAGTGCTCCAATACCACTATTCGTCTAAATACACATGAATGGACACATCGATTTTGACATTAATATGGGCATATTACATTTTCACAACTAATTTTTAATCGTCAACATTGTATGGCGTATTTTACAGTGGGAACAGAACAACAAAGCGATCTTGTGAACACATGCATTCTTACGTACTTCTAAAATTGGTATTATTAAGCAGACTATTTTCCTTAACAAGATAAACATTTCTTATTGAATATTTCACTCATAATATGTTACATAATATTGAACGTTTCATTCTATTCGGCTTATTTCGGCAAAACGTATTAATATTGCAATGCGATAATTTCGAGTGACACAATTTTAAATTTTCTTCAATTGTAAAAAAGTCCAAATACAATTTAAATAGCAATTATCACTGAATCAATCATCACTTTAAAATCCAAAGAAAAATAAATATTTCTATGTTCTGAACGCCTGCCCATTTCTTAACGATGGCCCCGGTGATTGATTACACTGCGAGGGAGTGCACCAAAAAAACGCCGTCCAAATAGAGCTAGCACAAACACTCACTTTCCTTTGATGTACCGACTAGAAGCGGATCACTTTGCTCGTGCTCGAACTGCTCAGTTCACCGTCCACACTGAACGAGCAATCAATCAAACCTGTTACCGGGGTTAATCGATCACCCATGTTCAGTTCGGTTTTAAAACGTCTTCCCTGGCATGCTCAGAGTCCCGACATAAACCCCATAGAACATTTGTGGGACGAGTTAGAGCGACGCTTACAGACCAGGGAACCAAGTCCGAAATCTACAGCTGAGCTGGGGACATTCTTGCAGTAGGAATGGACACAAATACCCATAGCTGTGTATCAAAACCTTGTTGAAAGTATGCCCAGAAGGGTTGCTAGTGTACTTGCAGCACGTGGGGGGACCACCCCCTATTAAAGCATGTATTATTTCTCTTATACCATCACATCTTGCTGTCCGGTCCATTATTGCAGCAGTGTATTTTCCAACGAAAGGGTTATTTTGTATTTGGCTTAAAATAGACGGAGAATCCATAGGTTTCGAAGCTGGGTTGGAGGAGTTATGAATTAACAACAGGAGGGTTGCAAGTACAAAACTTGATCCAACCATAGACCGTCGTGTTTGTGGGGGATGGTGCACGTTAAATCGTTCGTGGCCTCAAATATCCTCACGTTGGCGAGGTATGGGAGTTTCGAGAGGTGTGACCTCGTCATCCGACCGTGTTTCAAAATTGCGAGGTGTTCTTGGATTTTTCCATCGGGACTGATACTGAACGTTGTGATGCTCCAGTGTGGCGTTAATTCAACTACATACCTACCCTAGAAATATCTTTTAGATACCATGGAAAAATAGAAGTGTCCCAAATATTTACATGCATAAAAAATTTACAAAATCATAACTCGTAAACGACATGAGCTGCGAAAGAAATTTATTCCCAATTTTATTTCCTATACCTGCAACCTCTGAAAATCCGGTACCACAATCTCAATTTGTGGATGGTCCCTCCCACAACTTAAAGCTCGCGTGCTTTGCTTCACGCATCAGACGGGAGGACGGAGAAAGAGAGAGAGAGAGAGAGAAGTTTATAACAAAAAAACCAAAGGACCACACAGGTTTGTGTTATTCGTCGCTAATAGCTTTTTAACCATCCCTAAAACGCTGAAAAATGGACAGTTTAGCCTTAATGACTGTTGGGAAGATTTCGGAAGGAAAGTCTATTCTAGACGATACAAACATACTTCGCTGGCTTTATCAAGTAGCTCGGGTTCTTCAAAATTGAATTCGGACGTGTAAAGCTTATAAACTGCAGGCGTAAAACATGTTTTAAAGAGCCTGACCAAGGCATTACTTCTGGTGATTTATTTTTGGGAAAAGTGTGTTGAGGGTTATAAGTGCGGACTGAACTCAAAATGGGAAATTGGGTAGAGGTGTTGAATTCTCCTCAAAATCATTAACGTAAATTGTAGTAAAATGAATAAGGTGAGTGCTGGAACAGAAATATAGGTTAAAGCTAATTATCCTATAGCTTGCATTTAAGATGCAAGTTTCAGGCTTAGATACCGGAGGGTTGTGAGTACGAAACTAGGTCCAACCAAAAACGTGTACACTGGGGCCGGTGCGCTTTAAATCTGTTGTGGACTCAAATGCCTTCACGTTGTCGTGGTTTGGAAGTTGGTAGATTGAGGTGCCAGGTTGTCTGTTGACCTCGTTATTTGATCATGGTTCAAAAATATGAGGTATTGTCCTCTTTAGGATTGATCCCGGAATGTCGCCAATAGACCGTTCTATTGCTCCAGTGTGACGTTCATTCAACAACTCTCACCAATAACTGTAGCAGAGCCGCGGTAGCTCCTCGGCGGAGCCTACAATTCTGATGATTGCGAGATCGGCGCTTCGACCTGGCTAAAGACCGTCGTGTTCACTAATGGTGATTGGGGCACGTTAAATAGGTCGTGGTCACAATGTCCCCCATATTCCCATACCAAATCAATACCTCTGGAGGTACCTGATTAGGGGGTTATCGGCCTCTGATTGGGATCTAAATTACGATATGTGTGAGTGAATGGATATATGAAAGGGGCCTTCCTGTAAAACGGATGTGTCATGTACGTCGAGCAAAGTCGGACTTCCTCCCAATGGGGCTCAATAACATAGAAGACGCACCCCCCTCGCCTCTTGCAGTCTTCGACGGGCCAGGCACTCCTCTGGTCTGCCAGTGTAGGCATGAGAAACAACAAACAACAACAATAACTGTAGCACAACTTGGCCAAATCTGGCACTTGTGCCATAAAAGCCAAAGCCAACCAAAGCCAAACTGGTTAAATCTATTTCCGAATTTAAAAGCTTCGAAAACATGAAACTTTAATTCCAAGTCTCTTTTGCGTTCTCAGTAATGTTCTTCAAGTTTCCATTTTGCTCCGTTTGAACATTACATACCCGGATGAATCAATGCCACGCATTTAATATGGGGATTTAGATACCTTAATTATTTTATTTTCATTGAAAAATCCATGTTTTATTAAAATCCTAATGTTTATGCAACGTTTTAAAGATGTAAAGAATAAAGTTTGAATTTCAACTTGTCGAAGTGAATATATATATATATATATATATATAATTCAAACAAGATTATACACAAAACGGATTTCAAATTACGAATAAATAAATTTAGCAAAAAAGGGCTTTAACAATCGCTTTTTAAAAGGAGTCGGTTCAAAAATAATGCTTCAAGATAGCGTTCAATCATTATTTAACCTATTTGCAATTTATTATCTATATTGAATTTTATATAGGCACATGACTCATATTTACAAGATTTCCAATGAGTCATTTCTGTTGTATTTTGCAACGTTTCGGACCTCTTGACGAATGGTGATCTCACATGACAGAACTGAGAGCTGCAAAACTAATCAAGGAAGCCCCATAAGTCTGATATATCTATCCCAAGCTCAGTATTGGGTTACCCAAACCGAAGCTGGTTTTTCCATGGGTAATGCAGTGTCTACTTTCGACTTCAGTTACAATTGCCTTTTCAAGCAGCTGTTAACTCCCTTGATGGTTGCATTGATGAGGTATCTTATCATTAGCAAAACTAACCAAATGGACGATTGTGATGGACGAGATATCTCGTCATTAGTAAACACTGACCAGATCTTGGTCTTGTCATTGTTCAAATATCGGCAAAATCTTGATGACGTTATTAACAAAATTGTTCAGATTTCGATGAACACGATATCGGTGTTATGAGTATCTTTGAATCAAATTATCCAATCCTTCTCTACGAAAAATACGCTTTATTAAATCTGACTCCAAATATAGAAATATTTACACTGCTGCCTTGTTAGACATTTCTTTTTTGGAATGAACGCGGAGATCAGAAGCTGTACGATCTCTCTCATACTGTTGCCGTTCTTATCGAACGAAATTATAAGAAAATATAAAAGTAACTAATGTGCAAACGATTATACGAAAATATAACAGTAACTAATGTCCAAACGATGATTCGCATTATTTTTAACATTCTTCGAAACCTCCTAGGTGGGTTACCAATCAGATTTGCTTCATGTAATTTAAAGGGATTACAGAGTATCTTTTCATTGTGTGAGATTGGTTTGGGTTTTCAGTGCAAAGGCATCAGCCTGGTTTAAAACAATGTTCGTAAGTGTTCGAAATTAACTTTAAGAAGTAGTTCCCGCTTTAATAATATCTCATGTTATCTATTCCTTTATTTACCTCTAATCACCCAGTTTGGAGTGGGGTGCCAGCTCAGGTGCTGTTCTCGTCATCTGACAGTGGTTCGAAATTACGAAGCGTTGGACTTGAATCTTTTCCTTCGGGATTGATTTCAGATCGTCGTCAATAGCCTGTTATGTTGCTCCACTGCTAGGTTAATTATCTACCGACCTACCACCCAACGCCCGTAGATCGGCACGAAACAATTACATGACAGTTTATACGATTTGGCACAGAAATGTTTTCTGTCGTGTGAAACAATATCGCTTTAAAGTCAGAAAAAAATGTGAGAACGTGATTTGCTGTCAGAATTATTTCGGTTTTATTAAAATGGGAACTATAGTGAAATAAATTGATAAACAAAAGGAAGTTTCTGAAAAATATTACCTTAAGTGGTTCAGTCTTATATCTATTACTCACACACAGTTAAAGAATGAAAAGACAGATTCTTAATTAATAATTACTGAGCAATAACTTGATGAAAATAGTAAAACAGGTAGTTAATTACAAATTAAAAACACTACAGGAAATTTGTATACAATTTTGTTGTAATTGAAAATCTTTTCGTATTTGACTTACCATTATTTTACTCGTTGTTTAAGCTTTATTTTATTTAGCACCAAAAAGAATATTTTAAGGAGCTAAAAAAATATACTCGTTGCTTAGAGAGAAAAAAGTTATTATAACTCTTGGATAAGCGGGGGTAAATAATATTTCTCTTCCCTGAAGCAGAGATAGAACAACACTTTAGATTGAAATTTATACACTTAAATTTTTCTTTTGTGCTCAAGTTTAGGAAAGTGTTTCATCAATGTCAGGCTATTCGAGCATTTTCTAACGCTTTTCCAGTAACATAGTCGCAGTTTTTATTTAAGAACTGTCAACTACAGGATCTTCAGTAATTTATCTCGAAGTTAGTTTATTTTTAAAACCTGAAATAGGAAGTTAAAACTTAGGGAACAAATGTTTTATTTTGTCGTTTCTATGGCAACATTTTTTGCTGTAGTTTTTGAGTAAAAAATGCATTTCTATAGACTTTTTTTTACCGAATTCTAGGTTATAAAAATCCTTGCCCTGTTGAGATTCAAAATAGTGTTCTGCTTAGTTAGAGATTGACCATTCGAGAAAATAGTAAGAATAGTGATTGTACACCTTTGATATGTTTGAAAATTGACAGCATGTATAGTCGAAAAAATATTTATTTTGAATGGTAGGTAAGTAAAATCTCACTGGAGCAATACAACGCCTATTGACGACAGTCCGGGATCAATCCTGATGGGAAGATCCAAGAACAATGTCTTATAATATTGAACTTCGGTCAGATGACGAGGTCAACACCTGAGCTGGCAATCAACTCATCAAACTTCCACACCACGGCAACGTGAGAACATTTGAGGCCACGACAGATTTAATATACACCAGCCAACGACGATTTTTCATTAAACCGAGTTGAGAACTCGTAACACTCCGTTTGCTAACCCGTTGCTCTTCCATTTGGGATACGCGACCCACTATTGAATGTTTGCTGTCAAAAATTTTACTGCTTCAAATTTGATATAGTATGCTAAAAAGATTACGGAACAGATTACAGAAGGATTAATGTTATTTAGGTTGCTATTCAAGTGATAAGAAGCATACACATTGGATAAAAATAATATCGTAGAAATAATAAGATCTATATAAAAATTCTCTTACGTGGCACGCAAAAAAGACGTTATTTGTTATCGCGTTTTGGCAATATTGTACGATTGTTTGTTTATCACGTAGCCTCGCGCTTCAATCTATATATATAATTCTCTTACGTGGCACGAAAAAAAGACGTTATTTGGTGTCGCGTTTTGGCAACACTGCGATTATTTGTTTACCACGAAGCCTCGCGCCTCAATTGAATTTATAGGGTTACCAGATAAAATTTTACTGGGGAAAAAAAACGAATATTAGTAGAGCTGTTGCAGCTTACTAACGACACAATGGGTATTCGATTTCCAAAGCAAGTTAAAATTTGCTCAAAGTTTTCATTTTAATTCCATAATGTTCGAGTTCTGATTGCAGAGGAACTGTAATTTTTTTCTGTATTGCAACAAATTTATATTTGAAATTTTTTTTTTGGAATATCATATTTTGTAAAATGTTTTCATTAATGCGAGCGAAGCGAAGCAATCCTCCGGGGGTTGACGAGCGTTAGCGAGCAGGGGGCGGGCCCCCTAGTTGAATTTATAGCGTTTTCAAATGAAATTTTATTGAAAAAAAATGAATTTTAGTTCAGCTGTTGCAGTTAATAATAGAAATCAAAGAAAGCGGAGGATCTTTTCAGGGCCATTAAAAAAAAGGTCCTTTTCAAAGCCAACAATTATAGTTCAACAAGACGCTTGCACTACAACTTTCGACAACAAACTCAATGAAAAAGCGTGGGTGGCTCGAGTGCAGGGGTAAATGTACACACAAACAACATGCTGGGTATTCAATTTCCAAATAAGCGATCACATTTCGAGTCAAAATTTGCTCAAAGTTTTCATTTGAATTCTGATTCTATAGGTACTGTATATGTCTTTTCTGAAAAACAGCGAAAAAATTTAGCTTTGAAAAATATTTTTGTGGAATATCATATTTTGTAAACAATTCCTTCTGCTAGGACACATGTCTTCATTGATGCGAGCGAAGCGAGCATAGGTTCGCGCAGCGAACCAATGAGGATTGCGAAGCAATCCTCTGGGGGTTGGCGAGCGTTAGCGAGCAGGGGGCGGGCCCCCTAGTACTTTTTAAACGCTGTAGATGTTCTCTCAACCAGATGTATTGGAATTTAGTAAGGTGGTGTGTCAATAGAATTAAAAAGAAAAGTGTAGCAATACCTGGTATTACAAATTTCATATATCTTTAAAGTAAGTTTTAGACAAAACTTCACTAGCATTTTTATTTCGAAACAACAATTATTTCACTCACACACACGTACGTTATGAGGATTTTCAGTGTATACAAATCAAATAAAAAATAAAGATTTTACTTTTTGTCTGGAGTTTGTTGCATAGGTGTTACCTTAAGATGTGGTGTATTATCCTTTTGGAGATATTTGCTGTTTAATATAATTGGCATTGACCAATCAGCTATCAATTAGATATCAATTCGGGATTCAGTTTTTGGAATTTTTATTGGCGAAGTGTGAATTTATATCCTATAACAAACCAAGCGTCGTCACGTTTGGAATATATGCAGAAACACGTTCCGCCGCAGTAACACTAACGTCACTTAAATTTAGCTTAACAGAAAAGGCCTCTCAATCAATGCAATAATACATTATATACAAATGTTATAGCTGTGTCTGAATAAATAACGAATTGATTACTACAGCTTAATTCAAGTTCCATTTAGAGTTTGCTTGTCAGACTTAACTATACGATGATATTTAACAAACTTCAGTTTGGCCGTAAATGGTCTGGGAACATTTCCTTCCTACTTTTCCCGGAATATCCCGTTTCGCATCGATTTTGGCAAAGATACAGCTTTCTCATTTACCCCATTTCTCAACCCGCTTTTACATCATATCAAAATGGGAGCGTTCGCAAAATGGAAACGGGTAATGATATCTCATATTCGTGGCAGAGAAAAATAATTCCTATTTTCAAGTAAAACCTTAAATTTTTCACAGCCGGAAGATAGAAAGTTATGAAAAATCGTATCAGCGGGAAAAGGAATCGCTTTCCTTTTTTCTGTTCCTGGAGAAAATGTGAGGAATGTGGAATTTTCCCGGAGGAATTTCGAACGTCTGATTTTCCAGCACGCGATTGGTTTTTCATTCTTCGAATCTTTTATTAAGCTGAAATCGTTCCAAATAATGCATGTTTCTTCCATGCTACAGATGTCTCGTATTATTTTTTTTTAGAAAACGGTTGTTGCTTTTGCTGTTCTGCTATTTGAAACCGGCGCAATTTAAACGAAATAGTTATTTCCCGGATTTTTATTCTCAGCGGTGTACTCTAAAAAGAACACTAGAAATCTTGCTTTCTCTAAAATGTGAGGATCGGATTTTGTTCGTTTAAAAAGGTTACAGTCGGGTGGTATTTGGTGTTTTGAAGCCTTTGAGACACAGTTTTCTGTGAATGTAACGTTTTACTTTATTAGAGCTTGAAAACAGGAATTGCTGTTTTCTTCGTTCTCTATATTTTCTAAATGTTAGCTATTCAAAACAAAAAAAGAGTATTTGATGAAGCGCGAAATGTAAATAAATGTATATTAGTGAACTTGCTTAACATTAAAATATTTTTATTTCATGGAATGTTCGAAATGTCATGTAAAATCAATTTACATTTATTCCTCCATCGGTTTTCTTTTTTGTATCTATATCTGTATTTCTGTGTCGAAGATGCATACAATTGCCAGTGATATAATTTTCTTATCTTTAACGACTCAAAAATGCACTTTTCACACATATTGTTTTGAATATTTTCTGTTCTGTCAAGCATTATTTTTCTATTTTAAGTTCGTTGAAACATTACTACCCAAGTATATATTTTATTAAAAAGCATTTGTGAAATTTGAAATTGAAATATTCCAGTACTTTAAACAATCCCCAAAACTTATTTCGTGATAAAAATGTTTTGTTAAATTAGTCGTGTGTTGCAAGAGACTGTTTTTGATTTCATCAATAGATAAAGTCGTATGTGAAATTCCTCCGAAACATGCACTCGTAGTTATAGATTTTATAGTTCTTTTAAGTTTTAGAGAGCTTTTTTATTAATAATATCTCGTCACTAATGTAAAAAGAATCTGTTCTAGAATCTGTAAGTCAAAATTAATGCTTTTCAATTCTGCAACTATAGAAATAGTATAACAACGGGCAGATCTGGTTGTATGTATTTATTGCGAAAAATTGGAAGGTAAAAACTGGTTTTGTGAATTGTGATTATTCCAAGATGGAAATAAACTAAATGCAGACCATATGGTGATGCCTAATATTGAACGATAAATTTAGCCGAAAGAAAAAAACAGCCACTGAATGTATTTTCATGCATTAGAATTTGAACAAAACAACTTGTACTGAAAATAAAATATTCACTATGCTATCTTCTCTCACATCCTTTGAAAAACCTAAATAACTCTCCAAAGAAGTTCCACAAAAGCACAAAAAAGAGAGTCAAATCTCAAAAAAATATATTCTTTCGTCATTTAATATTCAGTTTTTTCATTATATTCCTAAATCATTTCATTCTTCTGAAGAGTCACCTTTTATTAGTTTACGATTGATTAATTCTATGTGGGTTATTAATCAATAAAGAGTGACACACATGCATAACTCCTCCATGTTTTAAATGTAAATTATGCGCCGTAAAACGGCTTAGACTGTAGCAAGATAAGAAAAAAATGTTACGAAATAAATTATTCATAACATCGTATTAGACAAGACTTGCTTGATCAATTTATTATTGTTATAATAAAGAAACACATAGACAGATGCATAACTTTACTGTGCTGTATATCTTTACATAGAACTACGTGTTGGTGGTGCGAGAAAAAAACGAGGCTCGGTATGCAATTACCATTTTTTAGGCTGCAAATCATTGTGTATTACATGAATATAATCACTCATTACAAGCATAAGATGATGGTATGAGGAGCTATGCTCTTTATGTTCACGGTGAAGACGTAACACCTTCCAGCTGTCGAAGCAGCTTGTTCACCATGATATCGATATCGACTGGCACGTTGAAAACTTTTCCTATTATGTAAGTATATATACCTGTCGTAATAACCGCTCGGTGATGGCATCTAGTGGTCTGTCTAGTGAAATCTATCTGAAGATATCATTTAGTAAGCCTCGTAGTAGAATCACCTGATGTTTTTTTACAAATCTCCAAGCTAGCGACAGCTAGACAAATTCCATGAGGTTAAAAACACGCAAAAAGTCCAAAACTCTCAAGGGCTCCTTGGCCAGATCTTCCAGGGAAAGTTGAAGGCAGTCCAAAATGTGGTCTGGGGAGGCCATTTCTGTAGCACATTTTCCGCAAATTGGAAAAATCTTGAGTTTTCCATGAAAAGTAAGGGTCTTCAGATGACCGCTGGCGAATCTGGACAAAGCCGTCTGATCCCTTCGGTCACAGGTGAGGCCAAGAGAACCTCCAGGGCTCTTTCTCCTGTACGAATCATTTGCTGGAGGGATTAGCCATTTCAATTTAGCCCTGTTTTTCTTGATCGAGTAGGCTTCCGGGAAAGTCCAGACCTGATGTAATTGATCTCGTCGTCCTACGGCTCCGACCCACTTGGCCCAGATCAGTTCGATGTCTGCTGTATCCACGTCCATGAGCGTAGTTCATTATCAAAAACCCTGACACTCGTTTTCTTGTAGAAGAAGAGATTCATCTGCAATTATTGTATTCTCAAAAGAAATTGTTTGCACATAACAAACTAATATCAGTGACCTGGATGCAGAATATAAATTTTTTTGAATAAAACGGAAGTGTGAAGATAATCAAAATGATGTCACGAAATTACAAAACTAAAATTTAATTCCGAAACTTCGGTTACTCCGATAGGTTTGTACATAGTTTTTCTTTAATTTGAGAAACGACGTAGAGGATCCAGCAACTCCATTGCACCACGAACTTCAAATTCAATATAATTAAGCATAAAATGTAGGTAAAAACTAATTCAAAAATAGGTTTTCTGACACATTTAACATGTGAGAATATTCAACTTTTCAAGCATCAACATGGAATGTGAGGAAGTTGAATTGCTTAACTTCAGTTACTCTTATGAAGAAAAGTTCAGTTCATCATTATTCGGGGTATAATAAATGCAATCAATAATAATTTTACTGCAAAAGGTTCTTGTTTCATGAACATGTTAGTCGATTGTGTTTTATGGCACAAGGGCCACATTTTGCCATGCTGCTCTGAACACACGACAGACAATGTCGAGAAACGTAAGTACACACACAGTGTGTTTCATGAACTCAGTTGAAGTTTTAGATCTATCTGCCAGTTTCACAATGGTTACTGCTTCCTCAAAAGAGCAAGTTTTCGAAACTGCAAATTAACTGCCTATTTCAACAACACCTCTAATAAACAAGACAAACATTCACCAAAATCTACATCAAATAAAAAATAAAACCCAACTTGGCATTGAAAGTCGTTCTTAACAGCTCTGCTTCCAACCGCAACACCATGTCTAAACGCCAAGGTGCTCGTAAAACACGACTGTGAGACCTTCAGCAGTGCCCATTGCGCGATAAGACACTCAAGATCCAGTCGTAATTTTGGCAATGGAACACTTACATCGAGGACTATCCCGCACGTGGTTTTTTATTCCATTGGAAGATAACTAACGGGTCGTAAAGGCCTATGACAAATCTGATCACGCTATCCCGTGGGTATTAAAATGCCACGTTTGGGGTTACTCCGGCGCGTTTATAATGTGCTGCGTACTCGCTCCAGTGGGTTGATAACGACTCATTTACAAAGACATTACCTGGAAGCGATAGGAGAGCAGAGGTGAAGTTTTATGGGGCAGTTGTAATGGCCCGGAATTAGAAAAGAATGAAGGGGGCACTGATTTATGAATGAAGGTGGATGTGAAATCCGTTGGTTTTTTTTTTGCAGAATGGGATGGGATATTCCATAAATTTAAATTTTGAATATGCTGCGCGCCGTTTTGTTTGATTAGAATTATTCCATTTCGAATTTTCTTGTTATTGTCATGTTAAACTAGGACTGAAACTGATTTGATAGGCAGTAAACTAATGAGCAATGAAATGATTTTTGTGAATGACTTTGGTTTATTGAAACAAATAATGTCGTATTTGACAATAAACCAATGCTCGTTTGGTTTTACTGCAAAATAAAGAACTGCCAACCGACCGGTATAGTGGTTAAGGTGTTAGCCTCTAGAGTGAGAGGTTCCTGGTTCGAATCCGGGTCCGTCCATGGATGTTTGTTAACGTATGGTGTAGAGGCGGCTGGTGCACCTTAAATCTGTCGTGGCCGAGAGTCCTCACGTTGGGTTGGTGTGGAAGTTTGGAGAGTGGGGTGTCAGCTCAGGTGTTGCTTCGTCATCTGACCGTGGTTCAAAATTACGAAGTGTTGTCCTCGAATCTTTCCCTTAAGGGACTGATCCCGGACCGTCGTCAATAGCCCGTTGTGTTGCTCTAGTGCGACGTTAACTTAAAAAAAAATGAAAATAAATAAAGCACTGACAAACCAAAGTGTTAAAAAGAAAGAATGCATTGAATGCATGCAATTAAAAAGAAAGAATGCATACGAGAACAGTTAAAATAATGTTGTTCACACTGCAGATAACATTTGAAAATACAATACGAGATTAATTAACGCAAGGAAGATTTTTAAAAGTAAACATACCAACCACCACAAAAGGAGGATTTTACTTCCAATTATCCAGAGTAAAAAGCTTATAAAAAGAAAAAAGAGAAATTTTAAAATGCAGCCAATTGCAGCTTCTGTAATACGCGTACTGGAAACACGCTCTACCACAAAACACTAGCGCTATCTACATTTATCTATACATAAATGACGTTCTAGGTGGATTAAAATAGAATATTCTAGAATATCACTTAAATTGTTCAAAAATTTTAAATATATTGAAAAATAAAATTCTATGCGAATGGTAGAGAGCGTAAAAATATTTTTAAAAGCTTTACGAATTCTAGAATTCTATTTGAAATTTCAAGTGTCAATATTGCAACCACACACACGTTTTTTCTGAAAATAAATAAAAGTAGATTAATACACCCTGTGCGTTTATATATTCCTTAATTTTGATGATTAACAGAAAGACTAGTATCGCAAATGAAAAAATATTGGAAGATTTATAGAATTCTCTCGGAAAGAGTTTATCATTTTATAATTTACGAACGCACTCCAAATTCATGCTACAATACTTTCACATTTCCATTAGTATAAGAGCTAAATGGACGAAGAAGTTTTTAAAAGTAAAATGCATTGAGAAAAACAATTTTATGTACTTTAAAATCAATATATATCCTTTTATTTATGTTTCCTTTCACGAATTCATTTTAGCACTCTCTCAATGAAGCCTGAAGTATTCTATTTATACGGTTATTGAAGCATTTACTTTTGTTTCGCTAATTGAATTTTAAGCAGTATTCGTTATATTTTCTCCTGGGCTTTACAACCTTTAATTTCGAAGTCATTTTTCTCAGAAGAATGCGTCAATCATTAGAGACTAACGCGAAAGCTTTTCTTTTTCTGGTGAATTACTCGTGAAGTACTTTTCTTGGTTAAATGGTAATTGCTACTGAGTTACGTGGCATTCTTCCAAAATGAGGGGGATGAAAATTTTCAGAAGCAGGATACTGTTTATGACTATGTCTCTAATTTTAACCCGCTCCTATTTTGATTTATAACAGGCTTCCTTTTCTTAGTATATTCAAAGCTAATTAATAATATTTTAAACGTTTCTTGTTTCAAAGTTTCATTTGAAAACTCATTACTCTTTGTAAGACGGAATTTTTTATTAAACAGAGGAAATTTTGACGCCTACTTTTAATCACTGTATTCGAGTTCTGACCTTTTGATTTAATACTTTTCTTCTATATGCTACACAAATGTAAACCACAAATCACGTGAGTCATTTTCAAGAATAATAAGACAAATATGTAAATGTTTTAGTTATAAAACAATCCTTAATTAGTTAATACCAAAAAATTAGCGTATTTTTATAGACAAGTGAATAAGTGTTTGCTTAAAAAGTTTTTGATAACAAATTTTTTTTTGCACTTTATTACTGTCCTCAACGCCTTCCTATTAGGGATGCGACATCGATGGCAAAACATCGATGTTTTGAAACATCTATGTTCAAAATTAAAACATCGATGTTGATAATACATCGACTCAAAAACATCGATGTTTTTAAATATCGATGTTTTTAAAATTCAGTGTATTTAAACTTTTTTCCCCATTTCTTAAACCTGGTTTAGCAACTTGTGATGCTACATCGACTGCAAAACATCGATGTTCAAAATTAAAACATCGATGTTGATAATATATCGCCCCCAAACCATTGATGTTTTTAAAATTCAGTGTATTTAAACTTTTTTCCCCATTTCTTAAACCTGGTTTAGCAACTTGTGATGCTACATCGACTGCAAAACATCGATGTTCAAAATTAAAACATCGATGTTGATAATATATCGCCCCCAAACCATTGATGTTTTTAAAATTCAGTGTATTTAAACTTTTTCCCCCATTTCTTAAAACTGGTTTAGCAACTAATGATGCTGCATCGACTCCAATACAACGAGGTTTTTTATAAAACATTGACATTGATGTCGCATCCCTACTTTTCAGACCCTTCATCCTTGGTCACTTTGGTCTAAAAGTATGTTCAATTTGCTAATTATGAAAATTATGCTACTGGGCTATTTAAAAAAAAATTTTAACGGTACTTTTTTCATTTAAAAGTAATACATCGACAAAGTAGAAACATCGACAAAGTAGAAACATCGACAAAGTAAAAACATCGACAAGTATAAATATCGATGTTACCAAAACATCGATCCCAATACATCAATGTTAAATACATCGATGTTTTTTAAAAAACATCGATGTTTTGCAAACATCGACATCGATGTCGCATCCCTACTTCCTATTTCCCTGTATCTAGCATTGATCCCTAAAAGATTCCTTCAATGGGGATACGGTAACGCGTATATGGCGGTATACACGGTTTATTTCGTGTAACACCACAATTTATACAGTTTAGGTTGGTTGACTTTGGGATTTATGGCTCAATGGCCATATTTGGCCATACGCACGACATACAATATCAAGTAATAGACATACACACAATAAAAGTTCTACTGACAAAGAAGAGAGCAAAAAAACCTAGAAAGGAAGGCGCCTGTCATACTGTTTAGGTCAAGCAAGAACTAAAGTGACAAAAACGTTGCAAATACTCGGCAAAATATATGTGTTTCTGAGACTTGTGGACAAATTTATTTACGAAAGAGTTTAGAGAGGAAATATGGCGAGTATACTCATTCGAGAAGTCATTGTTCACCACCATATAACTGAAAGATGGCAAGGCTCCTAAATGCATGAAATATAATTCCCACAGGTCCAAAAATTAGAGACAGTTCTTAATTCGTATAAAGTACCTGATTTCAATCCAATAGATGCTTAGGATGCCTTCGGACGTCGAATTGGAGCCTACACAACATTTACCAAGAACAGCACAAACGCAATAAACGTGCTCTAATGCTTAAAAGGGATTTTTTGGCGCAAGAATTGGAAAGCTTTGTGAAAATCATGTCTGCACGTTCTGAGGCCTTTGTTAGGAGTCCAGCACATTCTTTATTAGGTTGCTTTTAATCCTCCAAGGGGTTTCGACGAGATCAAGATCCGATCAATTTTTCTATTGACGAGATATGTCAAACAACAAGATCTGGTTAGTTTTGATAATGATCAGATACCTTGTCGAGACAACAGAAGAGTTAACAAAGCAAAAATAAATTTTTTTTTTTTACTAAGACCAATAATGTGCTCACCTAAGCATTTGTTTAAAGTTTGTTCCGTGTAGCACCACGAGGTATGAGGTATTCTTAGTTTATTCCACATAACTCAAGCCACGTAGCATGAGGAATATTCATTTGTCATTTGAGGTATTTCGGTCGAGGTACTTGGCATGGAATTAATCTGGAATTGCATTATCTTAAGTTTTTGAATATGTGTGTAGATACATATACAAATCATTACTTATTACATCATTTATTACACCTCCTTCGAAAGCCTTGTTTTATTATTTATCTTTATAAGGATTGATGCATTACAAATTGCTTCAAAAAATCATAATCGCAAGAGTTCAGCGGTGAAGTGTGTTTGTTAGATGGTTTTTTAGAAGGCAAAAGGCATTTCTTAATTTTCTCGAACACCCTTCATTTTGCTGACAAGAAGTGATATTGTTTTCGTAAAGACGATACACTTTTTATGTATCCACAAGGAACTAGGCAGGAAATCACGCTAGTGTCGAGCCCATGACCAAGCGACATGACGATAACAAATTCCCATCTTCAAGCAAACAAGAGCTCAAGCCACATGCAAGAAAATTGCAAACCCATCAAGACTGCAATAAGTTGACATTCCAATTCCTCATTTCGAGACCACCACCCCAAACGCCCATTATTTTTGCCTTCCCCCATCACTTCCGTTGCCAATTCGCGTCACGCAATCCGTGAGCAACCGCAAGGAGTTCGTCAATCTCGCAATAATCCCCAAACGACATCACCCCCACCCCAAGAACGACCCTTTCGTCCTCCCCACCACCCACTTCAATGTAGTCTCAGCCGATCGAGATCAACTGGTCTCTTCTCCCTTCTCGTCTCTATCGACACAAGGGGTCGGAAGACTCCCCCTGATCGTTAATCCGAAGACAGCTGCGGGGTCACGTGCCCATCGCCAGGGGGGGGGGCTCGATGGATAATCAATGAGATTGGAGGGTGCCCACCCCCCGGGTCATTACTTTGTGGGTGGAGGGTGGACTGGATCGCTATGTTCGATATCAATGGGTCCTGCTGCAACAACAAAAAGGCCTACAAGAGACGAGGAGCTGTCGGAGTGACCAATCTCGGCAGTGGTGTGACCAGAGACATGCGTCATAAGCTAGCTCTAGACTTCTCAGCTTTATGAGATTTCCCAGCACAGTATTGGGGCTTTTGCCCTGAAGCGCATTCTATGACTAAATAGCCACATACATATTTCTTCAATGCCAGCCTAAGGACATTTCGTTCTTCAAGCATTTCGTTGGCGAGAACGTCAGTCTCTCCGTCACCTCATGGGATGTGACCCTAAACTGGGGGCATGAAGATTTTTGGGATGCTAGTACGCTTCATACTACTTCATATACGCGCTTTCGACTATATATCTCGTTCATCAAGATATGATCAATTTTGCTAATGACGAACTTACTTGCCATATCGCCGATTGTTTCATGTCGAAGAGATTACGGTCTCGTCATTTTTTCCCTAATGCCGATGTATATCGTCCATCAAGGTCTGGGCCAGTTTTGCAAATGACCAGAAACCTCGTCGAGACAACCACCAGGAGGGTTAATAAACCAGGAAGCTTTGTGCAACCAATCACACTTCAGCACGTACGAGATTCGAACTCGTAGCCATGAACTTCACTCTACTAATTTATAAAGATGGTTTTCTATCAGCAGTTGGCGATTGTTATGGAATGTGGTAACCCATTGTATGCCTAAATAGTCATTTGGTGACGAAAATTTTAGTCGTTAATTAGGAGATGGGTCGGTACCTTTAGCCGCCCGGATATTGCCAGGGAAAATCACATTAAAAGGTTGAAAGAAATCTTACAAAACTCGATTAATTGAAAAGGCAAACAGACGTCAGTAGGGAGGGATTGAGCACTCATCCAAAGGTTTTGATGTTACAAAAATAAATGCTGATTTCATCGATGTTTTCTTACTCATCCAATTTACTGAGTCTGAGATAGACCAAGTCCGAAAGACAGTTAGCCCTGAGTTCATTGATAGCGTGCACCTGGCTTCTTAAAAAAACTCTCCATAACGACTCTAGTACAGGAAGAATGTGCTCAGGAGAAACAGAAGTGGTAGTACATTTGAAGCAAATTGAGAATTTGCTTTTGTCCCATTACTAACTGCATGGGATTTAAATGCTCGATTCTGAATCTTCAAAAGGGATCTGATCAGCCATGTTCCCAGAGAACTCGAGGGTTGTGGATGGACGATGTCCTTGATGACAGATCGATGTTTATCAGAACCCATCGTTCTGACCCCAAGACTTGTTAAGGCAAGCGAAGAATCCTTTATGTACTAGGTGACTGCTTGAATGGAGATTGGACAAGATAGAGCAAATGTTTTGTCTATTCGCTTAGACATAAGTGATCAGAGGACCCTAAGCGCTTGAGTATTTCCAATATCTCCGAAATGTTTTACATTTTTACAAAAAGTATCAAAAATACACATGCAAGGTACAGAAATAATCGAAGTTTTGCTCATAAGTAAAATGCATGTAGATACGTTTCAAAACTGTCAAAAAACCCTGCACGTTTAATTAAATAACAGTATTTGTATTGGATAAACACCTCAAGGTGAAATTCGAGGTTAAATGAAAGTTAAGACAAAATGGTTTCATTAACACTGTTTAATTAGAGCGGACTATAGCTTTGCGTTCGTTCACTTTTAAACCTTCAATGGATCTTTCCATCGAGGTATCAGTAATGAAGGTCACCGCTACTCCAGTTATAAACGAAGGGGAAGGAATAAAGGGGCTGCTAGACACCCCTTAATTCCTTATGGTCGTATACTTCCCACACACTTTCGCTCGGAAGGACGACGGTCAGTTCAGGCCAGGCAGGAATTTCAGCCCCCGAAGAAGGAAACCATGACACTATAATGTGCTGTATTCACACATCATTGGACTTAGGGATTGCAATACGATCCGGCGGATCCGGCATCATTTGGCTACCTACCAAATCCGGTCCTCATCCCATAAACCCGAAATTTAAAAAAAATTAAAAATATAGTATTATTTAAACCCAACTTTGAAGTCGCAAAATCGTTTATTAAGCAATCGATTTTATACTTTTCAATCATCAGTTTGAAGAATTCTAGCGAAAATAATAAATTAAATTATCAATAATATTTTTTAGTAAAGAGGAATTAGAAAAGAAAATTCTGCAAGAAAATGAAGACTGTTGCAAAATGACAATCTTTAGAAAAGACACAGATGTTGAGAAAATACTGAAGAAAGAAATGACTTTATATGAAATGGAGTCAAAGGAAAATATTTGTCTCTTATGTACGACTACTTAATGACGGTTAAACCAACTAGTGTCGAAGCTGATAGAGCCTTCTCGGCCACTGGTTATATTTGCAGTTCATTGAGAATTAGGTTGGGGGATGACCACAATTAATACGATTTGTTTCCTTAGATCGTTCTTTCGAAGACAAAAGTGATTTTTATTACTATATAACTTCGATTTAAGGAATTAAGAAGAATTAAGAGTTCCCTTTTTTGTTATGTTGACCAAAACCTGCCAAAGATTAGATTTTTATGTTTGTATGAGACAAGGTTAGGTACAATTTATCTATCATTAGCTCAACGACATTAGAGATGGAGACTACTTAATTTTAGATAAATTGAAAAGCACTACGTATAAAACAAACTGATGTTTTTTGGTGAGGAAACTAGTAAGACTGATCATCATCAATCGTTTAATACCTACTACTAGTAGCTCTAGTAGTTACTATAATTAATAGTTGGTGATTGATTTCCTACCTATGGATAATTATTAATAAAATTAATTCTCTAATGCTAAAATAAAGTTTTAATCGTCAATTTGAATAATATCCTTTTTACCTACTTTCACTTAGCCGATTTTGTAAAAATACATACTGGTTAGATAGACTTATCAACAAAGTACCGATCCGGCAGGATTAATGTCAATCCGGCCGTTTCCGGCCCGGATTGAAAATCGTATGGATTGCAATCTCTAATTGGACTATAGAATTTTTTTCTCGAAAGATAAATGAAGGCGGCGGTAGTGTTTTGTGACAAAACTTGCTTTTCCTGCACTAATTCCGGACGTGGCCTCTCTTGGAATGTATTTTGAATACGATTTCAGTATGTCGTCAACAAAAGTTCCTGAGAAAAAAAAATTACAGTCGATATATGGTAGTTGATAAATTCAACGCAATTATACAAGGCCCCAACCTTTGCGATAAACTATATTTCAAGGTAATCTCATGTGGTATAAGTTGTATGTGTCACTGGAGGAAATTTGGATTATAGGAAAGTAAAATCTAAATAAATAAAAAGACAGAAGAACGGGATTCTCGAATTGGTTATATCAGAGATGCCTGGTCTATTTATACAGTCAAACAAACTAGCGAATGATATTAGTGCTTCCACACCATTACTCCATCGAGGAAATATAAAAGTAAAGTGAACTATGGTACCTTTTATGTTCGGATCATGTGACCAAAATTAGCAGCAACATGACATTTAGACTATTTTGATCTGCCAGGTGGAATCGAACATTCATCATCTGATTGGTCTACGCGACATTGTAGTAGACTTTTCGTAGACATTGTAGTAGACGATTTCACCACTTTCTTCGTAACTCTGCGCATTCACACACCATCCCTGTCACGAGATGTTATATCGCCCAACTGGACGATGAGATGCAGAGGCCAACCAAGTAAATTTTTTTGAACAGTCACGTGACTACTAGTCGGCATGTTGGTAGCTTCTCTCAACAGCGTTGCTTACGGCCGTATTCACAAGTCCGAGTTAACTCGAGGATCAACGATAATCCGCGAATAAGAGTTACGCATGCGCAGTACTATCTTTTTGCGAAGGAAATTCAGCGAAACAAAATGGATGACACATTTCATTCTATGCTAAAATAAAATATTCTTGCGACGACTGGATTGGACGTATCATTACGGAGCACCTTCTACATAGCAGCTCATGTCCTCATCATAATATTGCTTAAATGGAAAATTTAGAACATAATTTTATTGAAATTCAAAAGAAAAATGAAAATAAAGGTAGCTGCGTAATCTTTCACAAGCAGCTTGGCAAAAAGATAGATGGCGGCACCTCCGTCCACGAAGCCGGAGAGAGCGAACGGTAGAATACGACCATGGCAGATATAAATTCGTCGTAGAATAAAAATTATTTTGTTGATTTATTACGAATGAAAGAAAATTGACAATGCAAGTTACTTTTCACACCACCAACACACACCGATACTGACAAGTACAAAGATAATCGGATCACATACATCTGTCAAGACATTGTGTACAATTCTTTCTTGCAAAATTTAGGTTTCCATAAAAATCCAATTTTAAATTAAATACCTTTGCATTTCTTTTCCCAAACCCATATTAAAATGCAGTATGAGTCCTTATTCACAATTTGGAATCAATTCTACGGTGTAGTA
The DNA here is from genome assembly GCA_947359465.1 of Metellina segmentata. Lineage (NCBI taxonomy): Eukaryota > Metazoa > Arthropoda > Arachnida > Araneae > Tetragnathidae > Metellina > Metellina segmentata. The sequence continues at coordinate 84,590,313 of OX375877.1, forward strand.
CGTGCTGGATCAGTATGAATGCAAATTCGGGCGTCGTAGCCAATGTAAACAATATCACGTGATCGTGAGGAGACGGTAGTAGCCAATCACAGCGAGCGTCTCATTTTAATCCCTGGATCACTTAACACGCCGTTTGAGAATACCGTTCTTGATAATCCTCGAGTTAACTCGTGCTCGCGGAACAACTGATCCTCGAGTTAACTTGAGACGTGAATATGACCGTTAGTCTACTTATATTTCACGTCACCGCTTTGCACGCGGCCTAAAAAATCTTATTTAAAAAGAGAATTGTGACAACACTATTCTATCACAACATATTTAAACGCATTTCCATCGTGTAACTTTATTTCGTTCGGATAAAGGGGAATTTCTTGCTCCACCGAAACAGCCATTAACGGACTTTTCTAAGATTTCAAATAATTAGTGGTTGTTTACAAGGTTTTCAAATTTTTTTTTGAAAAATTCTAGATTTGCGTCTGGTTTTTGTTATAATGAAAATCTTTTTTGTTAGCAAAAAGATACAAAGAAATAAGAAAAATTACCAATGTTTTACTTCTAAATTACAACTTCCCTCAAACAAAAAGCTATGTCTCGGAGTTGTCCAGACGTTAAACACATGGTCACAACTTCCCCCCAAAACATTTGGAAATTAAATTGTTACCCCCATCACGAAGCAACGGCGAATTACTCCAGAGAGGTAATAACGCGCTAACACAATTTAAAAGCATTCCTCGAATTCGAGGGACCGTGAAACAACGTCTGGGAAAAGAGAGACTTTTCACTCAGTTACCCACCTCGCACCTTGCCCCATTTAATGAAGCGAGAGCAACAAAATAGTCCGAAGCGCGAAAGGTCACCCGGAAGGAAGGAAGCGGAGATCCATCACCGTTGCCTCGGTAACCGAGTAGGCGTGGCTTATTAGGGATTCGACGATCACAAAGCAGAGACGAGGTTCGAACGGATTTTAATAGTGGAGAAAGCACATATTGGATATTTGGAAGAAGGCGCCTTTCCTAAATTCGTTACTTCCGGCTCGAGAGGGTTTCGCAAGATAATTCTATAAATATTTTCCAGACGTCCAATTCGTCATACGAAATTCCGAAGACGCGCAGTGGGGTGTTCGTTCCATGGAGGAATTATTTTCCGAGGCTTGTCAGTTTCGTTTAATATTTCACTTAACGAACTGGCAACGACGGTGACGGATTGATTTATTATCAATCAGCTGTGTTTAGGTTTCTAATTCTAGCTATTATTGATCGTGCGTGGAAAAAATATAGAGTTGTTTGCCTTCGTGTTACCACTATGTACACGTGTTTTGTTGTATTTGTCTTTTCAAGGTAATTTTTAGAATGGATGGCAGGTTGATTATCTTTTCAACCGTTTGTAGTTGAACTATCATTTAACACAGATTGGCACATAACTAAACCCATTAATTTTGACTGTAAATATGAGCATATTATAGAAATGCTTCATGTGTAAAATTGTTTTTAAATTTTTCTTGAGGGAATAAAAATTCTCTCTCTCTGAGAGGAAGTATTAAAAGTTAATTTTATGAAGCCTCTTTGTCATAAAATTAATCGCCTGTTGTGTTGAAGATTTTTATATGTATGGTGTTTCAAAACTTAGTGTATCTACTTCAATTAAAGGTAAGGGACACCAAATCAAACCATATTCACATAGAAAGTATGCCTGCAAGGGTATTTTGGGGATCAATGAATTGGCCATATTGAACAATGGAGGAAATGTATAAGCAAGCAACGGGAACCTTTTAATATATACAAGATCACGTGACCAAAACTAGTAGTAACCGGACCGACTCTTTTCGTCTGCCGGGTGGGAACGAATATGATTGATTGATTTATCATTTGATTGGTCCATGCGACATTGCAAAAGACTTTGACGATTTCACCATTCTATAGAAATGCGTATTCTCACAACGGTACTATCATATAATGTTTTTGCACAAACGAAGTGCTGATGCCAAATCGGTCAACCAAGTCAATTTTTCACAGAGCAGTCACGTGACTATTAGTCGACATGTCGGTCACACTTTTGGGAGCTCCTCTCATTAGAATACTCAATTCACGTATTTGGTGTGGACTTGTCGATTGGTCACCACGGTCATCCCTTTTTATCAGACATTAATTTCTTCCTCTTGGGATAGGTACATCAAATGCAATGTATACGAGACATTTTCCTTTGAATCTGTTTTTAAGAAAGAGTTTACAATCACGATATCCTTTTAGAAAAATGCCCCCACAATGAAAGCATTAAATCCTCCAAAAATTGTATTCTAAATCGTAAAATATAGATATTTATGTAAAATTTCAATTACAATTTTCAGCTTTGTTCCAGACGTGAAATCGATATTCTATAAGCAACCGATTATTCTCGACTTTTGAATTAATAATGGCTTATCTCTCTCTTACTAACTACTTACTTCACTACTTTTAACACACTGTTAAAATTGATCCTATAGTCCGTTGTGTTGTTCCAGTGTGATGCTAATAAACTACTAACCACCTACCTGCTAAAACTATTATAATTTAATCTAGATAAAACCACTTATAAATTGAAATCCTTTCATAGCTAAACTACAGGGTTGACCAAGTTTCATACTTTGACAAGGCCGTGATCGTGGTGATAATAATGCAAATAAATTAAAATCATGCAAAAAAAAAACCAGGACACATCAGGTAATCAAGAAAGAAAATATATTGTCACAGAATCCAAGGAAATTTTACATAATTGATCAAAAATACAAAATAGACAATTACTTAATAGAATTAAAAATATACTTTTTTTTACACCAAATGAGCGAAATAAACACTTTTTTTCGATAGAATATTTATCGCAAATAGCCCAAAATGAGTACTTGTCCTTTCATGGTTATGTGCGCATAGTTGGGCTTCGGTCGTCTATTTCATTAGAAAATCGGTTGCTACAAGGAGCAAACTGACGTCTATTTTGTGAAGAAGCACCCCGTTATTGACCGTCAATTAACTATAACATAACTTACTTTATGAGGGTGACTCTCGATTAAACATTACATGATTTCTGAAAAAGAAAAAAACGATAGTTGTATTCCCATGAGTGATTAGGTTCCATATTTGTTCTTTTCGGAATGATAAATTACCGGGATAGTTGGAAAGAAATCATTCATTGATAAAAGTGCAATTATACAGAAACTTGGACAGCAAACGAAACATTGAACCGAACATTGACCACGTATGTGAGAAATGGCCATTGTCACTTAAATGTTTGAGTAATGACCCCTTCTGTTATGTACGTCATTGCCTTCTAGTGTTTTGTAGATCTTATGTAGTAACCGCGTGGAAACTGACGAAATCGTACGCAGAGAATTGATTTATGCACCTTAGACTTAAAACTCCTGTATGTGGCAGAGTTGAATTTCTTATTTGGAACTCTTATAGTCTTTCACGATTTATTTACAAGACTTTCCGACTAAGTCTTAATTTCTTGTGTAGTCTACATGAATCCGCACTTATAGACGTTAGCTTCAAAGCCTACATTTTATGGTCCAACGAATAGTCCTTGCGTATGAAAGGGATTTTCAGGGTAAAATTTCCAAACCAGATGGTATGCGAAGATTTTACTTCTGCTCTCGAAATGCTCTCGCATGATATGTATCGGAGATACCTTAAAATGTTATCACCGCTTTGTCAGTTTGGTGCTAGGTCTATTGGTGTTGAAAAACTATCATACGTAAATTTGGAATTTTTATTGGCTGTGCTGAAATTGTATTCGAAAATTAAGAGAGGTTATGTCATATGCAGAATACGTACAGGAAATACATATCGCCGTAGAAACACTACCGCCACCAATATTTAGCTTGACAGAAAATGTTTCTCATAGATTAGTAGATTGTTTCACTTTCGGATTTGGTCAGTTGCAAAGTAACTGTCCTATTGCGTGTAGGTTTGTAAAGTAACTCTTCTAAAAGCTTTGCTTTCGCATCTAACAAAGGTATGCTTACGGTTTAACTTTTCCTTTGACTTTGATTGGGATAATCAGCGAATTTCCCGTAGTTTTGATAAACATAAACATGGCATGGTAGCGATAACTCAAAAATTTCAGCAGTTCACATATTTTTATAGTTAATACATATTCCTTTCATAATCACGTGATTTTAATACTATGGCTATATATAAAAAAATAAAGAAATAGCCAGCACAGTTTTATTTCAGTTTAACTTTCGGGACTCTGTTTTGTTCAGAAACAAAACAAAAGTATGGAATTTTAATAAAGAAATAAACACCTCGTTTTCTCGTTTCAGTTTGAGTGTAAACACGAATGTGTTATAGCTGGTTGTGTCACATTTGGCAATCTGCACCAAACATAACACACTACACCAAATAATATACATACACATATAAAGTAGGTAGGTAGATATTTTAATTAATGTCGCACTGGAGCTATTGGCGACTAACAAGGGGATATTGGTGACGACCTGGGACCAATCCGGAAGGGATATAATAGATCCGAGGATAATACCTCGTAATGATGTACCACGGCCAGATGACGAGGTCAATACCGATATAAGGAAAAAATCGATTCAACATCGATCACGTTCCTTTTCAATGTCTATTACTTAATCGTGAAAGATTTCTCTTCCAATTTACCATTTGCACAATGCAATCTCTGCTCCAAACTGATTTTGATTTCTCCACGCAACTGTTTCTAAAATAATTATTAATGAACATTTTGTCACTTAATAATTTATTCGATCTATATATGTAATACTTTTGTGGCGTATGAAGAAATTAAAAAAAAAAACACAAGGAAATGACTGGATTTGATGACTAGAGGATTTACTGACACAAATGAGAGAAATACATTAAGGAGGGATTGAACGCGTATCCTACAACTCCATATTGCTAGCGAAGTAGGAAAACCCACTGATGGGATTCCATATGCATACCAGTGGGCTTCCATGAATGTTTAAAAGGATGCGCTCAGGAACAAGATTGGAAATAACTGACCTGGGGTTATTTTCCGTGTACCCGAGTAGTTAGTATTTCATTTTTCCCATACAAGTACTGGATTCAAATTCTGACTTAAACCACCTGGTGGTTGTCTCGACGAGGTTTCTCGTCGTTAGAAAAACAGACCAGTACTTATTGGACGAGATATCTCATCATTGGAACAAAACAGATCATAAAAAAACCCTGATAAGATCTTGATCACGTCACCATGAAAAATCTTTAATATCTTGATGGCAAGGTAGGCAGGTAGTTAATTAACGTCGCACTGCAGTACCACAAAGGGAGATTGGTGACGATGTGGGATAAATCCCAAAGGAAAATATGCACGGACAGCACCTCGTAATTTTGAACCACTGTCAAATGACTAGAATAATGCTGGAGTGGGCATCCTACTCTCCAAACTTCTACACCGAACCAACGTGAGGACATTAGAGTCCACGACATATAGACCAACCCACGTGTACACGACGGTTTTTTTCTAGATGTAGTTTTGAACTCGCTACCCTCTGGTTGCCAATCCGTTGCTCTTTCAACTGGAAAATCACTGCCCTCTTGATGTCAAGACATCTCGTCAGAATTAGACCAGATCTTGATGGACGAGATACCTCGTCGAAACCACTTGGAGGGTTAAGAATCTATATTGCTCGTTGTGGTTCGGAATCCTACTTAAGCCGTATATCCTCTAAAAGCTCACGTGAAACTAAGAACCGCAAGCGCAAACCAAACTAGTCAAGTATACCGAATGACGAGGAATACACGTGGCTTTGCACACGCGTGTTCAGCTAACTCATTACCTTTCCACTGATTAACTCATTACCATACACTAGCTCCATCTAAGACCCGGTGCACGCGTCCGGTGTTTCAACGTGTGGCGACGCTGCCGCAACGCAAGTGCGGTCTGAGATACATTAGATCCAATGAAGTAGTGCACACATGCCTCCGGCGCCGTGTGCAGCGCCGTAATGGTAATTTTTAGCCCATATCCGAGGACAACACCTCGTAATTTTGAGCCACGGTCAGATGACGACCGACGCACTGGAATATAAATAATAATTAATTAATTATTGTATCCAATAACGTTTATTTGTTACAAAATAGGATACTTTTTTTACGCCAAGTAAGCTAAGTAAACACGTTTTCTTCGATAGAATATCGATCTCAAATGGCGCGAAATGAGTTTTGCGTCATTTCACGGTTATGTGTGTATATTTGGGCTCCGGTGCCGCAGCGGAAACCAACCGCAGCGGCACCGCACGTTGAAAAACCAGATGTGTGCACCGGGCCTAAGAGTCAGGATTAACGTCATTTACCTCAACGCACGCCATTTCAGGACCAAAAGAATGACAGGTGTCACGTACGCGGGGAGCATTGGCAGTTCGTGTCACATATCTGTTCCCGTGTATTCCTGCTGGATTGTCGTTTCAATACACGAGATAGATGCTGGGCTTGCCGAGTATCCTGACAGGAAAATAGATTTACTTGGGGCGAAGAAGGATCGTCCTCTGTTAGGTGATGTTTCGAAAGGAAGTTATTTTCAGGAGCTGTTAAAGTAAATGGGATTCCGGAAAATGTTATTTCTGCAGAGATTTTTCTAACTTGTTCTGTTCATCGTTTATAAATTAACAGGGCAGCTCGTATCAATAAAATCGAATATAATTCTTCGTAATAAAACTTGTGTTATTTTTTTAATACTGATAAAAAAGCGTGTTTTAAACACTTTCTTCGTATTTACTACATTTCAAAGGATATATGTAGTGGTTCGCGAATAGATGATGCGGTGATTATTAATTTTTCAACTATCCTGTCGAAAAAATATGCTTTCATTTAGAAAGTTTCTCGGAAAGAAACTCGGGTTGAAATGTCAAATGTTGATTGAAATGTGAATTAGAAGAATCACATTTCTTACATAGAAACATGCAATCTTTTAAGTTGTATGAAAAATACTTTTCAACTTCGTTTTAACTTATTCATAGCTACTGCAGTTTACTTCGGATGTAAATATATATACATTTAATTCCTGAATAATATATTTCAATATGCGAAAGCCTAAGACACATACAAACAAAAACGAAATTCCGATGAAAAATGCAGAATTCTGAAAAACGAAAGATGTGCAAAGTGTCGAATTTCGACTTCCTGAGCTGAAATAGAGCCAATTTGAAAAAAAAAAGACTTTTGAAAAATATTGATAAAATCTATAATGATTTATGAAATTTAGTAATGCGCTCACAAATATGACATTTCCATGTGTTAACTCAAATACACAAACACGCGATTCTAAATCAAATTTATAAAATAAAACACAAATTCTTGTTGGCCAGATCTCAAATATCAAAGTTACACTTTTATGATCAATGAAATTTTCGTTTGGATTTTTCGTGTTCCACTACAAAATGTAAATTATGAAAAATTAAATATTTTAATTCTTATTCGCACGGCGTTCCTCGTGCACATATACAAACAAAAACGAAAATCCGATGAAAAAATGCAAAATTCTGAAAAATGTCAAATTTCGACTTCTTGAGCTGAAATAGTGCAATTCGAAAAAGTGTAAAATTGCAAATTTGTGAAATTTAGTAATGTTTAAATATGACCGCGACATTTCCCTGTTAAGTTTCCTGTACGACGTATTTCCTTACCAATATTCATTTATTGCAGGAAAAAAACTTTAAATTTTATAATTGCGGCTTCGAGGGGCACTTGTAAGACTACCTGTGTGCCAATTTTCATGGTCGTAAGTGCTACAGATTGGTTTAAAGACAGGAAAGAAATAGCCTATGTTTTCCGCAGTGTTAAATTATAAGTGTACCAAACTTAGTGTGGATTGGTCAAGTGTAGATTTGTATTGAAATATGGAAATATATATATGCACACAAACATGCACATCCTTTTATGTATACATAGATCAGGCCTCCAAATAGATTTTTTTAATTCAGGTGCACAAGGTGCACCTAAGTTTTTAAATTAGGTGCATGGCATGTACCTAGAGGGAAAAATTTAGGTGCACAATTTTATTTTCATGTGCACAGTGCACCTGTGCACCCGGCTTACGTGCGGCACCTGTGCGGGTATTTCGAGCCCTGCTGGCTTCGAAATAGATTTTTTAATACAGGTGCACCTTGTGCACCTAAAATTTTAAATTAGATGCACGAAGAATATTTTAGGTGCACATTTAAAAAACGTAATATAAGAGCATTCATGTAATGCAAACTACTTTATTAGTTGGGTATTTTACAAGTAGATAGTAAATAAAAATATTTATAAATTTTTTGATATCTGCGAAATTATTACTTACAAGTAAGTATTCAGTCATCATCAGACATTGGCGGGAATCAGAAACGTCTACGTTTTTAGCAGACCTTTACCCATAAGGTTTAGTGTTCATCCTTCCTTTTGTATTTTTCCTTCATTACACCATAGCATTTTCTCGATTAAAGTTTTCGCATAGTGCGTATTTAGGAATATTAATTACATTCCTTTAGAGCGAGAGAGGTCGATACTAATATTTTGTTCAGACATCAAAATAACATAAAATATGTTTCCCGCCTTTTTTAACGATAGGTGCACTGCGTGCACCTAGAGGGGAAAAATTAGGTGCACAAATTTATTTTCAGGTGCACAGTGCACCTGTGCACCCAGGTATTTCGAGCCCTGGCTTACGCTACACTAGTGGGATATGTGAAATAGATTACGTGGATGGATAAAGCTAGGATTGTATTTCGATCAAAGTAAATTATAGAAGCTATAAAAACGTCAAAAGGAGTTAATAAACTGTTTTCAGCTGACTTTAATAATACATGCAGATAATCCATAATAGAAAAAAAATTATATCTTTCTATAAACGTTTGACAAATTCAATCCCAGCTATATCGGAATGTTCAGCAAATGGATTGATAAGCGAAATACACTTTTGTAGTCGGTCTATTGAGCATAAAAATTGATGGTTTGGTTTATCGCTATGATAATTTTTTCCTATTTGGAGGTTAATTAGGCAAACAAATTCTAACGTAGAGCTTGTTGAATCCAAGGCCAGAATAAAACTCGATCGGAAGTTTCGATGTTTTTTGCTGCCCCTTGGAAGAATTTTACTTTTGCACACAACTTTCACAATGTTAGAATTAAAACAAATCTAAAATATTCATCGTAATTAGTTTAGGAGATGAAAGACGATATACTTTCTCCTCAAGAAGTGAAAACAGTTCTAAAAATCCAATCACGTATTCTATTTCTGGAATACCCGAATAGATTTAATCAACCAGATGTCTGTTGCAAGCCACAGGAGATAGGAAAAAAAAGCCCCGACAGAAGTCTCCAAAAATTAAATAAAACTGGAGCTCAGATCGTAATTTCTACACACAGCGGGGTGCACTTTTTGAAAAGATCACATTCTTCTCGTTTCACGGCAACTTAAATTGATTTCTTGATTAAAAAGGTTTCGTCTGGGAAGGAAAGAAGAGGCGACTTGAATTTTTTTCTCAAATTACTTCCGAAGTACAAGCTTTCAAAAATATGTTTTTTATTTAAATAATTTCCTTTTGTTGCAGATTAAATTTCTAGCGGAAAATCTCTTGAAAATGAAAGCAGTTAAAAACATGGCTGAAAGAAAGTAATAGTTAATAGAAAGGATACTTGAAGGATTTACGTTGAAGAACGTTCGCTTGTTTTATATGAAGGTTTAGAAAAAGTATTATAATAAAAGAGAGAGTATCCTAGATAGCAAGTATCTCTTAAATCTTCTGTTTTTAGAGGCAGCGTTTTTATTGTTTGTCGTTTCGAGTGGCCTTAAATTGAATAGATGAAACAGTAAGGGGATGGAGTAACTAAACTCTGGGGTGATCAGCGTATTTAGAAAGACGATTAAACTTCAAATACATATAAAACTATAAAGCCAACTAATTATTAGGTGACACGGTAGCCCAGTTGGTAGAGTAGCGGATCAGAAACCAGTAGGTGGGGTTACGATTTTGAAACTCAAACGAAACAGACCGTAGTGCACGTGAAGGATTATGCACGTTAAATCTGTCGTGGCTTCAAATGTACTCACGTTGGCGTGGTCTGGAAGTTTGGAGAGTGGGTGCCATTTCAGGTGCCGACCTAGTCATCTGACATTGTTTCGAAATTATGAGACGTTGTCTTCGGATCTTCCCATTTAGGATTGATTCTGGAGCGCCGATGTGTATAGCTTCAATTCAACTATCCAACAAGAAATTGCCGACCAACCGGTCTGGTGGTTAAAGTGTTAGCCTCTAGATCGGAAGGTTCCTGGTTCGCATCCGGGTCAGTGCATGGATGTTTGTAAGCGTATGGTGCAGAGGCGGCTGGTGCACCTTAAATCTGTCGTGGCCGGAAGTCCTCACGCTGTGTTGGTATAAAGTTTAGAGAGTGGGTGCCTGCTCAGGTGTTGCCACGTCATCTGACCGTGGTTCAAAATTACGTGGTGGTGTCCTCGGATCTTTCGCTTAGGGGATTGATCCCGGACCGTCGTCAATAGAACGTTGTGTTGCTCTAGTAAGACGTTAATTAAAAATTACCAATTACCCAATGTTCTAGCAACCCTGTATACTATCCACCTGCGGGTATAGCCGCTTGAAATTTGAGTTTGGTAAACACGCTTCAGTTTTATTTAAATCAATTAAGATTGGTTATTGGGGTGTTGCAAGAATGTGAAAAACATTTATAAGAGAAAATCTTTAAAGGTAGAATGTCGTATACAATTTTATTTGAGAGAATTGATATTAATGTGTTCGTTCACTAACACCTTTAAAATGCGGTCGGCGTCAATAGCCCGTTGTGTTGCTCTAGTACGACGTTAATTAAAATTACCATTACCTACAAGAAATTATTTATCTTATTCTACTAAAGATAAAACATATCTGCTAAAAATCACTGATATACACAGAATAATTTTTGTGAATATCGAATGCAAAACATAGTTAGTTTTTCCATTGTAATGAGTGGATGACACTTCCTGTGTATTGATTACTTTAGAATTTCATGAATTTCGTTTTATTGAAAATAATTGTTGGATCATCGTAATAATGCATCGTTTTGCAATGTTTAGTAAAAATAAGAATTAAAACACAAACTTAGCTAAATTTGAAAAACAAAGCAACACTAACTAGCTTTTTAATCGGAAGTAAACGCAATTTCACGGTTAAACTGTCTATGAAAAATGTTGATATTATTAAGGTTTTTTCCAACAGAAATAAAATTTAAATCCTAACTGATGTTATTTATATATTCTTTCTTATATTCACATCATGCTCTTCTAACCTGTGTACGACGTAAAAAAGATAAGCACCAGCTACTGAATGCAAGACTGATTTTAAGAGTCAGCTATTCATCCCCTGTCGCTCTTATTTCTAGACATTCAAGGAATTCGTATGAATGGAGAGGATTTCAAATACCTTGCATAGAAATTTTTCAGGGAATTTTAGAGAGCTTACATATATTCAAATTTACGAGTACTTCTCTTTATTAGAAGTTCGCTGGTGGAATAAGATTACTTTTTATTTCCAGTACCAAGCACTTGAAAACTGAGTTTATAACATCCAGCTCCTTATATTTACCGCCAACCAACCGGTATAGTGGTTAAGGTGTTATAGCCTCTAGATCGGAAGGTTCCTGGTTCGAATCTGGGTCCGGGCATGGATGTTTGTAAGCGTATGGTGTAGAGGCGGCTGGTGCACCTTAAATCTGTCGTGGCCGAAAGTCCTCACCTTGGGTTGGCGTGGAAGTTTGGAGAGTGGGGTGCCAGCTCAGGTGTAGCTTCGTCATCTGACCGTGGTTCAAAATTATGAGGTGTTGTCCTCGGATCTTTCCCTTAAGGGACTGATCCCGGACCGTCGTCAATAGCCCTTTGTGTTGCTCTAGTACGACGTTAACTAAAATTACCATTACCATTTACCTTATATTTACCTGAATAAGATCGTGGTAGACTAGTTCGTAGAATCCCGGATTACCAACCTGTAGGAAGGTAAATGTATTTCGTCGCACTGGAGCACTGCATAGGCTATTAACAACAATCCGGGATCAGTCCGATGGGTCCTAGTAATTTTAAACTACGGGTTATCAGAAGACGAGATCAAAACCTGAGCTGGCCACCTACTTACCAAGCTTCTACATCACATCAACGCGAAGACATTTAAGGCAAATTCAGATTTAACGTGTTACAGCCTCTCGCACATGACAGTCTTTGGTTGGATTGAGTTTCGAGTTCATCCACAATTAAACAAGCTGGGATAACGGGGCCCTGAATTTGTAACAAGGGAGTTGCGAGTTACAAAACTCGTTCCAGCCTAAGACGACGGGAGCAGAAAGCGCTTTAACCCTTCTTTGCATAATGGTGGAAATTTCCATCATAACATTGAATGCCCAAAAATTATATAAAAGAACAAGTTCACTTTAAGTTGATCGTGTCTGGATACCTTTTTAATATCCATTGCATAAAAAAAACATAGCTGTCAAAAATAAGCAAGTGTCACTATCAGTAAAACGAGCTTGAAGTTGTCATTCCATTGTTTGTTTAGTTGCAATAAACGTATGATTTCGTTTTTAATTTTGTTTTATTATATTTCAGTTTCTATTTTTTTTAAAAGTGAAAATGAGTGGAAGAAAGGTTTGTAACATGTGTTTCTGTTATTTTTAGAGCAATTTCTGAAGAAGTTTGCGTTTAATTTAAAAAATACCACATGATACCATCCTATTGTTTTTTGCTAAATTTATACTATAAATATATACTAAGATTTTTTTAACCAAGAAAAAATCATGCAAAGAAGAGCTAAACTGCGACGTACGTCGCAGAACAAAGTCTTTGCAGAACAATTTTTCCTTAATTTTATCAAAATTTTGACCGATTTCTTTTCAATCATAAGTTACGATGTTCTGCAGTGCAAAGCGCGCTAATTGCCACACCTTTTTTTTCTTTTCTAGATAAGGAACAACCTCCCTACACAACCCAAATTACCACAAACACTTTATAAATAACACATCTTCTATGACATTAACAAAATATTTAACTTCAAAAGTCATCGACAGAATTGCGAATTCTGAAAGTATGTCTTGGTTTTAAATAAAGTAAGTTAATTAATTTTGATTTTTTTTTAAATTTTAAACTAGCCGGGTTGCGCCGGCTAGCGCTCGGCTGTTTGTAGAAGCTATCAAAACTGAATAAAGCACGAATATTCACATTTGCTTATTCGTGAATGAAAGGGCTAAATCTACGTTTCACTCTATGTAAGCTATTAGTAGCTGGCTACAGATAAATATTTTCATGGTAAATATTTCAGTTGATGGTAGGAAAGGTTTCAGGCCTTAGAAACATTTTATATTTCTCAGTACACTACAACTCAAAACTGCAAAAATCAGCCAAGTCTCTCAGATGTTCAATTGTTGGAATTGTATAAGAGACATCTCAAGTGCTACATTTAGATTATTTGCCCATCTTGAGACATGTAAAGAGTTTCCCAGTTGCAATTTGCTCTTTTTTATGCTTTTGAAACGTTTAATTCTAATTTCATACTAATCGCATCGTGACAACAGTTTGTAAATTTTTTACTTGAATTGAGTTCATATTTCCAATAAAGAGCATGCCAAAAAGCGCACATTTCTGTCAAATTCCCGCAGTTGTGATCGTAAACGTCAGAAAGATTTTCGCTTGAAGCACGTTGATAACTAAACCTTCGTCGATCTCTGTGTTCATAACATTGCTCAGGCGTTTCATTCGCTCGGCGATCTCTGTCTACAGCATTTCATGTAGCTCTCCTTTCAAACGACTGCTCAGCTAATTCATTTGCGCGGTGAGTTCTTTACCGTGCATTTTTAAGCTGAAATTCCATTTTGCATAGAAAAGGACCTCGACTATTTGAAAACAGCAAGAATTCCAAAAATCTGGGTTATTTTATTTAAGCTGATTGTTGCCATTCGACGATACACAAATAACGTCGATTTCGGGTCCACGTACATACGTTAGTGTTTGCTCAGCCGTTTCATTCGCGTGTCGATCTCAATCTTCAGCATTTCTTGTAGCTCTCCGTCGTTGCCATTCGACGACACACAAATAACGTCTATTTCGGGTCCACGTACGTATTTAGTCGACAATTGTGTTTTACGTCTCTTTTTGATATAACTGTAGTTTTCAAAATTCGGACACAATGGCTGCAGAACAATTGCAGTTGCTTGGAGTTGTGTTGCAGAACACTGAATATAACTCTGAACCTGGGCCCAAGACTGTCATGTACGGGGAGTACGTTAAATCTGTCGTGGCCTCAAATTTACTCACGTTGGCGTGGTATTTTTTCCAACTAAATAACTGATAAAAGGTTAATGTAAGAACCTTAAAATTAAACTTAGCTTACCTTTATCACTTGCCAGATTATTTTTCTTCTTGGCTGGTACGAAAAACTTGCATTTAAAAAGAGGTGATTGTTCTTTACATATTACCTCAAACCATCCATACAGTGAACACCATTTTTGCACAAGCTGCTTAGATGGCAAATCCATTTTTTTTTGTTCGAGGTCCTATTATTAAAGCTACTTATTTCACCAGGTTTGCGTTTTGCTACTAGAAACTTTTCCATCGTGCGAAGACGACAAAGTTATACATAGACACTAAGCATTCGCAATAAAATGTTCCTATTAGAATTGTCGGAAAAAGTACCGAAGCTTAAAAACATCGGAACATCGGATCGGAATATTTCAATCGGAATTATTTCATTTAATAACAGAACTAAGAACAATTGCTTTCTCAGCGTGTCTTTTATTCTTGCTTGAATTATTAAGAACCTATCTTTCTTCTTTTCCTATTCAGTTTTTTTATTACTCTCACTAGTGATCAAGGAAGCGATGTTTGCAACATATGTCGTAAAGATTTTTTTATTCGCATTTTTGCGAAAGTGTTTACCATTTCTTTCGCATTCTGAGACTTTTCTTACGCATTTTGCGAAAAAAGCGATCGTAGCTTAATACCCAGCTCACTTGTTACTTCGTCATCTGACCGTGGTTCCAAATTACGGATCTTTCGCTGGTGGTTTAATCCCAAATCGTGGTTAGTAGCCCGTTTTTTTTGCCTCAATACGACGTTGATTAAAATACCTACCTTCCTTTAGTCCGACGTAAATACAACTACATACCATTACGTGAAAGATCCTAGAGATATTTTCTATGAAGATGACGATCGAATCTCTATTTTGTACATGATTTTATTTTATAATTAACTACATTCATCCCTTCCCACCATCAAACGTCCACACCATGCCAACGTGAGTATATTTAAGATGTGTCGCAGTGGATTTGTTCTCTGTGCTAAGAACCTGCGAATCGTATGAGGTGCAGTTATGATTTGTACCACAACCTAGGTGCATTTTTCTCTCCTATATCGATAAAACTTTCGTTGTGTGCGCACTACTCGACCTTGGATGACTTGTGGTTGACGTAGCTTGATCAAATATTGACCTTTGCGCCATAACACCCAAACCAATCATCCATAAAAGGGCTTGTAACTTTTATAATAGGGTTTGAACCCTAAGTGGGGAGCCAAGTCCCCTAAAATATTTTAAGTTTCAAGTTCTGATTATTTAAAGCCGACCAACCGGTCTGGTGATTAAGGTGTTAGAATTGTCTGGGATACCATTGTATCGAACCCTAGGAATTCTCAAACATTCCAATATGTACTAGCTGAAATTTATTTCGGCAATCGGACTTTTGTGGATCAGCAGGGGTCTCACTACAATAGAATATAAGCAGCGGTGCTGGCACTCTTCGGAGTCGCCCCTTCAACAAGTCATAAGTCACAAGGTGTAAGCCTCCAGATCCGAAGGTTCCTGGATCGAATCCGGGTCACTGCATGAATCTTTGTAAGCGTATAGTGCAGAGGCGGCTGGTGCACCTTAAATCTGTCGTGGCCGGAAGTACTCACGCTGTGTTGGTGTAAAGTTTAGAGAGTGGGTGCCTGCTCAGGTGTTGCCTCGTCATCTGACCGTGGTTCAAAATTACGATGCGTTGTCCTCGGATCTTTCCTTTCGGGGATTAATCTCGGACCGTCGTCAATAGCCCGTTGTATTGCTCTAGTACGACATTAATTAAAATTATATTACCTGATTATTTAAGTATGCAATTAATAGTTTTTAAACGTGAACAGATATAATTTCCCATATTTCTAATGATTTTGAAATTAAGAATCACTTAATTTTATTTAATACACTTAATTTTTTAAAGAAAACTTTAGTGCTGCTATATGCAAAAGTCAATTTTATATGTATTTCAATCCTGGTTTCAGTTTCTAAATTTCTCCACGTTGTAGATGGTGTGGGATTGATTCCTGCAACATTTTCCGTGTGTTTTTCTCTGTTGTGTGTCAGTAAAACTTTCCTTTTGTGTATGCTCTTTACTTGACACTGATAAGTAACTCTAAGATTGTAAGTTAGAAAAACTGTCCAACCAAAGACCGTCGTGTCTGAGAGGGCTGGTGCACGTTAAATCTCTCGTGGCCTCGAATGTACTCATGTTAATGGGGTACGAAAGTTTGGAGAGTGGGGTGCCAGCTCAGATACATCGTTGTCTGACCTTGGTTCAAAATTATGTTGTGTTGTTATAGGATCTTTTTCTTCATTATTGATCCCGGATCGTCGCCAATAGTTACTCCAGTATGAAATTAATTAACAACCTTTACTTGAAGTTGTGTACCTTTTGTTTGGTGCAATTTGAAGAAATATGACTCAGCCGCTATAAACCCTCAACCAAGCAACTGACTATATAATTAGAGCGGCATGTGATGTGCACAGTATACATATCGAGCACATTTAAATAATATTATTATTGGATAATAAAGTCTGTTTAGTAGATAAAGACTAATTTAAAAATAAAAGTCATTTTAAAATTTGCTTACTTTAATTAAAAGGAATTTTACATTTGCAGGAAATCAATTTGCAAATTAACAACTATGAAAAAATATAAAGTATCTTTACTTCACTGCTGAAGGAAAAGAAGAAATAAATACCATTAAAAATAAATCAATCTGATAAATCTATGCTAATAAAAAATATCACATCGAATTACAGTTGAAAATTAATTTACCGACTACTTTTTAAAGCAATCAGCAAATTAAAAAGGATAAAAAATTTCCACCTTAAAATTGAAAGTTAACAAAACTGCCTTCAGATTTAAAAGAAACAATTGATACATAAAATGTCATCATCAAGCAATGAAAGGCAGTTTCTTGATTCAACGGATGAAGTTATAAATTGTTATCTAAGGGGAAAAGTAATTAATTTGAATAACGATCGATAAAATAGAGAAAGATTGGGCTGTTCCTTTCTTCCGCTATCTAAATATCTTTCTTTCATTGCCTCATCTAATTAAAATTCTCTTCAGAAATGATATTTTTGAGGATAAAAAGTGTGAGAGAACTGTACGTCTTGAATTGAGAATCCAATTAAATTTGAAACTGAGATCTCGGAATGATTCAATTCAGCAGTAAATGTGAAATTATTTTGTTAAGACTTCTTATGTGTGACAAGGAGCTTCATAAATGTTTTAATTATGTTAAGCATATAAATCTTTTGTTTTGAAATTGTGTTTTATATAATCTTTAATGTTTCGTTTGTTTGAATTAAAAAAAAAAAGAATCGTTTTCATTCGAAAATGCTAATTTTCAAAAAATATCTGTTCGCGTATACCAAAGAATCCAATTGGTAAATTTTCGATACATTTATTCTGTTTAAAAATAAAGCCTATGCCTCTGTTGATAAAATATTGATTATGTAATAAAATGTTAACATTTTGGATGAACAATTACCAACTAAACACTTGATACGTCGAATATATAAGTGCATACACTATCCTCAATAATGGACCGGACGGCCAGTGGATTTGCATAAAATCCGACTACTTGTTTGAGGGTTTTTTTCGTGGTATGGCCTGGGACCTTTGCATGTTGTTCCTGGTCAACTGAACGCCGACGCCTACATGAACATTTTGGACAATCAGGTTCTTCCTACGCTCTGGCAATTTTATGGAATGCACGAATGTTACTTTCAGGGCGACAACGCTCCATGTCATGTTGCAGCCTCTGTCAAGCAGTGGTATTAAGATGTGGATTTAAAACGTCTTCCATGGCCTGCTCAGAGTCCCGACCTAAGCCCCATAGAACATTTGTGGGACGAGTTAGAGCGACGCTTACGGACCAGGGAACCACGTCCGAAATCTACAGCTGAACTGGCGACATTCTTGTATCAGGAGTGAACACAAATACCCTTAGCTGTGTATCAAAACCATGTTGAAAATATGCCCAGAAGGGTTGCTTGTGTAATTGCAGTACGTGGGGGACCATCTCCTATTAAAGCATGTATTATTTCCCTTACACCATCACATATTGCTATCCGGTTCATTATTGTAGGTAGTGTATAAGTGTATTTAGAATATAAGAGTATTTATAATAATTTGATATCCTATACATAAAATTTGCATACTTCTTAAGTAAAACAAGAGTAGCACACATTTCATACACACTCAGATACAGGAACAAAATTAAAATATGACAATTTTCGATTTCGAAAATACTTTAAAAGTTTGGTTTGTTTTAATCTGAATTACTTTGAGAGGAATAATTTTAAATTAAATATAGATAATTCTCATTTATTAGGGGATTAGAATTCATGTAAGTAAAATAACATTGTTAAACTCTCAGCACCCGATTTTTCCGAATGTTGCGTCGTTAGAAGGGTTATATTGTGCATTAAAAAGGTGGAAGATAAAAAGCATTTAATATTAAAATCTTATGACATAAATTTAAAAATTCATGCATTTAAACTTCTAGTCGAATATACCAAAAGCGTAAAGGGAGAAGTCTAAATTTAACCAACGTTTCCAAAATAGCAACCCTATGTACTCAAACTTGGAATGTTGACGAACTTCTAGTTGAATGTCCCCTCGTTTCTATGGCAACCAACTTCGGTGTTTAAATAAACGGTTCTTGATTATTGATTTCATTTTTTTTCACGATTCAAGACGCTGAAAGAGGAAATAAATTGTCTCGATTTATTTCTGACGTCGCTTTTAACGGAAAAGTTGCGGAAGGAAATTTCCGCTCGCAGCACAAGCGATTTAAAGGTAATATATCGATTACGTAGCGTGTTTATAGTAATCCAAATGCGTCGCCCGAATAAGCAAATAAAAACCAACGGAACAGGAAGAAATAGTCAGGTTTAGTTTGTAGCTCTGCGGTCATTTTATGCCACACGAGGGTAAGTTAGACTTACGGCTTAAAGTAGTAACTCGTTCAATTTTATTGCAACATTTACAGTATTTAATAGAACTTGTAATTTACACGGAAGAAGAAGTTAAGAAAATTTCAGACAAATAAGATTCAGGGAAGAGATTATTTATTTTTTAATCGACACTTCTGGTGCTTATCTTCAAGTCGAAAAGTGCTAGGCAGTTACCAGACTTTGGTGCACAAACCTGCTTTCACCACTTCTGGGTAAGGGACAGCTTGTATTTCTAAATTGAATCTTTTTTACCAGACCTTGGACTAGATTTATCATCAAAACTCTTGTAGGGTTACGAGAATGTTTATTCAATTTCTTTCATTGAATAAAGTTTAACATGATGCATTCTTAAAGACTGTTTTTTTTTAACCTATATTGCTACGATTTTTTTTACTATATAACCACAGCACAGATAATAACCAAAAAGAAAGTAAACATAATAACAATGAGCTACTACATAGAGATATACAAAGTTCAGTCACATTAATATGACCACCACCTACTTTCGACGTCAACGTGAAATAACCAATCACAAAAAGCAGGTGGCAGCACATTGCAGTGGAGTGTATATAAAGGATGTCCTAGGGCATCGCATTTCAATCGTTGTCGTAATGCAGAAACGTAGCGATTTATCCGACGTCCAAAAGGGCATGATTATTGGCTTTCGGGCCAAGGGTGGAAGCATTTCAGAAACGGCTAATTTTGTGAACTGTTCGCGTGCCGCCGTGGTAAAAGTATATCGTGCATGGCAAAATGGCACTATCCAAAATCAGCGGCACGTGTGGTGCACCACGGGCTGTAGATGACAGAGGCGAACGAAGGCTACGGAGATGCGTTCGGGCGAATAGACGTGCAAATGTTGAGCAACTGACCGCCCAGATGAACCAAGGGGCTACCAAGAGTGTATCATCAACTACGGTTCAGCGAACGGGGCCTCCGCAGCAGATGCCTGGTTAATGTACCTATGCTGACTGCTGTTCATCGGCAACGAAGGCTGGAATTTGCACGCCAGTACCGCAACTGGACGTCCACAGAGTGGCGACAGGTGGCTTTTTCCGATGAATCACGTTTTATGCTCCATCGGACAGATGGACGTTGGCGTATACAGCGTGAAACGTCTGAAAGACAACACCCAGCAACAGTTGCCGGAAGGATCCAGGCTGGAGGAGGGAGGTAATCTAGCGCAGCTGGCCACGGCACGGGAGTAGGCATGGCTCAACATCCCAGTGAACACCTTCAGAAACCTAATTGACTCTCTTCCTGCATGTCTCGCAGCGGTCCGCTCTGCCAAAGGTGGTTATTCTGGCTTTTGACAGGTGGTCACATTAATGTGACTGGACTGTGTATATACACATAGAGATATACTAATTGATCGGGCTAGTGTAAAGTATCTTGCCATTCTTGGGGCATGTTGAAACTGATAATGGTTGTAAATGTAGCAATCTCTACACAAGGGAGAATTATTAAAAGTTTAAGTTATGGGAATAGACAGCGATGATGTAATTCGACAAGAGTTTTAATACCTCTTCTTAAATGTCCATATGTCCTTTTCATTCCATACTTTGTAAATTCTGTACCTTGTACTTGTAAATTACTAATCACTTCGCTCGCACTTTTCCTCTGAGGGGTTCAAAAGCATATACTATTTGTTTTGCAACCTGTAATTTTCTCTACATGAGAAAAGTTTTGACGTTCTTTGAACAATAGAATCTTTTCTAAGCTTCTTTCGACCAATAGAAGTGGTTATTTAGTCAAACACTTTCAGGTGTAAAAGAAAATTCTAGACAACTCAAAAATATCTCGTCACCACAGAAAGTTGAATTGTCACTCGTTTAAACAGTTACAGTACTACCTAAGACCATATGTAATTCAATTAAAACTCCAACGAAATCAAAATGATGCCTCGAGTACGAATCCTGTAATTGCTTCAATACAGAGAAGGCAGGTTGGATAGTTTGCAACAAATCACATTTGAATCTACAGTTCGTCTACCGACCTATGGGTAGACGATTCGTAGAACAAGAAAAATCTAGGCAATGCAATGGACGACTGCAGACTTTTTTATAGTTTAGTATAAAAAACTTAAAGACTAAACTTCAGTTAGGAATGTTGTCTAATGATTGGTATTTTAGATTCCACGCCTATGGTATAGAGCATATTTGGATTATTGACCGACCTTCCTATGAAATAGACGGAGTATGCTGTCGCTGATTTAAGATCTCAGATGTGTGTCATGTAAACTTGAGAATCGACTTGGAATATTGTTACGATAATCTAAAACACGATTTGGAATCCGTGTTTTAGATTCCGCGCCCATGGTATAGAGCCTATCTGGCGTAATGACCTTCTAATGAAATGGAGTATGCTGTCGCTGTTGTAAGATCTCAGAAGTGTGTCACGTGAACTTGGGAATCGATTTGGAATATAGCCTAATGAATGTTTTTTTTAGATGCCACGCTTATGGCATGGAGCATATCTGGCGTATTGACCTTCTAATGAAATCGACGATACGTTGCTTTTGTATGATCTCAGAAATGTGTCATGTGAGCTTGGGAGTCGACTTGGATTGTTGTTAGGAATGTAGCCTAATGAATGGTGTTTTAGATTCCACGCTTATGGCATGGAGCGTATATGGCGTATTGACCTTCTAATGAAATCGACGAAGTATGTCGCTCGTGTATGATCTCAGAAGTGTGTCATGTGAATTTGGGAATCGACTGGGAATGTTGTTAGGAATGTTGCCTAATGAATCGTGTTTTAGATTCCCCACCAATGATATAGAGCATATATGGCGTATTGACTTTCTAATTAAAGAGACGCAGTATGTTGTCGCTGCTGTAAGATCTCAGAAATGTGATGTAAACTTGGGAATCGACTTGAAATGTTGCTAGGCATGTTGCCCAATGAATCGTGTTTTAGATTCCGCGCCTATGGTATAGAGCATATCTGGCGTATTGACCTTCTAATGAAATGGGGAATGTTGTTGCTGTTGTAAGATCTAAGAAGTGTGTCATATGAACTTGGGAATAGATTTGGAATGTAGCCTAATGAATGGTGTTTTAGATTCCACGCTTATGGCATGGAGCATATATGGCGTATTGACCTTCTAATGAAATCGACGAAGTATGTCGCTCGTGTATGATCTCAGAAGTGTGTCATGTGAAATTGAAAATTGACTTGGGCCGATAGGCTATACGAGTAGAAAGCGCAAACGAGTGTTTGTCATTACGCGTTTCAAATGGTCCTACATTAGTATTTGTGCTTTCTTCCAATGCCACGGGGACTATACCCGGAGAGAGGATTAACCGAATTGTTGGTTAGTTATTTTTGGGGTTTTACGGTGCATGGTACATGGTACATGTTTGGCCACACTGTGCCAAACATAAGACAGACAACACAATAAGAAGGAGGAAAACGTAAAAGGATAGACGAGGGAAAAAATTAAAGGGTGAAAAGATCACTCGGGTACCTCGGGGTTTTGATACCCGTGCCAACTTAAAGAAAATTTGCCCCTGAGGGTAATGCATTGGATTGAATTTGATTTTTGAATTCTATGGCACAATGTATTAGACTGAAAAGTCACGCCACATGCAAGGTTATAAAATTAAACAAAAAAGGGCAACTTTATATTAAAGACTAAAATGAAACATCAAAAATTGAGAAGGAAATATAAGAATTTAATTTACAAGCATACGTAACTTTTTAAAATTGTGAAATTTGAAGGATTGAATTAAAAAAACTAGATTCATGAGTCATTTTGAATTTGAAAAAAATAACAGACGATTTTTAAAACGCCAAAGCTAATGTAACAGGCTATGCTAACAGGTTAAAATGCTAACAGGTTTGATTGAGGATTTCCCCCAACTAAACCACGCAGATTCAAAATTATACTTTGCTCAACTATCCTCTTGCTAAAAACTATATGAACATTCTTCCAAAGTTATAAATGTAACACGGGAATCATACACACACACACTACTGTTGCAGTAGTAACTGGAAAACAAGTAAAATTGAAGTCAAAATTCCATTGGAGTGCTTAGTTAATTAGATATTGAACCATACAGTCCTCAATTCCTCTCGCTCAAACAATATAAACATTATTTCGAAGTCGTTAGACTAACAAGGGAACCACACACTCCCACTACAGTTACAGTAGCAAGTAGAAGAGCAGAAAATGCGTCAAAACTCCAATGGAGAGCTAAGGGAGAGAGAGAGAGAGAGTTTATTTCATATTTCAGTCTTTCAAATGTGTGAACTCGTTTTTGTCCTCCATCACGACATTTTGACACTCCTCTCCTTAGGGAGAGTTTATTTCACTTCAGGTAGAGACTCCTCTAAAGTTGCAAAGGAGAAAACTCCTCTGGCATTTCCTTTTTTGCCTTTATTCTAGTCCCCTTTATACCAACAGTAATTTATTATTTGAAGCCAAATACTACGCTTGTAAAGGTCGTTAAATAGTGAGTAAATTATCATGGTAGAGCTAGTTCGACATTTGTGTTAAGTGAGAGAATTGATAAATCCGGTACCACGAGACGCAAGAGGGTATGAGTCTCCTCTTGTGGTGGTCGAACAGTAAAATTAATTTCGCAGAAAACATATTTTAAGTTAGAATATCAGTACTTGTCCCTCTGAAGCATACATTCGTTTTACAACCTGCAACTTACCGACTAATCAGTCTAGTGGTTAGGGTGGTATCTTCTGGATAAATAGAATGATTGTTTGGGGCCTCTTTCTAAAAGACTTGTGCCATTAATGTGTGGATGTATGGTGAGGTGTAACGTGAATACAGTCCCAGTGGTGCATCAGAGTAACGATTAGGGGTTCGAAAATCCTTCTTTACGGTACAGCAATGTTTAAGTTAAATTGGAAGGGCGTTGACTACAAAAAGCCTTGCAATCTTCCCTCAATGACTTCTTACCAGTTTTGATCTTTGTCAATACAATCCATCCTAACATTCTTCCGTACTCAAGGCCACATTTTTTAGGTGTGTACGGGCATCACAATCCCGATGAACCCGAGTAATCTTTCCTCCCTTTAAATTTTTACCCTCGCCTATATCCCTGGTTTTTGCTTTTCATCCTCAATCATTGTGTTGTGTATCGTGTTTCGCGCAGCTTAGCCAAATGTGGCCCTTGTGTCATTAAATCCGAAACCAACAGATCTAAGATTCTTTCAACCAATAGATGTGGTTACTTAGTCATTATGTATACTGCGGAGGTAAAAGAAATGTTAGACAATCGGAAATATCGTGACGCTCATAAGTTTAAAATTAACCATACCCCAATTATTCGATTCCTAACAAAAACATTGCCATCTTAATGCCCCTCCCCCAACATGTTGCCAGTAACCATCCCTATACCTGAGCTCCTTCACCTTTTCCCAGAACACTCATAAAGAATCGGAGTACAAAGGGTAGACTTTTACGATCCGGAGGAAAGGTGGCAGTGCGACAGACAGGAAACCAAATCACTCGCTGCGACTCGCAGTCCTTAGTGCGGATCGTAAAAAGGCAGCCATTGTGCGAGGTGCCGGGCTCTTAATAACGGAGAAATATGGAGCCTGCATAAGAAGCAAATAAATAGCCTCTCGTTATGCCGATAATAGGTTCAAGATACCGTGACACCAAATGGTCTGAGGCGTGGGAGGCGGTCGTAAACTCTACCACTGCCTATCGGAATGGCACTTTTTTCTTCATTGCTGTTGCGGATGCAGATGTAGAAAGCTCTGTAATTTATGTTGTGAAGTTTTGTTAGAAATATTAGGAAGAGGTTGTTGAAATTGCGTAGTCCACGAAATTGCGGTTTTACTTGGAGGTGGGATTCTTATGTCGCTTTTCGGGTGATCGGATTTGAAATTGTGTGGTCCCCTAGCTGGCTTCAATTGCCAAGAGATGATAGTATCTAGTTGCTGTTTGTATGATTACATTTGGGATCGTGTGGTTCCATAGTCGACTGCGGTTTCATCTGGAGATGGGACTCTACAGCCGCTTTTCAAGTGATCATACTTAGGATTGCATGGTCCCCTAGCAGGCTCCAGTTTCATCTGGAAATAAGACGTCTCTTTTAAGGTGATCATATTTGAGATTCCGTAGCCCACTAGTCGATTGCAGTTTCACCTGGAGATGGGATTCTAGTCGCTTTTCGGGTGATTTGGTATTACATGATACACTAGTTGGTTGTAGTTTTACCTAGAGCGGGGACTCTCAAATCACTTTTGCCTAATCGGAATGTTACCTGTTTCACCTGTAGATGAGACTAGTCGCTTTTTGGGAGATCCCATTTCGGATTGCGTAGTCCTCTAACCGACTCTAGTTTCACCTCGAGATGGGATTCTCTAGTCACTTTTCGGGTGATCAGATTTGGGATCGTGTGGTCCCTTAGCTGATTGCAGTTTCATCTAGAGATGGGACTATCTTGTCGTTTTTCGTATGACCATATTAGGGATTTCGTGGTCCCCTGGCATTTGCAGTTTCATCTGGAGATGAGATTCTCTAGTCACTTTTTGTGTGACCAGATATAGGATTGCGTAGTCCCCTAGCCTGCTGTGGTTTTACTAGGAGATGTGACTCTAGTCGCTTTTTGGGTAATCAGATCATGAGTAAGACGTTGCGTTGACTATATATTTGTTAGATTTTAAAGGTGATGACTATCTTTTCAATTCTCAAGATACCTGCTCTCTACATTAATTTACCATTTTTGTGGTAACTTATGTTTACTACTATACCTTTGTAGAGTTGACTTTCACCACATTTACTCCTTTTGATATAAACGTTTATTAATTTCTTACTAATCTTGCACTTGATTTTCATTCCCGCTCGTTCAAGGCACTCTCACAGAAGTCTTTCGAGGTTTTAGAATGTTAATATATTGTTGACGAATTCTAAGCATTTGGATATAATACCATTATCTCAGGGGCTGTCCAGTATTTTAGTACAAATCTGTTACAGTCCTTCATATAACGTCCACACGTCCAAATATAATTAGCGCTGAAAAGGCAACCTGTCTATACAGTCATAAGAAACAGAAGGGAGAGTTTGTGAAGGCCAAACCTAAAGAAATTAACAGTCGTACCCCGTTAAAAGTCTGAAAAAAATGGGCGACTACCATAGTTCTTGGGGAACCTGGGATGCAGAGCCGTTCCTGAGTAGTGTGCTGGATGTGCACTTGTAGGTTTTCAGAAAAAGTAGGGTTGGCCGAAGGTGTAGTATGTCTCCAACTTTAAGTAAACATGCCCAATGACTTTCGGTGATTCGGGGAGGCAATGATCTTGAAGTAAACATAAACGGCGATAAAAATTTTCGATATTATTAACTTTAATTTATTATACTTTGTGGGTCAATTTTGTGATTGTAATAAATGATACTTTTGAATTTGCATATTTTTTTCTTGCTTTGCATGAGTACACATTTAAATAGCTCTCATCAAGAGCAGGATATGATTTAAGGGGAAGAGCTCATAAGGCTAGAATTCTTCTCGAAAAAGATTTTGAATTAAAAATTATCCCGAAAACACATGCAGAAGATTGGTATGTATGGAAAAATTTAAGTTTCGTACCTAACACGTAAAATACACGTCTGAATTATGTATATGAATCACAAAAAAAACCTTTTTTAATCTAAAGGCGCACATTATTCAGAGTTTTAAAATTAATGTAAAGGGGACATGCACTGTTTTAAATAATTCATTTCCCCCTTCTATTTCAGTTAACAGTCGCTTCCAATAAAACATATATCAGTATGAAGAAATTTTCTATATTTGGGATATATTGAATATTATTAACCCCCCAAAGTGGTTTTGACGAGGTATCTCGTCCATAAAGGCCTGACCAATTTTGATGAAACTTGCTGAGATATCTCGCCATCAGGAATTTTGCAGATTTGCCACAATTCGTTAACGACGAAATCATGAGGGTTAAACACGCACTAAAAACACATTTATCTTTAATCACAAGCAATTTTAGTACCCCAAGATCCATAGCTTCTACTTCTACGTGAAAGTCTTTGCGCGGTTGAGGTCTTACACCACTTCAAGAAGTATCCATACTTCTCAAACGTTTCCAAGTCTATATTTCAACTCTCACTTTAGGCAGGAATAGCGACAGCAGGTCTCTCTCTCTCTCTCTCTCTCTCTCTTTTCCACAGAAAATTCTTCAGCTCATTAATGAAATCGATCGATTTCAAAAGCAGTCACCAATGTGGGGGAAGATAAAATGGGAGCTAGCACACCTTGCATCCCTTCTTTTTTTGTTGGGAAGGGCGTGAAAACTCCCCGTAAGATCAAGATGAAAGGAACCCGCCACGCCCACTCCAGGCAGTTCGGGGTAGATTCTTAAATGCCCCGTGTGTGTCCCCCCTTGCCATCACGCTACGATAAATCTTCCTGTCGTTTAGTTCCAGGAAGTCTCAATTCTGCTGGACTAAATGGAAGTGTGCAATGTTTACTGTGATGGAAATGGGGGACGAATTGATGGCATTTTTTGTGTTTTGTTTTCTGATGGGATGATGAAAATACTTTTTTGTATTAAATGTCAGGAAACAACGGTTTGTGTTTTCTGAGAATTTCGATTTATTCACTCTTTTTTGTGATATTTTTTTCCGTGGTTGAATTATGGTGTGTTAACGTTTTTGCAATTTATTTATTTTTTACTTCTCTTTACGTTTAAAAGTATTTATTAACCCGGCGCTTAGTACTCTCGTGAGATGCTGTGAAACACGAATACATATTTTGCTATCCGAATTAAAAACGTCACGATTCGAAGACTACAAGACTGGGGTTCTTTTATGCAATTTTATAATCTCGACAACGCTGGTTAAGAGCTTTTGGTGTATAAATAGTAACAAAGAGGCTAATAAGCTTTCTGATATTATTGCGTAAGAAGTAGGCTAAGGAATTTCAACGCATTGCATACATTCTCAAATTCTTAATACCCATCTACATCCTCGAATTCTTAATACGCATGGCCTATCAAATAAGGGCCAAATGTGGGATGTGCACGATAAAACCCCAAAACACAATCAGCCCTTAATACCTATTAACACACATTTTAAATTTTCAAGTGACTCGAGTTGAAAGCAGTTTTCCTTTGTTTCATCCAATTACAATTCCATCTTTAATCTTCGCAAGTTCGAAGAACTTGAGTTTCACTTTTAAGGAATTTAGCAATTTATTTAATTTCTCGACCTTCAGCCTTTATGAAAAGATGTATGCAAATTCAGAATAAAATACTTCGGATGTTCTGTTAACAGAGCAATACTTTTCTCACGCAGAATGTGTAATTAGATTCTTTTGCATTCAGTTAGTGTATATTCAAATATAATTTTAATAGGCATAAATAACAAATTCGCAATATAAAATGGCTGAGACGAAGTGAAAGAGATCGATGTCGATTTCTGTAAAAGGGTTTTCTCCTTTAGGATAATCAGCTTGCTGAAAAATCAATCTGACTCTAAGGCAGAGCGCCATAAATATTCCATACAATTCTAATGCAAAGCGCCATAAATATTCGAATTTATCATCTCTATCCGAGATTATATCGTGAAATTACAAACTTTTGAACCTTCTTTTACAGCGTACCAATTGTTTCGGTCTTGTTTTGTAACCAATACAGTCATTTCAAACATTGTGAAATGAATACCATCTGTTTCCCATCTCTTAATAAAATCTTAAATATCCAAGATCTCATTTAATCACGTAAGTATTAAAAAATAATCCATTAAACTTTCTTCCATTAGCATTCATCGACCAGATAGGAGTAATAACTTACACTGGCGTTTATTGAATTATCTCTAACGATATAACGAGATCGAGGAGATAAATTATCCGTTGAATATCTTTCCGCACTATTTAATGTTGAATCTAATTAAGCAAAACATAAAACATCCCGATGTGTGACTTTTAACGGCTGGAAGTGATATTAAAGCTATAAAAGCATCGGATACTAAAACATTTACAGCGATAAAAGGCAGTGGATTCATTCATCATTTTTTTATTATTGAATCTCAACCCTCTATTGTGAAAAAGATTGTATTGAACCTCACATGGTCGACCTTGTAATCGAGTGGTTCGTGCACTGGTACTCTATTCAACAGGTTTTGGGTTCCAATAACAATGTTGGCATGGATGTTCGCTGTGGTGTGGAATCCAATTTAAGCAGCAGGTCCCAGTCTAGTTAACAAACCACGAATAGGGCAGAAGGTTATTTATTTATTGTAGTTTTTTCAATTCACACGACGAGTACTATGTTAACATTAATAACCATATTAAAAGTCATATTGAATCTATTCCCGTCAAAATATAATTTGGTTCCAATTCATAATTTTTTCAAACATTAATTTAATAATTGTTATTGCATACTAAAAACTATTGTTTAAATGAAATATTAGGGGAATTTTATTTGGGTTGTTTAACAGTAACATGGTACAAAATATCAGCGCTGTAGAACTATTATTTAGGAAGATATGCATAAAAATGTATGAAACTGATTTAACATTAGGCGCTCCAATCTTTCTCTACTCATAACTTCCAAATGGTTAAACTTAATAATATGAAATTTGGTATCTAAAGTTAAATTTTGAAATAGATTCTAAATTCTGTGTCGAAATAGGGTGTTTTAATTGGGAAAGTATGGAGTTGTTGCTCAATTTACTATAAATACGCCCTATTGCAAATTGTAAGAATTTGAATTTATAGAAGAAAATGGTTCCTGTCAAACTCCATCTTTGAATTTTCTCTGCTGTTAAAATTGCTCAAATGAAGAGGGGTGGTTCGATTTTCTTTACGCGACTGCAACTTGATGACTGGAGTTAAAAACTATCTTTCCATTTGTTACTACAGGGTAGAAAATCATCATAAAACATAGTTTAGATATTAAATTGGAATAATTATCGTATTTGTATTGAATAACTGCAAAATAAATAAAATGGATCAATATGTTTTGCTCTTCGTTACATTTGTATTGGACAATTTCCTATTTCTATTATAGCAGGTCAATAGTACTGCCACTCAAATAGAAGTAATTATTAAGGTAGAATAACTTCTTTTACAGTGTGTAGCCTTTCTTCTTTTGTAACGCGGCACGGAAAAGCGAAAAGTTTTATCGCTCCCCGACATTCTCTCTTCCTAGACCTTTTATTTCGTAACGATCCGGGATTTTTCCAGTTCCTTTTTGACCACTTCCGTTTCCGAAATCGTCAGTTTTCGGAGCAAAGCATTTCAGAAGAATGGCCCTCTATTGCCTGCTCGGGTAAGATTAATCAATCACGTTATATCTGCCCGGAGCAAAGTAATGTTGCCAGCTTAAAAAAGACAAACTCAAAAGTGTTTTTTTCTTCCCGTTCAAGATTTATTTGTTTGAAACTAAGACGAATAGAGAAGAAGACAAATGATTTCATTTTGGGAAGAGATAACACAATATTGATGACTTGAATGTAGGAATTTATAAAAAAAAATGTGTACCTACACCTGTTGACTTTTGGTACACAGGAATATACGATTTATCAACATTAAACTTGAGAGTGTTTATATATAAATATCCAAATCCAATAGAAATTGTAAAGGTAAATAAATTCCAGCAACTGCATAGAACAGTTGGATTATTTCTTAATTGAATTGAGGGATTCGCCGACACATATCAGCCATCTGCGTCTTCTTTTCATGATTTATCATCAGTTTTGAGCTTTTTGATCAGTAGTATTTTCAAGAATTATTCCACTAAATAGTAGATGTACTTATTGGTGTTGTAGGGTAAAACCAATACTACACTATACTGGAAAATATCATGATGCTCCAAGGTTACAACACCCGGAAATTAATGTCCTTTCGCGTAACAGGATTTGCAACCTCCATTATAGGGTTCATAAAAGCCTGTTGTTTTATCTCTACGATAATTTATTAAAGCGTTTAATCAAAAATAACAGCGAGTATGAGGGCGCTGTGGATGGAAGTTAACAACAATAACAAAAGAATCGATGCAAATAGAAGTGGTATGTGTGTAGGAAAGACATCTTGTTGTACGGTTGAGGAAATTGTAAATGAAAAAACTGATTTCAGAAAACCTAAAAAATGAGTCTTGATGTATATTGATTACAGTTTTTGTTAATGTTCGTTTGCAGCGCTCTCGCAATCTACATGAAGGTTAATAATTATTTTAAATTATGAAATAGTCTATGACTGATGAGGGTTATGAATTATGTCATACTACCATACAGTTGGGGTTACCCCGCGACTGTGTGGTAGCATAAAATAATCCATAACATACTCTACTTTTTCTAATCTCTACTTTTAAATACTCTGGCGTGCAAAACTTAAGAGGAACAGTGAGGTTTTCAGCTGCTACTTTGCTGTGAAGTGAGAGATCTGGATGTGGGAAGTGGTACAAAAGTTTCGTAGAGAATTACTAAACTGATGAGTAAATACTAAACGATAACAAGACCTGAAGCACACAGTACGAAAAGTCTTTGATCTGAAGTGGTTACACTGCACTCGTTGCCATGAGCTAGGACGGTAACTGTGAAAACTTAAATAAAGAGAGATGATCCTTTGTAGGCTGTATGACAACTTCGAACACTGATGTTGACTTTGCAGTGCCTATGGATGTAATGAATGAGGTTGTGGATGTGTTCCAGCTTTAGCAGAACCCATTACCGTGTTAGATTCTCTGATGTCACGATTCCAAACTTTGAATATGCGCCAGCTTCCCTTTGAATGTCCTCAGTTACGCTAATCACCTCAGGCTGTTTCATAAAGTTTTGAAGTTATAACCTTTTGAAATGCTGATGTTTTATTAAGTTTTGCATACCAATATATTTCAACGGATCATGTGGGTGATATATTTTGTGATTTGAATTCTTTCAAAATTATTTCAGGTTTGGTGAAGCTGGGTGTACACTGTGTAACTGGAAAGAAAGTAGCCGTGAAGATAATAAACAGAGAAAAACTCAGCGAGTCTGTCCTTCTCAAGGTAAGATGTTATATTGATTAGAAGAAATTACATTTGAAATCGAGAGAACTGATTTGATAAAATTATATTTTTATTCTCATTTCTTACTAATTTCTATCGAATTGATTCGCAAAATTCAACTGATACTAGATTGCTAAAATAGAAGATGTTAGAATATTGGGAAGTTAAAATATTGTTTCCTTGTTCATGTGTAGTCATGTTGAGTTGGTTGGGTTAGGTTTTAACGAGCAAAGAGACCATGCTTTGCCTAGCTAAGACAAATAACGTAAAATCAATAGACATATAAAGCAACGCCTTGGGACAGCAGTTATTCTAATTCCTGTATCAAAATTTATGTATCCACTTAAGAGTGCATTTTATTTTCAACAGTATTTCTGCCCATGTTACAAGGTGTATATGAATGCCACTCAATAATGCTCCTGTAGAGGACGACTGATTCTAATATGCTCATATTATTTTGTAATTGGTGCCAATTCTAATTCATACTTGTACATAGATGTGTGTGTGCTCTTTTCTTTTTAACTATCACTTTATTAAATTAATTGCTTGTTTAAACAACAAAATGGTTTCTCTACCTTCTATGTTTTCTTTTGTTTCTGATGGATATGAAGTGAATGTTGGAGCTCAAAACAATCAAACTAAAAGCTGATAAAAAAAAGGCTCTGCTGTTTGCATTCTTTGAGTGATGTTTAATTTGCAGCGTTTATGTAGCACTTACGTAGCAGTTGGTGAAATAATACTGTGCGTATCGTGTCCAAAACCTGAGTCGTAATGGCGAATGGATTGAGAGATTCGCACAAAAAATTTGTGTAATTTTCTGTTACAAATGGGGTACGTAGCATAAAAATTCATATGTCGCTTGTTCGTAATAGACTCACGAAGCTTAGGTTTAGACTTTGCATTTGATAGATATCGTAAGATAACAATGATATATATTCAACGAAATGCATTAACTACAATTTTTATTTATTCAACAATGAACACCCGAAAAGATTCCAGCACTTCAAATGCGTTTACAACTGGATTTATTCTATCTCTATAATGAAATGTATAAATACCAGCAGAGCAAACAAAACGGCTTCAATATCAGTTTCACTGCTTTTGACGTCAATGCTTTGCAATTAATTCTTGTATAAAAATAAATGTTTTCAGATTAATTGGATACTCCGTTAATTAAGATATGTTAGTGAAACATCGATGTTAATGAAAATTTACCAAATACTCATGCAACGTAACCTGTTAATAAGGAAATGGTTGAATTTAATTAATGTTTCAGAGTTTCAGAACTGCCACCGAGAAAAATTAAGCTAATGAAATTGATTAAAATATTTCTTTGTTATATTTCCTAGGATTTTTTACTTATCAAATCTTAATTCGTCGAAGCGAGATTTGGAAGAGCTTTTAATTACATCTTTAAATAACTACCTAATATATTAGTTCCATATTCTCATAATTAATTTTTACCCTGCTAATGAAGAATCAAATCTTTTCACCGTTATGTATTTGATATAATTAGAATAAAGAGATCACGTAAAATGGTCTTATGATACCAAGAGCTGGATTTGGATCTAACTTTATATAGTTCTTTAAAACTGGCTTCTTACATTTACAACGTTTTCTTGGAAACGGTGACACAGTTTAAGCAGATAATTAATGTTTTTTTTTTTTTTTCCAAATATAGAAATTTATAATTTTTTTTCCTACTTCTAGCTAATTGTATTAATATGCGACAGCTCATAGAAACTAAAATAAATTGTTTAAGTTATTATCCAAACTAAAAGCATTAAAATATCAATATCCATAGAAATTGATTACGGTTGGTATCGCTTTGATGGAATCCAAAACTAGGATACATAATCCTTTGAACATAACCTTCATGTCTTGTCCAATGATTCAAACGCCCCGAGAAAAATTGTTTGTTTTAAATTATCGCAGAAAAGGGATTTTTTAAAATTGTTAACGAATATTTTATGAATTGCTTCAGAACAATAATCTTTGAACTGCTGAAGAGCGTGTTTATTTAATTTCAGCTATGCAGGAATCTTTTGAGTTACTGTTAATCAATATTTTCTGAATTGCTGCTAGGACGCCTTTTTAAATTTCTTTCGAGGAATATTTTTTGAATAGCTGTAGAACATTTTTTTTAACTGCTAAAGAACCTTTTTTAACTGCTACAGTAGAAGGATTTATTGAGATGCCGTTGAAAAACAGTTTATGAATTTTTGCAAATGATGTCACAATTGCATATGAAGAATGTTTTTGAAATGCTATGGAATGAATGAATTTTTAAAATTGCTTCTGAAGATGATATTGTTGAGTTGATGATAAAAAAGATTTTTTAATTGCTTCTGAAAAATATTTTTCTGAATTGATGAATGATGTTATTTTGAATTGTTTCGGAAGACGAATTTTTTTAATAGCTTGGTGAAAATGATACTTAAATCGCATCTAAAAAATACTGTAATTTGACGATAGTTTATTTTTTGAGTTTCTGCTGAAAAGTATTATTTTTAGTTGCTTCTGGGAAATATGTTTTCCTGTAATGCTGAAAATGTTTTTGGAATTCTGAAGAATGATTTATTGAATTGCTTTTGCAGAAGAATTATACAAGTTCCTTCATACAAGCATTTTTTTTTAATCTTTGCTGAAGAAAGGTTTTAAAAAATCGTCACTTTCTCCAGCGATACGAAACAGTTTCTTACTCTGAAGTTTTTGTATACAGGAAACACGTGTTTGTTTCAGTTCATAAGTGAATCTGCAATGTTATTTATTCACGATGAAAGGATCAGGGAGGAATATTCCCAGGGGAGTAAGAAATGAAGCCGAAAGGAAACACAAAACTCCGGTCTTCTGTCAATAGTGCTGCATTCCTTTTACCCGGTGATTCAATTAGGATATCGCAAGAGTCCGACGCCGACTTTCGGTATAGAGTTGTCAACAGATTGCTATTTTTAGGTGCACTTTTCTCTTCGATTGCTTTTTGTAGCGTTCACTTAAGCTACTGATGTACATTTTTCGCGTCTTTGAACCTTTATCAGATGTCTAACACACTTTCAAAGTTGTATACTTTTGAATCTCCAAATCTTATTTTAAATTCAATTTGAAAAATTCTCTTTTTGGTTAAATAATTTATCTATGTGTATAGTGGAAAAAAAGATAGGTAGAATACACAAGCCCTTTGTGACTGTTGGTGCAATAAATAATATCTAAATTAAAATAGTACTAGGTGGCCGGCCCCCTGCTCGCTTAAGCTCGCCAACCCCCGGAGGATTGCTTTGCAATCCTCATTGGTTCGCTGCGCGAACCTATGCTCGCTTCGCTCGCATCAATGAAGACATGTGTCCTAGCAGAAAGGATTGTTTACAAAATACGATATTCCAAAAAGATATTTTTAAAATCTAGATTTGCTGTATTACATAAAATATATATACAGTACCCTGATATCAGAATTCAAATGAAAACTTTGAACAAATTTTGAGTCGAAATGTGAGCGCTGCTTTGGAAATTGAATACCCAACATGTTGTTTCTGTGTACATTTCTAGCATTCTTGAGTCACCCACACTTTTTCATTGAGTTTGTTGTCGAAAGTTATAGTGCAAGCGTCTTATTGAATTACAATTGTTGACCCTGAAAAGGACCGTTTTTTAAATGGCCCTGAAATGATCCTCTGCTTTCTTTGATTTCTAATTATAAACTGCAACAGCTCGACTAAAATTCATTTGAGGAGCGAGGCTTGGTGATAAACAATCGTACAATGTTGCCAACACGCGATAACTAATAGCGTCTTTTTTGCGTGCCGCGTAAGAGTATTATATATATATAGATCCTGGATGACTTTTGTAAAATTGTTTTGAGTGTGTATTTAAGTATTTAACGTAAAGCATATATAGATGGGAAATATCAAAAGGAAAATGTTCGTAAATTTGTGGTATATTAACTTTAAATTGGATACTTTAATTATCTAATAATTTCAAAAGTGCCTTGGTTGTATTAAAGGAACGCATATATATTTTTTTTAAAGGAACAAATTTTTATCTAACAATGAGACTAACGAAACATAATTATACCAAAATTTCTGATTGCTTGTTTGATATCATCATCACCATTAGTCAAATTGAACCATAAGCACATGATATCTCTGTAGCTATTTATATAATCTCATCAGAATGAAGCTTTTCCTCTAAAAATATTCTACAGTCGTCAAAATTGGCTGATGATATGAAAATATGTTTCCGGGTTAGTTTAGTTTCAGATCAATTTCTGCAGTTCTGATAAGATCTTATTCCGTCTTTTTTTTCCTTCCTCTGATAAGGCAAATTGATGATTCTTTAATTTATTTTTCTCATAGTCTGTACCAGGCCATGAAATTAGCAGCACAGATGAATATGAGGATCAGTGTCGTTGTTGAGATATCTGGATTTTTTTTGGCCAATTTGGCTGCAGTCACATTTCTTACGATTCCACTGTACGATACAAATCTTTCCCTGCTACCAAAAATTATTACTTTCCAGTACCCGATCTTTTTGAACTTGTTATCAGAAGTGCGTTACTCATGGCAATACAAGGGTGGAATTGTAAACCATTTGTAGCTAAGCTGGGGTACCACGGAAGTGGGTTCATGTTGTACCTCACATACGTTCAAGGCACAACCCGTTTATAAATCCACATATTCACTTTTGATGTACAAAAATCCCTGTCTATTAACCAATATTGTTGAAGCTTTCTATATAGAAGTTAGCAATCTGACAACCAGTCCAATTGATCATAAAATCATACGACGGAGTGTTTTTTCTCTGAAAATTACTAAAATATTTGAGTTATGAAAATTGGCATTATCTTGTCTACAAAAACCACCCCTAAGGATGATAACATTTTGAAGATAGTTTGTTTAAATGATTGTTTTGCTAGTGCCCAGATAAATTGAATGCAAAGAGTACATTTGTTATTATGGTACTGCAAAGGCAAATTGCGAACGATTTGGAGCTACCCTGGTGTGTCGCGGGGGATGGGTTCACGTTGCATCTCACATACATACCTTACATTCAAGGCACATCTCATTTTATAGAGTCCACAAATTCAATCCAGACTTACAAGATCCATGCCAGATTATCCATGCTTACACCAGATTCAAACCTAAATACATTCGATCTAGAAGCCATCATCCTGACTACCTTCGATTGATCGGAACAATCAAAATTTATAATTTCATTATCTGAAATCTTTCACGGCATTGCTTTTCTCTCTTTTCCCTTCCACTATTTCTCACTTGATTCGGGTTGTTCAAACACCATTC
The DNA here is from genome assembly GCA_947359465.1 of Metellina segmentata. Taxonomy (NCBI): domain Eukaryota; kingdom Metazoa; phylum Arthropoda; class Arachnida; order Araneae; family Tetragnathidae; genus Metellina; species Metellina segmentata. The sequence goes on from OX375877.1 coordinate 84,627,834, forward strand.
TTTCCAGAAAAATAATCTCAATATACATTGTTTTAGAATAGAAATTTCAAAGACATTTGTTTCAAGCAAGGGACCTTCTAGTGAAATAGATGGAGCATGTGGGATATGTCGCGATGAGAAGATCTAAGGCGTGTACTTGGGCCGATTGGCTAACGAGACGTCAACTTAATCACTCTTAATAATCGTATTAATCAGTCAACAATTAATCCCGAGTTAGAATCACACATTTTCAAACTGAACGATAGGAAGAAATAACATGAAAATGATGTCCAAACATGCTCCTTCTATTTCATTAGATGGTAGTAGAAGATATAGATACAGTGCTTCCCAACCTTTTTCACGCCACGGCACACTTCACAAGCATAAATAATTTCACGACACGCTATGAAGGAACATTTTTCTATTAGCATGATTCATTTCTTTTATTTCATATTTGATTAATAAGATCTTTATTTAAAATATTTTTGCACTATAATGCATAAACATTCCAGCTAGGTATTCGTTCCAGATAAGTCTTCCCTTGTGCAGTCATAAGCAAGAAATAATACAAGAAATAAATAAACGAAACAAATGGAATGGAAATACCATATATATGTATCGTCAGTGATTGATATTTGCTTAGTTTTTATATCGCATCTATGAACTAAATTGTCAGATTTGACCGAGTAAAACTCGTTAAATTTTTTTAGAACACTTTTTATATAAAATAATGATGTAAAAACATACAAATTAAATTAAATTATACACAAAAGAATTACTGACTATGTATAAATATGCTAATAATAATAATAATAATTTAATGACAAAATAAACATTTTATCTTTTAATACAAATTTCTACAATATTTTTGGTTACAGTTATTACATATATTACATTCTTATTTCAGTGAGATACTTGGCCTTCTTACAGTGAACACAACTTTTTTATATCTGGTTCTATGGGTCGAAAGAGTTACACGCAATTCATGATCAAGACTTTTCAATTATGATGATCTCCTTAAATTCTTCATATTGCGCTAAGAGAAACTCGGTTCACACATGTATGTTGAAGCAAAGGGTAAAATAATGTTTATAACTTTTCCGCCGATGGATGGAAACTCTTTTCTGCAGTTACCCAGAATTGAGACAATGAAACAGTCTTAAACTCAACTTCAAGGTCATTTTGAAATCTAAAAACTCCTCGTGTAGTCTAATAAAGATGCAGATACATTTCGAACCCAATCGAATTTGTTCGCTCCGTTAGTTCAAAGTAGCGATGAAGCTTTCTCTTAAGCAAGCATACGTGTTAATCTACAAATTCTAGTTGATCTTTTTTTTTTTTGGATTCGAACTACAACACCCCCGATTAAATAATTTATGGGAACCAATTTTCACCACACCTGTCCAAAGTTGAAATTTTGGTTTTGAATCCATTGATTTTGTCAGGGGAAGAGTGGAAGTTAATAGGTCTTTCATTTTTCGATTAAATTTATTTAGGTATACAAACATGTCACCTAAGTAAACCATTTTTTGCAACCATTAATTGTCTTCCAACTTAGCACTTTTAAGAGATGCCCTCAAAAAATACTTTTAATTCCCCTTTCAACTCACGAACTCTCAACAGAACTCTCCCTTTCGACAGCTAACGAACTTGAGTATGGTACAACACGAATTGATTGTCTGATCACATTTTATCACATAAAATAGAAAAAAAAAAGACGTGATTAAAGTGGTCTATCTTTGATCACATTCAACATTTTTATATTGTCATTAAGTGTGGACTTTAATTTTGAAGGTAAACTATTTGACATGAGAGCTTCTCTATGGAAAAGCAGTGCACCATTTGAATATCATGGTTTTCAGACCGAACATCGAAAAAAAAAATATTTAACCCTTCCTGTCCTTGTAGCCGTGCCATCAGTAACTGTCATCACAAATTTTCTGCATTAGTGTTTCTTCAATGCAAACTGAAGTATCTTCAATGCGCTTTCTGGTTGTATTATTTAAAAGCAGTAACTTAGGCAATTTTCCCATGATATTGGTTTGCACCAAAACATTTATTGATATCTTCAAAGATTTTCTTCCCAGTTGTTTGTTTCTGAAGTTCTTTTCCGAAGTTCTTTCAACCCATTCTCATCAGGAATTCGAAGAAGGGCAATTATCTGACAACAGTTGGTAACCTGTGTTGATTCATCAACCTTCAGGGAAAATTTCTTAACTTCACAAATTTTCTGCATTAGTGTTCTTTCAATGCAAACTGACGAAAATTCAATGCGCCTTCTGGTTGTATTATTTAAAAGCAGTACTTTTTCAAGCTTAGCTTTGACAAAATAACGGTGCATATTTGGTAAAATGAGTGATTCGGCAACTGTGTGAGACTTTTTAGCTTTAGCTATCAATCTCACGACTTCGAGAGCCCTATTAGAAGCCGTTGTGGCTGATATCATGAAAGAACTGAATTTGAAATTAAGTCTTAAATGCAAAATGTGAGGGAAAGAGTAACGGGAGAAATGGTGTATATGACATTCTGGAAGATCGCCTTCACACGTGTGTTACTAGAAAAGAGCAATAAAGCTAAAATGGAACCACTTGGCGACCTAGCCCTCTGCAACCGTCGCCCCATAATCAGGACTTTGCTGTTAAATTTTTCGCGGCACAATTCCAGCCTTTTTCCTGCACATCAGTTGGGAAGCACTGGGCTAGAAGGTCGAGGTTTCACGAAGTTACCTTAAGCTGTATTTGCATACACAATTTGGATGTATCGGTAGCGTAGATACGATGCCTTTACAAAATATGCTTACTCGCTATATTGCTTCCTTTGTTATATCGTTATTTTTTCTTGTCCCCAAGAAACGCGAGAAATAGAAGGGTTAGTGGATTTCTCGTTAATAAATAATGCCAACAAGCAGTGGCCTTAAAACTGGTCTGATATAGCAACAAGAGCTAACTAACCCGAACTTACGAATGGACTTGGTTTAACGGACATTCATGCAGAGACCAGGATTCCAACCCAGGGTCTCTTAAAGTGGGGAACAGAGAACTAGTTACTCTGTACCAGAACGAGATAAACTAAAACTGAATATTCCTGAAGGATTCAGGAACATCAATAGGATTCTTAAGTATTAAAGAATTCCTTTTTTTTTATCCCTCTGAAATTCTTTACTCTTATAATTTCCTCTTGCAATCTGTAGTCAATGTGACTCCTAATAAAATTAGACCTTCTTGGCCAACATAATCTTTCCAAAGAATTCTATTCTAAGGTAATGAGCAAATATTTATACAAAGTTTAATTCTACAGAAAGGGCCAAAAGAATCTTTCCAAAAGGTATTCTAAGAAAAGGAAAAATAGAATATTTTCAAATTATTCTATTCTTAGGAAAGAAGCCATATAATCTTCTTAAAGGAGTCTGTTCTAAGAAACGGAATAATATCCATCCTTCCAAATAATTATATTCGAATGAAAGTACCAATATAATTGTTCCAAAAGATCCGTATTAAAGGAGAGGAGCAATAAAATATTTTCATAGAATTCTATTCTAAAATGAGCCAATATAATCGCTCCAAAGGATTCTATTCCAAGACAAGGACCAATAGAATCTCTTAGATTGAAAGATTCCACGCATTCTTCAATATAAGAAATTCTTAGATTGAAAAAAAAAATACACTCAATATAAGGTTGAAGGAATTCGTGTATTCTTCAACCAATAGATGTGTTTATTTAGTTATTCAATGTGTTTTGGGGTAAAATCAGTACCACACTTCTCGGAAATTTCGCAAAGCCCAGAGTGTTAAAACTTGAAGCAATTTAAAAATGTTTTCTTAGTATTCAAGAGTTTAAACGTTTTCTTGAACATTCACTTATACCAAATTTATGTTAACTATGTATTCCTATCTTAAAACTAAGGATATCGATTATGTTCCATCTAAATACCAGCTCCTTAAATGAATAACACTTCGAAACGGGTCTCTTTAATTACAATCCATAACACGTAACTGACAGACTCTCAGTTTGCTTCGAACTTTAATGAGCTGTAGCGGAATGCATGGAAAATTCTCCGTAATTAGATCCTGAAGTCTAATTGGGCCGCTGTTCTGCAGACTGTGATTGGTACAATCTCATTCCCGCTGACTTTTAATTGATTGGGTTCGGATATGGCTACTAATTGCCAACTATTTTGCAGTCTGAACTTAATTCCCTGTTACTTCATTACTGGGAAAAGAGGGATATCGAAAGGTAATTATATTTATCACGACGCAACTGTTTCTGTCTCCGTTTTCTGTTGATGTTCATCGCTATTGCTAGAAAATAGCATTTGATTAAAATGCTTATAAGAATTTTCAGTGGTAACAAACAAGCCAGATGGCCCACGAAGATTTTACTTCTACTTTTCAATTCCTATAGCATGACACATATAGAAGTTACCTTAAAATAATTACCATTTTGGCAGCGTAATCTATATTTGTTAATATGTAAAATTGAAATTAATAATACTGTTATTGAAGTATATTGTTATTGTTACTGAAATACTGTTTTATTTGTAAAGCAATTAATTGCAATCGAGGTTGAATTAAATTAGAAGCGTTATATTTTTCGTAGAATTTTGAGCTCTATTTTCAGGTGCTGTTAAATTGTCGGAATATATTCTCATCATTTGTAAGTGTTCCTTTCACTTAAACGTAAAATTGTTCAGAAATATCAAGAGGCGGAGTAGGTAAATCGCGCAATGTCAAATTATATTTCAACAAAGCGATATTAAATTTAAAAAAGTGTCATTATTTTGATTTAGTTATCTTTAATCATGCAAATAAGCAATATTTTTAAGTTGTAGTTTATAGGGAAAATAGTATTTTTGGATTCATTTCGTAAATCTAAAGTTACAAAAAATGTCAGGAATAGATTAACATTTAGAAACCAATATGAACAATATGGAAAACTGTGTTCTACCACTTACATTCAAACAGAGACAAATTGCTCTGCGAGTGATACGAGAAAAAATATGAAAAGTGTTATTTTTTAAATAAATGACTTTCACTTTTTTTTAAAATACGTTCCTAAATTGCAGAACTATAGTGGTTTCAGAATCAAACAGAATTAACCAAATAGAAAGTTGAAAGAAGATCCAACATCGACTAACATTTCAAAGTGTGGACAGCAATGTTTTACTACTAACATTTCAACATACAAACTGTTCTATAAGTGAATGCAAAGAAATATTCTTTCTTTCAAAATGGCTGCAATTTCGACTGCTTAAATTACAGAATAATGCAAGTTTTGGGGATTCAAACAACATTTCCCATACAAGAAGTTGGAAGAGCGGCAAGCATCGATGGAAATCCCAAAATAAATGTTGACAACGATGTTCGCCAATAATGTCCATACAAACATTTCAAGAGGCTAACTGTTCTCTAAGCGATATTAAAGGAAGCGCGAAAAAATATTCTCTTCTCAAAGTAGGCAGCATTTTCAAGTGCTCAAATTTCAGAACGACATAATTTTTTATTTGACCAACATTCCCCAAACTCGAAATTGAAAGTAAAACATCGATGAACATCCTGAATTCTATAAGAAAAACTATGACTCACTACTATTTTCCATTCTCGAAGTCTCAATTCCAGAACGATAGCATTTTTAGATTCCAACAAGCACTAATCAAACACGAAGTTAGATGTAAAGCATCGATGAACATTCTGAATTCTTTGTGAACAACGACGTCTCCCTACTATTATCCATCCTCAAAGAGGGATATCGAGAGGTAATTATATTTATCACGATGCAACTGTTTCTGTCTCCGTTTTCTGTTTTTATCCGTACAGAAAACGAGTCTATACAGAAACGTATCAAAGTCTTAGCAGAAGCTGTCCCCACGAGGAACTAAAGCACATTCTATCCCCGTCTTTGAATATCGATATTTTCATTCACTTTCCAACACACAAGGAATCCATTTTTCCATCGCCTGTTTATCCAAGACACGAAACTCGCATTTTCCCCGTCCACTATTAAAAAATCCCTCCCATTTTCCCCAATAGGAATATTCTACGTGCACGGAAGTGCTCCCCTTCTTCGTTCCTCAGACCCCATCTTCTTCAGCCTTCTTCCAACCCAAGACGTCTCCCGTGGCGTCGTCCTCCGCTCCCGTTGCCCCGGCAACCGAGGTCTTGAGGAAAAGGAATAACGGGGGCTTCCCCCTCCAACAAAAGGAGAAGGGGGGAAGAAGAAGCTGGAGAAGTACGCATCGAGGGGTGGTCGGAAGAGAGGATTTCCGTGTCTAGCTCTCCTCCGCCATGTTTTGAGAACGTGATCGGAGACAATGGAACTGTGGTAGGCATCGGGAAAAGGTTTATCTTTGGTGTCCAATGCTGTCAATGCCGGATTCCCTTTTTTGAGTTCCAAAAAAGGAAGTGTGCAGTCCCTTCTGGCTCAAAAGCCGGGCGAAATTAGCGGTTTGCAGTCGAAACTCCAGTGGGAACGCCACAGGGGAGACGCTAAGAGGCAGCTCAAGGTTTGAAAAGACTTCGCTAACTTAATTGTGTGGGCTTTAATTAACTGAGACGGAGGATGTTAATCTCGAGAGTTTAACCTTTGTTCCGTTCTTAATGCGGAGGGAATAAGACTTGATTACGCTCGGTGTTTAAATTGACAATGCTGAATTGTGTAATATATTCGATGTGGGAATAGAGCACTGGTGATAAAAAAAATCACTTCTGAAAAAATTCAGTTCTAACTGAATCGGTTCTGTAATTTTTTTTCTGGAATTCTTAAAAGAGCATTTATAAATGTAGTCTACCATTTTGATGTATGAGAACGATTTTCAGTGTAAACAAACAAACCAGACGGTTTGCAAATATTTTTAGCTGTCTAAATGCTCTCAAATAATGCGTGTAGGGATTACCTTTAAATGGATTGTGGTTTTATTGCCATTTTTTATTTTATGTGGTTGGGCATTTAATCTAACTGGTGTTGACCAATCAATTATCACATATTAATTCAGAATTTATTTTTTTGAATTTTTATCAATATCAGCGGAAAACAAGAAAACCGAAATCACGCTTAGAATGCTCACAGGAAATACATGCCGTAGAAACTTTACTACCACGTATACTGAGCTTTACAGAAAATGTCTCTCATAATCGTTGCATTTTTTTTCTTTCATATATGAGTTTGTTATAATTATTCTACTGCATTTCACCTATAAAAAATTCGGTACAGCTTCAGTCTACGTTTATGGTGGTGGCAACGGTCTTGGCGTTTTTTTTTTTTTGGCGCTCTTCTAGTAGCGAGTTATGGCAGGTTAAGGCAACCCATCTGTACAACTATTATTGTGGTTCTTATGGCAAGCGGAAAGTTTAAATTTTCATTTTGAATATTCTAGAAAGTTCTTTCAAAATCCATTAAACTGTCGTTTGATTTTATTGGTTCATTTGAGATAATTCTTTCCTTGGCGATTTTAGAAGTGTGCCAAATCCGTTGCCATCACTATAAACGTAGACTGAAAGTGAACCAAAATTTCAAAGAATGATTTCCGAATTCATATGTGGTAGTTGATTGATCAACGCAAATTAAGTAAAGCGTCAAACGTAGTCATAACGGTGATAAACTAGATTTTAAGATAACCCGGATATGCATCATATACGAGAATATTTTGTAACAGATAATAAAATATCAGTTTCCATCTTTGTTTCCACTGAAAATCCCTCTCGCAGGATGGAAAATTTGCACATCATAACCATAAAACTACGTTATTAATCAATAATTAGGACAATTTTCAAGATTATAAGCAAACTTTTGGAGAGTAAATTAATGAAAACATGGCGAAACAACACCTAGACCTTCATGGTTGGCTAAGGAAAAAAAATGAAGCTGAATTCCAACCTTCCACTGATCACGACTTCCTTGCTAAACATCTGCCCATTGCATTTCTATGTTAAAAAATCTTTTTTGTAAGCTCTGCGATCTTCAAAAGGATATGAACCATGAACATCTGCTCTGATATCTTGCGCTCGCTTCCACTTCAATGTTAGAGAGATGCTGGGACGAGAAGAACCGAATGGATGCATAGACTTTTTCTACTGATTTGATTTGTTCTATTGCTTCGCTTCAGTCAGTCTTGTATTTTCCTCCGCCATTTGAAATAAAAAAAACTCGCAAACAAATTATTAAATCCACCGTTGTATAAAAATTGTTTCTTTTTGACAACTCAAGTGTGTGTGTGTAAATAAATTATCGATCATTTACTCAAATTCCCCGAATTTTTCCCAAAAAACAAATGAGCATTCATTGAAACTTCAATTTCACCTCCCTTTTGACTCCAATTCATAAAAAGCACCCATTCTGATTACCCGCGCTACAAATCACAAACATATTTCATTAACAACGGAGTAATCAAGAGAAAGAATTATAAAAAACGACGCCCCTATTCATTTCCCTCGCATGCCAAGGGGATAGGAAAATAGGAGACAGCCAATAGGAGAAGAGAGAGAGAGAGGGAGAGAAATCTTTTTCTCCCATTAGATAAAAAGTATTTATAAGCGTTATTCAAATGACTTCATCCCGGACATTGCAGAATGATGTGAGGCACTCTGAGCATGTGATAAAAATTTAAATGAGCGAATAATATTTTCTGCCGAAGAATTACGGCACTTCCCCGACATGGACTTCCATCGTGTACGATGGACCATCCACACATTGCAGCGCCACTAGCATAGGATACGAACCGACTCAGATAATTAACAGTCTTAAACTGTAAAAGTGCCACGTTTGTAAACACTCTGAGCATCATGAGATTTCTCAGTAGAACAGTATTCTTTCTCTTACAACGCACCCACTATGACTACATAACTACACCTCTATTGGTTTGAAACACTAGAAAAGATTCTATTGATCAAACAGGTCAAAACTGGTTAGTAAGATCGTTAATAGTCTGAAACTGTAAAAGTGCCACGTTTGTAAGCACTCTGAGCATCATGAGATTTCCCAGTAGTACATTATTGTTTCCTCCACACAAAACACCCATTATGACTACATAACTAAAAATATTGGTTTGTAAACCTAGGAAAGATTCTATTGATCAAGTAGTTCAAAACTGGTTAGAAGTAACAACACACATGATGACAACATGACTGACTGGTCAAGATTGTCAATAGTCTGAAACAGTAAAAGTGCCACGTTTGTAAATACTCTGATCATCATGAGATTTCCCAGTAGTACAGTATTGTTTCCTCCCCACAACACACCCATTTTGATTGCATAACTACACCAATTGGTTTGAAATCCTATAAAAGATTCTATTGATCAAGCAGGTCAAAACTGTTTATAAGTAACAACACACATGATGACTACATAACTAACCGATCAAAAAGTAAAAGTTCAAAACTGATTAGAAGTCATGCAATTTGCTGAACGAATATATGAGTGTGGGTATTAAGAACTCAGAGAGTTAAGAACTTTTCTAATAGTTTTTCTTACGAATGAACACAACCGAAAACATGCATTAATGGATTCGTCTCACGTAGACCACAAATATAAGTAAATTGCGAATCTCTTAGTTGAAAGAATCTTAACAAAGATTCTATTGACCAAGAAGATAAAAAATGGTTAGAAGACTGACGGCTGCAGCACGCATATATGCGCGTGTGTCACTCAGAAGATTAAAGGTACTTTTCTCATAGTTTTTCTTAACAAGCGGAATCAATTTTCTAATTAATCGATATAGCACAAAAGCTTTCATACATGGGATTAATTTCAAGTAGACATTTGATTTAAGAAAATTGTGGATAGATTTCATAAGGAGGCCACTGCCAAGTCTTTTCACACACCTTTCCACTAAACCATCAACAGTTGTTTGCCATAATGAATCACTTAAATAATAACTCATATCTGGTACCATAGAGACCACCCTGGATTCTCGCTCAAATATACGGTGACATAAAATATATATCAGAATGCCAATTCTAGACTTGATCTAGTACATCTGATCTCTTTTGTTTTCTTTCAGGTTAATAAGGTATTTCCAAATTGCTTAAAATGAAGAAGCACTGAATACGCCTCCACAAGACATCTCTTGTTGGTATGGCAAGTGGTTTTGTTTTGAAATGATAACCTAGAGTTGGATTGTTTGGGTGTGTTCGTAGATTTGATTTAGCTGTTTAGCTAGGCTTTAAGGAACAAGTAACAACAGCAGCAGCCAAAGCTTTCGTAAAACCAAATTTGAAGTGTGTGTGCGTGTGTGTGTGTGTGCGTGCGTGCGTGCGTGCGTGCGTGTGTGTGTGTGTGAAAGCATTTATAAGCTTTGATTTGATCAAAAGTTTTATTCATCATTCGGAACTTCATTTTTTTTCAAAATAAGACGATTTTTAAGTGACCCAATATAATTTACTTGAAGCGAATTCTTTCTTGAAAACTTGGAAAAAAAGACGTCACTTATCTTGCTTTATTATAAAATATTTAAAAATTTAAACTATCTTGAAAGTTAACTGAAATTAATTATTGAATCTTGAAACTGAAAGTTTTAAACTTTTAGTAGTTCTTTAATGGTACTAGAATTGTGCATATGTTAACACATGTTCCTTTTAGGAAACTTGTATTGTATGGAAACGTGTGTCAACAGGTATAGGAAACTTGTGTCAACATATGGCGGCTACCATTAAACTGATATCCAAGATCGAGCACACATTTCGAAATGTATTTGGACTTGTATAAATTAAAGGATTAAACACATAAACAATCTTGTAAACTTTGTTAAACTAACTGTAGTTTGCTTTTAAGAATGTCAACCGGAATTTCAAGCTATGTGTTTATTAATATTAATTTTAGACCAATGATCCCCTCAAACAATGACCTGTAAATAACTCACTTAAGCACTTTATAGTTCCTGCAAACTATTTTTTGCGTTACATTTGCTCAATTATAATTTTTATAAAAATGTATTTTAGTACGAATGAAACGAGTAAATAAACTGGCCCGACTGTATAGAATGAATGAAGACGCAAATGTATATGAGAAAATTTTAAGTATGGATCAGAAAAAAAAATTAAAAATAGCGTACAGTATGGAGACACAATAGTACACAACGAATAAAAGGTATGAGAAAAACTAAAAAAAAAAAGAGAATGGAACAAAAATATGCAAAAAAAAAAACGTGTAGAATGAATGGAATTCAATAAACGAATATAATGCAAAAGAAAACGTCAAGAATGTACGAAAAACTGAATTCACGAGCAGAAAGAATACAGTAGACCTTCATTATAAGGGACGTCGCTTATAACGGACTGTGAGCTAAGTGAAAGAACATTTAAATTTTGTTATTCAATACGTTGAACAATCGGAAAATGAAAATGTATTTGCTTATTATGAATATCCCCTTGCGGCACCTCCATTAGTTATTAATTGAGGAAATAAGCAGCAAACAAACCCAGAAGAAATTTTTATTTTTTCATATCAGGGAATGTAAGCAATCAACAACCAACAACAGTAATCAGCAATCAAAAATCTTCTTGTTCTAAATATTAATGCTGTATATACGTACTCATCTTTTTAAATTCAACCTATGTTGAGGCGTGTTTTTTTTTTTTTTTTTCGGTGATAGAAAATAAACAATTTTTATAGCTAATTACTGTACTTTAATTGATGTACACCGTTGCATTACACTCCTATAAGACTTATTTGTTATAAACCGGACTTTCATTAAAATGGACAAGCTCCAGCCACTGTTAGTTCGTTTATAATGAGGTTCTACTGTATAAGTACAAATTGTAAACATACAAAAACGGAAGTTCAATTACAGTGAACAAAAAGCAAAAACACAGCTTGCGAATGGAACCAAATTGAATGCCAAAACTTAAAGAAGGAAGGATGGAAATTACGAAAGGTACAGCTACACTCTACGTTTATGAGTGATGGCAACGGCTTGGCGATTTTTTTGGCGCACTTCTAGTAGCGAGTTACGATAAATTAAGGCAACCCATCTTTCGTTGCTGTTGTTGTGGTTTTCACGGCAACCTCGGCAAACGGAAACTTTCAATTTTCATTTTGAATATTCTAGAAAGTTCTTCCAAAATACGTTAAAATCGTTTGATTTCATTGATTCGTTTGAAATTTTTCTTTCCTTCCATTGGTTATTTTGTTTTTAAAATATCATTTTATTGCATTGGTCCTTTTAAATCGTTTTCTGTGATACCATTGGTCCATTCATTTGTATTTTGACAGTTGTGAAATTTTTATTTTGTTATAATAGTTTTCACGACAGGATTAAGAGTTTTGTTTTTTTGACCATTTTCGTTTTCATTATTTTTTACGAGAGAATTCTGACGTTATCAGGTATTATTTCTTGCTTTTTTTTCTTTTGTAAATCTTTTTCTTTTTCAACATGCTCACTGTATTTAGTGTAGTTGATAAGTTTCAGGGTATTCTTACCATTCGTAGCTTAGTTTCTCTGCTGGTTCACAAATGTGTTTTGATATGTGATTAAGCTTACTACTTTTTGTGAAAGTTTTTTTAAAATATACTTTTCAAAACGTTCTGAAATGTGCTTAAAAAGTGTGTTGTAAAAAGAAAAAAAATTGTGACAGGAAAAGAGTTAAGAAATAATTATTTCCTTGACGACTTTAGAAGTGCGCCAAAAAAAAAATCGCCAAGCCGTTGCCATCAGTCATAAACGTAGAGTGTAGCTGTACCTTACGAAAGTCTAAAAGTATCCTAACCTCCCCATCTCAAGGAATTAAAAATATATCTAAAAAAGGTCTCAAAAAGAACGCAGAAAAAGAATAGTGGACAGACTGACTGAAAAAACGAACAAATTAAACTCTCGGTTTCACACACACACACACATATCACTTTAAACTTTTTACATAAAACTGAGTCAACACACATACTGCGATAAGCTCCTAGGAAAAGAAACATTTAATATTAAAAAGTTTGAGTGAAAAGATTATGCATTGTGACAGCCTTTTTTTTTTAATTTCTGTTTTACTTTCATCATAAGAGATACCACACGACCTTTTTTTATTTACAATCTAATCTTATCTCCTCATTAATTAAATTTAAACATTTCTGAATACCTTTTTTCGTAAGTAAGATTAATTACTTAATTTTTAAACATCCATTCAACTCAATTTAATTGAATTTCGTATTGAATTATTTTTTAATAACAGATGTATAGGCTGAAAGTGAGTTTGTGTCAAAGCTTTAATTTCATTCGCATTTTTATGTAGTCAAAAATAAGATGACGATTATAAAAAATAATCATGATTAAGTCGGTATTTAATGCTGATTAGCTTAATGCTTTTCTCCAAATTCGTATTGTAGGCAGACTGGAATTTCAACATCTTGCAGTGGATCAACAAGATTAATTGGATACAATTAAACCTTCTTTTTTTCGGGGGGGGGGAAGAGAGATATTAATATTTTTAACCTTTCCTTCTCAAATAATGGAACGTTAATCTGACTAGCAAAAAATCACCCGACCTGACTCGGATTGAATTGGTTTACTATAGATAGAAGAAAAATTACCAGAATATGCAATCACTATTGTCTTTCCTGCTATAATATAATATTTTAACACCTTTTCTCGACAACTTTAGAATTTATATAACTTTGTACTACAACTTACTAAGGGTACAAATTCTACACATGCATATCCATCCATGTTATAAAATTTAAATGCATCACACCCTTGCCGCAAGACAAAGCTACTAAATGAAAAAAGGTATCACTAATGTTACTACTACAAAAGACGATTTTGAAGGGATTAGGAATTACCTTATTTAAGTTTTTTCAGTTAATATACGAGTAGCTTAATTCATAAAAAGGACTATTATATGGTGAGTGCTCTCAAACAAAATAGTATATTTTTATTTGTGGCATTCTTGCATCAGACATATGTCATTGTTGAACGCGATTTTTAATGGAAGGATGACAAATTTTGATAAGATATTTATCACTAAGTTTTTTAAGGCAATTACATTTTGTAGCACGTCTAATTCTTAAATAACGTTTCGAAATTGAATGTCCTCAGTTCGCGTAACTACAAAGGGAACTTATTATACTATTTAAAAAATGGTAAATCGATTTCCTTTGATAGTTTTTTGAAGAAAATCATTGTTTTCAATGAATTTGTTTGTGCATAAGTTGCTTAAATGTGTTTAAACTCGTAAAATGAACCATCTTAACCTCCTGTCATTATGACAAATAATTTTTTTAATACTTCAAAAGTTCTATGTTGGAAGTTTTTGACATTATTCTTTTAATAACGGCAAAATTGCACATATAATTTGCTTTATTCTGACTTACCTGCCAGTTTGAATCGAATACTTTGTATACTTTTTGGTGGCATTACATATGATGAAAAGGAAATGCTATTTTTTAAAATAATAAATGTTTAAAAATAAAACAAAAGAAAACTGCGAAATAAAACAAAAGAAAACTGCGAAATAAAACAAAATAAAAGTCGTCAGGAAAAAATTTGTTTTAACTATATTAATTCGTGACTATTTTTTCTCTTGATCTCGCACAGTTGCCACAACTTACAACTAAAACGTGCACGAAATTAAGAAATGCAAATTTAATTTTGAGCGAAAGAAACAGAAAAACATTATTGCATGTAATCAACTAACACGAGTTTCCGTTCGTTAAAGTGCTCAAAATTACATTATGTTGTCATCGAATCTTTCCATAAGCGATTGATCCCGAACCGTCGTTAATAGCCCGTTGTGTTGCTCTAGTACGACGTTAATTAAAAATTACCTTACCATGTCTTCGTTAAAAAATAATGTCTATCCCAAATATTTAAAATAATTTATGTTCACAAAGAACAAAACAAGACCCAAAATAAATAAAGTACGTATCAGAGTAAAAACAGGTAATTTATTTTAATAATTACGTTTTCAGCAGTACTGGTAAAAACAATCCAAGTAAAGTTGATACTTAATATACTTTCCAGATTTTCCAAAACTACCGTTGACTTAAGTATACTTGCTCAGCTGTTTTAGTATGAAACTTGTCTTAATACATAAGCAAAGAAATTTTAAATACTGTATTCACTAAACTTAAATATGGTGTATCATATTTAGAAAATTGCATTTATTTTGCTTGTCGAATTTATTTTTTATGATACTTGTACATACAGACAAACACATAGACAAAAACATCGAACATAGAACGGGAAGATGTACAGACAGACTAACGCAACAGAGTTCAGTTACTAAATTAATGCAAGTACTCACAGTATGCAAAGCTTCATGAAAATACACTACCCTACAACAATGGACCGGACAGCAAGATGTGATGATATAAGAGAGAGAATACATGCTTTAACAGGGTGATGGTCCCCATGTGCTGCAATTACACTAGCAACCATTCTTCGCATACTTTCAACAAAGTTTTGATACACATCTATGGGTATTTGTGTCCATTTCTGCTGCAAGAATGTCGCCAGCTCAATCGTAGATTTCGGAAGTGGTTCCGTAAGCGTCGCTCTAACTCGTCCCACAAAGGTTCTATGGGGTTTAGGTCCGGACACTGGAAACATATCTTTATACCACTGTTGACAGAGGCTGCAACATGACATGGAACGTTGTCGTCCTGTAAGTAATTTTTATCCATTCCATAAAATTGTCAGAACGTAGAAAGAACCTGATTGTCCAATATGTTCATGTAAGCGTCGGCGTTCAATTGACCAGGACCAACATGCAAAGGTCACAGGCCATACCACGAAAAACACCCCGAAATAAGTAGTCGGATTTTATGCAAATCCGCTGGCGTCCGGTTTATTATTGTAGGGTAGGGTATATTCAACTGTTTGAACGTAGCACGGCACATTCATACAGACAGATGGACAAATACCAAACAGGCAAGATATGGATTTTGTATCCGAAGGACCCAAAACGAATAGAAAACTTGAAAGGTGTCGAAAATATTCAATGTACAAACAAACACTCCAATTTGATCTCTATAGATTACAAGAATTCAGTTGTAAAAATGTTTTCATTTCATCACTGATTTTAATTGCTAAAATAAAAACGCAAAACTTGTTTCTATCCATAAGTATTAGAACTAGCGAGTAAGAACTTTTTGTAAGAAAATTTATTTTATAATCGTTAATGTTGTGTATAACAATTGAAAATGGAAGTTTTTTGTAGGTATATAAAGTTTGTTGAACAAGTAAACATTATAATTCAAATTTTATGATTAAATTAAGTTGGAGATCATTTCAACTGACGAAATGTTCATCCTCTGACTTTTTATTCGACCGATTTATCTCAAAGTTTAATGATGTCGTATTTATGATTTACGTGTGTGAAGTGTCACATAAAAATTATTTGTTATGTGAAATGCAATAAACGTAAAAATATAAAATACGCAACATAGATATTAAATCATACCTTTAATGGATTTCGTGAAGATTTGTGCAAGTTTCTCAAGGCATCGTAAAATATAAATTTCAAGCACATGACCTTTAATAGCACATTGTCGTCTTGCTGTAAGCATTTTAAATGTGTCATCACAGCAATGAATATTTTACATTTAAATATATCTTTAAAGTCACAAAGAATCATATTACACAATGATTACCATTTCTGTATTGTAGATGACCTTAAAGAACGATTATTTTTCGTTAATATTACCACGTGCTTAATTATTCAGATGATAAATAACTGAGTTTCAGGTTTAAAAATGCTTCCTTAGACTGATGACAGAAGATATTTCCCTTATTTTTTTTTACTTAAGTTTCACATTTTATTTTTTGTTTTGGTAAAGGCATCATAGAACTTTCTAGAAGCTTCTTGTAGCCATCCAAAAGCATAAAACAATTTCTACTATCATTGATTATTATTTATTGATAATTCCGTTTCTACTTATGTTATTCTTTGTAACATCTATTTTCTTCTGTCGTATTTCTTTAATTATTTGTGCAGCATAAATTAATCCAATTTAACCTCCTTTAATTGTCTCTAATAATTGAATATCAAGTTTACAGAAATTAAGTTATAAGTAGGTAAATTATAGTCGAGCAGGACATTTTCATACAGTGAGTTTGATGAAGATTCCAAATTTTTTCCATTTTCAACTGATCTTATTCAATTGGAAAACATAATTTATTGAAAACAATTGAGAATATAACTATTTTTTTTATCCTAATGCCCAAACACTTACATCTTCGTCCCAAACTGACAACTACTTGTCAGTGGGCTGTAAAAGGGACAGTCACCAACAACCATAAACAGGGTTTCGAACCCGGGACCTACTGGATGATATACAAACGTTATGACCATTATTTGAGGCGATCTTGGAAAGAAATTTAATGCTACATCTTTATTTTTTTGATAGGGAAGATAGAGGGAAGTTGACATTAGGGGTAAGTTGGCATTCACCTTGTATTTCTTATCGCAGTGGTTTCAGAGCAGTGATATCGTCACTATTTAACGACACGTGTTTGTTGCATCATCCACTCTAGTTTCAGAGCGATCAAAGCTTCCAAAGAGAGAAAAAATACGGATTTGTGTTTGTGATTTTGCCAAGTGTTTTTGCATTAAGTAAAGGTTTTCGTGATTTATGAAACCCTAGAAAATGTTTAGGAGTTTTCTATAGTTGATTTGGATAGAGTGAGCAATTACGATTGCATTCATGTACTGGAATTGCTTGTAAAACTGATGTGTAAGAGTGAGGCAGCCATCTTGTCTCAAAAGTCCTGGTGAAAACACACATACTTTGGAGGTGGACAACGTAACAAAATTTTTCGAAAATTAAAGCCAACAATCAGTAGACGATCGCCCTACATTTTTGGTGGACATGAAGCGTTAAGATTTCCATGTACTGTTTGTTTCGTTTTTTTTTTCTTTTTAGTTTTTTTTTTATCATATTAAAATATAAGTTTTAAAATGCATTTGATTTGATGAACTCGCATTATTGCTTAGATCCTATCACAATGACATGCTATGCCAACTTACCCCAGTCGTAATGCCAACCGCCCCGTATCAGTGGTAAGTTGGCATAGTTTGAACACTTTAGTAAACAATATTTAACGAGTAAACTATACTATTTTTAGTGATGTTTTCTTCATTAATTCGTAGCCAAGGAGTACCACTATCAGCAGCATTGGTTACATTAGCTGAAAGTATTACAGAAAAAAAAAAAGAAAATCCAAAACCAAAAACTATGCCAACTAGCCCCGGTATCCTCTATTAAATTTTTATCTCCGAAAACAATATTAAAATTAGTTAAATAAATTATGTATAATTACTTCTATGTAAGTGTATTTACGAGTACAACAATAATTTTCAAATTTTTTCGCCTTCCTTGAAATTTTTTTGAACATTGGTCATGCAGAATTCCATGGAAGTGGACTGGCACTTTCAAGAATGTTCTTCGTTTCACAACTAAATCATTTTTATTGAAAATTTTACATGAATTGATACAGTATAATCTCGAATCACTTAAACGATGTATGTTATAGATACATAAAATACATTAATAACTCAGACATAAAATATACATTAATGACTCATGTTGCATCTTCAGAATTTTCTTCTGGTCCATAAGGGATCGTATCGGCTTCTGCAGCTGTTGACGAAATGAATTGAGAATTATTAGTCACCGATCTGTTGTAAACTTTAGTTTTCCAGTTCAGTCAGGGGGGAAATCTTATTATTAGGGTGTAGCAGCTGATGGGGTGTGGTGGAAGACTTCTTATAAATAGGTCCGTTTCTCAAATCCACTCGATGGAAGTTCACCTCTGGAAACGTTTTGTAAATAAAACTGAGTTTTATCTTCTTAAATAGATTTCTTTTCTTTCATTTTTTATTACGCTGCTTGATCTTTATTTCCATTTTTCTTCCTATTGAGCCTTGAACTTCAGGGAAATGTGAAATTGAAATCTCATTATGAGGCATTTTCACCGAAGACAAAGCGGGCTTTCTTGATTTTGATAAGATGAAGTTACACCAGTCATGGTAAACTTCAATGTCAAAGTTTTATTTCTATCCTTTTCTACAGATACATTCATTATATCTGCCTCCATGTAAGTGTGTTCAATTTCCAAGAAGTGATGAATAAATTTTCAATGGTAAACTTTCTGTCCGATTCAAGCATCAAATTACCAAATACTACTACTACGAGTTTGTTTGGATTTGTGCCAGGACTATTTTGCGGTCTTTTCACAGTAATGACTTTCCTAACCGAAAATATGATTACGTATCTTCTTATACAATTTTTTGTTTCGTCATCAATTCTAACGTGTTTACCATGTTTCTTGTACGGCGGGCAACTTCTAAGAGCAGCTGTACTCGTTTTTCACTTATCACGCCTTTTAATTACTGGTTGCGATTACAAGTGACGTTTTTGAGCCTACAAGATAAACGCTTGATGTTTCAAAATAGACATAATTCTGTAGTATGAGAGGGTTTTACAAATAAAGCTAAGTAAATACAGAAGGCGGCAGGTGTTTTGATAACCTGTTTCGCAATTTGTGAAGTAAATTGGCATACTACTCGAATGCAATTTCAGTACATCGCTTACTTAAAAATTAACGCCAAACCACGCTAAAATGGCAATGAAGGAAATGTTTTCATAACCGGAAGTATTTTTTCTTCTTCAGAAGTGTGTGTTTACACTGAAAAACCCTCTCGTACTACGAAAACCTAAAATTGTGTAATATGGAAGAAATGGTTGTACAGAGGGATTTGAGTGTTTTTCATTGTTTTCAGTCGAAAGTCACTTTAGAAAGACTTAAAATATTCTGTCACTTTGAATAAAGAAAATGCTATTTTGTCTGACTATTATCTTTACGTAAACATTGTTGACTGATATGTTGATTCGGATTGTTCGAAAGGTTAGTTGTAATTGAAGCTTTAATTTAGCGGTCGAAAGAATACAGCATGAAGATAATAATATTAAACAAATAATGAATACACACACAACGGAAGTTCAAGTAGTTCATATTCACGTATGGGAAATGGTTCTTCTAAAATAGGCTTAAGTAATACTACCTAACTTTCAAATTTCAATTTAGAATGTTTAGTGTGAAGAAAATGTTGGATTGGAATCTTTTGTAAAAAATACTTTGTTTCATCAAATACCACTATTTTAATTACCATAGGATCACTGCCACAAACATAAAGAGGAATTTAGAAGCAGCTTTTAACAAGTAGAAGTTTGTGCAGTATGTTTGAAATTTTAAATGACAAGTTACGTGTCTTGTACTGTCTAGCGATACAAATAATTTAGGAAAACGATGGAAATTATTATGGAACTCTTCCCTCTCTATTATTATTCTCTCTATATTCTCTATTATTATTCTCTAATTATCTCTATATTTCTCTCTATATTAACAAAAAGTTACCGTATCCGCCGCCACCGCAGGATAGAAAACTCACTTTTTTGCTCGATTCTTAGACGGTTACCCGAGAAAGTACGGATCAGAAAAATACAAAATTGACAAGGTCTGTTCAAAATTGTACAGAAAAAAAGACGAATAAGATTTTTTTCCGATGTGGCAATTAGTTTTGGGTGCGTTAAGTGTTAAGGTCGAAAAAAGCGAAATTTAAACCGCAAGTGAGCAAAAGATGTACAAATTTTGAGTCTTCAGCCGCGAGGTTTTTTTAGAGTACCTCTAAACGTAAATTTTTTGCACTGCGCCGTATTTCTTAGAAATTACAATTTGATTCCTGATAATATTTTTTTGAAATTCGGGAAAAACCGGGATATTTTCGTTATGTTTTAGTTAAAACTGTCATATCAAAAACTATTTACAATTAGTTTTTAAATGAAAAAACATCACGGGAAACCTTAGAATGTACTCTTTCTTACGGTACAACTATTTTTGAATTTGGTTAATAAATAAATTCAATGTGATTAAAAGTTGGTCTTACAAATTTCATATTTTTTAGATTGCGGAACGAAAGCGTACTTTTATCTTCACGGAAATTAAGGTGCGATTTTTCTAACTAACGGGATTGCCAGATATCAAATATATCGTTGCAATAATCGTTGGCTAGCGTGGGGGGGGGCAGACTGCGAATTATTAAGATAGTTTCGCCATTGCAGGATATTGACTCTGCAAAAGGAGTGTTGGTAAACAAGCGTAGGTTAGCAGTGGGCAAAACCCCTAACAGTGCTGAAAATTGTTGTTAAAAGTTTCTTCATCATATTTTATTGTTTTTTAAACATACTAACACTTTTTATAAAGTATTGTGTATTTCGTAATACCTAGTTTAGGATATCGAGACGTATCTCTTTTAGTCATCTTGGCTTCCTATGAAAAATAATACTCTGCAGTAATTTTCAACCTCTCTTCAAGAGGGCTCGTTGTCTTAAGCACAAAAATCACGGCCAAACCCTTTAAAATTTGCTTACGCCGTCTTTCAATAGCCCGCTTCCTCGGTAACCAGGACAACGCCGGAGCCCCAGAGCCGGAAAAAATACGCTGAGACTTGAAAAGGAAATTGATTGACAGGTACCTTAATTTCGTCTGCTTAGACTGCTGTTGCCAGATTCGATCACAATAACGATCTCGTTTCCCTCCCACCGAATGCCGCATTATGGGGGCTGTGTTTGATTTGCTTCATTCCAAGGACTTTTTCGAACATTTTTTTCTTTTATTCGAAGATTTTTATCAGCGACGCAGGATCTGTCTTATTTTTGTTACTGACTGCGGTGAATTCGATGCTGATATTTTCTTATCTTGGTGTCGTGCGACTCCAAATGAGTCGCATCGCGAATCTCCAAAGACATTTGTAAATGTCGAGCGAAGGGGAATTTATATGTATTTTTGTCTTTGTTTTGTTATGGATTTTTTTACGAAGGAAAATCGTTATCGAAATAGCGCATGAGTTTGTATCTACTTTCTCTTCGAAAGGAAATAAAAAGGAAGATTCTAAAAGAATTTAAACGAATGGTATCTTCTGAAAACTGACTTTGTTTTCGATAAGACTGGTTGCGCCATTTGCCATTTATCAACCGCTCCAAGGAGAAAATATGGAAAAGGATTCGAAATACGTATTTATGTATGCTTTAGGCATCGCCTTTTCAAAAATGATGACAAGAAAACGCATTTTTCGAAGTTGTTTATTGAATACAGAATGCCCTAGATGCAAATGTCTAATAGTTGGATAGAAATAACAGAACATTTCATGCATTTTTTCGAAGTTGTAAATAAAAATAAAAATGTAAAGGTCTATAAAATCATGCCAAAGCTGTTGTAAAATATCGATAAGAGATACCTTGAGCAATAATAAGCAGAAGAGAAAAATTTGTGGACAATGGAACGACGTATTTCTATTGAGATATGTGTTTTTCTCTTGTAGAAATATTTGATGACACAATATGTATTACTTTGAAAATAACTACCAAATTTCACGAATTTCTTTACAATAAGAACTTTAATGTCTTTATTAATGCTTTATATATAAATTTCAACAACCAGGGTAACAAAAATAACACGAGTGCAAAAACACTTTTGGTGTGATCTTTATGTGAATACATCTAATTTGACTACTTTCGATTTATTTTTCTCGATATAAATTTTTATATCTGAAATAAAATATTTATTTATTCTATGTATTCAGAGTGGTGAATAATGTTGAGTATATGAATAATATTCTCTATTTCTTACCACATTTTTGCAAGAAAGGAAATTATATTTTACAGTTAAGTTGTCAATATCCCCGAATGATAAGTGGATTGTTGATAACGAACACACCCGTCGAAGTTAACTCAATCATTCAACGCGGAAGTGTACTAAATCAATTTAATATCAATGATTTATTCCCTTTTGTTAAAAGATTCGCTGTCACTTCATGTTCATTAATTTATTAGTTTTCGGCAGTTATTTATTAGTATCTTAGCAATCTTATTTGGTGTAAATTCTTATTAATTTGTTTGTCTATTCAAAGTATTCTGTCACATCTGTCTTATTAATCAATAAAATCAATCAGAAAAACATATATATTGACAAATATAAGCCAGTATTTTCATATGTATGAATACTAGATATGATACAATTGATTTACGATAAAAGAAAAAGTCTACAAGGACTTTTTTTAAAAAGAGTGTTTGAAAGAAGTTTATTAATTTTGTGTAAGGTATTTCTCTTTGTGTGTGCAAAAACAATGCATTCATAAAAATATCATCACTTAATTTTATTTTGATTTTCTCTTTGATTCCTAATTTGAACACTTTTCATTTCAGGTGGAGAGAGAAATAGCCATTATGAAGCTTATAGAACATCCCCACGTCTTAGCCTTGTACGATGTTTACGAAAACAAAAAATACCTGTAAGTATTCCTTTTTGACAAACGAACTCCTTTCTAAAGTAACGCAAATTCTAAAAGACAAAATAAAAATCGCTGTAGTATAATACTTATCTTTGCAATTCTTTCTTTGACCGTCGACCCATCTTAGGATTTTTTATTTTTAGATTTTTTTTTAATTTAAAGACATACACTAGATGGACAAACGTATTTGGATGCTGCAGGAATTCGGAGGAGGATCCATCTTAGTGTGAAGTTGTTTTTCTTGATTAGGACTCGGCCCATTCCTTTATGTACGTGGAACCATGAACGCTGACGTGTACCCCGACGTTCTGGATAATTCGGCCTTGCCTACACTATGGGAATACTACGGCGTTGACGATTGTTTCTCCTAACTCCATGTCATACTGCAAAACGTGTGCTGGGCCCATCTTCACAACAATCTCTTCTCACAGCCTTCCAAGAGACATGACGAGCTATTTCTGCTCAGACTTGCATAGAACTTGGGGAAAGTATGCCTCGAAGTGTTGCAACTGTAATACAAGCAAAAGGGGGGGGGGCATACCCGTAGCTAAATAGAATTATAAAGCACTTTTTTTTAAAAACATGCAGTGTCCAAATACTTTTGTCCATATAGTGTATTTGGAAGAAACTGAGAATAGATTACATGTAATTCACTGTATTGTTGATAGAAAAAGACATTCATACACTGTTTTCACCATAGTCTATCATCAATACTTTTGTTGAGCTCCTCCATAAGTTAGAAATGATGGGTAGGTAGTTAAATACATCCCTCTGGTGCAACACAATGGTCTATTGCTGAAGGTCCGGGATCCATCTCGAAGTGAAAGATCCGAGGTCAACGGCACGTCATTTTGAAACACGATCTGGTGACGACGGCTACTCCTTACCTCCACAAGATAAAAGAAATTGTCTTCCAAGACAGAAAAAACCGATTATCAAGGTAGAAGCCATCCTACAATATAAAAGAAGCCACTCGACAAGGTGGATGAAGTCGCTGCACAAGACATAAGTAAGATCACTCCCAGACATAGAAGAAACCGCTAGATAAGGTAGACGATGCCGATTCACAAGGCAGAAGAAACAACACAAGATATAAGAAGCAACTCCATGAAATTGAAGCCGTTGCACAGGACAGAAGAAACCACTCCACAAGATAAAAGAAGCCACTTCATCAGATAGAAGCCGTTTCACAAGGTAAAAGTGTCCTCTTTTTGAGCAAAGTTGAAAACGACGTATTTCATATCATCCTAGCCAGATGCATAAGAAATCTCAATAATTCGCTCATATATTTTGGTGCCACATATCTCATTCGTGTAACAGAGCCATATACAATTCATCCTTCATCAGTTTACCATCACCATTCCTAAATATCTGTACATAGCAGTTTCTTATTTCCATCAAACCTTCACATATATTCCCTGCTGATCAAATATTGCTCAGCGAATGCAATTCATTACCCACAGTTATTATAATACTCCTATCTCTCCACATCCTTTCAAGAATATGGAGAAAAAGCAAACTTATTCTTAGGCCTTCCTCCGTGTATACATCCACAGGAACAAACAAACAAATCCCCCAGACCTCAATCTGCCAACGAGTTGGCTGAAAATCTTCCCAATTTCAGGATGATTATAAGGTTTCAAACCTTAAAATAAACTAAGAGATCTTACGAGATAAGACTATCGCTTTAAAAAAGAATATTTTACCCAACGTTCTCCGATATTTCAATTCTCCTAACAGAAAACGGATAACAAAAATTATCATCATGACGCTTGTAATATTTACAACTATATACGTATATACCGGTGACAATGAAATGCATTATATCTGTATAACGGGTATACGCAAGATAGAAAATCGGAAAGTAAACTTTCATTTTCTGATAACGATGATAACGCAACACATCAGTAATAAAAGTAAAAAGAAAATGTAAGCCAGCAGATTTTTGATTATTGCCTGTTTTAGAGAGAAATGGTAGGAAACGCGGAAATAGTTTCAATCGCTTTTTATGCAATGAAAACTATAATTTCATATAATACATTGCTTAAGTCAGGGCTCGAAATACCCGGGTGTACAGGTGCACTGTACACATGAAAATACAATTGTGCACCTAATTTTTTCCCGCTAGGTGCAGGTAATGCACCTAACGTTTAAAAAAAGAGGGGGGGGCGGGACGTGTTTTATGTTATTTTGATGTTTGAACAAAATATTAGTATCGCCTTCTCACTCGCTCTAAAGGAACGTAATTAAAATTACTAAATACACACTATGCGAAAACAAAATCGTTGGGCCATAACGGGTTTATACAGGAGGAAAGTTTACTTGTGCCATGCCACCAGAACTTTCCGATGATGGAAACATTTTCCAGATGTCTGTGTTGAAACGACTGTCGCGACAGCCGTGAACCAGAGAAGGGAGAATTTAGATGTTTAAATATTTTTATTTACTATCTACTAGTAAAACCAATCTAAACATACCCAACTAATAAAGTAGTATAGACTACATTAATACTCTCATATTACGTTTTTTTTAAATATTCTCCTAAAATATAACATGTGCACCTAATTAAAAAACTTAGGTGCACCTGTATTAAAAAATCTATTTCGAGGCCTGGCTTAAGTGGAAAACTGCATGTGTTGTTATTGTAATAAGAAGCATTACTTTCTTTAAAATAGAAGTTTTTAAAGGTATATTCATATTTAACCTTCCTGGTGGTTTATCTCCGCGTCGAAAGCTGCCTTGGGCGAATGTATAGTCTGATTCAAATCTTTTCCTATTTGGATCTTCACACGCTTGAAGTAATAGAATAGTTTTGTTTCGAAGATGCATCTAATCATTAACAAAATTTACCAGATCTTGATGAACGTCTTGATGATCTCGTCGACTTGGAGGGTTAGTGCTATCCACAGAAAAATAAAATGAATAAAATGCTATAGTATTATCTTCGAATGCTTTTCTGCTGAATTTTAAGGTATTTCTTTAAGATTTAAAAAGGGCAGCTATTTTTTTCATGAATTTTGCAAAAGTAATGT
Source organism: Metellina segmentata (assembly GCA_947359465.1). Taxonomy (NCBI): domain Eukaryota; kingdom Metazoa; phylum Arthropoda; class Arachnida; order Araneae; family Tetragnathidae; genus Metellina; species Metellina segmentata. Next base: position 84,654,106 of record OX375877.1, read on the forward strand.
TTTAAACATGCTATTTTGGCCTAGGTCTAAAGCACGTTAGCACTTAAGCTTTGTGTTTCATAAATCGTACAGGTGACATTACAAGTGAAACATTCTAAGTCGAAATACGGTTATGAGAAAAAAACGGAGGGGATAATTTCTGTTCACTAAACGAGTTTAGCTAAGTGTCTAAGAAGAAACTTATTTTAAAAAAAGGTGACTTCGTGGACTTTCTAGTCTAAAGACTACAACGTTCTAATCTAGAAATGCTCAAGAAGTCATGTCTTGAAAATTTTGACTTCGTGGTGTTTCACTTGATTTTCGACGAATGAGTAAAAAATATTCTACCGCAAAAGTTTTTAAGTTATACTACAGTTTATCAAAAAACGTAATTTTTGAAGTGTTACGTTTTCTATTTCAAAGCCCACAGACTGATTAACTGTTGTTTATTTAAGTTCCTCAATTTCTTTTTATTCAGTTTCATGTTTTGTCCCTTTGTTTCTCGTCTCCATGTTTTTGTGCTGAGTGTTTACTCTACAGAATGGATGTAATTTTAAGTGCTACGTATAAAAAGTTTTTAAAAGAAGGGGTGAAATAGTCTTATCTCTTTTTATGTGCGGTAAGTCCTAAGGGGTTGATAAATCAGAATTTCTGAATAAAATATGCTTTTAAAACATTGATGAAGTTACTCAAAAATTATGACTTCCATTTATTAGCTTTAACTGCCAAAAGATTTTGTTGGGGAGGAATTCTTTTAGTCAAATGGAAACTGTTTAGAAATTTTAATAGTTGTTTATTATTCTTTTGGTTTCTCTTTAATGCAACTCCTAAACTTAAAGAAATGTTTCACATTAACTTCACTCGAGTGCGAGTTAAAATGCTGCTTTTCTGATAATATATGTTGAAGAATTCCTCCCTATGTTCGTTGTAAATCGATATAAGGCTAGATTTACAAAGATCTTAATTGTTTTGCATTTCGCATATCATACGATCCAAAAGCTGGAATGTATAAATAGTTTTGAATATTTTAAAGGCTGTAGTTAATGTAATTAAGGACTGTTTTGTTTGAAAACAAATAAAAGAATATTTCAATGTTTGTTTTATGTTCAGTTCAGATGTATGACGACATTCTGCCAGTGTTGCATTGACTTGCATTTAGATTTAACACAATGTTCCATTGATGTATTTTGTACACTTTCGAAGAATGTGTAGAAATGTTTGTTTTCATTATGAGATGGTACACAATTTACTTCGTAGATACTTTTCTACAACTCGTTGGTAGTTGATTTAGAAATTTTTGAGGTCAATTCACAAATCGTACGAGATTCGAGCATTTTTCACAAGATATTCAAGTGAGTGAATATTTTTAAATGATGTTTTAGGGTTTGAATACGTCTTTAAAATCGGAACGGTACTGAAGTCACGCATGAAAACTCTAGCGTACAGCAAGTGCTTTGTCTCACGATTTGAGAACTAGAAGAAACATCAAATGATACATATTTCGTCGTGTAGACAAAGGATGTACGAACTTGATATGACCTGCGGACTGTGTGTACTGGCGCACTGAGTGCACAGATGCACTGATCTCGCAGTGTATCAAAATTCTTCGGTGTTGAGTGAGCTTTCAGTCAGTACAACTCTGGATTGCGTTGAGTGAGGACTGTGTGTCATTTTAAAGCTGCTGTTCCTCTAAAAGTACTCTACTACTTTATTCGAAAGTTCCTCCACAGTTAATGCTGGACAACATCAATATCTCAACAGCATTAATATCAAACTGCACTTTAATCGTTCAAACTGAAAATTAATTATTGAATATTCACACAGATAATCGTCCAAATTTCTTATGACTGCTTCATTCATTCCACAATCCAGTATTAGACATGAGTACTTAAGCCAAAACTACGGTTTGTTTCCTCGACACAGCCTGTGAATATTTTCTTCTTATTTAGATACATGCCAGAGGAACATAACCACCACCACCCCATTCTAAAAGTAGACCCCAACTGTGTAGGAGAGAACCGAACTACCGCTTTTACAGACATTCATTTTGGATGAACAGGTTTAACCCTCTGAGGAACTCATACCTACAATAGAATCTTTCTTAGAATTCTACCAACAATGTGTTTATTATTTAGTCATTATACTATTGTGGGATACAAGCAATGGTATACTATTTGGAAATCTTGTGGCACTCAGTGTTAATTGATTGTGTTTCAAACACCTCTCCTTACGGCAAGTTACTCTTCAATCCAAACCTCTACACTCTTTGATGGAAAACATATCATCAAGGAATAATCATTTCAACTGTATAGTTATTCAATTGAGCCAAAGCAACCATTATAATGAAACAACGGCACCGTTTGCTTAGCTTACAGTGAACAAAGGGGCTTCCACACGCTTCCATGTTATAGCCCCATTAATATCGCTAACTGTTATTCATGGTATTGCCTCGTTAACATCACTAACTGTTGAAAGAGTACTACAGATTCTACGACTCATACTCCGATGCGAAAATACTTAACGTAGTGTGACGAAGTAGAAGTGAAAACCCTATTTTGTACAGTGTATTATTGAATTACAAGAAGATGCATCAGAACGTGATAAGCAGTGAAACTTCAGCCCACAAAATGTGCATCTTGTTGAGATTTGTTGCACTGCTACAAATATTATTGTGCTTTATTGCAAATTAGTTATTGTTCTGGTGGATTAATTCACCACGTTAAAAAATTAAATTGAACATATTTCTCTCTTGTCAGGTACTTGATCCTGGAGCATGTGTCAGGTGGGGAGCTGTTTGATTATCTAGTCAAGAAAGGCCGCCTGACGCCTAAGGAGGCAAGAAAGTTCTTCCGACAAATCATTTCCGCCCTAGATTTCTGCCACAGCCACTGCATATGGTAAGAAGCACCCTTCTGCACTACTATTATTAATACTATTATTACTAATATTAGACAATTACTATTAATATACAGGGTGAGACAAAAAAAAATGTTATTATTTATATGGGATTGGCTTTTTCATTATATATTCAATAAATCATCAGATCATCCACCTGTTTCACCTACAGCTATTTGCATCAGATCCTGTGTGCGCTAATGTTTCATAAATTCGACGGATAGTTAAGGATAATTGTGTTATACCGTTCTTGCAATTTATTCTTCACTGGTAGCAGAGGGACGTCAGATCCTAGTTGTAATCTTCATAATTTCTTCAAAACTCAGTGGTGTCGCCTATTTAGTCTGAAACAGAATAAGATTTGTATGCCTTTGTCTTGCCCATATAAGAGATAACATGTTTTTGACTCATCCAGTATTAATTGCAATTACAACTGAATATGCATACTTGGTATGAATTGAACGAAAATAGTAATTTCTTTATTTGTCATGCACCTAACTGGAAAAGTGGTCATAGAGTTTGTCTACCCCCATGTAGGTCCCGGGTTCGAATATCGGGTTGTAGGCGAATGGATGGTTTTGATTACCCCTGATAGGAGTAACCCATGTTTGCGGTGTTACTCATTTAAAAGTAACCTTCATTTGAGCCGTTAGAAATAAAAAAAATCTATACCTCAATTTCCCAGAGCTGTCCATAAGAATCATTAACAACCTCTCAAATAGGTGATATCTATTGCTGAACACAATGTTTTGCTTAAACTGTAATGTAATAATCGTACGTTAATGACAGATTAAAACAACTTTGTTAAATTATGCTTAACATAATACACAATCCAGTCACATTAATGTGACCACCTGTCAAAAGCCAGAATAACCACCTTTGGCACAGCGGACCGCTGCGAGACGTGCAGGAAGAGAGTCAATTAGGTTTCTCAAGGTGTTCACTGGGATGTTGAGCCATGCCGACTCCAGTGCCGTGGCCAACTGCGCTAGATTACGTGGTTGAGGAACCATGGCGCGAACAACCAGATCGAGGTGGTCCCACATATTCTCGATTGGGTTTAAATCCGGTGAGTTTGCTGGCAGGGGAGTACGGTAAACTCATCCTGGTGCTCTTCGAACCACACACATACACTGCGAGCTGTATGACACCTCGCATTGTCCTACTGGTAGATGATATCATTCTGAGGAAAAATAATTCGCATGTAGGGGGTGGACATGGTCCTCAAGGACAGATGCGTACTTGTGTTGATCCATCGTGCCTTCCACAATGATGAGTTCACCCAGTGAATACCAGGAAAACATTCCCCAAACCATAATGCTCCCTCCTCCAGCCTGGATCCTTCCGGAAATTGTTGCATGGTGTTTGCTTTCAGACGTTTCACGGCGTATACGCCAACGTCCATCTGTCCGATGGAGCATAAAACGTGATTCATCGTAAAAAGCCACCTGTCGCCACTCTGTGGACGTCCAGTTGCGGTACTGGCGTGCAAATTCCAGCCTTCGTCGCCGATGAACAGCATTCAGCATAGGTGCATTAACCAGGCGTCTGCTGCGGAGGCCCATGCGCAGCAACGTTCGCTGAACCGTTGTTGAAGATACACTCTTGTTAGCCACTTGGTTCATATTGGCGGTCAGTTGCTCAACAGCTGCACGTCTTTTCGCCCGAACGCTCTCCGTAGCCTTCGTTCGCCTCTGTCATCTACTGCTCGTGGTGCACCACACGTGCCACGCCGCTGATTTTGGATTGTGCCATTTTGCCATACACGGTATACTTTTACCACAGCGGCACGTGAACAGTTCACAAAATTAGCCGTTTCCGTAATGCTTCCACCCTTGGCCCGAAATCCAATTATCATGCCCTTTTGCACGTCGGATAAATCGCTACTTTTCTGCATTACGCCAACGATTGAAATGCTTTCCGATGCCCTAGGACATCCTTTATATAAACTCCACTGCAATGTGCTGCCACCTGCCTTTTGTGATTGGTTATTTCACGTTGACGTCGAAAGTAGGTGGTGGTCATATTAATGTGACAGGACTGTGTAATAGCAATAGAATTTGTCATTGTTTGTTAATCTTTTAGATATGCAGAAGGTCTATATAGACCGTATTTAGAAAAAATTCGTGAATAGGTAAAAGGCATTAGAAGCATTTCAATGACCTATCCAAGATCTTGCCCAACTTTGAGGAGAAGCATTCAAAACCTGTAACTTAAATAATTTAGTTCTTCTGACCAATCTGAATTTAATGTACGAACGATTTGTGTTGTGTAGATATACACTGAAGAGCCAAAACATTTTGACCACCCACTCAATAACGCGTTGCGCCTCTTTTGACCTGCAAAACAGTTGAAACTCGCCTGGGCATAGATGCCACAAGTTCTTGGTACATGACTGGATACAGGTTGTACCAAATGTCTAAGCAGCGGTCACGCAAATTCGAGATATTCAGACATGGCGGTGTTTGAGCTCTGAGCTGCCACTCCAAGACATCCCAAATGTGCTCTATCGGACTAAGATCCGGCGAGTTAGGTGGCCAGGACAATAAGTGGAATTCATTAGTATGCTCCTCGAACCACTCCGACACAATCCGAGCCTTGTGACATGGGACGTTGTCCTGCTGGAAGATTCCATTTCCAGTTTTGAAGACAGACTCCATGTAAGGGTTCAACTGATCCGCAATGATTTTTAGATAGTTCGCAGCGTTCATGGTCTGTTCTACCACAACTACGAGTCCCAGAGTCGCCCATGAGAATGTCCCCCAAAGCATAATACCGCCACCACCAGCCTGTGTATGACCTACTGTACAAGAGGGGAGCAACTGTTCGCCTGGCAGATGGCGTACCCTGACACGACCATAGACGTGATGAATGAGCAATCGGGATTCCTCTGACCAGGCAACTCTCTTGCACTCATCCATGGTCCAGTCTCGATGTTCCCGGACCACTGTAGTCCTAGTTGACGATGACGCTTGGTCAACAGAGGCACGCGATTGGGACGTCTGCTGCACATTCCCATATCCAACAGTGTCCGCTGAACTGTGTGTTCCTAAACACTTGCATTTAACCTGTATTGTATTGGGCTGTCAGCTGAGCCACTGCCTCGCGCCGATTATGCTTTATCAATCGGGACAGTCTCCGACGTCCTTTTTCTTTGATGACGCGTGGACGACCAACACCTTTGGTCTACTACTGGTGTAACCGTCATTTACCTACTTTGCATGAATTCTAACAACGCAGATCGTGAACAACCTACCAGTCGTACAGTTTCGGTGATACTCGTTCCGAGTCTTCGGACCATTACGATCAGTCCTCTATCAAATTCGCTTAGTTCATCAGCCTTTCCTATCACTCGCAAAAGTAAGTGCAAGAATGATTACTTACTTTCTCCAGCAGCAATTAAATACCATTCTCACTTAATCACGTGCCCTCCACGATAACCAGACGAGTTCATTGAAAAATGTGGAGATGGTCATAATGTTTTGGCTCGTCAGTGTATTTGCAATTTTAATCTGTGTTTTGTTGTGAAAATAATGAATAGATTAAATGAATATGTGTGTGAAAACGTCCTACGCTTACGGTTTCAAGAGTTATTCTTGTTCTTTGTGAATGCTATGCATCTGTTATCTACCCAGTTAAACCTCCTGGTGATTGTCTTGACGAGATATCTCGTCAATGGACGAAAACTTACCAGATCTTGATTGACGAGATACCTCCTCATTAGAAGATAATATACAACCAGATCTCTTGCTTTCGTATTCATAAAAAAAAATCGACATTATCTTGAATGATGCGGTGTCTCGTCTTTTTCAAAATTGGTTAGATCTTGATAAACGAGATATCTCGTCAAATGCAAGCTCACTTGGAGGGTTAATGTTCTCTCAATATTTTGCGTTGCTTTCCAGTCATCGTGATCTGAAACCTGAGAACCTGTTGCTGGACGAGAAAAACAACATCCGGATAGCAGACTTTGGGATGGCCTCTCTGCAGATCGAGGGAGCTATGCTGGAGACTTCATGCGGATCACCTCACTACGCCTGCCCAGAGGTCATAAGGGTCAGTACATCCATATTTGCTACCATCTCTTCAATATCGATCCCTCAAACAGCTGCTATAATTTTTTTTTATCTCTATTATCCGTGCCGGAGCCCATATCTTTCCACTTTATAAAATTTGATACCCTATTCAAGCTACTTATACACTCATGTCTAAAAATTAAGGATTACACTGATTTTGTGTCAAGCAAGATTACCTGATCTCAATCCAATGGGACATGCTTGGGTTGCTCTCGAACGTCACATTGTAGCCTACGCAACACCATCATAGATAACACAAGAACAACATACGGGAATGGAAGTCCTTGCCACAAGAACTTCACAGGTTCCACAAGAACTTGGGGACATTCTTCTGGAAAGCCTGTCTGCACGTTGTGAGGTTTGCATTAAGGTCAGAAGCACATTCACTATCAGGTTGCTTGTAAGAGGGAAATAAATGTTCTTGTAAAGACTAAAACTTGTTCATTTAAGCTCTTTCTTTTTTCCAGTAGCACCACGAGGCATTTGGCTGAGTTTTTTATTCCACAAAGCTTGTGGAGTATTCGTTTGTTTATTGAGTTACTTCGGTGCAGTGGTTACTAGTGACGGGATTCTCATATTGCATTATCCTTAATTTTCGGATATGTGTGTATTATTGTGTTTGCTTTGACGGACATTGTATTAAACAGAGGTTACTTTAATAGCAATTTATAACACATGTATTTAAAAGCTATGAATGGCATAAAAGTATCCTATTAGAATAGCTTTCCTATAATAGTTTCACCCATTTTTGTCAAAGCACATTTAACATCAGTTCTATTATCATAGCTCATTGTTTTTGGATTAAAGTAGACTTTAAACGATACTTTTTGTTTCTAAATATAAAATCAGATATAAGAGTGGAAATAAATTCAACGGCGATAAAACACTGGAAACTTCTTTGCAATTTATCATGTTTACTGAGATAATAAGATGTTAAGTAATGCAAAAAATATTAGAACCTTTTCTACTGGAACAAAAGCTTGAGCGTCACTTCAAATATGATATATAAATTATTTTATTTTTAGATAAAAAGTGTGTTACCGCCTCAGCAAAATTCTGTTTAAACTGTACTCATTTTGACAATAGTTGTAACATGATTTTGAGTAAGTACGTTAGGGTATAGCCTCCGAAAAACTTAACAGGCAAAATTGTCCAGATTTGTATAAAATAAAACTCTTCGACCTGATTCCTAAAATCCCTATAAAAAATAAGAAAACTCTGAAATATTAACGTACCGTCATGCATTAAACATTAAACACAAATCCGTACCAATTTTATTATAAACGCAGATGAATCGATATAGGAATGTCGCACAAATATTGCTACATTTGTTTTTCTATTCCCTCCATTCCTACATCCTCGCTACGTTTCTCACACAGCTGCGTTTGTTGTCACTCATGCTTTACTCTTTCTTTCTCAAGATTTCTAGCTCCAACTCGAGGTGCGGTTTTTTCCTTTTTCGGTTCTATATTTATGCTACATGGAATCGGAGCTCCATTTATTTCACTTTTATATGGAATAGGATTTATTTTTAGATCGCTCGGAGCTAGTACCGAACGTCTTACTCTAGTTTTGGAATAAAATATTTTTAAGATGGAAGCAGTGGAATAAATTGGTATATTTGTGAGAAATTTTTCGTTAGTTGCTTTTATCTAATAGTTATGACCTTATTATATTATAATACCTAGAAAATGTTTCGACTAAACGGGATTTGTACGAATATTGAAGTGAATGTACTCATTGCATGAAATGAGTAATGCACTTAAATTTAACAGGAATCTTATAAATAACGAGTGACCAAATTGGTAACATGTTCACTGCATTTTTAAGAAAAAGATCGAGCTCTAATTTTCTGGGAGCATTTATGGAGTTTAACTATGCTCAAAACTGATGCTGATGCAAAGTGCGTATTATGGTAATTGGTAATTTTTAATTAACATCGTACAAGAGCAACACAACGGGCTATTGACGACGGTCTGGGATCAATCCCTTAAGGGAAAGATCCGAGGACAACACCATGTAATTTTGAACCACTGTCAGATGACGAAGCAACACCTGAGCTGGCACCTCACTCTCCAAATTTCCACAATGCGTGCTATCATAGACATGTTGTTACCAATTACTACTTTACCAAATATATAAAATCAAATACCAAAATGCATACAATCAATGAGAAATTGGGAAAATGCTTAAACAGTGTTGTGAAGATCTTAATAGAGATTAATACCTGGATGTTCGAGATTGTTGTTCCTGAGATGAATACAAATTATTTTGTGCTGCTCTTGAAATGTGTATTCTTTGTTCTGTGAGTTCTTTTGTCCCACGCAAAGTCTGAACCCGCGGAATCAAATGCACCATTTCCCTATACCATCTTGTGAGTGACCCTAACAGTGCATGTGATAGGACGTTAGATTTCGTACAAAAATGTAAACAATGACTAATAACATTGAGTGTGGTATATGTTTGAATCAATCAGGTCATTCCTGAGTGTTGTGCTGAGGGTACATTTGCATGTAGTCATGGAAAATTGGAGAAACCAATATAAAATGGAAAGGTTCAGCAATAAATAGGGGTCGTAAGAAACATCAAACTCTTTGGAATGAAAAGTGATTGAATCATTAGTCATTCCCGAGTGCTGTGCAGAGCGTGCATTTGACTAATATATACAATCTAAAGGTTAAATAATAAAGGGGATAGCAAGAAGTTGCAAAATCTTAAGGACTAAAAAGAATAAAAAAAGTACTGCATCGCAAATAAAAGAGTGGAAGGATTTGCATTTGACTAATATATACAACCTAAAGGTTAAATAATAAAGGGGATAGCAAGAAGTTGCAAAATCTTAAGGACTAAAAATAATAAAAAAAAGTACTGCATCGCAAATTAAAGAGTGGAAGGATTTGTATTTGACTAATATATACAATCTAAAGGTTAAATTATAGAGGCGATCGCAAGAAGTTGCAAACTCTAGGACTAAAAAGAATAAAAAAAAGTACTGCATCGCGAATAAAAGAGCGGAAGGATTTGCATTTGACTAATATATGCAATCTAAAGGTTAAATAATAAAGAGGATCGCAAGAACTTGCAAACTCTTTAGGACTAAAAAGAATTAAAAAAAAAGTATTGTATCGCGAATAAAATGGCAGAAGGATAAGTAGCATGAAAAATTACATGAAAATCAGTTTTCTTGGCATGTTTCAGTTTTGTCTGAGTTATAGTTGGATATATTAATGAGTCCATTTCGTGCTTAATTTCCATTCAGAAAACCTTAATGGACGACTCGTTTGAAATATCAAATGTTTTTTATCAGTGGGAGAAGAAGGCGATTGGCTGAAATCCACACGTGCGCAAAAAATATCTCAGAAACGACCCTGGAATCAATGCAATATATTATTTGAATAGCAGGTAGTAGAAACCTCTTATTATCATTTTAACTATCTACATTTGGAAATTGTTTTTTTCATTTAGGGTGAAAAGTATGACGGCCGACGAGCAGACGTGTGGAGTTGTGGTGTTATTTTGTATGCTTTACTTGTGGTAAGTAGCATTTATGGTTTTTATTCCAAATATCTTTTATGTCTTTTAGATATTACTGATTCGGTCTTATATAAATACTAGCCACTGCGGGGCTAGCTCGGCGTTGCCCGTGCCCGTGATGTAAGGTATTATTCTGGTGTAAAATTTTCCGCAGATTTCAAATCCGTTGAAGATATATTCAATTAAAAAATTATTTAAAGAAAATCATATTTTTAGGTATCAATCTAAACTGAAATTTTCCGCAGATTTCAAATCCGGTGAAATTTTTACTCCATCTTTAACGACCTAGGAGATAGAAAAAAAACTTACTTCATTTAATAGATTTATCGTCTGGCTGGAAATTTATTCGTCCGCGCAAAATCAAAGCGGAAATAAAATAAATAATTTTCTCCGCGTTCGGCGTATGAAAATAACATGGCATGTTTCAAAAAACCCTGACTCTAAGGTCACACGGGTAGAAAAAGTTCCCCGTGTTAAAAAAAAGCGATGGAGAATAAAATTATTAAATTCATTTAAAAATCTTGAATCAATAAATCTAAAAGGAATTTTAAAATTTGCCGCTACCCAAAAATTGCAAATAATTCTGACTACCTGTGTGCCAAAAATCATTGCTGTAAGTGCCATAGAATCGTTAGGATTTTGCGACAAACAGACTGACAAACACTTCTTTTTATAATAATAGTAGAGATAAACTGAGATTAAACCAAACCAGCAAGTTCCCCTGAATTTTCAGTAACAAAAGGACTTTTAGGTCAGGTTTGATCAACACTAAACGAGCTGAAATTTGATTGGTCATTTTATTTACAAATACTGAAATGCTTCATAAACGTTTGATAAAAATATATACCCATTCAGTTTAGTTTATTGTCTTGTTTCATAAAATGTACAATATTGTCAAAGGCATTATAACCCCGCATTGTTAACAGCTGACTTTCATCTATAAATGTCTTTAGAAGAACCAGTACACAAGTAGAATAAGCTAACAAAGAATAAAGTTAAATGCACATATTCAATTTAGAAAAAAATTTTATGCATCAACACATTAAGGATAGGAGTAATATGAAAATAATATGGAACTGGATAAAACCTTTGTGCAGAAAAATTGATAAGGATGATATAGATCAGTGAATTCATCTCTAATGGTTTGTTTAGAAACGTCACACCACAAAACAGAAAGTGTTTAAATCAAGCAATATGACAAAAGATTAAAACGATGATTCATGTAAAATTCGTTCTGAGTCACTTTGCATCTAAAAAAAAGTTAATTGTGCATGGCTAAGATACAACATACCACGGATTTGATCATGTGAGGTAGGGGTTGGGTAGGAAGAGAGGAACACAAGTGGATATTGTTGACGTGCGATTAATCGCATACGAGTCTTCAATGTTGAGAGAAGAAATCAATGCATCAATCTTCATTAGAGCATCGTTCATAGTAGAGCTTATTCAAAGGTGCCATTCAACAGAAAAAACATCATATACAAATTGATATGCATAATACTGTTTGTAGAAGGAGCCGTTTTCATTTAAAGCAGCGTCAATCCTGGAAATTGTATAGTCAGTCTTTCAGAATCGATTTCCATCAAAACGTAAGAAGGTTGCTGTTCACAAAAAAAAATGTTATAAATATTGATTTTATAATTAACATTCATCTAAGAATTAACTTATAAAAAGAATCATTACATAGATTTTGCTTGGTTCTTTTATGCTATCATAATTAGAAAATACCAGTGCGATGGGACGATATAAATAAATGTCTGTGATACTAATTTACCATTTTTGGTATTCGATGCTTCTTTTGATGAAGATTCGAAACTTCGCGTGAAAATTGGGTGTTGTCATTGAAAAATACGAAACTTGTCCGGAATTCAATACGAAGATTACCCCTTAATCTATCCGTATGAATAATAAATAGTTAGTGGATATTTGAATTAACGTCACAAAAGAGCAGGCTTTTGGTAACGATCCTGAATCAATCCCGAAGAGAAAGATCCTAGGGCAACACACATCATCAGACCGTGATTCAAAATCACGAAAACATTGTCCTGGAATCTATCCCTTCGTGATTGACCCCTGACCGTCACCAAAAGTCCATTGTTTTGCTCCAATGCAACGTTAATTGAACGATACTCAAATACCTATACCGAGAACGACAATTTTGTAACCTTGTAATTTTGAACCACTGTCAGATGACGAGGTAAACACCTGAGCTGGCATCCCACGCTCCAAACTGCAACAACACGCCAATTTGAGGACATAATAGGCCATGACAGCAGTAACGTGTACCAGCCCCCACATACCCGACGGTGTTAGGTTGAATCGAGTTTCGAACTCGGAACCCATCCGGTTGTATAATCTCCTACTCCTTCAACCAAGCTAATGGGGCCCCTATGAATAATGGTAGACGTTGTTACCTATTGATTGTTACCTTTGAATGTGGTCTATTTTTGAATTTGGAATGCTTTTGTGGCTGGTGATGTGGGAATAAAGAGCGGAGATACAATCCTCTCAGCTGCACATAATATGAAATGCAAATTGTGTTGAGAACTTGTACAATGCTGATGTATAATAGACTCACGCGATGTCTAACTCTTTGACGCACTTGACAGGGTGCCTTACCTTTTGATGACGACAACCTCCGCCAGCTGCTGGAGAAGGTGAAACGCGGAGTCTTCCACATCCCTCACTTCGTCCCCCCCGAATGCCAAGAGCTCTTGAGGGCCATGATACAGGTCTCTCCCAACAAACGGATGGCCGTAAGTACCACTCCTCTATGTGTCTGTGCTCGTGTTCATCTTACACCCTTCTGGTGGTTGTCTCGACGAGTTATCTCGTCGCGACTATCATAACTGACGGTATCGCGATGGATGATATATCTCGGCATTAGAAAATAAACTGACCAGATCTTGATCTCATCTCGTCATCATCAAAGTATCAACCTGATGACGAGATATTTGATTTGGAACAGATAGAGTCTACGTTTAGCCCGGTAGCAACGGCTTTGAGGTTTTTTTTTTTTTTTTTTTTTTTTTTTTTTTTTTTTTTGCTCACTTCCAATGCTGCCACATAAGAATTATTTTTTAAATGTTTTTCTTTCAAAAATCTTTTTTTTTTTTTTTTTTCATAAAAGCTTTAAAAACACATTTGGGCAACGTTTAAAAAGAATATATTGTATACGTAAATGATATAAATATACGTAAATAAAATGTATAAAAATGTATAAAATGCAACTTGAGACGACAGCACTGTACCGTGACTTATTGAAAATGAAAGAAAATTCCTCAAAATCTGGGGAAAAACCATTAAAAAAACCAACGAAATCAAAGAATTTTTTTTTTAAAACAATGAAATAAGATAGTTTAAAATTAAAATAAGCAGCAATGCAATCAAAGAAAAAATTTCAAAAGAACCAATGAAAGCAAAGGACAGTTCAACGGATATTAAAAGAACTTTCTAGAATATTCAAAATGAAAATGTGAACTTTCCATTTGCCTAGGTTGTCATAATAACCGTTATACAGAAAGGTTGAATTAACATGCTATAACTTGCTACCAAAAATGTGCTAAAAAAGCGCCAAGGCCGTTGTCATCGGGCTGAACGTATACTGTAGCTGTATCTTGGATTTTTGCAAAATTGGTCAGATCTTGCTGGCTGAGGATTCAGCTTCAGTCTACGTTTTTTGCGGTGGCAACGGCCTTGGCGCCTTTTTTTGCCGCACGTCTAGTATCGAGTTATGGCAGATTAAGGCAACCCATCTGTATTGCGGTTTTTATGGCAACCTCGGCAAGCGAAAAGTTTAAATTTTCATTTTAAATATTCTAGAGATTTCTTTCAAAATCCGTTAAACTGTCGTTTTGTTTTCTTTGGTTTACTTGAAATGATTATTTCCTTGGCGAGTTTAGAAGTGAACCAAAAAAAGCGCCAAGACACCGCTATAAATGTAGACTGAAGGATGATATATCTCGTCGGAATCACATGAAAGGTTAAAAAAATTATTGTGCATCTGCCGTGAGAAAGCAATAGTGTCAGTTAAGCCTGTGTCAGTTGATTTCTGAATAGGTATGAAAGCGTACTGTAAGAAGACTGTCATAATAAATTGCATGAATGGCGATCGTGGTGGATAGTTTCCCCTTTCCAATTCGTTATCAATGCTATTGCGTTCGGTTCCGAACTATAAACTTAGACCCAGAATCCGCGCTGAAGACACCGATTGTGTAAGGGATTTGTTAACATTACCACTAGTTCCCCCCCCCCTCCTAAATTAACTATTAGACTAATTCAATGCCAAGTGACAACTGCTTTCTTCCGGTTGCCACATTTTACTGGAACATGAAAGAAATTAGTACACTTATTTCATGTTCCACCAACAACCTTTCTCGTCTTTAAGCCAAGGGGACTGGTTGTCATTCACCATTTTTACTATACCAAAAATCTAAACTCCCATCAAATGGCTAGGTAGGTGTTCCAAATATCGCCCATGTACTTAATATCGCCTACTCGTGTTTGCAAGTTACTATGTTTGACATCTGTGTGTTAATGTAGTTACCTTGACGGTCTAGGGTTTTGCCACACATAACGCCATCGGCAAGTTTTTTATCAGTTATATCAACAACACTATTGCATCTGAAGTATTTGAGGCAGTGATCACACAGCGTATTTTTTGTCTCCTATCCATTCAGGGAATATCCAGGTAAATGTTTCTAAATCATCATTTCGTTTATAAGACTTGAAAGTACATTAAATACTAAAGGTAGGTTTGAATGCTCTTCTAGCAACTCGTTTTTAATAGTAGCTCCGAATTTCGCCTGGTGGGTGTTGATAGGAACACGAGTAGCCAATATTAGGAACCCACTCATGAAAATTCTCTTGGGAAATTTTTTGAAGTATTAATAGTTAACTCAAACTAACATAAGTAAAGAAGGTATATGATCTCTGGAAACCAAAGAATACTATTGATATTCATTTAGTTTCCAGCTTGATTTCCCAACCCAAGAGGCTGAGATACAGAGAAATAGAGTAGGTGATATTTGGAACATCTATCCTACTGTGTGTTTCAAAATTTCCTGACTAACTTTAAAGGAAGAAGGAAAAGGACAAAAAAAGTGTGTACTTGCACTTTCACCAGACAAAATATGAACCGCCTACAAAAAACCATTTAGTTGGTAAAAACAAGAGAGGTCTCAATGACAAAAGCTTCTTAGCAAAAGCTTCTTAACTACTCATGGAACATTCATCGATCTTCCAATGAAATAGACGAAGCATGTGGGCGGAGTCTCTATCGTAAGACCTCTGTAGGTAAAATCACGTGGACATGAATCGACTAAACTGATTGGCTGTCGAATCGCCGACTAGTATTTTTGATCACGTTGGATAATCCATTTAATAAATCAATTATTTAGGATTCGTGATTTTACCCTCAAGTACGTGACAGATCCTCAAACCGAGCGAGTTGAAGAAATAGCAAGAAGCTGCAGGCTCCGTCTCTTTCATAACAAGGTCGATGGAAACATAGGTTTATGAAATAAATTCATAAATGTTTCAATAGTGACATGTACTGTACAAACAAAGAGAGATTCTCCCAAAAGGATATCTATAACCCTGAGGTACATCTTTGGATTTGACCCCAGCGTTAGCAACTTGCGAGTTACAAGCGGCACAGGTTCGAATTCCATAACTTAACGGGATGTATTTGTCTTTGGTGGCACTAAAAACTCCTTGTGTGAGTACGACCATTACATGACGTTTTCAGTCTTGCATTTGGCTCATCTAGGCCAAATATGGCTCTTTCACCATAAAACCCAATCATAATTTATTCAGTGGCTGTTTTTGATGATTTTTAACTTCATTTCCACCGTTTCGCGCAACCTCCGTTCCTATAACTCCTACCTCATTAAATATTTCGCTTCACCGTTCCATTTGTCTCTCTCTTAATTGTTTCTCTTGCTCTCATTGTAATGATCAATCACTTTTCGAACTTTGCCGGCCTCGACTGCACCCGCGTCCAACAATCGCTGCCATCTGCTACGGAGATTATGTCGTGACATATGGTGCTTTGTGACGTTTGAACGCTACATTTTTCTTCTCTTTTTAGACAGTCACACGAACTTGAACGTCCTGGTATGAGCTCGATTTTACTCTGCGTTCGCTTTTTAACCTTTTCTTTTAAGATCTGTTGTCTCCATTGAGAGTTGGATTTCTTTTTCTGATTAAACACGGGAGATTATACGTTTTGAACTGTATTTTACAAAAGCGTACAATTTTTAAAGCACCTGAACCTTACTGAATTCAGATAATGAATTGAATGCTCAAGTAACAGATCACTATGCAAGTTTTGCAACATTAAAAAATTACCATGTTATGACAAGAATTTTTAGTCCAAACAAACAAAACAGACTGTAGGTAGATAGTTGAGTTAACGTCGCACAGATGCAACACAAAGAGATATTAGCGATGGTGCAGGATCAATCCCGAACGAAAATATATGAGGACAACACCTCGTCATTTTGAACCACTATCAGATGACGAAATCAGCACCTGGTCTGGCATCCCACTCTCCAAACTTTACACCACACCAACATGAGGACATTTAAGGCCACGACAGATCTACCGTTCACCACCCCTCACGTACACGACGGTCTTAGATTGGATCGTATATCGAATTCCCATCCCTTCGGTTGCTAAACAGCTACTCTTCCAATCGTGGTCTATCACGTAATGGATTGAATGTTCAAATAGCAGACCATTATATAAATCTTGCAACATAAAAAATTATCACTTTTCAATACAATTTTCAGTGTGAATAAACAAGCCAAACGGATATCGAAGATTTTGCTTCCGATATCCAAATGTTCCTGTTTGAAAGGGGTTGCCTCTCATATCGAGGTTTCCTTAAAATGCAGTATATCACCGTTTTGGCGACGTTTATATTTGCAACAGATTTGGCGTTGAGGAATCACCTATCATTCATCCATTCTGAACTCATTCTTGGGAATTTTTGTTAATGAAGTGCAGAAGTCGCGTCAGGCATACGTACCGGAAACACTTCCGTCACAGAAACACTACCGCCGTCTAAATTAAGTTTGACAGAAATGTCTTTCGTATGAGAGGGGGATTATCAGTATAAAGAAACAAACTAGACTGTAAACGTAGATTTTGCTTTTGTAACCCAAAATACTCTCGCGTGATACTCATTTGGGTTACCGTAAAATGTACTTTATCCCCCTTTTGTGGTTGTTTAACCTTTTGACTATGGCTATAGATATAACTGGGACGACTTTTTTATTGGCGCGATTCTTGTAACTTTCGAGGAACAACTAACTGCTGTACTGGCCGTTGTCTAAATTCGTTCTTGACGTGATCATGGTATGTACCGGCCGTAGTCTAAGGCCCGATGCACACATCCGGTTTTTCAACGTACGGCGCCGCTGCCACAACATAAGTGCGGTCTGAGATACATTAGATCCAATGGAGTAGTGCACACATACCTCCGGCTCATCTGCGGCGATGCACGTCCAACTTGCGTGTAATTTGTACTGCAATTCCCCACGGCGCCGCAGCTCGCCGCACATGTGTCTCCGTTCTGAAGTACCTTGTTTTCATAAAAAAATGGAAGATAAATAATAATCAATAAATGGTCGCACCAGTAATGTCTATTTTGTTTCAAAATATACTTTTATTCCACCAAGTAAGCGAGATAAACACGTTTTCTTCGATAGAATATTTATCGCAAATGGCGCGAAATGAGTACTTGCGTCATTTCACGGTTATGTGTGCATAGTTCGGCTTCAGTGCCGCAGCGGCGCCGCACGTTGAAAAACCGGATGTGTGCACCGGGCCACAAGGTTAATGTTCAAGTTGATTAGCTCTGACCAATCAACTATCATATATCAATCCGTAAATTATTCTTTGGAAATTTTATTGGTTAAATACTGAAATCGAATTCGTATCGCAAACAAGGTAAAACAAACAAGTGACATCACGTTCGGAATTCGTACAGGAAACACTGCCTCTACTTACACAAAATAACTTTCATGTGGATATAAATGTTATTAAAAGGTATTTTAAGTTTAAAGTTTCAAAACTATGTTATCGAACGCAAACTACAGACATTCAATCTAAATGTTGGTGACGGTATTACGGTGGAACGTGCTTTCTGTTCGTCTTCCAGATATGTCGTCTCTTATTTTGTTTTTAAATGCCATTTCAGTACATTGGCAATAAAAATTCCAAAGAATGAATTCCGAATTGGTTTGCAATAGTTAATTGGTCAACTCCAATTAATCTTAAACGCAAACATCGCCAAATCAATGATAAACTGCATCTTTAGGTAATCCTTATCTATCATTTGAGTAATAAGAAGTAAAATATCCTTTTTCTGTAGTCCTTTTCATATTCCATAGGTCGTTCGAAGTATTTCGAGATAATCATTTTTACCCTACATTATATTTTAAGGACAAATGGCTACGTCTAATGGTGGAAAAAGTCTTAAAATACTTTTGATAGACCAATTAAGCTTAAACTGACTGAAGAACTTACCATCGGAAACTGAAGGTTACAGCACAGAATAAACGCTCAATAAAACATGTGTTGGAGATCACATTTATTTCACGAGTACCTGTTTTAAAGCACGGAATTTCAGCACGACTTTGAAAGTCACCTATCTTCACTGATTATCTGTGTTCGTTACCGCGTTTTACAATATTCGTGACAATCAAATTTCACTACAGAATGTAAACAAAGAATTTTCTTCCGCTTTAACACTGTATTCATGTCCATGGTTAACCCGTTCGCGGGCAGCGGGGAGGGGAAGGGACTATCAACCTAGTGAAATATACCTTTGGGACACGCGATTTCCCCATAAAATGCATTTTCTTTGCATCGGAACTATCAAAATCTGGTTGATATCACTTACATTTGTACTCAACTATCTAGTACTTAACTATTTATTATATTTGAAAATTCAATACACTATTGTGTCACATAATATACAAACAGACACGAAATATCCGTATATTTAAAGAATTAGAGTATTATATTTAAAAAAAATTCCCCATAAACCGTCTTGTGTTAGCATTTATTGCTTACTAGTAAAGTACGAGAAACCGTTTTGTGTTGTTAGCATTTATTGCCTACTAGTAAAAGTACCAGAAACTATATAATACTAAATACACTTTATTAACACATTAACCTGTTACGTGTTTCCGTAAATACCATGCCAGTTGTTTACATCGTTTCTGTGTAGTACTTCCCCCACAGATTTTCAACGGAAAGCTCCCATTTCGTGTAGTTATGCATGCCGTTGAAAATTTTAGCAGGGAATGACGCCTTACGCCTGAGAAACGATATTATCGACTGACCTAAACAGCGCCTTCTACCACTAAACGTGGCATTTCCGGCTCATTCGTTGACAAAAATGATTATTTTGGTCGACTCTGCAACAACCCTTTACAATTTGACCAGATTTTTTCGAATTATATATGTATAGCTAATAAACTATATTAAAATCTGTGTGAGTTTGGCGAGTCTTAAAAGTGCGTGAAGTTTTTTTATAGTAAGCAAAGAAGACAATCTGCAAAGATTTTACTCTTGCTCTTCAAATGCTGCTGCAAGATATATATCGGGATCGTTTTAAAATGCTTTTTATCGCCACTTTAGTCATCTAATTGGTGTTAACTAATCAAATATCTTATGAATCCTAAGTTAATTTTTTGGAATTTTAGTGTAAAAATCGTATTTAGAAAACAAGTCGAGTGACGTCACGTTCTGAATACGTAAAGGAAATACGTTTAAACGGAGAAACACTACTGCCACCTACATTTCGCTTGACAGAAAAACACTTATAATAAAAGCCTCATTTTCTAACGTTTATCATCAAAAGGCTTGAAATACTCGAGTTATTTGAATTTCCTCCCCGGGGACTGTTTATAATTTTTCTAGTTCATTTTTATGTATTTGAGTGATATTTTGGTTAAGACAGTTTAAACTTTCGTTTTGCATTGCCTGTTGTGTACTGCGAGAAGTTTTTTTTTATCAAAGGTGTTAATATTTACTGAAAGCTGACATGAATATTTTTTATCAATGGTGTTAATATTTACTGAAGGCTGACATGGATATTTTTTATTAATGAAATTTACTAATTAATTAATATTATTTAGAATTAGAAAATAGAAAAACAAAATTTTATTATTTTAATATTCAAGAGGCATTATTTATATGTTCTTCACTTTTTTAGTTAGAAGATGTGACGAAGCATCCGTGGGTAACGGCGTAAGTATCATTCATCTGTAATAATTTATTAGAGAATAAATTTAATTTTTGTCTTTTAAGAACATTGAAATTTACGGCAAGTTCTTTCTGTTGTAGTGGAAGTAAAACAGAATTAGAATTAGAATTACCAATGAAAGAAGTTGTACAGGTAATTTGAATTTTCTCACTCATAAAAGATATTTTTGTAAGCAGATTTGTTAATTAAGAGGTTTAATATTACCTTTTAATGGTAAAGTTTTGCTTGAATAAATTTAATTTTAATACATAGTTACTCATGTCTAACCTTTTGATTGCGAATACAGATATAACAAGGGCGATTCTTATCACTTTCAAGATACATGATGTACTGGCCGTTGTCTAAATTCATTCTTGGCGCTATCATGGTACAACTGTTTTATCGACCATAGTCTAAAGGTTACATTGAAGTCATTCCTGATAAAGTAGATTTCTCAAAATATTTTTTTATTGAGCTCTATGTAATTTTCGAAATAAGTAGAAGAAACTGATTCTTATTTATGGCTGAGTGATATCAAGAGATTTTAACTTCGTGTTTGATTTCGTTTTGCATTAACTAATAATGATACAGTAAAACCTTTATAAGTTTCCATTCAAGGGACCGTATAATCAATATGTATTACTATAACGATCAAGTAAATTTTAGATTTATTACGTTAATTATAGCAATAATAAAAATGAATGTAAGTACTAAAAAATTACGTAAATGATGAAAAGGTTAACTTTGCCTCTTTTTGAGCCTTCATTAACCTTTAATACTAATTTTTAGTACTTGTCTAATTTTGACTTAAACTAACACTTATCAGTACATTTCTTCTCTAAAACATTTAGTGTTTTAATTCAGCATCTATAGTACCTTGAGCTGACGTAAGGTAATGCCAAATTGTTGCGAAGATTTCAAGGAACTTGTATTTTATATAAGGTGGTAAAAAAGTCTCATCTTTTCTTTTATTGCTCACAGTTCTCGCGTTTTTACTAAAAATTCCATAGTTACATTTTTTTGGTTCCTTGAAAACATGCTGCAAGGATTTATTTACAAAACAAAATAGTAGTTACTAAACCTTTTGCTCTAATGTGGCAACAAGTGGCTTTTGAAACTATTTATGTTATAACTTGGTAATTGTATTACTAGAAATTATTTGTCAAAAGTTAAAAAGCAAACAATTGAATTGAAATATATCTATACAAATCTTCTCGAAGTCTTTAAAGACACATACGGGTAATTATTTATACCAGTGTGTCACTGCACTCTGATTGAAAGTTGCTGTACTAGAGTCCAACAGTTTTTAGGAATAAAAAATGTTATTTAAACTGTCATGGAACTAAAATTTGTTAATAGTAATCTTTTTTTGCAATACATAAACATTTATCTTTACAATAATTGATACCACACATTCTCTTTACAATAATTGATACCACACATTTTCTCTATGGGATAAACACCGTTCATCAACAAGAATAACCTATTAATAGTAGACGAAGCACTTAGTAGGGAGAATAAATGCACTTTATAACTCGACCAAAGTTTGGTACACAAATGATCTGATCCCTGAATTGACTGAATCTTTCGTTTTTTTCCATGTAGTAGTATTTGAAAACGAAACTGCTTTGTCACTACTGTCGACTTCCGTATCCTTCGGTAATATTACAACTTCGTAATACCATTGCAGTGTTCATTTTAACTACCTCTACCACTCTCTTATGCCTAGGGCCTATTGAGCTCTTCAGCAGTTGGTCTGGGCAAGGGGAACTTTTCTGTTTCTCTTCGGAACAAGACACAACGACTAGCCATCGGGAACCCTTGGACATAGAGCAACCCAACATACTCCATCAAACCTTACAATAAAAAAGAATCAGTAGTGTATCGCACTTAACGTATTCCCGTTTATTTTCTATGTAAACTTAAGTTACAATATTTTGTTTAAAAAACACATTTTTATGGTTTAGAAACAGGTTGCTTACGATGTCCTTCCTTCCCTCAAAACAAACAAGGGTGATCAATAAAAGTAATTCTCATGCATTTTCAACAATTGAAGCAGAAATCGCGTACATTGTTATATACCCTTCATATTACACAATTGAAACAACTGGAGCCTCAAAAGAATTTGCAATAAAAACAACACTCCTTAAATAACTACTCATTGCAAACCATGTTCTAGACACAATTGATCCTTTTACGGAATGCATGAAGCACTCGTCAAGTTTATTGAGCTCACTTGGAAACTAGACGACGAACACCATTACCCAAGCCGCGCATGTAAATGCTACCGGATTCTATATTGAACGCATCACTTCAAAAGCTGCATGTTTATTGAAGTATTTGATAAGTGGTATTTCGGTATATTTCAGACTCACGTGATTCCCACTTCAGACGATATTGATCCCGACGTGCTCTCAAGTATGACGTCATTGGGATGTTTCAAAGATAAGGAGAAATTGGTGGAGGAGCTTCTCCAATCGGAGTAAGATATTGATTTTAGGCATTATAATTGTCTCACCTTACCTTTGTTTCCCTTACTATAGACACTACATATTGATAGAGGAACTATTCTTTTCCTCCTACTGTGTTTCCACAATCCATTGATTATGTATAAATAACACGAGTTTGTGAATTATATTATTACCCAAGAATTGTCCACCGGCTTTTGGTAGTAGTATTCCGTTGAACAAAAATATCTTGGATTCATTTGTAACGAAGCGGTTTCTAAAACGAGAGGAAGAAAGTTGGAAAGCATTTTATGAAAGTAAATCAAAATGAAAGTATGGACGTTTTATGGAAAGAGTGAGATCACAATATCCAATGAGCTTTTGTGTAATACAGTCAAATAAGTGCAAACATCAAATGATAGCCAATGTAAAATTCATGGGTTTCAAATAGAAGTCTATGAAATACAACTCATTGGGGCTGGAATCTTTTCCTTCCTCAAATACTTTTTTGTTGGTATTTGAAAGAGTTAGACCAGAATTCAATGAGCTTTGTGTTATAGAGTAAAATGAGTGCAATCATTAAAATAATGACTAAAGTTATATTCATGACTTCATGACCAGTAGGGCCAAGTCCTGTGGGACCGGAATCCTTTCCTTCCTCCAATACTTTTTTAGTTGGGATTTAAAAGTGTTAAACCAGAACTCAATTAGTGTTTATGTCAATAAGTGTTCAGTCAATAAGTGCAAATATCAAACGATGACCAACGTAAAATTCGTAAGTTCCAAATAGTGGTCTAGGAGCGCCTAGTCATAGGGGTCTGAATCTCTTCCTTCCAATACTTTTTTAGTTGGGCTTCGTCCCCAAAAAAATTTGAGCGTAAAGATAGTTATTTTGATAATACGGGTTGCTAAATATGCACGGCCCTCAACGCCACGTATAAAGTTGTATGGACGATGTAGCAGGATTCAGGTATGTCATGTCTTAGGGTTTGAACCTATTGGGGCCCCGCCATTTTTATGGGTGCCCTATACCCCAAAAGTATGAAAGAAATAAAACAAATATAATGTTATCTTTACAGGTGGTTGCGCGGACGAGATATCTCGTTATTAGTAGAAGGGTTAAAACTAGATTTGGTCGCATCATCATAAAAAATCGTCAATATCTTGATGACGAAAAATCTTGGCAAGTATTAGCAACATTGTCCAGATCATGATGGATGTATATTATATGCATGCAAAATAAATTGTTTTGACAACACACCCATATGTGTATGAAGCAAGTGGGATTTTGCTTTCCGGGTCCCGTAATTTCATCTTTGGTTTGACTGGGGTTTTTTCAATGCTAGCTTATGGTTAGTATGATCCTTCAAGCACTCATTGGCGAGAACGTGACAGTCTCTGCCTTACCCCAGGGCACCAAGGGAGGTACTGCTTCATCCCGCACACCGTAAACTACCAGGGACGTGCCTTCCCGGAAGACTTCGGGAAAGCTCGCCCGCATTTACGTGCTGCCTTGAAGAAACCAGAAAACTTCGAGCTGCCAACCCTACTTCGGCACAAACAAGATTAGAATTCGTCACCAAGCGCTTGCAGACTTTTCGTTTTGTCTACTTTGATTCGATCGGTCATTGATGTCTCCACTGTAGAGGTCTGTTTTTGCTTGTGTGAGAATGGATGAAGTAAGTCAAACAAAAATCACTTAAAACCCTTGTTTTTACAAGACCGCGTAAGGTAAAAAGCGTAAGGACCACCACAAAATAAACTAACAAACCTGCCATCTTTTTTTGGGAGCGTTCTTGGGATTTTGAAACTGCACACACTACAATAATCCAATCTCCAAAATATTCTGGAATTGAAAATTGAGAAACCGTATCAATTTTAACACGTATCTGATAACTAGAGTCTCATCCTCTGCATGTGACTTCTAAAGTGTTAGGTTCATGTCACAGTTCCGTAGCATCTATTATTTTGCAGGGTGTTGCTTCACTGTGAAATTTATTTATTTTTAGTTATATAAACTAGAATTTTCTATTCTTATTTATTTTATTCTAAACGATGGTAGGAGCTGTATCCCTACCGAAATGTTCTACTACCTCTATTTAACCTCATGTAGAGACACAAAATTAGACTGTCATTTGATATTCGTAATTATTTCACTGCCCTATTGGTTTCTTTGATAAAGTTTTGGAATGCGTTCATTTAGTTTATACCTTCAAATGTATTTTCCAAATCTCGGATGTGAGTTTTATTAAACCTCAACAGTATATCCGATGTTTTAAACTAGTAAACACAATAAAAATTTAATATTCCATTATTTGTAATCACTTTTATAAGATTATATACAATGAGTGTTTTCTTCAAATAAGATGAATCTGTTTCACAGACACAACACGGAAAAAGTCATATATTTCCTATTACTGGACAGAAAGAGACGGAAACCGTGTTATGAGGACGAGACGGAAGTTATCCTCAGGTGCAGATCTGAATCAGGTAAGAAAATACTCACTCATATAATCGTGCCATGTGTAAAATATTTCCTTTATTTTACAAAGCTCAGATCCTTTAGCAAATGTCTGTCTACCACGAGAACTATTCCTTACACCAAGTCTGGGTGATGGTGCTCGCTATAGAAACAGGACTCGTTCATTTGAGTAGGGGTGACTCTAGAGGATGACGTAATTTTACTTTGATTTTCTTGAGTGTTTGTGACGGAAAGAGGTAGTATACTAGTACATATAGTCTCGGAGACAAAATAATATTAACTATATTTCCAATCTGTCATTAAGAGCACCAATGTGACAAACTTGAATTACTTTCTTCATGCATCCCCTATGAAAAATACGATTGAGTTCGTGACTACGACAACAGATGGAACAGACTTGTGTCTGGAGCAGTCCTCGTATGAGGCTTTTCGACCATCATTTCCTTTTTCTTACACTCCGTTGCAACTCTCACATTTGAATATTTACTGTGTTTCAACGATAGAGTTACATCTGATAAGCTTGTGGATAGCTAATTCATACAGCAAATACTTTACCATGTGATTATCTTCAATAAGGCCCTAAACCCCGTAGACTTTTCATGATAAAATAGGAATATACTTGCCATGGCCACCATTAAATGAGATGGTAAGAGACGAGCTGCTTGTTACAGCAGGAAGTGGACCCATAATTCCAGTGTTCGATAACTGTCGAGTGTTCGATTGTCCAGAACTGTTTTGTACTAATCGGCAACACTTTGGTATTAGTCCCATACCTGTTTCAGCATGACAAGCGCTCCATACAGAAGGTGTTATTAACACGTGGTTTTAGGAAATGGTTGTGGAAAAACTTCCTTTACCAACCCAAAATCTAAATTTCAACCCCTTGGAACACCTTTGGGATGAGTTAGAACGCCGGTTGAGAGTCAGGTCAACCCGACCAAAAAAACACCACTGAGCTGTTCGCCAATTTAAAAAATGAATGGAGCAAGATTCGTGCAGAAACGTATCACAAATTGGTGGAAAGTCTTCCTCGAAGAGTTGCAGATGTCATTGCGGCGAAAGGTGGCCCTACACGATACTAATGTCATGATGGGTCCGCTTTAACTTAATAGTATGGGGTGTTCAGTGGAAAGCTTGTACATATTAAAATTTTGGTATCGAAACGTCCAAGGCTCCAACATAGAAATAGTTCTGCTGAAACCGGAACTCATCGGCTATCTAATTTTCTGTATACTGTGCAAAATCTGTATCGATGTTCGATGTGGTCATATTGATTACAAAGGACTGCCTCCTCTCTTTTTTTTATAAAGTTTTCTGTCCCCTTCTATCTCAAGGCACCCTTCGCAGTATCACCACTTCACTTGAAAGACTTCTTTTACTGTATGTTCACTGCGCGTCTTCTTAAATATTAAAATCAAACTTTGTGATTATTAGTTCTAGTGCTAACAGACATCCTCACTACCGATTCCAAAACCATGTGATGTTCACGTGTCGTTTCAATATCAATAATTCGAACATTTCGCGGAGCCTCTGTTAGCCTCCCAAGGCGAACAATTCAGTAGCTACTGACATTAAAATAAAGAACATAGAAGTTAATAAAATAAAATCTTAAATGTTTAAGTACGGGATTACATTCAATATGTTTCAGGTCCACATAAACGAAGAAGGCTGTTTGACCTTGAAGAAATTTTGAAATTTATCAATGCAAACTAATTTTTTTCTATTTTAGTTGACCCTCCTCGTAAGAGAGTGGACACTTGTGTCGTGAATGGAAATTCAGGACCGAGGTTAGTGTGGATATCCCTTTTGTATAACAGCCCTTTTGTGTGTATAATATATATACTTCGCTAATTTTTACTATTGTTTGGACTTCAGGTACCAGTTCGAGTTACTAAGTGATGGATCTCCAATACAGCCCAGGAGGTATCCGTATGGGTAAGCAGATTTTTTTATCAGATCGTATACTATGTAAAGGTTCACAGTGTGGATTTTGCTTGTAAATGATCAGAAAATTCGCTTCAAACTATTCTTTAGTTTTATATTTGTTTTTTCCTCAATTTCACTTCCATATGTAATCGAATCGACCAGATGGATGTAATAGTGACTTCGGCGGCCATCTTGTTTGGGCGAGAAATATTGCTTGGCGATATCATTCACCATATACTACATATCTACCCAAAATGCTCATAATTTAAATTTTTTAACCTGCAAACGGATAGTTACTCCGTGAGATGTACAGTAAAAATTGTTTTGCCGTTTAAGGGGGTCCGGGACACATTAAATAAAATTTTATTAATTAATTTAGAATTTTAAATTTTTTGTACTGATTACCCATCTAACTAATAAACAAAATCACAACACAAAAGTTTTTAAAAATTTTTAAGTTAAATTTTTTTGATAAAAAAGGGGTCATTTTAAATTGCTAAAACTCAAAATATTCTTGATCAATTTTCAAAATTCTTGCAGTAAATTATTCACAAATTTATAAACTTTAATTCTGATTCAGCAATTTAAAAAATATTAATTTAATAAAAAATAAAATATATTTGAATGCAAATTTTTGAAAATTGTAAGTTACTTTTTTTTTAAGTTATATTTTTTTTTAAAGTAAATATTTGTTTCAAATTTGCTGAATCAAAATTAAAGTATAATGTTTGAAAAAGATATATTCCAAATTTCAACCCTTAAACTTTATCTGTTTTCGACTTATAGCAATTTGAATACAGGAAATCTTGACAAAATGTATCATGGAGAAAAACGCATTTAAAGTTTTAAAGACAGATTGTTGTTGCCATGACAACAACTGTCAAGAGTGTTAGATTTTCAAAAAACAACGCACCACAACAATTATTTTATCTCTAGTTCTAATTAAGATAGAAACATGATTTAGACGTCATTTTAAGCAAAAAAAAACACAGAGAATTTCTTAAAATAATAATTTAAAAAAAATTCGAAAATTTGACGATTTTTGTGTCCCGGACCCCCTTAATCAGTTTCTTATCTGAACTGACAAAATGAATTTCTTAGTTTTTCTACACAAGAATAGGGGTGATCATTAGACCGGTATATTCACTGTCTTATTTGTTTGCATAGTGATTAGATTATTTCTTAGGACACTCTTGAAAAACAGTGCATAAATGCACATTATTTATAGTAAATTTATTAAAAAATTACCATAGTAATATATAATTAATGATAGAACTCATCTCTGAATAATTGATAAATTGACAAAGTTGTTAAAAAATTGTTAAAATTTCAATTTTTTATAACATCGTTTTAAAAAATGTGAATTTCCTTCTTCGTTTTCTCCGAACAATGTATTTTGCCTAAATGTGTTTCACTTGTAAGTCGACGATATTTTCACTGAATGTTAATTGAATTGTAGTGGCTAGAGCAAAATATAATACATTTTTATAAATTATCTGAAGTGCGTTGCGCTGGGTCAACTTTCGGAGTGACGAAACATTTAAGAATTTAAAAATTAAGCCTGAAGAATGTGTGTGACTTGACAAGGAGGTGAAAAATGCTCGATAAATCAATTGTAAGTAAAACGGGCCTTGCACTTCGTATTGCGGTCTTTATTTTCTATGCAAAAGCACATTAGTATATAGTATAATAGTAGCACATACGTATATACATACGTATATACATATATATATATAATTTCAAGAACACAGGAAACTTAATATAATTGCAACAAAAGTGGTAAAAAATGAAGAAATATTGGTGGATCAGGAAGTCATCGGGGAGGAGTCTGACCCAGACAACATAAAATTGTGTTTTCTAGTTATGTGCAGCATTATGCTGAAAATTGCTCGACGTGTAGGTACCCAACTTACGTTTGCCATATTCCGTTTCATAACTAGTCTAGATTATAGGGATTTTTGTTTTAAAAATACAAATAAGTAACACTTTTCTAACAAAATAGTTAAACCGCAGTTTTTTTAATGTTACTTCTTTGATCATGGCCAAAGCTGTGACCTTTTAAAATTATTATTTTCTGCGAATATCGTTTAAAACACATTTTTGCTTAGAAAAAAGTGATTTTTCATGAATTACATTACTTTGAGTATATTTTGTAAGTTTTTGTATAA
Organism: Metellina segmentata; assembly: GCA_947359465.1. Taxonomy (NCBI): domain Eukaryota; kingdom Metazoa; phylum Arthropoda; class Arachnida; order Araneae; family Tetragnathidae; genus Metellina; species Metellina segmentata. The sequence continues at coordinate 84,683,874 of OX375877.1, forward strand.
ATACCTTAGCTTACTTGCAAAAAGGGTTTTGAAAATTCCGATTAAAAACTAATTCATTGACGAATATCAATTTAGTAAAAAATACCCATTTAATATGAACTATATGATTATGAATTTTACTAATTCTATTATGACTTTTAACTCTCCAAGTGTTTCGACGAGATTCCTCATCTAGACTAAACTGCTTAAATGCTCCAAGGGAAATGAAGATCTAAGTAGGAAAAACAAGCTGTTCCTTACCCAGAAATGGTAACAGTTTAAAATAGGTTTTTGCACTTGAGGACTAAACACTACACACCAATTACTTGATGGTAGTGTTCCAGCCCACATTCTTTAAGGCGAAAGAAATGAAGTGTCGTAGTTACGTTTCAAAATAAAATGCTAAGCACGTCACATATTCAGGAATAGACCTGATGGCAGCAAATTATAACTGGTGGCTATATTATAAGTACTATTAAATAGTGGCGATAAAGGCTTCGATTGTGTTAACTTCCCATCTTTTCACTATCACTTCGTGGACAATGGCCCGTATATACAGGGTGTTTCAGTGAACCGTTTCAGAACTTCTAAGAGGGGTAGGGTACATCCTGACAACTCGAAATCATATAGCAATGTGTGGTCGGAAATGCTTTCCTGAAGCGGTGTTGTACACAGAAGCACCGTAAAGAAAAGAGACCGTAAGTGAGAAATCGTTTGAATAATACATGAAAAGAAGCAAAAGGTACATGGATTAAAGTAAGTGTTCGAAGTTTCTTCCACGGGCTACAATGCACGCCTCATATCTCACCGAACATTCTGGAATACTCCAGGCATATCTCGAATTTCTCCGGCAGCTACTGCAATTCTTGCAACCAGCTCCTCAACGTTGTCAACAGGGGTTTCATAAACTAGCGATTTCAGATGACCCCAGAAATAAAAATCAAGACATGATAGGTCGGGTGACCGAGCAGGCCAACGCACGGGACCACTACGTCCGATCCACTGCTGACCAAATGTGACATCCAGGTAGTTACGAACATCTCCGCTATAATGGGCAGGGGCTCCATCGTGTTGGAACCACGTAGTATGTTGCGTCGATGCAGAAATCTGTTCATCTCTCAAAAGTTGTGGCAATACTTGCTGCAGAAAGAGCAAGTAGTTAGGTCCGGTTAGACGATACGGTAACAGGTAAAGTCCGATGAGGTGATCTCCCATAATACCGGCCCATACATTGACCGAAAATCGAATCTGTGCTGCACGACGTCGTATTGCATGCGGGTTCTCGACCGCCCAGATATGGTCGTTAGGCGTGTTGAAAATTCCTTCCCTTGTGAAGGATGCCTCATCGGAAAACAGCACTTCAGCAGGAAAAATGGGGTTTGGAGCACATTTTCCAAGGTACCACTGTGCGAAAGCAATACGAGGTGCATAATCCTCCGGTTGCTGTGTCTGGACACGCTGCACGTGAAACGGATGCATGTCTTCTTCTCGGAGAATCCTCCAGACGCTGCAATGGGAAACCCCGACTACGTTTGCTACACTTCGTGTACTCGTTCTTGGATTCCCCTGTACATGCTGCAGCACATTCTGTTCGACGTCTGCAGTCCGTGCTGTTCTTACCCTGTCCCTGTCAGCTCTTTCTAATGAACCTGTCTCAGCTAACCTCTGGTGCAGTCTTGCAAAGAAATTATGACTGGGCATACGCCTCGTCGGATATCGTTCCGCGTACAAACGCTGTGTGGCTGGCCCACTACAATTTGCAGCCCCGTACGCCAAATGCATATCGGCTAACTCTGCGATCGTGTAATCATCCATCCTACTAACTTGGCGTTCTTGTGCGAAATGAAGATTCCCTACACGAACACGAAAGTTCGGGATTTTCGCACAACGCCATCTACCGCGTCAGGAAAGCATTTCTGACTGCCCATTAGTATATGATTTTGGTTCGTCAGGATGTACCCTACCCCTCTTAGAAGTTCTGAAACGGTTCACTGAAACACCCTGTATAGAAATTCAGCCTGCAAACTCTTGATCCTCCAATTATAGTTTTTCAAGAAATTTTTTCCTTTTGGGGTACGCGGTCTATTTTTAACTTCTATATTAGGTTTTTAAGGAGCTTTTTGAGGGTATTTTTGACTCAGTTTTGCTATTGACGAGGTCATTAGCAGAGCTAGACCTTGGTGGACGAGATATCTATTCGAAACCACTTGGAGGTGTGAAGTTTGTACCTGAAGTTTGGAAACACCCTATATTGTCAAACTGTTAATGATGAATCTTTTTTCATAATGTAAAGACAATCATTAAATCAGTTTTTAAGAAGAACTTGGAAAAAGATCTTTCAGATAAGAATTCCCAGAGAAATCCTGGTGGAAAAAAAATCCCAAATCTTTCTGACTGGCCTAGAATGAAAGCCGTAACAGAATTCCTCCTCGCTACTGGCCACGACTGCCTTGCAAGGCATTTATATCTCATAGGCATCCTTGTCGATGCACGCTGCAAGCTCTGCAACCTTCAGGAACTCATGGACTATACACACCTGCGACACTGTCCTGCGCTCTCCGCTACAATTTTGTGGGAACGATTCTGGGAAGCGAGGGACCGAATGGGTCCATAGACTTTCTTGCCTTTTCTTTTACATTGCTTTTGTTCTGTTGTTCTTCTCACGTTTTGTCTGTTGTACCCGCCATTGGAAATATAAAAAAATATTGTAACATACGCTAACTACCTTTGGTTTTGTTATCTCTTTTAAGCAGGCGGAGTCGGCGTAGTAGCGGCAACCTGCATACTGGAAGCCCCTCCACGTCGCCCATGAACTCTCCCAAGCCCAATTCCAGACTGACCCCCGACGAGAGCCCTCTGAACACGCCGCCAGGGTCACCCTGCATCAATCAAACGCACTGGAAGTCTCGCCTCACCACCATCAAGAACAGCTTCCTGGGCAGCCCCAGGTTCCACAGGAGGAAACTGCAAGGTAAGAACCCAACTTCAAGTATTAGGATTCGTTGGAAAGTGAGAAATAATTCATTTTCAGAAATTGCATCAAGATTGAACCAGGAGTTATCAGCAGTTTCCTTAGCAGGGTCCCTTTTGGCCTTGAAAAACCTTAATACAGTGTGTCCTAAAAGTTCCCGTACTCCAACTTAAAAAAAATTATTGCCCGTGCTTTTTTGAATTACTAGGGGGGTCGGCCCCCTGCTCGCTTGCGCTCGCCAACCCCCGACTCATCTCAAGAAATCATTGGCCACCTCATTCCCTGATTTGCCCATCCCTGACTTTTTTTCTGTGGGGATATTTAAAGAACAAAGTTTATGAAGATAATCATCAAATAAGTGATATCAAAATTTGCCATTACTCAAAGGATACGAAGAAGTCACTCCCAGCATCTTGATACGCGTTTCTAAAATTATGCGCAAGGGTCTTCAGCTTTGCCTCCAAGAAAAAGGCGGAAATTTTGAATATTATAAATGTAAGTTCAATTTTTTTCTACGTTAGGTTAAAAGTGCTTTATACCATTGTCATAAAAATAATTGTTTTAAAAATTTGTTGTTTTTGTATAATAAATTCACGAATCGTCAGTACGGGAACTTTTAGGACACCCTGTATAATATGTACAGTACTGAAAGAATTCGGGTCTGATCCCAGATCGTCACCAATAACCCATTGTTTTGTTGCAGTGTGGCGTTAATTAAAACAAATACCGACCTAAAAGTGTTTTGAAAAGCCTCTTTTTTTACCCACAAGAACACCGTATTTTATTTCCTCACGCTGAAAAACCAAGGTCAGACATCATCAAAACTCTGTAGCAGCTGTTTAAGTTAGCTAAAATTTGTGTTTTTAAAACTAGTTCCCAGACATAATACTCGAGAAAGTTTCTTCATCTGTGCACTAACGGGTTAATATATTTTGATGTGGTGGTTGTGGTTGATTGGGCTTTATGGCGCAGCGGCCACATTTATCCAAGAGGCACCAAACAACGACAAGCAAATAAAAGGGAAGCTTTACTGTCAGAGAAGAGAGAAACACACCCAAGGAGTAATCGAACCTGTGCCATCAACGATCCGCAGGTTGTTAACTCACTGGGCAAACCCACTCAGCCACTGCGACCCCTGAGATCTTGAAGCGTAGACCTTCAAGAAAAAGAAAAATAGCATATCCAAATCGTGCTTGTATTGATACGAGTTGGGTTGGGGTAAGGCTTCGATTGGGTTGGGTATCCCTCTACGGGTATAAGAAAATAGCATAAGCCAAATGATGTTTGCATAGGTATGTTAGGTTTGGTTTTATCACTCTACGGGTATGAGAAAAATATCATATCCAAATCATGCTTTCATAGGTATGAGTTGGGTTGGGTTTTATCGCTCTACGGGTCACTTTTGCTATAGATTTGGACTTTTGTAGCGCATGATCTGGAAGTGAAAAGTCTGCGCCATCTTGATCGAACGAAACCTAAGGCTTCGAATCCGAACCTCAACAAAAATCTATGCCTAGACCTGAATTTGAAGTCGAAGATTGTTGAACCTGGAGCCAAAATGATAACCACGCTACTTTCATACCCCATAGATATGAACTTTATAGCTCAGTAAATTTAATGGCAGTCAAGCACTCGAAATTTTCGAAGAAGAATCTCAATTTTTGTTAGTGAGTCAATACACTACTTGCAGTTTGTACATACACAATGAAAATAGATTCCATTCCAACTTCAATAAATATATATATTTTTACTTAACTATTCATCTATCATAAATGGCAACGTTTATAAGTTATTTTATGTGAATATTTTATGTAATATATTAAATTGATATTCCGTTAAAAATACACATTGCTTTACAGAGAAATATTTTACTAGTCCAGTGTAGCTCATTATATTTTTAATCAACTGTCTAAATACGTTAAGTATTTGATTCATAAAGTAGGACTCTCTTATATTATTTCGTTGAAGAATTACGTCTGCTTCCCGCCTCGACCATGATGAAACTCTATTGTCGTAGGTTGACACGATTTCTCAACAATTAATCAAGAAAAATGAACGGTATTTTACTTCATGCACGTGTAGCTATCGTTTGATGAAGTAGAAAACTTTTTAAAATATCGTAGAAAATGGTGACTTGTTAAATCCAAAACCATCGTTTTAGTTGACAGAGATATTTGCTATAAAAATATAAACACGTAACATATTGATTTCGTTCATTGAACGATAAAAGGATGTTTGCGTGACTTGCTGCCAAATTTTCAAGTCGATGAATCTGATAATTTTCTAGTTATCATGCCAACCACTTGTGTGAAAGCTGTTCCTATAAAAACGCGTTTAAAGCTTTTTTCATAACTTAATGGAATGGTATTAAATTGGTATTTTCATGCTAATATGCTATATCAGTGTCATACAGTATGATTATACACAGTCCAGTCACATTAATGTGACCACCACCTACTTTCGACGTCAACGTGAAATAACCAATCACAAAAGGCAGGTTGCAGCACATTGCAGTGGAGTGTATATAAAAGATGTCCTAGGGCATCGGAAAGCATTTCAATCGTTGGCGTAATGCAAAAACGTAGCTATTTATCCGACGTCCAAAAGGACATGATTATTGGCTTTCGGGCCAAGGGTGGAAGCATTTCGGAAACGGCTAATTTTGTGAACTGTTCGCGTGCCGCCTTGGTAAAAGTATACCGTGCATGGCAAAATGGCACTATCCGAAATCAGCGGCGTGGCACATGTGATGCACCACGGGCTATAGATGACAAAGGCAAACGAAGGCTACGGAGATGCGTTCGGGCGAAAAGACGTGCAACTGTTGAGCAACTGACCACCCAGATGAACCAAGGGGCTACCAAGAGTGTATCCTCAACAACGGTTCAGCGAACGTTGCTGCGCATGGGCCTCCGCAGCAGACGCCTGGTTAATGCACCTATGCTGACTGCTGTTCATCGGCGACGAGGGCTGTAATTTGCACGCCAGTACCGCAACTGGACGTCCACAGAGTGGCGACAGGTGGCTTTTTCCGATGAATCACTTTTTATGCTCCATCGGACATATGGACGTTGGCGTATACGGCGTGAAACGTCTGGTAGCAAAAACCCTGCAGCAATTGCTGGAAGGATTCAGGCTGGAGGATAGAGGTAATCTAGCGCAGCTGGGCAAGGCACTGGAGTCGGCATGGCTCAACATCCCAGTGAACACCTTCAGAAACATAATTGACTCTCTTTCCTGCACGTCTAGCAGCGGTCCGCTCTGCCAAAGGTGGTTATTCTGGCTTTTGACAGGTGGTCACATTAATGTGACTGGACTGTGTATATTGATCGTCATTGTATGATGGCAAAGCATTGTATATTGGTTTTATATAATTTACATTTTTATGAAGTTGAGCATATCCGAATTCTACTGTTGGTGGTTTATTTGAGCCAATTTCGGGAATTTCGACTTGAAATGTGGTAAACATATTCAAAAAACCTTAAACAAAAGATAAAATTACACGAAAAGTACTAAACAAATTCTTTTTCCGAGAAAAAGAAAATTATCTTTGAAATCTCTTGAAAGTTGTAAGCAGTGAAATTTAATAAGAGTCGCATTACTTCAAAACGAAAGCAGAATACTGTACAAACATTTCTTCTAATTTTTAGCATACACTCTTTCCTTGCAATATTATGCATGAATTGTTCGTTTCTAAGCAGAGGCATTGTACAAAATATACAAGCAATACCTCTTACCAAATAATTTTATTTCTTTTACGTACCTCCGCTAAAGAACAAAGCATATGTCCTTTTCTTTGGAACTAATCGAAATTCTGAAATGAACTCACTATTTCATAGAAGAAAACTTGTTAATATTCAGTCTCTGCTATAACAAATTCTGAACCGTTTTACTCTCAATAAGAAATTGAAACATAGGACTTATATTCCTTCTTTTCGCGTTTACCTATAATTTTTTGTACCTTGTACAGATTCTCATTCTTTGCTTCACAATGGAAAATTCCGAGCAGTTCAACGAAGGATTCGTTCAATTGATTTCCGATTCCATTCTGTGCTCTACATTATTGGTTTTTCCACCGCTTCAAATCTTCGCTTCTTTTCTCATTGCTCTTTCGCTGAAAACATCCGCCTATTAATACTGTTTTCTTTATAAATATAAAGTATTTTGAAAACAGTTTGTGTATAGCTAAGTTTTTTGGAAAAATTTCTATTCTTTCACTTTGTTTTTCTGTAGAACACTTGAACTGTTTCGTTGTTTGTTCTCACGACAATAGAATGTTTTCATGGGATTTATTTTATTTGTCATTCTTCGCGCAAGATTCGCTTAATGGATTGGTATTATACATTTGGTTCTAAAATTTATTTCGCCTAGTTGTTAGAAATTACATTGAACAACAAATGTTTCTAAACCGTCAAGTTTCTGAGATAAAAGTAGCCATTTCTTATTATTTTTGAGGTACTGAGCACGAATATTTCAATATAAATGCTAAATTAGCGCCATTTTGTTAATTAGTAATTTCCATTGCTTTATTGTATAGTTGAAAATACAGATAGTGTCCTACTACTTCCATTTTACTCTCATGGTGGTCGTCTCCAAGAGATATCTCGTCATTAGTTAGGCTGACCAGATCTTGATGGACGAGATATCTCGTAAATAGAAGAAAACACTGAACATATCTAGATCTTGTCAGCATCAAAAAATCGGCAATGATTATACATTCCGTTACTAGTGCAATTGATCAGTCGTAACCACTTGGAGGGTTTAGATAGGCAGGTAATGATTCTACACTAATTCTACTAGTGACATTACTTTAACTGTGATAGATATCTATTCAGGAGAATCTCTGTAGAAAACCGAAATTTGATTACCCGTTCCAAGTTCTCCCCTGAAATTTCGAGAAAATTAGCTGATACAAAAAGAAACGGGTAAAGGGTTTTGCATTACAACTTTTGAAGCTAGTTATCGAACATTGCGTTGCTTAAAAGCGAAGAGATCAATATATAGACGTACAGTAACTTCTGTTTTTTTTTTTACTTTTCTGAGTTAAGATAAAGCCAGTACTTTATGATTGATACTGATGGTTTCTAGTCATGGATTTTATCTAATTTTTCAACTAGACTGACTTTGATACAAAGAGTTGGTAAAAGGATTTTCCCTGGATCTGTGCTGGATATTACACATTTTTTTCTGATCTTCGGAAGTTCTTTTCAAAGCTAGTCGTCTTTGGTCGTATTATGCATTCCCCCATTCCTTTTCTCTGCTGTTCAATTTACAATCAAAACAAAGTTATTCTGAAACTTTCGTGTGGACTATTTCATTCTTGAAGTCCTGATCCCAGTAACTCTGGTTTTCTCTAAGATAAATCCAGACCCCAGAACACTGGTTTGTTCTAAGAAAATTCTACATTCTATCAACTCTGGTTATACCTTGGAGAACTCCAGACTACTTGCAAGATCTTTCAGTTCTTCCTGAGGGATTCTGTGGAAGAGTACAAGTGCAGATGGTATATTACAACAGAAGTATGGATCCTCAATCTTCGATAACCATTAAACACTGCTGTTCCATAAGAGCTTGATATTGACTGGTGTCCGTCTTATGTGTCTGAATCGGTGCATAATTCTTTCAAAACTTCTGATCGAGAGGTCATTCTACGTATGAAACTGATCAAAAAACAATCTACTCGGGCATTTTATAATACCCACTTCTTTTCTTCGCATATTGCCCCCAGAAGTAGATGGTTCAATGATGCTCCGAAGTGACAATACCATATGAACAGAACATTGTATCGATATTCCTTTGCTATTCAGTCGCAATGAAAGGATTGCTACACATATTCAGTAGCATATACTTGAGGCTCAGGCCTTTACTAGTCACTGGATTTGCATTTGAAATAAAGGCCATAAAATATCACGTTATTTCCTATTGTTAAGATAACATTTCTTTTAATAACATTTACGACGTCTTTAAGCATCCCACACAAACTGCATTACATCCCACCATTGCATCACATAATGTTACATTGATGTGATAATGTGATATTGCCAGATAATTAAGGTCGTATTGCAGTCCTAATGACAATAGATTGATTGTTACGATAAATGCTAGATGGAAATACTACTCTGTCGAGTGCGTTTCTAGTCTATTTTTATACCGAAATCAGATATCCTTATTTGAAGGAATAGTAAAACTTTTTTTAAACCCGGGAAATACTAGATGACCTATTACTGTCCCCTGCGCCGTTTATAGATTTTCCGTAACGGGAAAAAGATGACTAAACTATTCCTTTACTGTTTGTCCCGAATCCGTTTCATACAAGTCATACTATTCAGCAAAATCAATGAAAGAATGGTGTTGAATACGTGGTTATTTCTGTTGACTAGGTATCTATTGACCAAATCTTTTAGTGAAAGATTGCTAAATTGTGTTAGAAATATTTTCTTTCTTAGATCGCAGAGGAATTTAATAGAATTTTTATTTCCGATTAAATCGAGTTAGGCAGCCATTAGATGCTTTACAGGTCTTTCGGACGTCTGAAGAGGCTATTACATTAACCAATGAAAGATCTAAGATTTTTTCAAAGCAAATAGGGAGACTGTAGCAATTTGTTAGCGTTTTCACAGTAGTCATGCCAAGTTCTTTAGAGAAATATAAATAGATCGCAGTTTTGGTTGTGTTTCATAGTTAATTTGGACACTTCAATAAACTAGTGATAAAAATAAGATATAATGTAATTTAATAAAAGCACAAAAAGCATAGAGCAAGCAAGCAGATGTGATGCCATTTGGCGCATTCGAAGACTTTGGACCAGGACTCTTGTAAAAAGAATATTTTATTCTCATGAAGAGAATGTGCTTTTTCACACTCATGGTATGCTTATCTATTGATCTGACCGCTCTCTCTGATGGTGATACAAGAGCTCCAGTGGTGATGGTGATACTAGAGTTCAATTCAGATTATATAAAAATGATACAAAAGATTAATATACATGTGTTCAATTGAGAGGATGTGAAGTCAAAGATGCACAAGAGTTCAATTAAGAAAATATGAAGTCGCAGACGCAAGTGATGGTACAACAATTCAGAGTCTATAATGCCAGAAACGCAGGTGATGGTGATACAAGCGTTCAATTCAGAGGATCTGAAGTCAAAGACCCATGTGACGATACAAGAGTTCATTTTAGAGTATATGAAGTCAGAGACACAGGTGATGATGACAGAATAGTTAAATTCAAAGGATATGAAGTCACAAATACAGGTGACGATGATACAAGCGTTCAATTCAGAGAATCGGAAACCATAGACCCAGGTTACGATGTAAGAGTTCAATTCAGAGAATCTGAAACCACAGACCCAGGTTACGATATAAGAGTTTAATTCAAAGGATATAAAGTCAGAGACACAACAGATGATGATACAAGAGTTCAATTCAAAGGATGTGAAGTCGCAAATACAGGTGATGGTGAAAAATATTTCAATTCAGAGGATATAATGTCACAGACACAATTGATGATGATACAAGAGTTCAATTCAAAGGATATGAAGTCGGAAATACAGATGATGTTGATATAAGATTTCAATTCAGAGGATGTGAAGTCAGACCCAAGTGATATGATGATACAAGAATATAATTCAGAGAATGGGAAATCATATCAATGACATTGCCTGGACGGTTATCAGCGATGAAGAAACTAGTAAGAAGGTAGAGAAATTATTAGATAAACTGACCAATCCGAGATAGCCTTAACTGTTCGGAAACACGTCCTTTTCAAATTCTTAGGACGATTCTAAAAAACGGAATTTTCAACAAGGTAAGAGTGAGGAAATATCGATTTCACTACACGGTGAAGACAGTTTTCTAAGTAGCTCAGCAACTAAAAACATAGCAACTAGAGTGGGATAAGAGGATTCGCTTCACGAGCTCCTTCTTTACTTTAAAAGATTAACAACCTATGTTTCTCTATAAATCTTTCTTCGAATCTGTTCTGTTTCGAATCTCCATTCAGGAAGTACCTTTCTTGAGTACTTTTAATAAGTTTAATGTGTTATTTTTGTGTATTTCAATCGCTCTTGTTGAAAATTTCATTAGCTGTTTAAAATCTCTAATTGTCTTCTTTTCTTTTCATATCAGCGGACGAAGTTGGGTTGACGCCTGAGTCATCACCTGAGTGAGTATTTAACTTGCTACTTAAATCGTAGTTTGCAATGTATCTAAATACATATGGCTTTATCTATACATCGATTATTCTTTATTTTACAAATATTTTTAAGTAAAAATGCGTATTTCCCGATTTTATAAAAAATAAAGTAATTTAAAGTAACTTACTATCATGGTAAATCTTTTTACATTTTTTCTGTTACATACATTAAAACTTGTGTAAATTAAGTTAAAACTTAATTTACACAGGTTTTACCTCTTTCATAGTCGGATTACCAGATAATTCAAACGCTACTCCAATGTTTTTACAGGTCACTTGTTATATGCCCGTTATAAACTTAACTTTTTTCTAACTTTAATCCTTCTGATGTAACAAAATTGAACGCGGCGAAGACGCAGTTTTAAGGTTGTCGTTTTCTTTACTATAGTACTACAAACAAATCATTCATTTTTCGCATTTTGGTAGTTTAATGTTTTCCAAGAAAAATGTCTGGAATTATTTTTATTTTCAGCAGCAAATCATTCCTAGTCAACAGCTGCGTAATCCAATGAGAAGTTTGAGAAGAATTGTGAACTATAAAAATTGAAAAACGATACCATTTTATTTACTGGAATGTGTATTCCCTTCAAACTGTAAACGTATTTCCTGGAACCATGCGTAAACACATTTATTGATTTCGCTCAGATGTTTTAGACTAGGATAACTATACCTTGTGTGCAAGAAGGTTTAGAATTTATTTACTGTGACTATCTGAACAGCCTTTTACAGAAACATGTTGAAGTATGTTAGAGACGTAAAGATAGAAAAATTCTAATATTATATTCATAAATACAGTATTTATTTTACAAAGAATTATAAAGGTACAAAAATACGAAATTTAAGTTATCGCATACATCCTTCATGAAAGTTCTGATCGATCATTATTTTCTTCTCTTGATTAGTCAACTTAACAAATTTTATTCTTATAATAATATTTGATGATTTACCATACATTTAAAGTACAATGTTTCACTAAAATTCAAATTAGCCTTTCTTTCAAATGTGTGAAAATTATCTAGCACTCCGTCTTAATTCGCCTTTCATGTATGGCCATTTAAGTACAGCTTATGTAGTCAAAGAAAGAGTCGCTAACACAGTAAATAAAATGGTTCGGTCATAAAACTGAAATCAAACACATTCGTGAACATTTTTTTTTCCGTGACGATTTTGTTATTTATGTTCGCACAAATTATTTTTGTAATTGGGAATGTTTTTTAATGTAGTGAATACGGATACATTTTTTTGTATATTTTCAAAACAAATAGGACTCAGGCATGGGAGTGTGTGTTTGTGTTTGCGTAAAATAAATGACTTCGACAATAATAAATAAATTTAGCACTTTTCTAACTGTATATGTGTTTCTGCGACATAGATAATCACTAACATCCATTCTAAATTACCTTATGTATAAGTTGTTGGGAAAATTCCTGTGCAAACTTTATGGAGATGTAAGGAATATAAATTAAAAGTCGTATTTGCATAGAATGTGTGTTCGTGAGCGACAACTGGATTTGTCAGAGGGAATATTAGGGTACAGAAATGAAAGATAGTAAGTATGTAAACAACATATTTATAAGTCTTAATTTTACATTTCACTATAACAATCAGTGGAATGTTCACACTAAATCTGGTGAAACCGTTTGGTGAGAGAGAGAGAGAGAGACTAGACATACTTCTGTAGAGGTACCTTCACGATAGAATATTATAGTGGATCATTTGTTTCCATTAGATGCCCAGTATTCTATATGCATGTCAGCCATCTTGGATTCGTAAAATGATACATGTTACCCACATGAAGATAGCATAAAAATAAAACGATTGCCCAAATTGGTTAACCTTCTGCTCTATCAAACATAATACTTTATCAAATGCAAGGATGATTGTATACCCATGGGAATACGGTTCAATTTAGTATTTCCTACCTTCGTACAGATCTGTACAAGGAGTTTTAAAACACCCAGTATATAACAGTTTCATGTACTATATAACATTCAGTGCAATGCTCAGGTTTTACACAGATATTGATGCACGCGCTTGATGATTTGGCAAAGGTCTGACCGGGTACCGTTCACAATACAATCGCATAAGGACTCCTCTGATTCGATTACATGCTGGATATATGTCACAATGCATTAGATTCATAAAATGATACACGTTTCCCGCGCGAAGAGAGCATCTAAGAGAGCGTTTGCTCATGTGGTGTGGACGTAGACCACTACATCTTCAATTACGGTTACACCAAAAATCATCACAACACTAAGCCAACAGATGACACCATAGTTAATTGTCTTGAAAATATTATTAAAAATAAACATTCGTGAGAAAATCAAGATATGCCTGGATGATGGTAGATCGGCAATAGATATTTCTATATATAGATTTGCGTGAAATCAATTTGATCTCCCTAACACTTCCATCGAAAAGGCTCTATACCGCATGGTGAATCGGAAGGCAAGGACAGGAATAATTGGATGGCCTAAGCTAATTGCAACTACATTTACAGCGCCCTATAGCAAATCTAGATGATGATAGGGTATTATTCGCGATTACGACCTTCTCAAAGATAGTCCGGTAAATTATAGAACTGTATTTATTACTGTGTTTATATTGCAGGGCAGGTGTCAAAATCTAGTTGTTATAAGTTTTGTCAAATTATGAAGATATTTTACTAGGTTTTGAATCCGTTGCGTTTCTATTTCTTTTTTGTAGGCTCACCAAGAGGTCTTGGTTCGGCAGTCTCATGACTTCAGAGAGAGACGAGACCTACGTCATTCTCGTAAAGGACAGACCTCTGAGTTGTGTGAAAGGAGATCTAATACACGCTTTTCTATCGGTATGTGTATTTATTTATGATTTTAGCTATTTTGACGATAGCCAAACATCCACTTCTTTGGCGCTCATGATATTGTTACTACCACGTCAAAACCACGAATCTACGTTCGTGGCGATTTTCACCTAACTGCATTTCATGTTTTCTCCATAACTCCATTTTATGTTTTTTACTGTGGTAAAGCCACAAATATCGATTCTTAGTGTAAATGCAGATTTTCTTGAGAAAGCAATAACTCTTGAGTTGTAACTCGATTTTTCCCGAAGCATCAAAACTTTAAACGCGTTTTTGTGGAATCGTCATTTATGTAGATTTGTGCCTTTAGCATAATGGTATATATATATATATATATATATATATATATATATATATATATATATATATATATATATATATATATATATATATATATATATCTTTCATTACCTACATTTTGTAGACAACTCAAAATCAGTGAATTTGGACATTTTCCCATTTATTTTACTAATGATATATTACTAGTATATGTTTTAAAATATTAAATTACAAGCAGTGAGATAGATCCGGATTCAAAGTATTATTGTCACAAGACCTAGCATTTTGAAATATTTTTCTACCATGAATGTAGGATAGACTTCGAATTTCGTTCCTTAAAAACGCAGCAAATTATAAATAACCGTCAAATGACCTAATAATGCAATAACTGAATCATAAGGAAAATGCGTTGTAAAAATATTTTCTACCGCTGATTGCTTAAAAAGCCAGCTGTTCGTTTCGTGAATAAACTCTGTTCCTTACCGAACTCACTCTGAGCCCCGAGGAATAAGCACAAAAGTCAAATGAGTTAACTAACCTTGAGGAGTTTATTGGGCTTTTTGTGTCACTTAACTTCTCTCTTTGTCTATGCATTGGAAGTCTCCTTTTAGAACTTAAGTGCACCTGCAGCTAATTTCGTAGTTGAAGTAGGTGGTTTTTTATGAGTACCTTGGTATATTTTTTATAGCGGTCGTCTTTGTTAGTTTTTAATAGCTCTGGTATTCAGATGCACCTACAAAAAAACAATAGAAGCAAACAAGTTATGGCTCTGAGATTAATTTACTTTCTTAAAATTCGAATGTAATTTCTGTGTACGACAAAAGAAGTAGCTCCCGAAAAAAATAACGGTTTTCTCGTAACTTACTAATTTATCGTACTGTTAACAGACAAATGGCGCTTTTTGAAATGAGATGGTTTCATTATTGCGTAACAAATTAGCAAGTTATGACGTTGACGGAGAAAATGATAAAAATTGGACACATGTTCTTGAGTTAACTATCGTGGGTTTAGAAATGGTTATTGAATTGAAACTCAAAATATGTATAAACAGTTACCATATTCAAAAAGGAGATTCTTTGAGCCGTATAAACAAATATATATTCAACGTCCAAAGCAAATTTGTTTATATACGCTTAAAAAGACTGGTTTTGCTTTGTAAAGTAAATAATAGTTAATTATATCACCATTAGAGATATTTGTCGCTGTATTAGAGTAAATCAAGACAAAATGATAAAAAAACTGTTGTAAATTATTGTAGTTTTATTTTGGTGCAGTATAGTATACAAGTTCTCTCTCTCTCTCTCTCTCTCTTATTCAGCGTATTATTCAAGTTTTATTTTCCAGAATTGTAATTAAAATTTCAGCAATTGAAGTCTATCATTTTCAGTTGCACCATTTTTCTGTTATATAACTCTGAAGTATCAAATGATACTTTGCGATTCTACGAATTTGTTACATTTGTTTCCATTTCGAAGGAATTGTTCTAAAATCTCCACAAAATGTTGTGAGCATACCGAACACAGAGTGAAGAAATAAATCCAAGTGTCAAAGTTTCCAGACATTCTAGTTCATTAATATGAATCCGATACAATACAAGTATATACTCGTATATACAAGTTCGTTATCTTAATACACACAAGTTATGTTGCATTAATATGTATAGAAGTTATATATAGAACACTTACGCCAAGCTCGACGTATCACACATAGTGTTCTGAGCCGTTATTAGAATTCTAGTAATGACTACCGAAGCAAAGCATTTGCTAGCGGACAGAGAAATTACGGCATCTAGCTCACACACAACCACACTACATGCAAATCGTTTGCGAACGGAAAGAGGAATTATTAGAATTGCCTTTTATCGTAATTTGTATCTTTACAATAATTTATAGCATACTTCCTTCATCATTATTGATCTTTAAAGGTATATAACTATATATGTAGATTCTTATCTGCCTTTATCAATTTATCTTGTTGTTGTTGTTTCTTATGCCTACACTGGCAGACCGGAGGAGTGCCAGGCCCGTCAAAGACGGCAAGAGGCGAGGGGGGGGGTGTCTTCCATGTTATTGAGCCCCATTGGGAGGAAGTCCGACTTAGCTCGACATACATGACACTTCCGTTTTACAGGAAGGTCCCTTTCATACATCCATTCACTCTCACATATATCGTAATTTAGATCCCAATCAGAGGCCGATAACTCCCTGATCAAGTACCCCCAGAGGTATTGATTTGGTATGGGAACATGGGGGACTTTGTGACCACGACCTATTTAAAGTGCCCCAGCCACCATTAGTGAACACGACTGTCTTTAGCCAAGTCGAAGCGCCGATCTCGCAATCATCAGAATTGCAGGCTCCGCCGAGGGCAGAACCCACAACCCTTCTGATGCGAGTCCGACGCTCTACTGACTGAGCTATCTTGCTAAGTGCAAGCGCATTTCATGCTAGGTACATAAATCATTCTGCGTGTCGACTATGGAATAGCTGAGCGACTTTCAGGGTAAACAAACAAGCCAGACGGACTTCGAATATTTTACGGCACCACCCAGAAATTTTGAGAAGCTCAGAAGATTAACTGACAGATTTTGATAAAATTTCTGATAAATACCCGCACTACGAAGCTTTGAAATGTTTAACTTACCGACTTGATAATGTTCTACACGTGTTCGTGAACCCCGTAGTTGTATTTTGTTCGTGTTCCAGATCGCTGACCTGAGTCACAGTGTGCTGACGCCGATGTCCTTCCGGGTTGAGTACCGAAGGCCTGGTGGACCTAGCATGTTTCAGAGGAATGTCAGGTTCCACGTGGATATCACGTCTGCTTCTGGAGTTCACGAGATCGTCTCGCCAGGGACTCCAGGAGTATACTGCATCAGCTTTACACTCGTATCAGGTGAGGATTATTTCAAGTACATCATGCCCCCCTTTTCTAAGTATTTCATACTCCGTTATATCCTGTAATACTGAAATAAGAGTGTCACTCGATGTCCAACAAGACATTTAATAATTGAAGGGGTGAGTGCAAGATGGGGGTTATGTTACATTTTTGTAGTTTCCATAAATATGGCCTCAAAGTCATCAGTACTTATACTAAAGTTGGAAGGAGTTTGGTAAATAATTGGTAATTTTTTAGTTAACGTCGTACTAGAGCAACACAACGGGCTATTGACAACGGTCCGGGATCAGCCCCTTAAGGGAAAGATCCGAGGACAACACCTCGTAATTTTGAACCACGGTCAGATGACGAAGAAACACTTGAGCTGGCAACCCACTCTCCAAACTTCCACGCCAACCCAACGTGAGGACTTTCGGCCACGACAGATTTAAGCTCTACCAGCCGCCTCTACACCATACGTTTACAAACATCCATGCCCGGGCCCGGATTCGAACCAGGAACCTTCCGATCTACAGGCTAACTCTAGAAGGAGTTTGGAATTGGTGTTGTAAGTATCCGCATAGGGTTTATTGCTCTAGTTGTCAGCACAAGTCATACCTCATTACGAGGCAATTTCAAAACTGCAATAATCACAAAAGGCAAACAGATGTCACATATCCACTTGTTCCACTCACCCCTTCAATTATAAAGAGACTTCGCAACAGACAAACATACAAAACGACAAGAACAGCGTAAAGACTCGAAGGCAACTGACTCACTGCATGTAATGAAAAGGATTGTATCAGGCAAATGTACTGATAAGAATACGTGTGCAGGAAACAGTATTGTAAACATTTGAACTTAAGAATATAAATGCCGCAATAAGTAAAGTTAACACATTGGAGATTTACAACACTAATAATGTAAACACTCAAATTATAGAAATGTGCAATATCCTCCAAGATATCTCGTTCATAAAGATCTGACCACTTATGCTGTTTCTCGACATCAAGGTATTGCCGATTTCTATATGGTACCAAGATGACGATGCAGTCAGTTTTGTTCTAATGATGAGAGTTTGATGAAGGAGATATCTCTTCCATCAGGAAATCAAGATGCAGTCAGTTTTGTTCTAAGGATGAGAGTTTGATGAAGGAGATATCTCTTCCATCAGGAAATCAAGATGCAGTCAGTTTTGTTCTAATGATGAGAGTTTGATGAAGGAGATATCTCTTCCATCAGGAAATCAAGATGCAGTCAGTTTTGTTCTAATGATGTGAGTTTGATGAAGGAGATATCTCTTCCATCAGGAAATCAAGATACAGTCAGTATTGTTCTAAGGATGAGAGTTTGATGAAGGAGATATCTCTTCCATCAGGAAATCAAGATGCAGTCAGTTTTGTTCTAAGGATGAGAGTTTGATGAAGGAGATATCTCTTCCATCAGGAAATCAAGATGCAGTCAGTTTTGTTCTAATGATGAGAGTTTGATGAAGGAGATATCTCTTCCATCAGGAAATCAAGATGCAGTCAGTTTTGTTCTAAGGATGAGAGTTTGATGAAGGAGATATCTCTTCCATCAGGAAATCAAGATATAGTCAGTTTTGTTCTAATGATGAAAGTTTGATGAAGGAGATATCTCGTCCATAAAGATCTGATCACTTTTGCTAAAGGCGAGGTTTTTCGTTATCAAGATATTGCCGATTTCTTTATGGTGACAAAATCAAGATCTAGTTCGTCTTCTTCTAATGATGAGAGTTTGATGAAGGAGATATCTCTTCCATCAGGAAATCAAGATATAGTCAGTTTTGTTCTAATGATGAAAGTTTGATGAAGGAGATATCTCGTCCATAAAGATCTGATCACTTTTGCTAAAGGCGAGGTTTTTCGTTATCAAGATATTGCCGATTTCTTTATGGTGACAAAATCAAGATCTAGTTCGTCTTCTTCTAATGATGAGAGTTTGATGAAGGAGATATCTCTTCCATCAGGAAATCAAGATATAGTCAGTTTTGTTCTAATGATGGGAGTTTGATGAAGGAAACATCTCGTCCATAAAGATCTGATCACTTTTGCTAAAAGCGAGGTTTTTCGTTGTCAAGATATTGCCGATTTCTTTATGGCGACAAAAATCAAGATCTAGTTCGTCTTCTTCTAATGATGAGAGTTTGATGAAGGAGATATCTCTTCCATCAGGAAATCAAGATATAGTCAGTTTTGTTCTAATGATGGGAGTTTGATGAAGGAAACATCTCGTCCATAAAGATCTGATCACTTTTGCTAAAGGCGAGGTTTTTCGTTGTCAAGATATTGCCGATTTCTTTATGGCGACAAAAATCAAGATCTAGTTCGTCTTCTTCTAATGATGAGAGTTTGATGAAGGAGATATCTCTTCCATCAGGAAATCAAGATATAGTCAGTTTTGTTCTAATGATGAGAGTTTGATGAAGGAGATATCTCGTCCATAAAGATTTGATCACTTTTGCTAAAGGCGAGGTTTTACGTTATCAAGATATTGCCGATTTCTTTATGGTGACGAAATCAAGATCTAGTCAGTTTTCTTCTAATGATGATAGCTTGAGGAAGGAGATACCTCGTCCATCAGGATCTGGCCACTTTTCCTAAAGATGAGGTTTCTCGTAATCAAGATACTGCCGATTTCTTTATGGCGACGAAATCACGATCTGGTCAGTCTACTTTTAAGGATGAGAGCTTGATGAAGAAGATATCTCGTCCATCAAGATCTGATCAGTTTTGCTAATGACGAGATACCTCGTCGAGACAACCACCGGGCCTAAATCTCTTGAAAGTTGCACTGTAGACTAGCGTTACAACGACTCTGAGGGGATCTTCGCTCCAGAGACGTTATCAAATGGTCGTTGTATCGAACATTCGTCTTTCGGTTTTTAGGATGTGTGTGGACAAGGTAATGCCAATTTTCACAACTCATAAGTTTTTGTAATTTCAGAAGAAAAGCACTCTGTCGTTCCTTTAAACAAGGCGACCAATCGGGCGGATGGTCAGGGTACAGGCATCTCGATCGAAAGGTTCCTGGTTCGAATCGCATCCGGGGTAAGGCATGTATGTTTGTCCGTCTGGAGTGAATGTGTGGCTTCTCTAAACTGGATTGTGCCTTGAATTTATGTATGTGAGGTGCAACGTGAACCCCACACCGTGGTGTCTCACAGTAACGCCAAGTAATTTGCAATTCTGGCCTTGTAGTGCTATGATGACTAAAGCACTTCTCCAAACATTGAAAGTGGCATGGTATTTGCAAAACCAAATCCTTTAAACAAAATTCCTGTTAATCATTTCCATCATCAGGGCGTTTTTCGAGCGATAATTCTTCAGCCATTCTAAAAGTGCATTTTCTATAAGCTAGAATTTTGCTTCCGTGTTCCAGAACCTGTTTGGTGGCCCATCTGTAGCTTGGAATATGGCTCTTGTTCTTTACTATGCTAAAGAGGGTCCTCTAAGAAATGTTAAGCATTTTGGAAAACTCCGGTTGCGAAAGATGTTTTATATCGACGCTATCTAAAAATTTCCCGTTTGTCAAAATAGACAAAAATGAGTGCTTAGTATTGGGTAGGAGAAGGCATTTCTAACTAGGTGGCAAATGGGATTGAAAGAAGTAACACGGTAGTCAATGAGAAATGTATCGTATGAAACAACGAAGGGGTTTTTACAAACAAAACATCAATTTTAAAGACAATCTCTGAGAAAGCTTCTATTTCAGTTTCGGCCGTCTGGATCACAGCTAAAATTATTTTTCATATATACATAAACAAACGACGGACGAAAAAAATAGTTCCAACTCGGAACTAATTTAATTTATTGCCGTTTTTGGCCACACTGAAAGTAATACTATTCGAGTAACATGCCACCATGCATCGCAAATTACTGAACTAAAACACTAGTGGCCTCTATATAAACCTTCACAGGTACTTTCAGATAGTACAACATTGATATTAAGTTAGATAAGTTATGGAGAGGAACAGAACAGACCATTGACGATTATCCAGGATCAGTACCAAAGAGGAGGACAACATCTCGTAATTTTTTTCAGCAGAAGTGTCTCTCAGGATACTTTAGGTGTTGAACAAGCAGATGACAGGTTCAACACCTGAGCCTGAGCTGGCACACCACTCTCCAAACTTCCACACCATGCCAACGTGATTGAATCATTCTGAAATTGAGAAGATTGTGGGTTAAGGTTGGCAGTTTAAGGTCTGGGAAATTTTCGTGGGTACAAGTAATTTATTGCATATAGCTATACTTGATACGAAGGAAAGTATCCGAGGATAACATCTCGTAATTCTGCACCATGGTCAGATGACGAGGTCATGTCTGAGGAGGCACCCCACTCTTGAAACTTCCACATAGCTCCAACGTTGAGGACATTTGAGGTCACAACATATTTAAAGTGCTCTCACGTACACGATGATCTTTTGGTTGAATCGAGTTAAGACTCGCAAACCTTCGACACCACGACAACGAGAGGACTTTTGTGGCCACACAAGAACGCTTGCTTAGTTTTGCCTGAACCAGCCTCCTCTGAACACGACAGACTTTGGTGGTATCCAAGTTGGCCACACAAGAACTCGTGCTTATTTTTGCGTGAGCCAGCCCCCTCGGAACACGGCGGTCTTTGGTGGTATCCAAACTGGCCACACAAGAACGCGTGTTTAGTTTCACGTGAATTAGCCTCCTCTGAACACGACGGTCTTTGGTGATATCCAAACTGGCCACACAAGAACGCGTGCTTAATTTTGCGAGAAACAGCCTCCTCTGAACACGACGATCTTTGGTGATATCCAAACAGGCCACACAAGAACGCGTGCTTAGTTTTGCGTGAGCCAGCCCCCTCTAAACACGACGGTGTTTGGTGGTATCCAAACAGGCCACACAAGAACGCGTGCTTAGTTTTGCGTTAAACTGCCTTCTATGAACACGACGGTCTTTGGTGTTATCCAAACTGGCCACACAAGAACGCGTGCTTAGTTTTGCGTGAAACTGCCCCCTCTAAACACGACGGTGTTTGGTGGTATCCAAACAGGCCACACAAGAACGTGTGCTTAGTTTTGCGTTAAACTGCCCCCTCTGAACACGACGGTCTTTGGTGGTATCCAAACTGGCCACACAAGAACGCGTGCTTAGTTTTGCGTGAAACTGCCCCCTCTAAACACGACGGTGTTTGGTGGTATCTAAACAGGCCACACAAGAACGCGTGCTTAGTTTTGCGTGAAACAGCCCCCTCTGAACACGACGATCTTTGGTGGTATCCAAACTGGCCACTCTCTGTTTGCTTATCCGTTCAAATGTGCACTCGATTCTTCGCGGGTCTACCAATGAGGATCTTTATGTTTCCTTGTTTCGTGTCCTAGGTCCCCTGCGGAGGTTCAAGCGCATCTGCGAGCACATCCAGGCTCAGGTGCTGGGGCGTCGTCCGAACGCCTCCCCCCGCATCAGTCGCCGCTCCACCAACGAGATGAGCGACAGCTCCTCCTGCGGCTCCGAAACGCTGTCGCCGACGCTCCCGGTCCTGCGAGTCTCGGACGACATGTCGCTGGGCAACTCCAACCACAGCGCCGGGCAGACGGCCGCCCTGGCTCGCTGCAAGTCCGACCAGGACCAGTCCGACATCTTCGACAGCCCGCCGCACAACAAGACGAGCCACCGGCGCGACGAGGCGCTGGTCAGCAACGGACGCCGATCGAACTATGACTCCCTGAACAAAACGAAGGTGTGACGAACGGGCAGACAACTGACTGACCCTGCTCTCGCGTCGGCCTCCTCCTTTCGTGGTCTGTCCGTGATCTCTGGATGCGAGGACCACATCGATTCTGATTTCATCATCTATGTCTTCAGGGCCACCCTGAAATGCAGGTTGTTCACACTGAACCTCACTAGTTTCCCCTCGCGTCGGCCTCCTTTCCCCGTGGTCTGTCCGTGATCTCTGAAATACGAGGACCGCATCGATTCTGATTTCATCATCTATCTCTTCAGGGCCGCCCATGTCTTCTCGCCTAGGCCTTCTTTTGTGGTATAATCGTGATCCTCACAGCAAGGGACGTATCAATTTAAAATCCCTCAAGTTCTCCCTGAAATGCAGGATGTCCCCCTCCGGAGTGTCCTAGTTTCAATGTCTGACAAGGTCTCGCGTAGCAGCAATCACCAGCAAATGCCGACAGTATAGTACGGTATCTAGCCAAGAACAAGCAGTATCAGGGCTCAATTAATGTGACGGACTTTCACGCAAATTATACCGTATTTATAAGATTTTGAGCAACTTCTTCAAAAATGCTTTCGGTAATTTTTGCCATGATACAAATTTTTCTGAGAAATAATCGATACATTGTAATTTAAATGTAAAGACTAGTACAAAATTCAATATCTTATTACCAGAGCTCAATTTACACGATGGCAATTATTTGTACTACTATATTTGAAACTAGGTATGTCGAAGTTGGATATCCTGTATTTTGATTCCGGACTCCTTTTTTTCTTCGACACGCATACTCACCTTCAACTGAGTCCACCGATGATTTTCTTCACTTGTTATTGGGGTGGCTCTGTATGCCATTGCACTGAAACTATCAAGATTATTAAGTATACCTAATGAGCAGACTAGCGTGTTATAATCATTGCATATCATTTGATCTAAACGAGCAACTTTTGTTTTACGAAACAGTTTAGGTAAATAGACCTAGACATTCAAGAATACAAGTTTCCATAAAATTACCAGTAATTCATCAACTTACAGCAACAGTGCTATAGTTTAAGTTCGACGGAACATAAAAGCTTCATTGTGACAATGTTTTTCACAAAATTATTGCTTATAACTTATTTCTGTTAAGCTCTTTCACTTTTTGTGTCAATCTAGTCTGCATGTGTTTGAAGATTCGTATCATATTTTATTGGTCTAGTCTGATATGTCATTATACTAATTTCATTTTCATTGAAAACTCTCATGTTTCAGATAATTCAAAACTCTCATTACAGGAATATTCATATTCGCATGGCATTTTGGCATCAGTTAGTAATCTTATTTATTGAGATTATTTTAGTTATTGTTTTGATTCAGGAAAAAAACAATTTCTTCATTGAAAAAAAAGAGTGAGAAATGTAATTTCTTTTCTAACAAAAAGAATTAAAGTGGCCATAGAAATGTGCGTTATTCTCTTACTGAAGCTTGCTTCATTCATAATTTGTTAAAATATGCAAAAGGAATTAAAATCTATCAATACTCAATGACAACACGACGGAGCGCAGCACCAAGACGAAATCTTTACGGACACTGCATTTGACAGTTTTTATTAAAAACCCAATTACAACACAATCTACTTACCAAATGTGTAATTCCTACAACACTGAAGATAAGCATTTCAAGTCAGTATTCAGGTTTGTCACCCTGGACAGTTTTCAAGTTGCAATACGTACCAAAGAAGACTTCCGAGTATCACGGACAGAGTTTGAAGAGGAAGATTTGTGAAACAAGGTGTATTTGACAAGCTACTGTGTTAAATGGTTTTCATTCATTGTGGTCAGACTACATAATACATCTCTATCTATGCAGTGGTTCTCAACCCATGTGACCAGCAATTGAGTAAACATTAACTTCCCATACATTGCTAGTGTGTGATTGAACCGTCAATTTTACTTTAGTCACGCATCGAGACTTTTGACATCAAAATTTATTTTCATGGAGGCTTTGATTGTTTGTTTCTTAACAAGTATTTCCTATATCCTTGATGCAATTGGTAACGACAAGAAAAATATTGCAAGTTATTACGTAAATACACACATTATAGAAATTGCTTGTGAATTGAATGTGTGATAAGCGAGTATCGACTAACATGTTCACAAGCAATTTCTGTCGTGTTTCTACTTATGCAGTAACTTCCGATATTTTTTGCAAATGGTAAGCCAATACCCCTGCCACAAACTGGAACAGAACGCGACAAAATATGCGCATGCGTACTCCGTTTTTGTACAGAAAACATGTCGTTACGCATGCGTATTTCAGCCAATTCAATGTCACGGGACTGATGTACTAACGCGTGGCTTGCCACAAGGAATATTAGTGGGTGTATTAACTACTATGATGTATTGGGCAAGTCGAGCCCCATTCTGACAAGGGATATACGAAGAAATGGCGTGCACGAGTGTGACGTCCTCTTTTCTGCGCAGGGATGGTCTTCGCATGAGCATGTCAAATTTTTTGTGCCACATGTAATTTTGGAGTGTGGTTTATCTTAGTCATTATACTAATGTGACGTGCTTTTAATCACCTTCACCTCCCGGAAACTGATAACCCTTTCATAGCACAACAAGGTTTTTCATATCATTTCATCATACGCACACTATATCTCATTTCAAGTTTAAAATATAGTGCAAATAAACCAACATATTTTGCCTCTAAACTAAAGGCTTAGTAATCATAAGGGGCACTGAGAGCAGCATGTAAGGCTCCTAAGATTTGTTGATATCGAAAGTGGAATCAAGGCCTTCCAAAACCCACTTGTGTTCCTATGACTTTCCTCACTGCCCCTCTTTCTAGTAAACGCATGTGAAAGCTTCGTTTGAATCAGATTTTCTCATTCTATCTTTTTTTAAAGATCCGTGTGAAGTTCCATTAAAAAACCTAGACATGAAGCTCCCAGTGCACTCCTACTGTTGGGGCTTTCTGTCTTTTGACTAATTGCTTGAGCTGCTTTTTCGTATTGGATTTGCTGACTCCTCTGTTAACCTTTATCAGTTAATTAACTCCAAGGGGCATTCCACCGTCACGATTGGGAACATCACACTCAGATTTTAGTCTTAAAAATGGCTGTATCTTTCGTTACTCTTTATTGACCCAAAACCTTTCCTGAACTAAAATTATCTTTATTTCAAGAAAACTTTTCTAAAATGTTTAGGTGTATCTGTTCTTTTTTTTAATGTTAAAAAATATATTATGCCGTCACGTATGGTAAATCTCTCGTCACATTGAGACATGCCATGCGTGCCGGCTTCATATTATTAGTTCTTTTTGTGTAGAATAAATGGCAGATATACCCACAAATTTGGAGTTTAAACTCGTGGCACTCGGAACACAAAACTAATTTATTACGGTATGGGTTAAAAAGGTTCTTGAATAAAGTATGCAGTCATCAATTATTGTTCCAATCAACGATCTTTTTTTCATTCCATTGTACTGCAAACATAAAATTAACCAAACTCGATATTGATCTTAAGGTTCTTGAATCTTCTGCCATCAATAGCTGCAGTTTTTCTATCTTTGCACATTGACCTTCTACTAAAATAACCGGAACATGTGCACTCAGCTTCATGAAATTTTTATCGATCACTTGGTTTGAAGATCTGTTACATGGTGAGGACAAGAAGGAATCCTACTGTAGGACAGATTACTGATTGGTTCAAGCGATTTTCCAGCGTGATTAAGGGAACCAGTGCAGTCCTATCTACGTAATGTTAAGTTGGTCAAATTTTAAGGAACGTTTTCTCAGAATCTTTTGTGTGTATTGATTTGAATTTTTTATACAGGTTATCAAGACACTTTTAGACGCTTCAGCGTAGAATTTTTTTTTAAACTTTAAATTTGAAATTTGTGAAATTTTTTTCCTTTGTCATATTTTTTTTTTTTTTTTGAAAAATGACCAATTTTTATCCGTTTTAACAATAAAAAAGAACTTTTATGAGCAGGTAGAAAAAATGCCCGTGTTAAAGTATGTTACACTTGTAAGCCATTTTTTTTTTAATATTTGCTCACATAGACATTGAAAAAATATTCCTTTTATGGGTAAAAATACACATTTTGAGATATTGAAGTTTAAAGCATAAAATTCACCTTCAAGTACACACCGGGTATTTTTCAAAAAAAAAATTTTAATATTTCTACTCAACCTATTAATATATAATTTTAAACAAAACTGTATAAACATTTATTTAAATTTATAAAAAATAATCAAAATTTTGAAAGAGTTTCGTGCATTGGTCCCCATAAACACATTAGTCTACGCTTCAAAAGTCAATCGTCCCAAGTAGATTAGTAAGTTCAAGTGACTTACTTCTGAAATCTTACGACAGCGAATTTGCCCACCATGCTTTGTCTATTTCATTAAAAAATAAATTTTCCTCCTTGGAAGTCGCATCATCGAATCCAACTAACCAGTCATCAATATTTTTTTTCGAATTCATAACTTTTATCCAACGAACTATAACCATAAAAATAATTTATCACGATCCTGATTCCAAAATTTTTTGAATGGGTCCCCAATCACGAATACCGATTGTTTGAATTTGAGCCTTTTTTTTTGTACCTCAACGCACTGTGAACATGTAATCAACCAATCTAGATATTGATTACTAAGGTTGAGAACCACCTGCCTTATAAAAAGATACTTCCACAGAATCTCAAGTCGACGGTTGATAATAGAGAAGGGTCCTCTGCATCTTGTAAGTGGTGAATTTTCGTCCGGCAACTTCAGCGTTTGATACTATCAGAAACAAATGGCTATTTCTGTTTCGTATATTTCATAGATTAAAAAGACTCATAGTCCGTCGGAAGGACAGCCAATTTATTTTGTTTTAAGGTCTCTATGCCAGTTTGCGAATGAGCTTTCTCAAAGTGTGTGAAAAGAAAAATGGCTGTCGTAATATTGCGAATAAAATAGAACACTACTTTTCGGCTGTATTATAATGCTTAGTGATAATAGTGGATATTTTCTCAGAACTTGAATTCCGTATTTTTGGAAGTCTTTTGATTAATGGAAAAAGTCATTTGCTTTTCATTTTCAGTGTATACTATTTGGATGAAGAGGTTATACTGTAACTCTTGTAGATACGAAATCATCTTTGACATTTGTAAAAAATACCGGACGATTTCACTTGGTAAACGGTTTGTGAAAATGGTTTTACACTTCCAAATTATTAAGTTGAATGTGTCTTCTTTTCATTCTTAGACTTTCAACTATCATTTTTTTCCTTTAGTTGAAAAAAGTTGATATTCTTGTTACTTCCTTTTCATGTACAATTTTCACTTCACATTTTGCCCTTTCATTAAACTAGAGCAATCTTGTATATTTCTAGTCATATAATATTTGGTACCCCGATTTGTAAATAAAATAAGCTATGGATTTTATATTTCCATAGAATTTTCATTCAAGGTAGAGTATTTCAAGTCTTATTTCATGGAAATGTAAATAATGTTTTCTTTGCAGGTTGTTTTTGTATGGACAATAACGTTTTACGTTATTCTATTAAATACGAAATTAACTTACCGGAAATTCAGCTTATATGTATCAAAATTGCTTTTCCTAGTTGGGATTACGATTTTTTTTAACTAATGAAGTATAAAAGTTAGTGAAAAGATATGTCAGTTTACAATTTAGAAGAAGTTTACAAGAATTATAGTTGAAAATACCAATGAAAAATTTGATTGAAGAATACTAGATTGTGAATTTACAGACAGGTAACATAGTTGCAATATATTATTCTTTAAAAAATCATATTTTCAATCAAAATATGTTCCATAAACTGACCTTCAATTTTATAGTAATACTATGTTAACAAAAATAGTAGATCACTATCGAAAAATGTATAAACTTAAAAAATAAGAGTACTAAGTATATAAAAAAATTTAATTAATGAGAACTTTACAGAAAATTTAATATACTTAAAAACCTGGAAATATCTCATATATGTAGGTAGAGAGTAAATTTCTTACTGGAAGAAAATGTCCTTTAAAAAAGGATCACGTTTAATATTTTGTCATTCCCATAAACGAATTTTTGTCCACAAAAATTTTAATAAATGGAAATGAACTGTACTTATCATTCAATTGAGAATTCTGAGTGAGTCGATGCCTTTGATTGTGTCTCCCAGTTCTTTTCAAATGTAAATGATCAAGAACGCATTGCGTAACACACTAGTTTTTCTTTTTGAAATCTATATTTGCTTGAAAGCTGAGATCAGGGGACCTGCGTCAGCCGTCGCATTCTTCTTGTATATGGTATATAATGTATTATATTTATTTATGAATATTTATGACTGTGTCATTTCCATGTTATTTTGTTGTTCGAGTGGAGGACTTCTTCAGCCATCACGACAGAATAATGATACCAAAACATGTTCACTGTTGATAGATTAAAAGATACATGTTTCACCAAACGCGCTTGTCTTTTTTCTTGAGTACTCTTTTCTCCGTTTCCTAATATTGCGGTAGATGATCATGTTATCATAGCCACCTTTACAAATGAGCCTTTTAAAACCAAAGTGGTGTAAGTCCACTTTCTGAAAAATATTAGTTAATGGTGGTAACAAATTCTGAATATGGAAAACTACTTATGGTAAAGTGATGTTGCTCCTAGTTCCCCAAACAACCACACGTATCTCAGCACAAAATTGTGCAGTCAGTGAAGCTATCTATCTGCTGACAGCCAAAGTGGTGCATCTGTAAGTTACACCACAATTCCAGTGACTGTTTGGATTTTGGTGAATTTTCATGCTGCTGATTGTTTATTACACATCACGTTGCTTGTTCTAAGTTATTTGGGTATTTTTAACGAGTGAGACTATGACCTTAAAAAATGAGAGGGACAGTGTTAGCACACCAAATATACTAGCTGACAATGGATCTAGTGACGAATATGTGCCTTCAGAAGAGTTAATGTCTGCATTGTTTTTGTTGTTGCTATTGCTGTGTTTTATGCTGTTTTCAACAGCTTTCTATACTAGGGGTGGCCATGACGTGGCTCGCAAGACACATGCGGCTCTTTTGAAAATAAAATGTGGGTATGAAATATGGTAAATTAAAACTTATCAGTGTCCAAAAGTAATTATTTTATTTTATTTCTTGTTACAAAGTTATTTGTAAACAAAAGCTAACCAATGTCCAAAAGTAATAATTTTATTTCATTTCTTGCTAAAAAAAATGTTTCTAAAACATAAAAATGACAAAGCTGTTCAAAAGATATGCAAGACCTTTCGACCCACATTATCCTTTTAGTCATGCATGCTATCTACACCCTTCCGACTCCTCTGAAGACAACGGACCACTGGGTGCTGATGATACAAGGGATGTCGAGAAGTAGAAAGTTTTGTGGGATATTTCAAACTAAATAACATTGATTTATATTATTATTTGACATAATATTCCTTTTCAAAATAAAATAACATTGTTGTTAATGATACACGGTTTTGTTTTGAACCTAAACCTTAATTTATGTAAAGCCGAAGTGGTGTATGTTACTAAAGTGCCTTATAATTTACTTATAAACTGGAGATAAGGGAACAAACAATATACATGAGCTGAAACAATCCGCATAAAGTGATTAAACTTTTGTTTGGTAGCATTCTAGAATTTTCAACAACTATTCTACTAAAAGTCTATATCTCGAAACAGCGTTTAATAGATGGACTTTCGCCACTTTAGCTTCAAACGGCTCATATAAACAATTTTACATTCCAACATGTTATTATTAAAAACAAAAAATAACTACATCGAATTATTATCACGTTGAGTAAAAAGTTTTCCGACAAAAAATGTTTTCTTTTAAATTATAAATACATACGAAAACAGCAAAGCTAATGAGGATAGTAATCTCCGTTCAAATCTACAATCTTCTGACAACATTTTGACAACTTTTCAATCACTTCTGCAAAGAACTGTGGGGTGGGCTAATCAAGAAAGAGATCGACCTCATTTATGACCTCCTCGTTTGAATTGAAGATTACGCCATCAAGATGAAACTTCACATGTGAAAACAGATAGAAATCTGAAGGGGCCATGTCTGGACTGTATGGTGGATGTTGCATCAAATCCCACTCCAGCTTGTATAGTGTCCAGCCGGTCATCGTACTAACATGTGGCCGAGCGTTACCACGATGAAAGAAAACCACCTTCCTTCTGAACTCGTTTCTTCGTTTTTCGCGAAGGGCATCACGAACTTTAATTAGCATATTGCTGTATATTGCACTGTTGATAGTCTTTCCACTTTTCAGGTTACCTTTGTAGATAATACCGCGACAATCCCACGAGATACAGAGAAGCATCTTCTTGTTAGTTAGGGCTCGTCTTGCAAACGAGCCTGCTGATTCCCCAGATTCTGACCACCTTTACGTCTTGTATTGTTGTATTGCACCCATTTTTCATCACAGGTCACAATTCTGTCCAGAATTTTCTCTTTTCTTTGATCTGTGAGCAGAGCCAAACAGGCCACTTTTCTCTTGCACTTGTCTTCAGCAATCAATTCGTAAGGCACCCAGAGGTTGTATATTGTCGCTGGCTAAACTGACCAGATAATCTTAACAAAATCACAAAATCGGCAATATCTTGATTGCAATATTGGAAACTTCTGGACAGACGAGATGACCTGTTGAAACCAATTGGAGAGTTAAAAGTCTTGAGAACGTTCATGAATCTGGCATCTGACGCATGTCAAGCTTACACGTGCATCCATATTCTCTCTAACTCTCTCTCTGTGTATATATATATATATATATATATAAGGATGTGTGTATATTCTCTATACAAATCTACACCATTTGACCAACCAATCCACATCCAATTAAAGTACATTATACTTTAGAACATTGCGGAAAACATAGGCTATTTCTTTCCTGTCTTCAGACCAATCTGTAGTCATGAAAATTGGTACACAGGTAGTCCTTAAAGTGCCCATCGAAGCCCCGATTTTCAAATCTGATGTTTGTTTTTCTGCAATAATTGGACATGGACAAGGAAACAAGTTCTACAAGGTTTGTGTATGAGTTAACAAAGGGAAATGTAGCGGTCTTATTTTAGCTGTCGAGGTAGCAAACACGCTCTACAGGGTTTGTGTATTTGAGTTAACACAGGGAAATGTCGCTGTCATATTTGAAACCCGAGCAGGTAATTCAGCTAGTTGGTAAATAAATACGACGAAGATATCGTGTGCGTTGACAAATACAAAATCAACGAGTAAGTTGTTGGTTTTTAGTCTTTGACGAAGTAGGTTGTTATTTAATCATTAATTTTTCCAGAGAGGATCAAAGAAAAGCCATCTCTAGCAGAGTCAATCGATACAATGAAAAACGATAAGTTTTGACACATTCAGACCTCTTTCTATAAACATTAGTCTTTTCACCACTACTTTTATCATTCAAGGACATTATTCAACGATCACGTTTCGGGAATGAAAAATGTGTCCCGAAAAAAAGTGAAGGAAAAGACACAAAGTTAACGTTGAGACAAAGAAAAATAAGTCTCGTGCAAAGAATTGAAACTAACTGTTTTCCGTTAAATCGATTGATTCTACTTGAAGTGTGTTTTGTTTTATTGATCGAAGATCGAAAAATATTACATTCTTTTTAACGGAATCGATATTAGTGGCACAATCCGGTTGGGTTTTTGTTGCATTGGCGGAATGAACAAACTGGTTTAATCTGAACTATGTGGAATTTGTAAAACTTTCTGTAATACAGTAGAACTCTAATTATCCAAACTCCAGTTACCCGGATTTCCAATTATCCGGATCGCTTTGAGAGAAAAAGAAATCAGCAAAATCAGCATTTTTATAGTTTTTTATCGGTGAATTATAAAAACGAAGGGGACGAAGTGTCAGTTGTGGACATAAAAAACATCATAGCAAAAATGTTCCTGAATGTTCCGAGTGAGTGCAATGCAGAGGAAGTAAGCGAGTGGCTGGTATGTGATTCTTCGGACCTTGGAATCCAAATTCTCAGTGACGATGAACTCGTTCAAAATGTGAGAGAACTCATGAAGAGCCTTGACACAGCGCTATATTGGATGGAGCTGCCGCTTGAGAGCACGACCATCTACAGCTACTCAAGCGTCAAGCGCATGCGAGATTTAACTGCACAGACACGAGTTTAACCTATGTGTTCAGGCAATGATATATTTTAATACAGTATGCAAGTACAAAATGTAAACAAAATTTTTTGCATAGTCATTAATTTACAATACGTACTAAAGCAAAATTATGTTTCTTTTACTAAAAACATATCCTTTTTTTCATGAATTATCCGGATATTTGATTATCTGGATGGGGTCTGGTCCCAATTGATCCGGAAAATTAGAGTTCTACTGTTACTTTAAAAATCGTATAAAAAGGTATCGTGAGATTGAATCTCGGTTAGAATAGTCTCACGGAAAGTTTCATTGGACGTTCACACCCACAGAATCCTGGTGGATCCTAATCCAGAAGAATTGTTGTATGGTTGGTAAGGTTTTATGGGAGCAAGAGCCCTAATTGACCATGCTGTGTCTAACACAAGACAGACTATATATCGCACCCCTCCAAAAAAAAGTGACACAACTCAAAATTGCAGAATTTGAGAAACATCAACTTAAAGGATACTATAAAAATATTGAAATAGTAGAAGCTTCTTTTAAATTTTAGGTAAGTATTTATGGTGGTAACTTCGATTATATTCTATAGAATAGTAATATAACACACTGGGGCACCTCATACATATTTTTCAATAACATAACATCAAAAGTTTTATTTTTTGACTTGTGTCACTTTTCTTGCCGGGGTGCGATATGGTTTTGGACATACACACGAAATAGTTTCTATTCGTACAAGAGAGAAAGATACTATTGACATGAAATATACACTGAAGAGCCAAAACATTATGACCATCCTCACATTTTTCATTAAACTCGTCTGGATGACTTGGAGGGCACGTGATTAAGTTAGAATGGTATTTAACTGCTGCTGGAGAAGGTAAGTAATCATTCTTTCACTTACTTTTGCGAGTGATGACAGAGGCTGCTGATCTAAGTGAATTTAAAAGAGGGCAGATCGTAATGGTTAATTTAGGTTTCCACAAAAATTCAATTTGAAATTAAATACCTTTGCATTTCTTTTCCCAAGACCAAATTAAAATACCGTATGCGTTCTATTTAATCACAATTTGGAATCAATTCTACTGCGAAGTACGTGCTTAATCAGTACGAATGCAGATTCGGGAGCCGTAACCAATATAAACAATATCACGTGATCCTGAGGAGACGATAGTAGCCAATCACAGCGAGCGTCTCATTCTAATCCCTGGATCACTTAACACGCCGTTTGAGAATACCATTCTTGATAATCATCGAGTTAACTCTTACTCGCGGATCAACTGATCCTCGAGTTAACTCGAGACTTGGGACTATGGCCGTAAGACTTGCATTAAATGCATTGTTCTGTATGTTGTAAAACACTTTACATTTCGTTCTGTTAGAGTCACCTGTGGCAAGTTCATTTCTAACACTTCGATTAAATATTATTTTATCACAAAAGAAATGAAAATGTTTGTTTTATTTCACTAAATACATTACATCTCTACGTTTTGAAAATAAGTTTTATATTGTAAAACACAAAAAAAAAGGTAATTTTCTTCAGCAGCAGGCAAAACGTCTTCAGTGAACAATTTCAATTAGTGTTCTTCAACTGATAAATGAAAGTTGTTCCTGGAAAAATAAAAAGTATATAGTTTTAAAGACACTATCTAAATTATCAGAAGGTAGTGATACAGAATGTGGTTAAATAGCAATAACCACAAAAGTAAAGTCTCTTTACTGAAAAAAAAAGTAATTGGTTTTAACTGGAAATAAATTTATTTTTGAATCCAAGAAATTCTGACACGTTTACATAGGGATCAACTTTCATATGCTCAAAACTTAACATTTATATTTGTCAATAGTAGATTAATGCGCGTGTTTTGTTGTGTGTACTTGTGCTAGTGAGAGTTTTAGTCTGTTTTATATTGTTTTTGTGCACGTGTGTGTGTGTGTAGGATTTAACGAGGACCAGACCCCACCTACACGAAGGCCTTTGGTTGGGTCGAATTTCGAACCCTACCCCTCTGATTGCTAATCCAACTCTACTCAACTGAGCGTCTAACGGACGAAAAAAAGAACCACCGCTCTTCATACGAGCAATTTTAACAGTAAAGATAATTCCAAAGATGGCGTTTGACAGGAACTAACGTCTTCTATAAATTCAAATTCTTACAATTTGCATAAGGGGCCGTCTTTATAATAAATTGAGCACTAACTTCATAATTTCCTAAATGAATCCCTTATTTCGACACACAATATCGAATCTATATCAAAATTTAACTTCCGATATCAAATTTCAGGTTATTAAGTCTAATTGTTTCGAAGTTATGAGCACAGAAAGATTGGGACTCCTAATGTTAAATCAATTTCCTAGACTTTTGTGCATATCTTCCAACATAATATATCTATAACGATGATATTTTGTACCATGCTAACACCACAAACAAAATTCATCTGATATTTTACTTTAAAAATTGCTTTTAGTATACAATAATAATTATTAAATTAATGTTTGAAAAAATTATGAATTTGAACCCCTTATTATATTTTGATGGGATTCGATTCAGAAGAACTTCTAGGCATGACCATGCGAAATTTCAGCTAATTCCGATTTCTAGATCTTCAGCTACATTAAATTTTCCTCATTATTGCGATTTTAGGGGGAAACCAAACGTTTTAAAAACGTCTGGCAAGCCTTGGATAATAATTTTTGGATCGTTTACACTTGCATAGTAAATATAATAATGTAATTCTCAAGTCGTTTGAACTTGCGTAATAAATATAATAATTTTCGGATCGCTGAAAAATACATTTGAAATAGTGTTCCAATTTGAAATTCGGATAGCTTTAGCTACAATTAAACTCGATCTACGAATAGAGACAGATTTTCCATGTCCAGATGATCCCAGAAATGGATACTAACTTCAGGATTGAATTCTCATGATATAAAGGTACTAAAGTCGTGAAATTTCATATTTAGACTAATTTAATGACACAGCATCTAATTATGGCATCAAAACAAGGTGTTTGCATAAGAAATTTCGTTATTTGTGCCAAATTTGATATGAATACGTCCCCTTATGCAATGGGTTTGAATTTGTAAAGGACGTTATTCCATGTTGAATGATACATTTGAATTCGCTCTAATAGGAATAGTGCTCGATATCAATTAGGTGGTTCGTTTTTTCCCTTGACATCACCTCAAGTCTTAAAGCTATAGAAACGAAATAGAAAAATTAGCAATACGCTTCCTCAAAACAAAAGTTTCACGTAATACAACGAGGAAAAAATGCACCTTCCGCGGAATTATCAATCCAATAACCTCTGGTTTTATTTGCTCCTTAATGCAATATCTGTGCTGTGTAGATCCTCATCTAGCCCAATCATCTCATAATCTGTGAAAGCTTCAACGGGAGCTGACAAGACACGAACTTCAGTCACAGGGCTAATTCCATCCTTCTCGGATATAAAGCACTGGAAGAAGACACCGATGGTCTGGGATTATCTTAAGCTTCTTAAGAGACTAGTGTACAGGAAAAAGGTATGTGAAGTGGAATGGTATGTCCCATTATGTCGTTGTTTTCTTACGTCCTCCTCCACGTTGGCACTACCTCGTACAGTGATTCAATTTCGTCTAATCAGCAACACTGTCGTAGTTCGTCTAACCTCTAGTAGAACTCCTTGTGAGTGCATTAGAACCAATGCTGAAGTGGAATTTAATTTATTTTGATATTTGTCTCCGGTGTCAGAACCCATGCAGTAGAAATGGCAAACCGAAACGGTATCAGAACTGTGCAATGTATCAGCTCTCTGTCTCTCTGAACTCTCTGTTAGAGAATAGAAGAGTTGGAGCTCGAGATTGATGTGTTTAGTTATTTTGAATTTAATACTTATTGGTTCGTGCAACTTTCCCGCGCAATTTTAATTTCATCTTTAACCGGAAATAGAATTTTGATTTGGAAAATTATTGGGTTTCTAGAACAGAATTCGTCAATTCAACGGTCGGCGTCGTGCAAATATACAGTTTTAATAAATGTCGTGATGAAATCCAGTGTGGCTTCTACATGCACTATTTCGAAATACAGTCCACTTTATAAATTTGTAGAATACTTGGATCCTTATGTAGAAACAACGGCTGACAATTTTGATCCTTCGTTGCCGGAGCTTTGATTGGATAGAGCTGCATTGTTGCGTACATTAGAATTAGAATTTTGATGGACGCTTGGATCCTACAGAACTGCATTATTAGTTGTAAACTGGAATTTTATCTGTGAAATCCATCGTTAATACTCTGTGAATAATATATAACTTTCCCATGTCTGTCATGAAAATTTTCTGATTAGATTTTCATGTTTTAATAGATCAGTTTGTTGGTTAAAAAATAAAATATTCAGTTTGAGTCGGCTTACTTCCTCAAGGAAATGAACTATCAATTTTAAATTCACTATTTATTCATACAAAGGATCAATTACAAAATGATTCATGTAAAAATTCTTCAAAAGCCCAGTCAAGGAAGTAAAGAGACTAAGAGAGATTGTTGCAGTGTTTTATACAATAGTGAATTGTGATGAACGGATTGTCCTAAACTAACCGCTCCACAACAAGATGGTAAAAACGGTAATAGTATTTGAACAGTTCAAAAAATGCAAAAAAAAAAAAAACACTAACTAAACATATCACAATGGTCTCCCTTCTGTTTTCTATGTAGATTGTTAAGTAATTCTGACTCGCCTTCAAATTGGACACACACGCTTTACTCACAGGCATCTTTTGATAGGTGAGAGTGCCCCAGTGTGTGTGTCGTTCCTTTAACCATTCAGCATATGTTAATCGATTGTGTAGTTTTTAACCATCATCGCCGTCACCTTTTAGTAGCTCTGTTTTAACCTTTCTGTTTTGATTGGGGAAAAATTCCTTTCAAATATTTTTAACTTTTTGTATAGCATTCTATTTTTAAATTGCAGGAAATATTTTTTTATTCCCATTCATACCATTCTCCCTCATTACTTGTGTATGCATCTTTGTCATCTATTTTATACCTACGTCGTGTTGTTGACCAATATTTTTTATAATCATAAATTCATTACAATTATTCTTTGATCTCAATTTATTTTCTACATGTTGATCAGTACAACAAAAAGTTTTGCTTACATTTCAACTTCCTGTTGTTGACCAACGGATTTTTTCTCTATCTTTAATTCGATAGAATTCTTTCGCTCTGGAGTGTTATTACCCACTATTTTTAATGCTATAATATGTGTATTGGTTCTATTATTTTATTGGCATTTGACGCTGCATGCCCATTTGTGGACCTTCGATCATAAAGCCCAAACATATATAATCCAATATACTGCCTGCACTTCAAAAATATATATTAAATATTTGGAGTAATCTTAATACAGCTGAAATATTCTGTGTATTTCAGCAAATAGTTTAATTGAATTTTTCAACTGTGTTTCAGATTTACTGAGACAATCTGATCGATAGAGATGTGAGCAGAGAATATTCTCAAGAAAATATTCTATTCTCCAAGGATTGAAATTTGGAGAATATTCGCAAAGAATTGAAATTTGGAGAATATTCGCAAAGAATTGAAATTTGGAGAATATTCGCAAAGAATTGAAATTATTGACTGCAGAAAAGAATATGGAGCTTATTTTATGTATCATTCACTATATATATATATATATATATATATATATATACTAGCAGACCCGGCCACGCGTTGCTGTGGCTTCGGTTTTTATTATATTACATAGTAGTAAACTATTCAAGGGAAACGGTATGAGAACACCAGTCATGGGGACCACCATGCTTTTTTACACAGATGCCATTTGTCAAAATACATGGCGACCTCCATGATTTATTTTCTACTACCGTTGATATTGAGCAAAAATCAATACAAAAGAAATAAATTTAAATTTTTTTATTTTTTGTATTCAAGTCTGTAACAAATGAGTACATTACAAAGTTGTTAGTAAATAACACGTAACACTTAAACTTATTAATGAGGTAGGTAGGGCAGATAGTTTTAAATTTTTAACAATAATGTTTATTATTTTGAATTATAAAATTCCACTGTATTACTTTAACTATAATATGAATTCAGTTTATAATTCAGTCTAAATAACACGTGGCCGGCTATGCTAATCACTGTATTGCGTTTACTACGAAATAAATTTAACTTATACTTTAGACTCAGCAACACGTGGTGGTTATGCCATTAAATTGTAGCTTATGTGAAACGTTGGTACTTTCAACACAGCGCCATCTGTTAGAATACTTATTCAATCCAGTCAACAGATACCGCAATAATTTGCAATAAAATAATATCGCGGCTATAAATTGAAATGAAGGCTATCCTATCTTTTAAGTTAGATCAAATTGCACACGGTGCGCAAATTTGATTGAAATCGGTTAAGTAGTTTAGGAGTCCATAGCGGACAAACAACGTGACGCGTAATTTATATATATATATATATAGGCATATAAGCACTGTGTTATATAAATTAGTTGTAACTGTTATTTTTTATTGAAGAACCAGTCAGATTTTTCTATTTTTATCATCATAAAATAAAAATAGGCAATTCATATGACATGGAAATAAAGAAAAAGTTAACATGCTATGCAACATTATGACGCTAATTTATCATGTCTAGCATAATTTTTATGTGAGTTCACTTATTATGTATTATAAAACTTCCTTATGAACTAAGTTACTGATATTGCATCAACAAATAGTATTAATTTAGATTATTAATGAATATTTAAAAAAATTTGGAGAATATTCATCCTTAGGAAAAGTATATTTAGTATTAGATTTGTATCAGTTTATAACCACCAGATGGTAAGGGAATATTACATCAGCAGTCCTAATTTCACAGTGGGGGTCGTATGTGGTGCGGAGGGACATGTAAGCCTGGTACTCAACCATGATTCTGTATATGTTACCACTCGGCATCATAGTGAACTCTTGAAACCATTACCAGTTGTTACAAATATACTGTACGACACTGGCCATCACCTGAGACGCCAACGAGTAAAAAGTTTTATTAGAACTGGCAGAATACTGTGCAAGAAGGTTTCTTTGGTAAACCATTTGTCCTGAAGGCTGTAGATAAGATTAATGCTGTTTCGTGGTGGAAAGGTACTTGTTTTTGGATCCAATCGATCTAAAATAGCTCTCAAGATCATAACAATGTCATCCAATGAACGAAGCAAGCTACTGAACGAAGTAACACTTACAGGGCTAGTTCACTCTGCTAAAGGGAATGGGTTATCTGTTGAAAAAAGTGATTAATTGACTTATGTTGCACATAATATGAAACTTTTGAAAGAAAGGAAACATGAGAAACCTATTCAGAATTTTTTAGGAGCTGTAGATGATGACATGTTAACTTCAGATTAAAAAGTGATTATTAGACGAATGAACTGTTGAAAATAAAAGTACAAAAATAAGTTAAATGTTTATATCTCTTTCTTTATTTCTAATGTTATACTTAACAAAATAGAACAACATTTTTAAATTATAACTTTTTTTCGTGTATTCATTCTTAGATTTAAAATAATGTCATATTTTTATTTGTTATGCATTTAGAAAAGAAAATATTCGATTATTCTCCTGCAGGAGAATATTCTCAAGAATATTCTCCAAAAAAGAGTATTACCGAGAATTTTACATCTCTATTGATAAGTACCTTAACGAAACAATCCAATTCGATTTAAGGCCTCGATGTAAGTCCATCGCTTTATTTATCAAAGAGAACTGTCTCCTTCAGAAATATTTCTTTTGGCAATCTAACCTTCCCTTAATGTTATATTCATCTGAGAGGCAGATTAGTATTCAGAAGGAAGACGCTTTCTACTACCGCAAATATTTGAGGATGAAATTGAGTTCCTTTCCAGTAGTTGAACAAACTTCACTTAGAAAGTAAAATATCGGTCTTTTTTTAGTGAAGTGGATGTTAGATACTCGAAATTCATCTCAAAATATTTAGCGTTGAAAGGTTTTAAGTGTAATGTAGAATATATACAGATAATGTGTATTCTGTCCAAATTTCAGAAAACTCTGCTTCGCTATCGCGGTTTTGATTTAATTCAATGTTGTAAAAGATAAAGTCTGTTCAAGACTCTAGCTATTATTATCTGTCCTATTCCAAATTTTAAAAGAGAAATCGACAAAGTATCTATATATATAATTATCTTACGTGGCTCACGAAAAAGACGTTATTTGTAATCGCGTTTTGGCAACACTGTACGATTGTTTGTTTATCGCGAAATCTCGCGCATCGATTGAATTTATAGCGTAATCGGATGAAATTTTATTGAAAAAAAAAAGGAAATTTTAATGAGCTGTTGCAGTTAGTTTATAATAGAAATCAAAGAAAGCGGAGGATTTTTTCAGGGCCATTTAAAAAACGGTCCTTTTCAGGGCCAACAATTATAGTTCAACAAGACGCTTGCACTACAACTGTCGGCAACAAACACAATGAAAAAGTGTGGGTCGTTTGAGTGCTGGGAAAATGTACACACAAACAACATGCTGGGTATTCAATTTCCAAAGCAACGCTCACATTTCGAGTCAAAATTTGCACAAAGTTTTCATTTGAATTCTGATTTTAGAGATACTGTATATATTTTTTCTGTAATACACAGCAAATCTAGATTTGAAAAACATATTTTTGGTAACATATTTTGTAAACAATCCCTTCTGCTAGGACACATGTCTTCATTGAGGCGAGCGAAGCGAGCATAAGTTCGCGCAGCGAACCAATGAGGATTGCGAAGCAATCCTCCGGGGGTTGGCGAGCAGGGGGCAGGCCCCCTAGTTAATTTGAAATTTAGTATGTTTTGTACGTATTTATTTAACTAAATATTTCATTAATGTTCTATGGTAAAGTTTAACTTAACTTTGTAAATTTTATATGAAAATAATTCATCAAGAATAATAGCATCCAATTTACCTGGATGCATTTCTTTCTTCTATTTCACTAAATATTTTCTAGTGCTCATTACTGGATGTTGTCTGTCTTGTGTTTATTGTTGTAGCTTTTTTCGCCATATATCGCCTATTATTATATCGCCAGTACTATTATACATATCAACTTTGTGACCAACCACGATTGCAAAGAATGTACATTTTCAAGTTGGTAGGTAATTGAGTTTTCGTTGCATTCGATCTCAACAAAACGGGCTATTGACGATGTTTCGAGATCAATCCCGAACAAAACGATCCAAGGACAACATAATCCAAGGTCCAAGGACTCATAATTTTGAGCCCTGGTCAGATGGCGACCACATTCTTAGGAGTAAGGTTGGTTGGATTGTGTTTTATGACGTAAGGGTCACATTTGATCAAGCTGCCCCAAACACAAGACAAACAATTCCAAGTAATTAATAAACACACACAAGGAAAGTTTCACTGACACCGAAGAGTGAAATGCATCCGGGGAGGAATCAAATCCTCTCCGCCTACAACTCGCAGGTTACATGAGCAGTGGGTAAACCCAATGAGCCGCAACGATCTCTTCATGAGTGAAGGAAAACAGCTAGTACTACGTGAATTAGCGATAGCAGGAAGGGAATAATGCAACTGTGCGAAGATTATCAAACATAGTTGTGACGTTATTCCTATTCGTAAATGATGTTTCAGACATGCCTTCTGTGTGTTTTTATAGCTCGCATATTTTGAGGTGTGTCCCTATTCTTCAATATGAAACCTGCCAGTAGATAGGTTCACGCACTGGAGCAAAACAACGATCTATTGACGACGGATCGGGATCAATCCCAAAGGGAAAATACAAGGGAACACCTCGTAATTATGAACCACGGTCAGATGAGGAGGTCAACACCTGATTTGGCACCCCACTCTCCAAGTTTCCATACAAAGCCAACGTGAGAATATTTGAAGAAACCTCATATTTAAAGTGCCCCAACCCCCACGTAAACGACGGTTTTAGGTTGAATCGAGTTTCGAACAAGCAACGTTGCAAATCTGCGACTTTACTAAGTGTGTCGCCATGATCCCGAAGTCTGAAGAAATGAATGTCAAAAAGGCAAGTCACCGGTTCAGGCTTCACCACAGCATTGCAAGTCATCGGATTGTTGCTAATCCGCGACTCTACTAAGTGGGTCGCCATGATCCCGAAGACTAAAGAAATGAATGTCAAAAAGGCAAGTCACCGGTTTAGGCTTCACCACCGCATTGCAAGTCACCGGATTGTTGCTAATCCGCGACTCTACTAAGTGGGTCGCCATGATCCCGAAGACTAAAGAAATGAATGTCAAAAAGGCAAGTCACCGGTTTAGGCTTCACCACCGCATTGCAAGTCACCGGATTGTTGCTAATCCGCGACTCTACTAAGTGGGTCGCCATGATCCCGAAGACTAAAGAAATGAATGTCAAAAAGGCAAGTCACCGGTTTAGGCTTCACCACCGCATTGCAAGTCACCGGATTGTTGCTAATCCGCGACTCTACTAAGTGGGTCGCCATGATCCCGAAGACTAAAGAAATGAATGTCAAAAAGGCAAGTCACCGGTTTAGGCTTCACCACCGCATTGCAAGTCACCGGATTGTTGCTAATCCGCGACTCTACTAAGTGGGTCGCCATGATCCCGAAGACTAAAGAAATGAATGTCAAAAAGGCAAGTCACCGGTTTAGGCTTCACCACCGCATTGCAAGTCACCGGATT
This sequence comes from Metellina segmentata, assembly GCA_947359465.1. Classification (NCBI taxonomy): domain Eukaryota; kingdom Metazoa; phylum Arthropoda; class Arachnida; order Araneae; family Tetragnathidae; genus Metellina; species Metellina segmentata. Next base: position 84,727,543 of record OX375877.1, read on the forward strand.
GTTGCTAATCCGCGACTCTACTAAGTGGGTCGCCATGATCCCGAAGACTAAAGAAATGAATGTCAAAAAGGCAAGTCACCGGTTTAGGCTTCACCACCGCATTGCAAGTCACCGGATTGTTGCTAATCCGCGACTCTACTAAGTGGGTCGCCATGATCCCGAAGTCTGAAGAAATGAATGTCAAAAAGGCAAGTCACCGGTTCAGGCTCACCACCGCATTGCAAGTCACCGGATTTGCACTCCTGTCTTCAGTTCCAGTAGCGATGATGGATACCTCACAAATGCAAATATCAATCCCAAGTCCTCCATATAACTTGCATTCCGACCAACCGGTATACTGGTAAAGGTGTTAGCCTCTATATCGGAAGGTTCCTGGTTCGAATCCGAGTCAGCGCATGCATGTTTGTAAGCGTATTGTGTAGAGGCGACTGGTGCACCTTACATCTGTCGTGGCCGAAAATAATCACGTTGGGTTGGTGTGGAAGTTTGGATAGTAGGGTGCCAGCTCACAGATATTGTCTCAACATCTGACCGTGGATCAAAATTACGTGGCCATAAACCGAATGGCTTAGACTGGGACGGTGGTTACTAGTTGAATATATAACTTGTATAAACATATACATGTGTTTATCTTCTTTTCCTCTGCTGGTGTGCTATAGTATTATAATTATGAGTGTTCGCTCCAAAATGGTAACGTAAAAACAGTACGAATCGTACTCAAGGAGAAGACAACCAACAGCTAATATATTTAAGTTCTTATTATTCCAAGAACATTAAGAAATTTATACAGTATTTACATTATTACATTAACATTATTACACTAATATACAAAAGTATGTATCATCAAAGTCCAGCGTGAAGACCAAGCGTCACCCTCTGGCTCTCTAACATGCTCTGCCTGTAGTCCAAAAAGAACGCCAACGGTAAAGTCGAAAACCAATCAGAGATCATCCGGATGACACCACCCGCGGAGGACGTTCTATTTCACCTGTTCTTCTCAAGTCGCTGTAATGCGCGCGACGAATAAACCGCAGCTCTGGCGCCAAAATATAACCAATCAAAATATATTCGACATTCCAAAAATCCACGCGAATTGTTTTTCCTTTTTCGGTGAAATTAATTTACATGCAGACCGAATTTTCGAGTGACTCTCTCTAAAGGTCGATCACACTGGAGTTTCTCACTATGTCACAGTGCACAATGAAAATACTTATAAGATCTAAACTTAAAAAGCAGACTTTTAAACCATGCAAAAAAAATCTTCTCTCACTCTTCGAGCACGCTAAAGATCCAATCACGCGTCAGCGCGTGGTGTGGAGTGTATCTAAGTAGCCAGTCACGCGTTCGCGAGGGAAGAGTTACGCCTCAACATTTATTCTCCGCTTCAATCGGCATTATATATTAAGTGTTGGCGTGGTATTGGTGAGGAGAAAAGGTTAGAGTAGCTAGTTGTAAAGGTATGTGGTTTCGAATTTATAGCTCTATTACTCGTAGTTATTAAAAAAAATCTTGTAATATGAGTTGTAGAGACGATAGTTCTGCAAGGCCTTCACGCCCCCAAAAAAAGAAAAATGCAATCTAATAAGCCTTTAACATATGATGAAATTGTACATTTGTTGGCAGAGCTTTCGCCAATCTATTCTGGTATTGGCGTGGCTGGTATTGACTTCTGTGAAAAACCCATTTCTACGGCGGGGCAATAACTATCAAATCATCACATCAATTTTGGCAGCGAACGTGCTACGCAATGAAATTTAGCGAAGTCCTCTCAATCATGACTGGGGTCGCGGTAGCTCTGTTTGAAGAACAACCGGACGGTTGCGAGTTCGAATCCAACTAAAGACTGTAGCGTAAAAAAGGGTATGGAGCAAGTTAAATCTCTCGTGGCCTCAAATGTCCTCACGTTGGCACATTGTGGAAGTTTGGAGAGTGGGGTGCCATCTCATGTGTTATCTTGTCATCTGACCGTGGTTCAAAATTACGTATTGTCCTCGGATCTTTCTCTTGAAGATAGATCCCGGACCGTCGTCGATAGTCTGGAGATAGTGTTGCTCCAGTGCGACGTTAATTAAAATACCTTCCAACCCAATCTTGACTGGTATCATGGGAAAATATCGGGTCAATCCTTGTTTTTCAAAGGGAAAAGACTTTAACGGCCTCATCTAGATGCGAAGTGGGCAACTTAGAAGCACAACATTTCTGAAAAGTCAAAAATCTTTTCAAGTTGGTCCTAAGGGCAAGATTAAACACGCCTCCAGTAATCACATTCTTTCCTTTATTGGAATGTACCCCTTAGACCTATTCCTGAATCCATGATGACATAATAATTTCTTTGAGGAAAAATAACCTGTTGGTCTTAGTCTAGCAAGCGGCTAGACAAGGAGGAATAAGCAGCAAAAACAATATTAATAACTTGATAAGAATCATTACACATAATTCTGCAAATCTTTCTGTAAATATATGTGGATATCAAATTTTTAATAGATATATATTTGATGTTCGACTCACCTGTAGTTGTTTGTTGAGCTTTCTTAGAAATTCCATCCTCTCTTGGTGACGAGTTTGCTTCAAGTCATTTCTTTGTCTGGACAAGGTCTCCTCAGCTTCAATCTCAGCCTCGAGGTCTTTGATTCGTTTCTCTGCTCTGGTAGCTTCCTCTTTCAATTGGTTGTACTAAAAGGATTCAAAAACCAAGAGGAAACATATTTTGTGAAAATTTTAATTCAGTTGCTCCTAATCCCAGGAAAAGTAGACATTTGCGTTGCGGTAGAGAAATCCTGTGGTAAACTTAATTTTTATTTATAATATTAAAAAAAGCATAAAAGTAAGTTACCTTGGGGTGTGGATTGTATGGACTCTACGGATATGTTACTTACACGGGAGGAGGGAATTTAAAAATTGAAACGAATAACAGTTACTTGAAAAATATATTCGTCTCATAGGAAAAAAGGTGTGATTTTAGACAGTTCTTTTAGATTCATCTGCTGACCAACCGATATAGTGGTTAAGGTGTTAGCCTCTTGATCCGAAGGTTCGTGGTTCGAATCCGGGTCCGGACATGGATGTTTGTAAGCGTATGGTGTAGAGGCGGCTGGTGCACCTTAAATCTGTCGTGGCCGAAAGTCCTCACGTTGGGTTGGCGTGGAAGTTTGGGGAGTGGGGTGCCAGCTCATGTGTTGCTTCGTCATCTGACCGTGGTTCAAAATTACGAGGTGTTGTCCTCGGATCTTTCCCTTCAGGGACTGATCCTGGACCGTCGTCAATAGCCCGTTGTGTTGCTATAGTACGACGTTAACAAAAATTACCTTACCTTTAGATTCATTTATATGTTTTAAAATATATCGTTTCAAAAAAGTGATTCGGCTTCTGAGAGAAAAGCGTGATTTGATACCCGACGTGATAGCTTGAACCCCTGACGCTCTATTTTTCCTGCATCATTCATAAAAGAAGTTTTCATGAGTAAAAATTGTTCGAAATCTATGTGCTCTAGTGGTTCTGGCAGAAAGAAAAAGTATCGTGGCGTCATCTATAGTCACGATTAGACAGAAACTTTCAAATTTCTTTTAAGATATATCTCATACTCAATATAAAAATCATTCATATCAAGCATCACTCAGTTTCTACAGATACTAACCTATAGCAAGATATCAAAACTAGTATCCAAAAGGTATACATATTAATCTTTGCTGCCACATTCGTAAATATTACTTAAAGAGCTGTTTTCCAAAAAATATCGAGTCAAAATTACAGTATTGTTTCTTTAATTTCAGAGATGACATCTTTATCAAATATATAAAAATATGCTTGCGAAAACTTCAAAGTAGCTATTTGCAAAATAAGGCTATGCTTTGCTACTTTTTTTAAACGTTCATTTTTTATAATCGAATATCTTCTAGGGAAAAAATACAAAGCATCAACAACTACAGACATATTCTATCTTTAGAATATTGATAGGACAGATCCATAGACAACGGCCTGCGGGCTGGGTGAACCAGTCTCGATAGCCTTATCCGGTCTGATGATGAGTTATGTGGAGAGTTACTTGGGAATTTTGATATTAAACGAATTAAAAATACATTATTGAATACAAATTGTTTTCCTCACCTGTATTTCCACTCGACGCTGTTCAATTTCGGCTTCGAGAGCTTTTCGTGATCCGTATTCCACACCGCTGTCGTACAGCTTTTCGTACGAGGCGATCGTCATGAGAAATTCGTCTCTTACTCGCAGCAGTAACGATCCCCTCTCAGCACAGTTGATCGTCGCTTGTCTGATGAGTTCATCTGCACAAAGACGTAACTGTTAATAAAGGTTAATATTTAGTTTACTTACAAATTCTTGCTAGGAAAAGTTCTGCTTTCTATACCCCAATATGTGTCAGTAAGTATTAACACTTGTAAAAGTGTTATTGCTTCTCGTAAAAGCGATGGAAGACTATTTCTTTTTGGTCCGACACATTTATTAAATACTAGCGGAATACCCGGCGTTGCTCGAGTTGAAATGGTTATATGTTATTTGTAAAGTGAATTAGAATAATCACTTTTCTTACATAGAAAAATGCAATCGTTTTAAGTTGTAAGGAAAATACTTTTTAACTTCGTTTTAACTTTTTCATAGCTTCTACAATTTACTTCAGATGCAAATATATGCATTTAATTCATGAATAATCTCTACTATTAGAAAAGAATGTGCCTGTGTCTCGCTACGGCCTGACGAATCTATGGCACTTACAATAATGAGACTTGACACATAGGTAGTACGAATTTTTTGCAATTTTTGTGCCCAGCACGAATTTTTAAATTTAATCTGGCATATTTTAAAATGAAGTTGATGGAATTTAATTATTATTGTTTTCCTTCGAATGGCAACAGCATATACGTGTGCTATACTGGCGGCTTGAGTTTCTCTCTCGTGTGGCGAGAAATCGCAGAGTATCCAAAAGCCGTTCTTCAACAGAGATTGGATTTCGCAAACGCGTCATTTGCCGTGATATTAAAGGCCCCACCTTCAAAATTCAAATAATTGAAAGCAGCTTCATCCTTCCTTGAATAGTTCATATAACTTCTATGATCTTTCGTGGCCAACTCCAGAAGCAAGTTATTATGAACATTCCAACTCTCTCCGAGCAATCCATTACCCACACACACTTATTTTTCTTCTTATTCTTTAGAATCGAAGCAATTATTATGAATGCAAATGATACATTTGCTACAGCAACTGGTAAAAATACTTGATCCGTAGCTGCTACCGGTAACAACATAAATAAATTCAAACTGACTAAAACTTTTATAAAATATTTAATAAATCTTTTATAGAGTGTAATATGCTCCATTTACTGTCTTAAAATATATTTTATAAAATAAATGTGAATAAAAGTTTTTTAAAACATCTTAGTCAAATCTTTTTTTAAACTTTTCTTAATCTTTTTTAAATTAAAAAGAACTTTTATAGTGCAATAGCGGCCCAAGATCGTTAAAATAGAGTAAAAAATTCAACAGATTTGAAATCTGCGGAAAATTTCACATCAGATCGATACTTAAAAATATGATTTTCTTTAAATAAATAATTTTTAAATTGTAACTTATATATTTTTTCCGATACGAATTTGACCTTCGCATCACAGGTTCCATTTCCTTTTCCTGCGCTCTAACAATTCCAGCGTAGAAAAGCAAAACAAACAAAAAAATTTTGACTGACCTTGTTCAGATCTTTTTTTGTAAATTCGGGATCGTTAAAGACAGACTGAAAATTTCAACGATTTTCTTTTAATAAATTTTCGTTTTATACGTTGGATTTTCTTTTAATAAATAATTTTTCAATGAAATATTTATATTTTCGCAAGAGATTGTGACGTAACGCCGATTGGATCTCTTCGCAATTTGAATTTGGCTGCATTTGACATTGACGAAGCCATCACGAAGTTGCCCGTGGTGTTGGTGCTTGCGAAGAGAAAAGAACTGTTACTGGCAACGCCGAGCTGGCCACGCAGTGTCTAGTATATTGCAATATGCAGAAGATCAAGACATATACAAACAGAAACAAAATTCTGATTAAAAAATATAGAATTCTGAAAAACGAAAGATGTGTTAAGAGTCGAATTTCGACTTCCGAAGCTGATACAGAGCAATTCGAAATAGACATTAGAAAAATATTGATAAAGACGATTGATATTGATAATGATTTATGAAAATTAGTAATGCTCAAATATGACCGCGACATTTCCCTGTGTTAAGTTTCCTGTAGAACGTATTTCCTTATTCCTTTATGGCAAGAAAAGAAACTTCAGATTTTAAAATTGGGCTTCAGGGGCCACTTTTAGGATTAGCTGTATGCCAATTTTCATGGTCATAAGTGCTACAGATTGGTCTAAAGACAAGAAAGTAATAGCCTATGTTTTCCGCAGCGTTCTAAAGTATAACTGTACCAAATTTGGTGCGGATTGGTCAAAGGGTGTAGATTTGTAAATAGAATACACACACCACACGTTCTTTTATATATATGTAGATCACATAATGGCCTACAGAAAGAATAATGAAACACAATACACAAGAAGCAAAACACACGATGCTATGCTCGACGACGAGTTCAACACTGATCAAATCGTTGATGACTCGAGTCTTTCGAGTGGTTTTTCCCACCGGAAGTACAGTTGCCACTCACTCCTGGTCTACACAAAGGAATCAGTGCATTAATCACGTGTGAAATAATATCCAAACTTCTCAACCCTCCTGGTGGTTTATCTACGCGTCGAAAACTAGTGCCAAGTCTCTGGTGCAAATAAACCTGTTCTAAACTGTCACCAGTTCTGGATGAGGGACAATTTAACAATAGGACATCTATCCACCTTCAATTAATAGGGCATTTTTTTGTCTCGGCGACCTACCTTGCCTTTGGCAAAATGAACCAGATCTTGAACGATATGTCTCTTCGAAACACTTGGAGGGTTAAAGAGTGAATAACTTCCATCGTATTTTCTAATCCGCGCAACGTTTAATATGCAGTTGATACTAGATATCGTAGTCAGATAAATACTCTGAAAATTAGAGTGTGTGGTATTCTTGGTTTTGTGCAATGAAATAAAATGAAATATTAAAAGCCTTGCTAAAAAATTGCTGCTACTGTCAATATTCATGTGGGGACATTCCACTGTCACGTATGGGACAGTCAAACACATAAAATGGCCTACATCTTTTATGATTCTCAATTAATCTGAAAACCACTTTTTTAGGCAAACTGTTTTCCCGTCAAGTATTTGGTATGTTTGGTATTTTTAATTAACGTCGCACTGGAGCAGCATAAAGGGCTGTTGGAGACTACGGTCAGATGACGAGGTCACACCTGAGCTTCCTTGAAGTAAGCTTATCTAAAATATTGGGGTACATCTGGCATTATTAATCAATGCATAAAGAGAAAATATCAAGCCATCAAGTATGGAACATCTCAGAGTTGTCGCATACATACCGGTTTGGTAGTGGCTCTTTTGATTTATAAAAAATGACAAATGAACCAAATATTGGGCATAAGATTGTATAATTCTAAAAAAAAATTTTTATTAATAAAGAATAATGAAAGATCCAGCCATTTCATGACTACAATCTGTATGTAATAGTCCCATACATGACAGTGGAATGCCCCCTATAAAGTTGGATAAAAAACGGGTTTTTTTTTCTCCTTTACTATTGAGACTATCTATTAAATCATGAATTGTGCAATGAGTAGTTATCCTTTATAACGTTATGAACACTAAAAAACCGCATTCTGTGAATATCACTTTGAAAGTAAAATTAAATTGTCAAAAAAAAAAAAAAAATTTAATTATTATATAATCTATCTAAATACGTTTAAAACATGAAAAATAAGTCAAAAATCACTTTCGCTTTTCAACACATTTGTTTTATGGTGGAATGTTGTTTCCAAGATGTCTGAAAAATCGTAACAGCTGACTTAAATGAAACCCCTTTTCAACTTATAGAGGACATAACACCCGATCCTAATCTCCATCTTTCACAGTGAAATGTGTCCACGCATTTTGAAATTTTGCTAGACAACAAAATCTTGATCAGCAATCTTTAAAAAAATTAATTTGTTTAAAACTAAAGATTATTTTCCCTGTTACAGCCCAGCATTGATCAAATTTCACATTATTACAACGCAAGTCTTCTCAGAAATCCATCAAACGTCGTGGTTTGGTTCCGTTGAGGACAGACTGAGAACAGCTTTGAGAAATCATCGCGAGAACAGTTCCTGGAGCAGTCTAGCTAGACCTGTTCCAGAAGCAATCTGCGAGATCAACTCCGTGAAAAGTTCATCGATAACAGAGAACAGCTCTTAAAAGAGAGATCGGGGTCGGAACAGTTTGAGAGCAGGAAACAACTACCTAACAGGAATCTGGGAGCAGTTTATGGACAGAGAACGGGAGAAACAGGAAACAGAGTGAGTCGATAACTGCAGCAAAATTTAGGAAATACGAAATTTTTAGTGTACTTAGAAAATTTGAGAAAAGAGAAAATTCTTCTTCGTAAAATTTCGATTTTCCACGGTAAATCAAAATCGAAGAAGAAAAATATTGCAATGTTTCCTTTTGTAAACAGAACGGAGAACAGATTTTTGTGAAAAGTGGGAACAGGCTATACCCGTGGTTTTTAAAGAAAAGGTTGTTCTTTTTTTCCCATCCCTATTCCTTCAAGTTATCTTCAAAATTCGTAAACTATTGTCGGGTATTGTCCTCTTGACCAATCGACACACCAGAGCCCTCTATTTTGCGTCGCGACTGGCATGTCGGTAAGTACTAAGGCGTCCACCCTGATGTTTAGATTTCAAGATGTCTTGTTCAGATGTATTTAGTAACTATAAACAAATGTATTTAGTCTTTCACCCTCTCTCGGTTATGATATTTAGACTCCCAAAATTTTGTGGTCGGCCTGGCCCTTAATGTTATTTTTCTATGGTGTTTTCTGAGCGATATGGTTTCAGACTACCTCGTGTTTAGTCCGTATTACTGGCGCTGCATTCAGATGTGAATTTTAGATCACCGTCTCAGCGTTCGTGAGTACATTTTCCCGTTTATCTTCCATTTCATTTTGGATTCCATTAAGCCGACGTTTGTCTTTTTAAAATGGAAAGGAATGTACCAAAACTATGCGACGTTCTTCATGTACTTACCAATCTAAAAAGAGCCTCAACTAAAACAATAAAAAAAAACTATCATTTACTATTGTTTGGCTCTGACGAATACCGCAAAAATCGAAATAATTTAAGAGAATTTCCTTAATTTCCAACTGATTTTTTGCAAGATGCTGCTGAGAACAAAACCTCTTAGGACTGAATTAATTCTGGTGTATGAATTAATTTTACAAATTGACTGTGATCATAATTTACAAACACATGATATAATTATATTAATAGTTGCATGTCTTCAACCTGGTTTCGAAAAATAGGAGTGTCAAACCAAAAGCGATGTTTCTTCAGATAGACTCCGTAACTAATGGCGCCGAATTTTCCCACTAGCCGAAAGCTAAAATGCCAGATTCGATGCGTCATTAACCTTAAAGCATAAGCAGAGCTGAGCAATAAACATTTTTTATCAATCGTCTTTACTCAAAAACAGAATTTACAGTTCTCGCCCGATTTCTCCTGTTTCAAGGTGTATAGGCCGCCAAAATGTAGAAACTCAAATTCATACAGATGCCTCCATTGACGGACTAGCCCCCATTTTAATGCAACAATATATTACAACTGGCAACGAGTTTCGTCCAATTTATTACATGTCCAGAAAAACTTCCGACCCTGAAAAAAATACTCCAGTTATGAGCTCGAAGTGCTCGCTGTCGTCCAAGCTAAAAAAAAATTCCATATACGTATATGCTTATGGTTTTCCTTTCAAAGTTATTACGGATAGGAATGTTTTTAAGAAAACTATGATTAAGCGACAACTCAGTACCAAAGTCATCGGATGGGCTTTAATGTTAGAGGACTATGATTATTAAAAAGAATATAGATGTGGCTCTCGAATGTCACATGTAGATGCCCTCAGACGTGTTCAAGAAGTCACCTTAACACCACCTGATCCACTCATTGCTCAAATACAACTTGCACTAGACAAAGATTCTGGACTCGTTGCTGTAAAAGAAGTCCTTAAAACCTATCATATGAAGGTTATGTTGTTCAGCCTGACATCTTTTATGAAATCGTTAATGGTACAGATCTACTTATAATTTCATCTTCTATGCAGACAGAAATAATTAAGAATGTATATAATAAAGGACATTTCGTTGTGAAACGAACAGAAAGGTATATTAAATCTCGGTGTTTTTTATTCCTTAACTTACTGACAAAGTGGAACAATATACACTGCTGGCCACCGTAAATGCAACACCCTGAAAGAAGCATGCAAATAATATGAAATTTACAACATGCATTAGCGGAGGTGAGATATGCAAATTATTAGAATTTTAGCGCAGGCGCACATCACGCGCGCCTGTGGCGCCACTTCAAAGCGCTATTTAAGGCTTGGAGATTTCGACGATTTCAAGTACGGCAATTGTATTTTTCTTGGTTTTTTTTTCAAAAAAACGATCAATTATGCCTCGTAGAAAACAGCGATCATCTTTTGATCAAGTATCCGAGTTCGACAGAGGAAGAATAGTGGCCTACTGAGATTGTTGATTATTTTTCAGGGAAATCGATAGTCGTGTTGGACGAAACCAAACAACTGTAATGCGGATTTGTGATCGTTGGATGCAGGAGGGTACGACGGACCGACGTGTTCGATCGCATCCACCTCAGTGCACCACTTCACATGATGACAGGCATATTGTGCTTATGGCAGCGACGGATCGCTCAGCCATATCACGAACCATAGCACAGCACATTCAGTCTGTAACGCATCATCCAGTGTCTGCGCGGACCATTCGACGCCGTTTACAGCAGAGTGGTCTGTTCGCAAGACGTCCATTGCTTCGTCTACCCTTGAAGCAGAACCACAGACGTCTCCGCCCCCAATGGTGCGATGAAAGAAAGATGTGAACGGCAGAATGGAATGAAATTGTCTTTACTGACGAGTCACGCTTCTGTCTGCAACACCACGATGATCGGATTCGAGTCTGGAGACACCGTGGAGAGAGGATGCTGAACAGCTGCGTTATGCACCGTCACACTGGTCCTGCACCGGGTATTATGATATGGGGTGGTATTGGATATCACTCTCTCTCCTCTAGTACGCATTGCTGTTACTTTAAACAGCCAGCGCTACATCTCCGAGGTGTTGGAGCCAGTTGTCCTTCCTTACCTTCAGAGCTTGCCCACAGCCATATTTCAACAGGATAATGCGCGACCACACGTGGCACGCATTGTCCAAGGGTTCTTAGTCAATCGCCAGATTGAATTGCTTCCCTGTCCAGCTCGCTCTCCGGATCTTTCGCCGATAGAAAACATGTGGTTCATGGTTGCTCAACGATTGACCCAGATTACATCCCCAGCTGCCACACCAGATCAACTTTGGCAACGTGTGGAAGCTGCTTGGTCTGCTGTACCCCAAGAGCACATTCAAAGTCTCTTTGAATCAATGCCGAGGCGTGTGGCAGCTGTGATCTCCAACAATGGCGGCTACTCTGGCTACTGATTGCGGCAGGAACCACACTTCACAGAAGTCTATAAATTTAATCATTTAATACTTGGTTAACATGTTATCTACAAAAGAAATTTTGTTGTTATATCTCTTGTCTTTCTTGGTGTTGCAATTTGGGTGGCCAGCAGTGTATTATAGACACCCACACTATTTTGATCTCTTTACCTAATGGGCAACAGAAAAGCAGGTTTTACAGCACAGAGTGTGTATATTAGGTGCTAGTCGTTAAATTTTTGTATTTAGTAAGAAACAGAAACATATTACAACATACCCGGTGTATAGAAACTAAAATAAAATAAGTCTTACCGAAAAGTAAATCGTAAAGCTCTCTTCTAATGGGGCAAAACCCGTTCATTCTCACCTGCCTTTCTTTCAAAACTGTTTCAAAGGTCTTGTTTAATTCGATTATTTCCTTCCTGCTTGGTGCTTGGCGAGAAAGTCTCAGGAGGTAATTGGCTCCGTTCTTTTCGATTTTTCTGTTCAGAGGAAACAACAAAGCTTTAGTTTCGTTTCTACTTTACAATGATGTTGACCATTAAGTTTATTGAATTGGATATATCGTTGTAGCCTGAAATCAAATGAACGCATACCCACAGCACACAAAGCACCTAATATGTATGTTACATAGCTTGTGGAGCTCAAATTAAACAAACGCAGTTTTAAGTCAAACCTCTCTGAGGGTTTCACAATTATTCGTTCTGCAATCTTCTCTGAAGGACTTCTGACCACCTATGCTCTTGAACAATAGAATCTTTTAATTAATTATGAGATTATTTAGTCATAATGTGTTTTGTAGGGTAAAAGCAATGCTACGCTAATCGGAAATTTCGTGACACCCAGAAGATTGAAACAGACTAAATATCAACTAGAATCATCTATTTTTTTCATGAATCTTTTTGGTATTTAATACTAGCAGTACCCGCATGGCGTTACCCGTGACAAAGATATTCTTTTAAAAAGTCAACCTCGCTGATTCCGACAAAACCAAATTAAAGAGTAATGAATAAAAAGTTGCATACCTCACTGTGTGTGTGTGTGTGTGTGCGTGCGTGCGTGCGTGCGTGCGTGCGTGCGTGCGTGCGTGCGTGCGTGCGTGCGTGCGTGCGTGCGTGCGTGCGTGCGTGCGTGCGTGCGTGCGTGCGTGCGTGCGTGCGTGCGTGCGTGCGTGTGTGTGTGTGTGTGTGTGTGTGTGTGTGTGTGTGTGTCTGTGTGTGATTCCGACAAAAACAAATAGAACACAAAACATTACTTAAATTATTTAAAAAATTAGTCTTAATGCTAAAAATTAAATATCACTATACTTTCAAAACGTCTTATAAGCTAAAGAAAAAAAACAAGAAAGTTATGCTTTTAAAAAGTCTTAACGCAAAACCTCACTGATTCCGATAACGTAAATCAAAACCAAATGAAAGTGATAAGTTATGCTTTTAAAAAAGCAAGAAACAATACAACTTGAAACAACTGCATTGAACTATGTCTCAAATCAAACAGAACGGTAATTATTCCACTTTTATTTGTTTAAAAAATTTTATTACCTTTATTACTACTTTTTACTTTTTATGGAATGCGCAGGTTCAAGTCTTCTAAAATTTCACAACTTATTATTGATCACTATTAAATAGTAAATGTTCAGAATTTCAAATCACATAGCAGATAAATAAAAATATATATAAAAAAAGGGAGCAATTAATCACGTTTTTTTCTCCATTGAGTATGCTGGTGAGTTAGGCCACTCTTGCTTTGATGATAGCCTCAAATATGCATTTTGTCTGAATATAAAATAGAGAGCAACATGACTAATTTATAGATTGAAAAGTTTAGATAGCCTATCTATTAGTTTTAACTATTGTCTTTATAAAATTAAAAATGGACGTTTTTAAAAACTTTGAAGTCGCGAATAATTGTTAACAAACCTAGGTACAAAAATGCAATCCAATATCGTTGATATTGTTTCATTTCGTATATCATCACTTTTGTCGGCATCATTAGTGTTATATCCTTTATTTGCCATGGAGAAGGAATCTTCATCATCCTCTTCTTCACTGGAGCTAAAATCGAACTTGACATCATCATCTGAATCATGTTCTTCAGACGTCTGGAAAATAAATCAGAAGTTTTCATTGTAAATAGCTCATTACTGGGACAGTGACATTGTTAATCTTTTGTTTAAAAAAGTGAAAAAAATCTTATGGTGAAATGACTTTATGATAAGTAACATCACATTACTGAAGAATAAGAGACAGAATAGTACCTAGATTTGGTCCCAATTCTTGTTTTTAATGCTCGAACAATGACCTCTTCAGCTTTCAGCATCACAAGGAGGAAATGAAGGCTAATTATAAGAGTGAGTACCCAGTAAGAGAGCCACTCTTAAATGGGTCCCTAGGCGATCAATATTATTGTCAATGTGATTGTTTGTGTTTCATTTGTTTCATGTTGTAGGTGTTTCACTGATGTTTCTATCAATTGTTTTTAATGCTCGAACAATGACCTCTTCAGCTTTCAGCATCAGAAGGTGGGAAATAAAGGCTAATTATGAGAGTGAGTACCCAGTAAGTGAGCCACTCTTAAATGGGTCCCTAGGCGATCAATATTATTGTCAGTGTGACTGACAGTTTCGAATGATAGGTGTTTCATTGTGGTTTCAGTCAAACCGTCGAACTCATTTGGTCAATGTTTTTCGAAAGGGCATGGCGTGTTTCAAAACGGTTTCAAATTCAGATTTAGACTTTCTTGCCTTGACTTTGGCTGTCTGCAATCGGAAGAAGACGCTGGTCCAAAGAGTGGAATAAACTGGAAAGCCGCTTTACTCACTAACATTTACTAAACTTTCTGTGATATACTGAATAGTACACAGAAAATTAATTTTCTGTTTCAATTTTTCCTCAGTATTATCTGGTTTGTATTGTTTTAACACATTAACCATTTTTTGCAAAACAATACTTTTGTTTTTGTTTAAATAGTCATTTGACTTAACTTTCTACAACTCGGATAATCACGATACAAGGTAATTAAAAGCGTCACAAACTCCTTCTCCCCGACAGAATCGCTTCTCATGGGCTCAATGCATCCGTCATATCTACTGTATTGAACGAAACTGCCCCCAAATGATTGACAGTTAAGTATTTTACACGATCAATCGGCGCCGCCATTGTAAGGATCAATGTCCTTCAGTTAAAATTTATATTCAATATTATTGTTAATGATGCTCATTAAGCAACAAATTGATCCTGTAGGAGGTGATTGACGCGATTATCCATCGATGAACGGACATTAATAGAAATTTTGACTGAAGGATATTGACGCCGCCGATTGATCGTGTAAAATACGCAATTGTCAGTCGTTCGGTCAGTTTCGCTCAAAACAGCAAACATAACGGATGCATCGAGCCCCACGAAAAGCGATTCTGACGGGAACAGGGAGTTTGGGACGCTTTTAAATACTTTGTATCGTGATTATCCTGAGTTGTGGAAAGTTAAGTCAAATTAATATTTAAATATGGCCTAATTAGCTGTAACAAAACCTTCTTGGTCCAATCGAAGAAAATTATTATAGTCCTGTGGTTTAGTAATTGCAGAAAGTTTAGTAAATGTTCGTGAGTAAGCGGTTTCTCAGTTTATATCACTCTTTGGACCAGCGTATCTTCCTCTTCTGAATGCAGACAGTCAAAGGCAAGGCAGGAAAACCCAAATCTGAATTTGAAACCATCTTGCCATCGGCCGCCATCTTGATTTGGCGACCAAAAATTAGTTGGCGACAAACGTCTTACCGTGAACGACAACTCCACCCAAAATTGAAACACCTATTAATTGAAATCGTAAATCACATTGACAATATATTGACCGCCTACTGCCCCGGCATTGAGCTTGGCGTGTTTTTTTTTTATTGCCAAGGCAGAAAGACAACTTTCATTCTGGTAACCTACCTAGTAAACCTACCTAGGAACAAAAATGGGGTTTCCAGAATTGAGAGTGTTCAAAACTAGGCATCCATTAGCGATTTCTAATCACGCGATTTTTCAGTCGCAAAAATAAAACTCATTGTTTCAAATATAAGTGTATTTGAAATACAAGTGTACACACAAACTTGAGACTAAAGCCGGTGCACACATTCGGTTTTTCAACGTGCGGCGTCGCTGCCGCAACCCAAGTGCGGTCTGAGATACATTAGATTCAATGGAGCAGTACACACATGCCACCAGCGCCGCAGGGGCGTCGCACGTCCAACTTGCGTGCAATTTGTACCGCAGTTCCCCACGGCGCCGCACGGTCGCCGCACATGATTCTCCGTTCTGAAGTACCTTGTTTTCAAAACAAATCGAATATAAATAATAATTTATAAATGGCTGTAACCAGTAACCCCCGTCTATTTTGTTTCAAAATATACTTTTTTTACACCAAGTAAGCAAAACAAACACGTTTTCTTCGATGGAATATTTATCGCAAATGGCGCGAAATGAGTTCGTGCGTCATTTCACGGTTATGTGTGCACAGATGGAATTCGGTGCCGCATTGGCGCCGCACGTTGAAAATCCGGAATCTGTTCACCGGGCCTAAACAATCTCAACGATTGAAAAGTTACAACGCGGTTTATTATTTCCTCTGTTACGCGACTGTCGCTCTACTGAATGAATTTCACGGACAGGTGTGGACGTGCACCCACTTGCGATAGTTTAGTCGCAGCTCTATAAAAGTCTTGTACTGGTCTCTGTTTAAAACACTTCAAATACTTGTCTAAAATGTCTGACAACGAATCTACCGGAGGTGAGGATGGACGAATATTAATCGTAACAGATACTGAGTTACTTATTTAAAAAATTTTTAAAGAATTCAAAGAAACTGAAGATTGTTATTTATGAACCAATTATTCCCAACAATTCATCAAAACTACTTCAATCATTCGGTAATACTGGAACATTTTACAGGGTGGTCACATAAATCTTCAGATAACTTTTTCATAGCATAAATCTTCAAAAAAATTTCATAACATAAGTCTTCAAATAACGTTTTCATAACATAAATCTTCAAATAACTTTTTTTACATAAATCTTCAAATAACTTTTTCATCTACTTTCCAGTTAGATAGAGATATTAGAAGACAGACCCAACTGGAACACTTATCCCTTGATTTCCTACTGAAACCTCTATTTCCAAGAACACCACCAGCAAACACGACTATTCATCTGAATCTTCTCCAACCATGCTCTAAAAAAGAAGATCCCATTGTACTCAAACAAAAGGGTCTTGAAACCATAGAAAAGATTTCCCGGGAGAACCTAGCTATTGCTTTTACTGATGGTTCTTCAGACAAATCCCTCAATAGAGGTAAAGCAGAGATCCTTTTTATTCTTCCAAGCGGTGAAAAATTCAATCTTAAAATTAACACAGGATTGATTTCCTCTAATTTCACCAGCGAACTCGTGGCTATCAAAGAAGCCTTAACCTTTTTACCTAATTCTCAAGCTATGGATCTTGCTGAGGGACTGGTTGTCTTCTCAGACTCTAAATCAGCCCTAGAGGCCATCAGAAACGGAGAGGCAAACATCGCCTCCACTATAAGCAACTTGCTCGATCGGATGCATTGCAAAGGGAAATCTTGTGTGTTGCAGTGGATACCCGCACATGTAGGCATCGAGGGGAATGAGTGTGCGGACGCCCTGGCCGAAGAGGCACGAAATCTTGATCAACCTCTTCCCACCATCACACTTGCAGTTGCGAATGCAGTGGCCAGATGCAGACTTTTAAACCAACCCTCACAGAAACCTTTGATAACTGACTTCGACTTCCCTAGAGACAAAACGACCACACTTGCTCGACTAAGAACGGATCATTATAAGGGAATGAAAATACTTCCTGACGGGACAAGGACCTATCCTTACTGCAAGAACTGCCCAGAGATCCAACACACACCAAAACACATCTTTGAATGTCCAAAAATTACTGCAGAGATCTTGAAACTCGGCTAGTTACCAGATAGAGATCTGCTGTGGGAGACCCTCTACAGTTCTGATCCACCGAAGCTGGCAGCTGCGGTCTTTCGGACCTTTGACAATATTTGAGACTTTTTAGGCAATCCATAGACACGACATCATCATAACATAAATCTTCATATAGCTTTTTATAACATAAATATTCAAATAACTTTTTCATAACATAAATCTTCAAATAAGTTTTTCATAACATAAATCTTCAAATGACTTTTTCATAACATAAATCGGTGGAGTTGTCGTTCACGGTAAGACGTTTGTCGCCAATGAAACAACGCAAAAAATACCATTCAGAGCGTGGAGTGCAAGAAATTTTGCAAATAGGGTTGCCATAACAAAAACGGCAGATATGAAGAAAAACCGCAAAATGTGAAGGTTACCATATTTGGCGACAAATCGCTTTCTTACCGTGAACGACAGTTCCACCCATAAATCTTCAAATAACCCTTTCAATAATCTTTGACTTGTTATTGGATGTACCCTATAACGATGCTTCTTACGTTTACTTCTCTCCCGAAGCAAAAGAGTGATCGCACAATTAGTTTCAACGACATCCATTGGAGAACTGTTCTAATTGAACGATTTATCTATCGCAGTGTGTGCACTGTAGCGGTCAATGTAACTTAGAAGCATCTATGAATGCTGAGTATAATCTTTCTTTTCTTAAAGGCTCTACATCAAAACCTGGCAATACCAATTAAAAAGAATATAAATTCTTGCAAACGAAAGATTGATGTTCTGCTTATGATTCTGATTTAAAAAAAGCAGTTGAGCAGCAGTTCTGTTGTAGTCAATATGTTCGTTCTTTGCATGCTGTAATAAATATTATTACTTGGAAGAATTGCTTGTTTTCATCTCTTGTCTTGTAGCTCTAAGAGAGCTACAAAATTGGTGACCCGGAATAACAATATTTTCTGAATCAGGAGAACGAGCAAAAATGGTTGATACTGATCCCGCCCAAAAAGGAAGCATGGAGACAAAAGTTGACAAAACTGATTTGAACCTGGAAACAAATCGCGTAAGCATCAAAATTCCTCCATTTTGGGAAGAAAAACCTGAAATTTGGTTTTGTCAAGTGGAAGCCCAGTTTTCTATCGCGAATATTGTGACAGAGGAAACGAAATTCAATTACCTGGTTGCACAGATGGAACCTAAAGTGGTTGAAAACATCTGGGACATAATCCGAAGTGGTCGAAGTGACAAGTATTCTGCAGCAAAGGAAAGACTTTTAAATACTTTTCAAGAAAGCGAAGAAAAAAGTATCAAGCGTCTACTTACTGGAATTTCACTAGGTGATGTAAAGCCTAGTCAATTGCTACGTAAAATGAAATCGCTTGGCGGAATGAACATCTCCGAGAAGGTTTTACGCACGTTATGGCTCGAAAAATTACCAGAATCCATTCAGAACATTTTGTTGGTGAGCGTAGAAAGCCTTGATAATCTTTCAGTTATGGCTGATAAAATTTTGGAAATGAATCCGAAAAGGAACTTTTTTCTGCAACCCCCCATAACTCGGAAACAACCAAAATCCTCGAAAAAATTTCTTCTTTAGAACAACAAATCTCTGCTCTGAACATTGACAGACAATCTAGAACTGACATTCGTGTTCCAAATATGAGGCGAAATAGAAGTCGATCGAAAAGCGATTCTACCCAGAAGGCAAATACTGCTATTACCATTTCAAGTTTGGAGCTAATTGTTATCCAAACAAATGCAAAGGTCCTTGCAGTTGGAAGTCGTCGGAAAACATAAGTCAGCAGTAGAAGGAACGGCGAGCTCTGCTGCTGATGATATTCAAGATTGCCGCAATTACCGTTTATTTGTGAGGGACAAGAACACCGGCTTGCGCTTTCTAGTTGATAGTGGAGCGGATGTATCAATCATTCCAGCTTCAGAAAAACATAAAGTATGTAATTCTTTTAAACTTTATGCAGCTAATGGTTCCGAAATTCAAACTTTCGGACATAAAATTTTGACACTCAATTTGGGACTTCGCCGTGATTTCCAGTAGCCTTTCATTATAGCAAAAGTGGATAAAGGAATACTTGGAGCTGACTTCTTAAATAAGTTCAAATTGTTGGTAGATATTAACAAAAAACGCCTTATTGATGGACTAACTAACCTTTTTGTAACTGGTGAAATTTCATCTATAGAGGCAGAAAATAATTTAAGTGTTATGAATCAGTCTTCTAATTTTTCTGATATCATTTCCTTGTACCCAAATTTGATGAAACCTAATCTGTTGATAAATAATACTCCGCACAATGTCAAACATTATATTGCCACTGAAGGTCAGCCAGTATATTCGAGAGCTCGACAGTTAGATACCAAAAGATTAGAAATTGCGAAACAGGAATTTAAATATATGCTAGACAATAACATAATTCGACCTTCAAAATCGCCATGGGCTAGTCCACTGCATTTAGTGCATAAAAGAGATGGTACATTACGGCCGTGTGGTTATTATAGAAGGTTAAATGTACAAACTATTCCTGATCGTTATCCGATATCGAGAATTGAAGATTTCCAGCATATTTTAAAAGGTAAGAAGATTTTCTCAAAAATTGATTTATTTAAAGCGTATTTTCAAATACCGATTGCTGAAGAAGATAAGCAAAAAACTGCGATTATTACACCTTTCGGACTTTATGAATTTAATGTTATGAGTTTTGGTTTACGAAACGCGCCTTCCACATTTCAACGCTTTATTAATGAAGTTTTCTGTGGATTGTGTTTCGTATTTCCTTATTTAGATGATATTTTGATAGCCTCTTCAACTATAGATGAACATAAAGATAATTTGAAATCAGTTTTTAATCGCTTGGAAAAATATGGTTTAAGAATAAATATTTCTAAATCAGAGTTAGGAGTTAAGAAATTGGAATTTTTAGGGTATTTAATTACACCAGAAGGTTCACGCCCACTTCCTGCTAAAGTTCAATCAATATTAGATTATAAATTGCCTGAAACAATTCATGAATTGCGCACTTTTCTCGGCATGATTAACTTTTATCGTCGTTACTTAAAAGACGCTGCTAATACTCAAGCACCACTAAACGATAATTTACGTGGAGCAAGAAAAAAAGACACGAGAAAAGTTCCGTGGACCGAAGAAACTAAAGAAGTGTTTGAAAAATGCAAACAAGATTTAGCGAATGCCGCATTATTAACATTTCCTAATCCTGATTTGCCTTTAGCTTTATTTACAGATGCCTCAGATTTCGCTGTAGGATCTGTTTTGTAGCAGTTTGAAGGAGGAAATTGGAAACCGATCGCATTTTTTTCAAAAAAACTCAACGAAACACAAACACTGTACAGCACATACGATAGGGAACTTTTAGGAATCTACCTCTCAATTAAGCAGTTTAAACATATGTTAGAAGGACAGAATTTTACTATATATACCGATCACAAGCCAATTATATTTGCTTTTAATCAGAAAAACGAAAAGGCTTCGCCTAGACAACTGAGACATCTTCAATATCTATCGCAGTATTCAACAGAAATACGCCACATCAGTGGACATGAAAACGTTGCAGACTCGATGTCTAGGATAGAATCCGTAATCGGGTTAGATTATGATGCAATTGCAGATAAACAAATTGACTGTGAAGAGCTTAACAAATTACGCAATAATACTTTATTCGCTTTTAAGCAATATCCACTTCCGTCAGGAAAACTTCTCTGGTGTGATACCTCAACTTCAACCATTAGACCCTTTTTACCACTAATATTTAGAAGGATAATGTTTGATAAAATCCATGGTTTAGCCCATCCAGGTATCAAAGCAACAGTGAAACAAATGTCATCAAGATTTATTTGGACAAACATTCGGAAAGACGTAAGAAAATGGTCGCAAACATGCAACGGTTGCCAGAAAAACAAAATTACGAGGCACACTAACTCACCATTAGGAACCTACAAAGAACCGGATGAACGTTTCAGCACAGTTCATATTGATATCATTGGACCTTACTCACCATCTAATGACTTTGTTTACTGTTTAACTTGCATAGATCGCTTTACAAGTTGGATGGAGGTTATCACTTTACGTGATATAACCTCAGAAACCGTGGCAAGATCATTTTACGAAGGTTGGATAACCCGTTTTGGAGTACCATACGAAGTCATCACAGACCGAGGTTTGCAATTTACATCCGAACTTTTTAGAAATTTGGCAGCTATTTGTGGAATGAAACTTAAACATACAACTGCATATCATCCACAGTGTAATGGCAAAATCGAAAGACTTCATAGGACACTGAAAGCAGCTATACGGTCACACAATACTCTTCGATGGACAGAATCTTTTCCAACTATACTTTTGGGCCTCAGAGCAGCTATAAAAGAGGATTCTGAACATTCAATCTCACAAATGGTTTATGGAAAAACCATAAAACTCCCTGGAGAATTTTTTGATGAACCGACTATTTCTACGACGCCAGAGACGTTTCTGCACAAATTACAAGAGCAGATGCAGTCTTTCAAACCTAAAACTACAAGGCACAGAAATAAATTCAAAGCATTTATACATAAGGATCTCAAAACGTGTTCCCATGTGTTCATAAGAACAGACAGAGTCAAGAAGCCATTTGAGCCTCCATATGAAGGACCCTTCAAAGTGATTCTGAAAACAGAGAAATACTTCCTAGTCTGTATAAAAGGTAAAGAAGTTAACATTTCTATTGACCGGCTTAAACCTGCTTACATTTTGGCCGCCGATGAAAAGCATCCAGAACCACCAGTACCTGTGCTAGCAAATACACCGGACGTTACCAAAGATAAACCTCCAGAACAAAAATTTTCCCATGTTGAAAACAGAGAAATACTTCCTAGCCTGTATAAAAGGTAAAGAAGTTAACATTTCTATTGACCGGCTTAAACCTGCTTACATTTTGGCCGCCGATGAAAAGCATCC
This sequence comes from Metellina segmentata, assembly GCA_947359465.1. NCBI lineage: Eukaryota > Metazoa > Arthropoda > Arachnida > Araneae > Tetragnathidae > Metellina > Metellina segmentata. The sequence goes on from OX375877.1 coordinate 84,750,073, forward strand.
AGAACCACCAGTACCTGTGCTAGCAAATACACCGGACGTTACCAAAGATAAACCTCCAGAACAAAAATTTTCCCATGTTGAAAACAGAGAAATACTTCCTAGCCTGTATAAAAGGTAAAGAAGTTAACATTTCTATTGACCGGCTTAAACCTGCTTACATTTTGGCCGCCGATGAAAAGCATCCAGAACCACCAGTACCTGTGCTAGCAAATACACCGGACGTTACCAAAGATAAACCTCCAGAACAAAAATTTTCCCATGTTGAAAACAGAGAAATACTTCCTAGCCTGTATAAAAGGTAAAGAAGTTAACATTTCTATTGACCGGCTTAAACCTGCTTACATTTTGGCCGCCGATGAAAAGCATCCAGAACCACCAGTACCTGTGCTAGCAAATACACCGGACGTTACCAAAGATAAACCTCCAGAACAAAAATTTTCCCATGTTGAAAACAGAGAAATACTTCCTAGCCTGTATAAAAGGTAAAGAAGTTAACATTTCTATTGACCGGCTTAAACCTGCTTACATTTTGGCCGCCGATGAAAAGCATCCAGAACCACCAGTACCTGTGCTAGCAAATACACCGGACGTTACCAAAGATAAACCTCCAGAACAAAAAATTTCCCATGTTGGAAGAAAGATTCAACGACCTGTTCGTTTTAGAGACTGAATGTACAAATTATTGTTAACTTTAACTATATATTATTATTTCTTTTATCATATCATACATTGCCATTATTGCTATATTTCAAGATGTTTTAAAAAGGATATTTGGATTATTGTAAAATAAGATTTTCTTTAGATACTTTAATAATTTGTATATAACTGTAAATTGATCTTATTCCTGCTCCTCTTTTCATCGTAATTTAGTTACTGGGAAGGGCCCTCTTGTCCTGTAGCTCTAAGAGAGCTACAGCACCTTGTAGATTTTCTGCGGCAGCGAATTTTTGGTCGCTGCGACTAGAAATCGCAAGTGGAAGCTTATCCTAACCCCAAGCTCAAGGCCGTTCCCTCAGCTAGATTTGGCAAAACTAAAGAATACGGAATTACCGTCAACAAATATCTATTTGGACAAGTCTACTACTGACTCAAAAGTATATGTTCCATAATTATTGTCGATTGTAATGACATGTCTACTGACAATGTTATCGTGTTCTTGATTTTAACCTTTGATTTTAACTATTTTCACACCCTAGGTTTCTTTATGTTTGAATCAATAAAATTTACAAAATTAACATACACTTGGTCGGGAATCCTTATCAGGTTCGTCAGGTAAAAGTATTTCTTCGTACTGAATAATAGGTGGTTCATTAGATTCCATCATTTTCTGGCTAATTCCTTTTTTTTTTCGCTTTTTGTTGTTGTATAACTATGTGATCTAGCTTTGTTCTGACTTTCCCCAGTCTTGTTCCACTTCATAGTCTATAATTTATTCTTTTGAATTTTTGAAAAATCCACGCTCTGATTTCCTTGAAGATGCTTAGAGAAAGTTGGTCAACATTAAGGAAGCAACTTGTTAAAAAAAAATAGTAGTGAAACTCTGCTTTTGCAAGATGTATCAAGAAATTTGAGGAACTGGATTAGCACGACACAAACAAGCCGCTTCGTTGAAGAACGATTTATTTACAACCTAAGACTGGATGGTGGGAACTACACTCTACGTCTATAATTAGTAGCAACAACCTTGGCGATTTTTTTTTTTGGCGTACTTCTAAAGTCGCTAAGGAAAAAATTATTTAAAAAATATTTTTCTTTCAAAAACATTTTTCTTTTTACAACGGAAAATGAAAGCTTGAAAACACATTTGAAAACGTTTTGAAAAGTATATATTTTTTAATTTCACAAAAAGTAAATACATTACAAGACACAATTGTGTTCCAGCAGAACTAAACTTCGAATGTTGGGTAAGAATATATATATATATATATATACCCTGAAACTTATCAATTACACTAAATACAGTAGGCATGTTGAAAAAGAAAAATGTTTATAAAAGAAAAAAAGCAAGAAATAATACCTGATAAAGTCAGAATTCTCTCGTAAAAAAATAACGAAAACGGTCAAAAAACAAAACTCTTAATCCTGTCGTGAAAAAACTATTATAATAAAATAAAAATTCCACAACTGTCAAAATACAAATAAAAGGACCAATGGTATCACAGAAAAAGAATTAAAAGGACCAATGCAATCAAAGAATATTTTAAAATCCAAATAACCAATGGGAGCAAAGAAAAAATTTCAAACGAACCAATGAAATCAAACGATTTCAACGGATTTTGGAAGAACTTTCTAGAACATTCAAAATGAAAATTGAAAGTTTCCATTGGTACATGTTGCCATGCAAAACAATACAACCGTAACGACAGATGGGTTGTCTTAATTTATCGTAACTCGCTACAAGAAGTGCGCCAAAAAAAATCGCCAAGCCGTTGCCATCACTCATAAACGTAGAGTGTAGCTGTACCGTATGGTGTTGCCACACAGACAAAAACAAAGAAACATACATAAACAAATACTGGAAAGGAATGCTTATGGCATAACATATTTTAACACAACTTTCGTAGAAGGCTTTGGTTTTGCAAGGAGAGTGAAAACCGTAAAATCCCAAGTAACTAATCCTACGGGAAGAATTTACCGACGAAAAGAAAGATATGATTCATAGAGCTAAAATACACTATCCTACAATAAAAGACCGGACGCCAACGGATTTGCATAAAATTCGGGTACTTGTTTGGTATTTTTTATGTTATGGCCTGGGACTTTTACATGTCGTTCCTGGTCAATTGAACGACGACGCGACAGTCAGGTTCATCCTACGCTCTGGCAATTTTATGGAATGAACGAATGTTACTTCCAGGACGACAACGCTCCACGTCGTGTTGCAGCCTCTGTCAAGCAATGGTATCGAGATATGGATGTTAATTGTCTTCCCTAGCCTGCTCAGAGTCCCGACCTAAACCTCATAGATCATTTGTGGGACGAAGTAGAACGACGCTTATGGAAAAGGGAACCATGTCCGAAAACTACAGCTGAGCTGGTGACATTCTTGTAGCATGAATGGGCACAAATACCCATAGCTGTGTATCAAAACCTTGTTGAAAATATGCCCAGAAGGGTTGCTAGTGTAATTGCCGCACGTGGCTGGACCATTCCCATTTAAAACATGTATTATTTCCCTTATACCATCACACCTTGCGGTCCGGTCCATTATTGTAGGGTTAGTGTATGAGTAGAATGAGCATTGCAACTGAGAGGAGCTCCAAAAAGTATGACCAATAAGTCGACTAGTAGTCATGTGACTGCTTTATGAAAATTTACACAATTAGTCGATTTGATATCTTATCGCCAACATCTTATGACAAGGTGGGCGTGTGAATCCATATTTCGATAGAGTAGGGACAAAAGTTGCAAAATCGCCAAAGTCTACAACTATAAGATGATTAATCAATGAGATGATGGATGGATGTCTTCTCTCCTCCTATGGACCAATCAGATGATGAATGTTAGGTTCCCCCCCCCAGAAGATGAAAGTAGTCTAAGGGTCACGTTACTATTAATTTTGGTCACATCATCCTGGGCACATAAAAAGGTTTCCATTGCTCACTGTACTTTTATATTTCCTCTATGATATGGCTCAGACAAGTACAAAAAAAAATCTGGTTGTGCCCAAACACATGACTACTTTTTAATTACATCTAATACATTTCTAGAAAAATAACTGAAATTACCCTGCCTTGCGACATTTCAACTCTCAGAAACGTATTAGCAATGTAGTTTCTGCTGAAATTCAAAAAATAAGCAAGAATTTGATTAGGTTTTACAGTAAGTCTTCCTTTTCTGCAGCGAAAAATTGTTTATGCACACGCGTTGATACTTTTTGGTTACATATCAAAGAAATATTTTTACGTCAAGTGATTAGCAAGTAAAAAGTAGACCGCATATGTCCTTAAATATTGTTTTAAGAACAAATAGATCCTTGGAAGGAATATTTGAATATACCTGCGTTGCGCTTTATGTTACCATTTAGTGTAGCAGTTGTATAAGTTCGTAATATTAAAACAAGTGGAGGGTAGCGTTTAAAGATTATTTATTATTTTTAAAAATAATTACAAAAATACAGGAAAATATTAAGAAGATCGATTATCATTGGCATTAAAATTCTAAAGCAAAAGACTAGCAAGACAAGAGTTTTTTTCTGATAAGTCAAAATGTTTCCACACAACAAAGTAAAACAGCAGTTCCGAAAAAAAAAATTCTGCAAAGTAGCTAATTCTAACTTTAAAATTAAAATGATTCAAACATAAAGAAATTTTTTCATGACACAAAATATTGTTACGTTTTGTCGGGGACAGAAACCGTAGATTGGATATGAAGAATAGGACCTGATGTTCGATTGCTGAATGAATGAAGCATGGATAGGAAGTTTGAACGATTGTTTATTGTGAATATTCAACAATTAATTTAAAGTTTCAATAATTAAAGTGAAGTGTGATTAAGTAGACAAATAGAAAAATTATCCGAAGCTACTCCACAAAATTTAAATGAAGGTACCGAGACAAATAGGGCAGAAAGATACAGAAATGAAAATGTTTGAATCCCAAAACTAAAAATCGCGAAATATCAAGAAGTGTAGCTATTAGCTAGATTTCTATTTTATTATTAGACTATTTGGGGTGATAACTTTAACAGCCTGTAGTATCATCGCCTCGAAACGGTAGAGTGAAAACAGTACGAATCATACACAAGGAGAAGACATCCAACAGCTAAGATATTTAAGTTCCCTCTCAATGGTAGACCAGTTCATTCGGGAAATAATCAATTTCTTGTTGTAGAAAGCAATGGGATGCTCCTTTCCCCTATAATTCTGTGCTAAACGTGCTCCAACACCAGTTACAGATGCGTCTGTATAAAGCTGAAAGGGTCGATTAAACACAGGGGAATACAAGGATGGCATTGTAAGTAAACTTGTTTCATACGCTAAAATGCCTTTTCAGCTTCTAAACTCCAAGTCTGACTTCTGAGTTCAATTTGTAAGTGGTAACACGATTTCTGAAAGATTAAGAACATAATATCTGTAGTAGCTTGGTAGACCTATAATTCCTCGTAATTCTTTGTTGGTAGTTGGTCTTGTCATTTTTGAAATCGCTCTACTTTCTGTGAATCAGAAGCATGCTTCCCGTATCCAATTATGTGTCCCAAGAACTTCCCTTGTCAACCAAAACCGCATTTTTCAAGATTCACCGTAAGTTTAACATCTGTTTATGTTTGGAAAGCTCCTTAAAAGTGATTAAAATGCTCTGTCCATAATTTTGAAAAAATTTCCACATCGTCAATAACAGTCACGACAGTATTTTTGATGGGGTGCTAGAGCTTGGTCCATATATTTATGGATATATATTCTGGCATTTTTCATTCCAAAGGGGAAAACTTTCCAGTGGAAATAAACAGAATGTGCAAAAAAAAAGCAGTGTAAAGCTTTGCTTCGTCGTCCATGGAAATCTGTCAATAACCTTTCGTCATATCTAACAATGGTATGTAATTTACCTTTCCCACTTCGTATAGTCATTAGTATAATGTTTTATCGGATAAGCATCAGGTATAATATAACTATTTAAAAGTCTAAAATTATACATAGCCTGACACGTTCATCCTTCTATGTAACACATAACACTGTGTGTGCCCAATTACTGTCACTTGGCTCTATCATGTCTATTTCTAGGATTCGTCTATTCTTCCAATGTTATGAGCTATCTGTAAAGTTTTAATCTTTTTGCAGTCCCCTACTTTAGACTTCCATAGGTGATAGCAAAAAACTACTGCATACTGTTTCAAAATATGTTACAATTCTAAGCGTTGTTTGGCATTTAAAAGACTCTCCATCTGATCAACTTTCTTATCGGTTTCAGTCTCCACATTTCATATACGATCAGTTGGTGAATAATATAAATCTCCGAAATTACTCTCTTGGTCAAAAATCACTCCATCTTGATCAACTCTTGCACTGTAGGGTCGTAATTTGTTCATATTTTGTACTCTCGTACTTCCATCATCCAATTTAACCAAACATGCGTGAGGTCTAGTTAGTTCGATATCTTCTTCAGGGATAATACAAGTGTTCAATAGTTTATGTGAAGAAGAAGCAACAGTACTTTATCGCCTTTATTAATTTTTTTGTCCTTCAACTTCTTTTGCAAGTTAGTTGGGTATTCCGCAGCTGATTGTGTTACGTCTATGGGTATATGCAATTATATAAAGCACTAGCCACTGCGTGGCTAGTACGTTGTTGCCCGTGACAGTTCTTTCGGTGGGGTCAGGTGTGACCACTATTTGCTTACCCTCAGTGATTGCTACGAATTCGTAGTCTATTTGATAACAGCCATAATGGCGTAGCCCGTGGTGTTGATTTGCTTCACAAGCCAAGTGGAAATTCGTAGACTATTGGAATGGATTCCCTGCTGATTCTAATTTGGTTTGCTTCATAAACGAAATTGGATAATAATGGAAAATAGTGGACTTTAATGGAATAAACCAACTGGAAAATAAGGGAATAAACCGATTGGAACATAGAGCTTCGCAAACCAAATTATGAATATCATGTGCTAAAGTTTGCTTCGCAAATTGGGTAACAGCCATAACGGAGCTGCCCATGGTGTTGGTTTGCTTCGTAAATTAAATAGGTTTTCAGCATGACGTCACAAACTTTTGCGAAAATATAACATTTAATAGAAAAATGATTTTTTTAAAGAAAATCAAACATATAAGGTATCCATCTGGTGTCAAATTTTTCGTAGATTTCAAATCCGTTGAAATTTTCAATCTATCTTCAACGATCCTGATTTTACAAAAAAGAACTAAATAATGCCAGCCAAAATGTTTTTTATATTCTTTGATTTCTTTCGCTGAAATCGTAAGAGTGCAACAAATGTAATCTGTTTATTTTTGGAACACGAATATTGGCGTGACATCGCATTCTCTTGCGAAAATATAAAAGATATTCAATTAATAAATTTTAATTATTTAAAGGAAATCATATTTTTTGTATCGATCGGTGTGAAATTTTCCGCATATTTCAAATCCGTAGAAATTTTTTATCTGTTTTTAACAGTCTAGGAGATAGAAAAAAGAACGACAAAAGCAAAGTAAAAACTTTGTTTTTATCGTCTGCTAGAGAATTATTCCTCCACGCAAAATGAGAGCGGAAACTAAAAAATAAATTTAGAACATGATATTTTATGCTGTTGCCATTCCAAGAAAACAATAACAATAAAATTTCATCAAATTCATTTTAAAATGTTCTAGATTGAATTTTAAAATTCACCGCCACCCTGAAATTGCAAACAATTTGGACTACCAGTGTGTGCCAAATCCCATTACTGTAATGCCACAGATTCATGCAGGAAACAAACACATCCTTTTATAATTTTAGAGATTGGCCCGTGCCTCCCCCCCCCCCTTCCCCCACCCCACCCTCCATCTTGATATCTGATGCAACCTCATCCGTCGCATAGCTCGTACCGCCATCTACGGACCATCATAAAAAGGAATTGTTCGACGTTTTTTCAAATTACTAATACAATTATGTTGCACATGGAAGTTCTTACTTTGCACTTTAAATAGTTAGATATATGCATACTTACATCAGATTGAAAATTACACAAGCGTGTGAAGATTCATTTTATTACTACAAGAATTTTGGGAAAGTCAAATTTAAAGTTCTCTCAAAACATTAGTTTAAATCACTCAGTTTATTGTTGGTTCTTCTACTTTTCAACTTTTTTTTCTTTGGTAGGATTTGGAAATCAGCATTAATTAAAATTTGAGTTTAAACTCTCCTTCATGCTATCGAGAAACTAAAAATAGGAAAGAAAAAATTCACATATGTAATGAAATCGTAAATTATTCAATACCAGTCGAAGCTTCTAACTATTGCGAAGCATTAAACTGTTAAAAGCTCTAAAATATTTTACACAGGGTAAAAAACATGGACCTGGTGTTGTGACAACATATGTATTACTTTTGCCCGTGGGGGGGGGGGGGGAGGAATTGTCAGTGTAGCGACATGACTAGAATTGATTAGGTGGTGCAGGAATCGTTTCAAGAATAAAATTATTCATTGATTTCAACTAAATACTAAATTCGAAAAATCATGGAAGAACAAGAGTCAACAAAACAAAGCACAAAGAAAGAACAAAAAGTTTGAAATACAAAGAATTATAAAAACGTAATGCTTCAAGAATTAAAAGTTTATAAAAAAACCGGCTTACGGATTTTACTGTGCATATTCCCGGTGTATACAGGTGGGTATTGATGAGGATGGGCCTACGTGGTTCAGGATTTGTTCTCCCGCTCGACGCGCAAACCCACCAGGCCACCCCATGCCCGCTACAAAACCACTAAAAATTGTTCAGACCGCATGTACACATTCACGTGCGTGGCGAATAGAATAGCGAGGTGAGTGGCCATTGGGCCTAAAGAAACAAGACGAGAGTTTCATATACCCTTTTTACTGCCATCTGCTGACTCAGAAAGGAATCTTTTTATTACCTTTTTTTCTGTTTGAATTTTGTTTTGCTTCAGCTGCAAATAATATACTAAATACAGTATAAAATATATGTTTGTGTGACACACCCCAATATCTTAAACAATAAATATGAAATAAAACAACTTTAAATATTTTTTTTTACTTTAAGAATACGTGGGTAAAAAATTTCTGTCTCCTTAACAGTCCAAACGCAAATTATGTAATTATAGGATACTAGCCACTCCGTGGCTAGCCCGGTGTTGCCCGTGGTGTTGGTTTGCGAAGCAACTAGGGCACCAGCAAACCAGGGGCAACGCCGTGATGTAAGGTATTAATCTGGTGTAACATTTTCAGCAGATTTCAAATCCGGTGAAGATATATTCAATTTAAAAATTATTCATTGAAAGAAAATCATATTTTTAGGTATCACTCTAAAATGAAATTTTCCGCGGATTTCAAATCCGTTAAGATTTTAATCTATCTTTAGCGATTCCGATTTTACGAAAGTAAGCTTAACAATCCCAGTCAATAGGTTTTTTTTTTTCTTCTTCTCTTTCGCGGAAATGGGACAGGAAATGTAACCTGTTTTTTTTTTTAATGCGAACGGCACGAAATGCAATCTGTTCACTTTTGGAAAGGGAAAATTACCGTGACGTCATAATCTCGTGCGAAAATATGAAAGATATATTCAATTTAAAAGTTATTTATATAAAAAAAATTCATATTTTTAGGTATGGATCTAATGTGAAAAATTCCACAGATTTCAAATCGGCAGAAATTTTTGTTCTTTCTTTAACGGTCTAGGACAGTGGTCCCCAACCCCCGGTCCGTGGATCCAATGGTACCGGGCCGCCCAAGGAACATGAAATTACTTCCATTTTATTTACTGTGGTGTACTTCTCTGGGTTTTGGGCGGTTCTTATCTATGAAATGTCCTCTCTCGAATTAGGAGGCGGTAAATCAGAACTTGAAATTTGTTCTGTTACTAGAGCTTCAATTATAATTTCTGAATTTTGTATGTCTCTATTTTCCAATTTTGACAAATGTGACAACTATTTTCAAGTTGGCAGACAAAGTAGCTGCATTTAAAGCCAAACTGAAGTTGTGGGAACAGCGCGTGAACACAGGCATTTTGGACATGTTTCAGACATTAGTGGGGATTTTAGGCGAGACTGAGCCTAAGCATTCATTCTCCCAGTTGGTGCACGATCACCTGTCTTTGCTTTTAAAAGAGTTCGAGCGCTACTTCCCAAGCACTAAAGACCCACGAACTAGTAAGGAATGGATACGCGACCCATTTGTCAACAAATCAGGCGAATCTAGCATGTCTGTGCAAGAAGAAGATCAACTACTGGAGATTGCAAATGAAGGCGGCCTTAAAACTACGTTCGAGATAAGAACTCTGCCGGTGTTCTGGATTAAAGTCATGGCGGAATACCTTGAGATTGCCACCACAGCACTTAAATCCCTATCGCCATTTCCGACAACCTATCTGTGTGAAGCGCGGTTTTCTTCAGTGACAGCAACCAAAACAAAACAACGGAATAAACTGGATCCAAGCAACACACTTCGGGTGTCATTGTCTCCTATTACCCCCAGATGAAACCATCTCGTTGCGAAGAAACAAGCTCAGGATTCTGATTGATTTAGCTTTCTAGTGAGTTAAAATGTAAAATCACTTTACATTTAATTTTTGCAACTGTATTTTATTTGGAAGGCATGTTTAAATACAATTAAATTAAAATTATTAAATCAAAACAATCAAAAATATAAACAATCAACGCCCCCCCCCCCCCTCAGCGTGCCGCGTTAAAATTATCAAACATTGATCCGGTCTGCGGCGATAAAAAGGTTGGGGAGCACTTGTCTAGGAGATAGAAAAAGAACTAATTGAATGCAGTTAGAAGATTGTTTGATTTTATCGTCTGGCTGAAAAATTATTCCTCCGATCAAAATCAAAACGGAAATGAAAACAATAAATTAAGAATATGTGATCTCTTCTATGCTGTAGCATTCAATAATGATTAAATTCATTTAAAAATCTTCTAGATTGAATTTTAAAATTCGACACGACCCAAAAATTGCAAAAAATTCGGACTACCTGTGTGCCAAATCTAATTGCTGTAAGTGCCATAAAATCGTCAGGATTTTGCGACAAACAGACAGACAAACACTTCCTTTTATAATAGTAGAGAAGATCTGGATATCTGATTTCCCAGCAGAATGGAAAAAAGCATGCGATCTGCCAATTGCAAAGAAGATTAAAGACCTTTCTAATATGTGTAGTTATAGACCCATATCTCTAACTAGTACTAAGAGTAAAACAATGGAAAGGATGGTCAACGAAAGATTGGTATTCTATCTTAAAAGCAATAATCTTTTGACACATGGCTCAAGCAGTTTTTAGAAAATTTCACTCGACGAGTCATCAAGTGGCATTATTGGCTAAAGAAATTGAAGATGCTCTGGGCGAAAGCAACACTTTGGTAGCACTCTTTATCGACTTTAAATCAGCATATGATAAAGTCTGGAGAATCAAGTTGTATCAGAGAAGAGACTTCATAACATAGGTAATACTGGTATAATGTTTGATTGGTTAAGAAGCCTAAGAGAACAACGATTTTTTGCAGTGAAATATGGAAATCATACTTCCAGCTTTTGACAATCATATCTGGGTCTGCAACAGGGTAGGGTCACGAGTTCCTCCATGTTTAATGTTTTTGTTAATAAATTGTTTATATAATGTTTGATTGGTTAAGAAGCCTAAGAGAACAACGATTTTTTGCAGTGAAATATGGAAATCATACTTCCAGCTTTTGACAATCATATCTGGGTCTGCAACAGGGTAGGGTCACGAGTTCCTCCTTGTTTAATGTTTTTGTTAATAACTTGCCCCATATCTTGGAAAATATAGAGGGTATTGGGTGTGCCCTTTATGCGGACGACCTGGTAATTTGGACAAAAGCCAATTTAAAAACGCCATAAATCTGTGCATGATCTAAATTTTGGCTTTGAGGCTGCTCTCAGATTGTTGTTTTGAGAATAATATGGAGATCAACACATAAAAATCTGTATATCAAACATTTACTTTGAATCATGAACCAACTAATATGCCTATTTAATATAATGATTCTTTACTGAAAGAATCTGTGAATTCAAAGTATCTTGGAGTTTGTTTCGATAAAAAGCTTACTTGGAAAACACAAGTGGAGGAAATATCATCAAGAGTGCGGAAAAGAGCTGACATTCTAAAAAGACTTGATGGTGTACGATGGGGATGTGATAGAGACACCCTCAACTTGATTTATAATAAATATATAAAACCTATTTTGACATATTGCTCTGAACCCCTCATTACATGAAGTAAAGAAATTATGAATAGGATTGAGGCTTTGCAGAATGAGGTTTTAAGACTGATAACTGGTGCAGTTAAAACAACTCCCATATAGGCAATTCTTCTTCTGACCGATAGCGTTCCATTGGGAAATATTTTTCAGCAAAAGACTTTATGTTTATATGAAAAATTAATTAGATTACCTACAATCAACTATTGGAGGAATTATAACAGACTCCAAGGAAGAAGATTGAAGACTCAAGACGGGATACATCAGAAAATCTTTAAATTAAAGAACGAGATGGATTTGCCAAATAAACCAAAAATCCTACCTGGTCCTATTGATCCCAATGTTATCTGGTGCAAAGTGCAGAATACAACATGTACAAAAGACAAGCACAGACGATGTTATTTTGAAGGCAATAGCCTTAGAAACTATCTCCCCATCTTTACCCTTCGCCAGATTGGATACATGTTTATACTGACGGGTCCCAAATGGCACATGGAGAGAACGTCAGTGCCGGTGTTTACTCGGATATGTTTTCATATCGTGTATCTTTAGGTCCACGTGCAACTTCCTTCCAAGGCTGTAGTCGTAAAAAAAAAAAACAGAGAGTATACTATGGCACCCGAAGATTTTTTTCCAGGGGGAGGCGAAACATGTAATTACTACTTACACTTTTCGGGGGGGGGGCAAAAAACATGTACACACAAACGCACATGTATATATAGTATATATATAGGAAATCCATAAACCAGGAGGGGCGACTGCCCTCTTGCCCCACCCCATCAGGACGCCCAGTTGAACTAATCGTTCAAATTATGGAGAAAAATTTGAAGAAATTTCGACTTAAGCAGAAATTCTTGTTCACAATATTCGAGTTATTGGGAGTTTACTGTATTTATGCAAAGCAAAATATACCGACTAGAATCGAGTGATATTCAAACTCGAAAATCTCACTACATTAATATTTAACTATGATATAAAATAATTACAGGAAATGTTAAGAGAAAAATATTTAAATACTAAAAGTAAAATTTAATTTTGTTTTATTTTAACAAATTTTAAGGCCTACCTCTCATTTTCATTGAAATATTTCCCAAACTACTTGACGAGAGAAATACGTCTCTGTCTCTTTTTTGTAGCGCATAGTCTTGATAAAGTCAACTGAAGAGCGGTGGTTGGCCAACCAAGAATTTACAAATTTTTTCGACTGAAAGTGTTCTATAGGTGGTCCATTTGTATTACTAAATATTAGATTGGAGACGTTTGAAATCAATAAAGATGATCTCCAATCCTGTTACTTATGTTGTTCATTAAACTAAACCCGCGCTCGCACTCGGCCGTGGAACATAGTAAAATTTCAATTGTTCTTAAAAGAGGCTTTAATTTTTCTGGAACAACTTGGGCGCTTTCATTGAAGCCCTCAAACCCTAAATAGTGCACATTACATTTATACCAAAACGTTGGCAGATCCTTTTTACCTCCTTTCTCCATAGCGAATATCCCCTGTATTTATATTTTCTGGATCCAGCTTTGAGATATCATTCAAAGTTAACAATTTTCTTCATTAACATCAGAACAAGGTCTGGATTTCATTTTATCGACACTACTTTGAATGAATTACTTTTGATTAATAAGTACGATTTTAAAATTCTGTACCATCAAGGTGATATCTTAAAATAGAAACTTTTCTTTTGCTTCTACAGCTATCTGCATTTTTTCTCCTGGGGTGTCTTTAAAAGTCTCAATGACCCTAATTGTTCTTTAAATTAGTTGTTCAGCCCGTGGAAGGGTTGTCTTCATAGATTGGAGTTCAGTAGAAAGCATGAATAATTCTTACAGAATATCAAGTATGAGACCCAAATCCAAAACGAATTTTGGACTTCCAAAGTTTTTTTCAACCCAGTATTCAACCCAGTCCAATTAAATTCAAATTATCACTCTATTTCAGCTGCGTTTTCAAAATGGTAATAAGGCGTTTTATATGACCAAACAGCTTTAATCGTTTTAAAACTGCTTGCAATCCAACGTATACTTCGAACTTGGCCTATTTTGACGAACTGTAAGTCCAATTTACGGGAAACGTTCTCAAATGCTTGACTATTTTTTGGCGATCGACTATATACACAATACAGTTTATCCATAAACGATTTAAAATGGTTTAACCCATGAACATCTTTAATGGCATCATTGACAGACAATTCTAAACTCTGATCAAAGAAGTGCCACGTAAAGAACTTTGGATATGTCTGCCTTAGTCGAGTTACTTCTCCAGAATGCTTTCCTGCCATCACACTTGCACCATCAGTGGCAATAACAATCCAATTTTCTTTCAAATGTTACTCATTAAATCCGTGAATTTTTAAATAATTAAAAGCACGTTTTTAATGTGTTCAGAGTCTTGCGATTCTAATTCGCATAAATCGAGGGAAATATATTCTGCATTTTCGTCATCTATACTATATATGCTTTTAAACACCCCACTAGAGTCGTTTTGTTACATAAAATGGTCTATTCATCAATAAGCACACTAAATTAAAAGTTTAAAGAAATAATTTTGGAAATTAATTTCTTCCTCATGTTATTAGCTATATGATTAATTATATTCGTAGCTGAATATCGCGAATGTAGAATAAAACCAAGGTTTATACCATTTAGCTCTTGCATGTTGATTAGATTCTTATGATTTAAAAAAAGCCCTATTCTTCTTTGGATAAGTAATAGGCAGTTCTGAAAACTTTCATTGTTGTTTCTTTAGCTACTGATTTTATTTTTTTAATGTAATGTTCCACCTGTTTTTTCCCCTTAGATTTCAATAGCTGTCTTCAGACCAGCTGTCTTATTCAGATTCAACTGTCTTATAGCCGTCAAATTGTAAGTGTTTTTTTTTTTTTTTTTTTAATTTTAGTTCGGAGATTGGATAGCAGCTTGCTACTGCGATCTTTTCAGGAAACTTCAATTATGGAGTTGCTCCATTCCTCAGAGATGCGTACTCTTTTTATTCTTTAAAAGGCCCTTAAGTTTTGACAGTGGAACAAAAATTGCAGCCCAGTTTCCCTTTTAAGCTAATAAGCCATGCATGTTTTTTCAGAAACTCCGTATACTGACTGTTAGTCCATACTTCCGGCCATGTTCTTTTTGCTTTTAAATCTAGGGAATTATCTCTGTTAATATGCGATTTATATGTAGAATCATCCGCGATTTCTATTTCACAAGATATCTTTTTCCACTCATATAATTCTTCCGTTTCTGATATTCTTTTCTAAGTTAAATTTATTGCCTTTAATCAATGAACCATAACGACAGATAGGAGACGGGCCCTCGTAAGCATTACGGCGACAGTACAGGGCGCAAAGTATGCTAACTAAGTCAATCCCTTTCCATAAATACTACTTTGTCTATACTAGTTCGCATCACGGGACAACTCTTTGGCACGAAACAGGAAATGCTGACTCTGAGGTTCTCCCCCCTCCCAACCTTAGACCCTGTTCACATGAGGTTTTTCTAACGCGCGTTCGGAGAGGCTTTCTAACTTGTGTTTGGCGAGGCTTTCGAGGTCCGCTTTTCGAAAGCATTAATTATGTTTTTTTATTCCTCTAATTCAAGTTTCTTTCTTTGCGATCGTTGAAGATAGAGTGAAAATTTCAACGGATTTCAAATCAGCGTAAAATTCTACGCCAGGGCGATACCAAAAACAGATTTATTATTTAATTATTTTTATTACATAATTAATTATTTATTTAAAGAAAATCATATTTAAGGTATCGATCTGATGTACAATTTTCTGCAGATTTCAAGTTCGTTGAAATTTTCTCTCGATCTTCAATATTCGCAAAGATAGAAACTTGAATTGGAGGAACAAAAAAACATAATTTAATGCTTACGAAAACCGGACCTCCAATGCCTCGCCAAACGCTCGTTAGAAACACCTCGTGTGAACAGCCTAGTACACCTTAGTGCCTTTATAGTACGATTATATAGGCACTCTACCCATCCCTCCTAACCCCGCCTCAGTGTGTACCGTGTAACACGATGGTATACGGCGTATACCACCGTATACCATCCACTACAGTCCTGCTTCCTTCGAAGTTGAGGCTGAGGCCATTAGAATAGCCACGCAGCATCTGTTGCCGAGAACAGAAGTTTTTGTCAATGCAGTGATTTTGTCTGACTAAAAGACTGCAATTCAAGCGGTTACCTATCTCAATTACGTTGGATTTTTCAAGAGTTGGAGACTGCATTATGAACCTGAACATTTTGATACCCAAACTAAAGATGATTGTGCTTCAATTCAATGGATCCCTCCTCATTGTAGAATTATTTGTTATGGGAAGGCTGACTTACTGTCGAAGGAGGGAACACGAATTATTCAATCTCCAAATAGCTCAATCCCTTATTATATCAACTTGGTAATTTTTTTAGTTAACGTCGTACTAGAGCAACACAACGGGCTATTGACGACGGTCCGGGATCAGTCCCTGAAGGGAAAGATCCGAGGACAACACCTCGTAATTTTGAACCACGGTCAGATGACGAAGCAACACCTGAGCTGGCACCCCACTCTCCAAACTTCCACGCCAACCCAACGTGAGGACTTTCGGCCACGACAGATTTAAGGTGCACCAGCCGCCTCTACACCATACGTTTACAAACATTCAAGCCCGAACCCGGATTTGAACCAGGAACCTTCCGATCTAGAGGCTAACTCCTTAACCACTACACCGGTTGGTCGGCTATATCTACTCTATGGTTACACTGGAGCAAAATACAACGAGTATTTCAATTGGATGGGATTTGGGAGTTTTATGGCGCAATTCGAATGCGTATCACTGCGCTCGAGAATTGCTCTCGTCAGAACATGTCACGTGGTTAGAATGTGATGATTAAAAAACAGATAAAACATTAAAAAAAAACATATAAATTTCTTCATAAAAACACAAAAATAATTTCAAAATCAAGATAGTAGAAAAGAACACACGTTGCTCAAAAAATAAAACTACTGAATAAATTTTATTGTGGTTGTGTTATGAACCTCATGAATTACAAGGGGGTTTGTTGTCTGTTAAATAAGTGAGTAGTGTACGGTATCGGCCATGGGCTTGAATTGCCCATCATTCTTAAACATTAACATATCTATTTGTGTTGATATAATATTATTCGTTGGTTTTGAGTTGTACAAATGTTTTTAAATCATCAATATAAAGTCATGAAATGATAGAAATCAAATAATCTCACCTAGAGCTTCATTTATATTTTGAGAATTTCAGTTAGTATTTGCTTCTTGAATATTCAGCCAAAACAATTAAGTGTAATATATGTTAAATTAACTACCTGTGCATGTTTTTTTCAACGAAGAAATGCTGGATTGAACAGACTTTTGATTCGTAAAAGCTTAATTTGGGGATTTGAAAAACAGACAGCTGACCTCTGTTTATTCAGTGGTCAAGAGTGTCCCCTCGTAGTTTGATAGATGTCCATTAAATATTTTAAATATTCGCTACTCTGTCACTAATGCCAAAAACGTGTTTCCAACATTCATTTTTCCTATCTTAATTTTTATTAGTTTTTAATATATTATGTATTGAGCATTTGTAAAAATAGTCAGTAAATTCTGTCATGAAGATGAACAAAATTCGAATTCTTGTCAGCACAATGACAGATATTGCCTGACAATGAGATCAAAAGCGAAAATTTTAGAATATTTTTAAAAGTCTATTTAATAATTATTTTTCTGTTAAATACAGGTCACTTCAAATTAATTTTTCAACAGTAGAATGTATTAAAAAGCTTTTCCAAAAAAAGCTGTCTTTCACTTATGTAATGTAAGCAGAGATACTAATATGAGAAGATACATTTATGTGACTAGTCTGGAGCATCTGAATTTTTAAATCTTGATATTGTAGAATTGAAAACTATATACAATTTTTAGATTTTACTTGCATACTCATAGGAATTGTATAGGTTACGCAAAAGACTGTCTAAAGAATTTCCAGTTTTCAATTTGGCCTGTTTCTGTGGTCCACACTTAATCCAAAGCAAACATTTTGTGTGTTTTATCAACATCAATGTTTAATGTAATGAATGTGTTTCTTAAGTTTGATGGAACAAAATATTATTCAGTGATTCTTCTGGAAATGTAATTTTTAAATTGGATAAAAATTATAGTTTATGATATGACTTGCGTGCAACTTAATTTTTTGGTGCCAAATCAGAAGCAATCCACTTTACATTGTAAATAAATCAGGGAGTTTAAAATTTTGCTTATAGCCTTCATTGATCCTGCCTACCAGGATTATGCAATTAGCATTTGATCCTTTATAGGATCATCCACTTTAATCTCCAGAAAAATCCTACAACTAGCAATGTCTGAATGAAAACAGTTATTTAGCAACATGAAGTATAAACATTTAACTTTTCGCAGTCCTGTTGTGTTAATTGCTTTTTTAATAATTGATTTTCTTTGTAATATAGATCTGGATTACCACCATGTCCCTGAGGCCAAAAGTTGTCGACTTTGATTCAACATGGGCTGTATTAAAAGAAACTGTGGAGGGAGTAATTACGCTTGGTCAAGTAGCCCGCCATGTGTGGAATGATCGCTTCACATATCCTTATTTGATAATTTGTGATACTTTTTTTAGTTCCCCTTAAGTTTGAAACAAATTGATTAAATACATCCTCTTAATCAAATTGATGTTTCTTGAGTGAGGATATCCAGGTATTATTTATGATGTAGATATTTAAAGTATTGACAATGTATTATTTTTTAGCAAATTAACTAAAGGTTAATGCCACAATGGAATTAAATGCAAAATCCTTTCATTCTCAATGAGGAAATCTTAATTGTTTAAAAATTTAGTATTGGTATTGTAATATTTAAGTTTACTTTTGAATCTTATTACCAAGAACATGTAGAAAATAGGACACATTTCCATGACAATATCTTAAATTGTTTTCAAGAGGTTTTGCTTTGAAATCATTGTCCAGAGTCCGTTTTTTTTTTTTTTTTTTGTCACTTTTTCTATCTTCCACCTCTTTAATTTTCAAAAACAAAGCGTTTAACCTGGACCAAATTGATGAAACAACGCAAAAGGAACCAGACGTGTTCAGAGTAAATGCCACAGAAAAATTAGAACTGTAAAAATAAAATTTGTTGCACTGTATTAAAAAGTTCATTTTCCTTTTTAAAAAATATTCCCAGTTTTATATCTTCTAATTTAGTATTGCAAATTACGGACATAAATAAAATGCAGGCAAATCAAATTAGGGTTTTTTGACAAAAAACTGAAAATAATTCGAAATCCGCAATGGCTGAGGTCCGGAGGATTTTGGACTTGGTACTGTATTAGTTTTCACTTTAGGATATCTTTAACTACTTTTCATAGTCCTAGCATATCATTTGCAACTCTTTTTTGGCAAACAGTTAATATGGGTTAAGAGCTTTACTCCACATTTTGCTATATTTTCAGTTGCAACTTCTATTGCCTTGTAAATACTGGATTCGTGGCCAGAATATTGGTTTTTAGGTTGGTGTTTAACTAGCTAAGAATTCTTCAAAGTGCACTTGATTGTTGGTAACACTGAAGGTATGAGTTTACAGGAAATGCTAAAAACAGTATTCTACTTGATATCTCTTAGTCTGTTCTGGAATAGCACATTTTTATGGTTAGCAAAAATCCCTGCTGGAGACTCATGTTCGATCATATTCTCAGAATTAACTTGTATTAGGACTTAAATTTTGGGGCTGGTGTTAGGTACTCAAGTATTTGCTGCTGTAACAGTGATTCTTAAAGGGTTTCCCAGGGTATAGGGGTAGTTGTATGCAGAACGTTTGAAATTCCTGCCTACACTGCTAGTGTTAAAGAATATGGGCAAATCATTGCTTCCCAAATAGTATTGTAATTCTTAACAGCTACACAGCCTGCTAAATCATGCCATACATCAAAGTTCCGAGGTTCAGTGAGTTTGCTTGCTGCGTTAGCAACTGCAAGTTGTTGGTACATCCTATTCAATTCCTGTAATTTAGTCCGAGTGTATTTCCCTCTTTGTCAGTAAAATTTTCCTAGTGTTCCATTTATTTGTCATTGTCTGTCTTGTGTTTGGTACAGCTTGGCTAAATATAGCCTTCAAATATGCCCCTCTGCCATTAAACCAAACCTAAAAGTTATGCTACTATATTTATCTAATTGCTTCAAGTAATAGGTTAGTTTGTTATGAAAAGACACAATATTTCTATTAGTTGTTGATAATCTTGTGAAAAAATTATCCCACTGTTAGAACATGCATGATTTTATAAATATTGTGCAGCATAAATCATACCTTTTAACTGTAGAAAAGTAATCATCTCTACATTGTATGACATCTTGAGTACAATTAGACGTTCCTCCAAGATCCAGCTTTTTGAAGTTTAAATTATTGAAAAATTTTCTTACTTTCCTTGAAAAACTTCCTTAACTTTTTCTACTGATGTGTATGCTTTATGTGTTGCCTTTCCTGATGCACTGGGCGATAAATTGTACCAAGAAACTAAAGATTACCTAGAAGAGCATGTGGAAAAGCTTTATAAGGTCAGTACTCAAAGATATAAGAATATATGTTATTAAAGGAAACTATTATGCCTTTTAAGTTTATATATTCAAGTATACCATCAAAACTGCACGATTGCTTTATTTCTTACCTTGTGACTGAAAACTAAATTAAATATCTAGTCAATATTGATCCATTGAAAATTTCTCCATTGTTAATATGTATTAACTTAATATATGCTTGATTGTAATAGCTATAAAAGTACAAATAAAATTGACTCATTAAAAAATATTCTTAATTTTCAAAAAATTCAATAATATAAAACTGGTTTTGTTGACTAGCTGAAAATGATTATGTTTACCAATATGATGTGATTTAAAAGAGACCTTTTAAAATTATGCTGTCCAATTAATCTTTAAGGAGAATCCTGCAAAATTCACTTAGAAAATCCCTAATTGCCCGTATTCATCTATTAAGTAATTGGTTCATATAGTTTAATGTATTTTTGTATCAGCTTGGTAATTCCTACTGGTCTTGCCATCTGCTAGACTAAGTCCAACAAGTTATTCATCCTCATGGAAATTATTATGTCACCAGGATTGTGGAATAAGTCTGAAGGGTTAATTCCCACACAGGAAAAAATGTGATTCCTTGGGGCATGTTTCAATTTATACTTAAGAAAAACAAAGAAAATATTTTTTGCTCGTTCAGAAATTTCATGCTGCTAATTTGCCTCTTTGAATCTAGATAAGGTTGTATCCCTAGACCACTGAAGTTAATATTTATGCTAATTCATATTCTCTAATATTAAGTGCTTATTCATTAACTTTAAAGTCTTCCATGTAGTGTTTTCAAAGTCAATATTATAAGTAAAATTTTTCTGTTTTCTTCCTGATCAGTTGGAGCATTAAATTCTAGCAAAATTGATTGTACAGTTTAAATTTCATTTAAACTGTTTGATAGGATGTTGTATCAAATTATTTTGTGCCATCTAATTAGACGATCCACTAACTCATACTATGTATAATTTGTGCATACTAATGAATTTTATTCATATGGCTTATGATTTTTTTTAAAAACACATTAATTTTTATAGTTGGTGGTCTCATCAGATGAAGGACTTTTGGTAGCTTATTACAAACACTGGATGGAATACAGTCAAGGTGTCTGCTACCTAAATAAATTATACATGTAAAAATCTTTTTTATTTATTTTTTGATCAGTTAAGAATAGTTTTCTTTTATTTTACCCTACTTTTATTCATATATTTAATTGATATATCAGTTACATTTGTATTGATCTGTCAGTATTCTAGAGTTTAGGTGAACCTTAGTTTTTGAGAACCACTGATTTTGGGGTTCCATCTTTAGGAATTGTGGTTAACCACATTTGCATAATGCTATAGGGGGTAAAGCAGTTATTAGGTATTTAATAGAAGTTTTTAATGTTTCTCAAACTTTAAATATAGCTTACGTTAAATAAATATGATTTGTACTTGTTCTTTCAACTGTTTCTTAAACATAATCTCTACTATTATAAAAGGAAGTGTTTGTGTATGTGTGTGCATTGTCCTGACGAATCTATGGCACTTACAGTAATGGGATTTTGGCACACTGTTAGTCTGAATTTTTTGCGATTTTTGTATGAAGTCAGAATTTTACAATTCAATCCAGAACATTTTAAAATTAATTTAATGACCTACTTAATTATTATTGTTTTCCTAAAAATGACAACAGCATAAAAGATCAGAGATTCTAAATTTATTTTTTCTGTGTTTTCGTTTGAACGCTTTCAGCCGAAGAACAAAACAAATAAAAAGTTTAGCTGGAGTTTTGTAGTTCTTTTGCTATCTCCTAGATTGTTAAATATAGAGTAAAAATTTCTGATATAAACTAAAGTAACTGATTTAAAATCTGTGGAAATTTTCACATTAGATTGATACCTAAAAATATGATTTTCTTTAAATAAATAATTTTTTAATTTAAAGTTATATTTTTTCCAATATGAACGCCTTTGCGAAGAATGACATTTGTTCGATTCAAGATTAATTAATTTTATTTCCTGACAAACAGCAAAAAATTCAAGCAAAAAAAAAAATAACGTTAAAGTTATGAGA
Organism: Metellina segmentata; assembly: GCA_947359465.1. Lineage (NCBI taxonomy): Eukaryota > Metazoa > Arthropoda > Arachnida > Araneae > Tetragnathidae > Metellina > Metellina segmentata. Next base: position 84,772,574 of record OX375877.1, read on the forward strand.
CTGGCCTTTTTCAGTGCTTTTTTCTATCTTGGCGTTTTTTAAAGAAAATTTTAACGGATTTGAAATCTGTGGAAAATTTTACGCCAGATAGATACAGTATACGTTTGGTTTTATTGTAATAAATAATTTTTCATTTAACTATGTATATTCTCGCAAGAGATTGTGACATGCAGATTGGATCTCTTCACAATTTGAATTTGGCCACATTTGACAATTACAATGCCATCACAGCGTTGCCCGTGGTGTTGGTTTTCAGTCCAATAGGCTACGAATTCCCATTTGGAAGCAAACCAACACCACGAGCAACGCTGTGGTAGCTGTTATCCAATAGGCTATGAATACTGTTCCCATTTGGTTTGCTTCACATTCATACCTAAAGTGTAATTATTTTAGGTTGTCTTTTTTCAGAAAATTCATTTTTAGCATATATAAAACCTCTAAAAATACAAGAGCATTTAGTGACCTGTCACTTAACTGTTGGTAAAATTTTGAACAAAAAGTATTACTCAATAAAAACGTTCATTCTGCATAGTTTGAGATGGATTGGATTGTTGAAAGTGCTTTGTATAAGTTAAAGACTTTCAGTTTTATGGTTTCCCTTTCCATGTGATAAATTATCTTTTACTCACTGGGAACGTGATCAAGTCTGTTTTCAGGGACATAAGCACAGTAAGAAAGTGCCTGAAATACACAATCTAATAATGGAATAATGGATAGAGGAATCTTAATTTTGCCTTCTCTTGCATAAGTTTTTACGAAAATCATCTCTACATATTTCCCTTTTAGAATTACTAGTTTTAAAATGAAATAGATTTATTATAAAACTAAAATCATTCGCACGCGCGTGTAAGCAAAATGGTATAAGATTATTTACCTGACTCATAGAAATGTAAATTGTAGTTCATGAAATTGATTTTTCTCATAATTGTTTTGTAAAATCATTCTGTTTTATATACTTGTCAAAATTAAACATTAAGTAAAAGGTCAAAATGATGCATGTGTAGAATGATCTTGTATCAGAAACACATCAAACTATTACTTTCCTGCATTACAACATAATTCCATTACAGTGAAACTTTGTTTAACTGTCTGTCCTTTATTACGGAACTCTGCCGCTCAGAAAGCATGAGCCTAGAAGAAACAAAAGAAAATGACAGACTATTTTAAAATTTGAATATGTACGTGTAGAGTGTAAGTTCATGTAAACAATACGTACTTAATGTATATTGTACATTGTTTGTTTCTATAAAATAAAATAAATACCTGTTTGTATAGTGTATTTCCAGTTCGTAAACATGCATTTTTGGTGGAGTGGTAGCATCCGATACGTTAGGCCGCCAAAGCGATTGTTTACGCCAAATCAAGATGGCCGCCGATGTAAGCAATTCCAAGATGGCCGCCATATACAACGTGAACCTTTGCATACAGTGCATAAATAATAATAATTTGTTTAAAAATTAAGAAAAAAGCAATATAAATTTCACTTGAAAAATTTCTAATATTTCAGTCTGGTTTTCTCCGAACATGTACGCAATTTTGCGTCAATTTCATCCTAGTTTTGTCACTTTAAAAAAAAAAAAATTTAATAAAAAATAATAATTTATAATTGTTAAAAATAATAATAATAAAAATAAAAAAAAACGTGATTTTTTTTAAAACATCCGGATTTTCATCAATTTTGAATTAGAAACTTTGCAATGCATAGAAAATTCAAAACAAGAAATATTTTTTTAATAAGGTAGTTCTTTTCTGTGATCATAATCCACACAAAGGTTTTTGATGAGAAAAAAAAAATCTAAAAATTCTTCTGCTATCCATAAGTGTGAAAAAGTATTTTTTCACAATTTTTCTAGCAATTAGCATTATGTGAGCAACTCAGTGGGGATATTCCAGGTTATAGAGCCATATATGGAAAAGCAAGACAAATATTTTTATTGTAACGACTTTACAAGAGGAAATTGTTTTTTAGAGAAGTCAAAGCGTATTGCGCTTAAGGTTTCAATGCGTTTAAACCAGTATACCGGGAGAAATTTGTTTGTAGATAAGTCACAGCGTATAACGCGCGATCCCCGCCTGCCGGCTACCTCGCCGCCCCTCCGGGGCCGGCGAGGACCTTTCACCGTTGGCTTCCATGCGTATAAGTCACCGTATTGGGTGCCCACCCAAGCATAGTCCAGTGTTTGTAATATAACCAAAAGCTAAACAAAAATCAAACTTACCCTCATAGCCGGGTCCTTGAAATTCTGACAATGGTTAACAGTCATATGCTCGAATCGATAACCCTTGAACTCTTTGTCCTTTGGGTATTGATACCAGCATATAACTTCCAATAGTCAGAAATTTTTGTAGTTCCTTGCAAAATTCAGCTCTGAATTACCTCAGCCAAAACTTTCTGGTTCCTATTTTTCACCTCAACCATAAAACATTTATCCGTCCCTCGTTCAAGTCCTCCAAACACCCATTTACCCTCCAATTTCTTACTCCTGTTATACTTTCTTTTGCCAAACTTTTGTCCCATCTTTCTGCATTTCCACTCCTACCTATCACCAGCATCCTTTCTCAATGTTAAAATCATATCATTCTCACATGAAAGACATTTCACCTTCTTCCCAATCAAGCTACTTACATGTTTGCAAAAAAAAAAAAAAAAACATTTTCTAACGTTCAATAACAATATCCACTGCTATATCAAATCAACTATGGGGAAATAAGCAACCAAAAGGGGAAAAAAATTCTAAATTCCAATCTGCAATTTCAAAAATCAAATTTAATCCAAATTTGTTTTCGAAATTTTAATTGAAATTTAAATAAAGTGACAAATTTAAAAAATTGTAACTTACAATCTGCTTTCCAAACTTATCCTAAAAATTTTGAAAATTAATAAAACAAGTCGATTTTATAAATCAAGAGCAAAATTCATATGCACCCAACAATTTCAAAGACTGTCTAAATTTTAATTCCGTTCTATATTAAAAATAAAAGTGGAAAAGCGTATTTTCTTCCTAACCAATCATGAGACCCGTTTATTATCGTCAGGAGAAAATATCTAGGGTTGCCTTAAAACTAAGAAAAGCGGGAAAACGGGAAGGTTACCACAATTGGCAATACATCGCTCGAAAGTTGTAACGTATCGGATACTACATACCATCCGCATTTTTTTATCCGTTCATATGCATTGGATGTGGGTGGGTTGTTTAAGATTTTTCTGTTATCTGTCTTTCTATTAATTGCTATGGTCCTTACCCTGAGGGTTAATCGAAGTTTCACTGTACTATATTCAAATACTATTTCTTATTATAATTTGGGAATTTAATATTTTCTTTTTATATTGCACTTGATAAAAAAAATGTATACATTTTTACATGTACTTCTAATACCATATTTTATTTTTATTTCATTAAAGGTATCTGAATACTCAGCATATCGTAAAGAAAAAATTCAATGAAGCGGACCTGCAATATGGAAGAGCCGAAGCAATGGACCAGATGCTGGAAATTGGAGAAGTAAACTTGTTTTTCTGTAGTTTATAATCCATCCCTTGAAGTTGAATTCAGATATTGTGAGCAGGTTAACAAAATTATTACCAATTACTAGTTGAACCTTGTGATCTCTCCACATACAGATTATTCCTCGGAAATTAATTAAAACCCATCATTAAAATACTCCTTTTTCAATGTGTATTCATCCCTTCATTTTAAATGCTTACTGAGTGTACACTTTGGCCTCTGTTGAAAAGGTCTTGAATTTGAATCCGTTTCTAGTCTAGGATGGAATTCGGAATAGGATTCCAAATTTTATGATTACATATAACATTTGGCAAAATTAAAACTTATTAATTAAATTAATAAAATTTTGCTTTTCACATCCTGGACTTGGGTTGGACCCAAGGTACTCTAAAGGGTTTGCTGTCTTTAGTAAACACGGGGGTCATGCTACCTGGGTACCCAGGGGATTTTTCCCTGCTTTTTTCCATCAATTCCCTCGTATGACATTTTTTACTTGAAGTTGTCTAGTGTTTGGAGTAACTTGACCAAATATTTGCACTTGCACCATGAAACCCCCAAACTACCAACAAACATGGTCTTGGGCCCTATTCATTGTATATTTAATCTTCTATAAAATTTGTAATTTCAATTGAACCTTCACGTTGGCTTCAACAAGCTTATTCCTTTTTTCAGTTAGGATTAGATATTTGGAAGAGAAAGATGATACAAGTTTTAAGGGAGAATCTGGTGCATTTACTTCTTGAAGGAATAAAGATGTAAGTATATAGATTCTCAGAGGCTCAAAAATTTATATATTGGGTCATCCAGAAAGTTCTGCGTTTTTTTATGATAAATACCAATGAAGCAGTACAAAAATTTAAGAAAATGTTAATGAATCACATAAGCACCATTTTGTTCTATGACTTTTTGCACTCTTTCCGGCAGCTGGAAAATTCTCTTTTTAAAAGTTATTAGGCTTATATGTGAAATTATCAAGGTGCTGTTTGACAGTCTCCAAAGAATTGTACTCCAGGCCATTCAGAGAATTTTTAAGTGACCTGAAGAGGTGAAAATCTGAGGAAGGTCTGGTGAATATGGGGGGGGGGACACAAAACATCCCAGCTATACTCAATATGTCTGTCATTCAGCAAAATGTATACAGATCATTGTCATGCTAAAAGACAATACCTCAACAATTGGTCAGTTCTGGCAGCTTTGCTCAGTTCCGCTTTGCTTCGAATTATTTTTCTAATACTGCCATTTGAGAACAGTATTTTTCCAAATTTATCGTCTAATTTTGTGGCAACAATTTCTTTGTAGTCTCACCATACACAAAGCATTACTTTTTTGGGATGCAGCAGGCCTCCTTCTATTTGGAAAGCCGCAGAACTTTGCAGATGACCCAATATGAATTAACAATTGAATATGAAGCTTAAAAGTGGTTGTCTGATTTCTTTAATTTTTTTATGCAAATCCATTACTGTAATAGTTATGATTTAAGCTGTTTGAAATTATATTGATGGCCTTTTATGTAATTTGAATTCTTATGTTTTCTAACACATTTTATTTCAGTTTATGTTAATTTTCATTGAAATAAGATAAAATATTATGAAATACTTTAATTTTCCTGAATGTGTCAAACCTATTTATTGTCTTGTATACATATTTACTTAATTTGCTTACCTGCTAATCCTTTTTTGAATTTGTTATACAGGGACCGGCTAGGTGACAGTCCTAATCAACCTGTGTTTCATGGTGTAATCCAGTCATTTGTCCTAGTTGAAGAATATAAAAAGAATGATAATTTAGAAGTAATTATTGTTATATTGTACAGTTTTATTGTTCTTGATTTTACAGTTTCATTGGGTTTGTGCTAACATATTTACTATGAATTTTGTGTCTAGAAATTAAAAGATTCATTTTTCTGAATCTTATCTCATGAATTAGGCTGTTATTCATACTCCATTCTCCTTTTAGAACAGTATCATCATTTATCACTTCTAAAAATAGCACTTTTCATTTCTATAAACTTTTTTTTTATCTTGCATCTATTAGACATTTTAAAATTTTATGTAGATGAAATTCAAAGTGTTCCATATTTTTTTATTCTTTTATTAATTTTTTTAAGTTTGGTAAAAGCTATATTGATAGCATTCTTAGATTCCCCTTTCCAAACTTCTGAATTCTACTCAATTTTGTTTTTTTTTCTTAGCTTTACCGAAGCATATTTGAGACATCATTCTTAAAACATACAGGTGATTATTACACACTTGAAGCTAGTCGTCTGCTGCAAGAGAATGATTGTTCACAATATATGGAAAAGGTAAAGTTTTCTTCCCTGTTGCTTGTACTGTAAAGCTGCTTGGATGATTGCAATCCTGAATAAAACCAATTTTAATTTTTTTTTTAGGTTCTACAACGTTTAGATGAAGAAGACTTTCGAAGTCGCAAGTATCTGCATCCCAGCTCCTACAGTAGAGTTACTCAGGAATGTGAACAGCGGATGGTAGCCGATCATCTTCAGTTTCTACATGGTGAATGCAAGAGAATGATTCAGCAGGAATGTCGCAGAGGTATAGTTTTTGTTTGCAGTGAGATGGTTGGTCTTGTTACAAGGAATTCCCCAGCTGCCAGAATTTCTCAGCCTTATGAATATTCATAAAACAGATACAAATTGCATGTAATCTAGATTTTTTGGGCTTCAATTAGCATATTTTGTTTCCCCTCTTAAGTTCAAAACAAATTGAACTTTACGCATAAAAATATTAGGTTAATTTGCATTGTTGCAGCACATTTGGCATCAACTCTATCAGTGTGCTAGTTTTGTAGAGTTAGAATATTGTAAATGTTTTTTTATTAGATTTTGAACTACTTTTAGGAATTTTCAATTAAAAAAAAAATTCTGTTTTTATTGCTGTAAATGGAATTCCTTAATGAAATCGTTATTCAATGTTCTGGTTATATCTAATGTTTTTATACAGTTTAACATGTGTCTCTTGCATATAATTGTGCATGCCTTAGATATTGTTTGAATGTGACCTAAAGAAAATATAAAGTCTTCATACCCAGATAGCAATATGAGTCCATACTGCGAAGCTATATTCCTATTATGTCCTATTTTGACCTATTCTGTCCATTCTTAAGTACCCATGTTTCATTTCACTACTTGAAGCCATGTCAGGTGCATTAAATTATTTTACTCCTTCCATTTTATTCGCAGTGGTTTCATTTGGTGGTTCATATTTCTGCTGACTGATATGAGGTTATACATTCAGCCCCAATCTGAGGACAGTACATTAAAAACCCACACAAATATATAATTGTCCTTTAAAATGAAATGCTTCATATAACCGAAGCCACATGTTGCATTCCAAATGCTGTCCTCCATCATTATTTTAATATTCACCCCTTACCTCTGCATTCAAAAACTAATTCAATTCTTCAATCCCTTCCGTTCAGACATAACTATCCTTTCCCTACATCCATCCTAAATGATTAATCAATATCAAGAACCTGGCCTCCCATAGAAGCACTGATAATTCACTGATCCAGGATAACAATTGACCACACCCAGGCCCTAATAGTATAATGCCACTTATTGGGTCAGCTGACCTTGAAGCAGTTACTCTTGCCTCAAGTGCTCTAATGCAGGCCTCAAAATAGATTTTTTAATGCAGGTGCACCTTGTGCACTTAAGTTTTTAAATTAGGTGCACAAGTTATATTTTAGGTGCACATTAAAAAAAAAAAACGTAATATAATGGCATTAATGTAATGTAAGCTACTTTATTAGTTGGTATGTTTATAGTAGTTATAGTAGATAGTAAATAAAAATATTAAATTCTCCGGCGCACACACGGCTGTCGCAACAGAGCCGTCTAGCAAATGTTTCGATCATCGGAAAGTTCTGATGGCAATGGCACAAGTAAACCTTCCTCCTGTATAAACCCGTTACGGCCCAGTGATTTTTTTTTTATCTCATAGTGTGTATTTTGGAATTTTAATTACGTTCCCTTGAGCGAGAGAGGTCAATATTAATATATTTTGTTCATAGATCAAAATAACATAACACGTTTCACCCCTTTTTTTTAACGTTAGGAGCACTGCGTGCATGTAGCGGGAAAAATTAGGTGCACAATTTTATTTTCATGTGCACCCGGGTATTTCGAGCCCTGCTCTAATGCCAGCAACCTCATTAGAAACCTTGCTTCTTTAACCCCATTAACTTAAATATTCTAAAAAATTTTAGAAAATACAATATCACTTTATAAAACTACCCTTTAAATTAAATTTTTTATTTCCCAGCTGATGAGCCTTATTTTTATTCTGTGCCCTTAATTCCTTTGCCAAAAGATAACTCTTCCTCATAATAACCTGATGTGGAGTTCAAGCGTCCGACACAGGACTTCATAAACATGTGATTTACAGATCAAATATGGATTTGAGTAATTTAGGGTCTTATATTTACCTGAAAAGTCGAATTTGATCTTATGCCAGTTTATCAAGAGGAAGATAAAAAAAAATTGATTTGCGAAATGGTATGGTCATTTAGTTCTTAAAGATCATGAGATTGAGATCATCTTGACATTGCATTGACTTTGAAAATACTTCATTGAAATGTTATGAGAACTTTGTATATATTCTGCTATTGCTAGCAGTTTATGTACTTGGACAAATGAATGAGCAGGTGTGATTTTTATTTCAAGAATGGTTATGTAACAACACATGGACTAACATCTAGAAAAGTTTCTTTGCTGAAAATGTTGTGAATAAATAAGTATGGGAAATTTGTGTGAAGCAGAGTAAGAGAGAGAATAGTAATGGGATGCTGCATTATCTAATATTCTTTCATATTTTCGAAAAAGACGGGTGATTTGGAAGTATTTGTTTCCATAATCATGTACAAAATTGACCACTTTCAATTCTAAAATTCCTTCGGTTTTCTGACCCAAATTTTTCTGAGAAGGCTAATCCTTATCTCATTTACTTATCATTTTTACAGAACTCGAAGAAATCACTACATCTTGCATAGCTAATGGTGAAACTTGCCCTTTAGATGAATGCATATTGCTTTTCAGAGGACGGCTTCATTTCAAGCTGTCTGTAAAATCTAAAAGAGTTCCATTTGGTATGAAATTGTTTTACCTTTGTCTCTGATCCATACTTCTGCGGATATAATTGCAATTTTCTTTGTGTATTGGAAATACATTTATTGTTTCTCTCATCTGGAGCTCATAATTTGAACATTGCAGTGAGTTATCATTTTTACTACTAAAGGTGAATGTTTGGAAATAATTCTTGATTACTGGTATCTTCTAGGAATACCTACCTAATATGAGAATTAATCATAGTATTCCAAAGGAACTTGGCCAAATATGGCCTTTGCCCCCAAAATCAACCAACCAAAGAAACTTGTTAAAAAGACACATTAGTAACTATTTTGTTCTAAAAAATCTGTTTGGGACGACATGAAAATGTGTATGCTCACAAGACTTAGAGCAAATTAAGTTGAAAAATTCAGTGTAAACCAGATATCAATGAACACCATTATTGAAAACCAGTGCATGTTCAGTTTTACAATGGAAATATGGCTATCATTGACTTAAACCAGCAAATAATGGTTTCAAATGCTCTGAAGTACTAACTTGTTTATTACATCTCATTTGAAAGGACAGACTGTGAGTTCACTTTAACTCATGGTGAAGTTATAAAATTTTCTTGACAGCTATTTTTCTATTGAAACAGCATTTCTGAATATTTTTTCAACAAAATATTCATGTTTCATAGCTACATATAAAAGATACTAAGTAAGGTCCAATGTGTTTTTTAATGAATATAACACAACAAAACAAAATTTTACAATAATGCATTTCTATCAGTTGTTGATGAACAAATCCAACTTGGTATTGAGACGCATGTAAAACTTCCCTTTCTAGGAGACTTCCTACCCCTCCCAAGAGTATCCGCAGCCTTACTTCCAAAACCTCATTTCACTATAAACAACTTTTTAAACTTAATTCAAAATTGAGTAGAGTTGAATGGAATTGAAAAGACAACAGGCACATTTCACAAATTTGTTGATAGCATGGTCGTGTCAAGAAGGAAGTGATGTTTGATATGCGTGCAATATGTTAGCAAACAATCCCAAATGACATAACTTTGAAAATTTAAATTATTTTAATTACATTGTTTCCAGCCTCCCCTACATTTTAAACTCAATAAAATAAACATAATATTGGTAATAAAGTAAACCTAATATTGAGAAACTCTGTACTAGGGGAGAGGAATTCAATTCATGTAACCATACAGGTTACTTGAATTGAATTCTGCATATCATGCATCCTCTAGCACAGAGGTTCTCAAACTTTTCAGTCACGGAGCACCTTTGAAATTGGAAATTCAACGCTGAGCACTAAATTTTATCTCACAGCTATATACTGTATTTAGTAAATAGAACGACAAAATAGCATTGGTGATAGAAGATAGTTTTGTCATTTAAGCTTGCAGGACATCAAATTTTACCATTTAATTTTTTTTCTGCACTAATTTCCCATTGCAAATGAAAAACACACATGAAAAGAAAACATTTGAAAACAAATTCTGGGCAAATATTCCAGATCCACAATTTGTTATTTTATTAATTTGGCATTACTAATTATTACATTTGTTACAAACTTTTACTTGGTTTTGTGAAACAGAAATTTAATGTGAAGGATGAGGCTGTTTTGATTTGCACTATGAGATTATATCTGGCTGAATTTAGGATAGTTGCAACTGAATATCCTGCTCTGCATTGAGACTTGATTTGTATTTTGTTTTAGTAAATACATAGGTGGAGAATCCTGTATCACATAAATAAGTGGTTGTGAAGGGCAGGAGAATAGGTTTTGCTTCATCAGATAGGATTTTAAATTCATCTTTTACCGTACTCCAAAAATCTGAGATTAATTTCTCTTTTTCAAACTTTGTTCTTATTGCTGTATCTGATGTCAAATCAAGCAAGCATTCATATTTCTGTGATGGCAAAGAAGATGTTTTTTTGGATATAGAGTATGGTGTTACAACCCAAACGTTTTCTTTTATGTTTTCATGCAATTGTTTTGGAAAATATAAGAGTTCAAAGTATCAATCAAACGCAAGAGATGAACTTCAAACTCGTTTAAGATATCCGCAGAAGTGTCTGATTAGAGTTCTTCTCCAAATCCTTTTGTTAGTGGAAAACAATCCAGGCTTTTGTCTTTGATGGGCTCTACCCAATACTTCAGTTTCTTTTTAAATCATTCCACTTTATCAGTAGCCTCAAAAACAGTTACTGCTTTTCCTTGAAGTGAGAGACATAAATCATTAACTTTTGTAAAAATATCTGCCAAGTACGCCAATTTTATTAGACAACAATCATCACACAACTTCTCTCCCAAAATCAAAATCATTGTCGCTCATAAAGATTTTGACTTCATTCCTTTGTTCAGAGGCACATTAAACTTTTACCATGGGAGATCCACCTTATTTCTGTGTGAAGAAGTAAAGACGTATGCAGACTCCCCATGTCATCACTACTTTCAGCCAATTGACACGCAATTGGCTGTTTTGGTGAGCCCATTGCAGCTGTAGTCAACGTCAAGGAAATCCTATACAGAGGAATCCTTGCATGGTGCAGCAGACTACAACTAACTGGGGAAGGGCAGACAAGGACACACCTGTAGACGTGCTCCAATGTTGTGCCAACGCAAGAGTTGAAGTTGTACGGTCTGTCACCCCATGGTGACGTCATATTGTGTGGCACAATGTCTGTGTTTCAACTTGTATGGTGCTCTGTGGTCCATCTCTCCCCCCACACATCACTGTTGTGGCATTATGCCCCTTGCGAGTGGGAATTTCACTGTATGAAAGTCCACCCTCACAGAGGCCGGTGATGCGGCCCCATTCAAATTCCGTTAGTTGCTCGTATGACACTGCATTTTGACAGGCATATTGACTTCTAATCAATCCTTTACAGCAAACGATATACACATTTCAATGCACCTTTAAAGTGCTTTTTATACACTACTCATTTGGAACTTTAGAAGGTGTTTCTTGGCCCACACATGTGTGTTAATTTGTAATCCTAATCATTTGCCTATCCTACCCTCTTTTACATTTCCTGCGTTTCGTTTAGTTTGTACGATTCCTTCATGGTGTTGCAATTTTCACAAACAGTAGTGTATTTGGAGCTATATTTTGTATTAAATATTGCCAAACCTGTACAGCCAACTGTAGACTACAGTCAAACAGAAAATGGCAGACAGGGCTTCCTTTTTTAACTGCATTCGTGAGGTTTTATTGATGCAATTGTTGCTACGTCTGCACTGTTTTAATCAGGTTGCCATGAGCAAAACTATAAGGGGATTTATTTTTTATCTTAGTGACTGATGATAACCTTTCTCTTGAAACCATACGAAAAAGTTTCCATTTCCAATAATTTTGGAATTTGCAGCTTTTCAAAAGTTTTGATTTCATTTTGCTATAAAAATTGCTAAATCATTAATGCAAATCTTCCGACAGAAATTGTAGGGTTACATTCAAGAAGGCTTTAGCACAATTAAGGCTAATTTTATTGTTTAAGTCTATTAAAAAACTTTGATTTAAATCGTGCTTTCTTTTTGAAAAATCACTCAATTTAAATTAAACTGAGTAGCATACCCAGTTCAAAACTTATTATTCTTACTCCAAATTGTCAAAATTACAACTCCTATTCACACCTTAGCAGTTAATATTTAAAATGCAAATTTTTATTATCTCTCATTTGTAGTTATCTGCATTCAGTTACCTAAAGTCACAGTAATTGCTGAAATGTGCATAAGTAATAGATGCAGTGTGAAAAGAAATATTTTTCAAATGGCACTCACAAAAGTTTTACCTTATCTAGATTAGAAATAACTATTGCTCCATTTGACCTTTATATGACAGATTTCATTTTAGCATATTTGGGAACAGGTCTTGTTGAATTCTAGACATTTTCTTAGTATTCATAACCCAGATATCATTTTTTATATTCCAGATTTGCAGCATCTATATCTGCTTCTTAAGTCCATCCCAAGTGCAGCTGAGGCTTTAATACAGGAGCTCCAACAGCACATTTCTAAAATTGGTCTTGAAGTTGTGAACTCACTCAGAGGAGAAAATGTGAGTAGCTTCTGATGCAAAAAAATGTTTCTAATCCTTTTACAATAAGAAAGTCTGCAAACTTTATGGAGATTAAAATATAATGATTCTTAACTTTAAATATGTTGAATGCTGAAGTTGTAATAAAACAAAATTGCAGGTTTTGTAGTTCTGTCAGCATTTATTCAGTGCATTGCTTCCCAAAGTAGGCACAGGGCTGTTGTGGCTCATGAAGTATAAACACTGTGATATTAACCTACAAGTTGTAGGCAACACAGGTCCGATTCCTCTTTGGGTGCATATAACTTTTGTGTTAATACCACCTTCTCACTGCAGTTTGAACCTCGAATCAGGCATTGTGAAACTTCGATAATCAGGTTACTGTTCATCCACAGTTTGACTCAGACTTGTGAATGCGGCCATATGTAGTTTATGTAAACCTATACCATATTGTAGTCAGGGTGTAAAAAAATCCGATTAATTGATTTTTTTTATTTAAATCTGATTTTTTTATTTAAATTTCTACAGGCCCTATACATTGTTTTTATAATAATTATATGTAAATTTGTTAAATAAAAAATTGATGTTTTGACATGGCATGTAAACCAATATTTATTTTAAGTAAACAATCAGAATTTGTGACATGGCAAATCAATATTTACTTAACATTTGTTTAACTTTAAAACACAAGTTGACATCCTACATAGTTTTTCTTGAGAAAATTACATCATCACGTTAACAAATTTATCAGTAAGTGTAAGTGACAGACCTAAACTATAGTCTGAGAAGTAGAATAGAGGACAGAAATAATCAGACTTTAGTAAATTCTAATAATAAACTGCAGAACAGCAATAATAAATGGATTTTCACTTAGTTTTAATTCATATTGGATCTTTCTTTTTTCGTGCTGACATTTTAATGGCTGTGCGTGAAAATGTATATTTCTACTCTTTAATCTCTATTGCACACCACAAGAAGAATCTAACACAGGGGTTCCCAAACTTATCCAAGTGGTTGCACCCTTAATAGAATTATAATTTTCTCACGGCACCCTCGTCGTCATGTAATATTTATTTGTGGTATATTATTTCATATTAGTACCACTTTGAAAAAGAAATTAGATAAGTAAGAACATAAACATAATTGATACAACTAAATACTTAAAATTCACGCACAAACACTTTAATTTTACTTAATAAGAAAACATAGATTGGTGAAAATATAAATATAAATATAAAACAAATAAAATTCCCTTCATCATGCTCTTGGTTGGGGAGTGAACCGATTTTTGTTGAGTGACAATCCTTTTTTCTGTTGCTTAGAAATAGCTTAGATTGGAGGTTACAGGCGCTTTGCAGCACCTCTAATCTCTACTTGTTACCCCCAGGGTGCTGTGGCACACACGTTGGGAACCCCTGAGCTAACTGGCAAATGCCTCCAAAACTTTACTTCCCACTTGTGTTGTTTTTTTTAGCTAATAAAATCAGTCACCCCTTTAGTTTATAATTTTGAATCTAACTGTTGTATACTTCCTTTAAGTGTTTATATTATGACTGCTGTTAATCAGGAATGTTTAAATATTACTCTTCCTGGCATTTAGATTTATGTCATGTGTGTTTACATTACTGTTTCCAGTATATAGTATATTCTAATAAGTTACAACTGGCTGTTGCAATCTTTTATAATGTGCAGTAATTTACACAGTTCCCTCTGAGCTTGGTTTAGCCATTAGTGCTGAAATCACCATGAGTATAAAAAAATTAAAGCATTTGACCACTTCTGTGATTTTTCTCTTGTGTATTTACTTAGTTATAAAAATGTAAGATTAGTTGTAATTTAAATCAGTGATTTTTATTTTTAATCATTTGATTTAAATCATGATTTTAATTGTTGATTTGAATCAAGTGATTTAAATCTTGACACCCTGATTGTAATTATAAATAAATTTTTCTTTTTGTATGAAATGTTGAAAATAATCTTTAGGCGTGATGTATATTATTGTTAAATACTAACCTTATATATTTTTGTCTTTTTTTTAAAATCCAGATATTTAAAATTTAACAAATAAATGGAAAACTTGAGGGCATATTATAATTGTGTGTGCTTGTACAAACCACTTTTTATTTCTTTCCAGATCCCTCAATTATTTGTGGAATCTCTTCTTGGCGTCCATGAAAAATATCATAATTTAATCAAAACTATATTTTCTGGTGACCAACAGTTTATTGGAGCTTTAGACAAGGTATTAATCTTTGACTTTTAATGGTTGTTTCAACTTTTCAAAATCTTACGTGAGTTGTTAACGTGTGTGAGTCGTCTGAGACTGCTCTTATAAGAGTGCTTGTAAAAGTTGACTGATATTCTAATTAATGAGATATACTTAAACTACTTATTATTAACACATTTTAAAATAGGATAATTCCATTTTAAAACATGAAAATTTTCATTTTAAATAATTGTACCATTTAAAAAACAAGGACTTTATTATCAAATAAAATATGCATATATATATATATATATATATATATATATATATAATTGTTTTTAACTAATTAATTAACTTACAATCCTGATAAAATTAACACCATTTAGTTCTAGTTTCATAAAAGAATACCTTTAGTTATTATGATTCATTTTACTCTTAACTGCAGTCATGCATAATTTTCGAGTACACTGAAGGCAAACTGGCTCCTTGCATTCCACTCATTTATACGCAATTTTCCCCTTTTTGCTGGGTGGACATAAACTACATGTTTTTTTTTAATTTATCATCATAGGTGATATTCTTAAGATCTTGGCAGTCATTTTGGCCGAGAATTCTTTTAGTTGCCAGTTTGATATCTCTAGGTAATAGCGATGAAGTGACTCTTTTTCAAATGGGGTATCACCAATTGCTTTGCTAATGAAAGCATGAAATGTTTTGGAGCTTTGGGACATGACTGAAACAACACTAATGTGTTTACTGCACATGTATCCACTATTCTGAAGAATACCGCCATAGGCCAACGTTGAGTTCGACGACCGCTCGTGTAGGTGGAACATTTTTGTTGTCAAATTCATCCACGCCACCTTTTGTCAAGTTGTAATTGCGATAATTTCAGATTTTCCTGAAGAAGCATCTATTTTGCTAGAATGGTACATCAAGGATATCAAAATGACAGCTTTTATTTTTGATGGAACGTAAAAAATTAATATAATTTATTTGGTAAAACAATACATACAGCTACCTGGAGCCTTTAACTTGTTGGCTTGAAACTCTTTAGGAATTTCTTTTTTATCTTTTCTCAAGGTTCCCATAAAAGTTAGTCCTTTTTTCTATAAGCATTTCACGAGTTCAACTGACTGCAGTTATGTTTCTATTTGACCAGTTCAATCAGTCGAAGAACAGCTTGTGTGTGTTTATTCGATTTCTTTTCATCTTCAGGGAGACCATCTCCATCAAAATTTTTTCATTATTATCGATAGGCATTAAAAAGATTGTTACTCCTTTCATCACTAAAGCACATGATTTTCAGTACATATTTAGCCAGCTTTTCGTCATGTACATTTTATATTTGCATCGTTCCCTGAACTGCACAGTCATCGCATCGTTATTCGCCAATAGAATAAATTCTTTCCTTTCTTGACTCATAGTCAAATTGTAAGCAGCTCAATAAAAGTAAAAATCTTGCTTTCAAAGTAGCGCAAAGTCCTGTAACTTCAGTAGCAAATAAATAATCAACATCTTCATGATTTGATTTGACTGCTGAATATAACAAATCCAAGAAATGCTTTTATATCAGTATCATCCATATTGCATAATTCAGGTCTTTCTTGATTAGAATAGTTCCTTCTACATGCGCTAATTTTTACATTAGTCCATTTAACAATTACTTTTACAATATTTTCATCGAAAAGTAAATTCTAGGTATCTTTGGGCTTTGCTTTAGGTCCTATTCTTGCAGGACGTTTCAATCCTGGTAATGGTACAATTATATTATGCTTTGGAGTTTGAACAGACCAATTATTCTTGAACACACCATTTGAATTTGTTTTTTCCATAACAATATTCTTTGAAGGAAGTGCTTGGACAGTCGCCTCATTCTCGTCCGCATATATTTTGGAATGAGTGTCATGGTCACTTTTGATATCAGAATTTTCAACATCTGAATACTCTTACTCTACATCAGAGTAATTGTTAACAATATCGTCAATTTCTTTTCGTGTGAAAAACAGCACTTTTTAGAAAAGTTTGCCATTGCAGGCTTTCTAAAATGAAGTCCCCCGACTTCAGATGACATCAGAGAAAAACTTACACATCTTCTCTGAGTGGTTTCTAAGACCCCTTTTAAAAGGAAAATGGTATAAAACTAGAAATAAAATAGATAGCTGAATCAGTTGTGGAATGTGACCTTGGTAGCCACTTCTAGGAAAAATAACTCCTGATTTGTCTGACAGCATCTGAAGGTTAAATTCATTTGTTTGAACTTCAGATGAGTGACTGAAAAACAGTAGATTACTGATACTAATTTTTAATGGGTAATGTTTTGTAGAAATGTTCATCAAACTTGTGGATATTATCTGACAACTATAAAGTAGGTAATATATATCAATTTTCCAAACAAACTGGAATGTAAAATATATAATTTATATGCAACTAGTAGTAGCCGTACGGCGTTGCCAGTGACAAAGTTGTGCTTTTGAAAAGTGAATCTAACTGATTCCGACAATACTAAATGAAACAGTAAGAAACAAAAAAAAATGTGCATAAATAAAAATAATTAAATATCACTGTACTTTCAAAAGCTAAAGAGAAAGAACAAGAAACAATAAAATTGCAAAAATGATATA
This sequence comes from Metellina segmentata, assembly GCA_947359465.1. Classification (NCBI taxonomy): domain Eukaryota; kingdom Metazoa; phylum Arthropoda; class Arachnida; order Araneae; family Tetragnathidae; genus Metellina; species Metellina segmentata. The sequence continues at coordinate 84,790,029 of OX375877.1, forward strand.
AATTCAAAAAGTCTGAAAGCTAAAGAAAAAAGCAAGAAATTTATGCTTTTAAAAAGTCTTAACGCTTCATTGATTCCATTGATTTTGACAAACGTAAATAAAAACTTCAGATAGTCTTAAAGCTAAACAAAAAAAATCAAGAAAGTTGTGCTTTTAAAGTCTTATAGCCCAAACAAATCAAACAGCAATAAGTTATGCTTTTAAAATACCATGAAACAATACAACCTGAAAAGAGCATCTGCACTGGAAGGCGACTCAAATTAATCAGAATGTTAGTTCTTATCATTTACAATCTGTTATGAGTAAAGAAAAAATAAAAGAAAAAGAAAAACAACAAAGAAATCAAAATGAGAATTCCGATTTTACTCCAGTAGCAGTCAGTGACACCATTTAAAACTTGGTACGCAACTAAATGAAGAAATGCAATGGGAAACTAATAAATTAATTTTGAAAGTTGGGCTTTTAAGGGCATTCAGTCATCTTTAGGATTACCTGTGTGCCAAATTTCATAGTTGCAAGTGCTACAGATTCATCTGGACACCTCCCACACAAACACTTCCTTTTATGATAGTTGGGATTTGTCATAACATTACATGAAGTTGCTGAAAAACTAAGCCAGTGTTATTATTTAATTTGTATTAAATTACTTAAAAATTGTTTTTTAAAATAAATACTTGTTATCTTGGCCATAGTAATGTATTTGCTGTAATATAATCTTGCTTTGTAGCGTCTGTTCTATTTTTTAGTTCAAAAGTAGTTTTCACTTTAGTGTTTTCTAAATATTTTTTGCCATCAACAAAGTTAATATACACTCATGTCCATAAATTAAGGATAATGCCAGCTTCGGCAAATAAAGGTTCATAAACAAAACAAATGTGACTTATTCATAAAACCCATTTGTTAAACAAAAGATAAAGAACAAAATAGATGGTGTATGTATGATACCATTCATAAAAACTACAATTTTTGCTCACTGGAGCAATTACAAAAAATATCGACCTTACAAGAACTTAACATGACATGGTTGGTATGATGGTTAATACATTGTATGTCTCCCAGAAGATGAAATACAGTCTGTACAACGCCTAGGCATGATGAGGATCAAATTATCGAGCTGATCTTGGGGAAGATCACTCCACTCAGCAAGCAATGCTCTCTGAAGTTCTGGTACACATGTAGGAAGTGGTTGACGGGCTGCAACTCATCGGCCAAGCATGTCTTACACATGCTCTATCAGATTCAAGTCTGGTGAGAATGCTGGCCATTCCATACGGATGATATCCTCAGATTCAAGTCATTCGATTACAATGTTTGCATGGTGAGGACTATGCTGCGCCCATGGCACCCCTAAACAAACGTACATGTTGTTCCAGAATGATGTCCCGATAAATTTGGCCTCTCGTGGTTCCGATTTGAACATGTAGATCTGTTCTGGAGCCCAGTATAATTCTGCCCCAAATGAGCAATCCTGCACCACAGTAACAGTGTTGTTCAATGAAATTGTCTTGGTGGTAGCGGGTACCTGGCGTTCTCCATATGAACGTCCTCCGTGAATCAGACTGCAAGCTAAACCTGAACTCGTAAAACATCACACAAGCCCACTGTGACGATGTCCATATTGCATGTTCTCTACTCCAGGCTAACCGCTGGCGACAGTGAGTTGCCGTGAGCGGAACACATCTGACAGGCCTGCAAACATATAGACCAACATGTCCCAAACGTCGGTAAACGGTTTGCCTTGAAACTATCATACGCGTGGCTGAAGATAGATGATGAGAAAGGTCGGATGCTGTGCTCCGTCTGCTTCTTTTTGCAGTTACTGCCAAATACCAGTCGTCGTTCGGTGTTGTAACTCGGGGACGACCTGTACTGTAACGTCTACTGAAATTTCCATCATTTTGGAATCGCTGCCAAAGCCTAGAGATGACACTTTGGGCGATTCCAGGCGGCCGATAATTCTACCACGTAAAAAATCATCGACATGCATCCTCTGTGCCATAACTATTCAGTTGTGCCACTGAGCGGCTTACAAAACGCTTGTGAACAATTTTACTTCTTTGCTACCATTCCTTATATACACTTCTCTTACATTATCGTCATTGTGACGTACTATCGCCGTCATCTGATGGCTTCCTGTAATTTGGATATTATTCTTGAAGATGTGTGCAATAATTTTACAGGTGAAATTTTTACTTTAGAGTTTAAGTTCCGTGTCATTCTGAATTATCCCTAATTTATGGACATGAGTGTATTTACTTTCAAAATTTTTATATATTGTGTATATTATAGATTCTCCTTTGGTCATTGATTGCTAACCTGGAGTAGTCAAATTTACTACTCTAATATTGTAATTTTCCAACCTCAATGTAATGGGAAAATTATTAGATATGAGTAATAATGCAAGTCAGTTATATTGATGTGTTTTACTATTGTTTCCACGTGACATACATTTTTAAATGTATAAGATAAGATGCTAATATATTCTATAAAATGCCATGCTAAATAAAAAAGAGATATTGGTTTCAATATTTAAAAAATATTTCAGGCATGTTCTACAGTCATCAATTACAAGGGAAATCCTAAATTTATGTGTCGGTCTCCAGAACTGGTAAGTACTCAGACAAAGTTAAATCATGATTTTTATTGAATTATTATTTTAAGTATTTGTATCTGCATTTGGAAGGACTTTTGAAAGTGCAGTTATGAAGATAATTTTTAATTCTATGGAGTGTTTGCAAATTGGCCTTTTACATTAAATATATTCAGGTACAGAAAATTGAAACTTTAGGAGTGGTAGTGTACACATTCATATTCAATTTAGGGATACGACATCGATGTCACTGTTTTGGTAACATTGATGTTTATACTTGTCGATGTTTTATTTTTAAATGAAAAAAGTACCGTTATAGAAATTTTAAAAATAACCAAGTAGCATAATTTTCAAAATCAGCAAATTGAACATACTTTTAGACCAAAGTGACCAAGGATGAAGGGTCTGAAAAGTAGGGATGCGACATTAATGTCAATGTTTTCTAAACATTGATGTTTTAGAAAAAAACATCAATGTATTGGAGCCGATGTCGCATCACTAGTTGCTAAACCAGTTTTAAGAAATGGGGAAACAAGTTTAAATACACTGAATTTTAAAAACATCGATGGTTTGGGGGCGATGTATTATCAACATCGATGTTTTGCAGTCGATGTCGCATCAATAGTTGGTAAACCAGTTTTAAGAAATGGGGAAAAAAGTTTAAATACACTGAATTTTAAAAACATCGATGTTTTTGTGTCGATGTATAATCAACATCGATGTTTTAATTTTGAACATCGATGTTTTGCTATCGATGTTGCATCCCTAATTCAACTACCACTACATTTTTGCTTTTCTTCCAATTCGGACCCTAAAACTTTCTTCGTTTCACTTTGCAAATCCATTTGAATTATCATCCGTGTTTTGCTTGATGATGTTAAAATTGCTCTAACAATGCTGACATTTTACATATTATTCAGAAACATGTTCCTTGTCAGTTACGATTTCACGAGTCTTGTATTTAACTGATTGATAGTTTTGTTTTAGATATTGCATAGATTGCCAAACTTTTTACATTTCTGCGGTACGTTAGACAGCCAATTGAAGTATGACTCAAATGTAATGAGATATTCAGGAAAGTGATTCAGAAGTGTCATTTAAATTCTGTGACAAATATTTATATTTTAACAATGTTGTTATTCATATTGAATAGTTATGAAAAATGAATTGCTTTTCACAATTATCGTGAGTCATAAAGTAGTAACATTAGTAGTACAGTACAGTTGGTCCTGATATTCTCTCACTTACCTGCTTAGGTGCATTCTTTTGTTGACAAATGTGATGTAAAAAAATGCTTTTGGTTGACAAATTAATTTTTTCAAATTATTACATTTGAAGAGGTGAGTGGAAAAGGGGTTTTGTGGCATTTTGGAATTTTGAGATATTTGGCAACAAGGTAATCGGTACTTTTACTAGATGAGTTGCAAGAAGTTTGGGATTGATAGTGTTGTAAGTATTCACATAGGGGTTCATACACATACCTCACCCCAAGGCAACTTCAAAACTGCAATAATCCCAAAATGTAAAAAAATATCACATAACCCCTTCAATTGTGTTCTGAGATTTTTATGAAAGTAAAAGTTTAATGTTTTTATATTTCAAATGTGACCTTAAAAATCCTAAAAAACTGTTTCTGTTGTAGAACTTGTAGAGAATTGAGTTTAAAAGACTAATACAAATACAAATATTGATGACCAGCTACAGGCTTAAGCCCAACAAGGCTGGTCCTTTGTTTATGAATTCTCCAATTCCCACTGACTATCCAATTGTGTTTTAAATTCGTACACTCCCTTTGAATTAACTATATTTTCTGGCAACGCGTTCCAACTGTCTATTACCCTATTAAAGTAGTAGATTTTCCTTAAATCCCTATTAAAATGTGTCTTATTCAATTTATACCCATGGCCCCTTGTTCTGTTATCCCTATTGAAATTTAAGCCCTCTGTGTCCCCTTGTTTTACGAACTTGAAAAGCTGAATCAAATCCCCCCTCCTTCTTTCCAGTGTATACATGTTTAGCTTACTTAAACGTTCATTATAGTCGAAATTTGCTAGCCCCTTTATTATTTTTGTAGCTCTGTGCTGAACCCTTTCAATTGATTCTATGTCCTTTTTCATATATGGAGCCCAGAATTGTACAGCATATTCTAGATGTGGTCTTACTAAACCCTTATATAATGGCAAGATTATATTCTTATCCCTTGAAGTTACAGTCTTTTTAATATACCCCAATAACCTATTAGTCTTTTTACCCGCAGCTGAACATTGGTGACCCATTTTAAAATCCCTGTGAATTATCACCCCAAGATCCTTGACCGTTTCTCCCTCCTTTACCTTTACTCCCTGCAGACAGTACTCGGCTCCACTGTTCCTGTAACCCATATGCAGAACTTGACATTTCCCTACATTAAATGACATACCCCATTTTACAGCCCATTGGGATATCTTATCAAAATCTCCTTGTAAATTTTCTATCTGTAACTTGGTATCCACTGTCCCCCATATTTTTAAGTCATCTGCAAATATACTGATTATATTCTTGATCCCCTGACCTATATCATCTATGAAAATTATAAATAAAATTGGTCCCAAAACTGATCCCTGAGGCACCCCACTTATAACTTCTGTCCACTGTGAATAATTTCCTTTTACCTGCACTCTCTGCTTTCTACCCAATAACCAATTTGTTATCCATATTAATGTTTTTCCCTGAATCCCCAGCCTTTCTAATTTAAACAGTAATGCCTCATGAGGTACTTTATCAAAAGCCTTTTGAAAATCTATGTACATGATATCCACACTGCTCTTATTATCCAGCTCCTCAGTAATTTTTTCGTAGAACTTCAAAAGGTTTGTAGAGCAGGATCTGCCCTTCCTAAACCCATACTGATTCTCTGATAACAGTCCCCCCTCCTCCAAGTATAACATTATATGCTTTTTTAACAGAGATTCAAATATTTTGTAAATTACTGATGTTAGACTTACTGGTCTATAGTTGCCCGGATCACTTTGTATTCCCTTTTTGAAAATTGGAGTTATGTTGGCCAACTTCCAATCCATTGGCACCCAACCTGTGCTATATGTTGAATTAAATATCGTGTGAATTACTTCCCCCAGTTCTTCCGCGCATTCCACTAGTACTCTCGGATAAATATCGTCTGGTCCTGGTGCTTTAGATGACTTAATTCTTTTCAACTGATGTACTATTTCTTCCCTGTTGAATTTGCATTCTTTAATTATACCCCCTGCAAAGGCTCCATCCTTGGGATCCTTTTTTAAACTATAGTTACCATTGAAAAACCCCAGAAAAAAGTCATTTAACACGTTTGCCATTCCCACCTCGTTTTGAATTAATTCACCTCCCTTCCCTCCAACGGACCCAGTGTAGTACTAAATTTATTTTTACCACTTGCATATGCAAAAAATTCTTTTGGGTTTATATTTATTTCCCTTGCTAATTTTTCCTCCAAGGACACCTTTTGCTTCCGACTAATAGTTTTAAACTCCTTTCTGGCTTTCTGATATGCCTCCTTGTCCCTGTCGTTACCAGTGCTTTTATATACTCTGTATGTTCTTTGTTTTAATTTTAAAGCTTTGTGTGTTTCCCCTGAAAACCACATAGGGAGCAATTTTCTAGTTTTTCCTTTTTTCCTGAACGTTACGTGTTTTTTTAACACCCTGTCTAACTTATTCTTGAATTCCTCCCATTGTTCAGAATGATGCAGTGCTAATAATCCCCCTTTGAATGTTTCCTTTAACTCTTCCCTTATCTTATGAAAATTTACCTTTCTGAAATTTGGAATTATTCTACTATTGATTGTGTATGCTGACTGAAAATTTATACTTAATCTGATACTTCTATGATCACTTTCTCCCAGTGGCTCACCTATAACCAAATAATCCTGCACCCTATCCTCATCATTGCTAAAAATCAAATCCAATATTGCATTGTCCCTAGTATCCTCATACACCATCTGGTACAAAAAACAATCCTGTATCACTTCCAAAAATTCTGCCCCTTTCCCATTTGTAGCTAGATTGTTTGTCCAGTCAATATTTGGATAGTTATAGTCCCCCATTAAAATTAATTCTCCTTTTTGACATGCTTCGTTTATCAGATTGCACATGCCCTTTTCCTGCTCTTCACTACAAACAGGAGGTCTATATATATTACCCAGAATTAGTCCTTTGCCTTTGTCTGTATTCAGTTTCACCCAGACTGATTCTATACCCTCAGTTTTACTATTTAACTTTGTTTCCATACAGTTTAAGAATTCTCTCACATAAATCAAAACCCCACCCCCTTTCCTATTCTCTCTGTCCTCCCTAAACATTGTGAATCCACTTAATTCTAAAATTTGTGCATCTTCACTGCTTGCCCAACTTTCAGTAATCCCAATGATATCTATATCCTCTGCTTGTGCAATTCCCTTGAGCTCATCCATTTTATTTCTCACACTGCGAGCATTACAATAAAATACTTTTAGCTTATTTTTCACCCTGATATTGCACTTTCCCCTTGTATTATTTGTCTTGGTATTGTTTTTCTCCCTTACATTGCACTTTCCCTTTGTATTGTTTGTCTCCTGCAATTTAGACCCTGTTAGTTTTCCTAAGCAATTACTGTGTACTGTCAACCCTCTATGTCCTTCCCATCCCTGCTTGTATACTATTTTTTTGACTCCAGAATATTCAAAACCCGCTTGCCAACCTCCCTATTGACTATTGATACTTCAAGTTAAGCCACTTTTTTTTATTCCCCTGAGCATTCATCTAGAGGGCTACCTCCTCCTCCATGCTTTCTGCTGGTTGTAAACAGATAGATACATTTTGTTTGGAGAAACCCAACTATGTAATCTGGCTTCTTATTGGGGCATAGCAACAAAAAGAGCATTTATCTGCATATTGCTATAACCCCAACCACTTTGAATGATTCAAAGAAGGTATATGAATTGCTAGAGTCAATTGCAAAAAAGTCAAATAGAGTAGGATTTTTTTTATTGAATTAGTCCCTTAGGTCCCTGGAGGAAATGTTAGTTAGTAAATTTCTCTTAAGAATACAATGTTTTTATTTCCAGCATGCCCTAACCAGTTTTAATTTTTGGTACTGTATATATTTGTAGTATTTTTAAGTACAGTAAAACTCCAAGTATCCGGATCACTTTGAGACTAAAAGAAATCATCATTTTAAAAGTTGCTTTTCGGTGATTGACAAACACGAAGAGGACAAGTGTCAGTTGAGGATATAAGAAGCATCATAATGAAAATTACTGGATGTTCCGAGTACAGTGCAGAGGACGTAGGCAAGTGGCTGGTTTGTGATTCTTCAGACTGGATTTCAAATTCAGTGATGATTAACTTGTTCAGTGTGAGAGAAGAGTTCATGAGAGAGATGAACCAGAAGACGACAACATTTTGCTAAACCAGATGCGGGACCATCAGCTAGTAAGGCATCTGATTGCCTTGACACAGCGCTAAAATGGATGGAGCAAAACAATTGACTTTGTCCAATATGTTCAAGCAATGGTACATTTTAATGCAGTATGTAAGTACAAAAGAAAAATTCGTTTTTTTACTAAGAAATTACCTTTTTTAGTGAATTATCCAATTATCCGGATGGGGTCTGGTCCTAATTGATACAGATAATTGGAGTTATACTGTACTTCACTTTTCAAATTGCCAACTTCTTCAAATGTGTTTCTTAATACTTTTTCACTCCATTCACACAAATATTTTCTTGTTTTTAGTTGGCTAAGTACTGTGATTCATTACTAAAAAAGAATGCCAAAACGTGTACAGAAAATGAAGTAGAAACCAAATTATCTCAGTCCATTACTATTTTCAAATATATTGATGACAAAGATGTCTTTCAAAAGGTATGTTTTTAAAATTATATATTTCATTGGGGTTTTCAAATTGAATTTGATTAATCTTTTGTTTGGAAAATGAACTCGTTTTTTTTTTCATTATTCCACCCTTTTGCAGAAACTAAATCATGCATAAGCTGCCTGAGAAATGTTATTAAAGTTTTTAGGGTCAACTTTAATCTCATTTAAAAAACCGTAACTTGAATTAAGTTGTGTGCTGATGCATTGGCATTCTTTACTGTGAAACGGATTTAAGAATAATTTAATTGAAAGGATACTGAATTTGCTTACTTAAGTTGACAGGCTGGCTCGTTGTGTTCCAAACACATATTCAACTGTCTGTCTCAGTTTCACTAAATATATAACATGATTCCAATCTCAGATTTCTTATGCTTTTCTCATTAAAAAAAATGTCAATTTAAAATTTATGTTTTTATTTCAGTTTTATGCCAGAATGTTAGCTAAAAGGCTCATATATGGTCAGTCTATGTCCATGGATGCTGAAGAAGCTATGATTAATAAGCTCAAAGTGAGTATTGTATGCTATTGTTTTTTTTTGTAGCTCAATATTTTTTTCTGGGAGGAAAGCTTTATAATTTTCTTAATATTATTAAATAATTTGTAACATACAAACATTTTAATAAAATTTTCTTACCCAAAATCATTTCTGTGCTTAGATGGCAAAATGTTATAAGTCACTTATTTTAATTTTTCGTGACAGCAATTTTAAGATTCAAGATGCAACATGTGGTTTTTCATTTATTACAATTTTCCCACCTTTGTTTTCTTATAAACTGAAAGAAAAAGACTTACAGCATTTTGCCACCTTCTAAACATTAACAAACCAGACTCATGGAATGTACTTACTCAATTTTTTGGAAAAAGGGACATAACATTTTGCCATCTGAACACAGATTTAATCAATATTCAAGAAAGCTTTTTGTACTAAAATATATTATCTTAATTAGGTTTCAAGTATATTTAGTTATGTTAGGCAATGAGCAAAATTTTCCATTTATGGTTATTTTCTAGAAGTTTAGAAATAAAATTCAGTGCTCAAATCTAGAGTAAAAATTGAAGTAGTGATAAAATAATATCTCAACCTACAACAGGGTGGTAACAGAACTGGGAAATCAGGGAATTCTCAGGAAACTTTTTAATTCTGGAAAAATCGGGGAAATTTCCAAATTTCGCAAAAAATCAGGAAAATTTTGATAACATAAACAGCAACTATCATGTTCTATTTTGAGATGTGCGATTACAAGTGTTTATGAGAATCTAATAAATCGTATTTGCCGAAACTGTAATTCAAATAAAGAACCCTGTCGTCGTAATTTTTTAACACCACAAAAACTGCTGCAGAAGGTTTTTTTTGCGGCTGCAGCATCTTGTTGCCATGAGGCTGGTGATACGACTTGAGGTATATAGTTTTGAAATTTTTTTTATGGGATTAATGATTGATCATCCTTATGGATTATGCATGATTTTTAGGGGTCATAGGAGGAAGTAGAAGTGTTTTAGCATCCACTCACATACACACACACATATATACTTTGGTTGTCGTTGGCAAAAGTTTTACTAAAATTATGTATTAACTAATTTTTTTATAGTTTATAGTCAAATTATCTTTTCCCAAAAAATCATTTTTTATTTTAACAGCAAGCATGTGGTTATGAATTCACTAGCAAACTACATCGCATGTTCACAGACGTTAGTGTAAGCTCAGATCTGCAAGGAAAATTTCTACAACATCTACGTGAGGAATCCATAGAGGTTGGAATTAATTTTAGTATATCTGTTCTTCAGGTAAGTTTAATTTGTTGAATTGATTAGCTTAAGTACTGCAAATCCTTATTTACAACCTTTTAACACTGCTGCATTTTTCTAGAACTAAATTTCAATTTCCTTCGCTGACTAAATCTATAGAACTTTCAGTTCAGCCTGTTCTGACAAAAGCCGATTTTCCATAAAGACAATACTTACAGCCTCTTAGCAAATCTAAGTTAGAACTGTTGTGATGTTACTGTTAAAATGATTAGAAATACTAGTTGTCTAAGTACTAGGCACAGGATAAATATTTTTTATTTAGCATGAACATAGTGTTAAAACGTAAGTAGAGTTGAGAGTGCATTGACATGAGGGTGTATGTTTGGGATATCCAATCCTTATTTGTTCTATAAGTTCTTATTCTCAGTCATAAAAAGGAAAATAAATTAAATTCTTTATGGTAATATTGTACCATTTATGAATATACAAAATGGTTTCGATATTATAATTCTTTGAATGAGTTTTATTACACTTTTTTCTATTGGGGAACTATCCCCTTAACTATAAAATATCGATGGAAACAATAAATAGAAGTAGTCAGTGAGAAATTCAATCTATGGATCAATAAATTGTTTTTACATCTCAGAACAGCTATTCCTCAAACCGCTAATATATATTGTCACTTAAAGTGCAAAAGGTTGTATGTCTAAAAGCTGCATTTTTCAGGAGAGCATAAAAACTGATCGTTTTCCTTGTTATTTGATTCTATTATTATATACATTTGGTTGTAACTTTTATTCAATCAGCTGATGATATAGGCTCATTCCATAAATTTTGAAACCAAGGGCCAAAATTTTTTTATTTTATAATTAACATGATTGTGGCACATATTTTTAATGAAAAATATATGATCTTTCTTGTAATTGACTTTATTTTTGTTTAAAAATAAGAGGTCTCATCATAAATATCATATTTCAAGACCTATGACAAAAAATTGTAAGTAGTCTGTTTTATAAGAATGTTTCTTAAAGGCTTCTACAATTCCTTCACTTTTAATATAGGTACCTATCATATTTTAATTTTTAATTACTAATATATTTTTAGTAAGAATATATCAAAACATAACAAAGTAATGTCCATTTTGGTATTTTTTAAACAATCAAAACGTATCAATGTTGTGGGGAGTCACATACATGACCATTAATACAAGTTTTTTATTTCCTATGTCATTAAATTAACAGAAAAATTCTAAATTATTATTTACAAAATATAATCATACTAATTGATGAAATAATGTCCAAAAATTAAAAAAATATTATATTTAAATTATAATTTTCAATGGTCATGTATGTGACATTGTGGTTAGGTATGTGACTTCAAGCAGTCATGTATGTGACATGAAATAGTAAAATGCAAAGATTGGTATTGTATTGCAAGTAAATTTTGCTATGAGTTGTTGTTCATGTGAGTGGCAAAACGACACACAATCTGCACTTTGGAGCATGGAAAATGTAACTTTGTTTACATCTGCGTTGTTTGAAAATAATAAAAAAAACCACTGTTTTCTTATTGTAAGTGATACCAAAGATAAATCTAAGTTATCTGTATCTACTTCATTTTAAAACTTCTTGAAATTATTAAATTTCAGGCAAATGAACCAAAATTGATCATTTGGGGTGATGGCCCATCCAGCGAGTTTAAAAAAAAATTTATTTGTTGCTTTCTATTTTTGTTATTAAAAATACAAAAGCGTTTTTCAGGTTTTTAATGAAAAATATTTAGCAACTTCCCATGGAAAGGGAGTTGTTGATGGTATAGGTGGTACCATTAAGTCACGATTATATGCAGAAGTGAAGGCAAGAAGATTCATAGTACAGAATGCAATCAACTTTGCTACAATTGCTGCAAAAATAGTACCAAACATTACAGCCATTTCTATATTGTAGAATGAGATAGATAAAACCCAGATTGATTGGAATTTAGCCAAGGATGTTCCTGGGATTAAAAAAGCACATATCGTTAAAAGTTCTGACGACCATGTTTGTTTACCGGACAGCAAAATTTGGATACTCCTATATAAGAGTTATGCTATTGTGAAAATACAAAAGTACCCAACCACCAGCAGAAAATCACACTTTATATGTAAATATTTCACTTGGCATGTTTGTACTAGTAAAAGTGTTTGGGAAAAGGTAGTGGAAGCACTATGTTGCACAAACATCTGCTTTAGATGAAACTGATATCAATGTAGTTTTCGTTAAGTAAGTGGTTGTAATTAACTTCATTTATCAAGAAAAGGATACAGAAATTATTCAACATGAGAATATAATCAAAGTACTGCCAACACCAATAATTAATGTTTGCACTATTGTAATATTTCCAAATTCAGTTATGTAAAATTGAACGATGTCACATACATCACTGCATGTCACATACATGACCTGCAAAATTATATTTTGTTAAAAATCGAAAAATATAAAATGATTTAAAATACTTTTAACTTGGCTTTGTCAATCCTTTTTGTAATGCCAAAAATTTTTTAAACATATTTCATGCATATAATTCACTGAATTCTTTAATAAAAGTTCGTGTTGTCAAATCACACTTCTATTTTTTGTCACATACATAACTAACTAAAAAGAATATAAAAATACTATAAATTTTTTTTTTAATATGATTTTCATTACTATTTACTAGATATTCTTTTAAACTGTTTAACAAAATGGATTTTTGTCTTTTCACTAAATTTATACATACATTTATCAAATATTTGTACATGTCTTGTTGAGTGATTGTCACATACATGACCCTGGAATGGGCCTATAAGAGATTTTGCCACCTGGTGGAAATTACAAAATGCCACTTATAGCAATAATAAAAGAAAAAATGGAATTTTAGGCATACAACCTTTTGCACTTTCAGTGACAATATTATACTTGCCAACTTTTGCGTATTATCCGTAATTTTTATATATTTTCACTTAATTTTACTGATATACAGATAAGTCTGCCTTTTTTTTACGGATTTTTAATATTTGATAGAGCATTCGAAATATTTTATTCTTTGCAACCATCCACTAAAATTTTCTATCGGACTTGATGAGTGCAAAGACGAAGCAATGGATGAGTTGGAAAAGGAGTTTTGTTGTCCTCAGCTGGAAGATTTATCTGTGATAATAGAAGGACATGACCATATTGATATGCAGTAGGTTGAAATAGGTAAAATGAGAGGGGCTGATGGACTTCTAAAATTTGCTAGGTTTGGCCAAAATTATGCTTTCTATTCTGCTCATACTCCATTCCAATGCAGAGTGAGAGAATTTTCAGCCTCGTCAGAAAAACCGAATTGAATTAATAGAACATTGATTTATTTCTTTCATCTACTTGTAAATTTGCGTTATGAAAACCAATGATCTGTAATCCTGACACAAGTTTAAATGGAAAACAACATACAATTTCGGATGCAATGTGTAGGTACTCATAAAGTGAATGTTTATTTTTACTGTGGATGTGTTCAGTTTGGTATTAAAACACTTGCTTTGCAAGGTTTCTGCAGTTGATAAAAATATGAATTTTTACTTATGCATTTTTGAATACAAATAATATTAATTATTGTGACATATACGGATATTTCTAAAACACATTAATTCATGTATTTATGTTGTGTTTTATAACAAGGGGCATTCAGGGCACAAAAGTTTTACTGATGCATAGTTTTCAAAGTTGGCAAGTATCCAATATGCAATTTATCTTTAAAAGACTTAATGGCATTTCTAATTGAATCAAGTTCTTAGTTCTCTTTTGTCTTTAGTAAATTTTCTCATACACCTTAGGTATGCAAAATTATAAAATACTCCTTTCTCCAATCAAAATCAAAGAAAGACACATTTTCTTTAAAAAGTGAACATTTTAATATATTGAAATCTTCACGTGTATTTCTCATAAATTCATTTTATTTGTAGGCTGGTGCTTGGCCTTTAGGGCAAACGGCAATTTCACCATTTGCTATCCCTCAGGAACTCGAGAAAAGTGTCCAGAAAGTGAGTATTTGCTTGCATTCTCTCTTCAAATACAACAATTTGCAAAGTGCTTTTATGTTTGAGCTACATTTTGTATTCGGAATGCCTTTTAAACAAAACAATTGTATTAATTTGTTTTGTACATATTGTTTATACTCAATTACAACTGAATGAATGTGACGTTGGGCAAATAATACCAGCGTTAGAAAAGAAAAAGAAAAGAGACTGGTCCCAAGGACCGGAGTATACGAAAATATACTGCTTCGCTGCCTTCATAGCTCGTCAACTCCTCAAATAATGAATGAATTTAGTTAATAGCGTGTTAATTAAGGGCACAAAATTTCCACTCTCCATTGACAACCCAAATTTTTACTTTGCCAAATAAAAATTCTGTCAAATTAATATATATATTTTTTACTACCTTCAAATCTCTATGGAATTCTAACTGACCCAATCTCGGAGAACAGAGTGTGATAAACCATGTGGTCAAGTAAGACCATACGGTTTGTTGTAACCAGAAGCAGTCATTTGACCGATGTCTTGTTCCATAAACAAAGTCATTTATTATGTAAAGAATGTGTAAAAAATTTAACATGTTTTATATAAACTTATTCTAACAGAAAATGGGGACCTTATGTAAAAGCACCCTGTGCTACAATAAGCAAAAGTTTAGGTATAGTATTTGACTCAGTTACCCTAGAAATTAGTCGTCCTGTTTAGTGAAAAGTGCTTAGCCATACTTGTCTATAAAGGTAGAATAGAAGAAACAGCCCTATTCATCCCCGGACTAAAAACACTTGTATTCAAAGCAAAACCTTGCCAGCCCGTGACTGATGAACAATGCCCATTTCGTTTTCACAAAGACCAAATTGAATAGCGTATCTCGCAATCACAAACAAGACCCTCTGATTAACCATCTTGGACCCTTCCCTATATTGGTAATGACCTCAGCTGGTCGGAAGGAGGGGCTACACCCCCAACTAAGAATAAGAAGTTAATGGTGATTTAAACTTGTTATTGATTAGAAACTGTTCAAGGTTCTCTGTGCTGCAGTAGAAATTCTTCTATTCCATGATAAACCTATTCATTTTTTTTGGAAAAGGCAAATTTTAAAACATTTTAAGTCGTAAATTCTATTTCTCTTGTCTTAAAATTATGTCTCATTACACTTCATAGTAGGGGTTCAGAGGTTTATATCGTTATGTATTAAAAACATGCATCATTATTGTTTACTCCTCTTTATTCTAAGATATGTATTCATTAAGCTCTGTGAAATTTTATATGTGCTGACTTTCCTTTTATTGTATTTTAAGTTTGTCTTTTTTCTCCTTTCAGTTTGAAGATTTTTACAGCACGAGATTCAATGGCCGAAAACTCACCTGGTTACATCATTTATGCAATGGTAATATTTCGTTTGACCTGTTTTAAAATTAACCTTTATTGAAAGAATTGACAACTTGGATTGTTAATTTAAACCTTGGTACAAGAAATGTTAAAAATGAATGGTATTGATGACTTAACATACCAGGTGTTTTCTTAAATATGTCTAATACAAACAAATCTAAGGAATTAAATGCATTTTGGGTCAAATGGTCTGAAATTTCTATAAAAACTACTACAAAAATACTTTTTAAAGGTTTGTAGTATGCAAAAAAATGACCCCTCCACAACTAATAATTGCTGAATATAAACTTACATTGTAGTACAATGTTTCCTCACTTTATAAAGACCATAAATTTGTCAAGCATGTTCCCGGCATTTCTCATCTGCAAAAAAGTGAATGGTTTTAATTTTTTCATTTGAATTTTCCAATGGTAAGAACTTTGTACCTGAAAACATATTTAGGCTCTTTTGTGCAATATACTGAATATAAATCTTTAAATTGCAGTTTGTAAAAGGAGACTTTGAAATAAATTGGGAAGCATTAAGCAGGGCAGTCTGAAAAACACAGTTCCTTTGTCAACTTTGATCTATGTTTTTTTATTAAGTGATTTAGTTTTTTTTCTTCAATTCCATTAAATTCACGAGCTCTGACAACAGTTATATCCCTTATGTCCTCATATGATCAAATCTCTTTGTGAGTTAATTTAATGCACGAAATTTAGCAGATGAATCAAATGACCTGTTTTAAAATTTTAACTTAAGTTGCTTTTTGAGTTTTATCACTTTTCCTTAATTGGCTTTACTATTTCCTGAAATGTTTATGAAAATAATTTAGCAGTATATATTTCTCTTCACCTCTCCCTGCATATAACATACTTATGAAGTTTATCTATTTTTATTATGACAGGTCATTTGACGGGTTGTTTTTACAACATTGACAACTCTAACCAAGTACACCTCTGTACAAAACAATCAGCATGCATTCCATTGAAGAGTTTCATGCTTCATTGCACCCTAACAATGACATCTCAATTTAGAATATTTTTTTTCTGATGTGTAGTAGTAGTATCAATTTGAGATACCAACCCTGCAAATAATGAATTCAAAGCATTTTATACACATACACCTGCACATATTGTTTTGCACAGCAACTATAGAAGTCAGCACCATGAGGCCACACTGTCTAAATTCTAAAATTAATTGGGGGTATTCGGTATCATTTTGTAATTTAGATATTTTATTGAATATATTGCGAATCCAGCAGTTTACTGTAGATCATCACAGCTTGGCCAGATCTGGCCCTTGCACCATGAAAAACCAACCAACCACAGTGAGTTCAATTACAATTATATTGTTTATTATCATGAAATTGTATTATTATTCTCTGAAATAAATTAAAGAAAAATACATAACTTGTTTCAATCTTCTACTTGTGACATTCATTTTCATAAGAACTTGCTTTATTGACATTTGGATAGTGTTAGTAGTGATTTGATCTTCATAACCATGGCATTGTTGTTGTGAGTGAAATTAAATGTATAAAATTTAATCATTACCAAATTTTTATATTTGGTTTTTGATTATTACTTTTATTTGACACAAAAATTAAAATTTCACTTTCTCTTCCTGCAGCTGAATTGAAGTTATGTTACCTAAAAAAGTCATACATTGTGACGATGAGCACCTATCAGATGGCGATACTCCTCCTTTATGAATCAGCTGATACTCTCTCTTATACTGATATCCAAGAAAACACAAAATTAAGTGATGATCAACTAGGAAAACAAGTACAAAGTTTGATAGAAGCAAAGTTGTTAGTAGCATCAGATAGTGTAAGAAACAGTTCGGTATTTCCTTTTATTTGTGTGTTAATTACTTAACAAATCTGTATACTGCAATGTTTATCAGAAGAACAGCAGCTTAGACTAATTTAAAATTAGAAAATCAGATACTTTTTTTTTTACTTCAGTTGTCAATACCATGTTTTTTGCCCCACTGAAAAATTTCCTGCAACCTGTGCAGTGTGGTATTTTTAAATGGGTTGAGTAGACTGCAGCTGAAAACGGCAACAAAATTTAAAATCAAGATGAAAAATAAATTATTTTCTTAATATTTCTTTAAAATAAATTTATTAAATGTATAAAAAAAATTGCAGTCTTTTTTATTATTGCAATGATATAATAAAAGACATTAAAATTATGAGACAAGTAATGTAGCAGATGTAGCCTGAACTATCAGCTTTTTGCGAGGGAGAACCCACAAGTGGTTAAGCTAATATTGCCCTAACAATGACAATCCCCTGCATCCATGTTAACAAACAGGGGTTTTGACCATGAACTGTTAGGTGGCAGGCAAACCTTGTACTTTGGTTCATGCGAGTGGCATTTCTGTTAATTGTGATACATGTGAATGCAAATGCATATAACTTTAATTTTCTATTTTTATAAACAATGCCATGTTGTTTGGTATTAATCTGGTGTAAAATTTACGGCAGATTTCAAATCCGTTGAAATTTTCAATCTATCTTTAACGATTCCGATTTTAAGAAAATAACTAAATAAAATGACAGTCACATTTTTTTTCGTACTTTTTTTTCTTTCTCTCCATTGAAATGGAAGAGGGCAGGAAATATAATCTGCATTTCCTGCCCTTCACATTAAAAAAAAACAATAGGTTATTTTTGGAACATGAATGTTAGGGTGACATCCACATTTTCTTGGAAAAATATAAAAGATAATCAATTAAAATTTTTTATTTATTTAAAGAAATCATATTTTAGGTATTGATCTAATGTGAAATTTTCCGCACATTTCAAATCTGTTGAAATTTTTAATCTATCTTTAACGGTCTAGGAGATAGAAAAAATCACCAATAACTTAAGTTAAAATCATTCCTCTGCACAAAACGGAAAAAATAAATGTTAAATCTGTAATATCTTTATGCTGTTGCCATTCCAAAGAAAACAATAATAATTGAATTTTATTAAATTCATTTTAAAATGTTCTAGATTGAATTTTAAAATTCGCAGCGACCCTAAAATTGCAAAAAAATTCGGACCACTTGTGTGCCAAATTCCATTACTGTAAGTACAATAGACTCGTCAGCACTTTGAGTGCAAGAAAGAAACAGACAAACACTTCCTTTTATAGTATTAGGTATAAATTTCAGTTCAGCACTAAAAAATTTGTTATGTATTTTTTGAGAATCTTAAACAATGGTCTAAGTACAACTACTTGAAAACTATTGCTGCAAAACTTTTTACTTATGAAATAAAATTGTGTAAAAACATCTTCAATTTCAGTTGCACTTAATTATTCTGTGATCAAATTATGTAGCTGAAACAATCAAATATTTAGGTCTTATCTTGCATGAAATAAATTACTACATTTCTTGATTGTTTTTTCTCTTTTCAGGAAATTGTAATTGACAATGAAAGTTCATTTTCCCTAAATAAAGACTATTCAAATAAAAGGACTAAATTTAAGTTGACAGCTGTTATTCAAAAAGAAACAACTCGGGTATTTGAATTTATTTCTATTTTTAAAACTTTACACCAAAATGGTGTTTTTAGAGCTATTTAAGTATAACAATATTTGTTTTATTCTAGCAGGAAGTGGAGCAGACACATGTGTCTGTGGATGAAGACCGAAAACTCTATTTACAAGCAGCAATTGTACGTATCATGAAAGCCCGCAAAGTTCTGAGACATAATGCTCTGATACAAGAAGTAAGAATGCATTCTTATGTTTTCTACACTTTACTTTTTCTCTTATCTTAATATATTATTTTTGGGATTTTATTTACTCTAAGAACTTATGTTTTGAATGTGAAATATATATTTTTATAATCCAATAATGAAATTATTGTTTCTTACACTAAAGTTATATTAATATTCATGGGACAAATTCATTAACTAAAGTTAGAGTAACACTCATTAAAAAGCCAATATCAGCTTTTAGCTCAGTGAATCATGCCAATTTAATAGGGATAGATATCCGCAAGCAACCTGTTTGGATAGGCTTGATCTTCCACCTTTTTCACCAAGGCGAAAATGGAAGAATTATTTTGTGAACTGGCGGCGAAAATAAAAACCAATATACATAGAATTTTATTTATTAAATCTATTGTTATAAAATTACAATTTTTGGTTAGTGCGACATCTGCTGCTGTTTCTTTGTAAGCAAATTTTATATACTTTGCTGCAGCGTTGTTTCTGAGAGACGAAGCGCTACATGAACATCTATTCGATTTGTCTGGGTTTTATTACTGACCATAGCTGAAAAAGTCTTCTCACACAAATAGGAAGTTGACAAAATGACCAACAATTCAATTGCTTAATATCTCTGATCAGCAGGTGGGAGAAAGGTAAACTCAAGTCCAACAGTAACAACAAGAATTTAATCAACTAGCAAAAGAAAGCGTACAAGGTAGATGCATCCAAGGCGAGAGGCATTAGTATTCTGACCCCAAGATCGAATAAAACATCGGCACAAAACCACACCTTCCTTCTTTTTTCACAACTTAGTTACAGGGGGAAATATCGTTATGATTTTAAGCAGATTCAGCTTTTATTCGCTGCGAGCAACAGGAAACACTGGTTTTTGGTTAGTGCAACATCTGCTGCTGTTTCTTTGTAAGCAAATTTTATATACGTTGCTGCAGCGTTGTTTCTGAGAGACGAGGCGCTACATAAACATCTATTCAATTTGTCTGGTTTTTATTACTGACCATAGTTGAAAAAGTCTTTTCACACAAATAGGAAGTTTGCAAAATGACCAACAATTCAATTGCTTAATATCTCTGATCAGCAGGTGGGAGAAAGGTAAACTCGTCCAACAGTAATAACAAGAATTTAATCAACTAGCAAAAAAGGCATACAAGTTAGCTGCATCCAAGGCGAGAGGCAATCGTATTCTGACCCCGAGATCGAATAAAACATCGGCGCAAAACCACGCCTTCCTTTTTTTTGTCAACTTATTAACAGGGGTAAATATTGTTATTCGCTGCGAGCAACAGGAAACACGTGCAAATGATTCCAGCGAAATAAATCAAAGAAAATATAAACATCGTGTCTGAACGTGTGCTCGAACAATCTCAGATGAAAATTCTTTACTGAGGGATATCCAAAATTAAGACAATGATTGCATTTTATGTCTGGACACCAGAGTGACATCATAAGACAGCTCAATCAGCTTTTCTTTCTCATAAGGAACAAGTGCACATGGTTTTATACCTTCCATGAAGGGATTATTGATCCAGAGGTAACCTTTACGTGGATTTTCAATTTCAGGAAAATAATTATTAAAGTTTTCAGCTAATGCTCTGAAATGTTGGCTTATTTTGAATATGACTTTCTGGTTGATATCAGCAGCATTCAAAAATTCTCCAAAAGGGGAAATAATGAAAAAGTGAAAACTATACCTTCCTCTTGTATGCAACTATCTCAAAGATCTAGCTTCTTTTTGAATGCATCCATTTTATTATATAGTGTAAAAATATTTGTACAAGACCCCTGAAGAAAAATATTATGTGCATTCAGAAGGTTAAATATGTCCACCCTATACACAAGTTTCACCATACGTCCCTTATTCAACAAAGGCTCTACTAGGTTCGATTTTCACTCTTGCCGTAACTGCTTTACTTCCCTCATTTCGAACAGGCATGCAAGAACTCTTTTTCTCAATAACCATCTCACTTCTGCATGGAGTAGGTGATGCAAGTCCATACTCTCACACAGTGTTGTGAACAGCCTCTAGTTCGTAGCTCTTCTACAAATTCCATTAATGATCTTCACATCCTTCATCACAATTTAGTTCAGTAGAAAGTTTCTTTGTAGCTAGATGTCATAGATGCCGTTGAATCATACAGTGAGTGATCTAAACTTCTGGGTGTGCGACTTCCTAAATTTTAACTACTTCTGAGCGACTACTTGCCCGCAAAACCGTCCGTACACACACCAATGCATTTGCTCCAGTCTAAGCCATGTGCTTGAAAATACTCATCAACAGTACTAAGTATCTCTGAAGTAGTGGTCCGTCCAGGTAAATCAAGGAAACAAAGAAGTTCTTCCCTTAAGTCTGCATCTTCACTATACCTCACGAAGCAATGTAGCAACACATGGTTACACACGTCAATTGTTTCATCAAGTTGAATCGCAGATCATCTTGTTTTCTTTACCCCTCTACAACTTGCTTTTCGATATCTATAGCCATGTCAACAATTCTCTTCTGAATAGTGATGGCCGAAAGCAGTATAGCCTCTAGATTTTATGTATAATACGTCTTACTTTTCGAAACCAACGTACCATACTTAATTTTTGAGTCTAAACAAAAGCGTATGTCCAAATAATTAAATAACTTTAAAAATATAAATCATACACAAATGAATAATATTGCGTTCAAAAGAGCGTTAAACAAAGAATGTTATAAATGCTCAGTGATTTTTCACTGATGTCATTGGCTGATGCAATTGCTGTACAAAGTTGATTCACAAAAATGCACGCTGTCACTCACATTAATTTAGTCTAGCTCCGGCCTCATGTGAGAGCACAACATTTGAGGTGTTATTTGTTTCGTCTCTGCACTTTATAAATAATAATAGTAATACAATTTAAATATTTAATTTTTATTCAAAGTGTGGACATTTTGCAAAGATTTCAAAATATCTAAATGTATACATAAGAAACACAAAAAAAAATAATAGAAACATCAACAGGAAGACAGATCAAAAGATGGCGAATCCAAGAAGACCCAGACATTCGATTGCTGAGCATCAGTGGGCTCGGTGATAGCGCCTGAAAGTTGAGGCATCGTGCCACTCACATAATTTAGTCTAGCTCCGGTCTTCTTTGTGCAAGCATGACATTTGAGATGTAATTTGTTGCATCTCTTTGTGCTTTATAAATAGTAATAGAAAAACCCTAAATATTTAATACTTGTTTAGATATCAAACTTAGAATTGTGGAAAATCGCCAAAATATCAACTGTCCAAATCTATGCATAATAAACAAAAGAATTATAGAAAATTTCAACCGGAAGAGAGATCAAGAGATAGGGAATCCAAGAAAATCTGGATATCCAATGTTGAGTGTCAACAGGCTCCAAGTGCGTTCTTGAAGGTATAGACGTTGCACTTTCAAGGTTAACAAATGCCTGATATGAGTGCGCCAAGTACTTCCGTTGCTCAGTTTGATGCAAATAGCTTATCCGATGACAAATGTTTTATAATCATATCATGGAGTTCAACCCATAGAGGTCGGTAATGTGTGGTGCGATGAACATTTGATGGAGTGAAATTTAAATAATCTAGTGCCAATCTCTTTCACTCTTATTGACTATAGCCCTGTCCAAGTTTTTTTAGTGGTTTGAGGACCCAAAATTTCTTGTACGACATCTAAGATGCAAAGCTTTAACCTCCAATAGTTAATGTTTTTTTCGTTTTAGTTGATCAAAAAGCAACTAAATTAGATGCTTGAAGCAGAAACTTGTCACTAGTTGTCATTTGACTATTCTAAAGTTTTACCTGGTTGTGTAGTTATTATATAAAAAAAAGTCGGTGGCTTATCAGTGAAATCTCTATGCTTCAAATGCAAATGACGAGACAGTTTGAACAGTTTATAGTGCAATTTGAAATAACTTAAAAACTTATTTATTTTTTTGCAGTCTCTTGAAATTCATTTAAAAAGGATAATTATAACATTGCATAACCACTTAATAAACATCTATCATATTTTATACTTTAAAAAAGAAGCTATAATTGCTCCCCAATTTTGTAACACGATTTTTTCTGAAAGGAAAAATTGTGCATATTCAATTTTTAAACACTAAATTTTTTTTTAGAATTCTCAAAGCTTTTATAAATGTAATTCAGTACTTTTTCTTTGAAAAAAAAAGTTTATTTTTTAGTCTGTTTGTTCCTTTTATTTACTTCATTTTAATCCTTTCCAATCAGATCATTAAAATAAACTACTGTAATGCCATCAATATGGTGACATTTGAGTGCTAAAGGTTAAAAGCAAATAGAAATTAACCACCCTTTTCTTGCATATTAAAACTCATGTATTAAAGATTCCCAAGTGTTGGGAAAGTTAATGAGAATGTTAGACATTTTTCATATGAATAATGATTATTTCTGTAAATAGTAAAAGTGTTAATAAATTATATTTAACCTCTTAAGAGATATATTGTATCTTCTCACCTTTTAGATTAATTTCTTTTTGTCTTTATTAGGTCATAAATCAAGCAAAGAACCGTTTTGTACCCAACATTTCTATGATTAAAAAATGTATTGAAGCCTTAATAGACAAACAATACATAGAACGGACTCCTAACTCAACAGATGAATATAGCTATGTTGCATAATATGTACTTTAAAGCGGTCATCAGCTGTGGGACTGAAGTGTACATTTTTCCTCTTTGAAGACTCGATTTTAAAATGTGATTGTAAAATATAAGATACTTCTTTTTGTTGTGCACAATAAAACATGAAAGACAATCATGCTGTTGGAGTGTATACAACAATGTTTGAATCTATCACTATTTGCATGAATTCCGGATAATTATCGTTTGCAC
This sequence comes from Metellina segmentata, assembly GCA_947359465.1. Classification (NCBI taxonomy): domain Eukaryota; kingdom Metazoa; phylum Arthropoda; class Arachnida; order Araneae; family Tetragnathidae; genus Metellina; species Metellina segmentata. The sequence continues at coordinate 84,814,223 of OX375877.1, forward strand.
ACACCAAATGATATCTTGATTCAGAAATAATTGAAAAACCTTTATTTATTTTATGTTACATTCTTTTTTTTGCCTATGTGGTAACAAAAAATATCTAGAATTTTTTTTCAATGTGTCCTTGTGTTGTAATAGATACCAGTAAGTGGACTGCATAGTTAAACTTATTTATTTACAACAATTCTATATACCCTAAAAGCCAGGCCATGACTCTAAAATAATGCATCCATACAATTATGTGTTAAAGCATAGAGATCAATGTGAAGCTAGTAAAGAGTTCTACTGAGAAGTTCTCTAAAGATGTTTTTTAATGTTGATTCACCTGACACCTAAAGAATAAAACAAAATTATTTGAACTGCAAAAGATTATTTATTCTCCATGAACCACAGTATTATTTGGCATGCACAAACGATAATTATCCGGTATGCACAAATATGTTATACAGGATATATATAGGAGATAGTACCATTTGTTTCAATAGTAGCTATTGCCTGATCCTATGACTTTAAACATTATTTGCATTTTTTCCATAAATAAAATGCTCTAGGAAAAAGTTTTTAATTAATTTCCTAGCAATGACACTTATACTGATACCATATGAATTTCAAAATTTAGTGTTTAATTTATACAAATTGGGGTTTCTGTGTGAAGATTGATATTTCTGTGTTCCTTTTAAGAAATTATAGTTTTATCTTGTGAAAATTAATATTTTGGATATTAAAATGAAATTTTTTACTCTGTAGTAAATGAGTTATTAAGGTTTTTTTTTCTTTTCTGTAGAATTACTTGTTTTGTGTATTTATATTATATAGGCTTAAGTTCGTAATTTGAATAGAAAATTTGTTTGATATTTATAGGCAATGTTACTAAATTCATTTTACTTATAGTATCTATCTTATTTTATTTGTTTCCTGATTCAAGAACCCCTCGAAACACATTGATAAGTATGTGCAGGTTTCACTAACCCTGGTGATCTTTTCTCATGGATTTTCATTGCCTTTTTTGGTAAAAATGGGGATTGTGACACCTGGATGTGTGTGCCCAAGTTTTTTTTTCTCTCCATCCTTTCTGTTCACTATTACTGGACATTGTCTTGTATTTGGAGCAGCTTGTCCAAATATGGTCCTTGTGTCATAAAGCCCAAAACCAGCCAACCTGATTAAAGAAATTTCAAATATGAATGTTTCAAAATCACCAGTGAAATAAGAGTTAAATCATATAAAGTTGAAAATATATTTGTGTCGTGTGTTGCCCTTTAAAATGTTGACTGCTGATAAAATTTTATTTTAATTCCTGTGATAAATGTTGATCAAATGAATTTAAAAATGCACCTAATTCTTTTTTTATTTATTTATTTTTTTTTATTTATTATTATTTTTTTTTGCTTTGTTCTAAGAAGTTGGAATAGGTACGACTTTCCACTGGTGCAAAGTTTCTTAGTTAGATAATTATTCCACTCAAAGCAAGCCCCATGAAAACATTGAAATATACATGCATACCAACAAGATTTCTGAAAACGGTGTGTTAGATGTTCTTGTTGCATGTGATCAATGTGTGACTTACCTAAAAGTTTGTTACACTATGGTTGGATTGTTCAGAAAAAAAAAGTGGCTTCTATGCGAAAATTATGTGGGAATTAAAATGAAAGTTCAACTAGTTAGATAGGTTTCTAACACATTTGTGAGGCACAGTTGTGAACATTTTATATTCCAAATATTTTTCTTTAGTAATATACAGGTACATTTTGCAGGTAAAAAATTTACTATAAATAGTTATCAGTGGAAATATGCAAACTGATAAAAGTATTTGTATATTTGACTTTGATTTCTGTATTTAAATTTCCTAACTCAAGGTTTATGTTTGAAAAGTGGATTCTTTTTCTGCCAGTATAAAAATTCCCATTCGAATAAAAAGAATGATGTCAACTAATGGATAAAATAAAAGTTTTTTCAATGGCTTAAAAATTAATTTCACACTGAGACAAGAGCATACAGATAAATGGAAATTAAAAATTATAACACTTTCAGAACTTGGGGATCATCTTAAAATTTGTAGTGACATAATAGAACAATATAGAATAAGTAGTATAGAATAAATAGTGTAGCATCAAGTTCATCCCTCTGAGGGATTCGCGCATATTTACCTGTTCTGCAACCTGCCGTTTTCTCTTTGCACGACTTGACCAGTTTTACATCGATCACTACAATCTCCCGTGCTTCTTTCAACCAATAGATGTGCTTATTTAGTCATGTCCTGGAAACATGCAATACTATACTACTCCGAAATCTCATGACGCTCAGGGATCAGAAAGAATCAACAAACAAAACTATCCCTAAATGTGTAAAACTTAAACTAGTATCTCTTCTATAGGCAGCATCTCACTGAAAATTGAATCTCACTGAACCAACCGGTCTGGTAGTTAAGGTGTTAGCCTCTAGATAGGAAGGTTCCTGGTTTGAATCCGGGTCAGTGCATGGAGGTAAGCGTATGTTGTAGAGGCGGCTGGTGCACCTTAAATCTGTCGTGGTGGCCGTAAGTCCTCACGTTGGCTTGGTGTGGAAGTTTGGAGAGTGAGGTGCCAGCTCACAGGTGTTGCCTCGTCATCTGACTGTGGTTCAAAATTACGTGATGTCCTCGGATCTTTCAGAGGATTGATCCCGGACCGTCGTCAATAGCCCGTTGTGTTGCTCTAGTACGACGTAAATTAAAAAAATTACCAATTACCTACAAAGTGAAAGTTTATGTAATGCAAATTTGCAATTCCTTTTTCCGAAATGCAAATATCAAATGAATTATTTATGTATAAAAATATCCAATACCTCCCCTACCAGATAGATAGTTTAACATCGTACTGGAGAAACAACGGACTCAATTCCGAAGGGAAAATTTCGAGAACACGTAATTTTGAACCACGGTCAGACAAGGCAACACCTGTGTTAGCACCCCACTCTCCAAACTTCAAGGTCCGTGGTAGCCCGGTTGGAAGGTTTTACTATCTAGCCCGGATGGGTTTCACCACGTGATTTCATTATCCTGAGGGCCAGTCGGATACGTTTTTTCGAAAAGGTTTATTTGGCGTGGTGTAGAAGTATCGATAGTGGGATGGCAGATGAAATGCAATCCTCGCTATCTGACCGTGGTTTAAAATTACGTGGTGTCCAGATCTCTTTCCCTTGGGATTGGACGTTTTGCTTCAGTGCGACCGTTAAACTATCCACCGAAAAGTTTCAGCCGTCGCGCAGACCACATACGGATACTTAATACTTCCAAAGAATATTTCATCTGACCGTGGTTCCTATCAACGTTCTACCCCTTCGGAGTTGAGGTTGGTAGATCCCGGACCATCGCCAATCTGCGTTGTTCCAGTGCTACGTTAATTAAAATACCTACCTATCTAGGTGTTGCGGCACTGCGTAGTTAATTCCATAGAGGAGATATATTGAAGTCTATAGTTAATTCAAGTACCATACAACCTAGAGGGCAAAGCAGAACCTAGCGTTACTTCGCAAATACGTGCATTGAAACTCGCATCTTTTGTTTTTTCACGTAGTTTGAATTTTTACATTGAAAACTCAGATTTCCTTTTCCAAAAATCCAACGTATACGTTTCATCCATAGGCAGAAGACCATTCTATATAAAGGGGCTGGTGTACGTTAAACCTGTCGTGGCCTCAAATGTCCACGTTTTCATGGTCTGAAAGTTTGTAGAGTGGTGCCTTCTCAGGTCTCCTCATCCGGGATCAATCCCAACATAGGGGGTCGATCGTTGGACAAGAGTCTACAGCCAGGGTAATCCATCGAGCCGAGTCTCCTCTGATTGGTTGAAAAATCATGCTTTCGTGGGCCTCAGTTTCAAAGTTCACTGCGTTCGAGAGTACATAACTAGCTGAAATGTAAACAAAGATGTTTACCTTTTATCTTCCCATTTCAACGATAGAAATCATGCAAGAAATCGAAAAAATGACTCCCCAAATGTTGAATTAAACATACGATGTGCTTAAAATGAAAATTTTCTAAAATTTACAAACGACGTGTCATATGAACAGAATTTAAGAAAAAAGATACGTTTTCGCAAATGCTTCATAATTAACAATATTTTAGAAAAAGTTCCTAACGACTGCATCTTAGCTTGTCGTAACTATTCTAAAACTTATGAATGAAAGAAACGCTTTTTTTCTCATTCTGAAAAATTCGTAGGAATAAGATATTAGAATTATGATACAAACTTTAATATTGGCAATATGAAGAATTCAAGCTAGTATCAAATATTTTTTCATTTTTACAAGTCATGTCCAATTTAGAACAGCAAGAACCTATTAGGACTTTCAATTAAAAAAAAATACTGTTGAGTCTATTAAAGGAAGTACTCATTCCACTAAGAAACTTCGTTGTAAAGAAACTTCTTTAAATACAAATTTGTGAATTCAGCTATGAAAATATAAAAAAGACTAACCAATCCACTTTAACTGAAATACATATCCTAAACTGAAAAAATATAACACTGCTTTGTGCTGTTCTTATATGGTACTTTGATGTAATCGAAACTAATAAAACAGCACTGAACACCAAGTTTGGTGTTCCCTTAGGTCATCATGGTGGGTTTTGCTTAGCTTCATTCACTTACTAGTGATGATATGAATCTAGTAGTCTAATTTTATTTAAATTTATCATGTCTGTTAAATTTTTTAGGGACTTCTAGTTTAAAACACAACATGATAGCTATTTGGGCCTAAGTGCATCCTTGAATAAAATATCCAATTCTTGTAATACTTCCTCCTGAAATACAAATCATACAGTTTACTGTGATACGTTTATTAATACATAATTCAATTTAATTAATTCTTCCAACATTCTTGCATATTTAAAATAATTTTACATAATACTTCTTATGTTAGTTTTGACAGAAAATACCTATTTATCAAGATTATTTTTCTTTTTATTAAAATAAACGGCAATAATATTTCTTGTACTTGAGCTTCATATTCTGTTCACTTTAGAATAGATATCTGGAACTAAAAAATATTCATAATTGATGCATAGTGAGATTTTCAAAAGGTCATCAAATATAAACATCATTTAGTCATCCATCAACACAGCGACAACCTACAAAGAAAAACAGTTATTCAAAATTCAGGAATATATTCAGCACAGTTTCAAAAAAAAAATTCATGCAAACATCTCTATACCACAAGGCTTCTGCCTAGATTCAAGACTAGTTAGCTAATTACTCTATCTCCCATTTACAAGATTCAACCAAACCATAAACCTTAAATGTAAGAAAAAAGTATTTTTTGCATTATTTCAATAAAATATTGCATTTTAATGCAAAGAAAAAACATTTTTTCATGCAAACATCTCCATGCTATAAGACTTCTACTTAAGTTTTAGATTAGTTAGCTAATTACTTTCTCACATCTACAAGATTCGACCAAAGCAGAAACCTCATAGGCAAGAAAAATATATTTTTTTCATGCAAACATTTCCATGCTGTAAGACTTCTGCTTCGGTTTTAGATTAGTTACCTAATTACTTTCTCTTATTTACAAGAACAACAAAAGCAGAAACCAAGGCAAGAAAAAAAATACATTTCATGCAAAACATCTTTATGACATAAGACTTTTGCTTTGTTTTTAGATCAGTTAACTAATAACTTTCTCTGGATTACAGGATTTGTGAAAAAAAAGCAGAAACCTATTAGGCAAGTTAAGCATCCTTCTCATGCAAATATTTAAAAAAACATAAGAGAAGCAACTATTACATACAACAGTTACGATGAAATCATTTAAGTATAGAAAAATCCAAATATACAACAGATTAATTATAAAGGTCCAATAGAATGCAAAGAAAGGTCTAGGTAAAATGTTGCACATCAAAACACAAAAGAAAAACTACTAATAAAACACTATTTTTAACATGCATCTATTTTAAGGTGTTACCAAAATATTTATGCACACACACACAGAAAAATCCAAATATATGGCACATCAGTTACAAAAGGATATTGCTCAATGCTAAGAAAGAGTTCAGAATAAAATATTGCATTTCAATGCAAAGAAAGTATTCCAAGTAAAATACAGCACTTTCAATATATAGCTTCAAAATTGTTATCAAAATGTGTGCACATACAAAAAAAAAATGTATTGCACAATTGAATACAAAGGCATATAAATTACACAAGAAAAATATTGCATTAAAAAACAGTAGAAATCCTATAATATTGTATATTTTTCTGAAAGCAAGCTGTAAATAACTAAGAACCAACTGTCTTTCACATATTAAAGGAGATGCAGATTTCAACTCAGCAGTAAGTAAATGGGAAAGTCACACATCCAGTCTGTCTTGTTGATATGTACAGTCAACTTTTGAAAATTAAGCCGAATACTTGTGGTTTCGGGTAAAACTTATCTTGTACAGTTATTGTCAACAATCAGAATAAATTTTAATTGTGGTACAAATGCTTTCTCAAAATAATATTTTATACTTAGATCATATTCATATAAATGTCTCTTTTCTCCTTAAGAGTTGGTTTTTCTAGGGCTGATTTGGACTCTCTTTTTCTTTGTACTGTATAACCATTGTTTTGTTATACTTTTATTACGACTACTACTGTCCTTAACTGCCAAGTTATCTGTCAAAGTATTTTGTCTAAATGCCTCTAACGTAGGCAAAACTGGTTTTATTAAGTGTTGGGCCACTTGGATCTCTAGCACACTTTTTACAAAATCTGCGATTCTCTCTAAATTATGTTTAAAACGTTGGAAACTGATGTCAAATGGGGAATCACCATCACAAGTTGCAATACTTAGTGGCATTTCAGAACTTTCAACAGATGAATCACCATCAGATGTTGTAGTCGGCTGAGTTTGAATACTTTGTGGTTCTTCCACGGTTTCAACTAAGTCTTCGATTCCAAAATCAATTAAGCATACCAAATGAATATGCTTGCACATATTTGCTTTAATAATTGAGTCTGGGCATGAACAAACAAATTTACGCAAGCAAGCTCTACAGTCATCACAAACTAAATAACAATTACAGCTTGTGTCACTAATTTGTACAGCAAACATTGAATCTTTGTTGGATGGCACTATCCAGTTATTCTGGTACTTAATAACTGACATGCATGGAAGTATCAGACTAGATTTATGATGAGTTATCAAATCTTATACTTTTTAGATATTTTATTTTCCCCTTGTGTTGGGTTGTGAGATGATCAAACATTTTGTCTATAGTAAAGTTCATTGATGCATTATTTTTTAACCTAACACACATAAACTTTTTAATGCTAGATACAACTTGATCAGGATGCTTCTGATTTGTGTGTCTTTTCAGGGGTGAATTAAGTGCATATTCACATTCACAATGGCTACATTTAAACATCTTGTCAAAAATTTAAATTGCTTACCAGCACCACAAGTTGGAAAAAATTGGTTTTATTTCAATGTATCCAGGAATGACCTAATACAATAAACAAAATACTAGGGAAATTATTATTGCAGAATTAAATCATGGGTTGGGATTCCATTCAAGGATGGGTTTGCCAATTCCATCTACAGTGCAGTTACAATAAACAGGCAAAAAAAATCTAAACCAGATTATAAGATTTATCACTATCATAGGCAAATCTAACCACTTGAAAGGAATATTTTAAAAACCAGGCAAAAAAGTGACCGTAAACACTTACCTTGATTAAATTGTCATGAAAGTAAGAAAAAGGTTTCACATCAATCTTTATTTCCTCACTGATCTGATTCATTCTTTTATAAAACAGATATTACTCAGTCATTTTTAAGTGAAATCTTATTTTAATTCCTTTAGCGTGAAGGTTAGTGTCGGTTTCTTGCATGATGTCTATCGTTGAAATGGGAAGGTAAAAGATAAACAACTTTGTTTACAATTTAACTAGTATACTCTCGAACGCAGTAAGCTTTGAAACCGAGGCCCATGAAAGCGTGATTTTTCAACCAATCAGAGGAGACTCGGCTCGATGGATTACCCTGGCTGTAGACTCTTGTGATCGTTGGCCTCGGTTGATCCCAGATCATCATCAATTGCCCGTTGTGTTGCTCCAGTAATACGTCACACTGGGCACATTATTAGATGACCGGTTGCATAAGGTAAGGTAATTTTTAATTAACGTCATATTAGAGCAACACAACGAAGCCCGGTTGGAAGTGCAAGACAAGTAACAGGAGGGTTGCGAGTCCAAATCCAACCAAAAACTGTCGTATACAAAGTAGGCTAGTGCACGTTAAATCTGTGGTGGCCTCAAATGTACTAACGTTGGTGTGGTGTGGGAGTTTGGAGAGTGCGGTGCCTGCTCCGGTGTGACCTCATCATCTGACCGTGGTTCAAAATTACGTGGTTTTGTCCACGGATCTTTCCATTCATTGTTGGATCCCGTAACAATAGTCAATTATTTTCCTACAGTGCGACATTGATTAAAGACTTTCATCTGCCGCCAGTAATGAACCCTGATGATCTGATTGGTCCACGTGACATGGCAGTAGCTTTTGGCGATATCACTAATTTTTTCGACATTCTAGTTCTGTCGCCAATTAAATAAGCAACCCTTGTAGTAGAGGCGCGTACCGCATTTTTTATTTTGGCAAAATGGTTTTCATTTTTCTCGCAGAATGTGTTCGTTTGTATTGTATTCGATCTATTGATTCAACTTCGCTATCCAGATGGAGAAAAATTGAAAGCAAGGATTAGATTCAGGTAAGTAACAATGTTTGCATCTGCTTTCTTTACTATTTTCATATATTTCTATTTCCTACTAGTTTTCCAAATGGTACATTCTGTTGAGTCTGCTTGATCTGGAATACTACCCAGACTTTGAGGTTGGTAACTAAAGATATTAAATCATTTGCTTCTATTTATATGCATTATTCTTTTGATGATAGTTCATATTGCTTTTTGAAATGCATAAAGATCAATTCGCTTTAGCTATTTTTCCTACTTCCATCTTAAAACAGAACAACCTTATGTTGAACGCTCTCTTCTTGTCAAATGCTTATTCTATTGCTATTTTGGTCTGGATTGTTGATTAGATTGGTTTATGTGGCAAATATATGAGCTAACGACCGTAAGGCTTAAGACACATTTAAGGAATTTCTAGGTAAGTGACAGCATTTGTTACATTTTTTCTGGTAATTCATATTGTTATACTAAATGCAAATGGCATGCAGTGCTGTTATAACTGTTTTATCTGCTCTTGCATATTGTGTTTATCGTTGGTAATGCATATTTTTTACACGCTCAGCTTCAGAACACTACCCTTTGGCCCTGTTTGTTAATGTGGATGTACCTGGAAAATATGAACTAAAATTTAGGTAAGTATCTATTTTTGTATCTGCTTTCATTTATAACTATTGATATACTTGAATTTATACCTTGACTGTTCTTATTTCTTAACTGTCCTAACTAACCTATTTAGGTACAATACTGATGATTTTTCTCTTTACACACGCATATTAGTATACGATTGCTTTCTTATTGTATGGTCAAGACTAACTCACTTAATACAATCTAAATTCTAATCCTCATCCAAAAGTGTATTCTAATATTTACTCAGAAAGCTGGTTGTTCTAATCAATGAATAAATTTTCAAAACTTAAGTGTGTGTGCACATGCAAATGGATTCTTTTCAATTATCAGAAGCATTGAGTGACTCCAAATTGTAGATTTATTTGTGAAAGAGAGTGGAAAAGAAAGAATACAACTAAAGATTCTATAGATTAAGAAATAAGCTTGCCAAAAAAGAAGCTACTGCTGACTTAGAAATAGTTCTGCTTTTGTTTTAAAAGTTAAAATTCATCTGCTCAATTGTGTAATCAATAATCGACATTCACTTGTATAATGTTTGTGATGAATGCAATTTAATCTGTGAGCCAAGAATTGTACAGTACCTAAGTAATGTAAATACACTAACTACAGTTAATACAAATTATTTTTACTGTCCCATGAAGTTCGTCTTAACAAGGTTTGACTACCTATATTTATGCTCTTGAATATCACATTTATGATTCGTAATCCATGTTTTCTGCACGAGTGTATTTTCAGCATAACATTTCCCTTGAGCCAGTTTTACAATGATGGAGAATTTCTATTTATATTGATGCTTGTATTGCAGAAAAACCTCAACATAAATTACCAAGAGTGGGATCACCTTTTATCATAAGTTTTATCCCAACAATCTTCAGGATTTTCAACTAGTTACCACCGTCCCAGTCTAAGCCATTCAGTGTATCGCCACGTAATTTTGAACCATGATCAGATGACAAAGCAACATCTGGAATGATACCCCACTCTCCAAACTTCCACACCAACCCAACGTATGGACTTTCGACCACGACAGATTTAATGTGCACCAGCCGCCTCTACACCATATGCTTACAAACATCCAGATTCGAACCAGGAACCTTTCGATCTAGAGGCTAACATACACCTTAACCACTATACCGGTTGGTCGGCTAAACAATCTTCATAATATAAAAATCTGTGAGAACAAAATGTGCATCCACTTTTATTAAAATGCAAAATTTTCTATTTTGATCTTTAAACATGGTTTTTTTTTTTTTGCACTTAAATCAAATGGTAGATTTTGTTGAGTGAGCATTTTATTGCATGCTATTCAATAGAATTTACTTTTTGGTTGTTAAACAAAAATTTTAAATAACATGGCTTTTTTTTAATTTATGAACTGTTACGTATTCTTTTGAGCAAATTTTTTTACCTGTTGAATCTCAACAATAGCAGGTGATAACAGTATAGCTCAGGATATAAACCTAGGTAGATAACAATATTTGTACCCATTTACTCGTATTGTATTTATATTGTTTCGATTCTGATTCATAGTGCATATTTTATGTTATCGAGAGTCAGATTCAGCTAGGGTTTTTCCTGTTGCTCAATAGAATATGCTTTCTCCTCTGGTTGGTAAAAAAGAGATTTTTGGTAATTTGCCTCCATTTACCATTTAAAGTATTCATGATCTTTTATATTGTGTGTAATGCATGTTCTCTTGTGTTTACGTCTGTAAATAGTGGATTTGTTTGTGTTATCTAAAGAAATAACTTTTTGCTGTGAAATAAAAATAAATTTGTGCTTTATAAATTTTGTTTCTGGATATTGCTCTTTTTATTTTGAATGCTTACTGATTTTATCCATTAAAATGGTGGATTTTGTTATGTTCAGCCACATGATAGAGGTAACTTACCTTTAACTTACTAAAATAATCAAATATTCTGTACAAAACATTCATGTATATGAATTTTGCAAGAGGATAGTTAAATGAAAACTGCAGTGTCTATAACTATCAAATGCAGGCTCTGGTAATGTATGAAAAAGAAACTTCTATAATGAAATGCTTCATCCAAGATGTATGCATCATTTATTTTATATCTGATTTAAAATTTATCTTCAACTTTGAAGAAATTTGACCAATGTTGCTGTTAAGCCTATTGGCTCTACCCACTTTATATAAAAACATTTAACAATAAAAATAATGTAGAAGTTCTTTGTATTTCAGCAGAACAAATAATATATAATAGCTTTGGAAAGACATACATAAACAGGAAACTTTCTAAATAGCCTCATGACTATCAAAATAAACAAGAGGGCTTCTATGATCAACTAAATATTGACACTAAATTTTTTACATTGCAAAACATTTTGAAGAAATAAAATAAATTTGTGTTATATTTTCCATCTTATCAAGATTTGTAAATAATGAGGCTGCTTTTGCACACTACTCTACTGCCCCTGATCCTAGTTTGTTAATTGTAACACCTAAATTACCATTAACTTAAAATTTCAAGTTGTGTAACTGTAAGGACTTTGTCATGCATTTTTTGTAACTTGTTTAAATATTGTATTCGATATAAAATACTTTTTTAAATATTTGGGTAAATTTAAAAAGTAGAAACCTAATGATGAAAACTTTAGAGTTTGAAAGATAACAAAACAATTTTGAAATTTGGACTTTTTTTAAATTTTATGCAAAATTGTCCAAATTTTAAATCTATTATAAAAGGAAGTGTTTGTTTCATGGCTGCCTTACATCACCTTAATACCTTACATCACGCAGTGGCTAGTTTGTTATAAATTACACGTTTTTATTAGAAAATAACTTTATCGTTAATGAATTCACAAAACAGAAGACAATACCTATAGTTTTATGTGTACAAAAGATTAGTTCTGAAAAAAAATCTGAGAGTACCAAGTACGAGTAAGTGTAACAATAAATAGAACGAACTTTACAGACACCTGTTGAAATTTCAAAGTTTTATGTCTTATTGCAAATTTATCATTCCATATTGGTATGAAAAAAGCATGATTTTTTTAAATTAAAATAATCGAATTTTATGGTTTTAAAATTAATTCCTTGCCTGTACAAGTCTAAATTTCTTGGACCTTAGGTAATGAAATCAGTTTAGTTTCTAGGTAGTTTTGTGATTTTTATGTTAAACATTAATAGTATATATTATCTATAACATTATTGTAATAGGAAATATAATTGGACACATTTTTTAAAGATTAAAATGCAACATAATTTAGCATAGTAAATCACATAATGGAACCGCGTAAATTGTTTCATCTGGTTCTAAGCCAGTTACTTTGATTGTAACCCATAACCAGTGACGTGAAAATTTTGAACTTAGATAAATAAGTTTGTTGGATCACAGACACCACTCATAATTTTTATTCTTCTGTATATTAAAAAGAAGTTTCTGCCGCAGGAATGAAAACTCGCTTTTTATGCTCAATTCTCAGATGGTTTCCCCAGAAAGTACGCATCAGAAAATTGCTAAATTGATAAGGTTTGTTCAAAATTGTACAGGGAACTAGATGGAGAATAATTTTTTTTCTTATGCGGCTATTACGTAGTTTAGGGTGGATTAATTGTCAAAGTCGAAAAAAACCAAATTCTTGCGAGTGAGCGAAACACGGTACAAATGTTCTGTCTTCAGCCATGAATTTTTTTTAGAATACCTCTAAACGCGAACTTTTACACATCACCGAGTTTTTTTAGAAATTTTAATTTGGTTCCTGTTAATACTTTCTTGAAAATCAGGACACTTTCGTTAAAACTGCCATATCTATAGCTTATTACTATCAGTTTTTAAATTTGAAAACATCACTGGAAACCTTAGAATTTACTCTTTCTTGTGGTACAGTTATTTTTTAAATTGGTTAATAAATAAATTCGATGCAATTAAAAGTTGGTCATACAAATTTCGGAATTTTTAGATAGTAATTTCCGATACAAATTAAAACTGTCAAATCTATAGCTTAATACTATTAGTTTTAAAATTTCAAAATACCACATGAAAGTTTAGAATACGCTCTTTCCTATGACATAATTATTTTTACAGTTGGTTCAGAAATAAATTCGATGCGATGAAAAGTATAATTTCGCGATCGTGTACACATTTTTCATCGCGGAGATGAAACGTTAGATCGTTTTATCTGGTTTTGTGACGTTATGGCCCGGAAAGACGCAAAAGGGGCGTTGGTTTGCGAGGCAAATCAAATGGGATTGCGTAGCAATCACCGGAGATTGGAGAGCCGGGGGCGGAGCCCCCTATTGTGTAAAATATTTCAAATCATACACATTTCAGAATTGTTCATGCATGTATTGATACATGAATATAACATGTATGACATCTCTTTAGTTCTTTTCACACAAAATAATTAATTTGTTCAAATTTACTAATTCAGTAAAAATCAAGTCAGTAATAAAAAATAAAATTAAAGGAATCATAAAAAAAATTCTTACTTTTCATTAATATTTAGCTTGAAAAAATAACGCTATTTGAAAATATTGTTATTTGTGATAAAAAATATGACGAAATATAAAATGAGACGAAACACAAAAACTTTCAATCAAAAATGCTTAGTTTTGAAATTCTCTGAGCATTGGCAAGTATTTCGTATACTCCTTGCACACCAAAAAGGGCTTATACATAACATAAGAAAGTGAAGTTTTCTCTATGAACAGCATAGAACAAGTGTTATAGCATCCCCAGAACATGCCAGTCCAGTGGAATTTTGAACTTGCAATAAAAAATTCATCATTGCAGTTTTTCATCACAATTAATCCAATAAATGTTCACTTCAATCCATACTCTATTTTCTCAACATACTCAATCATCAGATGAGTGAATTGGCTTTTGACGTTGAATATGTCTTACCTTTCGAAACCGGTATACCACGCTTTATTTTTTAAATTCACATAAAAGCGTAAATGCGAAAAATTTGATAACTTGAAAGGAGAAGAAAAAAACGAAAGAGATCACGTTCCAAAGAGCATTAAACAAAGAATGTTATAAATGTTCATTAATCTTGCGCTGACGTCATCCGATTATGCACTGCGTGAAGTTCACGAAAATGCGCACTGCCGCTCACATTAATTTAGTCTAATTCTGGCCTACTTTGTTTGTTTGAGGTGTCATTTGCTACGTCTCTTTGCATTTTATAAATAATAATAGAAATAAAATTTTAATATTTAATACTTGTTTAGATTTTAGACTTCAAAGTGTGGAAATTTCGCAAAAATTTCAAAATGTCCCCCCTCTCCTAAATTAAACACAACAAAAATTATAGAAGCGTCTATAGAAAGAGAGATGAAGAGATAGAGAATCCAAGATAAAAGTTCTGGAATCCAATGCTGAGCGTCAACGGGCTCGGAAGGAACGCCTTAAAGTTGAGGCTTCGTGCCGCTCACATTATTTAGTTTAGCTCCGTCCTCTTTTGTGCGAGCACGACGTTTGAGGTGTTCGTTCTTTCGTCTATTTGCTTTATACATGGTAATAGAAATAAAACCTAAATATATTTAATACTTGTTAAATGTTTTACCAAAGTGTATAAAATAGAAATTTTTTTTAAATATCCAAGTATATAATAACCCCTTGAAGAATTAGAGGGAATGTCAACAGGAAGAGGGATAAAAATCCAAGAAGTTCATTCAATCCAATCCATTCCATGAATTTAGAATGATTAAGCAAGTAGTGCAATGGAATTCCAAAGGATCAATGCATAAAATTTAAAATAAAGTTACCAGAATATATTCAAAACATAATGAAAACATTAACATTGTCGAAAAATTTTTTTGTGCAAAATTGGAATGGCTTTTGTAATACTGCCAGAAAACCTTTTCGTTGTGACTAAGTGTCTTTATTTTTTCATGAACAGATTACAATACCAAATAACATTAAATGAATGCAAGTTACAATTTGAATGAGTATATATTGAGCTTCTTCACCTATTCGTCGATTTTCAGTATAATTTTTGGTGTGACGAGCAAATTCTTAACATTTGAAAAAATAACATGCATTTTGTTCATAGTTATTTCATTTTCAATATTATCATACGCAATATAGGAAGGAAACTTGATCACTTATCACTTGATTGAAATCAGCTTATTTAAATTCACGTGCCTGTTTAATGTGGTCAAATGAAGTTTAATGGACAAGAAGAACAAACTGGTAGCCAAGCTCTAGCCTTCAGTTCAACAGGCTGTGTTCAGATCAGGTCCCGTAATAGGCATGGATGTTCATAGTAGTTGACAATCCATTTTAGCCTATTATGGTCCAATTAGCTACAGTGCCGTATTTCTAAATAGGCTAAGTAGGTTGCAGCCTAGAGCGGCAAAATTTTCAGGGGCGGCAGTTTGGCAATTTATTCAAACGTTATAATGAAGTATTTCAGACGTTAAAAATATGATTTAGTCCTTCTACATAGCCTACTTTCTAAAACTATTACAAAATATAAATTCACAGCACGTAATCTTGTATTATAACTTTCTTGTAGTGCAATCTAATTTGGTTTGATAATATTGGCACAAGCGCAGCGATTCGATCGGACAACACTGTTGGTGGAAGGCCCAGTGGCTCCTCTGTCAGTAGTGTAGTGTCAGTCTAGTCTGTCTGAGTCTGACGCTGTCATTCATGTCTATCGGTGTGCACAACGGGATCGTTGATGATTGTGTTGAGCAAGGCGTGTTCGTGTTGTTTGTTACGATTTTGCTTTATAGTTAAGAGTATTCCAATACATAACGTAAAGTTTTTAACAAGTAGGCTACTCCCTACTAGCTACTATGAATGACAGTAGGTAGAGACTCAGTGGCGCTGAATACAAAAAACGAACAAAACTGAAACTTCAAGAACAAGAACGTGTTCTGAAACAAACAAAAAAACTATATACGTTTTTTAAAACTAATAGTTTGCCAGTGGAAGAAAAGAACGATAAAGAAGATAAAGGGGAACATGAAAGTGCTCGAGCTATTTGTGATGGTTCTGTTGGGGACGACAATGCTTTCTCTGGAACGAGTTGTTCCAAAACAGCCATGTTGTTATCAGAACCTACTGAAATACAAGTAAGTTCTCACAATCAGATTGTACCCGATAGATTTGATGTTAAAAGTCAATCTTTAACAGAAAATAAAGAGCCAACATTAGCAATTTCCTTAAATAAGGATCCAGCTTTGTGGATCTTAAATGATGCTACTAGAGATCTAATAGCAAAAAATGGCTTTGACCAAAACAAGAGATGACGCGTGCCAAAGTTTACGAGAGTCTTGGGAAGAAGTGTACATTGATGTGACAGGAATTTCAAATGACACAACAGAAAAAGCAACGACTAGATGTGAATCCCGAGGAATACTTCGAAGATTAGAACGTTTTGGGACTGCGTTTATGGTGTGTTTCTGGAGCACAGTACTTCACAGAATCGATTAAGTTAGCAAAGCCATGCAAAGTGGAACTGTGGATGTTTTGTTGGTCAGAGATTTCTATGGCTCTCTTGAAGAATATTTTACGGAACAGAGAAACAACTTTGATTACTTTGAGGAATTGGCCATGTATATAACCAAAACTACATTTTATGAAAAAGATAATAAAAGACAGCCAAAAAGAAAAGTTTGGCCAGACGAAGACCGAAGTGGAGAAGTTAACTTTACTAGCAGGGATGACCTTAAAATAAATACGTTTTTACCAATTGTAGACTCTTTTGTTTGTGAATTCAAGAAAAGAAAAATGGACTATGACGAGTTTCAAGACCGATTCTACTTCTTAACTCAGTTGTGTGATAACAATACAGATATAGAAGAGGAACTGAGAAAAAAGGCCACCAACCTTTACCACGTCTACACAAATGACTTGATTCGGATTTCACTGAAGAGTGCATCCACTTTAAAAATCACTGTGCTGTGGGTAATAATCACCCATCTGATAAATCGTTGGAAGGAATTTCGAAATTTCTGAGGTGTAATTCCTTACAAGATGTTTACCCCAATTTGGACATTGCTGGAAGGATAAGTTTGTGCATACCTGCTACAATCTGCGAACTAGTATTTCTGAAATACGGTTAAACTCGCTTTCATTACTTTGTATTGAGGCAAATACAACAAAAACACTTTCATATGAGGACATTATTAACGAGTTTGCCATTAAGGAATCTCGTAAGAAAGATATGTAAATTTGAACATGAAGATTAATCTTCAATTATAAGATATGTAATTACGTGGGGTGAGTTGTTTTAGAGAAGTTTGTATATTTTTCAACAAATAAACCATTAATTAACTACATTTTGTGTAATTACATTTCCGTGTAGGATAACTTAATTCAAATTGAATACAGCTCTTCAATTACGCAAAAGATAGTCATTAGTATTAAAATATAAAAATATGTTTACAATAGTGATCTCTGATCTCCAAGAACAAATGAATTAATTAAGTTCGAAACCCATTTCATTTTTTAACGAATCTTAAAAGAAGCAAGTAAAAAAACCGAAGTAGATAACTAATTTGATTATATAATTTATTATGTAAACCATTAAAATTGTAGTTTTATCTAAAATAAATGAACTTTATGTTTAAAAAAGATGAAAACATCAATGAACTCTATCCTTTTGTAGTATAAAACAAATGTATTTAAGCAAATATGAACTATAGAGGGGGAGGCAAATGGATTTTAGCCTATACGCGGCATACTCTTAAATCCGGCCCTGATTAGCTGTTGTGATGCAAAAGATTATACAGACGAAAACAAAGCAAAAATAATAACTTCTAGAAGTAAAACAGAGATTGTAAAAAGTTTGTGTTTCTCAAACATTAAGATTTTAAAAACAGCATTTTATTAAAAAAGCACGGCATTGCCCGTGACAGTTGTTTTCGTGAGGTCATGTGTAACTACTGCTCGCTAACCCCCGGTGATTGCTACGAATTCCCATTTGATTTGCGAAGCAAACCAAATGAGAATTCGTAGCATATTCGATAACAGCCATCATGGCGTTGCTCGTGGTGTTGGTTTGCTTCGCAAACCAAATAAAAATTCATAGCCTATTGTAATGAATTCCCATTTGATTTGCTTCGCAAACCAAACTATGAATATAATAGTTTGTTGCGCGGAATATATTGGTTTGGTTTTCTAAGCAAACCAACACAATGGGCAATACCGTGATGGCCACGTCATTTTCAAATGCGACCAAATTCGATAACGGCCATCATGGCGTTGCTCGTGGTGGTTTGCTTCGCAAACCAAATTATGAATTATGCCTCGTCATTGTCAAATTCGGCCAAATTCCAATTGTGAAGAGATTCAATCGGCGTGACGTCAGAATCTCTTGCGAAAATAGAAATATATTTTGAAAAATTATCTATTAAAAGAAAATGAAATACAAGGTAAATTTTCTAGTGTAAAATTATCAGCAGATTTCGAATCCGTTGGAATTTTCAAACTATCTTCAACGATCCCGATTTTACAAAAATAAACAAAACATTTCCAGCCAAAATGAATTTTTTTTTTTTTTTAATTTTTTGCTGAAATTGTAAGAGGGTAGGAAATGTTATCTGTTTATTACTTGAACGCGAAGTTTGACGTGCCGTCACAATCTCTTGCGAAAATATAAGAGATATTCAGTTAAAACAATTTTTATTTATTTAAAGAAAATCATATTTTTAGGTATTGATATAATGTGAAATTTTCCGCAGATGTTAAATCTGTTGAAATTTTTACTTTATCTTTAACGGTCTTGGAGATAGAAAAAATGAACTAAACTCCAATTAAAAGTTTTTGTTTTTTATCGTCTGCTGGAAAATCATTCCTCCGAGCAAAATGATTTCATTCATGTTGCATTCAATAATAATTAAATTTTACAATAAATTCATTTTAAAATGTTCTAAATTAAATTTTAAAATTCACAGGGACTCAAAAATTGCAAAAAAATTTGGACTACCTGTGTGCCAAATTACATTACTGTAAGTGGCATAGATTCGTCAGGAATTTGCGGGCAGAAAACAAGCAGACAAACACTTCCTTTAATAATATTACAGATATTCAACTAGTTACCACCGTCTCAGCCTTAGCCATTCGTTATTTTGAACCACTGTCAGATGACGAGGCAACATCTGAGCTGGCACCCCACTCTCCAAACTTCCACACCAACGCAACGCAAGGACTTTCGCCCACGACAGATTTAAGGTGCACCAGCCGATTCTACACCATACGCTTACAAACATCCATGACCCGGATTCGAACCAGGAACCTTCCGATCTAGAGGCTAACACCGTTACCTACTTCCTTGTATAATATAGTAGAGATAAATATTAATAGAAGTTAAGTGTTCGTTCGAATTATCCTTAAATATTCCTACAGTTAAGCATTGTGTGCACATGAAACGCAATGTTAAAATGGTGTTCCAAGATTGTTGGTTGCTATGAGGTTATTAAAAAAATTTAGTGATTTTTTCACAAATGTTAATGTGTCTTAGCAGTGAACACAGGTATACTGAAACCTTTCTGCTCATAAATTTAAAGAACTCTTGAAAAATCAGAGTAAATTGGCGAGTTTTTGTAGGAAAAGAAAAAAGAAGTTGTCTAAACGTTCTATAGTTTAAGAATTTTAAACAAAAATAAATTTTTTAAATAAATTTTGTGCAGTTTTAATTTTTTGTTTTAAATTTTACAACGTGACTATAGAAGGAGATCGATTATGAAATTATTCTCTAGAAATGAATTTATTAGTATTTTGAAGATCAATTTGTCAACACTCCCAAAGAAAATATCCGAGCGTATTGATTTTCGTTTGCAAAAATTCAAATATCGAATCAAGTTAAAAACTTTCGAAGTTCCTATTCTTTCCGTGAAAAAAAAGGGGATATATCGAGACCCCTTCTCTCACCACAAACAAAACTACTTTTAACGGTGGAATACATTTTCCCCTTTCGTTTAATTATTCAATTCGTTTGTTGTTTTATGCGTTTACATCTCATACCACATTTGAGTCGTGAGTACGAAATGAAAACAAGATTTTGAAAAGGCGGGAAACGGAGGAAAAGTTTTATCTTTCTTATACCTCCCATACCCCCCTATCACAAATTTAAACTCTTCTACCTAACAAAAAAGACTACTATTTTTGGCAATTTATGGCAGATTCAAATCACAAAACAGTCGCCATTGAAGTTCATATCCAAGTGTGCGCTTGCGCAGTTTGCTAGCTCCTAAGAGCCAGACTATGCATATACCCAAATGGACGGTTCATTACTGGCGGAAGACGCAAGTGATTAAAGATACCAATCCTGTACCAATTTTGCGGTGTGTAAAAACTACTATCACTACTACTATTAGCGCCAAAAATTAGTTTCGAAATCGAAAGATAAATAGAAGTTCATCTGTAACTCAACGAAGTCCTCTAGAATTTGAATTTTTGTTACCGCAACACAAAACAAAACATTTTTGCTCTCCTTTTTATACTCTTTTTTATCAAAATTGGCACATTCAATGCTTCGATTCAACAAGTTATTTCAATCTACAAAATGTGCCATCATTGGAATGATCCACGTCAAAGCACTACCTGGTAAGTCTGATCTTAAAACCTACAACTTTGAAATTAAAAAAAATAATAATAATAAAATAAAATAAATTAATATATATATATATTTTGTGAAAAAATGAGTAAATTGAAAGTTTTTAAAAAAAAGTAAATGAATGATTGAAGGCATTAAGGACTGGGTTTTTACTATCAGTTTCAACTTACAAGGAACGTTTTGAATAAAACTATCATAAAATAAATTATTTGGGTTAATTGGAGCCACAAAAGCCCATGCCATCTGCATGGGCACTCTATGAGCCTGTGTATGAGATAAATTAATCAGGTTTGGCGTCAAGTGATAATTGTTTGCTTAAATATTCTTGACTTGTATATTTATTTCAAAGACAACATGTCACATATTATAATTTCAATTCTTAATTTTTAACAACATAAAATGTGACACTGAAAAAAAAAACATGATGCAATATAAATATTTAAATTTTTTAATCAAAAGCAAATATGATCAACAAATTTTACATTGAGAAATAAATAAAATATGTAAAATAGTTAATTTTAAAGTTTTTCTGCTAATTAAAATGTGATAGAATTAAATTTAAATACAGAGATAAAAGTGTATTTTTATTACATGTGTTACTTTTCTATACCTGAATAGTTTACTTTGTGCTCTCATGTTTGGATCTATTTTTTTTCTTTGCAGGCACACCAAAATCTGAGTTATCTGTCCCTCAACTTATAGATTATGCCTGTGAAGAAGCTAAAATCTATCAAAAGTGCAAAGTGGTAATGCACAATCTAGCTATTCCATCATATAAATTATTTAATACAAAAATATGTTTCTACTGTTCATATCAACATCAAGTTCAGTGATGGACTAGTTCAGGAAATATATCCATCTAATGGCCTCGGGTTGAGAACTTTGAAAAGTTGAAAGTAACATGTATTTTTAAATAGTGAGGTCAATTATTGGTTTCTCATATCCCTCCCGATGTAACTGGATCGAGGCTAAAATGTTGAGTCAAAGACATTACAATTTGTGTATTCAATTTACTATTGTATTAATGAAGTTGAATTACAAACTTCACTCTTGCCTCATAAGGCTACATTGGTGACCCAGATATTATTTGACCATGTTGTCTTCTGATTCAGTCAATCTTATAGTATACATAACAAGCTACATAACTTTGTCTGTTGGTTGAAAGAATGGTGGGAACATTTAATCGACCTGAAAGGGTGAAACCGTTTATATATCATGCAATTGATAGTAATGAATTCCAACCATCTTAGAGAGCTTATACAATGGCATGTAATAGGTAGACTAACTTTCCCATATATCCTGGCCAGGCCAAATTTGGCCTTGGCACTAGAAAAATCCAACCAACCTGTATTTTCTGGAACTTTTTGCATTAGAGCTAATAATAATTGGATATTCTCCAGCTTCTGCATTGACCTTCTGTTACTCCAATATATTTCATTAACAATCCATTTCAGGAAATTGAAATTATATATTATTCTCGCCAAATACATTCTGATGTAAACTGTTATTGTTACGTGCAGTTTAGGTTTCAAGGTACTCATCCATGAGTATTGAAAAATTACCTATAATAATATATAGGAAGTGTAGCATATACTAATCGTTAATGGAGTATCTGTTTCTGTATTGTAAACTGGAAGTATAGAACAAGGCTGGTTCAATATTTTCTATGTTTTAAGAAACAAACATATGGATGTGCCAAATCTTACGAACATCTTAGACTTTGTTTTAAACATCTCAGGCTCCAATGCTCATACTGAAAGAGTTCACTGATGAGCAATAAAGGGACTGATCAGAAATCAAAGCAGCTAATTAAGTGACAGCTAATGGTAATTGTAAAGAGTTTTTGACATTTGCACAAGATACAAAAATAAATCTTTAATATCAGAGGACAGATACAAGTAGGTTAGGTCTAAGAAACATGAAATTTGAAAATATCCATTCCATATTCTGAACTTTATGTTCAATGCAAATTACTTGTTTTGTTTGGTATTATTCAATCCATAAACATTTGTTAGTGACGTAAAATCCTAAAAATGTGCAAAATTTGCCCTGATGAGATCTCTTAAATTCATAGTCAAAAGATGGTCACCCTAATTATAGGTAGCATCTAGAGCTGCAATATAAGTACAGTAGAGTCCTGATTATATCCGAGTTTATGTGGACCAAGACTAACTCGGATAACCGAAAAACGCAGTTAAAGCGAAAATTTTAAATAAAATAAATCGTGTAGGTTTAAATGTATATTTTAACAAGTACAAAAGTTATAGATACACCACATGCAATTCATATTGTTACGATATTTAAAGAGTTCGTACTTAAAAAGTCCTGAATTGATTTTTGTTTTACAATACTTTGGCGTTTTTCTGCAGCAATGTTTCGCCATTTTTTTTAAGGATAACAAGGTTGCTGGTGTCGCTTCTTCTTGTTCTATAAATTCAATAGCAATTTCGATAGCTTTTAGTCCATCTGTACGGGAGATTTTCATATGTCAATTTTCATTGCACTGTCTTCATCATCATCACTAGATTCATTTTCCTTATTGATGATACTGACTATCATTTTATACTTAATCTCTTGTTGTGTCATTAATATGTTTATCCAGCCACAGATTTCGTTTTCCTGAGTGTTTGTATGATCAAGTTCAGAATTGTCTGCAGTGGTTTTAAAAATGGAAAATGTAGAACAAAAAAAACAATCCTAGAAGTATTTGATAGCTCGGTTAAAGCGGAAACTTGGACAATCGAGGCTCGGATTATCAGTCTTCCTCTGTTTGATTAATACTGAAATGGCAATAAATATTTCAGTTTTTATCATACAATTGTATTTATATTGTATTATTTTTTGATAGATTTTATTTGGTCCAAATCATCTCATTCTTTTATTATCCTAGGATGGCGTGATAATCGAAAATATGTTTGACAGACCTTATGTTATGGGAGATCAAGTTGGACCAGAGATAACAGCTGTTATGACAAGAGTATGTTCTGAAGTGAAAAAGACAGTTGGGGAAATGCCATGTGGTGTCCAGATACTATCTGGCAATAACTTTAATGCAACTGCAGTGGCCTTAGCTGCAGGTTTGATTCACTGCTCCTAAAATCAACTGTCTTAAAGTATGAAACGTTAATGCCATTTGATTTATCTCTTCAATATATATTATTAATACTTCAATTTAGCTTTAAAAAAAAAGAATTGATTACTTTTAGTTAATTTTAACAATTTTTAAAAGTGCTAATGAACACATTAAAATGGTTGATAGTTTTTGGAAAGAAAAATATTACCTCCTATAGCATCATGGTTTTCCTTCTTTGGGGACCTGAATTTCTTCCCTAACATGAACTGACCATCAAAGGCAAATCCATCCTAATGGAAGTGTGGAGAGTTTACAACCAGATGGAATTATGGAGTGTCCAGCAACCTTCTATTTTGGAAACTGCCCTTCTTTAACACGGAACTGGAGCAACAGTTACCTTCATTCCAGACCCTTAAAGTACCTACATTCCTGACCCTTTGGTAGAGAAGTTTTGAAAGTGAATAGACGCAGAGCTCATCTGGTACCCATATATATATATATATATTTATTGATTTGAGTTCTTTAAGCTATTTACCCTCAAAATCTGCTTTGAGTTCTTTAACCTATGTAAATACTGTATGTACTACAGGGTGGTCCCGAATTCATGGTACAAACTTTAATGGTAGGTACAGGACATTGTAACAATGATTTATTGTATAGGAATGTATAGTCGCAAGTGACGCGGTGAGGCGTAAACAGGGGAAATAAAAGGAAAGAGAAATGGAGTGATCGGTTGGTATCATTGCCGGTAGAGGGCAGTAGATGTCTAGCCGCTGTTGAACATGATGCATCGCAGTAGGGAAAAGCGCCATTCACAATTGTGCTGCCGTAGACGATGGGTGACTTTACGTATGCAGAAAAAGCAGACATGCATTACATGTACGGCCGTGCAAATGGTAACGGCAGAGCTGCGTTACGAATGTATCGCGCGGAGTATCCTGATCGATGAATGCCGGATCATAGAATTTTTCAACGGTTACATCGTCAACTTTGTGAAACAGGTGCGTTCGACGTCAACAGACATGGCGCTGGTCGAGTAAGAGCTGTACGCACTCCAAGGCTGGAAGAAAGCATCTTGAACATTGTGGCTGATAGACCCGAGTCAAGCACAAGAACTGTTGCGCGTGACGTAGGTGTGAGTCATCAGACTGTATGCAGATTGTTAAACGAAAATCGCTTACACCCCTTCCATTTTCAGAAAGTACAAGCATTGAATCCGGCAGATTATCCTCGCCGCGTGAACTTCTGCCTGTGGGTGATGCAGCAATGTGCGTTGCAGCCGGATTTCGTAGATTATGTGCTATTTACAGATGAAGCGACATTTTCACGCGAGGGTGTCTTTAATGCGCACAATTCCCATGTGTGGGCAACCGATAATCCACATGCAACGCGTCGACATGCATTTCAACAACGTTTCAGTATTAATGTGTGGGCTGGTATTGTGAACGACTTTTTGATTGGCCCATACTTACTACCCACGCGGCTCACTGGCGGAAGCTATCTTATTTTTCTGAAAGAAGTGTTACCACAACTGCTGCATGATGTTCCGATCGCCATTCGTAACCGCATGTGGTTTCAGCACGATGGGGCGCCAGCACACTTCAGCATTGATGTACGGAATTACCTGAATGCCACGTTTGGTACTCGATGGATTGGGCGTGGTGGACCAGTCCCTTGGCCACCCCGATCTCCCGATTTATCGAGCCTCGATTACTTTTTATGGGGACATCTAAAGCATCTTGTTTATGAGACTCCAGTTGACTCAGATGAGGATCTCGTCGCTCGCTTATCTGTAGCTGCTGCAGGTGTGCGTGAAATACCAGGCATCTTTGAACGTGTACGCCAATCGCTCCACCGACGCTGTCAAGCATGTATCGATACTGGTGGACGCAATTTTGAACAATTACTGTAAACATGACACTTGTCAACAACGCTTTCAATAAAATCTTTGTTTTTCCTTTCGGCCGTTATTTCCCCTGTTTTCGCCTCACCGCGTCACTTGCGACTATACATTCCTATACAATAAATCATTGTTACAATGTCCTGTACCTACCATTAAAGTTTGTACCATGAATTCGGGACCACCCTGTATATATAGACCCATATATATATATATATATATTGGGTTATCCGATCAAATTCTGTGCATTTTTAAAGATAAATAGCAATGAAGCAGTACAAAAACATAAAATTTTTTTATTGAATCACATAGGCCCTATTTTGTTCTATGACTTTCTGGCAGCTGAAAATTTTCTTTAAGAAAATCATTAGGCTTATTTGTAAAGAAGTTATCAAGGTGGTGTTTGACAGTCTCCAAAGAATTGAACTCCAGGCCGTTCAAAGAATTTTGAAGTGACCTGGTGAAAATCTGAGGGGGCAAGGTATGTTGAATATGGGGAGTGACACAAAACATTCAGCCACACTCAATAAGTCTTTGTCTGACAATGTGTGCAAAATGTGGGGCCATGCATTGTCATGCTGGAAGACAATACCTCACTAACTAGCATTGTTCCTTTCTTAAAATAAAAGAGCATAATATGACGAAAATGATACTTTCTGGTTCTCCATTAGCACTGCAGTGAAACAAAAGCACTCCATTCTTAGCACTGCAGTGAAACAAAAATTATACCACAACACATGCTATAATTATGCAGTGTAAGCAGAAAAGACTGAATTTAAACATCTGCTTCAATCAAGGTCACTCCTTATCAGCAGTAGCAAAATAATAATAACAAAGCTAGCTCCGATTTGAAAACGCGCAGAACTTTCCGGATGACCCAATATTTTACCGAATGCATTAATACTTAGTAAGTAGTGGGAAAATACTGCGACATGAAGTTTTGAAATGCATTTAAAACAGTTAGAATAGAATGAAGCCAGCACTTATATTCATAGTAAGTTTCTTTTTCAGGTCTTGAATTTGTTCGTGCGGAGAGTTTTGTGTTTGCTCATGTGGCAGATGAAGGCATGATGGAGGCCTGTGCTGGGCGTTTACTTCGTTTCTCAAAAAACATAGGGGCTAGTGATGTTTTATATTTTACAGATATAAAGAAGAAACATAGGTAACTAATCAAGATAGCAAATTTTGGCCGAAAATGTTGTGAAAATGTTTTACTGGTAACTTTTAATCTGTTCTTATTGCTTTACTTGTTATTCACATAGTAACGAAGAAACATCGTAGTTCATTAATTAATTATTTCAATGTCTGTTTACTCTAAAACTATGCTATTCATTTTGAAAGAGTGATTTCTCACACACGTATTTAATAGATCAGATTTGTGTTTTAATGTTCATAACCTAAACAAAAATTTGCAACTATTCTTGATCTGACACAATAAACGGATGTCATGATGATTCTCAAGACCTTGTTCAACTATATTTTTAGTTCATCTACAGTTTATTGTTCTGGGTCATTAGCTTTAATTTAACATCATTACAAAAAACTAATTTGGATTTTAATACATACAAAGATATTTTTAAAAATCATGTTCTAAAATTCAGTAACCCCTCGATGTTTTGCTCTACTTTCATTTTCTCTGCTGTTCGTAAACTAAAAATCCATTAATGGACTAGTTAAACACAGCAATGTATACCGAATCCATGAAATATCTAGGCATGATGTCAGGAAGTGTTACTGTATTATTTTTTTTTGATAAACATACCTAAAGTTTACCATTTAAACTTTTTTTTTGTAATATAAGTATCTTCATATTTGAAATCTGTAACTGTTACTAAACAATTCTTCTATATTATGTTCTGTAATTTTGTAAATAGACTAAATTCCAGATTATATACACTAATCGAAATTATAGCATAGAATTGATAGTTGTCATAAATTTTACTTTCAAAGCCACCAAAGTGACCCATGGAAATGTGGTCCATGCTTGGATGAAATATTTCAGTCTAGTGATGGATTCAGAAATGGCTGAGGCTTGATGCTCAGAATTAAGTTGTCAATGGAATTATCTTAAATTTGGTGACGGGTTATAGTTAATCCTGTAGTCACTGTAACAACCCTCAGACGAGCAGTGATCCTTTCATCAAACAACCTGCCCCCCCCCCCTAAATAAAAAAGTTCCGATTGACGTGTCAGGTTTTCATGTGCTCTGCTTTCAGCAATTCGTTGCAACTGTGGTGTGAATCGACATTGACACACCAGCCACATTTGTCTAAATTATCAAATGGCTAATCTGCCCCTGGTCTGATGATCTGGAGCAGTAAGCCGTGATGGCTGTTCATCACTGACATGATTTTTTTAAAATAGAAATAGTCTTATTTACTATTAAACTACTCATGCTATAGGTTTACAAGGAAGCATACCTTCTTTTCTGTGTTGTGATTCCCATACTTCTGTGTGTTCTTAAAAACAAGGGTCAATTCTAAATTTATTTTCATAGTCAAAATTAATAAGAAATTTACTTGTGTAAACTAATAACATTAATTTTTGCAGCTGAAAGTTTTAGAAATGAATCATGTTTTCATGCCAATCTCTATTTCTGTTACGTCAATTAATGTACAATCAAGCAATACACTGCAGTTTGAAATGACGATTCAATTCTATGTATAGTCAAAAAATAAGTTTATTGAAAGCTTGAAATAAATTAACTGTGAGGTACAAATGTCATTAATATATTTTGACTGTGGATACATATATTTGTGAAACAATATACTTTTCTATAAAAATGCTTTGCTATATTTAATATTTTATAATTAATTCTATGTTATTTTATAGTTTAAATAAATAAGTAACTGAGCAGAAAATTTAGATTTTTTTCTTCATTAAAAACAATGGAATATGCTTTTATTTCATCTGAATCTATAGGATATGATTTTGTATATATTTTATTTTAGCTCTCATGCTATAACAAATGATGTGAGCTTATCGCAAACTGCTAAAGCAGCTGAATTCTTTTTGAGTGATGGTGTTATACTAACTGGGACAGAAACAGGAGAATCACCAAATCCTTCTGATTTGAAAGGTAAATTGGTACTTAATTTTTCTATTGTGTTCAGATTATCAATTTTACTTTTGTATGACTGGCTAGTAAGTGTTGAACAATCTTTTTTTTTTACTATAACGATATTAGTTGTTAATGAAAATGAATTTTAAACAAGTGTTAAGATACACTGTAACTTATACTATACTTATAGCTTACAGAAAAAGTGATTGCTCATAGAGTTAAATAGTTAGTAAAAACCACTTTGAGTAATATACATAGTATTTAATAGGAAAATCCTTCCTGAAAATGGTAAACTTTCTCTAACCATATCTTTTTTAACTACACTTGTCCCAATTGTGCAGTTCTTATTAGATATGATACAAAAAAAAAAAAAAAAGCTTTGTAATGGATAAAGACATTTTGTGGAACAAAGAGGTTTATATAATTCAGTCTATTTCATTTTTTTGCAATTGTTTCATATTTTTGTACTTAAATAAATATATTGACAGCTTTGTAATGCTTTGTTTAAAACTCAATTTATACTTTATTTGTCAATTTTGAAATAAAATGTATAAGTTGAGGAGACTTTTGCTGGAAAAAATTAGTTACACTGTAATTATAGGTAATGAATAAAATGTAGTATCTATGCACATTAATTGTACTTTAGTTTTATGCCAATACTGCTTTAAATATGACAAATGGTTTAATTAAAGTATCAGAATTCAATTTTTTGTATTTCTAATACCTGACTACTGACCTCTTTGGCTCAGATGGCTTTTTATGAAGGAGTACCCAATAGGTAAAGCAGTAAATACTCTTAATAGGGACAATCACCAACATTCATGTTCTCAAAGCAGGATCCGAACTGGGGACCTTCTGTGTGGCAGACAAATGCCAAGACCATTATACCAATTAGTTTACGAGAATTTAACCTATGTATTTAATCCTTAACATTCATAAGGGAAACTAAGCTTTTTGTTAGCATTTTTAAGTTTTAATTATGGTTCAAAAGGAAAGGTTATCTTTCCTTGAATAAAAAAGTAAAGAAATCAATAAAAGTGTAAAATTATAAATATAAATGCATCAAACAGGTTTTTATATTAATTATTAGGAACTTGTTACAAATTCCTGCTGAGATATAGCCATCTCCCGAGATGGTCTGCCATTTGTTTACAAAATAAAATTTATTTCTGAATGCATAAATGGTTATTTCTGAATATATAAACAGATTTTATTTGAAAGAAACTGTTTTTTTAGATTTGCATTTCTGTCAATCAGCACTTCGTAATACATTTTCTATAGTGCATAAAAATTAAGTATGTTATTTAGAATGCTTTATAAGCTTATTGAACTAAATTAATTTCTTTTGATATTTAGATGTGAAGAAGACTACTAATTTACCTGTTTTAATTGGATCAGGTGTCACAACAACTAACATAAAAAGTTTTATTGCTGCAGATGCCCTTATAGTAGGATCTCATTTCAAAAAAGAAGGGCATTGGACTAAAGATCTTGATGTTAGTAAGATTTTAAAGTTTATGGAAGAAGTACAGTGTTTAAGGTGATTCAAGTTCTTGTATCACTTTCATGGATGAAGGTTTAACTTTTAAGTTCTCTGTAAGTAAACATGATCTGCTGAGTCAATATTAATATAAATCGCTACTTATTAAAGTATTTTATAATATTTATTAAGTACTAGCAAAATTAACAACCTTGCTCGGGTTGAATTGTTTAACTCTAGATTGAAGAAATGATCAGAATATCTAATCGCTTTTGTCTTTCATGGAATAAAATAATATTTTAATCTTTTCTCAACATCTTTTTCAATAGAAAAGCATAATTCCAAGCAAAAATTTTATGAATTAAAAACAACAGAAAATGTAAAACAAGAATGAAAACACTAAATGCCAAATAAAATCACAACACCTTCTTTGAAATTCATTTATTGTGTGGTAAAGAAAAGGTATACAATGTTCCCTTGTTTTGAAAATTTTTAACATGGAACATGCTAAAAAGATTGTATGTCTGGAATGTGACTTATGACTTACATCTGGATGAATACCTTGTGTCAAATAAAAATCCAGTTTTTGGCTGCTTTTAAAAATTGTCCTATGCTCAATAAAAGGCACTTTTATACAATAATTCTTATTCAGCATCCTTTTGAAAAGGAATGTATTCTTGCAATCTTCATTTATACATTCAACAGCACAGCATATCATTGCACACTTGAATAGAATATTTGCACATTACACATTAAAATTAGATGGCAACTGTTACAAAATGCACTACAACACTCACCTATTATAAATGTACATTGTTCTCATTTACATCACAACTAAGAAGCACACACACATATAACATGTTTTCAATTATCTCCATATAGCCAAGAAAAGTACAATAGGCAGTTCAAATTACAATAAATAAATAGTTAAAAACTCAATTGAAAATGCTATGGAGTGAATTGCTTCTTAAAAAAATGCATTTTGTAAATTTATCACAATAGGGGATTTTATGGATGTCAACCATAAACTAAAAACAATGTTATTTACATGGACTTTTTATATTTACAGAACTTAATACACTGGAAAATACTAGTTACATTTCAAATGAAAAACGCAAATGACCATGTCTAAATGAAATCCAATGTTAAATTACATAGAATATTCCAGCTTAATTTTCTTAAACAATTCTTAGATTATACTTATACTTCTATAATCAAAAATTAACAAGATATATTCACCCTGTTGACTGGCTTGATCATACTTTCTGTTTCAAGTGCATTTCACTGTATAAGAATACCAGTCAACAGCTTGAGATAAAAATATTTTACTTTGCAGAATAGAAAGGATAAAATTATTTTATCTCATTACTTTTACATGATTAATTGATCAATTTTCTGTACAGTGGTGGTGTATATTTACATAGGTTACTCATATAAACACCTAATGCACAGTAGATTTATTACCCAATTGTTTAAGGATTTCAAATTACATTCCAAGTCTTAAATATCTACAAAAATTCATAACTTTATGCACCACAGTAATATTAACTAATTTAGAGGAAAAAAAAAAGAAAGTTAAATCCTTTCCTGAGAACTATCTCTTTAAAGCAGAGGTGGCCAACCTTTTACATACCATGCGTCAATTTTTTTCACATGCGAATTCAGATGCGCCATACAACTCAAGCACTTTTTCTACCTTACATTCATGGTTCTGCCATTCATATCCTTAATAACTTTTTAATAAAAGTATGTTAATCGACATAATTAACATTTTTAAATGTTTTAACTATATTGTATGTAAAACAATGTCTATTACAGAGAATTCTATAAATTTGAATCAGTCATTCGCTTCCTCGTTTTCCTTTTAATAAATTCCATGAATGATAATGCTTGTTCATATCTGTATGTCTTTACAAAAAGACATATATAACTTTTCAAAAGAAAAAGTAGGTGCAATGATACAATGCACCACTTGTAATCATCCAATGTGCCAAGTTTGGCGCATGCGCCACAGGTTGGCCACCCCTGCTTTAAAGTAATATTTGGAAATACGGCCATTCCTTTGGTCATTATACATAGAAATTAGTAAAGCCATTTCATTTACTAACTTTTTATATAAAATTATTTCATTACTTAGAACTACAGCAATTAGTTTTCACCATTCACACACCCACATTAATATTAAATTTCATAGTCATTTGCATGTGTAAAGATTACACAATCTTAAAGATTCAGTGTAATTAAATTAATTGAAGTTTTATTTTGCAACACAATATTATTCGACTTTTAGCATACACAATGCATACAAGTATTATAAAAATGCTATGTACAAAGCTAAACAGACTACTATTCTATTTAACATTCATATAATTGTGTGCTTAAATATCTATAAATTAAAGCAATCAGTAAAAAATTGATTGAATGTTATTTTTTACATTTGACAAAAAGTACACACAAAACAGTTAAATCTTTGAAACTGATTTTGATGGAAAATATAAAACAATGATAATTTAAGATCACAGCAGTTATATAAAATATGCAAATCACACACATAATCAAACACCTTGGTGATTGATATCAACATCTAGAAATAATGCCACACGAAAAGCAAACATTTTATCAAAGCAACAATAGCACACATACACATTTATTTAAAAATTATCAAGGAAACATTTCCTATGCAAATAAAATAACCATACACACAGGTAAACACACTTGCACACACTGACAACACAGAAACCACATAATTAATTATAAATAAATACATCAAAAACTATGCTTTCCCTTCTCAGCAAAAGGCTTAGCAATGCTTTTCTTCTTTTGATTGTGATGTTTCCTTGACTGATATCGATAGACTCTGTTTTGACGATTCATGTACGAAGGGCACAGTTTAAACTGGTCGCTTTCCCATTTGGTTTGTTGAGCAGGCTTTGTATTTTCAGCTTGTTCTATCAAACCTGAAGAATGAAAAATTTGTAAGTGAAATTATTAGGTTATTAAAACATAATTAGCTAGGTGTAAAAAATAAATTTCAGAAAGTAACGAAATATTGTTAGTCTTTCAAAGTTGAATTTGTTTTCTTGCTGTAACTATACAGAATCTTGTAAATCTTCTTAAAACCTATTGAACC
Organism: Metellina segmentata; assembly: GCA_947359465.1. Taxonomy (NCBI): domain Eukaryota; kingdom Metazoa; phylum Arthropoda; class Arachnida; order Araneae; family Tetragnathidae; genus Metellina; species Metellina segmentata. The sequence goes on from OX375877.1 coordinate 84,847,733, forward strand.
TTTTTCAAACACCTAAGAGTTTACATGGTGAATCACACAACTTAGACATTTGAATTGTAATAATGGTCAAATAGTATTTTCTGATTCATATTTTTTTTTAGATATTCTCAATAATTTGTAGGAATGAATTACTTTTACAGATATTTTCAGAACATAAGATTAATCACGTTTTCATCAATAAAGCAAATATACAATTTATAAAATAGGAAAATAATACAAAACACTTACTTTTGAGATCAAGTTGAGACTTGGAGTTGGTGTTCATAGAGATCAAGAGATTCCGAATGACTTCCAATTCCTTTGTGTGTTTTGCAGCCATGTCAGTTACTTCTGGTGGAGTTACAGCTCGAACGTGATCCTCTGGCTTTTTGTCTCTCCATTGGAAGCCAGGGATTTGAGCATACACACTGATACTTGGGTGTTCAATCAGCAGGTCTTCCAATGGAGACACTTCAATCACGTCTGGACTAGTCTTAGTGAAACATGGTGGGGGAGCTACAAACCAGCCTTCTTCAATTTTAGTGGGGCTTAGTTGCGGGGAACTTTGAGGACTGCTTGTGTTGCTTATGTCTAACAATGGCAGAGGGTTCAGACGTATTTCATTGCTTGGCTTGGAAGGATCCAGTGAAGAAGCTGTTTCAACGCTTCTGTCAATTTCATTTCCTATAAATATCAATTTCATTTTTACAAATAATGACTTGCGTTTAAAAGCAGCAATAACCAAGTTCCTTAACAGAATCAATTATCAGAGAAGCTTACAGAGATTATATCCCAGTCTTTTAACACAACTTTAAATTGGAAATATTTTCTACCTTGTTAACTTTCAAAGTTCAAATACACTCTAAGCAAAGTACTTTCATTGTTTGCCCTTGCCATTCCTGAACTGAAATATGTATGTTCACAATGAGTACTAGCAAGTGAAATGTTGAAAAAAATGTGTTCTAAAAATTCAGAAACAATGGAAAGCTTGTTGCATTGAATGTTCATAAACAACACTGGGAATTTTGTTTTTATAATCCAGATCAATGTAAAGAAGTAGGGACGTTCCGAGAAAAATATATTGTAGATGCGAGATGATGATTTGTGTTCCCCCTCATTTCAAAGATTTAAATTGTTTCCCTCCTCTCTAAGAATAACCTACTGTGAAATTTATTTCATTGCATATTTTCTATTGCTATGTTTTGTTTCTGCCAGGACTTCATAAGCTAATGGACTTTGTGATATTAAACTCATCTGTTGTACTTAAAAATAGTTATGCCATGGTAATTGGTTTACAAAAGAGTCAATGGTACTTCATTTCGAAATCCTTAAATACAGTAAAGTCTACACTACATTTTCATTATAGCATATGTACCATATGTATTTAGAACTTCAGCGATTGGATATTAAATCATTCATTTAATATTAAAAATAAAATACCTTTACAAATATTCTTATATTTATGAAATGTTCAACACTGATGGAGAAAAACTACAAAGTAACATCAAAAGTGTATTTTTCTGGCCCTTTGTTCTGCAAAATCTTTTAAGATTGCATCTGTATCAACGGCATTGGGCACCTAATTTTCTAAAGCCAAGGTCGCTAATCCGCTATTAGGAAATGGTCAATCTCGGGGTAGGTTTTAATTAGTCTCAATTTGGAAAAACTCTCCCCACTAGCAACTGACACAGAAATGGTAATAAGATTCTTAAACTCGCGAAAACATTGGGAACTATGAAAGAATTAGTAGTTAAGTAACAAAGTTTTTTCGGGGCAGCATTGTTACTAAAAGTAGGATCTCACCCAGCAGCTCATTTCCATCATTTCATCCTGAAGGTTATGAACAACGTCATAGAGAAATGGGAAGTTACCACTATGCTTCTGTATTTGATCAAACCTCTCTGACAAAGAAATGATTGGTTGATTTAAAACCACATAGAAGTTTAATTTGAAAAAGGCATTCCATGCCTTAACAAATTGATCTTCACCTTCATAAGAAAATTGTTTCTTTATATTCCTTGGCCTGATGTGAGTTTCAGCTGAGAATTCTGGACTTATCTTCAATTAATCTGCCACCTCTTTTGCATTAGTTATAACTCTAAAGCACTCTGTAAGTTGGCCATTTCCCTTCTAAAGTTCTTTACTCACAAGACTGACTAAATAATCTGTCATACCATGCAACCAAACTACCCAAGAACCTGAAATCTTTCAGTTTCTTTTGCAATTCCAGAAGCAGTGTTTTACCAAAAGCATCCATTTTAGGGTCAGTTGTTGCCTCTTATATTGCATCATACAGTTCTCCTATGTTGTATTGCAGAGGGGTTGGAGATCATCTATTCTGCTTTCACAAAGAGTATCACTGAAAGGTTTAACCTTTAAAGTTGTTACGATGTTAGTCAAAATGCTCCACCTATGAGTGGAAGCCAAGAAAAAATTAAAGAAATCTTGTACTTGGCTAACAAAATGCACAGCCATTGAGCATGATAGAGCCACATTGTTTATCACAGGATTGAAGTAGTGGCTTTCACATAGGACGTAAAATGCTTGTGGGTTGAGATCAATGATTCTTTTTAGGACACCTACGTTTCTCCCTTCATATTTGAGTCATTGTCGTATTCCTGGCCAAGCATATTTTTCAGGGGTATTTCCCTCTGATATAATCGGATATAGATCTTTAAGAGAATATTTGCACATACACTTTAACAAGTCAAGTTGGGTATATATCCTCAATGAGTTCCACAACTTGAGTTTTAAAACATAAAATTACATTAACTAAGAATTCAATATTAATATTCTTCGAATAGTGAAGCCCCAAAACCCACTCCTTTGACTAGAGTATTTAATTCTTTTGTCATTGTAATTATTATATTTTAGTTGGAAAATAAAAGAAAAACAGCAGAAATCCTGCTGCTTCTGAGTGGATGACGTGTTTTACTGAGAGGTTTTGCTGCGCCAACAAGCGCCCCTTTATTACGGGCACCTTTGGCAGGAGACAACCCCTACATACCAAAGCACGGGCTGGAGTCCCCATTGCAACTGCAGCGATCACACGGGTACTCTGACCGGCCCAGTATTGAAGTTCTTTCCTCATATCTTTATACATTAGAATAATTCTAACATACTAGCCGGGCTGCGCCGGCTAGCGCTCGGCGGTGTGTAATAGTGCTTTTTTTAAACTTTTTTACGCACCGTAATCAAGCATGTTTTGATTTGTATATTTTATTTATTTTTATGAAACAATTCTTCAAATCATTGCGAGCGTATTCAATCAAATATTTAAGGAAAGTTGGTCGAAATATACATATACCGCTACAAAATTATACATGTCTAGTGATAGTTTGCAGGAAATAGACATATCATTAAAATCTAACTCCTAAATAATATTTCTACAATAGGTAATATACCAGAACATATAATGCAAACAAAAATAAAATTCCAATCCTTGAAAAAATGCAAAATTCCGAAGAAAAAAAATACGTACGTATCTATTCAAACGTGTTGAATTTAGATTTCCTGAATATATTGTGAAATAGAATAATGCGACAAAAGACTTTTCAACGATATTGACAAAGACAATAATGATTTATTAACAAAAAAAAAATACATATTTATAATACTTGGGAATCCTCAAATATGTCCACAACATCTCGCAGTCAACTCAAATACGCAAACACGGAATTCTAAATCAAATTAAAAAAGCAAACATATAATTCTGAAGTGGCCAGATACCGGGTAGCAAAATCACGTTTAAATTACTTTTACATCAAAAAAAGAAATAAGAAGTCAGTTCAAACATAAATTTTTACAATTTAATTCCTTACTTTGCATAGAAATTGACCTCGGCTATTTAAAAACAGCAAGAATTCAAAATATCTGGGTTATTTTATTTACGTTTGATTGTTGCCATTCGACGATACACAAATAACGTCGATTTCGGGTCCACGTACGTTAGTGTTTTATATATATAGATTTGACGGAAAAAAAAATAGTAAAATATTAAAATTAAATAAAATTACAAAACTAAATGTAGTTAAGAGTATGTTGTTGTACAAAATGTGTTTCATTTGAACATATAACTTGAATAAGTCATTTCACGGATTTAAAACGTTTTGTGATAAAAACAAATACTTAATTTTTATGTACACTATTTTTCTGAATATCAGGTTCTCAAACTACTGCATAAATCTACCTTGCATTTAATTAGTGTATCATACAAATACGAGAACAGGTAGTTACCTTCTATATCAACGAAAACCCAGCCTTCAGTTTCTTCTGCAAGTTTCTCTTGAGATGCAACTTCCTCAGGTGAATAGTACTGGCCAATATATGATTTGAAACTTCCCCACATGTTTGTTTTAACTGTTAAATTTGAAAAAATTATATGAATACAATATTTACGAAATAACTAATGGTGTCTAGAACATTAAAAAAAGAATAAGTCCCACCAAACACAATGCTATAGAATATTTAACATGTTTTATAAAAAATTCAATTACAGAAAGAGAAGGAAGACATTGATAAATATACAAACTGAATAAAGCATATATTCCTGAACATGAAAATTCAATTTCTTAAAATTGAAAATTAGTTTTAGAATTTCCCCACCAGATGAAATTTGGCATAAATGCCTATGTTTGTAGCATAAATTATGAAACTTTTAGATTGCATTAGTAAAATATTACTTATTCACAAGGTTTCATATAAATGATGCTCTATCAATATGAATTACTGTCAAATCATGGTGCTTACATCATCTGATCATGTATACTCATTAAAATATATCAAAGCAGCCATACTAGTGTTGTACACAAGGAATTCCAGTGTTTAAAAATCCTTTGATAATCAATAAAATTATTTATTTTGAAATTATTTCAAAAATCAAAATCATATGGTTAGGAAAGTGTGTCACGTCAGATTTGGTACAATTGATATTTCTTCAGTTCCAAACACCTATTTACCTGTAACATCACTGACTTTTCAACTACAAAAGCATGTCATCAACACAAGAAACCAAATACACTGGTTTCCATAAATTTTAAGGAAAAATCACTCAAATACCATAATTTGACAAAATAAATGGCTTGCACAAAATTAGATGATGCATTGGAATAAAATATGCAAATTCTGCGGATTATGTTAGATTTAAAATTGATCAGAGGAGTGATCAGTGATGCAAAATACCTGGTTATATATATATTTCTGCAGGTCAATATCCTGGGTATATATACTCAGGCATTTAACCCAAATTGGGTATTTATAATTTTTCTTCAGGTTTGACTGCTAATTCACCCCTAGAGAGTTTATTTATGATACATAAAATGTATGAACTGAACATATAATAAACACTTATTAACTGATTATAATCGCTGTGACATCTTAATCAATTAATTGTTTTAACGAAAACATGTTAAAAAATTAATTAAATAATAAAAAAGTCTAAAAAGAACTTTAGGGTCAAAATTTTTGTATTGTAATTTCAGGTCAGTCGGGTTACAGGAAACAAACCATTTCTTTTGTTTGGCCCAATGCATTTTGTAAGAAAGAGTTTAAGACATCATTACCACAAAAGTTATGATAGTGAATCAATGGAGAGTGGAAAAAGACAAGCAGATGTACCAGGATGGCTGAATGCGAGTCCTGTATTTTATAGAATAGGATACATTTTTGATGGATTCAGGGGAAATTCAACCTTGGGCAACTATGGCGACTTTTTTCGTCTAAAACAGGCCCAAAAGGGACTATTTAAAAAAAGTGGTGACTTTTTAAAGTTTTAGATGACTATTTAAATTTTTTTTTTCAGTAAATCCATTTTTAAATAACTTGGGTAACAAAAATGGCAGCAGAGATTTCGAAGGTCACTAGCGCAAGATTGCAGCCAATCCGATATCGAGAAAATATTTCAAAAAAATTTTTTTTGGTAAAATATACAAGGGGGCTCCGATGCCAACTCCCAAGGATTGCTATGCAATCCCATTTGGTTTGCTTCGCAAACCAACACAACTTTAGCAAAGTCAATCTTTTGTGCGATGGGGAAACTAATTTGTATAGATGTGATTTAAATTGCGATTAAATTAAATGACAGCGAGGGCTCCGCCCCCGCACATTTGGTGCACTTCTTAAATTGCCAAGGAAAGAATTATTTCAAATGAACCAATGAAATCAAAGGACAGTTTAATGGATTTTGAAATAACTTTCTAGAATATTCAAAATGAAAGTTTTAAACTTTCCGCTTGACGAGGTTGTCTTAAAATCCGCAATAACCGTAATGCAGATGGGTTACCTTAATCTGTCATTACTTGCTACTAGAAGTGCAAAAAAAACAAAAACGTCAAGACCATTGCTACCACTATACACGTAGATTAAAACTATCCCAATGTGATAATTTTTATTTATTTTTTGTAGACTTATTTTTTTTGTATAGCATTTATGCTTTTTAATAAAATTAGTATTTATTTGATTTATTCTTTTGCATAACAGCGTTTTTATTTCCTGTTAATTTTATTTTTGAATCAAGGTTTTGGAAAAATTGCAACTGTTAAAAAAAATCGCACCAGTGATGAGATGTTCAAAAATATGCAAAAAAATAACATTTTCAACTTATTTTATACTATTTACAGAATTGCCAAGATATTTTTTCTTTTTGTGCGACATACCATTTCATGCACTCTTTTTATTTTTTGCAAAATTTGAGTTCATGCACATTTTTAGACTTTTTGTCCTTTTCCCACTTTTATGCCTAATGACTGAAAATGTGTACGTCTTTAGCTCACTCGCGTTAGAAATTTCGCTTTTACAGTTTTGACACTTATAAACCCAAAACTAATAGCTGCATAGGGAAAAAATCTTCAAAATTGTCCAGTAAATAAGATGAAGAACAAACAATGTTAATTTTGTAATTTTCTTATTCGTACTTTCTCGGGGAAACGTCTAAGAATAGAGCTAAATAACTCAGTTTTCAATCCTGTGATGTTAACTTTTTTTAAATATAGAGTTATATTATAAGTTTAAAAAAAAACATCATTCAAGTCTTTGTTTTAATTGTACTTTTTATTAAAGACAGTTTCTTTGAAAAGTTGGACAGAAAATATTAATTTTATTATTATAAGTTTATAACGGTTGATTTCTTAACTTCAATGAACTAAAAAAATAAGTTCAATTTTATTGAAGGTTGCAAAGGTTGGCTTCAGAAATCAAAGTTCCGTTTGCTTATAAATTATAAACTTATACTTAGCATTGTCTAGCTATGTTTCAAAATTTTCTATACCTACCAAATTTTCTGTAATACCAAATTTTCCTACGTCATAGGTATGTCCTATTTTTTTTTATCTGAGTCAGAATATAAGGTTAATGGAAAAGACTACTAAATTATTGTTAGGAGACTATTTTGACAATTATTTTCAACTTTTCAGGGTACGAAAGAGACATTACTGGAAGATATATTTTTTATATGCTGCAGTCTTTCGACAAATTTTGAAAACATTAATCCACCACTTTAATGTTAGTGAGTTATTTGTCCTACTATTGTTTTTACTAAGGAATATGAGATATTTGGCTACAATGTAGGAGCCTCCATATCAAAGGTTGAGAAGCACTACCTTGATCTACACTGAAATCAGCATGATAAAATCTAACAGTTAGGAAGCTTCTAAAAAACCTCAACAAATAAACTTGGAAAAGATAGTGAAAGTGCAAACAACAGGTAATATTTGTTCTGATATGTAAGGTAAATAACATCTGATAAAATGTCTATTTATAACTTGGGGACACATTTCAGCTTTGAATAGAAGTAAAATTGCACAGATCAAGAACTACTTTAGTCAAAATTATTTTAGATAGCTTAAAAACATTCTGATACTTCAAATATACACAATTTATCTAATGTATGAGATCTTGCACATCTTGATTAACCATTAATATTTTCCATTTCAAATGGCTTTTGAGGAATAAATTTAATTTTTTCTCAAAATTAGTTTATTAACAAGTCACAAAATTCTTTTCAATTTGTGTATTTTGACAATTATTCTAAAATAGGGTGAACCAGGCTGTAACTGACCAGTTAATTATTCATGAAAAAATTCTCCTTCAGCTACTTGACAATAGCACTTGTACTTGGTATCTTGTATAGAAGGCAATTGAAATTCGCTATTATATAATTTTTAACATTTGATAGCTTAATAGAATTTTTCAGAATAGTGGTTCGACCAACATCGAATAGAATTGTTAAGTTAAAAGTGTTCTTTCTACAAATTCAAAAATATCAGTAGTGGTAAGATGCTTTATAAAAATGACTTACAGCCTCCAATATAAAGGATAAATATCCCTCAAAAAACCAATAACCTAGATGATAATTTATATAAACAAAAATAAGACATGAAGAAATTGACATTTCACTTTGGTCCCTAATAAACCCTCCAAGATAGCACAACTAAATCAAAATCAATGCTATTTATCTGTAGTGCAGGGCTGTCCTAAGATATTTGGCACCTGTGGGCTACTAACAATAATGTGCCCTTTTTCATAGGAAAATACATGGTGGGAGAGGGGTGACCTGTAAAGTTTTAAAAGTTTGACAACTAGAAAAAGTCAATAAAATCAGTCATGCACCAGTCTCCAACTGTCAAACTCAATTGAGTGCAAGCAAATTTTCTGCCCCAAAAGGCTGGCACCCCAGGGCTATAACCCATTTAGCTCTGTAGAAAGGGTGCCCCTGCTGTAGTGTGCTCAAAGGAAGCCAGTTGTTTTCAGTTTAAAAAGGGGCATTCTTCATGTGTTACTAAGTGGAAGTAAATTTTTGAAACATATTTATGTAAAATAACCTTTATTCTGTCCCAGGTTCTTTGAATTTTCATTTCACTAAACTTTAAGAAAAAAAATGTAAAGTTTGATTAAAATTTTTCTTTTAACAAATATCACTTGATTTCAGTTTGAATCAACATGCACTAAAACTATTATTAAAAAATAAAGGTTGCAATAGTATTAAAGAATTATTTGGCAATATAACAGAAACCAAACTCGAGTCACTATAATCTCCATCAGCGTTTAAAGAGAGACACCCCGATGGAATTTGTGAGGAAGGAGGGTTTTATTGATTTTGAGGTTATTCCTTCGACCACTTTTAACTGCTTGCCTCCGACGGTGTCCCTTGAGAATGTCAGTTTTAATGATGAACTGAAGACTCATGCCAATAAACAGACGGATCACCCAGACCTTTTGAAACAGTTGGCCCTGGAGGTTGTCAATAGCATCCCTTCTGATGCATTGGTCATCTATACGGACGGTAGCAAACTTGAAGACGGTAGAACCGGGAGTGGTGTTTTCATCAACAGCGCTGAGGACAAGGTCAAATGCAGCATCCGAAACCCTGACCATTGTTCAGTCTTTAGATCGGAGATCATAGCAATTGGTGCAGCCCTTAATTATGCACAGTCCACTGATAAAAATTGTATTTGGATTTTGACTGATAGTAGGAGTGCTATACAGTATTTCAAAAATTGGCCACAAATTTTTGACATCCCAGATCAGGATATTCTGAAGCTTCTCTGCGAGATTGGCCTGAAAACACCAATAAGCCTCCAATGGATTCCATCGCATATCGGGGTGTATGGAAACGAGACAGCCGATGTACTCGCCAAGAATGGCTGTGATCTCTCTATGGACTGTTTGAATCGCCTCACTCCCACTGAGGTCCACTCCCTGGGAAAACAACGTTTGCTTTCCTTGTGGCGCCGTACGCCATCCCACCATTGGTATGCTGGCAATCACCCTGGACTCTCAATCACATGCTGTGGCCCTCGGCCTTTTCAATCGGCCATGGCCAGATTTCGAAGTGGCCATCTTAAAAGTATCAAATTTCAGAACGGGGAGAGAATTTTCCCTCCTTGTTCCTGTTCCCTACCTGCCAGTCCTGATCACCTTCTTCTCTGTCTTGGCGCTTCGTATAAGCAGCTGTTGGTTGATCAGGACTTTTTGCAGGTATATGGGGATCTGGCACGACGGGGCCTTCTGGACCTGGTGTAGGCTTTCCTACACCAGGGGGATGTGCAACAACAACAACTTCCTCAAAATAAACAACACAAACAAAATCATCATTGTCAACAGAAGTCATATGTAAACTGATAATTAATCACCTTGTCAAAAACTGGATACAGGCTAAATTTCAACAGTCAATTGAACTAAATCAATTACCTAATACTGAGTCATGAAAAAAATCTAACTTCAATTTTAAAATTCAAAGTTTGTCAAAAAAAAAAACAGAAATTGATCAATCACTGGAAAATGAACTTTTTCTACCAGTGGGTAGACAACAATGTTTAACTTATTACTTTAGAAAATAAAGAGATAAATTACAATTGATTTGCTGGATAGACTAGTTAGCTTGTTTAAATAAATAAATAGTTTATTACTAGTAAGAGGTCAAGACTGGCTGCTTCACCCTGACAGTTTGTAGATACAAATTTACTGAATGAACGAAGATAAAATTAAAAATTAATTACAAGAACATTCTCTAATGAACTGTAATTCCAGAGCATTTTCTGATCAGCAACCATGTTCATTTTGTACAAATTTTTATAAATTATATTTAATTAAAACAATTTAGATGATCACAATGAAGTGAAATTTTTTTATACATATCACATCTATCTTGTGAGAAAAATGCAAATGTTGCAAACTTACCTATCGCGAAAGAAAAAAAATAATCGTCAATCTTACAAATTTGGGAATGAAAGATTTTTTTTATTTACGATTTTCTCACTTAATAATGAATTGAATCACTTAAAATGAGTAGAAATTGGTTTGCAGACAATTTTTGGAGATGTACTCTTCCGTCTGATGCAATGATGACATTGGGTGGTATTTTCAGTTCGCGAAATGTTTTATACAACGAATTACACAATGTACGCATTGATGTCTTTTCTGACAGACAGCAATAAACAGTTCTGGATTTGACAAGTACAAACATGAAAAGCAAACTAATCGTTTGGGCTAACAAACCTCAGACAGTGCAGAATATTAATATACTCCTCAAAAAAATAATTAAATATAGAAAGACAATTTTACAATTAATGTATAAAAAATAATTGTTAACTTACACTTCCTAGTCTTTGTCCTGTGGATACTTGCACCACTGATGTGCGTCAGATTTCTTGACAAGTGACGTCACTCCAGACGTGTTATTATTGTTTGCTAACGTCCTGATTGGTTACTATGGAGTTTTATGGTAACTAGTATAAACATTAAAAAAAAAAAAACATTGATCTCTGTGAAATGAGATTTTTTTTTAACGATGTAGGAATTATTGAAGATTCTAAAAACCTTTCTTCTTATTTCTTTCGCGACGACACTGAATATTTCGAAAACGAAACTGACGCATAACCTGACTCGCATGTGAAAACGCAAAATAATTTCTGAACAGTTTTTTCGAATTAAAACAAGAAATAATAGATACTGCAATCAAGCGTGAAATGTTTCTTTTCTAGAACGAAATGCAAAAATATTATTTCACTTTTTTTTGAACGAAAATCACTAAAATGTAGGTTTTTCAATTAAAAATTGTGAATGTTTACAAAAAAAGCCAATTGCGCAAAATTAGTTTCAGTTAATCTTTGCAAATATTAGTGAGGTGAATATTTTTAGAAAGAAAAATTAAAACATCAAGGAAACATATGTGCTTTAGTTTCATAGGTTAGTCACCGATCATTAATCAACCAATAAAAAGAATATCACATATGGGGTGAGCATGATCACGTGATTTAGCACATGTTCACATTGCTTTCCCATTTTATCCCTTGAGTGGACGTCAGGCTTTGAAGATTAACGGATGAAAAAACACAAACATCCGACGTCAAAGATCGAAGCGGCGAGTAAGAAAATAAATTGCGATACATTATATTTTGGAATGAATGAAATTGCCCTCGGTTTATAAATTCTATTTCTTGTGGTAAGTTATTCATGGCCATTGTCTAGATTTTAAATTCATTTTGATAGTCCGTTTCAGTACGCACGAATAATTGACTTCGTCTGAAACACAGTATTCGAATAAAAAAATTATTTTATTTGTGTTTGAATGAAAAGCAACCTGCATTAAATATATGAAATGAATGAAGAACTGCTTGGTTTTTACGGGTAAATTTTCCCAGTTTATATTTTCATTGAGACATTGCTCCAATATGCACAAATTATGTATCTACCATATTTCTGATATATCCTTAAAAACTCGTTTAAATTGTGTTTTAAATTTGACACTGTACAGATAACTCGTTAATTCTCCAAAAATTCAAATTTCTTATGCAACTAGAAAAATTTGCTACGTTGTAGCTTGCTAGTTCACGATCGGCATTTTTCTGATCACTAAAAATATTGTCTCTTTGGTACGATCTTATTTGAAATATTTAGATGCTTTGGTAATAGGAGGATGAGATTTTACTGAAAAGATTTTTAATGTTAAGACTTCTCGAAACCTAAAAACCCTCTTAAAGATTTAATTTCTTCAATTTAGAATTTTTACCATGTGCACATTAAATTTTAGATGGTTTTGATAAGCATAGAAACAAAATACTATTGGAAATGGTCATGGAGCTGATGAACAAGATCAAAATTCTGTGCTCATATCATTATTAATCACAGAATCTTGAGTGAAAAATTATTTTCCCTTATCGATGGATGACACATAACTCCAACTCTAGTAATTTTATGTGATTTTTAAAAATGTTCTTTGTTAATGTAAAAGTACTAAATTTTGATGTCAAGGAGAAAGTATAAATGTGTCAGTAGAATTCATGTGCTATGTGATATTAAAAGTTGCAAAGACTTGATTAAGAAAGTGCCTAGTAATTTATTTTTTTACTTAAATAAAAATTTAATATTTTTACCATATCTCTCTCCACATGTTTTGTTCCAAAAAGTTTTTCTACTGTCAACAATTGCCTGTTAACATGTAGTAAACATTTCAATTGTAATGCAGCATTTTGCTTCCCTGAAAGCTGTTACAAAAATAACATGTTCTTGTTGTATAATAATTTTAAATGAAATGAAGTTTTTAGTACAGAATCGATTAATCAGTTGCGAACTCTGAAAATGTCCATTCCAAATTTGTAAAGTATGAGCACTTATAATTAATGCCGTTATAATCTCCCATGTTGATAATTTTATATTGAACTTTAAATTTTATATTATGTTTCTAATTTGAATAATGTTCTGAGATATAAGGAGTTTTCCTAAATCCAATTTGAAAAGATGAGTAATTTTTATGGTTAGATTTACAACTTGTATTTTAAAGGTTTATCAATCTTATGTTTTGTATACTATTATTATGTTCCCAGATAATAAAAATGATCTTTAATTAGAATTTCCTGGAGTTAGGTATGATGTAGAATTATATATTAATTCTAAACCTTCAGTCTGAATTATTTTTTTTAATTATTGAACTTGAGTTCTAGTGACAGTGGTATCTTGATTTCTTACTCTCTTGTTGATGTTATTTCTGAACTCCTGCAACCTACATCATTAGTAACTCCTTTTTGAGTGAATTTATAAATGTAAAAAGGATGCATTGGAAACAATGTCAACTAATTTATTCTGTAAATATTCCAATTCAATTACAAATTGACAGGCCTCCAACCTAATGTTTTATATAATGAATGAAAGTATACAATAATACATTTTTGCTCATTTATGGAAATGAGACTTCCTTAGCATTGTCATATAAATGAAACTGATTTAATTTTTGCTTATTTGAATTATTTTGCACTCACAGACTGATTTAGGAATTTATAGCTTTGATTTAAAAAAATTTATACCTTAATTACCTATCTTTGAATGGAAATTTCTTTGTTAACCTTGATATATATTTTTGCCATGGATGAATTCAGGCAAACCCTTTATTGTTTTGTGTTAAAAACAATAAGAAATAAATATAAGTTTGTTTCGTCCATGGGAATTAAGTTTCATTCAACGGAAGGACTCGTGTAGCAGTTCAATACGTCTAGAAATCCACAGGAAATACAAGCATGGATATCCAGAAATGTTTTTCGCTATGAATTTTACTGTAAAATAGAAAATTTTTAGATGTTCTTAAAAGAAAAACATTGTAATATTCTGTCTTTTTGTTAAATTTAACTCTGAAGCTTTTCCTTAAAAAGATAATTATTTTCATTAGTAACAGTATTTTTACCAGACATGTCATTGCTATTTCTTCCTTTCTATCCAGATATATGATCTCGAAGTTTTGAAAAATTTTGGCACCGTCTACATGGAAAGAAGCTATGATTCGTCTTTTAAGATCATTGTCGCTGGTAACAAATTGATTTAATGACTAGTTTATGTTTTAATATTAAAATTCAGTGGTCATTTTTTAACTTTTGCAGTGATATATATATATATATATATATATATATTTGTGTGTTCTATAGTTCATGTTTAATATCTATACTTCTAATTTTGTTTTGATTGCAACAATGAAAAATGTGTAATACTTGCTAGTTTCCTGACTGGTTGCATTTTTTCTAGTATTTGTGATTTTCCTAAGCGTATATACAGGTGGAGGACAGAATAATACAAACACCTGTGAAATAATGGAAAATATTTATTAATAGGGGGTTGGACCACCCTTTGACTGAAGTACAGATTTAATGCGACGTGGAATAGATGCATAAAGGTCATGGACAGTATTTAAAGGAATATTAAGCCATTCCTCCTGCAGAACGGTCTCTGATTCCGAAAGTCTGGATGGAGGTGGAAATCGTGAACGAAGTTTGGACTCCAAATATTTCCATAAATGTTCAATGATGTTCAAGTCCGGAGACTGAGGGGCCAGGCGAGATGTTCAACTTCATCGTCATGCTCTTCGAACCATTCTTGGAACACACCTAGCAGTGTGGATAGGGGTGTTGTCGTCTTGAAAAAGCGGTCGCTCTCCAGGGAATACAGTCTGGACAAAAGGATGGACATGATCCCCTAGAATGCTTAGATAGTGATTGAATGTGATCCTTCCATGCAGAATAACAAGTGGCCCAAGATATCGCACCCCATACCATAATGGAGCCACCCCCATGCTTCATAGTCGGCAAGAGGCATTCAGGATTAAACGCTTCTCTGGGCGTTCTCCAGACATAAACGCATCTGGTCGTCTGAAAGAGGGTGAATGACAATTCATCTGACCATATTACCTGTTGCCACTGCTGTGGGGACCAGTTTTTGTGATCTCTGCACCATTGGCGTCGCTTGAAAGCATTAGTTGCTGTCACCAAGGGTTTATGAATTGCCACTCTGCCATAAATGTTCGCAGCATGAAGTTCCCTTTTGACAGTTTTTGTTGAAACATGGTCCTGGTGATGACTGTTAATTTCTTATGTTATCTCGGATAACGATTGGTTGTGCTTTCGGGCTACTATGCGCTTCAAGACCTGTCTATCCCTATCAGTAAGCTTTGACTTTCGGCCACTGTTGTGCTTTAAAGACGTCGTCTTACCCTCTTTCGTGTACGCTGTCATAACGGCTGATACCGTACTCCTTGCAAACCCCAAAAGGTTTGCTGTTTCCTTAACCAATGCTCCACCTAAACGCGCTCCAACAATCATTCCTCTTTAGAACTCTGACAGGTCTAACATTTCAACTTATCACAGACAGTTCGATAGACGCATGCAACGCAGATGACTGCTGTTGAGGGACTGATACCTTCCTCTTCATGCCCACTAGGTGACAGACTTCTGTTGCAGGTGTGAAATACGTCATACTTTTTCACAGGTGTTCGTATTATTTTGTCTTCCATCTGTATTTTACTATATGCTTTTTAGTGCTTGTAAAATAATCTAGTTTGATTATCTATAATCTTGTTCAATGTATTGCACCTAGAACACTCGTAGGAAAATAATTTGTTTTCTTGAGATGAAAACCAAATTCAATTACGTTGCTCTGAAGTGTGAGGTAGCTGTCTTACTTGCAGATATCTTTTCAAACTGGGCTTAACTTGAAATGTTAGCTTTTTTAGTCGTAATATAATATTTGTTTCTAAAAATGCTTTGCAATATTTATTCTCTTGAATTTCTTTGTTGGGATGATAGAAAATAAACTGATACATAGACTTTCTTTTGTTTCATCTTTAATTAAAAATGTGGGCTATATGTTTAAACTAAAAAATTTGAAAAGTAAACACTTAAAAAAAATTAGATACTAAATGAATGAAGGCTTAAAAAGATTGTTTTCAGCAGAGATACCAACCATTGCGGATTTTGTATAATTGTTCCAGATTTTCACCTTTAATTAATTAAATTTTTACAGGAAATTCGGTTTGATAAAACAAATGGTTCATCGACAAAAATTGTCGAGTTGAAATCTACCATACCTTTTTTCTCAAAAGGTTCGGCATGTTGACTCAAATAGCATTATGAGTATTCCAATACATATTTTATGTAATAACTTATTGAAGAGGTGACTCCGAATAGTGCCAACACAGTGACTAATAGTCTATTGTACTAAGACCTCTGCTGATCCACTCAAGACTGATTGCCAAAATGAATTTCAGCATGTACCTGATTGGAAGGTTTGATAGTTCAAAGGGTTTGATACAATGGTCGATACAATACAATTTGAATATCCCATATATTCAAATCGTTGTGCAGAGTAATAGTCACACTCACACAGAGCGTATATAAAACTCCTCTCTACCATTCTACAGCTTCTACATAATGAGTCATCTATAACACCCATAATGTTGAGATGTCTATTTAGGTTCACATTGGCCAGTTAGAAGGCCAATAGCTACCCTGATTTCTTTTCTGCTCAATTTCAGCAGTTCCCTCGATCTATCCCAGGAAGGATATTAATTGAGCTCTTTGACTTGTCTTTGATCATTAGATTGAAGTATGTATGGTAGGACTCGGTGTGGTGTAAACCCTTGATAGTCCCTCTAACCACATTGTGAGGTAGTAGAACCAAAAACAGGCTCTAGTCCAATAAATGGTGTATCAGATCCATGCTTTACTAATTGGTCTGCCATTTCATTACCCACAATGACCAGGGACCCAGACTAGAAACACTGTTTCTCTCAGCCAGATCCTCAAGTGCATTGTGACAATCCCTTCAAAAGCAGTGACTCTGCAAGGCCTTTAGGAATGCCTGGCTGTCAGAGAAGATTTTTATAACTCTTAACAACCCCCTACTGAGGCAGTTGTAAGTACAGGCAGATTGCTAGAACCTCAGCCTGATATACAATGGCCAACTTACTCAAAGAGGCCTAGGTACGTGGCGCTTACTTAGC
The DNA here is from genome assembly GCA_947359465.1 of Metellina segmentata. Taxonomy (NCBI): domain Eukaryota; kingdom Metazoa; phylum Arthropoda; class Arachnida; order Araneae; family Tetragnathidae; genus Metellina; species Metellina segmentata. The sequence continues at coordinate 84,864,966 of OX375877.1, forward strand.
CTTATTTTTCTATTAGGACAAAAGGCACCTGAGATGTTTTTGAATCATCTGTGTACCAAATTTTATCACCTCCCCTGATCAGACAGGAGACCGATCTCCATTCTTTAGTTGGAAAGATGTTATATTTGGCTTGAAAGCCAAATCGCTTTAACATCCAATCAGATCTCATTAATAGATAGGGATGTTCTTTTATACCTGTGAATCAACATTTTTGAGCATAGACCTTTCATAGGACAACTTCCATCCATGGGTTTGATGCATTGTGAGCATGAAATTTCCTCTAGTTCCACTTGTTTATGCAGTGGTAGGAGTACCATAAGCAATTCCAGACTCAATGAGGGAGTGGTTTGCAATTGCACTAGTAATTGCAATGGTTGCCATTCTCTGTATACTAGAGAGTTCTTTCTTCACTGTCTCAATGTTGGTTCTATTCCACCAGGCAATGGCCCCATAAGATATCATCGGGACGATAATTTCAGTGTATATCAACTACCATTTTTTCGGCATTAGACCCCAGTTATTATCTACGGCATGTCTACAAGTACAGAACACTCTTTTGGCCTGCTCGTGCAGTATTGGAGATGTGAGCTATTTTCAAGCTCTTATCAAAGATAACTTCTGGATACTTAACCTCGTCTGAGTATGCAAGTGGTGTTCCAAAGAATTTTATCAAATGCATATCTTATAGCCTTTTTCGGGAGAAGACGACTAGGCTTGTTTTGTTTGGGTTGAACCACAAGTTCACCTCTCTGCACCAATTTTCAATCTTTTTAGGGCAGTGTTCATAAGGTCCGTAACATTGTTTTGGAACTTGCCTCTTATGACTAGTGTTATGTCATCAGCATAACCCAGACAATATAGGCTCTAAAAGTGAGTCCTGTTTAGCTCATCAACCACTAGGCTCTATAGTAAGGGTGATAACACACCTCCCTGTAGACAGCCTTTACAGTTCCCCAAACAGTGAGTGTGTCTTCCAGTAAGGAGGCTTGAGCCGTCCTTGTTTCGAGCATATTTTTAATCAAGTGCAAACCAATAGATTAACCTTTCATCTGATGAGGGCATCAGTGATTACATTTGTCGGAGCCCTATCAAAGGCCGCCTCAATATCTAGAAAGGCCGCTAATGCAATCTTCTTTACATTAACCACTATTTCAAGGACTGTTACAAGATCGTAAAGGGCAGTCTCTAGATTTCCCAGGCTGATGGGCATTATAAAATCTAGACAGGGGTTCAACTTTTAGACCCTCATCCATAGACATACTGTCCACCTGGCAACATAAGACTTTCCATGACTCCTGTTAAAGTTTCCTTATGGCCTTATTATAGTTGGCGAGTGCCTTGTATTTTGACCACTCCCCTGTTTTTCTCGCTGTTGTCTCCTGTGTTTACTTTTCTCAGCATAAGACATCATTTCCCAGCCATGCAATAAGTTTAGCCTTGCAGACTCAACTTTCTCTTGTTTTCCTGCTGGAGTAATGGGTGACACAAGTCCATATTTATCAACATGCTCAGCACTGGTCTTAGGTTCAGAGGAGCCGTCATCCACCAGTGGTTTAATGCCTGTTCTAGTCTCGCTGCTTACCTTAGTGACAGTTCCCGAAAGACCACATCCAATTTGGTAGGGCTTTGACTTTTTTGGGGTGGTTTGATCAGCTGTGGTTTTTATCTTTATTATCCATAAAGCATTAGATTACTGAGGGTAATTAAAAAGTCACCGCCTATATGGACCCTCTATGTAGGCAGTAGACTGATTACAATGTGTGTCGCCACTTCACAAGGTATACCGTTTGCGACAACCTTCAACCCTGGTTACCATGTGACTTTCACGTTCTCATCAGCGCTGTATCCACACCTTAGACTTAGGTTGTCGTTCATCTAAATTCTCCATCATATCCGTAGGGTCTTGCGACCACCACAGATTGAGCAGACTATGCCAGGGACATTTAGGCACCCTCCTTTTTTCTCAACTGGGCTTGGGACCGAGTATGGCTAAGTTCTTCTTATCTGTTACAATGTGGTTTGAAGCTCAAGTGTGACCTCGTCAGCTGAACTTGGTTTGAAATTACGTGGAGTTACAGATATTTGTTTATATTTGTCCAGTATCAAAGTAGTTATTGAGTTTAATTAAATTTTGAATTAATATTTTAAATATATGAGTGTGATTTCAGTGATGAGTTTATGTAATTCAATTTATATTTAATTTGCAAAATATGGAATTTTATAGCTTCATTGCATTTATTTTTATAGAAAGTTTAAGTAAAATTTGCTTTAAAATGCATCACAGCTACCATAAGTTGACCAAATATATAATCAAAAACTCATTAACATTGCTCTAAAGAATAAATACATTAACCGTTAACACCCTTGAGTGTGTACTGTATTTATCTAAAGAAATGCACCCTACAATTTCGAGAAAATAAAAAATATGATTAAAATTTTTATAGATTTGCAATAAATTTCATTGCTAAAATAGCTTGATTTTGCTTTTAAAAAATTGCTTTCAATATGAATACTACTGTTTGTCAACACTGTGGTATATGCCAGGGGTGAGTAAATGCAACTCCCATTAAAAATTTAATTCCTTTTTATTTTTTTATTATTTTAGAACTCTTTTACTAATCTTGTTAAATTGTCTTAGTAAGTGAAGCGTTATTCGTACGTAGTCTCTTCGAAAGTAGGTCTTTGGTTGAATCAGTTAATGAAGTGTACAAGTCGTACGTAATTTCTTCGAAAGTAGATCTTCGGTTTCGTAGATAGGTCCTTCTAGGAGTCGCCGTTTGTTTTCGAGTATGTGTAATTGAATTTTGGAAATCGTGCCAAAATCAAAATATCCACACTTGAAGAAATCTGCTTGCCTTCTAATTGTAATTTTTGGTTCAAAATATTACTGTGAATCTTTGTACTCCACAATGAAATTCTTGAAGTTGCAAGATAGTTCACTGTTGACCAATCGTAATCTCGCAGAATTGCTGAGGACAGTTTTAACAAATTTTATGCCAAATTTTAAAGATTTTACCAAAGGTCTTCGTTAGATATGCTATGCTTTCTATTAATATATTTTTACTATATTTTATTAAAATTTTGAAATAACTATTTTGTATTTTTTTTTCTTTATTATATTTTGTTATATATGTACTTTACAAGGCCCTTAAGACTAGAATATGTAATCATATTAATTAAATTTGAATTTGTGTATTTAATTCTATGTAACTATGGCATGGCTCTTTATAATACAGTGAAACCCCGATTTAATGTATTACAAGGGACCTTAAAAAAATAACGTATGCTGGACAACATTAAATTAGGGTCTCAGAAAAACAAAACATAGAGCTTGAAATAAAGACTTATTTATGTAACATACCTTTTATTTTTTTTCTTTACAATAGTTTATTGTTTAAAGAAATCAGTTATTTTGGTTTGCATTTTGCTTTTACTAGCTAAATCCTAACATCATTCTCCAGATATTAGTTTTTGTAGGTTATTTAGTATATCTAATTTGCAATTGACGCATTTGATGAAGATATTCATTGTTAACATTAAAAGAACTATTTGAGGTTTTCTATCTTTGCGATCATTAAAGATAGTAAACATTTCTACGGATTTGAACTCTGCGAAAAATTTTACTCCATATCACAATATTTAATACCTCAGGTAGTCAGAATTTGTGACGTGCCTGTGTCATGGGTGGAGGTGGGACTCGTTCTTAAAATTGTTTTTACTTTTTAAAGTTTTAGTATCAGTAAGGACAAGAAAAGAACTGTCACGGGCATCGCCATTGTGACCTGGTGGTATCTGACTATTTTGAAAATCGCTCACTGAAAAAACGGTAAATGCTGGAAATATTTCAAAGTGATAACATTAAATATGGATTTTTTAACATTGGTCCCAAATAATTTCCAATATTTTCAATGAAAAATGACGTTATATGTGGGAAATCATTACATCAGGGGTTTTCATGGCAAAGTAAGTTTTCCTCATTTTCCAAAATATTCTACTTGGGTAAAATTTCAAATTTATTTGTTTGCTTTTAAAGACAATCCAATAAGGTCCTTGTTATTACACTAACTATTATAAAAATTGGGGCATGAATTGTTACAGGAATAAAAATTAGTAATTAGTTGGAATTAAAGCTAAACTTACAAAAAGAAATTAAAAAGTTAAGCTTGAAAACGACAACTAGATCTCAACCTGGTCATCGAAACTAAATTTATTGGTGCAAAATTACCTATAATTTAGAACCCTAAAGACTGCAGGTTAGAATGCAGAAGAATTCATACATGACCTTCAAAATTGAGTTTAAGTATATTTTAAGTTAGTGTGACCTGGTGTAGTATTAAGTATATTTTAAGTTAAGTGTTTTAAGACCTTTTCATCTCTATTTTTACAAGGTCTTGTGTAACTTGCAGGAGATTGAATTATTTTTTTTAACTCTCCAATTAGTGATTTATTGTAGGATTGAATTAATAATGAATTTATTGATTTCCAATCACAATAAAAATGTTTTAAGAATTTTGTTTACTGTTAAAATATTTTTAAAGGAAATTGCGACAGTGAATTGTTTTTTGACCAGGAAAAATATTAAGACATTCTATTTTGCAAAATCAGTAAGTTTGATATCCAAAAGGCCTAATGTATATTTAGTTATTACTTGGAAGTCTTGTAGATATTTTATTTAATTTTTCTTTACAAAAACTTAGTGTAAAAATATTTGCCCTGTCTGTTTATCTTTTAATATTAATAGGAAAATATGATATAAGAATGTTGGAAATGTCTTCTATTCTATATTAATATATAAATATCGTGTGATTTAATATCTGAACTGGATCCTATTATGATAAAAATATTTTCAGGGTCCTATGGTGAATGGCATAATGCCTATTAGTACTTCAGACGTCATAGATTTGCTCTGCACATTAGCAGAAGAAGAAAGGTTAAAAGTGACGCTAAGCAAATCTCTCAAAGGAGGCCTAATTACAGGTTTTGGAGCAGCAGTAGGTAGTATGCTCCTAGGCCCAATTGGATTTCCTATTGGTAAGTGGGGAAAACTCTGAATATATAACTATTGTTTTATATTCTTTACTATAACTATATCTCCATGTGAGAATCAGTGTTGAGTTTAACATTTCGTAGCAACTTCAGAAAAGACCGTTTTATACTATCCGTAAATGCTATTTACCCTTTATACTTTGATGTCACTGGATTGGTGGCATTGGTTAATTTTAATGTTCCGAGTGCTAAGGGTTAATTCATTTGAGTTTTAATTCTGATGTTTTATTTTTTAACTATTGTTTTATATTCTTTACTATAACTATATCTCCATGTAAAAATTAGTGTTAAGTTTAACATTTCATAGCAATTTCAGAAAAGACCACTTTATACTAACCGTAAATGCCATTAACCCTTTTACTTGGATGTCGCTAGATTGGTGGCATTAGTTAATTTAATGTTCTGAGTGCTAAGGGTTAATCCATTTGAGTTTCAATTCTGATGTTTTATTTTTTCCATACATTTAATGTTTCATTCTAAGTATTGTTTTCAGATTAACCATCACTTAAAATATGTACTTGAAAAAAATATTTCATTAATAAAATTTTTAACCTTTATATTGTGTTACATATTTGTTAGAAAGAAGTCTTCAAAAGCAAAAGAAAAATTAATTGCTCAAATTGTCATATAATTAACGTTTGAAGAGTCAACTTTTTTTTCTTGAAATTGTAATTCTTAGGATCGAAAAAAGTAAAAAAAGTTTTAAATTTCGATATTTAATTTATATATTATACAAGGGGGCTCCACCCCCTGCTCGCCAACCCCCGGGGATTGCGTAGCAATCCTATTTGGTTTGCTTCGCAAACCAACACTCCTTTCACAGATGCCTTTGGTTTGCTTCGCAAACCAACATTCCTTTCGTAGAGTTGAAACTATCTGAATAATTCGTATTATCCTGATTTCACTTTCCGGTCCATGACGTCACATTGAGGGCTTCGCCCCCTGCTCGCTTACACTAGCCGACCCCCAGCAATAAAAATAATTGCTTTAAAAAGTTTAGGTTCTCAGATTTTTCTGTGATACTTTTAAGCAAGTTTCATTTATTAAAAATAGGAATGATGTCCATATATAATAATTACAGAACAGCCATACCAGTCTGGGGTCCTAAGCAGATGAGTTTTTCAGGGTGGTAACAGAACCAGGTAATTAAGGAACTGTCAGCAAACTTTTTTATTTTGGAAAAATCGGGGAAAATTTCCAAATTTTACAAAAAATCAGGGAAATTTTGATAACTTAAACGGTTACCATTATTGTTTGTCCTATTTAGATACGCGCGATTGCAAGTGCTTTTGAGAATCAAATAAATCGTATTTGCCGAAATTGTAATTAGAATAAAGAACACTGGCGTCATAATTTTTAAACACTGCATAAAAGAGCCACTGCCGGGTTTTTTTTGCAGCTGCAGCGTCTTGTCGCTGTGAGGCTAGTGATACAACTTGTTGTATACAATTTGAAATTTGTATAATTAATAATATTTTTTGTGTATTAAATTAATATTTTTTTGTTTGCAATTATACATTTTTGTTGAATTTTTGTTTGTATCTTTGCATTTGACTTTGATGAATCTGTAATAGTATAAAAGAAAGTGTTTGTCTGTGTTTTTTTCGCGGCCACAAAATCCTGACGATTCTATGGCACTTACAGCATTGAAATTTGGCACACAGGTAGTCTAAATTCTTAGCAATTTTTGGGTCACGGCAAAATTTTAAAATTCAATCAAGATGATTTTTAAATAAATTCAAAAGTTTTATTCTCTAGCGGTTTTTCAACGACTTTCCTCCGCGAAAGAAGAAACACCCCAATGTTGACTTTTCTACCCATGAGACCTTGCCGTCAGCCTTGGAACCATTCCAAATTTGTCATCGTGGAGAACGTTTAAATTTTTTTTCGATTCCGCTTAGATTTTGCGCGGAGGAAGGATTTTCCAGCCAGACAATAAATCCTTTAACTGGAGTCACAGTTCTTTAAATCTTTAAACTGGAGTCATAGTTCTTTTTCTATCTCCTAGTTCATTAAATCTGCGGAAAATTTCGCTTTAGATCAATACCTAAAAATTTGATTTCCTTTAAAAAAATAATTTTTAAATTGAATAGATCTTTTATATTTTCTCGAGAGATTGTGACGTCGCGTGAAACAGATTGCATCTTCTGCCCCCTTCGCGTTAAAAAAAAGAAATGGATTACATTTCCTGTCCTATTCCATTTCAGGGAATGAGAGCAAAGAATAAAAAACTTTTTGACTGGGATTGTTAATTCTTTTTCGCAAAATCGGAATCGCTAAAGATAGATTAAAAATTTCAACGGATTTGAAATCTGCTGAAAATTTTACACCAGATTAAAAATTTGCAACACCACAGGCACGGGCTAGTACTATGATAATGCAGGGCCAGGTGTAAAAAGTTCATAATCAAAATATTTTGCATTTTTCTCCAGTTTTTTCAATTGCAATTGTAAGAGTTCCAGTAAGGGTTCCAACCCTTAATAACAATTAAAATATCCGTAGAGAAGAAAAATTCAAAATATTTGTGGAGAATTATCCTTTTACCTCCTCTGACACTAAATAGTTAACAATAGTGTTGTGCGGATACTGTGTATCGATACCAATCACGGACCACCACATTTCTTAAGGGAATTGTAAAATCAGGGAATTTTTTGTGAGACTATCGGGGAAATATCGGGGAACTTTTTGTCAGGGATTTTGTTGCCACCTGTTTTTATGATATCAAATACTCTTGTAGAAAAACTTCAATTTTGACTGATGTAATATCCAACACATACAATAAAAACTAGCAGTGTTATTAAATATGTTATTCAGGGAAATAATATTTTTTATTTTGCCAAGGCAAGTTTATGCAAGTTTTTTTTTTTTTTTTTGCAGGTGGTGTTCTAGGAGGTGGTGTAGCAGCTGCAACATGCAGTAAAAAGTTTCAACCTGTGTCTCAAGTAATAGCTACAATGCCCCAAGAACGAAGGGAAAGTCTGGCAAATAAAATTAGGCAAATCATGAACAAAATAGATGTCTCTGATGTTGTCCTATTTGCAGCATTGGTGTCTGGGGATTGTTCAATACGGAGTAGGGTCATTGGAGAATTGGTGGATTATCTGCGACACGAAATGTCAATGGCTCTCGTAGAATGACGCTAGACCTATGGGGTTTATTTGTACCCATTCATGAGCTCACATTGCTACCAAATCCGGTTTGTTTTATTGTGAAGTCAGTTTGTCTTGCTTTGATCCTTCTTCAGCTTGTTTTTTGTTCTCAGAAGTATGGTTTCCCTGTGCTTTGTTGCTGAATGCTTCATCAAAAACTTGAACTATAATATTTGGTTATTGCTAATAGTTTTATTTTATTCAATAAAAACAATTTCTTTCATTCTCTGTTATTAAATGTGGTACTGAAACATTCAATCTTGAATATTTATCATGTTTTTGCCACATGGCCTGACAACAGTTAAAATGTTGACTTATATTCTATTGAAAAATTTTTTTAGTTTTTATATAGCATTTTTTAATCTCAAATTATTGTTCTCGGAAATACAATTCCCCTGTGCTTCATTAAAAACTTGAATTGTAATATTTGATTATTGCAAATTGTTATTTTATTCAATTACAAAAATATTTCATGTACATTAAGTATTACTTAAATGTGGTACACAAACATTCAATCTAATATTTATCATGTTTTTGCCATCTGGCATGACAATATTTAAAATGTTGACTTATATTCTATTGAAAACAATTTTTAGTTTTTATATAGCATTTATTTTTATTGTGAATTGTTTTAAATTTACAAATATTTAAATAAGTTGTTGACACAAAAATAATGTATATTCTTGCTCTTTATCTGAATGCTTCCAACATAAATTCAAGACGAATCAAATATACTATCCAGAAATATATTTGACATTTGTTTTTTATAACTGACAAGAATGTGCATGTGCTTAGATCTTTCTTTCCTACCGGTTCCAAAGTGTATATAATACGTTCTTGAATGAGAGATGAATCATATGCCAAAGGTATTTATTGATATTAGTCTTATGCTTTTATATATTCTTTTAAAATTACTTCCCTATTGGTACTAATCAATACAGTATTGGGTTGATTTATCCATTTTTATTTTGTCAGTCAAATGAACTACTGTACAATGCAAAAACTTTTATGTATACTGAATCTTGAGTGTAAAAATTTTGACCATATACCTTTGTAAATTTCTTTTGTCTGATGATTGCGGCATTTTGAAGGAATGTTAGATTTTGAATCTTCCAATTGTCCTTCCATTTCCACATTTATATAAAACTACTAAACTGCTTGCTTTGAAATTGCATTAGGCAATCAACTGATGTCCTGTTTCCAGCATTTTGCATTTAAAATTTTCAAGTGGAAAAATTATGCGTTAACTTTGTTTTTGACTTTGATTTCATAAATTTCTTTCATGTGAGGCCTCCTAATACCCTGTTAAAGGATCAGACTGTTTAACACTATATTTGCATTTTAATTTATAAACAATATCAAAACTAGCTTTGTTTATGAATTCATGTTTCCTTGAAAGCAACATCAATAGTTTACTCCCTTTCATTGTAACTTCTGTGCATGCAATGTGACTATCCAATTTTTTTTTTTGCATTTAAAGGGGAAAAAACATGTTAAGAGTATTTAAGCCCTTATTGTTTAGATATAGCTTTTTAATGCAAAGCTATTGCAAAATAAATTTCATTTCTGAATCAATAGTTTTTTATAATTATAATTAGCTTTCTATGCTGGTCAGTTTTTAATGAAATTCATACCCAGAAAATATAGCATTCCACTATCTATTTTAAATGGAATTCCAACATTTTAAAGCACAAGTACACATTGATTCAACAGTCCCCTATTTCTTATGTATTTAATGCACTAATATTCCAGAAATGAAATTAAAATAATGTATTATTTTAATTTGTCTGCTCACAAGTTAATTCTGTTGTCATTTTGACTTCTCACAAGGTAATTCTTGACATAACTGGGGGACTTCTAAATTGCAACTACACTTTTCTATATATTAAGTTGATTGTTTAATTTTGCTAATTCATCATATTACTTCCTAAGTCAGGCATTTCTTTGATATAAACTAAATTATGAAATTTGTAAAGATTTGCCATTTTCCATGTACTTTTTAAAAATAAAACAATGTAATTTGTTAAAGGTGTCCATGTGTTTGATTTTAAATGTTAGTTGAATATTACAACATCGAATTATGTTGGGAAATGTGTAGTTTAAACACTAGACTTCTATTTATGCTGTTTTATATACTTAGTGTGTTTAATCATCCATAGTATACACACTGCATCAGATCCAATAGCTGAATTTTGGATTTAAAAACGTGTAGGGTAATGATAACTAGTAGGCCTTTTCTATGCAATTAAGCTTAGGATTTAAGTAAAAATGATATTTTTGTTTTGAAAGAACACAGCTGAAATCATACCTGCTAGCTTTCAGCATTAAAGAACCATTCTTGAAAAAGGATGAAAGTGTCCAAGAATTTTTCAGTTTAAGTGAATTTAGAGTTTCATTTGCTATTTTGCATTTCTGTCTTTTCCACCTGTCTGCCTTTGTAACAAAAAATTTCCCTTGCACTTTCAATGTTTATTATCACGCAGCAGGGTTTATATTCCTTTACCACTGGGAAAATGAAAATCTGGTAATTTGGCACTTTCAACTTTTTCCATAATATATCTTCAATTGTATAATCAAATAATGATAGAACATCTTAACATAAACAATTTATTAAAAAAAAATCAATTAAACATTTTGAACACCAAACAAGTTTCTAGATTGAAGGCAAATGGAAAGGAATTACTGTTACCATTAACAAATTACTGCTGTAGATTGTTAAAACCAGTTTTAAATAAATCTAAATTTCAAGGGTTGACTTATGCAATGCTACTTTCTAATTTTAAAATCCTCGGCGTATTCAAAACAATGATCTGTTCTTAAATTGTGCAAGTGCGAATAATTTATGTATCATACATTTTCACATTAAACTGCAGGCTATTTTGATTTACAAAACTTTTTAAATAATCTCAACAATTTTAGAAAATTCAATACATATAAAATATATATTTGACAAAAAGTAATATGGAAGACAAATTTTCAGATCTACCCTACATTTTACCAAATAGTTTTAAAGTAACACAAACTATTCAGGAAATATTTATCAGTGCTACCACCATAACAGTGTTCTTCGAACATTTGTAACACTTGGACAGTTAACAGTTTCTTTACATTTGCAGTAATATTTTCTTTCCTTTTGTTCCCTTAATTATTAATCTATTAAATTTGATCTGATGATTTTGTTTGACTAAGAATCACTACTCAAACTGGCAGTATACCTATGAGATACCATACAGATTAAGATTATGTGTGAAAGACATTCTTTGGTGAATTTGGCAAATGTTCATTAGCCAAATCAACATTTGTATTATAGCTTTGCAATAATGTGAGCTTTGTTACTTATCACTTTCTGCAACATTCGTGTAACTTCACAAGCTGTACCATACGAAAGAGTAACACCATGACCTCCATGTCCATAATTGTTTAGTACCTAAAAGAAATTTTACAATAAAACTGAGTGAATTAATAAATAAAACAGTTTAATTCCATATTCTAGTAGTTTTAAACAACTTCATATATTTGCTTTTAAATAAAAATAATAAATTGTATTAATTTTTATTGGACAAAAACTGAAAATATTTTGCTAGCATAAGGTTTAAATCCATATCAAGGAGAAATTAAGGTGTTGCGGATATGAAGGCAAACTCGGCAAATGCTGGTTTCCAGAAAAACACATTTAAATGCGGAGCTCTACCACTCTTGGTACATAGAAGAGCTAATGTCAGCTCTGGTTTTATAGGGTTAGAAAGGGCAAACTCAACACAAAAAAGGTAATACCATTATTCACTGATGTTTGACAAACCAAAATATGGGGGGAAATTTATTCACCCAATGTTGAGTTCGCCCTTTAGTTTTCAATATAGAGCAAGATACTTTTATTGGTAAGTTAGACGAAGAATTCACCATTTTGCTTTGAAAATTGTAATTTAGGTTATTCAGCAAAGTTTTAAATTTATGATCATTCTATGGCATACAAGTAATCTATAAGCCTAATTTTATATTCAGATAAGAATATATAATTTGATTTAACTTTTCTTAAAAGTTAGCGGTTTATATATATATATATATATAAATAAACAAATACTCTGCTTACCACCCTGTAGTTGCCATTATTATTTACTACACATGCATCAACTCTCACTGAAGGTCTGTGTGGTCGAATACCAACCCAATCCCAAAGGACTTCTGCATCCTGCAAAATGATAAATGACTAAAGAACTAAACATACTTAAGTCGAGAAAACCAATATACAATTCATGACTACTACAGATAGTTAAAGTAACAACAATATTATATTAGTTGACATTTTATCTAATCATTTGATGTAATAAGTTAAAATGGTTATTAAAAGTAAAGTTTTTATTTGTATTCGAATGATTAAGACTACTCTGTTGAATAATAATTGCAATGTTTCTATCACAAAATATTCAGTGATTGAATTCTGACTTTAATATAATTTTTCAAGAAATGTTTTATGATCACAATACAGTGATTTTAACATTTTTCATCCATGGCACACAAACTAATTTCTAAAATTCTACAGCAAGCCAAAAAATTAACATATTCTGTCAATATGACAAAAATGTGTACAGTTTTGATTGATTTACAAAACATGATAGTAAATACCTCCCATATTTGTTCCTAAGTGGCTTCAAAAAGTTTTTCGAGACTACCGCAGAATTGGGTGAATAGAAGCAATTTTGAATTTAACTGCGATATTGAGCCTTTTTGTTGTACACTTAAAATTATGATTAATACCTTAAAAATCCGGTTGCAGTCTACTAAGAGTCCTCGTTAAAAAATTTAAATTTTTGACAGGGCAAAATTTTTTTAAAAGCACTATTACAATCAAACCTGTACGAATAGAAGCAGTCACCTGTTTCAATTCTGATCTCTCACTAGGTGGGTGAATATTGTCTTTTTAAACATCTGTTTCAAGGTTTCCAAAAAACCTTAATACCATCAAGCAAAGGTTTATTTAGAAAAAGAAAGGGTAAATTAGCAACAAAATTTTCTTTTTATCTCAACTTTACAAATTACATTCTTAGGGCCTACCATTTAAAATGAAAAATACAATCAGTCTTAGAAAAAGAATAGTTGTATTTTCCAAATCACTAGAAATGTTTTAAGGCACGTTTGCACGATAAATTTGATATCTGGCAAACCCGTTAGTCAAGAAATGTAGCCTTCATGTCCATGAATAATGAATGCTATCGCTCCGCGATCTAAACAATACGAAATTTGTATGATCAACTTTTGATTGCATTGAATTTATTTATTAACTAATTTCAAAAATAATTGTACAGTAATAAAAAGTACATTCAAATGTTTTTCTTGAGGTTTTCAATTGAAAAAAAAAAAAAAAACAGTAAAAAGCTATAGATATGAGTTTTAATAAAAAGTAACGAAAATATCCCAATATTCCACAAATTGTAAGACCAACTTTTGATCGCATCGAATTTTTTTATTCATTAACCAATTTTCCAAAATGATTGTATCGCAAGAAGGTAGATTCGAAGGTTTCCTATGATGTTTTCAAATTTAAAAACTAATAGAAATAAGCTATAGATATGACAGTTTTAACAAAACAATAACGAAAATGTCCCGATTTTTCCTGAATTTCAAAAAAGAAATATCAGGAACCAAATTGAAATTTCTATAAAAACTCAACAAGTTACAAAAATGTATGTTTAGAGGTACTCTGAAAAAACTTCACGGCTGAAGACTGAAAATTTGTATATATTTTTCTCACTCGTGGTAGAAATTTCGCTTTTTTAGACTTTGACACTTAATGCACACTAAACTAATAGCAGCATCCGTAAAAAATCTTCCTCTTCTTCCCTGTACAATTTTGAACAATCCATGTTAATTTCGTAAATTTCTGATCCGTACTTTCTTCGGAAACCGTCTAAGAATCGCCCGAAAAAAGAAAAGTAGGTACCTACAAAATATTATGAAGTTGGTTACAACAAAAATACCGAATGACGTCACGATTGCACAATTTGTTAAAACAATAAAGTGAAATAACAGAAGACAAAATTTGTGTTTATGGAGAAAACAAATTTCCCCCCCTCGATGAAGTTCTATGGGTGTAGGGAGCTTCCACAAAAGTGGTTCTCCAGTAACGCTACGAAAACAACGTTGGAAGCCGCGGTAGCTCAGTCAGTAGAGCGTTGGGCTCGCATCAGAAGGGTTGTGGGTTCTGTCCTGCAATTCTGATGATTGCGAGATCGGCGCTTCGACCTGGCTAAAGACTCGTGTTCACTAATGGTGACTGGGGCACGTTAAATAGGTCGTGGTCACAAAGTCCCCCATGTTCCCATACCAAATCAATACCTCTGGGGGTACCTGACCAGAGGGTTATCGGCCTCTGATTGGGATCTAAATTACGATATGCGTGAGTGAATGGATGTGTGAAAGGGACCTTCCTGTAAAACGGATGTGTCATGTATGTCGAGCAAAAGTCGGACTTCCTCCCAATGGGGCTCAATAACATGGAAGGCGCACCCCCCTCGCCTCTTGCCGTCTTCGACGGGCCTGGCACTCCCCTGTTCTGCCAGTGTAGGCATGAGAAACAACAACAAACAACGTTGGAACAAGAGAGCATGACTTATTGTGAAATAGAAGAGTAAAGACAAGTAATGTTTCTATTTACCTAAAAAAATTGACTAAATATAATTAAAAATTCATAAATTAATGGAAAATGATAAAAAAATATACTTACAGATCTAGGAGGTGTGAGGTCAAGCCCAAACACCACAAATGTATATTATACCCACATGTTGTAGTTAGGATCCTCTAAACAGTGATGGGGGGAAGACACTATCAGCTGTGCATATAAATTACCTCTGATGTCAGAGTTTGCGTCATTTTCAGTTGAATGGTGAATTGATTTGATCTTCGTATGAGATTAAATGGTACTTAAAAAAAAACGTTTTACATTCAACAGGGTAATGTTATATGCCACAACAACTTTTCCCCAAAACTGCTTCAATTCACCCGTTTCTGCAGTATTTGTACTTTGAAATAAAAATAACACTCAGAATTATTTATATGGGTATTACTTGAAATTACAGTGAACACACTTGTCAAAAGTTCAAAACCAAACCATTGAAATGGAATACATTTTACACAATTCAAACCATTTTACCATCTCTAAGGTACACACGTATTTGATTTGATTAAACTTTGTTGAGGTCATAACTTTCACCAATATCACTAGTTCAAACTAAATAAGAGACTGAAGTAATACAAAATTTGAATGACATTCTAATGTATTTATGAACTCTTGAAGGCTACATGTTTTTTTACTTCTAAAAGAATAATATACAATACATATTAGCTTTCAAATCATAAATTTAACTTGGTAAGTTATTCGCTTTCAGTTTTGAAGTCGGATTTCATAAATAACTTGGATTAAAGTGACTATTTTCAAAATATACATAATTGTTTACCTTCAAACTTGGAACTAGCTCAATACATTTATCTAATATGTATTGTCTCTGATAAGGATTCACATCCATATTTCCACAGCCATAATCTTTAATACCACCCAGAGTAACATAGTCTATTCTGAAAAAGTAAAACATTTTAAATAAAAATATAAACAAAATGTTCAATAAGTGCTGTCATAAATGTTATTCATTTTCATATGTTGTAACTACTACCTACAATTAAATCATAATAGATAATTAATTTTTTATGTTATGCAAATTTAAGAGAGTAATTAAAACTAATTTATGAAAACTAAATGTTTCTTTATAAGTAAAGTGTTTAATATCTTGGAATTACTGAATTTCACTTTTCAGCAGTGTAGCTTAGTATTTGTATGGTTGCTGGACCTAAAGTCTATTCTTAGATTAATCCAAAAAATATTTCGATACTTTTCAGTCTTTCTCTTTCCTTCAAAGTGTATATTTGCATATATATATAATTTCTTTAAAAAAAAAAAAAAACCTAGCTCTATTTCTTTGAGATCACAAATGGATTGCCAGGTTGCTGGTCTCTGGATCAAAAGATTACTGGTTTGAATCTGGGGTAGTTCTGGATGCTTGTTCATCCTGAATGAATGTGTGGCCTCTATAAACGGGTATCAGGAAGAATGTAGGGGTAACATGACCTCTTTTCCAGTAGTACACCAGAGTAATGCAAAGTGGTTGATAAATCTACCCTTGTAGGGCTATAATGGAAATGTTGATTGGGCTTTGGAAAAAATAATTCCTTGAATTCAGAGACACATTCAGAGTGGGCCAAAATATTAGTGGCTTTATAAACTGGTATCACAAGAATGTAGGGAATGTACCTCTATAAACAGGAATCACAAAGAATGTAGGGGTAACATGACCTCCTTTCCTGAGGTACACCAGAATAATGGAAAGTGGTTGATAAATCTATCCTTGTAGTGCAATGATGGAAATGTTAATTGATAGGGTATTGGGGGGGAAAATTCTTTGAGTTCAGGGACACATTCAGGAGGGGGCAGCACCAAAATATTAGTGGTTTTAAAAACTGGTATCACAAGAATCTAGGGTACCTCTATAAATGGGTATCACAAAGAATGTAGGGGTAACATGACCTCCTTTCCTGAGGTACACCAGAATAATGGAAAGTGGTTGATAAATCTATCCTTGTAGTGCAATGATGGAAATGTTAATTGATAGGGTATTGGGGGGAAAATTCTTTGAGTTCAGGGACACATTCAGGAGGGGGCATCGCCAAAATATTAGTGGTTTTACAAAAATAAATGTTAAAGTTATCTATATAAATCAAAATTTGTTAAAACTACAAGTAGAAAAAAGTAGACATCTGAAAATCTAAAATATTTGCAAAAATGCTCATTCTGGAGTATAGCAATTAGATCGTTCAATGAAGCAAAAGAACCCATAAAGGTGCTGGGTGACTGTCTTTGAATGGGAAATGATGGGACAAGACATGCAGAGGTGTATTTGAGGGGCTCAAGTCCTCAATGAAATATTTCTTATGTTTCAACAATGGAAAATACACACTGAAATAATTTTGATCAACATAAATCCAAGTTTTTTTAAGCATACAAATAAAACACTGATAAAAGATAGGGAGAGAAGACTGGGCTGCACAAGAAATTATTTTCTGAATACATGCCTGCTCAAATTACAGAGCACTTACAGTGATTTTTAGACCTAGATTTTATATGCATATTCTGTACGTCAGTAATGTGCATTCTATGTTTAAAAATATTTTCTATGTGAATATGATTTGATTATTGAGATGAAGTAAGCAATTTTACAGTAGTGTTTCTAATGTATCATAGCAGTAGTCAGAAAAAAAGTTTCACTTTCAAAACTAAAGATGTTATTAAATTGAAATATCTCTCTATAAACCCTCTATACTCTAACCCTCTCTGTAAACTCTCTTCATATTACTTTATTATTACTAAATTATATTAAAATAATGAAAGCACAATGCAATCAGTAATTACTTTTGCTTGAATTGTGACTATTAACCTTCTAAATGTTAAGTTCACATGCATTCTCAGCATGCCTACTTATCCTTCTATGTCCTATTTTATCCTTCTTTGTTAATTGGATCTCAGTAGAAATTATCATGTATGATTTCAAAGCGCAAGTGTGCAAAATCCCTAAATATTTTTGTTGGTTTAACATTTTGCAACACTAGCCAAACTTGATTGCAAACTTGTTTGTTTTGAAAATCTAGCTGATATATATATTTTTTAATATATATTTAGCTAGCTGATATATATTTATTATTCATTAAAATCACAAGATATTTATAGATATCTCAATTTTTCTAAACACTCATGATAATTTTTACCATTTAAGTAAATGTCATGCTAAACATTTCTTTACCTTCTAACAGCACTTACCTAAAATTACACATTTACCTTCTAAGCTTTGTAAGATTTCCATAAATAAAATTGCTTTTACCCTAGAACATATTTAATGACTAAATAGCTAAATCTATTGATTTAAAAGAGTAACGAGAAATTTTTAATTAGTTGAGAAGGTAGGTTCGAGTTTGTTTATGGTGCAAGGGCTATATTTAGCCAAGCTGTGACAAACAATGTGAAACTAATAGATATGCACACGAAAAAACGTTTACTAATACAGAAGAGAGAAATACACAGAGAGGAATAAAATCTGCACCACCTACAACTCACAGATTGCTAGTGCAGTGGGGAAACCCAGAGAGCCACTGCAACCCCATTGACCAAGAAAGATAAAACTGGTTAACAGTCATGAAGAATGCACATGAACTTAACAATCGGAAGGTTAAGTCTCACAAATCAAGCACAAAAAAAATTATGTGAACAAAAACTTACCCTGGAACAATGTACACTCCATCACCATAATAGAATTGTTTTACCCATGGAGCTTTAACCTAAAATAAACCAAGAACAGTTGGTAACTTATGTATGTTGCATATTCAAAACCCCATCCGCCAAACCACCTGCACAGTGGCGACACTCGTAGCGACGCCAGCGCCACGGAGCGCAGGTGCATAAGAGAGCAGAGTAGTGAAGAGCGAAGTCGCCAACAGCGAAGCTCTCATCGATGTTTCCGTTTTAATGTGTCTTGTAGTTAGGCTTAAGAGCCTAAAGTTGTATGCTAAACCTGAGAATATATAGTTATTGTTAGAACCTGACTTGTTCTTCATACATCAACACCATAGACAACCCGAACCAGAACATGTATGAGTAAGAAAAAACATTAATTTTATAAACAATAAAAAATTAAGATATTATATTACTGCTAAAGAAATGCAAGAGGCTTCATTCAATCTTTAAACATATCTTGATAATTTAAGTCATAAATAGGCTCTAAAACTTGTAGATCTGAAATTAATATAAGATGGTTGTTTTATATCAAGCAAGGATCAGAAATATCTAAACTATGTTGCTTCATCAAGTAAATGGTCAGACATCCAAGGAAAGTTTTACTGATAAAAAGATAAATACATTGAAGGGTAAAAAAAAAATACAAGAATCGAACCTCTGACCTGTAGCTCGCAAGTTGCTAAGGCTGTGGCAGATCTGATAGACTAAGACATGACTGTCCCTAAAAATGCTAGAAAAGTATGATCCATGAATTATTAAAAGCAAGCTTCAAGAAGAAAAGAACCTACTTTAATTGTTTGTCCTCTGATAGGAACAAGCAGTTCATCTTGAAGAAGTTCTCTGGCACCTAATCCAGTGCAGTTGACAACAACAAAGAAATTATCTGGAATCTAGAGAATACCATTTTAGTTCGAAAATACACAATGACTTTAACTACAATAATTTATTATGTGTTTGAAATGGAGATTTGTGATTTAAAAACACTGCCAACAAACTACATTTTAAGCTAGAGAAAGCAAATTACTTCTAATTTGTCCTCAAAATTTCAATTAGTGAGCATTTCTTAATTGCTTACTGTTATTATTTTTTATTAAGAATCTCAAACCTAAATTGCACTTTATTTTACTGTTTGTTACCTTTTCAAAAAGCCTTCTAAAAATATTATTTCTAACAATAAATCCTAATAATAAATACTATTTCTATAAATTTTACCGAACATTAAAAAAAATTAAGTATATAAATTTCATTTTCTTTTCCATTGTCTATATGTAGGTATTCCACATATTGCGTAAACTGTGTATTGGTTACTGAACAAGGAAAGTTTCTACAAAATTTTACTTACCTGTTTAAATGATTGGAGAATGTACCAATATGTATTCAGTTTATTTATTTGAAGATATTCATGATTCAAATTAATAACAAACACTTCATATTTCTCACTAGTTTAAAGTTAAAGGTGCAAAATGGCAGGGGAAACTTGCATTTCATTATACAAGATTTCTGCTCTTTTATCGTTTATTTCTTTGATCACAAGGAATAAAATTGTTACTTCTTAAAAATCTTTGTTACAAGAAAACATGAATAATGGGTTAACCAATTAACTTTGCATTTCAAATAAAAGCTTTCAGTAGAACTATAATCCTGCAGTATAAATTACAGAAAAGAGGGATTTAAAGTACTCACAAATCGATGCAATATCAAAGAACAGCAAATATTTGCAGAAATTTTATAATGCAAAATATATTACCATACTAAAACTTGAGACGTGCTTCTTAACAACTTTTCCTCCTGCTTTTTCAAACCTGAGTAAAATAAAAAAAATATTTGTAGCATTAAGTATACAATTTTTACATCTTAAAATATTTCAAAAGATTTAATCTTACTTTCCAATAGTAAAAACTAATTTTCTGCCAGTAATTTCCTATATCCTGCTCTTAATGTTTCCTATTTACCCTCTCTCTTTCAATTAAAAAATATCAATTTCTTCTATCCAGAAAATATTTGATGATTAAATAATTAATTTAAAAAATTAATTAATCTAGTTATTCAACATTATTGCATGTAATACATAGTATAAATAATTGAAAGATTGAAATCTAAAAATTTTACGATGAAACTTAAGTAATAATAAAAAATCATACAAATAAGCTAACTGTAGGATTTCTTTAAACCAAATAAATAAATTAATTAAAATTCACTACTTACTTTGATTTCATCCAAGATAGATAATATCTGCAATCAGTAATTACTGTGGTGAAAGAGAATCCACTCCTATAAAACACTTTAAGATTAAAAAAGCACATTGAACACAAAGATGTTTTTTAAAGCTTGTAATTATGACAATATATACATATCTTAGATCTACAATGTTGTTTTACTAAAACCTTTAGAAAATATTAATCATAAACAAGAGTAACTTGCAGTTTCTTTAAATTTATTAAAAAATTATCAGAAACAATATTTCTTTCATTGGCAAATTTTTAGTTTTCTTGAAGTACGGAAACATATTCTTAAGTTTACTCTCTAAGAAGTGAAACAATTATAATCTTTGTGACAAAAAGTCATATTGATCGAGAATGTATGGGATGCCATTGGACAAGATGTTACCACTCCACCAGTACCACGTAATCTGCTGGAACTAAGTTACAGGGTTCATGCAGCATGGGATGTACTGTCGCAGGACTTTATAAAGAGCCTGTATGACTCAATACCAATGCACTTAGCATGCTACATTTGGAATAATGGAGGTCATACGCCATACTGAATGATACCAACTTTTTCAATTTTTCTTAATAAAGCTTGCATATTTCAGTCTCAAATTTTAACAATTTACTGATTCATAAGCAATTAAGCAACCTTGTATATTGCATCGCATTTTGACAATTCCTTCTAGGTGCAACTTTTTATTTTTATTTTAGAGTGTATTATGAATAAAATTAAATTAAATTTAGTTTTTTTGGTTGGTTATTTTTATGGTTAAGCTGCACCATGCATTGCTTTTAGCCATCAAATAAATGGACACACACACAAGGAAAGTTTTGCTGGCACAGAAGATATAAATACACCTAGGACAGTTACAGGAATTGAACCTGCAATTCCAACAGCTTGATAATGCAGTGTGTGTGTGGGCAACTTAATTAACTTATTATAACTGTTTTTCTTTATGTATAGAGGGAAATTGTTTTGAGTTACAGCATAAAAATATCTATTTTTGGTATATTTTCAAAACATTAAGATATATTTAAACTGTTTGATAATCTTAATTTAGGGAAATAACATTGAAAAATGAGTACTTATTTTCTCATGATTTTATTTATAATTTATAACAAAACATTAGCTATAAAAGTGATGACTGTTTAAAAATAGTTTCAAACAATTTAAAATTAATTCAACACATAATTATAGGATACTTACTTGAAATTATCTGGGAAGAGTGCCAACTCTTTGTCACTTACTTTTCGATATTCAGGAAGTAATTCCTTTAGCAGAGTATTCTAAAATATTATAGAAAACATTGTATAAATCAGCAACAAATTACACTGTAAAACCTCCCTTTTATCCCCTTCCAAAATGTCTGTATGCTTTCGAGGAGTTTGATCTTTGCCAATATTGTCAAATGTTTAATTTTAGCACCAATATTGTGTTTTTAAGAGCAAACAATTTTTGTTAAGAGGTATGAGGTTTTAATATTTTATAAACGAAGTATTTGGTAACAAAATATTTATCATATAGGATCTTTTTCAAGATCAGTAGTTAAAGATCCTTAATTAAAATTAATGTTAATGAAGATGATAATTCAAATTTTATAAGAATTTTGTAGACCTCACTTAGTTATTATTCACGGATCACAAAACTAACAATATGTTTAAACTTAATTTTTTTAAATTTGTCTGTGATGTTGGTAAAGTATGTCATTTTAGCAATATTTTAAAAGTAATCTTTTGTTTTGACATTAACCAACAATTTTGTACATTTTTAATAACTATAAATATGTATTTCAAATTGCAAATCCAGAAATTAAAAATCATAAAATATTACAGATATGCAATATAATCTAGTTTTAATGCACATAACTTTTTGTTGAAAATAAAAACGATTTAACCTCAGACACTGAAGGGGAAGAACTCAGCTGAAAACCAGACACTAATTGCATTCCAGATTTTCCAGATTCAGGGGACTGAAGTATTTTAACAAAGTGAGACAGAGAATCTTTGCACCATTTTCTAAAAGAAAAAGAAAAGTTAGTGAAATCCTATACACATGCCACATTGTAGTGTGCATATATTAGTTACCATTAAACCTTTTTCATGTATCTCTTTAGATTTCCTATCTATATAAATTAAAACACAGAAATGAAAATAATTTTGACCTATAATCACCACAGTCAGCATACAACACACAATGATCAGCTATAAAACTGAACTTTATGTATCATACATATCAATGATTCTGGTAGGAAAGTCGATTAAAAATAGCATATCAATACTGCTTCCAAAATTAGCTTGAAGTTCTAGAGCATTGTTTCCCAGTATGGGTACTAAACCCCTGAGGTCTACTGTAGAAATATTTTGAGGGGTAATGCTGCCCATGGGAAAAGGGGTGGGGGAATTGAGGAGCAAGAGTGGGCAATCAGATACTAGTCACCTAAGAATAATTTAAGAAAACACTTATCCACTTGACCATACAGACACATTTACTACAGTGATGCATTGTTGTCAGAATTATATGTTATAAAATACAAATTACAATATGTTTGGTATATGAACAAAATGACAAGGCATAAAAGGGTCACTAGACGGTCAATGAAGCCACCAAGTGATCGGGTAGGAGGCGATTAACAAACTTTGAGAGAAATTTTGATTGAAGGACATTGATGGACGCTGATTGATCATGTAAAACACGCAATTGTCAATCGTTTGGGCAGTTTTGCTCAAGATAGCAGACATAACGGATGCATCGAGCCCCAGGAGAAGCGATTCTGTCTGGGAATAGGAGTTTGTGACACTTTTAATTACTTTCTATCGCATGATTGTCCAGAGTTGTGGAAAATTAAGTCAAATGAATATTTAAACAAAAATAAAAGTATTGCTATGCAAAAAAATCGTTAATGTGTTAAAGCAATACAAATCAGATTATACTGAGAAAAAATCAAAACAGAAAATTAATATTCTGCGCACAAACGTGAACAAAGAATTCACCAAGATAGACGAAAAGAAGCGATCAGGTGCCATCAGTGGATGACTTCCCAGAACCCTTTGTTGAGGTACTACAACAATACATTTTCCATCAGGTATCAAGTTGAAATCACAGAAACTGAAAGTTTGAAGGTGAGTAAAAAACTTTTCCATTCAAGGTATTTATTTACTTATTCATTTTACACTTTCATTTCAAGGCACAACTGTGTGGACTTAATAGCTAACAACAGAGTTGACTCAAACTTGACTAATAAAGTAATATACGAGTACAAACTTTAGTTTATACTAATTCAAGCAATTATTTTGCCACAGAACTGAACCAGAGGTGGTGAAATATTCACAAAAATCATCCCTTATTTTCTTTGCTTCAACTGCTGACTTGTATCTGGTTCTTTTAAGATTTGTCAACTGTCGTGTTTCCTGTCTCCATAAACCTTCTTTGACTGTGCAAGTGGCTCTTTTTGTAGTTAGCATCACCATGTTGAATATAATATTCACTAATTTATGATGAAAAGTTGTTATGTAAGTGACAACAAGTCATTATTATTTTTCCAGCTTTATGTGGAGCAAATTTAATATCTGAAATATTTTAAACCTTGATATTAAAATTCCAAACTTGTTTTCAACGATCCTACAAGTTCTGGACAATCTATAGTTGAATATTCGTTTTTTATTTATCAGAAGAGCTCTATATTAGGGTTTCATAATATTTGTCATTAGTTGGAAAACTTTCCAAATCCATTAAAGATGTTAGGTATCTCAATGTTATAGAAAGTCTCTGACTAGTAGAGATTGCTTCACACATTACAATGTCTTGTTTTTGGATTTTTGGCAGAATTAGCTGTGGTAAGGTATCAAAACCTTCGTGGTTCATTTTTAGAAAATTTTTGTAGTTCTCTGGTTCAATATCTTGCAGAAAGTTTAGTAAATGTTTGTGAGTAAAGCAGCTTCTCAGTTTATACCACTTTATGGACCAGTGTCTCTTCCTTTTCTTTTCCTTCTCTTCCTCTGACAGCCAAAGTCAAGGCAAGAAAGCTCAAATTTGAATTTGAAACCATCTTAAAACTCAAAAAGGAAACAGATCATGTCCCTTTCGAAAAAAACTAACTGAATGAGTTTGGTGGGTTGATTGAAGCTATATTGTAACACTTATCAATCTCAACTGTCTATCACATTGACAATAATATTGATCGTCTGAGACTGTTGAACAATTAGCATTATCATGTAGGTATTCGTGCATTTCCAACTGAAATTTTAAATTGCATTAGCGTCATCGTGTTTAGTTGATCATGGATTCAGTGTACTAACTAGTTCTTTAACTAAAACATGGTACCAAATTGTGGTGGGTTGGATATGGAAAAGCTATGTTGAATAATAGAAAAGCTATGTTGAATAATAGAAAATAGTTTTCATGCAAAATCCATACTACAAATACTGGACTGCAGAAATTTAAGGATGCTGTAGAAGAAAATCGAAAGAAAAAAAAAAGTTGGAATTGCAACACTAGTAGCATCATATTCATCAGTGATTTTTAAAATTTTTACTCATTTGATTGAAATTAATGAATACAAATAATGACCATAATAATAATGATAAAAAGTAATGTGTTTATTATAATTTCTTTTTGTTATTTCATTTCAACAAATAGCTTTATAATTTTAATTCCAAATTTACAAACCAGGCTTTAAAATTCTAAAAGTGCACATATGGACATAAATATTTTTTACAACAAAAAATGAACATTGAACACATTAGGCTGACAAGACTGTAACATTGAGCAGCAAAAGTTTTGGTACTTTTTTCAGTTAAAAGCACTTTAAAATATTACTTAAAAAAACAATTGAAAATGTACTAAACTTATTAATTAGCTCAGCTTAGCTTGATCACAACACAATGAGTAATATAGTTGACATGTACACCCTAAAATTATGAAACACATATACCAATCATAATCAGAGGTTGGTTGGGTTGATTTTTATGACGCACATATTTGGCCAAGCTGTGCCACTCAAAACACCAACATCAAGTGATCAGGTCAGTAATAAGAAGCAGAGGCCTAAGGTTAACCCTTCAATTTAAAAAGAGTAAGTTCAGTACTGAAAAAGAACTTGAAAATCAAGACTACAAATACCATAAAAATGTTATTGTATGATCAAGTGAATTTTCCATATTAAACATACTCAACTAGGGTTGATCGCAAATTGAATTCTCAAACTCAATAAGGTTGATATTATTTATATAGGTTAAATATTTCTTTTCAAAATATTTAGTTTGTTTCTAAGCCACTTTACCTTGAATAAAATAATCCTGTGATATTAATTTCCTCAATTTAGCAAAACCTCACCTTACTAGTTCTGCATCATGGTGAATAGAGATTTCTGGACGAAAAATTCCACCAGCTCCTGAGCTCAGTGTATCAAGCTCAAACTTATCCGCAAAAATAGTTACTTTCAATTTGGGGTAAGCCTCTTGGATACACAGTGCAGTGGAAAGACCAACAACACCAGCACCTATAACAGCTATTTCTTTTCCTTCAATATCCATAGCCCTAGATATAACAAAATGAAAGTAAGTCAGCTGTATACAAATTTTGATAAAGAAATGTGACAGAATTGGTCTCAATCTGACAGATTTACATTTTTAGTAATGGGAAGTCAAAGATTGTAACACAAATTCAATCAGAACAAAGAACACTTGAAAAGTATTCTGAAATATTTTAGATGCACCTTTGGAATTTATAAATACATGTACTCAAAGCAAATATTGTAATTGACATTGCATTATATAAAGAAATAATACACAGGTAAATTATGTTTAGATTACAAAGGAGCGTACGTTTCACTTCAGGGTGTGCCGAGATCAGTAAACTGAATAAAATTATGCAATAAAGGAACTGGAATGGCAAATGATACCTAAAGGAGGAAATTTCCCAACACACATAGTATTCACAGTTCTATAATCTCAACTAAATTATTTTATTTTAAATGTTCTTAAAGGAGACAGAATACCTTTATATATTTTATGGCAAATGTCTGTCTATGTTTTATGGGCAAGGAAAAAAAATTTGAAACTTATTTCCAAATCTCTTGAATTGAATTTCAATACTATTAAGGAACATATGTCAAGATGTTTATGCTTTGTGTTGAGTAATAAATCAGTAAAACATCTATAATAACAGGGTTTGATTAGAATGTGGGTATACTAAGGTGTTGAGAATTATATTGTGGTTCTTAAGTATTTCTAAATAAATTTTTTAACTATAAATACAAATTACAATATGAATAAAGTAAAAAAAAATTCAACTGTTCATATCAAAATAAAATAAGAGCATTCAAGGAAAAAGTTAATTAAGATAGATTGCTTTACTCTAAATATATGCCTAGATAAATTATTTGCCTACTCTAAAAATAACAAGTAGGTAGCAAATTAACGCTTAACTCAAGCAATACAACAAGCTATTAGCGATGGTCTAGGATAAATCCAAAGATGACTCATAATTTTGAACTTACAGTCAAATCATTGAATAAATAATAACATTAAGAAGAGGATTCTGGAATATGCAGTTAAAAAAACAATCATGTACAAAATGGAACCTCAAGTGACATTAGTAGGTTTATCTTGTCTCCAAGATAGAAGAAATACAAAATGCTGGGAAAGCAAATGCCTCATGAATGTACCTGAGAAGTCACTGTGGGCAGGAGTACCTGCATTTTTCCTGACAGGATATGACTGCTCATTTGTATCATCTTCACTTTGAATTACTAGAAGTCTGGAATTCACGTGCATTGCCAGGTTGGTTTTGTGGTTTCATGGAGCAAAGGCTATATTTGACCATACCACAACAGTAACAAGACATACAATACCAATAGATACACACAATGAAAGTTTTATACTGACAAATAGTGTGTTGCCTGAATTTTATAAACTACCTAGATGTTTTAGAGAAATTATTAATGGGATCTAAATATTGATTGATAGCTTAGTATACAAAAAAATGTGTAATTATTAACGACAGACGCCAAAATTGTATGTGATGAGTCGGATTTTTTTACTTAAGTGGTAATTTTTGTTTCTAATACTGCTAATTGGTGCTTGTAGCGTTTTTGATATTTTTTCCCCCAATACATGGATTTGTCCAGTCTTTCCCTAAAATGTTCGGAATTGTAACTTAATTTATCATGAACTTTCATCTTTAGGCCATGTAACTATTCCAGTCTTGCTTCACACTCTGATTATAGAATAGCAACCAGCTGCTTCGAAGTAGAGAAAACCCTCTATGTACTTTCTCAAGTATCTAGGTATTGGAAGGTGAGATAACTTGTCATGCAATGACTTTTGCTTTTTCATTGCTTTTTGATGTGTTATTCTATCTTTTTACTGTTCGTTTTTCTTTGTTTACTATGCAAACCTTTCTCTTATTTTATTACTGTGCACCAGCAAATGAAATGAAAAATTCATTAGAGCTTCAAAAGTTCATTAAGTTGCTATGGAATTTTTTGAAGTTTTATTTTTAAGAAAACATGCAATGCATTAAAAATAAATTTTTTATCATAAAAAAACATATATTCATCCGAGAAATTGTGATGGGCTTTCGGGAAAAAATTCACGCTGCAAACAGAAAAAGATTTTTTAATAACTTCGAATAGAATCATGTGAATAATTAAAATGATCGAAATACTTTTTCTAAAGATACCGACCCAACGCCCACCGAACCTTTAAATGTAAATATAAATATTGACATTTTTTCAGAGATGAAAGCTACAGTTAAGAATGTCAATACCTCCATTTATTAAATACAAAATAGTGTCATTTTATTGATAATTAAATAATTTTTCAAAAAATTTAATTTAAGAATCGATCAATTTTTCAGAAAGAAATCATCAGCGTAATGACAAATGTTTATCCTATGAATTATCCAAATTAAATATCGACATAAACCAAAAGTAAAATCTCTACTCGTAACCGCGTTTCTTGTAGAAAGTACACGAATGCGAAACAAATTTTAATGAGACGTTAACGAAAACAGATTCCTTCAGATTAAATATTTGCGGCTTTTACTGTACGTTTTCGTTAGAAAGACCAAAATGGGATCTAGTGCCACTGAAGTTCTCTCTACTTTTTACAAAGATTACAGAACCAACACTCCTCAAAAAATTAAAATCATCGATGCTTATCTGCTTTACATTCTACTTACCGGCATAAATCAGTTTGTGTATTGTTGCTTAGTCGGCACTTTTCCATTTAATTCCTTTCTCTCTGGATTCATATCATGCGTTGCATCTTTCGTTCTTGGGGGTGAGTATATACTTTTACACAAATTTATATACATTCATATTACTGTGTACGTCTAAAGCCGTGTTTACACCGCAGTTGCAAATATTTTTCTCCCTTTTTTTTGTGGCGTACACGAATTACGACCCTTTTTTCGATCCATTTCGGTGCAAATGCTTTGTCGACTTTCATCTGCATCATAAAGGGGACAGGTCTCTCTCTAAATAGTTCTATTAATGTTTTCACCAGCTCTCGTCTATGCCATTTTAATCGAATAGGCCACTCACTAAGAGTTTGGTGGGAGATGTGGTCCAAGCAAGTGATGAGGGCAAAATAACAGCGATCAAAAGTCGGTGTGAATGACCACAGGGTGCCGAACTTAGAGGAGATAACTCTCCTCTATGGTGTTAAAGGGCAGAGTGGAGCTGTGATTGTCTACAATACCAAAAAGGGACGAAATAGGGGAGCATTTTCATCTCAAATTTTGTCGCTGAGAAATGTCCCTCAAAAGTTGCAGTCTTTTGATCTTTACGGACTCTTGATGGAAAAGAAAATTAGTGTTGCAAAATCGCCACCAAGACTCAAGATCTTGATTATAAAATTATTGCGGTTTCTCAGAATATCTTCAATGTTCAAAGGGGGGATGCCTTAAATCTCGTGTCCGAAAGTCCTCACGTTGGTTGGTGTGGAAATTTGGAAAGTGGGGTACCAGCTCAGGTGTTGCTTTGTCATCTGACTGTGGTTCAAAATTACGAGGTGTTGCCCTCGGATCTTTCCTTTAAGGAACTGATCCTGGACCGTCGTCAATAGCCCGTTGTGTTGCTCTAATACGATGTTAACTAAAATTAAACCAAAATAGATGTTACTGGATACATCCATTTACTGATTTCAGACTTACAAGAGGTAGATTTATACATGTTTGGCAGATATATGTGAGAATCCAGAAGTTTTGTAATTACTAACAAATGAGTGATGATTTAACAAGCTTGCGGGAAAAATGATTGACAAGATTGTCTCAAAATACATGGATGAGACTATACCTCCTATACAATTAATATCCAAATGAATTGCCTGTTGATAATTTCAATTAATAAATGAGCTGCAACCAATATATATTCTATATCGCATAAACATGAAAAATGATAATTTAACAATGGGCAAAACTAATACAAATAGTAACAAATAACATAGTAAGTAATACACCCAACACGTAATTATAACTCAACGAATTCTATGCTGCAATCATAGTTGAGTTATCAACTTTGATTATATGTTAACAAAAATGGTGGTTAGGTTAGCAACGCAATTTCCTTCTATACTAAAAAAGGCTGCAAATCATCCATCTTACTATTCATTCCTGATTTAAGTACAATATGTTTCTTATTCTAACATGAATCTATATTTTCATAGGTTATCTATTTGATCTCCTAATGAGACGTTTTAACATAGCTCGATATACAATAGAGATTGAACTTTTTATTATTATACTGGTCGAGCATTGTCTTGTTGAAAAAGGCTCCTGGGAGCCCTGCCATGAGTGGCATCACATGTGGCTGAAGGATGTCATGGACGTACCGCTGGGCTGTCATTGTGCCATGGATCAATATTAGGGGTGACTGTAGTATCGTAAGCAATAGCACCCCATACCATCACACCAGCTGTGGGAGCGGTGTGTCGTTGTAAAGCGAAGGCAGGATTGAGGCATTCACCATGAGGCCTCCACACACTAACATGACTGTCATCACTGCTCAAATTGAATCTAGATTTGTTGCTGAAGACGACCTGGTTCCGTTCCGTTGCAGTCCAATCCCGTCGTGCTGGACACCATTCTAAACGGAGGCGTTGGTGGGTGGGTGTCATTGGCAGCACACGTAATGGACGCCACGATACCAGATGTCCTTCAGCCAGGCACCATGCGATGGTTCAGGAAGACACAGGGGCCCGTAGTAAAGGTGCTGCCTGTATCTGGATAGCGGCCAATGAGGCGGTTGGCTCTGCGTGTGCATTTCGTATGATGTGACGGAATTCTCGACGACTGGTCTTTCGAGGGCGTCTTGAGCCTGTTCGCCATATAAATGACGTATCTTCTGTCCATTGGTCCCAACACCTCCTCACAGTAAAATCAGAATGGCCTACTTGACGAGCTACTCACCGAACTGACCACCCAGTTTCCCTCATCCCGATGATTCTTCCTCTCTCGAACTCTGACAGCTGCTCATATTGTCTTCGATGGCAGTGTAACAGCATGTCTACCTCAGCGTTTCCTTTGCAAAAGATTAAGTACACTCAAACAAGCTCTGCTTACCTGTTTTATACTCCAAGGAGAACGAAGTTCAACGCCCTCTAGTGGCATTACACAATGCACAATCATGCTGTATTTCTAATCATTTGCATATCTGGCCGACATGTGCCTTCATGCCAAGTTTCGTTACAATCCCACAATTATTTCTTGGTGCGCAAATTTTTATGGTAATGAGTTTACATTGATGGGTTTTAATAATATGTACGATTTTCGTACAATGTACTGGATTTAGTATACATTTAAATAGCTGTGGTTTACATAACGATATAGATGCAAAGTTAATATATTATCAAGTAAAGTTTGAAATGTGAAATATAAATTTTTAAAGCTATCTGAAATGAACAAAAGGTGAACAACAGAAAAAAGGACAAAAAAAATATCTGATTTAAAAATAAAAGAGTGAAAAGAAGAGTAGGTGCTTCATCACTGCGAATTTGAAATCCACTGTCTGAAGTATCACACACCAGCCACTCTCCTGTCACCTACATCCTCTGCACTGCACTCGGAACATCCAGGAATTTTCACTATGTTTCTATGTCCTCAACTGATACTTCGTTTTTATCATTCACCGATAAGAAACTCTTAAAATGTTGATTTTGCCGATTTATTTTTCAGAAAGCGATCAGAATAATTAGAGTTCTACTGTATTTCAATTATCAAAAAAAAGAGCTTAAAATCATAGATTTTTCAAGCAAATTATTTTAAGTATTCTTCATAAGCACATACTCTTTTAAAATAATTTTGTTTAATAAATAAATTATCTTTCAGTTTGCTTGAGACTACAAGTTAATCCCCAGAATGGTAGCCAGTTTTGTGGAATCACTCCAGAGAGAGCTTTTGCTGATTTCATTTTTGCTCATGTTGTGCTGCATCTTGTTGTTATGAATTTCATTGGATAGAAACTAATCACTAATAAAGGTGAGTTCATTATGTAACATAATGCATATTTTTTGCAACATTACTTGTTTCACACATGAGAAAACTTGATTGCTTGTGAATGTAACAATGATAAAACTGATTTCTTCTCAAAAAACAAAGACAATGAATTTGATGCTTGACTTGAAATAACATGCTAATGAAATGAGCTTCACTAGTTTAGTTTGAACATTAAATGTTTAAAACTTGTATGTTATTAATCTAATTTTAATACTCCAAGACAGTTATTCTTTTATTTCTAAGTATGTTTTGTATGTCCGTTGGAAACATGTTTTAACTTATTTTTATACCTTGTACTCAAGGTTCCATATTAGTGGTCGTTATTCATGTTTTGTACCTTTAAGTTTGGTTGAGGATTGAGTTTCCAGACAGTCATTTTTTAATGCCTAAATTTTCTGAATATTTTCACTTTGAATCAAATTCTTCCACATCAACCTTTCAATCTTCCTGAAAACAATCTACTCTATCAACTTTCTGTAAACAACAAATAGCAATGTAATTGAAAAAAAAAAATTACCTAAAACCAAAATCCTATTAATAAAAGACCCCAATGCAACTAGTTATCAAAGTTCAGGTCCTAGACAATGACCCACATATAAAGTATTAGCCATAAAAAGAAAACACCCCCAAATGCAAATGGTCATTAAAGGCTCTTGTCATTCATTGTGTTAAAACACATTCACATTGCTATATAACCACATTTCTGCTTACTAATATTATATTATCAGAATGTCAAGACTGGAATTGTCCTGCAGTTCAAATTTAAGATCTAGTTCTTTAAAACGATTGTCGGATATAGAATTGTGATTTCTGGACAAAAAAATCCACAACCTCTTGAGCTCAGTGTATCAAGCTCAAACTTATCCGTACAAATAGTTACTTTCAATTTGGGGCAAGCCTCTTGGATACACAGTGCAGTGGAAAGGCTAACAACACCAGCACCAAGTTCATAATATTCATATATTGTGAAGCAAAGAATAAAAAAATTATTAGCTTGCTGCAACGAAATTCTGTGTGCAAAAAAGGAAGGCATTGCATCGTCAGACGAATTTGTTAGATTTTATGAAGCTATCAACATCGAAAAAACTTTTTTTTACACAACTCATTTATATATTTTAAATATTTTGTATTTTTACCGTTTTGATATTTAAGAAAATGAGGACACTTTTTTTAACAATTTTATTTTTACATGAAGGTTGGACCTTAATCTACTTTCAACATAATTTCCACCTATATTACGGCAATTATCGTATCGTATGACAAGCTTCTGAATTCCATCCTCATAGAAATCTCCACTGCTTCGCTAACCACTGCAGCACGGCAGTTTTGACATTGTTGTCGTACCACTGACCACCAAGATGCTTCTTTAAGTGCAAGAACAAATGGTAGTCACTAGGTGCTAGGTCAGAGCTATATGGAGTATGATCAAGTGGTTCCCACGGGTGCTTAGAAAGTGCTTATTTTGACCTTCTATTTCTAAGAGCCCTTAGAAGTACTTATTTTTCATCAATAGTCCTTATTTTCCTTTGAAAACAAAATTCAGTTTCAAATTACGATATTTTTTCACAATATTCCTGACCTCTTTTTAGCGGCCGATCGGAGATAAAACTGCTTGCGAGTTCGGCATTTGCGTCGATCGGCTCTTGATGAGCACGTAAATCCTCTTTAAAGACTTGAAAACTCGTGAAAAATGGTCTGTTTTCGACTTATGATGCACGTGGCTTTCGCAACGCACAAAATAGTTGCCCTGCTAGACAAACTAGAATACAATCATCAAATGTTAATTAATTTTGTTGTATTCAGTTACCCGTGAGTACAATATTTAAAAAAGTTATTATTTTTATTGAAAAGGGAATTTTTAAGTTGGTTGGTGATTCAAAAACAATATAAAGATAATTTATTTTCATTAATACTGCTACCTAAGTGGCAACACCATGTTTTTTTAAATCTAGCTTTATTATACTTCTAACTCTTTGTAAAAACTATCTCAGTAAAGTTGAATAAAGCAAAATGTTGAATATCTTCAAGGGTGATTCTGTTTTAAAAAGTTAAAGGAATTGTTTATCAGTTCCGGGGAAAAAAACCCCGATCGATTGAAAAAACCTTGGAGGGAAAGATCACAAAAGCAGAAATCAAAGTGCTAGAGAACTGGGAAAAGTCGTGTCAGAAATTTTTCTGTGCTTTTTATTCTCTTTGTATCCGGGTGACAAATACTCAATGGCCCATTGTGCTGAAATTTCCCTTTGCTTTTGTTATGCCATGCGCAGTCCATTTTCAACGTCAGCCTAGATGATTATTTTCAAATTAATTTTGTTTTATTTAAAATGCACTATATAACTATTCAATAAAATTCCATTATATTTTTTTAATATACATTTATACAGTTTATTTATTTAGTTCATAAATTTTATAAATTTATCATAGTTTTTACATAGCTCTTATGATCCGTTTCATTTCATGGAAAAATATTTTCTTCAAAACTCGTTCGGTCTCCAATTTAGTCAAATTTGACTAATGTTATGCAACTTGCTATCCTTTTAATAAAGGAATCGTTTGCCACTAATTTTATTTTATTGAAACCTCTGATGTGCCAATAAATAAATTTACTTATTTTCATTATGAAAGCGTATTATAAAATAATTACTGGGGTAATTTCCATTCCCTAAGTGGGCTGAAGCTGCAGACATAACAAGGTAAGCAATATAATTATAAAAAAAAAATTAGGAAATTTTTGAAAAAGAAAGTGTTGGTGGATCAGGGAAGAGCTTGATCCTGACAGCACAAAATTGTGTTCCCTTCATATGAGCAGTAGTATGTTAAAAAATTGCTCATTCACTACCCCAAAGACCAGTAAAAAGCAATTACAAAACAATCTGTTAAAAAAAAAAATTGCTGTCGCAGGATTGAAAACAGTTGTTTAGCTCAATTGGCAAGGTGGGGTGGAACCCCCTAGTATGAAAATA
Organism: Metellina segmentata; assembly: GCA_947359465.1. Classification (NCBI taxonomy): domain Eukaryota; kingdom Metazoa; phylum Arthropoda; class Arachnida; order Araneae; family Tetragnathidae; genus Metellina; species Metellina segmentata. The sequence continues at coordinate 84,900,158 of OX375877.1, forward strand.
AGAAAACAAAATCAAACTATCAACAGCAGCTGTGAGACCGGCAACACCAAGCCCGGTCCTGATTAAAACGTAACTGTTTATTTCCCTTTTTATAAAAGCAAATGCTCTGCAAAGAGATAAAAGAAAAACATCCTAATTTTTTTTCTTGCAGTCTCCATTTAATAATTTGTTTATGTACTTACATATTACTAATATGTGTACACTTAAATGCCCATATATTAACTACTGAATTAGCATCTCCACTTTGTTGAAAGTCAGGTATTACATTGTATAATACAGTTTTTGCAATATTTTTTTAAAGTCCTTGGAAAATCCTTATTTTGTCCTAGAAAGTGCTTATTTTTAGTTAGAAAAAATAAGAGTGGGAACCCTGTTCCCAGCCGTATGACATCTTGTGTTCAATGAGCCACATGTGGACGAGCATTGTCGTGAAGTAAATCATTCCCTCTACTGAGCATGCCAAACCTTTTGTTTTGGATTATGCGACAGTTTATTTTAGGTCTCACAATATCTCAGCATTTACTGTGTCACCCCGAACCAAAAATCATAAGTAAAACACCCTGCCTATCGCAAAACAGAATTTTTGGGCTGAAATTATTCGCTTGAACTTTTGGGCTAAATTTCTTGGGTCATGTTGAATGCATCCATTTCATGAACTGTTGTTTTGATTGTGTACAGTAGTTCTGTCATCAAATTAAATTTTTCCCAGAAAATTACTTAGATCGTGGGAAACAAGTCGCCAGCCCAATAAGGAAGTCTTAAATGGTTACCAACACAGCATATAACCCCCAGATGTTAAAATTTTAGTTACATGTACATAATATCAAATTTTGCCACTATATAGCAAAGGCACATGCAGTCCCAAGATTCAACTCCCCAACAAAGCTAGAATTAAAACATCCTTCAATTTTAGTGCATATTTCTCACATAAAAGAATAAATAATGAAAGCTAACTAAGTTTGGAAAATGTTCATTATTTATGAAGTTATATTGATTTCTTTTATTGTTAAATTACTCCTTTCAGTTGGATTGCAAAGGAAAGTTCCTTGAACTTTCAATTCAATGGTTTTGTGAGACCACATGGAGGTTAATTTTTTGTGAAAATTGGTTTATAAAATTGAGGGAATAAAATAGTCAAACCCATTACACATCCTCAGTATAAACAAAATTATTATGAACATTAATTTACAAACTTATTTATTTATGCCAATTAAAAGGACTAGATTAAAAAAAATTTAATCTCATCAATGGTGTTACATTTGAAAAGCATAAATAGTTGTAAAATTGAAACCACTTGCAAGATAATTGACGAAAAAAATGTAAGTGGAATTGTTACATAGCTCTCATATTGAGTATTCAATGTTTAAATCTGATTTTGCAGATCAGGTAGTTCAAAGAAGGCTTTATGCCCATTTGTACTAATTTAATATTTGCCTTGTTTTGCTTTATGTTAATAATTATTAAATTACATTTTATTGCATAAATTTAATAGTTAATAAACTGACAAGAATTTGAAGTTTTTGTTCAAACCTTTACAAAATCTACATGGAACAAATAATCTTTCTGAAGAAAGCATGTTTGCTTAATTTCGCTTGTTTAAAGTTAATTTGTTACAAACACTAAAGCTAATCAAGTTTTTATATCTGCTTTGACAAGTGAACTTTCCTATAAATATTTCAAAGATACAATGAAAACTAGTCTTGCTAGAATTGAAATATGTTTTAGAGATATTTATTAAATCTGGAGATAATAAATATAGCCTGATGAAAATTGTGTAGTGTTAGTGTGGCATGTTAATAATTTTGTCCCAATTGTTTTTCAGGTAAAATATGTTGACCAGCCATCATTCTTCAAAAGAAGCCTTGTATCAATCTTTCTGAGTTTGTAATAAAATTTTTGTATAAAAATAGTTTTCATATTGAATCAAACAATGCATTTAAAAAGATACTTTATTTTGACACCACAAATAGTTCACTTCAGAAATAAATATTAGATTTAATCTACATACAATTCAATTCCATAATTATTACAAAGCAAGAACATCAAAATCGTTTAAACATAAACTGTACATTTGTCTTTTTAAAAACCTTGTTTTTAAATTGTAGATTAAATGAGTACATATTGCAAAATTCAACTTATTGATATTAAAGCATGCATTTAAACACGAATAAAATTATTCTATGTATAATGCAAACATTTATAAATGGTTGATTACAAAAAAAAAATTAAGATTATTCCTTGCACATGTAAGTTACTGCAATTTTTCTTTAATAAATATCAACAAAGGTGAACAGGAAATGGGGCTGAAAACCTAAATGTATACTGAAGACCATTTAAACTACAAAACCAATGTTAATTCACATCATAGTTAAACTATTTTTTGAAATAAAAGTATTTTGATTGCATTGAGAATACAATGTGTTTGAAGACCATACTTGGGTACATGATACATTTTGAGTTCAAAGTTTTAAAAACATTGCATTAATGTAGTAGCAACTACTTGACATCTACAACATTAATCTGAAAGCCAAACAAGCTTTGAGTTGATTGCTTTTGAATGAAAATTACACAATGAGATGATTATAACACATATGATGAGAATAATTCATATACTCCTAAGACTTGGCATAACACAAAGGAACCCAATGACTGCAGCTCAACTTTTAAAGTTACTCCGAATCTTGAGACTTCGTTAGGTATTTCCTACAAAATGTAATTTTGAATGCTTAGTAAGATAGCTAGATCAGAAATACAAATGTATATAATTATTCAATAGCTCCATTATTTCTATGTACAAAACTTGTAAAAGAGTTGCAGGATGAAGCAAAAAAAACAAGATGTGAAAAAAATGTATACACGGACTCTACAATATACCTTCTAGCTTGTTTCAGTAAATCTTCCTTTCTTTTTGCTAAAATTCGTTCCCTCTCCTGAGGCGACTTTGAGAAACGACATCCAAGAGGCGATGCTATATGCATCCTCATTAAGTCTGGAAATCTGAAATGTAATTAATTTCTTTTGGTAAAGTAAATTGTTAGTTTTGGAAATTTAGTGATTAAGATCATGCAGGTTAGATGTAGAATCACATTTTATGCATCCACCAAAAACTTATTTATATAAAAATTAAACAACATCTACCAAAAAGTACCGATGGATTTAGGTTTAACTGCTACACATGTATAAACTTTTGCATACATGCTGAACATTGTCCTATCTGTAGTTAAATCTTTTGTTTTATACATTAAAATGTTACAATTTTGCCTCTAATTAAATATTTATTAATCACTAAAACATTTAGGAAATGCAGTTATTCTGCCTGTGATAAATGATTATTTTAATCCATAAAAGTTAATGACAATTGTCTAACAAATTCAAGAAATGAAGTAATTACCATTAAATGTTAACATCAATATGAATTTTTATGTATCCTCACAGTTTAGTTATAGTCTTAATATGCTGGAGCTTTCAATATTTCGTTACATCACCGTTCTCTTTAACGACGACACCAATAACGGTGAGGCATTAAACAAGGTTTCTCTCCGGTAACACTGGTCAAGAATGTAATACATTAATTACAATTTCTTTAAGGCAGGCCTCGAAATAGATTTTTTAATACAGGTGCACCTTGAGCACCTAAGGTTTTAAATAAGGTGCAAATATTATATTTTAGGTGCAGTGCGTGCACCTAGCGTAAAAATATTAGGTGCACAATTTTATTTTCATGTGCACAGTGCACCCGGGTATTTCGAGCCCTGCTTTAAGGTGTTTCATAACAGTTTTAGGCTTTGAAATTTCTTTACCATCAAGTCTTAAATTTAAAATTGGATTAAAGTCTGGGAGTTGCCAGGCCAAGGTAGAACGTCAATACTTAGTTCCTTGAACACTTTCTGCAACTGTAATCTCAACTCAATATTAATGCTGAAAGAGAATGTTGGAAAAAGGTCTGAAATCAATTACTCTTCAAGATGTGGAGTAATCTACCAAATCTTGGACTACCCTTAGTAACAAATGCAGGATTCCTTCCTGATAAAGGAACTTGTCTAACAATGCTTTCATACTGTTTACCATAAAACTTGGAGAAACACCATTAAAACTAAAAACACCTTAAACCATAACAGAAGCAGGGTGTTTTGATTTTTCTTTGCACATATTTTGGAAGCATTGCTTTACTTGAAGTGCAGGAGTATCACTACACAAACTGAAATGACATAAAATGTTTCAGTCCATAATGTTAGCTGTTTGGTCCATTACAGGCATTTTTTCATTGCTGCAATTAATTGTTTCTTTACATGAATTACGGCTTTTAATTAACTATTTGCATAAGCAACGTCTACAATATATTCGGGCTTCCGACTCCTGTGGATAGTCACCATTGCTCAGCAAGATGAGTATAGCTAGCTATTCAACCAGTTCTTGGCCATACGTAACAATATTTTGTTTTACATTTGGGCAGAAGGTCTTTTATGACCAGTATGGTGCTTTGGATCTATGCAAGACTTTAAAAATCAAGAAACAATCGATTCAAAGCAATTGTAAAGTGCAAAACATCCGATATACTTCTGTTTTCTAGAGGCTAATTTCAAACTTTTAATCCTTTACCTATCTTTCAACAAAAACTACCACAAGCAACAATATTCACTCATAATGAGCTACCAATGCAGACTCAGTATTGAGCTTAGGGTGATACAACTGACCACATCAATTGCAAGTTTATCAAGGGCACACCGAGAAATGAGAATGTGAATTACGACAAAATTAAAGTCGTAAAATGAGAAGTTTTGCACCTGTGGAAAAAACTATTGTAAGCTAATTTTTGTAGTGGTGTGGTGCCTAAGTTCACCACAGTACTGAAATTGTCAAATATATATATTTTGTTGACTAATCCATTTTTTATCTATAGAAAATACATGGTTCAACAGGAAGAAACTAATGAGAAAGAAATTGTATGAGGTAAATAGTAAATTCAGAATCCATTGTTAAATTTAAAAACATTACATTTGAAACATGTGAAACTTTTATTACATAATCCAACTAATATTGAATTACTCAAAACTGATTTGCATTTTAAAAATTGAGATTTCTAGAACTGACTAAAAAATTTACTTAAATTCAGAATCTAAATTACCAATTATCTAACACTACAAGCCAAGGGATTAAAATGATCTTAGCAAAGCTCAATGAACTGAGTAAATTTCATACTAAGTTTTTTCCATAGAAATATATAAGTCTTTAAATGTATAAAATTAATATTTAAACAAGATAGAACAAAAAGGTTTGGTTCCTTCATTAAAATATTCTTCTGAGGCAGTTGGTCAACTTTTTGCCATTAGAATTTGCTACGGTGAATTTCGTTTTTATTTCGGCCTATCATAATATACATTTTATTTTGTGCATTATTTCAGCTGGATTTCAAGGAAATACAAAGAATAAAGTTAATTGTTTATTTTCTGTGACAGGCTCTTTTCTTTTATATCAGTTAAATTATGCTACTATATCTATATACACAGCAAACTTTCGATTATCCACAGAATTGAGTGGTACGGAAAGTGCAGATAATCTGCAAAATGGCTAAAAAGGGCACAAACCAACACAAAAATGTTTTTGAACAATTTTTATTTGCAGTGTAGTGTGCCTATACACACAATTACGAATTAATAAACAATAGATTTCTGTACTTAAAAGTTTGTTTGTTTACTTATTCACAAAAGAAATCAGTTAATAGTTTTTTTATGTCAAAACACCTTTTTAAAAATATAAAATTGAAGTTTTTTTCAACACTTTGTCACAAGGTGACTGCGGATAATCGGTAGTTTTCTGAATATATAAGCTAGTACTGCATCAATTTAGTAAAATAACTGAGCAAAAATCTTATTTAGCCCAAACAAGAACAGCAAAAGAATTACCAGATAACTTATTTCAATTCTGTCCGAAAACACCGGGCATGAATGGATGATTCAATAAGATGTAGAAAATAGCATTTATGTTTAAATTCTATAGTTAACTGCCTTCTTACAATAATAGCTAAATAGGCATGAATGATGAAATGCAAAAAAAAAAAATCGGACTCAAAAATTTGGGGTACATTTCTTTGAGGTGTAGTGTTTCTTACCTCTGCAAATTACATAAAGTTTTGAATGTCTGCAGCTATACTTTCATGTCAGCAATATGTACATACTTTACCTTTTGAGTACGAAGCTGGGTTACACCTGGAACGCGTAGATGATTCTGCTAATTAGTACATTTGTGATAAACTTAAAATACACAATTTTTGGTAAGAATTAAGAACCCAAATTCTTTTTATCATATAACCAATTGTATGTTTTCAATTTGACCTTTGGAGTGAACATGAAGTTAATTTCAAACTAAAAATAACGTACCAACTTTGATAGTCGTGCACTACGTTTTCATACCCAGAGTTTTTGACTCTTGCACCAGGGATGCAATATTTCTGAATTTCACCAGCATTAACGAAGGTAGTTGATTTAATGTTTCACTGGAGCAACACAACAGGATATTTCATTAACAAAAGGACGAGAAAATTATTTTACACGATAATCATGATTGATTTCTTTTGAAGCGAAACAGTGCATTCTGCTACCATATACGGGGCAGTCCAAGATTTTAGCAGTGGAAAGGGCACTATCTTCTATTATTCTTTATTAATAAACTTTTTTGGAAGTTCTGTCATGGAAAAACAGCTAACTCTGGATACTTGTTTTTAAGTGTATGCTTTACAAATCCTTTGAAGGCAAAACAGTATTTGATTGTTTAGCATAAGAATAGATTCCTAACAGAAGATTTGTTCAATTCCCCCCCCCCTCCGAGTCTATTATACACTTAGATATTAATTACTAGATAAATTATGAAAATAGCAAGTATACCTGTCTAATTCTTCAACGTCATAGCTGTCAGGGGGGAACACTGCATCATCAATGTAATTAAATTGACCCCTACAAGCAGCAGCTGCTGGTTTCCCCATTAGCATTGAAGCTTGGCTATTATCTAATGCCTTTTGTTGCATACACAAAAAAGAAAGTATAAAAAGCATTTCTAGAATACACCACACTATATAATCTACATTCACTGATATAAACTTTAGGCAAAATCATAATTTTAATTTATACACATAAAACTACTTTGCAAGTCTACATTCAGAGCAATACCTTTTAATTAAAAAAACTACATTAATTTATTACATTACATTAATTAAAATTAATTACATTTTAGAAAAATTGTGGAATGAAATATACAAGCAGATATTGTATCTTAAAGTCAATTTAAAAGCAACATTTGAAGTAATATTTAATAGATAAATTAATATTAGAACAGCCTTTACATTTTATTTGAAATTGAACACTTTAACTAAATTATCTTTCATTATAGCGCACTTCAATAAATCATGTATTCAGATATATTGCTATGGTTTCTCTCCCAATGATTGTAACTCTGGTAACTAAAGCTCGATAGTAGTTTAAATTTTTTTTAAATCTTAAAATTTAAATATTTACTTTATTTTCATTCATTATTAGTAGTATAGTAATAAACATTTGCTTTACTAAAATCTGTATAATATGTGTAGAACAGATTAACTGTAATTTTCAAATGTTTCAGATTTATATCAGAGATGTTACAATCGATTTGTATTTAAATTTGCAACTTTACAAAATATTGAAATTGAAAACCAAAATTTAATATGAAATTTTGCCTACTAAATTTTTTCTTCTGTCGTGATTTCTTCTTTTGTTGCATCAAATTTTTTCCCAACTGTTCCCAAGAAGTGCGATATATTGAGGGTTTGTTAGGAATTTTATCATATTCTAATTTAGTGGCATTTTAACACAGCAAAAACTTTACATTCAATTCTGAATTGAAATGATAAAATTCCAAACAGAAAACAAATAAAACTGATTTTACCAAAGTATAAAAATTCTAGTAGTAAGTGAATAGAAAAAATTTCATCAAAGATTAGGTTGTATTTATTTTATTTGCAAGCATTTGTACAACTTGAGCTTTTACAATAAAAAGAAACATTATCAAAACAAATCTCAATGTAAGTGTTGTCATGGGACAAACGATTGTAATGAAGAGCAAATGTTATTTCACGTTGATTGATCCACATAATGAAGATACATTTTCCCTATAACTATGTCAGTGTGCTATCTTATTAAATACTCCATTTCATGAATTTCATAAAGCACAATCTTAATGATCCAAAGAACTATAACAGATATGGTTTGTTGTTTTACGGATTTGTGGCACAAAGGCCAAACTGCACTAAACACAAACCAGACAACACAATGGGGAGGAAAAAAAGTGAAAGGGTAGGTGAGGGTAAAAATGAAAGGGAGGAAAGATCACTTGGGTACCTCAAAATTGTTACACCAGATCACACCTAAAGATGCACCCCTGGGCAACTATAACAGAAAATTGGGGAACTTAAATTTGGAAATCTATTGACTTTTCAAGATAAACAAGAGACTTCTTGCATGGAAACTGCAATATATACTCTGAAGGTGCAGAATATTCAACCTCTTCAAAAAACTTAAATTAATTGTTTTCAGCCATCTTTTAAAACAAAACATTTAAGCAGAAGTGAGATAAATCAGTCTAAATAACGACTGACCTTACCTCTGGCAAAATAAGAGATACATAAGTAGATTGAATCGCAGCAGATTTCAACAAATAACTTCGAGACACAAAATATAGACTAGTCAAATATGTTTTAGTTTTCATTAAAGATTTTTAAATGAGTCAGGATTTAATCTGTTAAATATTAGTACTCAACACACATACTTCTTAATTTTGGAAAAGGTTGAATAGTGTAACGGGAAATTTTCAATGATATATTCAATTAAGAACTTAAAGAAAAGACTGCAACATCTTTCCCAATTTTGGTATATTTTCTATGGATAATGTATGATTTTCATGTTTAATGTGACACCTCATGGATTAAAAAATGTGGGACGATCTTTCAAGAGTCGAATCAATGCCAATAAGATTATAGGAAACTCAAGTTTTCCTTCCAGAGTGAAACAGGCGGGAATGGCAAATCGACATGTACAAGGGGTGTTCAAAGGAAAAGGTACGAAATGTCGTTATAACGTAACCGTTAATATATTTGTCTATGCCGCTATGGGAGAATGTAACGAGACATCTAGGGATGCGATTGGAATCTCCGGTGTGGATCGGAGCATGCACAGGAGAGAGCAGAGGATCTTATAAATAGTGCTGGCCAATTGACGCGGCAGTGCGTGTGAGGACAGGATGGCGTTCACATTGCAAAATTCGACAATTGAGGAGCAGTGAGGCGCTATCCGATTTCTGACAGCGGAAGTTGTTAAACTGGCCGTTATTCATCGCTGGATAGTAACCATATACGGGGAAGACTGTGTGTCCGACAAGTCAATGAGAAAATGGAGTGCCCGTTTTCGTGCAGGCCTTGAGAGTTTGGTTAATGACCCGAGACCAGGCCAGGCAAACACAGTCATCACAGCCGATCTCATCGGCAAAGTGGACGACCTAGTGAGAAGTGATCTGCGTGTCACATTGTGAATGTTGGCGGTGAAGGTGGATGTCAGCGTTGGAACAGTGTGGACAATTGTTCATGACAGGTTGCGTTATTGGAAGGTGTGCGCGCAGTGGGTTTCGAAGCAGATCACCGACCAGCGAAAGGAACTGCGTATGGGGCTAGCACTTCAACATCTGTTTCGGTACCACGAAGACCCCGTTTTCCTGGAGCGGATCGTCACAGTGATGAGAGCTGGTGCCATCACTATGAGCCAGAGACAAAGCGGGACAGCATACAGTGGAAGCATGCGTCGTCACCACCCCTTAAAAAGTTCAAAGCAGTGGCGTCAGCAGGGAAGGTGTTGCTCACTGTCTTTTTCAACATCCAAGGTCCGCTACTTGTTGAATTCCTCGAGCACAGAAGAACCATTAACTCCGATGTGTACTGTGAGACATTCCGAAGCCTATGCAGGTCCATCAAGAACAAAAGACCGGGGCTGCTCACAGAGGGTTTGGTTTTCCTACATGATAATGCACGTCCACACGTCTCCAGGGTCACACACGCAGAACTGGCCATGTTCAAGTGGGAGCAGCTTGACCATCCGCCCTACACCCCGGACCCACCGCCCTGCGATTTCCATGTGTTTGCTCCCCTGAAAAAACATCTAAAAGGGAAGCGCTCCAACTCGGACGACACACTTAAGGACGACGTGAAAGATTGGGTCTCGTCACGGCCACAGGAATTCTGGAAACAAGGAATCCTTCGCCTTGTTAATCAATGGGATCGTTGTGCTCAGGCCTATGGTGTATGGGTCATTCTTGTGAAATAGGAAAAATTGGCTTCTTAAAATTTTTTGAATCGAAGGTTTTTAAAACTTTATTTTTTTGGCCTAATAATTTTCTACCATGTACATTAAGTAAATTAAAAATATCAGCAATCTAAATTAGTAACATTTTGTTAAGGAAAAAAATATTTCAAAATATTGGAAGGCAGGACAGCGACGAACCTGCCAGGACAATGATGAAAATAGAAAACAATATATAAATTTCTTGTTGAACATTTCATATGACCATGTATTTTTAATTCAGCTGATTAAGTACATAAATAAAATTACTAGGAACATGACACTTCAGGAAATTATGGATTCCCGAATATTTAAGTATTATTAGAAAGTAGGAACATTGTGGATAGCTATTACTGCAACTTTTATGCTTTTTTTAACAGATTACGTGTTTTGTTGTGTGGTGTTAAATTACTGCAATCAATTCTCAGCTATTTTTGATCTGTAGTATTTCTTTTTGTATTTTTCCATTTGCCTTGTATATTTTTTAAATTTTTCTTCCAGTTTCTTTATACGAATGTAGGTCTCTGTCTATCTCTTCTAACTTTTTTCATTAACTTTTTTTCTTAAAATTATCATCTCTTGTTGTGTCTGGGTTTGAAGAACCTGATAGTTGAATATCTATACCACTTTCACTTGGTTTGGGTAGCCAATTCTATCATATGACAATTTCTTGTTCAAGCGATAGAGTTTTGAATTTTCTTTCCTATTTTTATAATTCCCCTTTTCTGCCTCGAACTCATTTTAGCTATAGGCTTTACCACTCCTTTCTTCTTTTGGTTAACATATATTTCACATGCCTCTTCCATTTATCTTGTATCAAACGTTATGGAATTTTTGTTTAATATGCTCCTGACGACGTTTCTCAGCTAACCTTTTCTTTAACAACCTTTCCTCATAGGTTTGTTTCATATATTGTTTACAACTTATAAAAAAGAGCATGTGATAAAGGATATTTAGTAATATCTAGACATTTTTAGGTGCAATGACAAAAACATTATGTTTTAAATAAAAGAAACAAATAAGTTTCAAAATTTCAAGCCCATTATAAGGTATTTTACTATTAAAAAAATTACAATGGATAATAAATAATCAAAAGTTAATAGTTAAAAGTAAAGAATATATTTGTCTTCAGTTAATAATTTAAATATTTATAAAATACTGAACATAAAACATCATTTTCCTGTCTTGACATCATTAACTTGGTATGTTAAAGGCAAGACAATGATGGCCAGGATAATGATGAAATAGGCTTGTTCAAGGCTTAATGGATGAACCCTTAAAAATTTCAGTTTGAATTTCACACACATTTAAGAAATATCTTTTATACACTTAATAATAAAAAAAATTAAAAATTTACTACAAACATTTAATTTTTATCAAAGCCAGGAAAATGATCTTCAATATACATAAACCTTGAACTCTGAACTTGTATGTGCAGACCGAAAAAAAAGTTGATAACTTTTCAAAATGGCAGTTATTTATTTAAATAACCTCAACCCCAGATTACTTGAAAAGTATTCTTCTAACTCAGTGCTGTCATCTATTAATTGCCCACATAATGATATCTGAGATGCCAGGAAAATGATGATATTACTTGGGACAATAGTTATTGAAGTTACTTTTGGAAATTTTTGCAATATTATTTCCATTATTGTAACTAATAACCTTTCAAATGTATAAAGAAGCAGAATAAATTATTTACAAGAATATATAAATAAATATTAAAACCCTAATGAATGAAGAAACTGTAAAATTTCACTCAGGGACATGCCAGGACAATGATATTTGATATTTTAAAGTTTTAAAAATGTATAAAATAAAAAAATATGTCATTACTTTTCTAATTCTGTAGATTATAAAAGTGATCCTAAACTATTCTTGAAAGTTGACAAAATCTTCAGAGTGATAGAATTCTATAAATTTTGAAGGGACATGAATTTTGCCTATTTTGCAAGAATGACCCGTATACTTTGAATAAAGTCTTCATTTATACCCAGTTTCGTTTTGTACCTTTTCATTCGAACAACCCTTGTATAACGTATGTGCATGTTTAAAACTTTACTCTAAATCAGCATTGTATAACTACCATAACAGGTATTGAAAGACACAACCGAGATTGCATAAACATTCCTGTGTTTTATATATTTAGAGTTATGTGGACTAAAAGGAGGTTGAAAGTGACTTCTATAGTTGAGCCCTTGAAGACAGAATATTTAAATATAAATCAGGAGTCCAGGAACATCATTTAAGGAGAAAAAAAAGGACTGGTTACCGTGTAATTCAGGTGTATTGAGGGAAGTTCCTGTCTCAAGGAACCTGAAAGGGAACTGCTAGAATGTTATTAAAGATACAACAGATTAATGGAATATCTCGAAATGTTTTATCCCACTTTCGTATGGAGACATTTGTCTGTGATCAAACCACTTACCATTGCTTTACTTTCAAGCTTACTACATTTTAGTTTAACACAACTGCAATAAAAATTTGATTTTAACAAATTTATTTTGTTATATTTGTTGAAAACATTTAGCAGTTATAGATATAGATTGTGTATCGCAAAAGTTTTCTCACCAGATTTGTCTGATCAGACTACTTACCATAACTATTCACAAGCCAATACAATTTTACTTCACTACAAGATAAACGTTGTTACACTGAATTAGAGGCACCAGAAAAAGAAAGTTCTAGGATTTTGATTTAGTATTTTATGGCAAGTGTTACTTAGTGTAGTACTTGTAAAAGGTTCTAGGATCACTATCATACAATTAGTGAAGTAAAGAATTTTACCCAGGGACACCTCATATTTATGAGGACATTTCCATTAATTTTGTATGCCATGCCATATGAAAATTGCTTAAACAAGTGAAAATTCTGAAAATGTCTGTTCTTAATTTCTTTTTGTTTAATCCTTTTACAATCTTCCAGATACTTATAAACTATCTAGAATTCTTAAGAACAATTTTTTTTTTAATTCTAGGTTGTTCCAGGGGCGTTTTAACCGATCAAAAGTTGGGTTCATAACCAGGTCTTCACATATGGTTCTCATCAGAAGTACAGTAGCTCAGAAAATAAACTTGAACAAATTTGAAATAATGCATTTTAGAAAAAAAGCATTGTAAAAAAACAAAATAAATTTTTACATGTTTTCATGAGAATTAAAAATTTTAATCTATTTTAAAACAAAACGAATTTTTAATTTTAAAAATAAGCAGGTCCAATTTGTTGAAAATTAGAAATTCAAAGATAAACAAAGGCACTCAATAATAAGGAAATCAAAATACATTAAAATGTCACTAACTCAAACTCAAGGGAGAGTCAAACATCTCAACTTTTTTAAGTAAAATATTTTAGGGAGTAAATTATCATTAGCTTTCAACAAAGTTTCTACTCTACATTTACAAAAAGTTCCATATTCTTTAAAAGGATTTGTGAAAATTCAGAATATGTGCATTTGAGTTTTTAGTTAACTGTAAAAGATAAAGAATACAAACTTACAATTAAACATCATTAATTACCATATCAATAGGATCCTTATATTTTCTACTTGGGTATTTGGATGTTCTATGCTTTACTTAACATGGCAATTAAATGTCTCTTATCTCAATCAAACATCATATTTTCTCATATGAAGTAGACTATTTTGCACACTTGGTTTTTATCCTAGTCCCAGATGAATTGCATAAATTCATCCAGAGTTTGAATGTCCATAAATTGAATGTTTACATTAAAAATTACTTACAAATATATTGAATAATTTCTTTCAGAAATTCAAAATGTAAAAACTGAATATTAAATATTTCACGTGTTTTAATTTTAAGTTTGGCTAAATTTGAAAATAAAATCAGTTTGGAAAAACTGCGAATTTCAGGTTGACTTTTTCCACACAGCATATGAAACCAGTTCATGAAACACCTCTACTTAAATATGAATTTTTTAAATTTTATGTTTTTTAAAATAATAAGCAAGTTAATACATTAATGAAATCTATGTATTTCAATTTTCCTAAAAAACATTGTTTAAATATATATATATAGGTTAAAACATTAAAGCTAAGGGATGAAAATTTTTTGCATCATCAAATGTTTTTAAACTTTCATTTGTATTTAAATATATAAAGCATTTCAAACTGCCTCAAGAGTAATATATTTAAAAAATTATACAAGGTATAAGCAATGCATAAGTTTGCACTTGTAATTTATCTTCAAAGAACTTACTTGATGGTTTGATTCCTGCATATTTTGAAGATAACTGCCAGGATAAACAGACTGAAAAAAGTACTATTTCTATAATATTATAAGATACATTGATGCTTCATATTTGACTTGTGTACACTTCATGAAAAATAGTTTTTTATTGCAGTAAGAAATAATCTAAGCTGTAAATTATAATTTGCTTGTTTGTACATAAAACACTTTTTGTATTTTAAAGCATGCCTGTGTGTATTCACCATTTCAGACACTTCATAATGTCAATCAAAATACACAAGGGCATGTAGCATTTGTCTGATTGTGTGATTTGCTCATTTAAAAAAGTATTTTTGATAGTAAGAACTGTTTTGTTCCACCTCTATTCAATAAAAAGAAAATAAATATAATTGTTTTAAAGTTTTTTAATTTAAAAGCAAAATTTTCAATAGATTTATCAACAACTATACACATTCACAATCGATTTTATTTTGTACAGTTGGTAAGAAATTGGATATTTAGGAAAAGTAATACCAGATTTACTTTCTAGGCAGAATATTTTTTATTAATTTTTGATTTCTAACTTGAGTTAAAATTGTGAGCAACTGTTCTAAAATTTAATAACTTAATTATCAATAAACAAAACTGAATCGTCTAAAAACATATGCATAACTTAAACTAATAACATTTTGCATGGAGAAAAAAATCCAAGATTAAAATTTAAGTATCAATACTAAGTTGACATATAAGAATCACTTTATATAAGAACAAAAATTCAAACTACAGGTGACCCTCAAATAACACTGTATTTGAATTACTCAAAGATGGAGAAAGGTACAAAAAAACTAGACTAACATAATATTTTAACTGCATGGACATTAGAATGGATAAAAACCTTCTTTCAAAAATTCATGCCTGATGGCAAAGTTGCCTTTTAGTGTCCTAAGACATGAGTGACCTCTCCTGAATTCCCAAGGAACTCCTGTAATATTGGATCTTTCCCCCTCCTGTATTAACCTATTTCTCATGTATATTTATAACATTACAAACAAGATCAAGGAATTTAAATGATACATTTTATTTCTACCAAATACATTCTGATATAAACTACAATTGATATCAACAGTCTAGACTAGAGGTAATAGCTTTTAATAATGGACAGAAAGTTTGGCATTACTAATAAATAGCAAAATATCCGTTTCAAGATTGATATTTAATGTCTAAAATAAAGTTAGTCCAATATTTTCAGTAATTTCAGAAATTCATTTGCCAAACTTTTCTTAATTAGATCTTAGCCTTGCTTTAAGCATCCCAGGCTCAAATGCCTAAACTGAAAGCTTTTTCACTAATGAACAAAAAAAAGGATTGATCAGAGAAATCAAAGCAGCTTAGAACTGATTAAGTCAGAGCTAACAGCAGCAATTAATCGACTAATAAAGAGTTTTCGAAATTTGCACAAGAAAATGCTTAGTTCTTGCCAGCACTAGACAAGAAATACAAATATGTAGAACCAAGAAAAACATAAATTCAAGAAGTAATAGTGTAGTTAAAAAAATACCATTCCATGAACATTTGTTAAAATGACTAACTGTTAAAATTGTGCAAACTAATTTGTTGTAACTACATCACCCTTAGATTCAGGGATACAATTTTGGTCATCCTACCCAAGACTAAAATTTGTTTACATACATCTTTAACTGTCTACACTGCCTTGAACTTTTATTGATTATACAGGATGACTTATGACTCATCTAATGATCAAAGAAAATTAAAAGAGCTCAATCAACAATCTGCCTGGAACAGATTGAGGAGAGGAGAGCAAAAATGAGTAGAGGAGAAATTAGGGTAGCTATTGGCCTAACTGGCCGCTGTACCCTAAATAGACACCTCAACCTCATAGGACCCATTATGTAGAGGCTGTCAGATGGTAGAGGAGATTCCTATAAACGTTTTGTGTGATTGTTACTCTGCCCAAGAATTTGAGTATCTGGGATACCATTGTATCGAACCCTGGGACTTTCAAACTTTCCAATCAGGTACAAGCGGAAATTTATTTCGGCAATCAGTCTTTAATAGATAGATCAGTAGGGGGTTTTAGTACAATAGACTACTTGTCGTGGTGTTGCCACTCTTGAGTCACCCCACAATAATTCATAAGTCACTATACAGGATAGATTATTTGAGTAACATGAGGGAGTAGCTTTTGACGCAAGTACAGATTCACACATACAAGGACATTATATCCAATAACTAGAAAGGGGGGAATGTGAAAATTGTAGATATTACTATATATTATTCAAAGGTAATAAAGGACTATTTGAATTAGCACACCATCACCTTAGAGAAATGAAAAGAATGGAGAGGGATGACCTATCTTTATTTCTGATATTTCAAATTATTCTTACCCCCTCCCATACCATAAAGCATTTTACAGAGAACTAAGAGCATTTGTACACATACTGATAATTATCGGGTGTCGGACACTTTAAAATTACATTGTTTTACATTGGTACCATTCACCGAAAATGCTATCTGACATTTTGAATTGTCAGACGGTGTGCTAAACCAAACCGATAAATATCAAGTGTGCCTGTGCTTCGTATTCCAGAATTGTAGTTTACATATTCATCTAAATTTTAGTCGCAGTAATCATCTTCCCATGTTTTAAATTGATACAATTCAAAATTGAGTGTTAAAACTTCTTACTTACAGAGCTTCCTACGCACCTTCAACAAATCGTTCAGTTATTAGTGGATGAATTTAAAAGTGTCTATAACTTCAACGCTTTCACAAATATATCCAGCACAAAATAAAAATTTATTTTCTTATTTTAAATTATACACACATAATCACTTTAACTAAGCTGCTAAAAATGCCAAATAAAATTGTTTAATACAATTTGATCATGTTCAAACGAAATTGACCCAGATCTCCGAAAAAATTGGAGGCAAAAAACAGATCATGCGTGAACACAGCCAATCCGATAATTAGTTTCCAATATTTGATAATTATCAGTGTGTTTACAAACGCTCTAAGGCAACCTTTCCCTAATTCTCTTACAATAGAGTTTTAATGTCCCGATTCATACCAACAGCTGTTCATCACAATAGTAGCTAATTGCAATAGTGATAAACAGTTATCACTGTGCTGGTACTAATTAATTCAAACATGTTTTCCTCGTCTATTGCCCAGATAAAAAATTTAAAATACTATTCAAACAATGAATTAATTATATTTTGTAATGTTTTAACACTGATATTAAAATGAAAATGGGTCTGAAAAATAGGAAATTAAATGAGAATTTTAGTTTCTCATCCTTTATGAATTAGTTATAGTGTTACAAGATATCTTGTTCCCATGCACCAACATTATCTAATTGCCCATAATTCAAAAGGTTACAACAGTTAAAAACTCTCCTGGATTGAAATTCCAAAAAAATTTTAGGGATGAGAACAAAAATTTGTTTTTTAAAAAGTTATCCTGGTCTAACTATTTTAAGACAAAAAAAAAAAAAAAAGGATTGTCACACCGCGAAAATTTCCTTTGGGCTTGGTCGTTAGGTAGGGTCACTTGCAGGGCAGGTGCCTACTACATTGCGTCATCGGAATTTCGGGAAAAGAATGGAAGCACCAGTATTCTGATTGCTTATATTTTGGTGCCAGCTGCTGTTCTTGCATTCCGTGCTTTACAAATACTTGAGAAGAGCAGGTGAAAATAGAGCATCTTTTGCATGGGTGTTCGTCTAGATCAGGGGTGGCCAACCTGTGGCGCATGCGCCATACTTGGCGCATTTGATGATTACAAGTGGTGCATTGCAATATTGTGCCTCCTTATTCTTTTGAAGTAGGCATCATAACTGAAAATATTTTCATATTTTCAACACCATAGTACTCTCAGTTCAATTCATAGAGCTTTGTCACTACTCATTTCGTCGCAATTTTTTAAGTTTGCAATTTATATTCTGTGAGATACCACATACTTGTAATCTGTTTTCTGTCTTCTTCAAGATTTTTTGTACTTTTTAATGATTTTTTTACATTCCTGTTATTATTACTTTGCAAAAGAAAATTAGCAAAAGAAGCGCAAAAAGTATGAGAGTAAAAGTGAATCTAACAAACAGTAAGAAAATTTTAGAAATAAGAAGTTATTTACAGCTTGTCCATCAGGAAAATTGTTTTATTTTAGTGTTTGTAAAACTACTCTTTCACATAATAGAAGACATTATTTTAATAAACACTATAAGACACAGGATCAGGCTAACATAGAAGAAAAAATTAAACTTGTTCTTGGGTCGGAGTTACGTAAAGAATATGTGACTAAAAAAAGGAAGAAATCAAAAGACAAAATATTTTTACAGAAGAAAACTACATGCTCGCATTAATAAAGCATTTTCACTTTGTGAACAAAACATAATGAAGATGCCTAGTAACATACAAATGGTACTTATTAATTTCAAAACAAATTCATTATTGAAATTGAAGTTTCATGAGCTCTATGATCAAAATGCTCCTTACAAACAAATACAAATATTGACGATCAGCTACAGGCTCATGCCCAACAAGTTTGGTCCTTTGTTTATGAATTCCCCAATTCCCATTGACTATCCAACTGTATCTTAAACACATACACTCCCTTTAAATTAATTATATTTTCTGGCAACGCGTTGCATTTGTCTATTACCCTATTAAAGTAGTAGTTTTCTCTTAAATCCTGATTAAAATGTGTCTTATTCAATTTACACCCATGACCCCTTGTTCTGTTATCCCTATTGAAATTTAAGCCCTCTGTGTCCCCTTGTTTTACCATGACATGATTAATTTCTGGCATTCATTACCCTGTAAACACTTTCCGGAACTAAGAAAATTTGTAAAACATTATATATGTCGTGTTGGAACGACATACAGATGTGTTCAAGCATTTTCATCCATGAAATTTATTAATAGGAAAACGAGGTCACGAATGACTGATTCAACTTTGAAGAATTCTCTTTAATAGACATTGTTTTACATACAATATAGTTAAATCATTTAAAAATGTTATTTATGTCGATAAACATACTTTTATTAAAAAGTTACTAAGGATATGGCAAGACATTAACGTAAGATAGACAAGGTGCTTGAATTGTATGGCGCATCTGAACTCGTATGTGAAAAAAAATGGCGCATGGTATGTAAAAGGTTGGCCACCCCTGGTCTAGATTATCTGATTGGTTACAGACTTTTACCTTTGGGTTGATTTTAGACTGTGGCAAAGTACATTGAAAATGACGGTTAGACTGAGAGTGAGAACTAACTTTAGAAAGTAACATTTTTAAGTAACTTTTAGGGAAAGCTATGATTTTAGAACACAAGTAAATCATGCAGTAGAATTTTCTAAATATTGCATCTAGATTTTCGAGAAATACCATTTTAATACATTTTTCAGATCTCATTCTGTAAATAGGAAACTTGTATAGTATGAGCATATGGGTCAATATTTTAAACATTTTATTCAAACAAAGCTCAATGAAGTTGCACTTTTTTTCTAAGCATGAGAGATCAATTGCAAATTTCCATTTGTTTTGAACTTTAAATTATTTTGTTTATCTCTAGTTATAAAAGGAAATGTTTGTACATGTCCATATCTCTGTGTGCAGAGTTTTTACGAATCTATGGCACTCACAATAATGAAATTTGGCACACAGGTAGTCCTAATTTGTTGCGAATTTTATGTTCAGCTCAAATATCAAAATTTAATCTAGAACATTTTTCAATTAATTTATTAATCCCCCCCCCCCTTCATTCTTATCACTGAGCTGATGTCACAGCTCCTCAAATGACGAAAGTAAAGGATTTTGCGTTTTTTGACCTTTGGAACTATGCCTAGTTTATGACATCACTCGCGGAGCCGACAGTACAGCTCCTCAATTGAAGAAAAAAAAAGATTTTGCGTTTTTTGTCCTTTGGAAATGTGCCAAGTTATAATGTTACGCTTTGAGACAAAAACAGCTTTAGTTTTTACTTCTTAACAGATTTCTAATTCTAGAGTGTTTTGATTTATATTGTTGATTAGCATAACTTTCTTGCTAGTGATTTTAGCTATGTCACAAGCAAGGAATATTTGAAGTTTTCTATCTTCACGATCGTTAAAGATAGTGAGAATTTCAACGGATTTGAAATCTGTGGAAAATTTTACACCAGATCGCTACCTTAAATGTGATTTTCTCTAAATAAATAAATTTTCAATTGTAACCCGTGTCATGTCGGGTGGAGGTGGAACTCAATTTAAAAAATTTATTTTTTAATGTTTTCAGTATTAATAAGGTTGTGAAAAGAACTGTCATGGGCAACGCCGTGCTGGCCTGCTAGTAGTAAATAAAACTTAACAGATTAGTGGCTATAGGAACCGACTATTTCATTTCAAGAATTGTGATTCGGACAGTTTATCAAACTTTGAAACAAAATTGCAACATTAACAAAAAGATTATAAATTCTTTTGAAACTTCTTTTATTCAGAACACAGCTTTGGATGTTATATCCAAAGGTTATGTACACTTTTAACCATAAGCCTAATGTACAGTTGGCTACTTGGAAATTTACATGTTTTTCTCTTAGCTATAACTGTTGAGGAAAGAAACTGAAGCAATATGAAGAAATTCTAAGTGATAATTTAATTATGTGCATACTTAATTTATCATTAGTGGGGCAGTTGCAGTTTGAAAGTCATTGTTTTATCTTTTGTCATACTTATAGTCTAGTTTTTATTAGAGATATGGATTTAATTTAGTCTTATGAATTTATGTAGTTAATTGCCCTCTATGGTATATCTAAAATACAAATTCAAGCCAACTTCCATTTAAAACTATAGGAGGGACAAATCACACATCTCCTTTACCACAGGCCCTATAAAAACCAGCTTTGGGCCTATAAAACCCTAATACAGAGTTTACAGCTTCACAGCACCAAACCACTTTGCCAATAGTCAGCTCAAAATAAAACCAGAGATGGCTAGGAATTTGCAGGATTCTTTTTGCCTATCCATGGCAACATTTCCCCACCCAGACAAAAGGAATAAAAATAATTGTCTGCCAATTGTTTTTTAAATCTACCCCAATGGACATTCAATAAAATAAATGCAGAACAGTAGATACCTGGTCTAAGTATCACCAATGGAACCTCTGAATTTATGTCCAATCAGTAGTTTTCAATTCAATAACAGATTTTCAAAATTGAACAATAATTCTAAATTTCTAACACCAATTGGGATAACAGAGAACCAAATACTCGGTGCTATTCAAGGATCATCTGTTCTGATATACAAACAATCACAAGATGTGCATACCGGAGGTGCGACTAGTTTTCCATCTAAAATATTTTCTACAGTTACTTCAACTGAGTTAGTCAATCTGAGATCCTCCATTATGCTAACTAGTGGCATGTGTGGGAACATCTGCTGAACTTGACGAGCCTAAATGAGTTTTTAATAAAAACTTAGACATGAATAAACTTAAGCACTTTAAAAGCAGTTATATTTTACATGAATTCTATACTTATATGGTTAAAAGATTAATGCAAACTGAATTATAACTTTGAAAGATATACTTCAACTACTTTTAACAATTTTTTTGTCTTAATCCAATGCTGAATTCAGTATGCAGATGAGAAAATCGAATTGAATAAAAAGCTCAGAAAGAGAAAATTTTACATACCATGCTGTTGAATTCAGCAATTTGCTCAGGTGTCATGCGATGTTCATTACTGGCATTAGGATGAGGAACTCCAAAGAAACTGGGTA
The DNA here is from genome assembly GCA_947359465.1 of Metellina segmentata. NCBI lineage: Eukaryota > Metazoa > Arthropoda > Arachnida > Araneae > Tetragnathidae > Metellina > Metellina segmentata. The sequence continues at coordinate 84,922,467 of OX375877.1, forward strand.
ACCAGTTAACATACTGAGATCCTGAAACAAATTAGACAGTCAACCCAATCATTACATAACTAATATAAGGAAAATGACAAGAGATAAATTTAAAAAAATTGTAACATGAAGAATTTTCAAAATATTCTAAAAGTTCTGAAAATTAAAAGTCAATCAGTTAAGAAACAACCATACGGTACGCAAAATAAAAGATGTAATTTGTTGAATATTTAATTAAACTTGCACTTACACTAACTTCAGCATTTCAGTAACATTTTGAGTTTTGGTATTTAAAACTTTTATTCATATTTCCAGGCATATGGCATTGTAAGGAATGAGATTATTTGTTTTGAAACTTTGAGTCTAGAAACAATTTTGAAACACTAACATACTGTTGGCAATAAGTATGTTAAAAAATTAGAATTAAATACATTGTATTATTTAAAAATTAACGAATTATTTCATGGTTATTTAATATAACCCTCCAAGCAATACAGCTAAACACAGCTTAGAAAATTCAATTCAAATACAGTCTGAGAAAATTCCCACACAGCAAACAGTAGACTTGAAATATTTTGGCACATTGATCCATGAAATATTTCAGGTCTGCCAGATTATTAATAAACTCATCTCCAAGCATGCTAATGTGTGAAAGCCTTCTAAAGGACTACATCCAGAGTAACGCATTACACAACATATTTCAAGTTAATCAATGGAGATTTTGAATTCTTTAATGATGCATATCAATTCAATATTAATAAAATAATTGGGTTAATTGCTGTTGAGCAACATCATGCGGGAAGGAAAAGCAAACAACCAAAGCAAAAAAAAAAAAACCTCTCCCTGTATGTGAACTGAAACTTTTGGACCCATTCCGTGGGGTAAAAGGAGAAAGGACGCTACGTGACATTTGAGCTTGGACATTCAATGGAGTTCGACAGGAGATGCGTGTCTGCTACAAGTAAAACTCTAAATTGCTGAGGTTACGAGTTGTATAAATGTCAAAGAACAAATTAAATCAGCATTAAATTTGTCCTCTGGGATTCGTCTTCTTTGCATCCAGTATTTCTTATTCTTTTTTTTTATTTTTTATCCTACGCCCAGCTCAAGGCCTTTCAGCCATACGCTGTCTTGCCGTCCAATATAGTGAATAATGTCCTTGGGGAGAAGTATCCCTGGTGTCAATGTCCTGTAAACTAGAGCACTCCGCAAGGTGTTGTCTGTTCATAAAACCATCGACAACACCTTGCGGATTTCTTATTCTTGCATCTCCATACTGCTGGGAAAATAGGGGTAAGTAATCAATTCTATTCACATGCTCATTCGATTCATATATTCTCCTTTATATTCTAAACCCTAAAGAATAATTGCTATCTTTCAGGAACAGAAAATAATGTCCTTAAAATTTGAATTAAAAATTTATCTTCAAACAGCAGTAAAACCTTAACATCCCTACTTTTGACAATAGATGTGTACAAAGCATGTTGTCTCCTGTAATTAGCAATATGCACAAAAGTATACACTACAAAAATAACACTATAATATAATTTTAAACCAGTGATAAAACAGGTTTAAGCAAGCTATGCTTCTTTTTTTTTCAATATCAGGTATAACCAGTAGTAGTAAAATTAATCATAATCCAAAACTAGGCCAGGCAGTATGCATATCTTAACCAGTGGAATGAAGTAATACCACCAAGGTATTCATACAATTATGATCCCCCAATAGTAAGGATAAAAATAAAATACACAAATACATATAATAAGGATAGTTAAATAAATAGTCTTGACAGAAGACTAAGAGAAGACAACATTTTAACCATGCAAACCTTGTAAAGTAACCGAGGGCTTAGTTGGGCTCTTTCCCCAATATGCCATTTGCCTTAACTTTTCAGAAGGGCCTCTTATTTTAAAGATATACCTAGAATGAACTTTAACATCACATAATCGCATTTTCAAATTCTTACTTAACATTGGGCAGTGCTATAACTCTTTTAAAATGTCTCATTAAAGTTTTACATTTATGAAAGGAAAACATTGGTAAGAAAATTAATTAGTTATTCATATTGGGTTTTGATTAATATGAAAAGGTTGTTAAAACCACTGATTTAAGGCCTTATAAATATTTCATTGCATTGAGTACGAGATTTTTCAACACTATTGCAATATTGAAATGCCAAGTAAATTTTACGAATTTAATCTCAGAATACAGTATCTAAGTTTGCTAAGCTAAAAAATATACATTTAAAAATTTTAAAATTAAAGAATTGATAAAAGTGGGATAGCCAGATTCATTTGAAATATTTCACTCATATGAAGCACTCACAAATAACAGACATAAAATACCACGAACAGAAATCATTGATAAGAAAATTCAAATTTTTTTCATTAATAAAGCAAAACCCTACACTTTAAAATATTAGGTTAAATGTATTTTTTTAAACCAGTTCAGTATAAGATTTTGATTTCTTATTTTGTTTGAAAATTTAATTTTTCATAAAAAATATTAAATGAAGGATAAGTATTTAAAAAATATCCACCAAGTAACATGGTTAACAATCATTGGAATGCAACTTAATGACTCTTCATTGATATAGTTTTCCTAATTTGGCAACCTGGATCCTTTGATCTGTACCTAATGTCCAGTTCAGATTTGGCATCCATGGTTAGTTTCACACAATTCCTTACCTTCAAAATGGAAATACTGATTTCTTGAATGACTGTTAGAATGATCACCTGCTTCTCTATCTAAAATATCACTATGATCATAGTCATTGATGTGACCATCATACTCTTTCTCCATACTATCACTTAGGGCTTTACGGCAAGTAGGGCATGACGTGTCTTGTTCCAACCATGAGCGTAGACAAGAGCTGAAATGGTTATCAATTATAAAATTAATAACATCTTATTGCTTCATAAAGAATAGAACTAGCAAAACTAAAAATATATATCAAAAGAAAAAATTATAAATACCTACATTCATTTATCTACACTTTGAAGCTACCAATTTCACATTGAGAGAACAAGACAAAAAAATATACTTAATGATCAATAATTGTCAAAACATTAAAAAAAAATACACCAATGGTGTCAAATTCTGTCTTTTGAAAATAAAACTTAATACAGTATTTAAAATTCTCCAAATAAAATATGACAAACTACCAATTTAAAGACTTGTAAGTCTGGTTCTTTTTCAAATAATGAGAAAAAAATAGTTTTCATTGTTGTTAATATCCAGCCCTAAACAACAGCAAAAAAAAATTTGCCGTAAAAATTAACCATTATATTTAAAATTATTATCCAAAATATAATGAAATTTCATTCAATTTGTTTAAATTTTACTTGAAACACACACACAGTACTTTGAGCACTCAATTGGAAGAATCAGAAAATTTGTTAAGTATAAATATCTATTATCCAGCAAAATAGGCTAAATATCCTTCTCAAGAGAAAATGAATTTTTAGTAATTAATGACTTGTCTAAAACTAACAGTTACAGTCTTTTATTAAGTGTATGTAATATACGAATAACTATAGAAAGGAGGACAAAATGTATTTTTGAAATGTATTCTTGTTTTACTATTATTTCTGCTTAAAATACAGTATGTTCTCTGAGTTAGGATCTATCCAAAACGTAGTAGGATGTTGCAGTCACTTGTGCAGCCCTGACAGCCTTGATGGGGATCACAAAAGAAAACAAGACTGAGCAAATTAAACCCCAATTCCTCAAATACATTATAGCATGAATTTCCATTGCTTAAACTGATGTATAAACACATCTTATAAAAATATTTGTGTATCCCATAAAAAAAAAATCCTAGAATGTTTCCATTTTGTGATTTAAAACAAATTCGAAATCTAAACTAATAAATACTTGTGAAACAGATGACCACATGGAAGCTTTCTGGCAAAATCTAAATGATCCCAGCATATGGCACAATCATCATTATTTTTATCTAGTTCTTCAGCTGAGGCCATTGGATAGCTGTAAAAGAAGGTCAAAATTAGCTTTCAGTTCTCAATACAATTCAAAAACCATAAACTAATCATATTCAGAATCCACTGTCATAATATACTGTTATGTACATATGTATGAGATCAACTGATAAAATAATCCAAATTTTTTGGAAGTATTGAATTTATGTACAGATATTTACGAGTTATAATGTAGAACCATGCAGAGTAAAGTGTAAAAATTCAAATGAATCTTTGTTGCCCAGAAAACATCTAACCCAGACAGTCACAGCATTTACTGTTTTCTATTTCATTTTGGTAGAACTTTGTTTTCTGTTGATCAACTATTCCAAAACTTAAGAAACAAGAATCTGTAACAGTTATATGGTAATTGAAAACAGCACATAAAACTATAATTTATTAAAGTAGTAATTTTAGAATTTAAATCATTACTGCAATATTTGAGTAAGATGCTTTTAATGAAATATGAAATTTTAATTAAGTCCTTCATTATTTTGTAAGGATTTTAAGCAGAAGAAATGAAACAACTTAACCTTAAGTGGACCCACATAAGAATCACAAATATTCTCAATTACCTGAAAATGTACTTATTTTATGCTTTAGTTCTAATAAAATATACTTATTTATAAGAGTTATATTGAAGCCTGCATAATCACACATTTCTTTTAACCTTTTAACCTAAAAAAACCTAAAGAATTTGTAATAATCAACTTTGATGATAACAGAGAATGATTTTCAATACGTTCGCAATACTCCTTTAATATTTAACCCTCTGGATACAGAGACGGACGAAATTTTTACAATCTCTGGTTACGGAGGGGTTTGGAATCTTTCAGATCTCAAGCTCCTGAAGAAACGGCTGAAGTTCATTAAGATTTCCATGCCCTCATTTCTGTGCCACAGAGAGAGCAGCGCGTGAATAGCCTCCGTTCCGTAGACAGGAATGTCAGGGTTTTTGATGGGGAGCTTCGAGTGCTTAGAATGTGTGAGAGGTTGATGATCTATCCCCTTAAAAACTTTGCCGAAGACACCTTCGAGTGTAAATTATCATACATATTGAAGATTCCACCATCATTTTAGTGTTTACCCTGACGTATCTAAACCTTCTAGACATAATCAGACCCGCAATAGAAACTGCAACATGTGATGACAAAGGTACTAAACGCATTACCTCTCCTCCAGGGTTAACGTTGAGTGAATATGAGCTTGATCCGTCCGGTCTCTTGACCTATCCATTCTTGACTTATTCTAGAATCCGAAAATAAAACGGGTCTGTTGAGACCGCCCTCAGATCTGTGTATGGAGGATGTTATCCCCCCTTTTAAGTGACCACTGACATCGATTACCATTTACGAGCTGTCAGCGTCTGACGTCCTAGAGGGCTACTCCTACTGTTCAACCCTGTCGACCGGTGATATCTATCTTGCGCCAAATGATACGCCACTATGAAAGGAAAACGTTAGTCGTAAATGCCTATCACTTAAGTTAGGTAATTAGGTAAGAGGGGTCGGACATGCAGATGGCCCTGCTTCCCTTAAACTTCGCCGCTTTGTTTTACTGATAGCCTTTTCCCATAAGAAAATTTCCAGAACTTGCAGCTAATACACCACGGGCAACATGAAGTATCCTTTTACAGTTGAAATGATACGCTCTTGAATCCATTCTTGTGGTGGAATGTAGTGTGCATTTTGAAATTGAATTCATACAAACCCTGTTTTTTTTTTAAAGAAAAAATTAATTTTTTTTTACTGGGCACCAGAAATTTTTCTCCAAATAAAATTTAAGAACTTAAACAGGGTTCCCACTCTTTTTTTCTAACTAAAAATAAGGACTTTCTAAGCACTTTCTAATACAAAATAAGGACTTTATAAGGACTTAAATAAAACATTGAAGAAACTGTATTATACAATGTAATACCTGACTTTCGACCAAATGGGGATGCTCTTACAGATTAGTTAATCTTATAAGAACAGTAGTACGCAAAAAATTTAGAATTCAAATCTATTTTCTAAATTTAAAAAAAAAATAAGATTTTTCAAAATAAGCCGTCTGATTTTTACAAAATTCAGCAGTTCATATATGGGCATTTACGTGTACACGTATTAATAATATGTATAAGTACATAAACAAATTATAGAATAAAGACCACAAGAGAAAAAAAATGAAAAAAAAAAATGTTTTTCTTTAATTTCTTTACAGTGCATTTGCTTTTATAAAAAGGGAAAGAAAGAATTAAGTTTGATGAGGACCGGACTTGGTGCGTTCGGTCTCAAAGCTGCTGTTGCCAGTTAGATTTTGATTTCTTATTCTTTTCATATTGATTTGTTTTTACTTTTTAATGGTCTTAAGGGGAGTGTATGAGCAATTTTTTAGCATATTGCTGCTCATGGGTAGGAACCACCATTTTGTCAGGCTCGTCCCTGATCCACATACACTTTTATTTAAAAAAATTTCCTAATTTTTGCATTTTCAATTTCTTTTTGAAATTAAAGTGCTTACCTTGTTGTGTATGCAGCTTCAATCTGCTTATGAATTGGAAATTACTCACACCAGTAATTATTTTATAATACACTTTCATAAATTCAAAATGAAAGTAAGAAGTAAATTCATTTATTGGCACATTGGAGGCTTCAATAAAATAAAATTAGTGGCAAACTATTCATTTACTAAAAGGATGTAAAAAGATAGCAAATTGCATATGCCAGAGTCAAATTTGACTGGATCAGAGACCGAACGAGTTTCGAAGAAAATATTTTCCCGTGAACCAAAATGGATCATAAGAGTTATGCAAAAACTTTGATAAATTTATAAAAAAATGAAATTTTCTTGAATAGATATTCAACTAGTTGCCACCGTCCCAGCCTAAGCCTTTCAGTGTATTGCCACATAATTTTGAACCACGGTCAGATGACGAGACATCTGAGCTGGCGCCCCACTCTCCAAACTTCCACACCGACCCAACGTGAGAACTTTCAGTCACGACAGATTAAAGGTGCACCAGCCGCCTCTACACCATACGTTAACAAACATCATTTTTATGAAACAAAAGTAATTTGAAAATTATCATCTAAGCTGACAATGGAAACAGATTGCGCATGGGATAACAAAAGCAAAGTGAAATTCAAGCACAGTCGGCCATTGAGTATTTGTCACCCGGATACAAAGAGAAAAAAATTATAAAGCATAGAAAAATTACTTTCATTTTAGGTCAGCGGCCAAACATGATAGGAGTCCCAAATTTCCAGTTTTCAAATGACTTTTCCCGATTACTGAAATTCTTTGACTATTCTCGGTTTTCCAGCACTCTGGTTTACGTTTTTGCAATCTTTTCTTCTAATGTTTTTTTAATCGAGCAGGTTTTTTTTTCGGAACTGATAACAGATTGCTTCAAATTTGCAAAGCAGAATCACCTAAAAAAAATCTTAAAGTTTTTTTTTTGGAGGGGGGGGGGATAATTAAAAGCATAAAAAAAGCTAGATTTAAAAAAAAATTGCAACACATCGGGTTGCCACCTCAGATTGCACTATTAATTAAAATAAATTATCTTTATATTGTTTTCGATTCACCTGCAAACTTAAAAATACACTTCCCCATACTTATAATACATTTTTAAAACATTGCACTCATATAATACATTTTCAAAACATTGCATTTGGTAACTGATAAAACAAAATTGATTAAGATTTGATGATTGTATTCTTGTTTCCTCTATCAGGACAACTATTTTGTGCATTGCGAGAGCCACTCATAAGTCGAAAACAGACCGATTTTTATGAGTTTTCAAGTTTTTAAAGTGTATTATGTGCTCATCAAGAGTCGATTGACGATTTCTATATCGGCTATCAAGGGTTACCATTCAAGGAAGCCAGTTCCCGAATCCTCCCCAAAACCGTACTTGTAAGCAGTTTTATCGCTGATCAGCCGCTAAAAAGAGGTCGGAAATATTGTGTAAAAATATCATTTGAAAACTGAATTTTCTTTTCAAAGGAAAATAAGCACTTTCTACGGACTATTGATGAAAAATAAGCACTTGTAAGGGCCCTTAGAAATGGAAGGTCAAAATAAGCACTTAGAAGCACTTTGTAACAGGGTGTCAAGATTTAAATCACTTGATTTAAATCAACGATTAAAATCATGATTTTAATCAAATGATTTTTTTTTAAATCATTGATTTAAATCACAACCAATCTTACATTTTTATAACTAAGTAAATACACTCTAGAAAAATCACAGAATTTGTCAAATGCTTTGAACTTTCTGCGCACATGGTGATTTCAGCACTAATGGCTACAGCTCGTACTGATGAGCTTTTAAAAAAAATGTTTGGCACTGGACACTTGCAAATAATCTGAGGTGTCTATGGACTAAGTAATCTGTTGAGTCAGGGATTCTGCCAAACAGTAAAGTAAAAAATAAGTTGACATCTATTTGAAAGTTTTTACAATGTTCATGCATAATTTTATGTTACAAACAATAAAGCAGTAGGCCTATACATCTACGTAAATGTCAAGACAGACAAAGAAAATCCCCACAAAGTAGGCCTAAACTACTTGTTACCCCTTTAATTGATTGACCAATGGCTTAGCTATAGTGATTTTTCAACTACTTTTTTTTAAATTGTGACATAAATACAAAATAACACAGTTAATGTGATTAATAATTGATTAATAATTTATTAAATAAAAAATTCAACTGAGCTTTCTATTTGAAAGGATGAAAGTTTAAACACAATGAACATCTTTTATTTTGCAAAATGCAGCCTGAAACAGTCACCTTTCACTTTAAGAGTAGTGACCCATAACAAATATTTATTTAATCAGACTAATTTAGGTCTCACTTACACTTACTGATACATTTTTTAACATGATTATGTTAATTTACTCAAGAAAACCTATGGAGGATGTCAACTTGTGTTTTAAAGTTAAACAAATGTCTTATCTTTTGCTCTTGTTTTGAAAATTCATTTTTTAAATGTATTGTCATGTAACACACAATGATATTTAGTAAAATAAATATTAATTTACCATACCACAAATTCCGATTGTTTACTTAATTAAATATTAGTTTACATGTAATGTCAGAAACTCAATTTTTTATTTAACAAATTTATAGGCTTTGCAGAAATTTAAATAAAAAAATCCGATTTTTGATTTAAATCAAATAAATCCGATTAATTGATTTTTTTACACCCTGCTTTGTAAGCACCCGTGGGAACCCTGTTAAAACCCCTGAAAAGGTGACAAAATGTCAAAAAGGCGACAAAAAATAAAAAGGTGACAAAAAGTGTAGGAGCCCTGATGTTCATATTTATTTTCTTTCCAACTATACTCTGTATAGCAGTGCTTCTTAATGCACAGCCAACTGAACATTACTTATTATATGGCACTATAAGGGCAGATTTGTGAACTACTTTGTGTTCACCACAGGTGATGGGTTCAAGTTCACATAACACCTCACATACATACACATTCTAGGCACAATCCATTTATAGAGGCCACACATCCATTCCAGATGGGCAAACATCCATACCTTACTCCAGAGTCAAACCAGGAGTTTCAATCCAGAAGCCAGCACCGCCATGACCACTAGACCAATCGGTTTACTCATATTCATTATATATACAGTAGAACTCCATTTACATGGATTGCTTTCTGAACAAAAAATCAGCCGCATTTTAAAAGTTCTTTATCGTTGAATGATAAAAACGAAGTGTCAGTTGTCATAAGAAATACAGTGAAAATTCCTGGATGTTCAGAGTATAGTTGATGTTGTATAGCAGTGCTCCCCAACCTTTTTATCGCCGCGGACCGGATCAACGTTTGATAATTTTAACGCGGCCCGCTGGGGAGGGGGGGGGGGAGAGACGTTGATTGCTTATATTTTAGATTGTTTTGATTTAATAATTTTAATTTAATTGGATTTAAACATGCCTTCAAAATAAAATACAGTTATACCAAAAAATGAATATAATGTGATTTAACATTTTAACTCACTAGAACTCTAAATCAATAAAATAGTTTCCCAACCACAAAAAACCCTCGATGCGCTCGAACTCTTTTAAAAGCAAAGACAGGTGATCGTGCACCAACTAGGAGAATGAATGTTTAGGCTCAGTCTCGCCTAAAATTCCCGCTAATGTCTGAAACATGTCCAAAATTCCTCTGTTCACGCGCCGTCCCCACAACTTCAGTTTGGATTTAAATGCAGCTACTTTGTCTGCCAACTTGAAAACAGTTGTCACATTTCTCAAAATTAAAAAATAGAGACTTACAGAATTCAAAAATCATAATTGAAGCTCTAGTAACAGAACAAATTTCAAGTTCTGATTTACCGCCTCCTAATTTGTGGACATTTTAAAGATAAGAACCGCACAAACCCGAGAGAAATACACCAAAGTAAATAAAATGGAAATAATTTAATATTTCTTGGACGGCCCGGTACCATTTGATCCACGGACCGGTACACGGACGGCCCGGGGGTTGGGGACCACTGTTGTATAGGACGTAGGCGAGTGTCTAGTGTGCGATTCTTCGGATCCTAGATTCAAATTCTCAGTGATGATAAACTCATTCAAGGTGAGAGAGAACTCATTGATGACCCGGAAGATGACGACATTGCTACACAACCAAACATGGGACAGTCAGCTAGTATGGCGTTTAAGAGACTTGACACAGTGCTAAAATAGATGGATCAGCAGCCTGAGTATCACCATCAACAGCTACTCAATGTCAAGCGAATGTGAAACTTGGCTGAACAAAAACGAGTAAAGACAGCGAAACAAATGGCTGACTGATATGTTCAAGCAATGATACATTTTAATACAGTATGTTAGTACAAAATGTAAACAAATTGTTTTTAGTCATTAAAATTACACTACACACAAAAGCAAAATTCGTTGTTTTACTAAGAAATAAACTTTTTTTCATGAATTATCCAGTTATCTGGATATTTGATTATGCGGATGGGGTCTATTCCCAATTGAACCGAATAATTGGAGTTCTACTGTATTTTATTTTATAAATATGTTTAGATTGATTAAGAAAACACTTACTTGCATTCCATGTGCTTAACTATTTTCAAATAGTTTTTGTATTTTTTCAAACGATGTTTTATTTCATAAAATAGACATCTTAGCTGCATGGCAATAACGAGTGTTGCCATAGATAAGAAAATATTTGCCCACACCTGAAAAAATAAAGACATTTTGACTGTATAGCAAGATAAGACAAGTCAATATTAAATTGTAACATAGCAATTTAAGGGAATGAATGCTCTCTACTGGGGAAACTAAATAAATAAACGTTAAACTATGAAACAAAATAAATTGAGGATATATATATATATCTTCACATCTCAATAAGAAAACAAAATAAATATCAATAAATTCATCATAAATTGATTAAAACTGAACATTTTGTTAATTCCAGCTAAAAAATTACTCACCAACATATGAAGATGGTGAAAGAAATCAATGAATAAAGCTGTTAGTTCAAAGCCTAACTCAGTATAATACACATATGAAGCTCTTTTCTCCCATGCACCTTCTCGCGTGGCATCTAATAAATATATAACATACCTGAAAAGAAAAATAGCTATTACCACAAATTAAAAGAAATTCAACAATAAAATCGGGAAATTATCTTAGAACAGTCAGCAGCATTCAATTGGTGGTACATGAGGAACTGTCAAGTGGAATGAAACAGGTCAAGACCAACATTATTATCTGTAGCTCAAGCCAATGTTTCCCAGTCATGGTCAGCTATCAGAAATCCTAGAAAGGACTCAGTAGAATTCAAATGTAATCTGAAATTCACTTTCAAGAATTCGGCCGATGCCTAACAAATTGTGCATTGGAATGGTATATAAATACTTTTTGAGTAGCTATTTATAGGAAAATCAATTTTCTTTTACATACCTAGTTACAACATACAGCGTCCTGACAAACACAAGCAAGCACTGAAATAAAAGAAAGCTTTTACTATAAATACAATGATCATGCTAACAAGGCAAGGTATTTTAGGTTTAAAAAATACATGAAAAGTGGAAAATTTAAAGATTACAAACTAATTGTGACACCTAAATGTTAAGTACATGAGACAGCATATCAATCTATGAATTTTTAAGTTAATGTACAGCAAAACAAAGAAAAAGAAATTTGAAAATTATTCAAAAATTCCATAGAAAATTATTCAAAAAGTCTTCATTTTTTAAATTCTTTTGTTCAAAACTATATGTAGAGATGTTTAAAATTTTGCTTTAAGGAATATTACATAGTTCCTTCACTCAAATTGAAAAATGCATAAAAATATATTCACAACTAGACAAAATAGAATTTATGCTATTTTTAAGTATAAAGTAGTATTGCTTTTATATAAAGACATTCAACATTACTTTTAATGTTTTTTTAACCAAAATTACGGATTATTTTATATCAAAAGAGAATAAATGCTTCCTTCCCTTTTATTGGAAAGTAATAATCAGAACATCTTCAACCTCACTTCATTTTTTTTCAACTATTCTCATCAAGATTAAATACTGCCCTTTTTTCAACTAATCTAATTTTAATAAGCTGATAGTGCCAAAACAAGTCTTATACATACTCTCCAACATATACAGTCATCAGTAGCTCTTCTTACCGACATATTACATACAACATAGTATCAATAAATTATTGATTAATTATTAAAAGAAATAAAAATTATTAAATAATTCAAATTAATAAATAAAATCACAAAATTATTGACTAATTAACTGAAACAAATATTTTTAAACAATATTAAAAATTATTTAAGAAAATTATTGACTAAATATACAAGTGAATGAATCTTATTTTAAAAGTCACACACAATTTTGTTGATCAAACTAATTACCTATTAACATCTTATCTAAAAAAATTTTGCATTGAATAGCAACCAATTTTTGCTTTTTTTAAAAGAATTCATTGCTTAGTTTGACATCGTAACGAACTTCCATATTTATTTTTGTTATGAGGAGTGACTCCAATGGTTAAGTGTTCATTCTGGAACAAGATTCGGTTTGGTTTTTTCGAACCATGCTAAAAATTCTCTCACTGCTTGCATTGCTGTGAGGAACTGACAAAACAGACTACATTATTTTAGGCAATGCCACATATTTTGAGTTGTTATTGCTATGCTTGATTTGGGAAATTTTATACCAAGCTGCATCAGCTCTATCAGATTCCAAACTTTCAGATGATAGACTATCAACTTTATAACAGCAGCAGTTAAACAGAGAAGTGAAATATCTAATTGATTGAAAATTAGCAGTCTCCATTTTAAGAATGTTTGCCACTGAAGCATGTTTCAAAAATTCATCTTGCAGAGGAAACTTTGAAGGAAGAATGACTGAAGAATCGGCGTTTTTTGTACAAGATCCGTAGTTTTTCACTCTACACCCCTAGCTCTATAGTTTTCTAATTTCCGTAGCAGTTGGAGAGTCTGCTTATAACATAACATATTAGACCACACACTTATTAAAAAACTAGAACAAGTAATGCGAGATCTTCAGATGTGGATAGTGAAAGATAACAGCACTCATGAACTGATGAATCCCCAGTGTTGAAAAATAAAGTAATCGCATTTAGTAATGCGCTGATTAGGGATCAGTTCTTATTAGTGTATATAATGTCACCATGATCCCATGTTTGTTCTCAAAACCTATAACCCATCAAATAGCTTTGAGCTGAGTAGACCTTGTTTGATAAGGCACCCTCACAAATATAACTGTTTACATTACATGTTACAATTCCTTAGTGAGTATGTATTTTTTTTAGTTACAAGTGCATATTTTACTGTTACTACTTGACAGGAAGCGAAGTACTGCAAAGAATAGTAGGACTCAAAATTTAAGAAACAATTGTTAAGAAATAAAAAATATTGTAAGAGGAATGACCAAAATAAATCATAATACAAAATATGGCAAATGCATCACCAATAAAAGGCATTTAATTTTATTCATACTAAGACAAAATATACCTTTTGATACATAAAATGAATGGATTGGTTGAGTTTTATGGGGCAAGGGTCATATTTGGTCAAGCTGTGCCAATCACAACAGCCAACAAGTAACGGACAAACACACAATAAAAGTTTTACACACACAAAAGAGAGAAATACACCAAAACTTACAGGAATAAATCCTGCTCCACCTATAACTCGCAGGTATGTTTATAATGAAAAAGGAAAAATATATGACATGACAAAACCATCTGGGCTTACTTGTGACAATACTGTCACTGGTTGGTTGTTTCGGAGTTAAATGGCACTGGTGCAGTTTGGCAAGATATGGCCCTAAACATTAAGTAAACAATGTTGTGAAAGGGGGAAAGGGAATTGAAAACAGAGTAGTGGGATCAAAGATCGCTTGTGGTTATCCCAGGAGCACAACTCCCGTGTTTACTCTAATGACATGGGAAAAGAAGAGATCACTAGAGTACCTTGGCACCATGAAGCCCATGCCAACCTAGAGGAGAGACAGATACCTTGAGGGCGAGTGCCACTCAAGTCAAATGCTATGGTACAGAAATTAAATCTTGACGGTAATCTATCCTGTCATTGTTTCTAAAATATTTATCCAATTCAATTTATCTAATCAAATGTGGAATTCGAAAAAGAATCTAGAGAAATCAATATCAATACTGATAATGAATATGAACATTATAGACAATGATAAAACAGTTTAACAATCTCTGCGAAAATTAAGTTCCTTAAATTTTTCGTACTCAAGACAGCATAATTACAAAGTTCTTAAATTTCGATAAAATATCGAAAGAAAATCAATTTTCTCACAAACAATTTATAATGTTTATGAAATTTTTAACATTGCCTTATGATCAACAAGTATTTTAGTAGATTTTGCTGTAATTTTGTCAGTCATTACAATGAGACTTGAATTTGATATTTGTCAAAAGCAACACAAGCAATAGGATTTTTTAGGCACTGTAATTTCACTCTTTGACAATGTTAGATTATAAATCAACACTTACCTCTGCTGCCATGAAAGCAAATGTATTGATTCCTGCATGATATCCAACAAAAGCACAGATACCAAACAAACTAAATGAGATCATTAAGATACCGAGGAGTAACGTCAAAACTCTGCAATGGGTCCACTTAGGAGTGGCTGGTGAAAATGATAACTGAAAAGAAATGTGAATTTAGTTTCTAGTAAGTTATCATAAGACATTAATTTGCTAGATGTTTTTAATAGTTTTGGGTTATACTCTAAAATCATATTCTTCAGATATTGTTCGATTTTAATAAGATGAGATCTTATATCTCCACTAAAATGTTAACAAAATTGAACAAAAAAACATGCAATACTAGTCAAGGTTGGGGCAGTGGCGGTCTCAAGGCACAGGGTTTCGGCGTTAAAGTTGTATCTAGGGCCTACTCTTATTTAATTACTACTATTTTTTTTTAATAGATTGCAAAGCTCTTGTAAAAGAATGTTCTTTTCTTAGACATGTTAATTTTATTTTTAAAAATACAAATGTCGCAATCACGTACCAGGCACCAATTATTTATTTTCTCTTTCGAAACATATTTTCATATTGTTGTTCTCAGAATAGCAGTCAGAAGTTCAAAACAGTATGTTAATGACATGAAACGGGTGAATACACAAAATAACAGAAAAAGAAAAGTAATATTCTGCCAGCGTATAGAAGAAAACAAAATTGAAAAAATCAGTTACATTTTAATATTTCTTATTAGTTACGCCACCACATCCGACTTTTGCGTTCACAAATGATTCTGACTGATAACCCGAGACTAGTAGCTTTCTTTTCCTCTGTGCTTTTCATGTTCCCATGTGACAAACGATTCTGCGCCAGCATGTTATAATTCTTGATATTAACACTGGGCCTAGGGCCTCAAGACATGGAGGGCCTCGGCATCAAGTGACACATTTAATGCCCACTAAGACCGTCGCTGGGTTTGGGAGAGAAGTTTCAATAAAAAAATTTCAACACAAGCTACAAAGCTTGGGGGGAAAAAAGCCCATTCAAAAGTACAAGTTAGGTACTTAATTACGGCCACACTCGAGTAACACAAAGGACTATTTTCGAAAGTAAATAAAAATGTCATAAACTTTTCTCTCATTAAAGCAAGGTATGCTGATTTAAATCTGTCTATAATTTTTTTGTAATGAAGTTTAATTGTAATATAGAAAATGAAATAACCTTGGACACGATGCCTATTATTTTAAACAAATAAGTTGCAAAACTTTTGCTTCCACTACAAAACATCAGTAGAAAATGACCTTTTGAAAACTAAACATAAATGGTAGACTTGGTTTTAAGGTTCGCTAAATTCATTTGGATGCCATTATAGCAACTTAGGGAAATCATTGGAGGACTAAGTAGAACACCACTTGCTTCATTTATGTCTTGGAACTACTTTGTTTGCATATATTGTCACTAGTATTATGGGTCTATTTGTAATGTATCTCATGTTAAAAAAGGGTCAGCCCCCCCCTAAAAAAAACCATAAATTATATCCCAAGGGTCTTTAAAACTGTGTCCTTCTGACAGTGATCTCCTAAGTGAAATTTTATCACTCAGCACATTTGGTTATTCATATTACTGATACTATTTATCTTTTATGCTTGGTCCTCTAGAACATGGTATTCCTGATGTTGATGTTTTATATAAATTGTATTTGATTACTCATAGAAAATATTTTCTTTTCCATTTGAGGGAACCAAAGGAATTTGAACCCCCAAGAGCTTACGCCTATGCTGGGACAACAATTACTAAAATATTTCATTTTAGCCTACTGAAACACAAGTGTTACTCCCAAATCTGTGTATCAGAACAGTTTTATACATATGGGACCTGCTCCTACGTAATTTCAGTGATACAAATGAGCACTGGGTGATCCCCATTTCATAGTCTATGTAATAATTTTTCCTAAAAAAAGATAAACCAAGTAAAAAAAAGAGAATACCTTAAATCCTTTGCAAAATAAAATATTCATAGTATCATGCCTGTACTTTTAGAAAATTTAAATCAAGCAGATAATTTTTTGATTTCTTCTTTGTGAAAACATTGTATTCCAGAAATCTCTGGAATGGGGGAAACACATTTAGATTTTAGTTTATATTTGCTTTGTAGTCAAAGTCGTTCAAGGCCATATGGATAATGGAAGTCAGGAAAACATTTTATTATTACGATTTATAAAAATTTAACAGTAAATCATCACCCCTAATTAAAATACTAAGTGTCATGGATTTATATTATAAAATAGACTTCAAATAAAAGAAATCCAAGACACAAGAAGAGTTTAAATCCTTAAAAAAATTATATCACAGCTATCTTCTAAAACATACTCTTTCAATGTTTAACATAAGTACAGAAAAAACTATACTGTGATTTGCAAGCCTCCTGTTCAACAAGTTCAAATGTATAGGAAACAAATTAAAATCAGAAATCCGATATTTTTTCATGCGATTTTGTCATCCTAATATAAAGCCAATTTTCAAAAATGAAATAAAAATATTTCATTTATTTAATTAGTGATATACTAGGTGTATCGGTTAATTATGCAGACATTTTTTATCAAAGAAAATATGTAAATTTCAAGAAACCTCAAAATGGCTTTATTCAAAGTAATGTTTATGACTAGCTACACATTTCCCCCATCTTTTAGGTAATTTGTGGATACCGTCCCAATGGAACTTTTCTTGTTCTGATGTAAACCCTTCAAAGACCCAATTTTCCACTTCATATGTTTTGAAGTGCTGCTCAGAAAGAGTGTGTGCCATTGATCAGAATAAGTGGTAATTTGAAGGAGCAATGTCTGGTGAATACAGTGAATGGATTAATACTTCCCATGCAAGATCTTTCAACACGTCTTTAACTTTCTAGAAGTGTGTGATGGAGCATTATCATAAAGCAAAATTACTTTGCAGTGTCTTCTGTTTCATTCTGGTTGATTTACCATTGAAGTGTGGTTCAGATTGATTATTTGTTGTCAGTAGCGATCAGTATTAACAGTTTCACCTAGTTGTTGGCTTGTTCGGTTGACTTGGACATTCTTTGTCTTTTGCATAGAAATCGCTACTTTTAAAGCATTTAAACGAGCGTTCACAAGTATCTTAAGATATAACTTTTATGAATAGTCTGCATGGAAAAACTACAGGCAAAGATATCTTCAAGGAAATCGAGAAAACACACACTACAATTTGCAATGGAATGAGTTAAAATGTGTAATAACTGATAGTAGTAAAAATATGTGTGGAACAGGGAAAGGATTAGTTGGACAAATTTTTAAGGCTTGTGAAGAAGCTGAATGCTTTAAACCTTTAGAAATTCATTGAATTATTCACCAGCAGACTCTTTGTGGGGAAACACTTCAATCTGTCATGTGTTATTGAACAAGTTATGTCAGCAGTTAACTTTTAGCTATGAAAAAACTTAACAATTGCCAGTTTTGTGATTTTTTTTAAATTAGAGATCGAAGTCGAATATCCTGACTTCCCCTATTATACAACAATTAAATGCCTCAGAAATAGAAAAGTTTCATTGAGATTTTTTGAACTCTCAGAAGTAATAGAAATGTCGAAATGAGAAAAACTGCAAACAATTACTATTATCAAACAATGAATAGTTATGGAAATTAACATTTGCTACAAACATCATGGAACATCTTAACAAACTGAACTTAAAATTACAAGGGAAATCGATGCTTAGATGTGAAACGTATTCTATCAAAAAGTCATATCGCCAAAAATTTCCATTGTTTGAAACACAAATTGCATTGAACAAGTTTGACTATTTACCAGGCTGTAAAAATTTTAATATTAGCGAAACCACCATTCCCATAAAAATTTGCAGCACATATACACTATGTGGCCAAAAGTCAAAGGACACTCGATACTGTTGGTACGAAAGGCACCTTTTGCTTTAATTACAGCATTTACCCTTCGGTGTAGGCTATCCACTAAGTTCTAGTAAACTGTTGGCGGAATTGTGGTCCATTCCTTCTGTAGCATGGTGCACAGTTCACATTTGGTTTTTGGTCGTGTGGGACTGGCACGCAACCGACCCTTCAACTAATCCCAAAGATGTTCTATAGGGTTCATGTCAGGAGATTGAGCTGTCCAGGCAAGCACTTCCACTTGATTATTGTCAAGCCATCTCACAATGACGCCTGCTGTATGAACAGGAGCATTATCATGCTGATACAGAAAAGGACCTGTTCCAAACTGTAGCCAGTGTCTGAAGCCTGCTATTGTCCAAAATGTCTTCGTACACACCAGAAGACATAGACCCATTGACTAAAACTAATGGACCAAGCCCAAACCAGAAGAAACGGGCCCAAGCCATGACACTACCGCCACCAAATTTCACAGTTGATACAATATACTCCGGTAAATGCTGTTTGCTAGGCATTTGCAAGGTCCATACACGTCCATCAGAATGCTAGATCATGTATCGTGATTCATCACTATAAATATCTATCAGAAGATAAATACATTCAATTAAAATCATATGCACAGGGATTTATATCTGTATTTGGGTTTACTACTTACCAATGTGAAAGGACATTTTCGAAAATGAAGTATGTAAAATCACAATACAGATCATTATGAACAGATGACCATTTGCAAATAACTTTAATAATATTAATTACTAACTTTGAACCCCAGTACAATGAAATATTATCTTGGAAAAAACAATTACATTCATCACATTGGTACAAAATTTAACCTGTCCTGTAATGCTTTTTAAGAAATAAATAAGTATATTTTATTCATTTTTTGTTAGTGTCAGTAAAAACTTGAAATATTATGTAAAAATATTACTTTTAATAATAATAAAAATTTTGAACCTGTTTTTTTTTTTTTTGCTGCTCTATGAGTAGAATTACTTACATAAATATCTCCAAATTTTCAAAATGGCCTGCCAAGCTTTAAAATTTTTACGATCTGGCCCTTTTCAAAAAGTTTGTAGACCCCCGACATTGAGGAAACAAAGTGCTAATACATTCATTTCTAGAAACTTTTTCACTTGATAACATGCTTTAAAAATTATTTTTACATAAGATGAAAAAGAAATAAAATTTAAATGTTCACATATTCAGGAATGATGAAACATTGCAGTTGCAGACTATTTTTCAGACATTCAATAATAGGGAAATCGTTACATTTTTACAAGTTGGTAATTAAATCAATGTCTTTTAAAGGAATGAAATGAAACTCATTTTGTTTTACATCCATTAGAGCCTGACAATATTGTAACATTTTAGAAAATAGTGATAATACAAATTGCAATAGAGAATAATCACACATCAAATTGAAATTACTTGAACATTGTATCACATCTTTCAAATGCGAGTGTTGTTTAATTTAGTTTTATATTTTACGATTTAAAATTAATATGCTTCAAAATATCCATTTCCAATCATTCCTTAGACTGTACATGTAATTGAATATGATTATTAAGACATGAAAATTGTTATTTAGATAAATTTAATCACTGAAAAATGAATTAATATGAACTAGTATTTTTATTCAGCAAATGTTAAAAGTTAACACAGTAAATATTATTCAACAGTGTTTTTCATTAGTAAGCCTATTTATGGGAAAATTCATTAATAATTAAGTGATTTCCTTGACATTGCGATCTTAGACAAAAAATTCCAACTTACATATTCACAGCGATCTTTGCACAACTGAGCAAGCAGGTGAAGAAATCCTAATATTGAAAACCAACTGCACCACAAAACAACTTCGTCCATAAACTGTACATTCATAACACCAAATATAAAAATAAACTTGTAGAATACAAAATTCCAAAATTTGTCTTTTATGTGCTGAAAAAAGGAAAAGATTTAAGAAAATTAGCTTGATTTTTGACATGCACCTGGTTTGACATTAAATATAAAAATAAATGGACTTTTTATACAACTTTTAAATAGTACTTAAAGTATAAATTATAACAAATAGTGGTATAAGTTGATGGCATCAATAATGGTTATTTCTAATGTTTGCAGATATTGGTTAAATATATATATATATATATATATATATATATATATATAACCTATTAAACCACAAACCTACGAAAAATATCCTGCAAAGCTTTCATGACAAACCTTTAAAAAGGCTTTTCTTGTTTTTCTTAAAATAATCAATGTTTCTTCAATGCTTTCTAAACTAAGAACTCCAAAACTACAAATATATCTTGTCAATTTAAAACATTGATGTTAATGATATATCCTATAATTTATGCCCTTCATCTTAAACAGTAAACAAAATATTTTTCTTCCATCGCCGAAATATTAGTTTTCAGCGGTGGTTATTACTAATTAATTCTGAGTCAAAGATAAAAATCTGTTCCCAGAAGACAATCTTTAAGGATGTAACTAATAGAAGTGGTTTCCAAAATTAGAATATTACAAGGGGTGTTCAAATGATAAGGTACGAAACGTCGTAACAACGTAAACCGTTAACATATTTGCCTATGCCGCTATGGGAGAACGTAGCGAGACATATAGGGATGCGAATGGAATCTCCGGCGTGGATCGGAGCATGCGCGGGCGCCCGCATGCGCAGGAGAGAGCCGAGACTCTAATAAAGAGCGCCGTCGAATTGACGCGCAGTGCGTGTGAGGACAGGATGGCGTTCACATTGCAAAATTCGACGACTGAGGAGCAGCGAGGCGTTATCCGATTTCTGACAGCGGAAGGTGTAAACCCGGCCGTTATTCATCGCATGCGGGAAAGACGGGGAATATAGACCGTATACGGCGAAGACTGTGTGACCGACAAGTCAGTGAGAAAATGGAGTGCCCGTTTTCGTGCAGGCCGTGAAAGTTTGGGTGATGACCAGAGACCAGGCCAGGCAAACAGTCATCACGGCCGATCTCATCGACAAGGTGGACGACCTAGTAAGAAGTGATCGGCGTGTCACATTTCGAATGTTGGCGGTGAATGTGGATGTCAACGTTCGAACAGTGTGGACAATTGTTCACGACAGGTAGCGTTATCGGAAGGTGTGCGAGCAGTGGGTTCCGAAGCAGATCACCGACCATCAAAAGGAACTGCGTATGGGACTGCACTTCAACATCTGTTTCGGTATCATGAAGACCCTGCTTTCCTGGATAGGATCGTCACAGGTGATGAGAGCTGGTGCCATCACTAAGAGCCATAGACAAAGCGGGACAGCATGCAGTGGAAGCATGCGTCGTCACCTCCCCCTAAAAGGTTCAAAGCAGTGGCGTCAGCAGGGAAGGTGTTGCTTACCGTCTTTTCCGACGTTCAAGGTCCGCTACTTATTGAATTCCTCGAGCACAGAAGAACCATTAACTCCGATGTGTACTGTGAGACACTCCGAAGCCTACGCAGGTTCATCAAGAACAAAAGACCGGGGCTGCTCACGGAGGGTGTAGTTCTGCTCCATGATAACGCGCGTCCACACTTCTCCAGGGTCACACACGCGGGACTGGCCATGTTCAAGTGGGAGCAGCTTGACCATCCGCCCTACACCCCGGACCCACCGCCCTGCGATTTCCATGTGTTTGGTCCCCTGAAAAAACATCTGAAAGGGAAGCGCTTCAACTCGGACAACGAATTCAAGGACGCTGTGAAGGACTGGGTCTCGTCACGGCCACAGGAATTGTGGAAACAAGGAATCCTTCGGCTCGTTAATCAATGGGATCGTTGTGCTCAGGCATATGGTGTATACTTTGAATAAAGTCTTCATTTATACCCAGTGTCATTTCGTACCTTTTCATTCGAACAACCCTTGTTTTACGTATGTGCATGTTTAAAGCTTTACTCTAAATCAGCATTGTATAAATATCATAACAGGTATTGAAAGACACAACCGAGATCGCATAAACATTCCTGTGTTTTATATATTTAGAGTTATGTGGACTAAAAGGAGGTTGAAAGTGACTTCTATAGTTAAGGAAGCAAAGCAGGTGGAAAAGTTGAAAGGACGAAAGACGAGATGTCGAGGTGGTCACGCCGACGCATGAACCCAGCGCGCCGGACCGAGTTAATAAATCGACGGTCAAGAGTTGGATTTCACCACGGAGGGAAAGCGGGATGTCGTTGTCGCTCTGCCGACCGGCAAAGACGCAGATAATGAAACCCAGGTCAGAAGTTCATTTCCGCCGCTTCGAGGATCAGAGGAGACCGTAGAGACGTTTGTACTCGCCGCCAGCTGACTCGCTAATGAAGCTCCCACCATGGCCGGCGGAAGGGGGAAATTAACCGCCAATGGACTAGTCAACGGCGAGATGACAAGTGTCGAATGAAACGAGAGGAGGGCCCCAACAACCCCCGTTGGACTTTCGGAATCGAAGAGAAGAGAAAAAGATTTCGAAGATAGAGGTCAACAGACCCGAGGGATCAAACTGATCCGAGGAAGTGGACACCTCTTCATGGTTACTGATACCCCGTTCTCTGGAGAAGTGCTCATCCGAGCACTGGAAAAAGGCTAGCATAAGCATACAGAAGTCACGACTGCTGTTCGTTGATTTTGAGGAATTCCCGACCCGGGAGTACGTCGGCCAAGACGTAGAGAAGCTCCAACCTGAGCTGCTGATTTGGTGCGGGCGTGAATTTTCGAAAGAGCTCAACCGAGCGATCATCGAATTTTCGAGCTCGCCTGAGCTACAGACCTTACTCGACCGAAGAGGTGTTGGAGAAAGGCTCACCCGAGCCGGATAATCAGCCTCGAGTATTCTGGAGAGACCCCGTGGAGTCAAAAGACAAAGGACCCTTCCTGTACATAACAAAAAACTCAAAACTCTATTCTAATTTTCTTCAAATATTATTCAATAAATTATTTAGTCCAGAGCCATCTGCGAGTTGTTCCTTCTGAGAGGCTCGGTAACAGCTACCACTTAAAAACGTTACAATATAGACAAAACGCTTGTCTAGATTCTTTGAAATCTTTTGAAAGTAGATTTGATTCATGTGAAATTTAATTAACTACCCCAGATCCTACATGTATACAGTAAAAAGATTTCTAATTGAAACATGAGATGAGCAAATCTAACTATGAATTCAAACTAATTCGAAGGGCTTGTGATTGAGAACCTTTTTACCATAGAACTATAAACAATTTATCCACTTGAGAGGATAAATCAGCAACAAACATCCAGTAGAATTCAAGTTTATTTGGATTTATCACCCTACAGTTATTTTTTTGTCACGAATTATCTATTTATACAAATCGCTATGGACAACCACAACAAACTACTGTTGCTGCATTTCAAAACATAAGCACCCATACTCAGACCAAGATTAAAATCCAGAAAATGATTGGGGAAGAGCCAGAGAGGTTGACCACACTACCAGGCTGGCACAGTAGGGATCAAGAGCATGGAAGATAAAATGGATGGAAACTTGTAGAATAGCTAGAGGTTGCTGTGAAAAATTACTGTAATACATTACCAAAGTGTTAAATAAATTAAATTTCTGGAAATAATATTGATACTATGGGTAGATTAACTCTTAAGATATAAAACTTAAAACACTAATTTGAAAAAAAAAATCATCGCAATTACTCAAAAACAACTGAATTACAGAAACAATAAATAAAAATAGCCTAAATGTGAATATATAGTACATACTTGTTGTTCTGAGACTCTTAAATCACCAAACACAAGTTTCTGAATGATTTTTCCAATGAGTATGAAGCAACAGTACGTCATATTGATCAGCGTCTGTAAAGGGGAAAATATGATTTAATTATAAAAAATATGCAATGAAAAGTATAAAAAGAAATTTGAAATACAATATGCAAATAAGGAAAACAAAATTGCATCTAGATAGAAGATTAATTTTTTTACAAAATATTTCCTTTCAACTTAAATGGATCTTTAATATTTTGTTCTTCATATTTTCCTTAAGAAATAAAAACATACTAAGTTCTGAATACTTTTTTAAAAAAATACAAAAACAACTGAAACATTTTAAATGCAAAGCAAACAATTTTCAAGGATCGACACAATTCCTGCACACATCTTCACACTAATTAAGAAAATACATATTTCCAACCCTCAAAAAAACAATGATTCTCCATAATTCCAATACGTTTAGGAAAATAAACATTCACCAGTTTTAAATCATTTGTGCTCGAAACCTAAAAATCCGGTAAAAAGTAAAATTGAGAATGATTTTTGGATTTTACTTTTTTCAGATTTATTACTTTCAAAACACAACGTTGTATCATTCAATACCTGTACAATATCTACAAAATGTAATAATGGGCTAGGGATGAATCATATTATAATATAGTCTTGATGGCGCAAGAGCCAGATTTGGTCAAACCGTTTGCTCCGTCAAGTATATTTCGAACAATCTCATCTTGTTTGAACAATTGGTGCAGGGATATACTTTTTGTTCTTGGGAATTCCTCTAGTTAACACAAACATTTTTGAGACAACCATTCTGCATTTTCCCAGTGTCTTAAATTTAAGCTGTTGTGTGAGTGAATTGTCTGCATATAAACTGTTAACTAAATTTAGAGATAGATATTGCAAAAACAATTGAATAGGATTATAAGCTAAAATTGATAATGATACATCTCATGATCATTTGCCACATGTTAAGAGAACAAAAGATATAAAAAAGGTAGGACAAAATTTAATCTTTGAAATGACATTTGTTAAAGAATAGTAAATATAATGAGACTAGATTTATCCAATTTGGTAATCTGTTCTTTCCTGCTGCAAAGCACTGCTTGGCATATTTGATGTATGCTTTAAATAACATAATTTGTTGATACACGTGACAGCTGCCTCCATAAATTGGGTAAAATGTCACCTTTGATTGTGCTGCAGGATGATATATGAACATTAAGGCATTTCTGCAGATCCCAAGTATTTTCAATCTGGTTGAGAACAGGAGAAGCATAAGTGGTTGTGTGGGTTTTATGACACATGGGTCATACTTGGACAAGTTGCACCAAACACAATACAAAGAACTTAGAGTTAAATCAAGAAATGAGCGCCGAGGGAGTTACGAGTATCAATATCTTGAGTTTCCAGTTTATTCGAGAACAATTTTGCACAATGACAGGGAACATACATCAATTCGGAATTCATCCATATATAATTCTCTTACGTGGCACGCAAAAAAGACGTTATTGGTTATCGCGTTTTGGCAACACTGTACGATTGTTTGTTTACCACGAAACATCGCGCCTCAATTGAATTTGTAGCGTTATCGGATGAAATTTTATTGAAAAAAATGAATATTAGGCCCGGTGCACACATCCGGATTTTCAACGTGCGGCACCGAAGCCCAACTATGCACACATAACCGTGAAATGAAGCACGAACTCGTTTCTCGCCATTTGTGATAAATATTCTATCGAAGAAAAACGTGTTTATTTCGCTTACTTGATGTAAAAAAAGCATATTTTGTAACAAAATAGACGTTACTGGATGCAACCATTTATTAATTATTCTAAGGCCCGGTGTACACATCCTTTTTTTTCAACGCGCGGCGCCGCTGCAGCAACGCAAGTGCGGTCTGAGATACATTAGGTCCAATGGAGTAGTGCACACATGCCTCCAGCGCCGTTGCGGCGACGCACGTCCAACTTGCGTGCAATTTGTACCGCAGTTCCCCACGGGGCCGCACACGCGTCTCCGGTCTGAAGTACCTTGCTTTCATAACTAAATGGAATATTAATAATAATTAATAAATAGTTGTATCGAATAACGTCTATTTAGTTTCAAAATTTACTTTTTTTACAAGTAAGCGAAATAAACACGTTTTCTTCGATAGAATATTTATCGCAAATGGCGCGAAATGAGTACTTGCGTCATTTCACGGTTATGTGTACATAGTTGGGCTTCGGTGCCGCACGTTGAAAAACCGGATGTGTGCACCGGGCATTAGTCGTGCTGTTGCAGCTTACAAACAAACGACATGCCGGGTATTCGATTTCCAAAGCAGCGCTCACATTTCAAGTCAAAATTTGCTCAAAGATTATAATTGAATTCCAAATTGTTCGAGTTCTGATTCCAGAGGTCCTGTATAATTTTTCTGTAGTACAACAAATTTATATTTGAAAAATATTTTTTTGGAACATATTTTGTAAACAATTTCTTCATTGATGCGAGCGAAGCGATCAAGGTTCGCACAGCGAACCAATGAGGATTGCAATCCTTCGGGGGTTGGCAAGCGTTAGCGAGCAGGGGGCGGGCCCCCTAGTACTTTAAAATTTCTGTCGGCTAAGTGCTGTAGAAAAACATGACAAGTGATGTCACGTTCAATGCATGCTTTTTATACCAATGAGTTTTCATACATGTTTCTGTGTACTAACAAATTAGACCAAATTGAGACCCAGGTCAAATAAGTACGTCACGCATTTCCGTTCTTCATAAGTAGTATATTATCTTGTCTAGGCACATATTTTGCGGAAGTTAATTTAAGTTCAATATCTTATTAAATGTATTAGGAGCTACCAAGCCAGCAAACCATTCTAGCAAAGTCAGTTTCGTGCAGTTCATGCACCAATTCTTACAACCACAGCAAAATGCAATGAATTCCGAAGCTCACACCAAGTAACGATTGGCTTCCTTTGGATTGTTAATGTTAGATAACAGTTCTCTTTCTGATGATAACCCTCGGATGACTATTCCTTGGTGGACATTCAGTATTTCCTTGTTGAATAAAACTCTTCTACAGTCGATTAGTTACACTAAGAAACATTAATCAATCTTAAGTATGTTTGTGGAATTCTACTGCTCCATTTTCCTTTCAGCTACGCTTAAAGCTGTCTGGATAGTGATTCAAGGTAATCAGCTACTTATAAAAACTCTTAATTGTTCTCATGTAATCTTGCAAACAATGACCACTTTCTCCCCTTTTACTGCTACTTATAAAACAGTTTAAACTTTAAAAAAAAATTATGAGAATATTTCTACAAAACATTATTGTAGTATATAAAACTTACATTGCATTCAAACTCCCAAAATGCAACCGTTTCTAATTAAAATTCTTTTATCCGTTAATTTTTGTGAGCAGTTTATTTACCTAAATATTCTGATCGTTGTTAGAACAGATTCATTAACAATAGAACAAAGGTGAATGACCTTGGAACTAAGGATATGCGGTTGAGCACGTTAAATCCGTAGACCAATAAGTCCTCCCAATTGAAGAGCAGTGTATGAATGGGGGATGCACAGGTACTGGGGAGTGTGCGGAGGTGCAATGAAATTACAAACTCATAACCACAAAATTATCACATGTGACATTAACTAGAATTTCGCAATGTGTCAATGCAATATTCTTTCCATCTTTTTCCTGGATAATCGAGATTTCAACAGTCGGAAATAATTATCTTTCAGTGAAAAGCAGTATATTTTAAATGAGAGAATCTATTCATATTTGAAAACTGATTAGTTAGACAAGAGACAGCCAACTCAAATTAGTTTGCTATATCATATGTAGATGGCGCCATGAAATACAAAATTTAATCAGTAAGGTATATGAATGGTGGAGTACTTGGATGTGGTTCCGGTTTTATCGAACCAAACTGGGTAAAATTCAATTTTCAACTAGATATAGAAACGTAGCCATTTTTCAAAAAGTAATATATATGTAGATACAAAATAAGTATTTCGTTAAAAGCGTTAAAGCTAAAAAAAAAATAACAATAAAAAAAAAACGAAGAGCTTTTATTCACAAAAAGGAGGCAAATTCACTTGCAATGAAATTTCAAAAAATGCAACTATTTAAGCTATTTGTATGTTTGCTTTTGATTGAAACTACCTGTTTTATCAGTGATTCTAAGGAACGGATTTGATAAATTTCAAATGTAACATTTTTCTAAGGCACCTAAATTTGCTTTCTTCTAAAAATATTGTTATTTGTAGTTATATAGCTATGGCCCATCGAATTGTTATCTGGTTTTGAATTAAAACTCTTTCGAGGCAATATAAGCGAAAAAAATTTCAAATCGAAACAAATGAATCAAAGATAATGTCAAATTAACTGGCCTCTTGATATTTACTATACCAATTTGTACTACTAATTCAAATAAGCTCTATGAAACACAAGATTAAAAAAAAATTAAATTTGAATAAAATTTTTAGCAGGAAATTTTTGAAATATTCTAATGAACTCTTGCACAATAGTTTACAGAAGGTTTAATAACTAGAATTATTTCACCTTTCACAGAAAATTTTCCATAATTACGTTTCTAGAATATTCTACGATGCAGAACATATTCAAACTTCAACGAGGGACATTAAAAAGTTAAAGGATTTGTTGCCAAAATATAGAGATGTGAAAATGTCTAACACACACAGCCATTTTCTACAATGTCTTTCTGGGCAATTCCACGGAAACTTAACGTTACATTTAGACAAATATACCGATATTGAAAAGTAAATATCTTATCAAAAAACAATGGAAAACAAAATATTCAATTGAATTGTTCAACAAACTAATAAAAAGCTAAACTTTGATGGGGATGTTATTAATTTACTGATATTTTTAAGTTCACAGAATTAAATTTAATGCAGTAACTTACGTTACAGCAAAGAGGAATAACAGAAAAGGTTCACGAACATTTGAAAAAAAATTCTGTTCAACACGATATAGTTTGAAAAGTATATACATTCCTTTCTATGGCCTTTCATAATTTGTAGTCATACAATTTTAAAACTGTCATACATCGATTAAATTTAATAAAAAAAAAAAAATTTAAGTAACTAACGTTATAGTAACTTACGTAACACTTCTTCATTTTTCCAATTCTAAATCAAAATTCTAACTAATCGAAAATCTACCTGAATTTAAAAAAATCAGTACCTACCAAAGAACCTCAGACTTTTTTAAACCCGAAAAATTATGGCAATGGTAATTTTAGTTAACGTCGTACTAGAGCAACACAACGGGCTATTGACGACGGTCCGGGATCAGTCCCTTAAGGGAAAGTTCCGAGCACAACACCTCGTAATTTTGAACCACGGTCAGATGACGAAGCAACACCTGAGCTGGCACCCCACTCTCCAAATTTCCACGCCAACCCAATTGAGGACTTTCGGCCACGACAGATTTAAGGTGCACCAGCCGCCTCTACACCATTCGCTTACAAACATCCATGCCCGGACCCGGATTCGAACCAGGAACCTTCCGATCTAGAAGCTAACAACTTAACCACTATACCGGTTGGTCGGCCCAAAAAATTATGTAAAATATATCGATTATTATTCCTCCCCCCCCCCCTTGGCATGAAATACCCTTCTACCCTTCAAAAACCTTTTTTAGAACCTTTGTTATTTCACTGCATCCTCTGAAGCTGTTTTCATCTACAGACATGTTTGAAGACAGAAGTGTTTCTTTAGCAGTGCTTTTATCGATGGGTTGATAGGTTTTATGGCGTTGGGGCTGTATTTGACAATCTGCGCCAAACATAAAGTAAATGAATATGCGCACATAAGGAAAGTTTTACTGACGCAGAAGAGAAATGCACCCAAGCAGTTATCTAACTTGAACAGGCCTAGGAACTAGGCAGCCTTTATCTTTGGGAAAAGATAAAAGCTGCGAGATCGGGTGAATAGGGAAGAGTGAGCACTTCTGCGTCAATTTTCGACAGACAACAAGTAAATGGTGCGACGGAACATTGTCGTGTCCACCATCCTAGGAGTCATTGCTGTCACTTAAATGAAACACACATGTCACACAATACAAGGTACATTGCACCTGTCCCACTCGACTTGTGACAATGATACCATCGATTCCCACAGTAGATTGTACATGTTATCAGTCGTAGATAGTACAGTAGGTTTTTATTTTGAGATTAAGTTCTTAAAATGTTTCTAGTTACTCAATAAACGCGTGTGCACCTTCAGTAATCTGTTCATGAGCGAATGTATTATACATTATGAACATAAGTTTTCTGACAGAGGCATGACAAAATTCCTTACATTTATTTATTCGTTAAAAATTCTATTAGATTAAAACGTGATTCCGTGAATTTTATACTGTGCAGTTCAGAAACGTGTGCTTTTCTGCTGCTTATATTGCACACAAGCATTGCTTTTATAATACATTCAATTTATCAATGAGGATGCATTTAAAATTAAATATGTAAACGCATAGCAAAGTGCACGTGTTCTCTGAAGTATTTAATAAAAATGACATTTATATATTTATTTATTAACCATAATAACTTTTAAAGTATACATTCATTAAAAACAATAAATTCGACGATCAGAGACAATGCATGTTTCAAGAGAATAGATCTATTTTTGGTGCTGCTAGTAGTCATGAAGATGTTATATTTTGACATCTATATCAGGAATAAAATTAACTATGTTCATTCTAAGAAATTACACAATTGAAAAATGCTCATAAATTAACGAGGAAATAACTCAGAAGCAATTAATGAGGAAATAACTCAAATTGGTCAACATGAAACAGATGGAACCCGCACATTTTATTAGGAAGTAAGTGGAAATGAGTGGATAAAATAATGCAAGAGTGCTCTATTCAAATTCGAAGCAAATTGCGAAGCAGTGACACGGCTAAATGGATTGACGAAAAACTTCTAGTAGCGTCTCTGTCCGGATTTAAAAATTTCTTGTTACAGCTAGTTTCGCTTTTCTGGCACATTATAGCAACGCTGAGAAAATATGAACGTGAAAAACTTTAAACAAACGCGTAGTACAATTATTTTTGCAAGCTAAAAATCTTTTAAATATTTTGGAATCAAATGAATTTATAAAACCAATTTTATAAAAAAAGTCATCGATTTCAAAGTGAAATAAAGCGGACTCCGCTGAATCGAAAAAGTTATGAATAATCTTACAATACAAAAAATTTAATCCCACAAAAACTAAGAAATTCTAATTTGAACTAAAAATTAAACTTTAAAGGTTATCAGATACGGAATCGCAAAATTACATATTTATTATAAGTTTTATTGAAAGGATAATCGATTACGCTTTCCGCCCAACACTTGCCTTCTTCTAAAATGTTTTATAATTAAAGTTATTGTACTTCTTAGGGGGTAGTACGAAAAATTGCATTTATAAAGGACTTTCAGGGAGATGGTCGAAATAAAAAGCCCATTTTCGTGTCAACAGAATGGAATTTTCACCAAAATATAACTCAACATCTTTTACATCGAATAGTTCATTTTTAATGAGCGTTGGCGTACACCAAACAACCATTTTAGTAACTTAAGTCGCGTGTAAACAAAGACCCCGAAGACTAACTGAAAATGCGGACATACGCTACTAGAAGTTTTTCATCAATCCAGTTAGCCGTGGAGTAAAGGGAAAAATTGGAATATATATTTTACTATGAAAGCTGTTAAGATAGTTAAAAGGGGAAGGTAACTGCTATTTAATTAATCAATTCACTCTACTAACCCCGATAAATGGTCACTCTTAGACAGGCTGAGCTTCGCCGTTTCATTAATTTTTTATGTTCACTATAGTTACAATCGTTGAAATAGGAAACCATTTTTACATTTGTATCAGGCTCAATTTTATGAGTAAAATCAGTGTGCGTAAGGATTTTGTGAAAACACTTTTTGTGATAGTTGAGGTAATTCAATTGTTTCGTTTTCTTCTGCATAGAGAGCTATCAGAATTTTGAGTTCTTCTCTGCGTCACAAATTATCCAAGCAAACAATTGACAAACATATCAAAAGCTAATTTCTTTTTAAGTGTATTTGCGTTGTTTGTTATAGCTAGAAAACAATTTTTGTACAACTTTTTCAACATAAGTTATTGCTTATGGTATTAATTAGTTCAATAAAATTAGCTTAACTTGAAAGCCTTTGCAATTTTAGACTTTTCTGGCACTTAAAATAATTAGAACATGGAAAGAGATTTCATGATAAAAAGTTGGAAACGATACTTTAACAAATTAGGTAAAATGATGAAAATAAAAAAAAACTAACTTTACGTTTCTTTACAAAATTGTACGAAGCAGAACAAACAAAATGGAAAACCTCAAACATTTAAAAAGCTTTAATACTTTCCGTTGGTTAGTTTTAGGATTTATGGCATAAGGGCCATATATAGTCAAGCTAAGCCAAACACAATATAAAAATTGGACATAGAAGAGTAAACCGGAAAAGAGGACAGATCATTCGGCTACCTTGGGGGTTGTGATGCCCGTACACACCTAAAAATTTGCAGAGGGCTCAATTAATTGCATTCCACGGCTCTTACAAAATGAACATAAATTCGAAATGGTGGCTATTTATCAATGAGAAAAACGTCTGACCTTTTCAAAAATAGTAATTATAGTGAAACAAAAACAAATCAGTACTGTAACCATTCACTTTGAAATTGTATGAACTATTTACATGCATAATTTCTCGAATATCCTTTCCCTTTCAAACCCTGCTAAACCGCTTTAACTAAAACAGAACATGAAGAGCAAGCCAGCCTATGACCAAAATGATTTTTTAAACTCAACAAAATGTTTGGTAGCGTTTAAGGAAAAGGATTGTATGGTAGGGGGGTTAACAAAAGCTATCTCGTGTTCAAAAAGAAACTGTAATCAAGAGGCGAATAATGCTTTTACTGAGCAAATGAAAGAAAGTGTTATAAAAAGTAAATGAAAATAAGTTTTTATTGGTTTAAGAATTAAAAATCAAAACATAAACCGAAAATTCCGACTTTTCCAAAGCGGACAGTGCCAAGCAACTAACTCCCATAATGGTTTATCATTTAAAAAAAACAAATTCTTATTTTTTGAGATACTTTTTCGTTACTATAAAGGGATAAGCAAAATCAAAGTCTTATTATGCAAATATCAGAAAGCGCAAGGGCGAAATGATTGAAATCATCGCTCCGTTCGGTTTGCGGAAAACGAAGAAATTATTATTTTGTGTAGACGCCACGGACGGCAATAACTGCTGCTACATCAAGGCATTGAAAAAAGGGGCTTTGGATGTGTGTTAGGAGATCATCAATTCATGCTGCTTTTGATACGTCACCAAAGTTTATCTGGCGTAGGTGAGGGTGGCTTGATGTATCAGTTTTTGGGCGATCATCGATTAGACGTGTTAGATGGGTGATAGATCTAGTGAACGGTCAGACCATAAAGGTGAAAATTTAGAAATTTTGTAAGTGGCCAGTGAATTTGTTTCATTCAGTGGAATTTACGATCGTTCACATGTTTTGTAGAATATATACACGTAGTAGATATGTGTCTCCAAACCTTTCTTAAACTTTAAAAAAAAAAATTATGGTCCTTAGTAAAAAATTCCGTAAAATCGGAAGTTTCACCAAATAAAGTAATGTTTTTCAGAAAATTTGGCGACTACAGCAAAGTGTGTTAGTCTTCGCATTCAAACATTCAGTCGCCACGTGGCGACCGTTAATTTTCACCTTTATCAGACCACGGAAGAAAAGGGAACTGTGTGAACATTGAGAAATTGTTGAGCGTTGTATGACACGTACGGTCTCGCATTAGTATTGAGGCAAATACTAGGCGGGTGAGGAAGTAAAATACAATGGCACCCCATACCATACCCGCGGTGACGGACCGGTAAAGCAATACATAATGCAACTCATACATAGTCCGAGTCTGTCGCCGCGGTGCCACCAGCCTAAGATGCGACCATCGTGGTGCTGTAGACAGAATCGAGATCGACTGAAAAGACATGTAATTCGTTTGTCTATGTTCAGAGATCCACGCACCATTGCAGCAGTCGATACTTAGGGAGTAGTCAAAGGTATTCGCAACAATGGACAAATTCAAAAAGATTTCCAGTGCTGCAGACGACGTTGAATCGTACGTGCTGACATTGTCATCCAACACATCCAATTTTTGAGCTCGATGTTGCAATACGATCCGTAATAGCCAAACGATGTGTCCAGTCCTTCGGTGGTGTGAACGAGACAGCAATTTTCCACATCGCTCAGTTTGTGCCTCCAGCTCTCACCGATTCCATATTCACATCACAGTGACTTGATTTCGACCAACGTGAGCACTGATTCATCGGAAGGATAATAAGCAGTCTCGAGAGCCACAGTACTTCAAACTCAAAAACGTACTCATGACTATGAAAGCGAGAAAACAATTCCAATACTTAATACCGAATTGTAAGAAAAATTAATTTGCTTTTCAATTGCTTAATTTGATTGATACCTTTGTTCGCCCTATTCATACTGCAGCTTTTTTGTCGATCTAACTGAGGTGCATAACTTTAATATACGGGAGAGGCTAATCATTTGCATATCCTTCTACGATCGTGCAAATTTCAAGGTTATTGGCTGCTTCTGTCGTGGTGTTGTATTTTTCAATGATCAACAGTAAAGACGGAATTGAATTACCTTGCTACGGTATATTGCGTAAGTGCATTTCGTACTATTTTGTTGTCAACATTAGTTCTCTCAGTATGGTAATCATTTGCTCTCATCAGACATCAGCAGCAGTTAAATTGTCACTTGATTCATAGAAATTCATGTCACATTAAATCAGTTTAATATCTTCAGTGGTAAAACGAAGTAAAAAAATTACATTCAATTGCAATGCACGGAGCGGCGGTGTTGTGCGTAATGGACTACGACGCAAGTTACCCATATCGCTAGTAGCGGCTCTAATTGGGTTAAGGTGCGTATTACGAATGCTGCCGCAGCGGCACCAACGAAGGGGAAAGAGTTAAAGAATTTCCAATAACCCTAGACCACCGATTTTCAATCTTTTTCACCTCATGCGCATTAACTTATCACTAAAACTCTGAGGCACACAAGAAAGTATATATTTTTTATCTACATATATTTTTGCCGATCTGACAAAAACTAAGTGTAACTTTGATTTACAAAAAAAAAAAAAAACAGTAATTACCTCTACCCTTTTACTCAATAGTGACTTTTCGAAAAACATTTTTGAAACATTTGATCTACTTTGTAACATACAAATAACACTCAAAATTATTCATACTGATATTACTGAAATTATTGGTGAACACACAAATAATTAAAACAAATCTTTATAATTTTAACCTTTTTACCAAACGTAAAAACTGCTGCCTTAGATTGATCCCCCACTTAATAGCACTTGAAAAAATTCCAAACAATACAGATGCCGAAAAATACTTGTCTTGTGAAGTGTAAAGAAGCTAACAAGGTGAAAAAATATGTACTAAACCTAAATTAGACGATGTGGCATCTCGAAACATGAACACAAGAAATTTAATTTGCGTCAATATGCAGTCGTTCTCTTTATAATTTTAGAAGCAGAGAGCGGATCATTTTTATTTATCGTGAAGGGTTTGGTATTGGTTTGACGTTCTAAGGCAGTGCTTCACAAAGGACACACTCCGGCACACTGGTGCGCCCGGTGACATACCTAAGTACACCATATGAAATGCCAGATAGATGTGACGGGATATAAAAATTAATTTATAGTCAGATTGTTAAATACAATACATTAGATCTTCATTTCGGCATTAAAATGTTCTGCGGCAGATTATTACTACTATGTTAAGAGCGGGGGAAATAAACAGTGTGCAGCTAAGAACTGTAGCAAAAAGGTTTTATACTAGTAAAAAATGTTAAAACTTGTTCATAGAGGGTTTGAGCTGATGCGCAAACACAGCTGTTCAAGGTCGTTTCCCAATTATTTCAAAATTTCTTTGCTTTTTGTATCTCATTTTTTAGCATTTGTGTTACGCCTACGATTTTTGTAGGACTTCAAGTGTGGCGCAACTTAAAAAGTTTGAATACCGCTGTTCCAAAGTAATGATTTGCCTCAACGAAATGGAACAAAGAACCACGAGATATGGCTCCATTTTAAAATAATAAACGCTTACGAAAAGCCATGTATAAATAAGGATATAACAATGTTTCTCTCGAAATGGCATTTACTTATTTGCTAAAAATAATATTTAAAAAAATGATCGGACTTATACTCTTAATAATTATGAAGAATTCATAATTTTTGCAACGTCAAAAAGAGTAGGCTAAATTCAAAGATGTCACCAACTATGGAAACTCGTGGGTTCAGGGTTTAGTTGCTGCTACGGTGTTTTATAAGCGACTTAGCACACAAGCCATGCCACCTGAATTAATTGCTACCGCCGAGAAGCTAGAGTTCCAAATATACCACTCCATCCTGAGGAACATCTTCCACCAGACAAGAAAATTTTATGTCATTATAATAGTGAATTATATTTTATTTGAGTTTATGAAATTCCAAAATGCAATCAAACTGTACC